>OZ020507.1:288344460-289597960 GCA_963971375.1 Platycheirus rosarum | reverse complement strand
AACTCAAAGTTTTCGATTAATTTCCTGAGCAACAGGCGAATCGAGTTTCGAGTTATCGAAATCGAGTGGAATTCTATTCACATCCATGAGTACGACGACGACATGGTTGTCCAGAGTCACTCCACATCCACTTAACTTAAGTGAATATAATGAACTTATGTTAAGCGTCAACTATGCCGACTGCACAATGGTTTTCGATTCGACTTCAGTTTTTAGTTCATTCGCGGACGGTAAATCAAACGGAAGCAAGAGTTTTGGCGGAAAGGTTTTTTTGAAACGTTTTCGAAAAGTTCTTCCAATTTGAATTTAAATTGAAAAAATTAAATTAATTACAACCGTCCAACACAAAGGACGACTATTGTTGTTATGAATGAGTTAAGGAATTTCTAACAACTTTGCATCTTTGCATAAACAAAAATATTAAAACTTGTTGTTCATCGGAAAGTATCTAAATACACCAACTCCAATTGTTGGTAAGAAGTGTAGGCTGACAAAATTTTTGGGCCATTGTGTTTTTTTTTTTTTTTATTTAATCGAATTACGTCTGCGGGGCTTTCCGGTTTTGAAGATTTCAATCTCATCTTCAAAAGTTGCGTCGTGGCTGGGAGTGTCATTAACTGGGTTGGTAAATATCTCACAGATACAATAGTATCTTCGGAGTGGCTGTTGCGGGAATACTCGTACCTTAACTGACTAAACATACCGGCTTTTTTGCATTTCTAGTAGATTCTGAGATTAAACGGGTTTTTCGACGTTGCCGCTGAGCTGAGCTCATAATTAAGTTAAATTTTCCAGATTTACAGATTCGAAGTTTTCCTTTTGAGTGAGATACACGCGATTTACAAGTCCGTGTTGTTTATCTTTTTATTACAATAATATTGACAACTAAAGTGCAGTGCCACATTAAACGACGTTGATTCATTGTGGTTGATTGTTGTGCAATTGGAGTCTTGCACAGTGTCCACTTGGAGCTGGAGGGCGTTTTAATTGTTGGTGAGTAATAAGCAAAGATTATTATGTCAAACCGCATGCTTCCCTTCGATAACATTATTCGACGAACATAATTATTTTGGGATAAGAAACGATGGCGTTATTCGCTTGATTTTGATTGTTTGTTTGTTTTTTTAGTTGAATGACTAATTTCCTGGATAAGATTAGGTTGTGAGGTACCACAATAGCTAGACCCTTTGAAGCAAGGAATTGGTCATTCGAGATACGAACTGGCCTTTAAGTAGTTTTTGTTGTTTGGTTTGTTTCATTCATTTACATGAGAGCATTTTTGAAATAATGGATTTTGATTTAATTTTGCTTGAATGTTGAACCTTTTATTGTGAGCGTAAATCAACATTATTTCGCAAATTGATAATAATTTATTTATCTATAAATCGCTTATATAGAGATTGTTTATTATTTGCGGTGAATTGATAAGATACTGGCATTTTGACAAATTTGTTCAAGTGGCATTCGATATTGTTATGGGAGGAACGAAAAGGTGACATTGAATTAACAACCGAAACCCATATTCAAGTGAGCGCAATTTATGACGAAAGTGGTGAAAGTTAAAAATAATGATGATTTAGGTGACAAAAAAATGTCAAAAATAGCCATCAATACACAAATATGTGAAATGCTGCATTCACTTTTGTATCAAGTTGGTATTTTTTCAGTTGTCAGAAACACAGGGTGAGGTTAATGAAATTAAACTATTTGCAAATGGCGGCAAATATCAATACTGTTTTGACATTTGTGAAGTAACCAAATGTGAAATACATTTCAATAAACATTGGAACGCTATACTCCTCCAAAAACAGGAAATAATGCGATAATTCGTATGGGATATTAGCGCAGCTTGAATTTCGTTGCAGATTTTCTGCACGTTCGGAACCAACTCGACAGAGGAAAAACAGTGTGACCTTCTGCTGAGAATATCGTTGCTGTTGTCGAAGACGTCGAAGAGGACCACGAAATGGGCATTAGCTACGACAAATTTTGGTGAAAGACCTACAGATGTAACCTTACAAAATGCAGGCAGGCAGCTGATTCACTGTTGGCAAACTCAGTAACTAACGTTCAAGCCAACATCGAGTGATTACTTTTGTTCAATGTCTTCTCTCTTATTTTGAAAGAAGTAAGGTCCGATGATGCCGCCATTTCAGAAACACCTTTAACAATTAACTTTACTATAGTTAACGTATCCGGTGACGCTGAAGCAGAAATTAGGGTTGGGGTAAAAATACTGTGTGGTCAAAATTCTGTTTTCGAAATGCTGTTTTTCATAATACTGTATTTCAAAATTCTGGTTACACAAAATTCTGTATTTCAAAGTTCCGTGTAAGGAAAATTATGTTTTCAAAATACTGTATTTAAAAATTCTGTTTTCAAAATCAAAAACATATACATACAAGAATACAGAGAAGAAACTAATTATATATTTATTTATATATTTGTATTTATAATACAATTAATAAAGAGAATGGCAGTTGATTTTTTCATCATAAAAATTCTTCTACAGAATTTCGGAAAACAGAATTTTACACTTCAGCATTTTGGATACAGAATTTTGACCATACAGAATTTTGATATACAAAATTTTGGGCATACAGCATTTTCAAAATAAAAAAAAACAGAATTTTGAAAACCGGAATTATGACTCACTCCCGCAGAAATTAGCCTTATCCGGGAAGATAGTTATGTAGTTTTAGTTTCAATCCGGATCTTCGGCAACCATTTGCAGCGTCCAATGGTCATCCGGCTTCATTTTTTTGTACCATAACCATTTTATAGTGATTCAATTAGAAAAAAAAAGACTTGTGGACTCCTGGGCGGTGCTCAATTTATTTGATACTAACGAATACGAATTAATAGGGCACAGGTCCTTATAGCTTCTAATAAAATCAAATATGTTCTAGTCAGCACTTGTGATCATTGAGACGGACATAGCGAAGATGAGTTAAGTATGTGCTGTCATCAAGAAGAGACGCCCAAGATTCTTCAATACAGATAATGATGTAGATGTTTCGAATAATCCAGAAGATATCGCCAATGTTTTTGCCACATTTTTCAAGCAATCTTTTACCGACCATTTCTTTGAACCTGATGCAGATTATCTCAAATATTTCCGCATAGGTCCATTTCTTCCTCTTACAGTCGACCCTTATCTTATTGAAAATAAATTAAACCAACCTAAAAACGAATTTTTCACCGACCGTGATGGTCTCCCCGCAATTTTCTTTGAACAAAATTTGCTAAGAGAAGGTTACTCTTCCCCACTCACCAAAATTTGTAGCCTATCGCTATCTGAGTATAAATTCCCTCAGGTATGGAAAACCTCCTTCATAACTCCAATACCCAAAAAGGGTCCTAATAACGATGTTAAAAACTATAGTTCCATTGCCAAATTTTCCACATCCATAAAATATTCGAAAAAGTTTCCGTTGTAAGTCTCTCATTTCGTCTAGACATCATAGATTTCTTTAATGCAGGTCTACTACCACTAACCTTATTAAATTTGCATCCCATACCCTTTACGCCCTAGGGAACGGAAAGTAGGTAGATGTTATCTCTACTGGCCTTAGGAAGGCATTTGATAAAATTTCCCATAGACTTATAAGTTTCAAACTTTCCTCCCTAGGCTTTGAACCTATCATTATAAAATTATTTGTTTCTTATTAAGATACTAAAATGTTCTTTTCATATCTACCCTCTCCAATCCATTTTAAGCTACATCCGGGGTCCCCAAGGCAGCCACTTAGGTCCTCTGCTTTTTATCCTTACTATTAACTATATTGAAATGATCAATAAAAATTCTCATATATCACTCTACGCTGACGATACGAAGAGGTTCTCACTCTGGTGCCTCAAAAACTGCTTAGAGTTAAATATTGTCAAATGCCAGTCAATCACTTTTTCACGTAAACGTATAAAATTTTCTCTACGTATCTACCTTTTCCATATCGTGACCTTGGCATATTATGTGACTGAGAACGCAACTTCTCAGCAGATATCGATAGTATCATCTCTAAGGCCAATTCGACACTTGACTTTGTGAAACGATGTTTCAAAGAATTTTCCGACCCTTGATCTCTCACATACGTCCGCTACTTCAATACGCCTCCGAAGTATGGTCCCATATCAAAACATTTCGAGAATCGAGAGCATTCAACGTCGTTTTCTTAGATTATCTATTCACGGTGTATCCTGAAATAATCCATTAATCTTGCCTCTTTATCAAAATCGCCTTCAAATTACATATAAATTATGTAGGTTATTTTTTTCAATATGACACATCATTATGCCATTTCTCAAATATGAACTTAAATAATTTCTAAAGAATGAAATTAACATTCAAAATGTGTGATTAGTTTTTCTTCATAGGTTTGCCATTTTTTTTATTGGTTCTAAACTTTGAGTTTAAAAACCCAAATAAACCAACCTTTCTTGAATTCTGTATTGCTTACTAAAAATATGTAAAAACTGCAGCCACATCGCAACAAAGCGATTTGAATTGCTTAAGTTTTATTGAAATCCGATAAGATACTGGCCAAGAGTATTGTATATATTTTGCACAACTATGACGTATTAGAAACACGTTTAATTTTAATAGCGAACAAAAAACCTAAAATACAATTAATTATTTACATATTTTATCATAAATACAACAAAAAATCGTTAACATGTTTACCTACTTTCGATTGTTGTTTGACGGAATATACCTAAGATACTCCGGCTTTCGAATAATCAAGTTCTGGCTATTTTTAAGACAAGATGGCCGAAAGTCTACAAATGTACCCTCGTTATGATAAAAATATACACTTCTATTGGAAATAATAAAAAACAAAATAAGCAACTAATTACACGATTAATCGTTACTAATTCTATAGATTGAGTCTTAACAAAATGTTAAACTCTAACTCTTTCATTCGATCCCTGGAAGTAAATATTGTTTTTGAAATGGATGTTTTTTTAATTTGCTTTAAATATAAAATTTTAATGTAAAGTTTTCATACAAAGTTTTCATACAAAGTTTACATACAAAGTTAACAAAAAAACTACGAGAATTACCCGTGAAAATTGAAATAATGACACCCAAGTGCAAAGTGCTTTTATGCAAAATATGTTTTTCGGCTCGTGTTTTGCTACTCTTTTGAATACCGAAGTCAAATGTCGTCTCGGAATTTTTTTCCCAACTAAAATCTTAATGCCCCAGACTAATTCCTTTTGTTGATATCCCCGGTTTCCTCATAATATCCTTTTTATGACAATCAAGCCAAAACAGCTCACACATCATTAATTGTTTCAGTGCATCTGAGGGGCTGCTATGCACTTTTGTTACCACAAAACATTGTATAAACATAAAGTCATAAAAATAAAAATTGTCATCATAAATCCAAAAACCCACCCACTTTGTTGCATTCCACATGGTTTCTCATAATTAATATGCACTTGACATCGCATCCAATAATACCCTCAATTTCCAGACATCTGTGTAATGAGTTTGATAAAGAATCAATAAAATTATAATAATGATTGAATTAAAATGGACTTAAACGATACGTTTTATGAACAGAGCTAATGGCATTGCCAAAGGAATCCTTAATGAATCTCACTCTCACTGTTATAAGCCATAATCTTCTTGGCTATAACTGTCAGTTTAGTTGCAGGAAAAAGCATTATCAATATTGTATGAATTCTGTCATCATTGGAAATAGAAAGAGCTAAAGCTTTCAACCTAAACCTATTAACCTTAAAAGGCATGAATATTAAATAATTTTATTAGTTTATCTAGTAAATTTGTGGAGATTGTTTAGAGCTTAGATGAATGCATTTAACCCCACAATATAGTCTATAAACCGATATTTCTTATCTAACCCGCATTTTGAAAATAGTTTGCACGAAAAATGCATAGAATTAGCAGTAAACTTTTACTTGCGATTATAGGGACTATAAGGCAAGTTTTTGATTCGTGAATATAAAAAAAATTAGATAACAATCAAACATGACATTACGATCATAGAGAAGCCTAAAAAACTCATTGGCAAAAAATGTCCGTTTGTCTGTCTGTCTGTCTGTCTGTCTGTCTGTCTGTACGGGTGTATATCGAGCTGCAGCCTAAACGGGTTAAGCTATTGCCTTAACATTTGGTATGTGTTTATCTTTTGGCTCAGGAGGGAAATTGAAATTTAATTTTAGGGCTAAAAATAACGGTACTTGCCCTACGACCGTTTAGGAAAAGTTTATTGTTCTCGAAAACGGCTCCAACGATTTTAATGAAAAATTTTGAGAATTTTTTTTGTTGGTATTGGCTATCATTTGATTAGAACCACATATACGGGAAAAGTTTATTAACGGGATCTTTCATATAAGGTTTTTTTTTTATTAATGTTTGGCTTGCTCGGTAACGGCTCTATTGATTTCTGTCAAATTTTATATTTAAGAAGACCTAAGTATTCAAACTAGTTCTGCATATCAAAATTTTTAATAACTTTTTTTTGCTAATAAAAATCTATCTTTGAATTTTTTTTTTGAAAAATCAATATTTTTAAAACTTATCAAAAAAAATAATTTTTTTAATTTTATAATCACATGTATATTAATAAACTCTAAAAAACTGCATACCAAAATTTTAAAATAATTTTTTTTCAAAAAACTAATAAAAAACAGGATTTTATCAAAACCGGTCCTACAATTTTCGAAATACATTTTTCATAAATTTTTTGTTATTTAATACGTGTGATGGCGTACTTCATTTTTACTAAAAAGCGTTAGGTATTGTGGTTTTGGTACTTTTTATAAGTTCAAATTGTGTTATTTTCAATGTAAATGTTACTTGTTTCTGTCAAAGATCTGCTTTCCAATGTAACTAGGCACATAAGAGCAAGTAAGTGCGACCCAGTCGTGGCCATTTTTTTATTATTCCCCAGAAAACGAATTTTAGATTTTGAAAAATAATTGCGTTATTTTCTACTTATAGACCAAGCAAATTAGATCCAAAAAAAGTGTTTAAAGGAATTAATTCTCAGCAGGCTGGAAATCGTTTTAATACCTTAATTTGGTCCTAAATGCGTGTAACCCGAGTTTGCACAATCCCAGGAGGTCTGCATAACTTTTGGGAGCCCAATTTGATGAATAAACTAAACTAAACAAAAATGTTTGCTCTTTTTTCAGTTTTTTGCATGTAACACAAAAACGGTACGTCGTCGTCGGACGGAAAATGTATTCTATTCAATATTAAAGAGGGTTTAATTCTGCGTCGAATGAATATCTTAAACTTCAAATTCGGTTCAGTGGTATAGTCGAAATCAAAGGTTTGAAATTGGGAAAATGTCTCATTTAGGTGCGAACTTACATTTTGCGACTTTTCAAGACCACATATCCTTGTAAGTTGCACATTTTCCATAAATAGGATGTGTGAGACCTACTTTTAATGCATCGTTACGGCTAAAAACATTTCAATGTGAATTCCTATCATGATCAGCATCAGATTTACCCATTTGGAAAACTATACCTAGTCTGTTCAATTTATATGTTCAGTACAGGTCTTATGGAAGAGAGCTGACCTGCTGAAATGAGGTCCTCAGGATTTGCATAGTGAAAAATCTTGACAGCCTCCTGTAAAGCCGTGTTCTTTTCAAAGAGCTTGACAAACTTCAACTTCCCTTGGCGATAGAATGAAGAGGTTGTATAACACCCACTGTTTGCATGTAGGAACAGAAGGTTCTGTTTGGCAGCAGAAGAGAAGAAAAGTAGAACGTGTTCTGTGAGGTCCCCTTTCCAGGTTTCATGACGTAAATGTTTTTGAGGAATTTGATGCTTTGGCGGTTAATAGGTTTAATAGATCGGTGTCCTCTCCGATTATTATGACAGTCGCGCAAAGTTCTCTGCCACTTGAATGGCGGTGTTGACGATGAGGGGTCACAACATCCTCAAGAGCTGGCCTCATTTCAAAGCCATGCTGTACACATTTTTCATGCAGCATGGAGATAAGCCGTTCTTTGTTGCTGTCGTTGGACAAAAATTGTTCTTTCGTTGTCGAAGTCATTGTCTTTCAAAATGACTGAATTTGAAAACTGAGATATAGAGCAAACATTTCGCGGTTATTGGGCTCCCAAAAGTTATGCACACCTCTTGGGATTGAGCAAACTCGGATTACACGCATTTAGGACGAAATTAAGGTATTAAAACGATTTCCAGCTTGCTGGGAATTACTTCTTGGAAAAATTCTAATTTGCTTGGCCTATTAACTAATATGACTTTTGAATGTTAGTACATATTAATTGAACATTTCTTTTTTGTAATTTGAAAACCATGGGTCAAAAGCTGTTACGATTAAAACAAAAAAAAAAAGTCTGAAAAAAGTCAGAAATGGATACAGGGCCCTCTTCCATACCAATGCCAAATCAATGAAAACCAGACTTCATATTTCCATGAGATATTGGACTTTTGTGCACTAAACATTAGAAAATCAACAAAAACAAAAATAATAAAAAAATCCAAAATCACTACCATTATTAATTTTTGAAATTTAATTTTCAGTGATAAAAATATAAAATAAAAATTTATATTAATTCTGTGGGTATGCCTTACTTTATGTCACATTGACTTATTTGTAAGTCGATGAGAAACCTATAAAAATGATAAATTATTTTAACACTAAATTATGAAAAACACCTTAAAAACTCATTTTGGTTCATTAAATAGATTATGTGAGTTTAAAATGTTCTATATTCCACCTCCTGTGGGTATGGGGCAATTAAGCATTACCTATTATAGTACACATTTTGGATATGAAACAAATAAGCACTAAGAGAACCCAAACATTTGTGGTGTATGGAGCAAAAGTGGTTTCCGAAACTTTGTTAATAGAGATAGAGCAATGCGGGGTTAGGACCAAACGATTGAGAATAATTCGAATTAGTGTAACTGTATTATTAACTCAATTTCCCGAAAAAGTGGTCTATGGAGCACTTAAGCACTCAGGCGGCTACGTGCAAATGATGAAATTGTTTTATCAAAATGGGTGTTCTGTTCAGCCAACATCCATTGTACGGTCGCCATAATCTGGTCATCTGGTCATAATGGTCATTTCACGTGGAGGTGATATGAACTGAGAACTGGCCATCAATCGTGTGATTTGACACCATTAGACTTTTTCTTGTGTTGTTTTATTAAGTGGCAGGTCTACGCGAATAGGCCACAAACTACAATGGCACTCAAAGCCAACATAACCAATGCCATCGGTCAAATTCCTCCTGATTTATGCGCTAGATTCATGGAAATTCGGATACGCGCCACTAGGAGAAGCCACGGCTGACATTTAAACGATGTTATATTCCACACATAATGGCATTGACAGGCCTTTCAAACGAATGAAAAACTTTGATGATATCTAACACACACTTTGTCTTATTAAAATTTAAAGTTAGAAAGCTCTTAATGAAAGACTCCATACTTGCTCTTATGTGCTAAGATTTTTGACGAAAAAAAAACATGTGGAGGAATAACGACCTGCAATTTTAAAAACTGTCAAAACCACAATATAAAACACAAACAGTGTCTAGTCAAAATAAAGTATCTATACCATCACAATTAAAAAAAATTATAATTTATGAAAAGAGTATTTTAAAAATTGTTTGACCGATTTTGATTGCAATTATTTACAGATGATTACAAAAAATACGGCCGTATTTTTTTGGGAAAGTTACGCGCGGTGCAGTGAGATTTACCAAAAAAAACCCAGCTGCCTGATTTTCATATTGCAAATTAATTTGACAAAATTCTTGCAAAATTCTTGACAATCCATTTGTCAAATAATTGATCTATAAACAAAAAAACATAAACAGGGAGATCGTTAAGGTAGAGAAATTAATTTTGTAATGAAAAATGAAAATTTACAAGAACATATGCGCAGCTGAATTCCACTTCTGTTTTTATCCGTAGTTGGATGTTGTATATGTAGTGTATGTAAATTGCTACTGCACTGTGGATAGCTTTGCCAAACAAAAACACGTCAGCATCATTAGATGTTGGAATGCTTTAAAACCAATGCAATGTCATTTATGGTAAAGATGAAAAGTAGAGGTCCTAAGTGACTTCCTTGAGGGACCCTGGAAGTAGCGAGAAATTGGCTAGAAATTGCATTTTTGAAACCCTCCCTGTAGGAACTATTTCTGCGGTAAGAAGATATTCATTTGAAGAAAATCGATTCGAAGCCAAAGGCATTGTGTGTGTAGGCATTGAGTGTGTAGAACATCGATGTAAAAAATTAAGGTGAGAACAATATCTTATTAAAGTTAAGGAACGAAGAACGTTCACAAAATAATAATAATTGACGCTAATTTTAGATCATAATTCTCGTCCCAGTAGAATTTTACGGGCCAGAAAGAGAGAGAAAATGAATTAGTCAATTTTCCGAGAATATTGCATGTGTCGCAAGCGAACCAAAACCGTCGATTACAAGGCGGGAAAAAACCATGTGATATAATACATCTAATGGAAACATTCACACATGTTGACCTATAAGAATACTCACTTGTAAGAAAAGCGGCCGGGGTCGGCGGCCGGGTGTGTAGGAAATGAGCCTATGGCATTCGACACCATAGTGGGTAGAGGGACCTTATATGAAACTAACTAGATGGAACATAAGTGAACCGCTGTTAAAAGTATGAGTATGAGCAATACAAAAAATCACGAATCATTTGGCTGTACTGTTCGCCATTGACGATAATGTTAGCACAGGCTTCACATTTACAGAAAAATGGGCTGATGACGCCTTCGACATGTAACCGCACCAAACAGTGCTTTTTTTCGGGATCTAATGGAATCTCAAGGTAGTGCCCCGTGGCTTAGTAGTTAGTGTGTCGGACAACTTACCGAAGGGTCGGGGTTCGACTCCCCGTCAGAGCCACCTTTTTCCGGGGTACTGCCTCTTGCGACGATTCTGACAAAAACTCCAAGAGTAAAATTTGTCTCGAAAAAGTGCATCTAATGTACACGTTCAGTGGTAAATTCTAGGTCCCTTCCATTCTTGCAGATTCAAAACACTCGCACATGAATGATTGAGAGTATAAATCACTAGGCCTTGGTTCCATAAGGAGCTGCAGCGCCAATAAATTTAATTTATTTATTTTATAATCGAGTCCCAAGAGCCTCATAAGGATTGTCCTCATTCCAAAAAAAAAACGACAATTCAGCTAGTTTACATGCCCGTTAATCCACAAGAAATTTGCCTCATCACTGAATATGATTTGACGATCAAAATCTGGTTCAACTTCCAGTTGACTCTCAGCCCACTCACCGAAAACATAACGCAATTGATGGTTTGGTGGTTCTAATTCTTGCACCATTTGGATTTGGATCTTATATGGATGTAGGCCAAGATCTTTCCTCAAAATTTTCCAAGTAGTGTACGGGCAGTTGCTGGTCATCGAATATTGGTTCAATGATATTTAATAGGAGTCCAATGACATTCCATGTAAATATCTTAAACCATTGATCCTTTTTATCGTTAAGCTGACGATTCTTGTGATCTCGACCAACAATTTTCGATACATATACAACTACCAATTTGTATGTTTGATCCTTGTTTAACGACACCAGTCTTCAGTTGCGTCAATTCAGGGACTGTTTATGTGTTAAGGTATTCCTAGGCTCACATTGGCTTCCCTTTTAGTCATCTTTATTCTACCACGTTGCTGCTCATGGTTCTCTTCAAAAATGTGAACTCAAGCAGTCGTTAAAATATTTTCAAAAGGTGATTAATTTCCAAAAAAAAAGAAAAACATTTTTGAACACCTTCACTAACACATACGTAGTCTTTCATTCATTTTATTTTCGTAGAATTATCTAAACACTCATTCGAGCTATTGTCTTGTACTGGATCTGCTTCCAAGTGAATTTTTCAAATTTCCATGAAAATTTCATTCTAACAATGTGCCACACTAAACCAGAATTAAATAAACAAAATCTCTGAAAGAAAAAAAAACATAAACAAAAATCCCGAGAAACCCTGAAGCAGCAATAGAAATCCTAACATCCAGCTGCTTAATGTTATCACACTTACGTCACGGACATCTTACGCACTCATTACCTATATTCATGCCAGCCATTCGCACTTTTTCCAGATACTTTAATATTTTCCAAAAAAATCTCAATCATTTTCGAACGTTTTGACAACCAGCTTGTCGTTCGTTCATGGTGTGTTCTCAGAAGTGGGATAAATTCAAGAGAACAGTGCGATTGCTTGTTAAAGTCATGACATGGATCACAGGCGCCGCCGCCGCTCCGACGCGCCGACCGATTCTCATTTTTTGAATTAATTTTATACCAACGCAGATTAACCGCAATTCAAGTTTAGTAGGTCGAAAACAATTGTTTCGTATCTACAGATTCTCATAAGGGATGACAAACTATCTTTGAAATCTTCCATGCGGAATAAGATATGCGACGTATGACCCAGAAAAAACAGATGACACCATGGCAGTGTCCAACCGCAGACCTGGCGACGTTTTGGGTATTCAAATTTCTGAGATATTTTCAAAATTTTAATTGCTACGGAGCTCTGAAAAGATTTCTGTTGTATTCTTCAAGACTAATTAAACCAGATATGCAATAATAAAAATAAAATATATATTTTTAATTGAATTTGTGTTGAAAAAATATTTCTTTAATCAATGTTATAATAATTTAAAAAAATATTATTTAACAAGAAAGTATTTTTTAATGTATTCGCCACATGTTTTTGAGAATCAGATTCAATTTTGTATCTTTGAAAAAAAAACAATCAACATGACGTTAATTTTTTATGGAACCAGAGGGAAAGGGTGTTCTTGTTTAGAACTGCGTAGGCCTGTGAATATTTATGTTTATTTTTTATTAAAAAAAATCTTTGATTTATTGATTGCTCCATCTGTTTTTAAGATGTTCTCTTAGAAATTGTTGCTGCTTTTTCTTTTAAGTGAACATCAATACAAAATTGATTTTGATAGATTTTAGAATTTTTCATGTTTGAGTAGCAAGCTAACCAAGGATTGTTTTTGTGTGGTTATTACACTTTTAACTTTGTAGATACTGTTATGTATGGAATTTGTTTATAAATTAACAGCAAATCACCTAGCAAGTAAAATACATAATTATTATAACATTACGAGATTCTTTTGGTACCCCATAAGGATTTTTTCATAAATATTATATTTTTTGATGAACCAAGTAGTTGTGTTTTTTATTGGTATTAGATATTCAGTATATATGTTTTTCGACTGCAAAGCAGCACTTCAACTCCTGGAGTATAGGGCAGTTACAAGATCCTTCCATCTGTCCCGATTCGCCGCAACTGGCCTGAGCTGTGAACACGATTGCATGCCTTGGGACCGAGCTTCCTTTAAAACAGATGACCTCTAAGTTGTTCTATTACCCTGAGGATTCCATTCCAAGGATTGTTTCGCTATATTGTCGCTAGGTTTCCTCAGAGTATGGCCTATCCAACGCCACTTCCGTTGCATGATGTCGACATCTAATTTTTTCTGTCTGGTCCTATTCCATAGTTCTTCGTTCGATATGGTTTGCGGCCACCGGATCTTCAGAATGTACCGCAGACAACGGTTAACGAAGGCTTGCAGCCTGCTTGAGATGTTTGCGGAGCATTTCCATGTTTCTGAAGCATATAGCAGCAAAGATTTTACGTTGGATTCGAAGAGTCTCAGTTTGGTGCTTAGCGATATTTTGCTGGAGTTCAACAGAGGAGAAAGGATTCCAAATGCACTACGGGCTTTGTTTATTCTATTGTTAACATCCAGGTCAGTTCCGCCATCGAGTGCTATGAAACTGCCCAAATAATTAAACTGTGTGACCTCCTCTATGGGTCGCTGCCTTAGAATTACTTGTGTGTTTTGGCCCGTGGTCATTATTTTTTGTCTTATTTGCGTTGATCCTTAATCCAGACACTTCCCCATTTATTTGCAGCGAATGACATATTTGATTTACCCCAGCCGTATTGTTTGCCATGAGACATATATCGTCAGCATAGTCTAAGTGGCTAAGTTTGTCAAACAGACTCCATTGGATACCATGTCTTTTAGTTGCACCCACCGTGGCAGTCAACACATCGTCAATTGCCAGCAAAAACAGAATTGGTGACAAGACATCTCCTTGTCTCACTCCTTGAGGCACATCGAAGGAGTCGGAAAGCTGTTCATTTTGCAAAACGAAACACTTTGCGTTGTTGTAAGACTCTTTAATAACAGCGACAATTTTCTAAGGGATACGCAATAAGCGATCTCCAGATGTATTCACGATTAACCCGATCAAACGCCTTCTCAAAGTCAACAATAATATGAGGTACAGCGGTGATTGGTACCCAGACGATTGTTCAAGTATGATTGACATGATTGGCCACTACGATCCTGGATTTTATCGTCTTGAGAACAATAGTATATTCAGTCTACCACAAGTTTATTTATAAAACTGATTAATAAAGTCGGAGACAGAACAGTGCCTTGGGGCACACCAGCATTTATTTGGTGGAAATAGGACTTGAAATTGTTAAAAAAATCCTTTATTGAACGAACCAGAAGATATCTTCTAATCCAACGAACAAGAATGTCATCGATGCCAAAAGAACTTATTTTCGATTAGGAAGCTTGATGCCAAGCTCTATCAAATGAGTTAGAAATATCAAGCTCAAAAATCTCACTTTCGCCAAAGCGATGTAAAGATTTGTTTTGTTTGTTCGGTGAGATATGCCATCAGACCACCAGTGGAACGGATGCTGCGGAAGCCACACTGATGGTCATGGAAAAGTTTTCGGTCTTCGAGGTATTTCTTAAGCTGACGGTTAATCAGCGTTTCCATGACTTTTAAAAGAAGGGGCGTAAGTGCTGTGGGTCGGTGTGAGGAGGGGGAGTAGAGGTCAGGATGGACAAATCCTGTTTTCCATCTTCTAGGAAGGAATCCAGAAGAGTAGGAGGGATGGAACATAGTGGTTTTGACAGTGTGGAAGAACATCTCTTCAAAAGACTGGGGGGTTATACCATCCAGACCAGCAGATTTGTTTATATCAAGATCTTTGCGAACTTTTACTACTGTAAGAACACCGGAAAAAACTCGTCCCATGCAAAAATTACATTTTACATTCAAGGAAGGGGGCAATGTGCTACAAGAAGGATTGCCTTCTCTGAATAGTAAGCGATTGGTTTGTCATTGGCGATGAGCTTTGCAACCTAAGATATTGATGAATTTAAAAAAAAAAACAATTACAAATGACCAAACATTTTTACTGTGGTCCTGGTGGGAATTTTTTCTTTAACTGGATGAGTGGAAGATGAAAAAAATTCAAGTGCCAAATGGAATCGTTAGACTAATGGTAAACTTGTAAGGATAAGAAGTAAGAAACAAGTCCAAAGTATGGACGGCTTGGGTAGCAACATTCGGTCTTCAGACAGACATGTGGTGGTATTACCCAGCAAATATCGCGACATACGTTCCTACGGGTGTTGTATGACTAGGCGCACCAAAGTTTATTTACAGTCGAGATTTGGGCTCCTGCAAATAAAACAATAATGAATGATATGCTTGCGAACAGTGAATTTGAGCCACAAAAGAAGTCCATGTTGGAACATTGCCCGTACTGGGAAAGGCTCTGTCAAGCAATATTCTTCCTCACATTAACGACGAGACCATGACCAATCTGAGTTTCCCTAAGTGCATTTGAAACCAATATTTAGAATGTTTTGGAGGAATAGTCCAAACCAGATATTTCATATAATGACGAACTAACTTACTAACTTATACTAGAGTCTGTTCAGTAAAAACTGCTATTAAGGAGCTTATTGGCGAGCTTTTTCAAAACAGTGGTGCCTTTGCATATTATCACGACACTGAATTGAGAAAACTTCTACTGAAAAAGATACAAAGCCACTGATTAATGTACAAGAATTGTGTGTATCTCTTCAAACAAAAAAAATCGTACACATACCTCCACCATGACCGATCTACGGTTAGAGCCGAAACCGGTATTTTGTTTCAGTTAACCGGTTTTTTAAGTTGATTTCATCCCGGTCAAAACAATTTTTTTTAAACCGGTTTTTTACTTTGTCAGTATTACAATAAGTAGTAGATCGGAGACAACTAAGAAAAAGCCTTCGTACGCAAATATTTGTTCTCTATTTTATTCGCAACAAGAAACTACTCGTACTTCCTTAAAATTAGGGCTTTTATGAAAGTCGTATACGCACACCTATGTACATACTTAAATTATGGTCTTATTTTTCGCTTCTTCTTTTTGGATTCTGGTTTCTTTGCTTTCAAATTAACTATTCTACTCGGCCTTTAGCGAAGTTTTGTTTTCATTTATGCCACTCGTTGATGTTGAATTGACAATTGAAATTCGAAAAAGCCTGAGTTCGGAGTGCTTTAACTTGTTATTGTTTTAATAGTTAAAAGTTAGGCATATACTGCCCAAAAATATTAGTCCCTCGTTGGAAGTTCTGTGGCTCCAGTGAGATTAGTTTCGTCTCTAAATCTAAATGACGTTGTTCCGGAGGAGAGGATTTTTTCAAGAATCGCCATCCCTATGGAATAATGAATAATTTGAAATTGAATTGAAAAAAAAATACATACATATTCCACCAACAGAGTTACCTTTGCCAATTGAAAATAATACTATATGTAATGTATAGCCTTTGCATTGGTTTTTATCATAGTGCTTTCGATTTTAAAGCTTTTGAGAACAAAAATTAGTACATGTAGGGAGAGGGTAGGTGTTGTCGTATGTGTGTATTTGTTAGCACTAATAGTTGGATAATGATTAGCGTTAAAATGGAGTTAATTTTTTTTGGCTTTTGGTATTTTAGTAAAAAGAAGTTGTTTTCTCGAAGTTTTTATGTGCATTACGTGTTCCTATTTATTCGGAAAAGTGTTTTGACATTATATTGTGTTTCAATAAGAGTGCAGTGGTATTGTGATTAATAAATATTAATAAATGTAGTAGATATTAATGAATATAGTTAACTTAAGTTGGTTGAAATTGTGTTTAAACTTTGAAGTGCTAATTTTTTTTAATAAAATTGAATTTATATGTTTTTTTTAAATAAAAGTTTTGTATTGTAATCAGCAATTGGTAACCTTACGCACATTGCTCTCCGATTTGCGACGATTTATAATTATAAGTTCGCAAACCCTGTTAGAGCTTTTGCTTGAACCAAAAATATCCAAGCCAATGCAACCAGACAGAGAAGCAAACGTTCTATCTTCCCTGTTTTTTTGAACATACTATAGAGTGTGTCGATCTCGATAGTGATAATTAAAACTTTAGGTGCGTGTCCATTTAAGAGCAATATTTTCGACATTTTATGGTCGCGATCGCGAACTCACGGAAGAATTTTGAGAGTTTATTTCCTGAGAGTTCTCTCATAAACCGTGTCCACTTCTTCTTTTCTTCTGGCTAGTTATCCGTTGGAAGTAGTGAAAGAAACATGTATTCTTCCAAAAGAAAAAAAAGAAAAAAATGCTGAGTTACAATATGGATAGAACGTCGCGTCGTTACCAAATCAGTTAAGCATGCGTGAATATAAAAAAAATGAGGTAACAATCAAACATGACACTCCGATCATAGAGAAGGCTAAACAAGTTATTGACTATAAATGTGTGTCTGTCTGTCTGTCTGTCTGCCTGCCATTCTGTCTGGGTGTATAACGAGATGCAGCCTAAACGGCTTGAACGGTTACTTTCCAATTTGGTATGTTTGAACCTTTTGGTATTCCTCAGAGGAATTTTTGAAATTTTATTTTTAGAAAAAGATTATTTTTCTCAAAAACGGCTCCGACGATTTTGATGAAAATTATTGAGAATATTTTTGTAGGTATTGGCTATCATTTGGTCAAAACCAAATTTACCGGACAAGACTATTAACGGTACATTTCGTTTCGACTTTCTTGGTAACCAATATTTTGAATAATTATTTTTTTCTATTTTTAATTAGTTTTCGATTTTTGTTTTGAAAATTCAATATTTTTAAAACTAATAAGAAATATTTTCAATTTTATAATCAGCTGAATATTTATAAACTCTAAAAACTGCATGCCAAAATCTCAATTTTTTTTCACAAACACAAAAAAAAAGAATTTTATCAAAATCCTTCCTCAGTTTCCGAAATACTTTTTGGTATTATTCAGTTACGTGATGGCGTACTCCGTTTCTACTAAACGGTGTTGTGGTTTTGACACTTTTCATATGTTCAGACTTCAGACCGTCCACTGCTTTGCCATGTAAACTCTTGACTGCTACTCGCAAAATACGAACCATGTTGGAATTGTGCGAGCTAATCTCCGATAGTGAGCAAAACGTGTGTCCTGTGGCGAGTGACTCCCAAAAAGTTGAAATGTCGAGAGTAAATAGTCAACTCTCCGACAGCTCCTCTCAAGACTGTGTCCACTAACGAGTTTGCTCTCGAGAGTCGCTTGAGGGCTGCTCGCAGCCTTTTTACTCTGAAATGGACACGCACCTTTATGCAATTATTTGAAAAACAATTAACTTTATTTGAATAAATAATTTTAAAATAATTAAAAAAATAAAATAAAAAAGTATTTATTAAATACAATGTGAGAACGAAAGATTTTTTTTTCTTGTTTATTTTTGTAATTTTTTTAAAAATATTTTTGTAACTTAAAACTACCTTATCAAAGTTTGAAAACCTAAACAGAATCTTTGTTAAATAAACTGCTGTACGATTGTTGCAAAAAAGCCTTCTAAATAGTGTTTTTTGATATACGTTTTGAAATTTTATGAAAATCGTTTAAGCAGTTTAGACTGTGAATTATGACACACTACTCCAAGCAGTCTGCCGAACCTTGTCCGACTTCTCTATCATCATTGCGTCTGTTTCATTTGGAATGCGTTATAAATGCATAGTAATCATACACAGCTTTCGTGTGTGGCATGCAAAACTATCAGCGATTCTATCATATCAAAGTCACTCAATATTTTTGCGCTTATAATAAGTGCATTGTTTTCTTACTATAATTTCTTCAATGCAATTTAATCAAACAATTTCAAATGCTGTTAGGAATATTAAGTAATATTTGATTGTGTGATTAAATAATTAGCCGTTTTTTTTGTTTAATAATGCGAATTAGCAAGACTTTGTTTCCCAGATTTCAATGATGCATCGATTTGTTTGCAGTCACGATGGCTAAGCCACAAGCATTTTGGACGAAATGGTTTACATAACACAAGGAATCCCAAGCTAAGGCAACTTATTAATGTCGGAATCGGTACTAGACTACACAATATGTTCAGTTCATGATTCCGAGTCGGCATTTCCCAGTCAGAGATAAGCTTGGCTAGTGTGAACAAATTTACTTGGAACGAAGCATCGAGGGTTTGGTATTAAATGTTGACTTGGTAACGTAATGTTAGGATGTGTTAAATTGTTTGAGCTGTCGGAGCAACACCCAGTTTCTGGAATTAATTATTGACAGAAATTATTCACTATTTCGTGTTTTACATTAAACCTTGGCTTTTTTTTGCAATATTTATGGATTATAATAAGATTTTTTATAATATTTTGAATTTGTTTGTTTTTTAATTAATTACTGAATAAAAAATTGAAGAATAAAAACAATTGATGTTTCCTAATATAAGCACATAAGCGCCACGAATTCTAGCGGCTATAAGGTTCGTATTTACTAGCAAAAAAAATGGAACAAACAGAAAATAGATGTTATATTGCCATCTGAAGCCACAGTCAAAGTCGTTGTACCGTAGGGAAGTATCTTGGGTCCTTTACTTTTAATTACAATTCTTTTTATATGCTTATATGCAAAATGACGAAATCGTGTGTAATTTTTTTTTTTGAGGGCCACAGGGACACCATAAGTGACAGTAATTGTCCATGCAAACTGCAATTGCAACTTATTCTTATTCTTGTTCTTAAACCAAAAATTGCTTTGAACTCGACTGGGAACACAACTCTACCTCTTGACTGCTTCCACTTCAGAATCCAACTGTGGGATTCTTTCGATTGACCTCAAAAAAACGTCGGAAAGCTTTCTACACTTACGCGATGTTTGATTTCGTTATCAAAAAATCATTTGCTCTTAGGCCCAATGCACAGGAAGCAACTGGATACAAACTAAACTGGTTGGCAACTCCAAGTGACTTGACTCCACACAACTCATCACCAATCGAAATCTCTAGTTCGTTCAGTGTCCTCATGGATACCGGGCGTGAAACCATCATGTTGTACTATTATCTCAGAAAGAGGCTATTAATCCAACATCATAATAACTTCTCCGCACTAGCAGTGGAAATTTATGACACAGTAGACTGGAACTACTAACATCCATTATGAAGTCAAAATTAAAAAACATACCCGTCGATATTCTCGATTTTATCTACGCCTTCTCTATTTCATTTTTATTTGAATAGCCGCGGGGGCAATAATTATATAAAATAGATGTTTTTCCACCTCTCGCACCAGCAACAGGTTGTTTTGTTGTTCGCTCATTTTCGACAAACTAGAAACTTAAATCACTAGGCAACCCGACATGAAAATCAACAGACGACTGGTTACAGACTTTTTTTTGTGAATCAGTCTTTGAAAATGGCTATTCTCCGTCGAAATATCTCATCACGAAATATAAATCTCTCGGCGGAAAAATAAATTTGAGACCCTTACTGAGGCTTAGAGCAGGCATGCAGTTTTCAATGTTTGTGGAAAACATTTCCGTAGGAGATGATATTGCAAACATTTATTGAAATTGAAAAGTGCTTTTCAAATCTGCTACCAAAAACGAAATAGACATTTGTAACGAGATCGAAAATTCAGTAAAAAATTCAGATAAACGAGAAACTCCAAAAAAAATCTGAAATCATTTTGATATTCAGCATTAAGCACATGAAACAGGAAAAAATGTAATTTCCTTGAATCTTTTCAATTCTCACGGTTTTGGTATACCGAAAATGGGCCGAAGTGGTCGGTGCAGTACAAGGTGGGCAAAAAGAAATCACCCTATTGGAAGATGCTCTCATTTTTGCAAATGACCGCCAATGTCAAATCTGTTTTGACATATGTGGACTAGACAGATGCAGAATACAAGTCAACAAGCCATGCAGCGATACATGAACCGATATTCTGAAGGCGGCGTTCCCGAGTCGCCTCATCTCTCGTTTTGGCAATTTGGCCCTCAAGATCGCACGTTTTAACCGTTTCAGACTTTTTATTGTGGGGTTTTTTGAAGTTTACATGAACAAGCCCGAGAATCTGGAAGCCCTCAAGCACAACATTCGACACGAGTGCGAGAATCTGTCGCCCGAAGTTCTCGCTGAAGTGATGAAAAATGAAATAAAAAGAGCCCGTATGGCAATCAATTGTGACGGCGCCCATTTGATCGATATCATGTTCTCGACTTGACCAATACAATTCTTAAGGTTTAAATAAACATAATCAACAAACAGAATCGAAGTTTTTCATTTAGAAAAAAAGAGAGCCAAACAACATCGGATGCATGACTTCTTTTGGCCCACCCTGTAGATAAGACGTTTGCTTGCTCACCCAGAGATCGTCAGTACGATACGCAGGTTGGGAAGCAATTTGCCTAATTCCTAGTGCAAGCTGGAACTGTTCGCGGGTATTAAGTGAATAAAAAGTTGCTTAATTTTCGATCTACTAGGCCGGCAAAAATTCTTTCCCATCTTTCTAATTCTTCTAGCTAGTGTTGTGCAACGCTCAATTATATCCTTGTGTCTTAAAGACTCATAACTAACAAATAATAAAAACATTTACACAATACTACAACACAGATCAACGGTGTCTTCTAATTATTGTTCTAGTTGATTCTCATTAATAAGTGTGACTGCATTCATTTAAATAGAAATTATACCAGCAATGGTGCATTTTTATATAAAAACAGAACCAAATCCTATAGATTTCGTTACTAGGGATTTTGTGAAGAGGAAAACTTAGCCAGCTCTTTTATTTGTTTATATTAATTACTTTGAAGTTTTCCCGGGCTGTCGTTTAAGGCCACTCCTCATAATTATCTTCTTATCTCCTTAAATGAGTAACTTTCTGCCTTTTATCGAACGCAACAAATATTGCCTATTATTGTCCGCTTCTGAGTAATGTAAAAGGGAATCTATTTTTGTCCAATAAATCCCCGATTTGTTAAGCACAACACTTATGTGGGGCTGGTAGAAAGATAAGTGAAAGGTCAATATGCTAGATACCACAAAATCCACCCATGATTGCCATACAAAAATCATTTCAACTCTGTAAAAACTCGAAATATTTAATTACCACGAAACCAATCATCACCCAAAATCATTGCAAATAGATTATCATCATCCATATGCGACTAGTATTATTGCTTCAACTAATTAATTGCTGAATTATTATATAGCAACTGTATAGCTGCATTATGTGTTACGTCTAGCCAAAACCGCAGTTCCAACAGTAGCGAGCAGCTTCAGGCATTATTTTCAGTGAAGAATGAGCTAGTCTCACTTGTTGCATGACCAAGGCCAGTATCACTAGTAATTCCAGACAACAAGCTATGGGTGGCGCGTCAATTAATTTATGCATTATTAGTTCCAGAATTTTGTAAAAAAAAAAAAAAATTGTGGGTGAGGCGCAGTTTTAATTCCCTTAAAATGTACTCCAAGATAATGTGACATTTGTGTTTTTTAAATGCTATTTCTTGGACAAAAGCGTTTATCCTGGGCTGAATTCTATGAACTTTCGTTGAAAGTCCTAGGAGGGAGGCGATGTGTAAGCCATTGTTTAGTTGCGAACAAGAGTAATTTATCAAAAAAATGTCACATTACGCAACGAAATACATAAATAATCAAATCGATTTATGAGATCGCCTGCAGCGCCGCCAGAAAATTTGTTTTTTTTTTGATGATTGTAATAAAAAACCAGGGGCGTAGATAGAAAGTTTTAGGAGTGAAGCAAGTATTACTGTATATTAGTGGACTCACTCGCGTTGTTTTCCTCGCTGTAAAGTTAAAACCAAATAAAATAAAACACTCGCGTTTTGGTTGGGAAAAACATTTCGTTAAAAAACCCAAAATATATTTCACATCCGATCGAGTCGGAGTCGCTTTTTCAACTAACTCAATATCACAATATATTTGACAATACATAATCATATAATCATTATTTCAGCTTGCTTGTTACTGGCACGTGTATGTATTGTGGCTGGCATCTTGTTGGAATGAAAGAGTAGCGTCGTAACGTTTTCCTTTTAGGTACCTCGTATGTGTTCAATACGATACAATTACTTTTTATTTGATTCACAAGTCTCCGGTGCCCAGAATCAAAACTGGACAGAGGGGTGCTAACTTATTAATCCTGACATTGTTGTTTCAATCTTCAGGTTTAGTTGCAGTTTTTCAAATCCTTAGTGCAAGTTAGACGTCTTCCTTGTTTTAAGGGAAAATAAAATCACCTAATTTTCTATCCGCTCGCTGTGAATCTTTATTCACTCAGAAAAGGGATCGGAACAGAGTCTGAGCATTCTGATTATACTCTGACAATTCTCCTAACCGAGCGTGGTCTGAGCACTCAGATATAATTTTGAAATATGTTCTAGCACTTGGCGTTCTCACAAATTGACACTTCTCAAATATCTTTTTTACAGGCGGCAATATTATGCTTATAATACTATTGTCTCTTTCGCTTTGGCATCTATTTATCGAAGAGTAGTGTAGTCAATGTACATGGGATAGAGTGAAATAGCCTACAACTCTAAAGTGACGTTAATTGCTTTCAGCATTTTCTCAGAATGCTCAGTCAATTTATTCTGAGCGCATACAACGTTCTCAGCAGGGCACGCTCTGATCATTCTCTGAACGAAAAAAGAAATACAATTTTAAAGATCTGAACGCTCTGAGCGAAAAAAGAAATAAAACTTCTTTTTTTGACAACTCAGGTTCTGCACTAAACGAAAAAAGAAAAACGCCTAATGTCAATATGTCATTAAACTTTGACAGATTGCCGAAATCTACCTTTCCAGTAAAAACATTGAAAATCAACACCCACGAATGGAAAGAAAATAAAGTGCCAAAACTCATCCATTCACAGTTCACACACAAGCTGAATTGTTATTGTTTACATTTAATTCTATACACACCTGCATTTACAGATTCTTTTTACTAAATGTTGTACCAAATGTATCTACAATCCTATAAAATCTCAAATGATTGCTCTTCTTGCAACAAAACCTAAACCACATTGTTGTTGTTGAAATTTCGTCATGGCATGCCACAAGGCGGCCATTCGTCCATCGTAAATATTTTCCCAGCAAATGGTAGTGGTGGTGTTGAGATACTTACACTTACATTTATTGCAATATCTGATCACTAGAGAAAAAAATAATAAAAAATAAAGGAAGAATGAGCTGCCAATGTATTAGTGTTTTGATTCTGAGGGTTTTCAAAATAGACGAAGATAAAAATAAAATAGGTAATTATCTGCTAATTAACGTATGGAGGTGTGCTTTTGGTTAGAATCAAAAAAATAATCTTTAATAGGAACTATATTTTATGGAGTCGTCTAATCATAAGATAAAATATGACCACAACTTGGTGATGTTTCTGGAAGTGTGGCACACAAATGTATGGATTATATTGACTGATTGAAAGGGTAATTGAATGAGGCTTTAGAATTTTGTTTGAATATTCAACAGAACCCTTCTTGGGTTCTGTGGAAAGGTCAAAGGGGTTCCGTAGAAAAAAATATAAATTGCACGACTGGATCACATGTACTTGCTCATATGTGCGGTCACATCGTAGAATAAAATTAAAAAAATTAAAGTGAACATCAAAGCATTTATTCGATTTTTGTGACTTTTGATTGTTCGAATAAATTACGTTAAAATGTATTGGATGAAATAATTTAAACGCCATTTTATTTCTTTAGGAAATGTAAAAAAGTGCGAATTTTTTTTCAAAATTGTAGGAGCCGTTTTTAAATAAAACGGTTTTTTTAAAAAAATAAAAAAAATAATTCAAGAATACAAACTTAAGCACAAAAATAACGTACATTTAAAAATAAAATTTAAAAAAAAATTCACTTATCCGTTTTCAAAATATTGATTTTTCAAAAAAAAAATTTAAAAAAAAAATATTAAAAATACAAAAAAAAAGTTTTCGAACAAAAATAATGCAAAATTACTCAGGCTACCTACATCTTCCTGAATATCAATTTTGATTGTAATCGGATCTCCAGTTTTCGAGAAAGTCGAAGAAAAAAACCGGTCCTATGGGAGGTACCGTTTTTAGCCCACCATATTACATTTTTTTACTGATTTTTTTAATAAAAATTCTTGGAGCCGTTTTCGAGAAAAATAAGCTTTAACATAACGGTTATATGACAGGTACCGTTAATTTTTGAGCTAAAAAAAAAATTAAAAACTCCTCTGTAGAATGTCAAAATACCCTGAGGTTCAAAATTTGAAGACGATTGGCCCAACCGTTTAGGCTGCAGTCCAATATATAATCAAACATGACATTACGATCATAGAGAAGCCTAAAAAAGTCATTGGCAAAAAATGTCCGTCTGTCTGTCTGTCTGTACGGGTGTATATCGAGCTGCAGCCTAAACGGGTTAAGCGATTGCCTTCAAATTTTTTATGTGCTTATCTTTTGGAATTTTTAAGAGGGAAAATTGAAATTTTATTTGTAGGGCTAAAAATAACGGTACTTGCTATACGACCGTTTAGAAAAAAACTTATTTTTTCTCGAAAACGGCTAAAACGATTTTGATGAACATTTTTGAGATTTTGTTTTGTTAATATTGGCTATTATTTGATCAGAACCACATATACAAGAAAAGTCTATTAACGGGAACTTCATATAACGGTTTTTTTAATTTTTGGCTTTCTCGGTAACGGCTTCATGGATTTCTGTCAAATTTTATATTTCAGAAGGTCTAAGTAGCCAGATTAATTATGCATATCAAAATTTTTAAAAACTTTTTTTTTCTAATTAAAATTAATTTTTGATTTTTTTTTTTTGAAAAATCAATATTTTTAAAACTAATCAAAAAAAAATTATTTTAAATTTCATAATTACGTGTACATTAATAAACTCTAAAAACTGCATACCAACATTTAAAAAAAAAATCAAAAAACTAAAAATAAAATAGGATTTTATCAAAATCCGTCTTACAATTTTCGAAATACTTTTTTCATAAATTCTTTGTTATTTAAGGCGTGTAGTGGCGTACTTCATTTTTACTAAAAACCGTTAAGTATTGTGGTTTTGATAGTTTCAAAGATAGTTCAAACTGTGTTACTTTCAACGTAAATGTTATATGTTTTTGTCAAAGATCTTGCTTTCCAATGTAATTAGGCACATAAGAGCAAGTACGTGCGACCCTGTCATGTCCATTTTTTACTGTTTATAATATAATTTGCTAAGAGAAAGATATAAAGGACTTTTTTCAGTTTAAATTTCATTTTAGTATGGAAAAAATTGAACAACTGGCATAAAGATTCGTGGGAATCAGCAGTAGGTAGGGTATATATATATATGTATAATATATAGGTATAGGGTATAGGGACCTATATAGGTCCCAGTAACAATAATTTACTTTTTGAAATCAAATTAATTAAAATAGCTTAATTATGTTTATTGGATCGATAAACTTATGGTGCAGGTAGGATTAATGAAATTTATTAAAGATATTAGGTACCTATAATAAGGTTGGAAGGAAGGTAGGTACTAAATTTAAGATACACATTCCAATTCCAACTACTGTTAAGCGAGTGGGTATAGAGACAATATTAAAAGTTAAGACAGTGGTTTTGTTTATTTATAGGCAGATGTAAACTTTAGTTTTCTTGATTGAAAATTCAGTAGTAATCGAATAGTTTCTTACTTGTTAGTTGTTTTTGTGTGTTAATCACAGGCTTTCCTATTTATTCTGTGTGCTTTTATGATAATGAAATGCTTTAAAATACGTAGGTATGTATGTAGGTTGCCACCTACTTTTATTGGACTAATGGCTAGGGCTCAGCCAAGCAATATGAAATAAAATTTTAGGCAAAATCGTTCGACTAGTTTTTTGAAAAACTTTTCGAAACATATTTTACTTTTTTTTTGAATATGTCAATTTAAAGAAATCTATAGTTTATACGAGGAGAAAAATTTAAAACAAAATCTATAAATTCGTTTTCAAAATATTCAAAAAACAAAATAAGTTTTCTAAAAAATATAAAAAAATTAAAATTATAATAATTTTAATAAACAATATTATTTAAATCATAAAACATTACATATTTTGAAAAATTCATCAAAATCCGTCAATTAGTTAACGTGAAAGTCTGATTTTTAAAAACCGGTCATATAGCAGGAAAATCCATTAAAACTAAAAGATAGATTTTGCATAGAAAACACTATTCAGAAAATGTTATCAAAATCGTAGGAGCCATTTTCGAGAAAAATAAGTTTTTCATTAAAAGTTATATGGCAGGTACCGTTAGTTTTCGAGCTAGAATGCCAATTCGAAAAATAGTCGGGTAGAGTACTCTAAAAATACTATATACCAAGTTTGAATCAAATCGGCCCAACCGTTTAGGCTGTAGGAATCGATACGGACAGACAGACAGACAGACAAACGGACAGAATTTTCTGACCCACTTTTTTCGACTTCCGTACAATCGTAATGTCATGTTTGATTCTTAGAATTTTTTTTACGAATGCATAACTTGCCTTATAGTCCCTATAAATCGCAAGTAAAAACAGTGAAATTAATTTTTAAACGAATAAAATGACTTATTAGAATAATAATTTGTCCTCCTAGATCTTCCCAAATTTAAAATTTTAAAGAAATCCAGAAAGCCGTTACCGAGAAAGTCGAAAGTTTAAAAACCGTTATATGAGGGGTAGCGTAGATTTGGTTTTGATAAAATGATAACAATAGGATCCACTGATGATTTGATGGTTTATTTCACCAAATAGTGGAACAAAATCTATAAATCGTTTCGAAAAAAAGTAAGATTATTGCACTCGATATTTTTAAAGCATTTGATAGAGTCTGGTACCAGAATCTTTTATCTTTTATTTGATGTGTGCTTTTGGTATCGATGCTTCCGTACTTCGCTGCATTAGAAATTAATTTTCAGACCGTTCAATAGAACTTGTATTGGATGGATTCAAGTCTGATACTCTCAAAATAAATGGTGGTATGCCCAAGGGCTTCGTTTTATTTCTGTCTCCCACTCTATTTCCCACTTTTATAAATGATCTCCTGTCTGAAACTTCTAATTCACCTAACTTTTCCCATTCGGATCTGGCTAATATCTACAAATCGTATATCCATTATAGACTTAAATACAACTCGCATAGGGTGGGTCTCCTTCGACTCACTCGAGTCTTCTGGATGATATCCAAAGGAGAGCGTTCAAAATGATTGGAGATTAACATATAATCGGAACATTTACGTCACTTGAACATTGGCGGAATGTTTCATGTCTCTCTCTCTTCTGCCCTTATTTCTACATTGTTCTAGAGAAATAACCAGTTGTATTCCTCTGCTAAAACAGTTTCACCGTATTGCTCGCGCTTCCAGGAATGCCCACCAATTTACCCTCGAGCAGGATTTCGGTCGTGCAGTTAAGTACAGAGATTTGTTCTTCAGCGGTACAAATCGAATGTGGAATGTTTTGTCAAGTTCTAATTTCCCTTCTCATTATGATGTCCAGAAAAACCAATGTGCATCGCCATCTCCTTCCATCCCCCGTCCTATTTAGTGTGCAAATTATAAAAAAAATACAAAAATACTCTCAAAAATGTTCATTAAAATCATTGAAGCCGTTTTCGTATTTTTTTTGTTTTTCCTAACTGTTATATGCTAAGGTGGGTATATTAAAGTGTCAAAAACCCTCTGAGGAAGGCCAAAGATTCACACATGCTAAATTTGAAGATAATCGCTCTAGCCGTTTAGGCTGCAGATCGTATACGTACAAACTGATAGACACACTGACAGACTCATATTTTTTGTCATTAACATTTTTAGGTTGTTTTATGATCATAATGTCATGTTTGATCGTTGTCTCATTTTTTTATATTCACAAATCTTAAACTTGCCCTGCGACTTCAGCTTAAATGATTTTTATTATTAAAATCAAAATCCGTCAAAGAAAATTATAAAAAAAATCTACCGTAGAATTTGCATTTTTTTTTTAGGAAAAAAGTAGCCTTCGCAATCGTATTATTGATCCTGTAACTCATTAATTTATTAACCTTCACCAATTCATGCTTTCGTTGAGCCATATTGAATGCATAACACACAAATTTCCATACTGTACACCATTTCATATTTAAGGCTCTCCCAAAGGAACCGTGCATTTTCCGGGATATCCATTCGAGACATATTTTTAATTTTGGGCCTAATGATTCTTTTTTACATTTTTACTGTCCAATGTCCGTCTTAGTATGCTGGATGCTATGCTACCGGTTCTAGTCTCTAGAACCTCTATTGCTTGTTACATATATAAGTATCTATGTATTTACATATATGTATTTCGATATGTACATATGGATGTATGTATATGTATTTCTATGTATTCCTTGTCCGATCCTTTATAATTATCTATAATTTAATATCCCAATTTATGTACATATGTGTGTATACAGGTAGAGGTAGATATGTACATACATACATATTTACTTGTATAAAGACTAAAGCAGTTTATACATAAATATGTACATAAATTTTTGTACCTTGCCTTGATCCTTACCTGCTTATTTATAGGTTTATTTCTGGTTTGCCCAGAAATTGGAGGCACAAATGAAAGAAGATTAGGACCTGGATGAGAAAAAGGAACAGACAAGATGTCGGATCTTTTAGTTTAAATTTAAAGGTGTTGACGTTGACGTTTGCTATTTCACACATAATTTGATCTTCAATTAGAAACCAAGTTTTATTAGATTTTCTCTGGTTTCTGGATAGTTAGGTGGTTCAAAATTAAAAAAAAATATTGTTTTTATCTGGACAAAATAAATGTTGTAACTATTAATTAGAACAACTTTGTTTTTAATTTAATTGATATCGTTTCACTAACTGTGCTAAGGCTTCGATGGGCGCTGCTTGGTAAGTTGTACATTTTTTTATTAAAATATTTAATTTGGTATCGTGTATATGTTTTTTTCGTATTATTATAGTACACATCAAATTCATATATATATAAATTCATATATATGTATAGAAATAAAATATGAAAAATCCTTAAATACCAAGCGATTGTCGTACAAATAAGAAATAATGTTAATTCAAAGTTAAGTTTTAGTTACTCGTTATTTTAAGCGTAGGTTTTAAGATCACAATAACTTTTTATGCAAAACTTTATTGCTTTCCTCTGCTAGATTTGCTTATATAATATATCAACAATAAGTTATGTAATACATGGTTCTTAATTATAAAAAAGTTTAAGTTGATGATCAACTTACATTCGTTGATGGATTTTAGTTATAGCAACTCTGACCAGTTGTCTTATCAGATCAGTTTTTATTTCGAAAAATGTATTTACGAAAATACATTTAGGGCCGTTTTGTTCACTTTTGTTCAACTCAACTGGTAAATCCAAAGTTAGCCAACTTGGGAGTTGATCTCAACTCCAGAGTTAAACGGCAACTCGAAAATTGGTTTTGTTCACTATTTGAACTCCTCAGTTGGCCTCAAGTTGACAAACTTGCAGTATCGAAAAATTCCCTGGGTTATTGGTGACAGATGACACATAATTTGTCAAGCTTAACTTTTGGATTGGTTTTTTATTATACACAGACTAAAAAAAGAACTTTTTAAAATTCATTGAATTCAATTCAACATAAAATTCATTAAATTAATAACCTTTATTTTCCGAAGATTCGAGCTGATTTCGGCTAGCAGCGCTTAAATTTTACTGTTCAGGATTATTTATTTTAATTGTAATGTCACATTTTAATAACTTAATATAACTTATTTTTAGTTTTAGATTCAATGGCAATTTGATTGCTTCACAGAAATAGCTTACATTTTGAGATCTTCTTTGTATGGTTAAAACTTCTGCTTTGAAGCTTAAAGCAAAATTGATATAATCAAAAAAAGGAAAAAAGGCGCGAGTACAAAAAGTAGATGAAGCAGATATAAATTAATTTTACAATAGTTCGTCTCTACACACAAACCTAGCTTAAATCCCCTTAAAAGTTTCTCCCACAAGGAATTCTCACCTGTTCACCTTGAGCCCAATTTAGGAAGTACCGTGAAATATCTTAATTCTTTTTTTAGCCGAACAACACGAATTTGGAATACCCGGCGGGATTTTCCCTAGCCATTTTGATCTGCAAACATTCAAAACCAATGTTAATCGACACCTCCTATCTCTCCCCTTTCTATTTAATTTTCTGCTTCAAAGTTGACATTTGTAACACCAAATTCCACAGCACATATGATACAGTGAAATGTAATAAGGTATGCTAACTTTGACTGACTTTGCTACGTCACTATCAGGTCTGACAGAATTTTTTTTTCTGATAATTGATAATTTAGTATTTTTTAGTCATTATTTTGCTTTTTAGTAACGAAAAACAACCGCGAACAAAAGTGTAAAATAAAAACTTGTGTTGATCAAAAAAATCTTGTTTACATGACTATTCTATTCGTCTGTTTCTTCATTCTCCTTTTGGAACAGACACAATTGTTGGTTCTTACTCTGATTTGAATTACCCCAAATATTTCCAATTCTTTCATATAAACTGCATTTTTTATTTCAAATGAGGAACGTCAAAACTTAACCCTAAAAAATCTTAAATTTTTCATTCCTCCTACTTTTTAACACCCTTTACCATTTTTGTTAAAAAAAAGAATTAAAAAACAATTTAAAAAGGAATAATGTAGTCAAGGCCTAAGAAAAAATTAAACAAATCCCAAAGTTTCGTTTTAATAATATAAAAAAAAAAAATATTTTTAATGAATATTTTGAAAACGGGTTGTTGCATTTTTTTTTTATTTGTTTTTAAACGTGTTATTTTTGTGCTTATTTTGTATTCTTAATTTTTTTTTAATTTTTTAAAAAAAGTTGTTAAAATAACCGTTTTATTTAAAAACCGTTTCTACGATTTTGAAGAAAAAAATCACACTTTTTAACATTTTTTAAAGAATTAAAATGGCGTTTAAATTATTTTACTCAATACAATTTAACGTACTTTATTCAAACAATCAAAAGTCACAAAAATCGAATAAATGCTTTGATGTTAGCTTTAATTTTCATAAATTTTATTCTACAATGTGACCGTACATATGAGCAATACAATACTCACTATTTTTCCTCTTTACTATATTTTTTTAAGTATTCATATTTTTATTTGTTAATTAATTAATTTAGTTTTTCCTCATATCAAAAAATAAAAATCGTGTATTGAAAAAGTATATAACATTTGAGTTTTTACTTGAAATTAAAAACAAACAAAAATGGTCCTATTGTTTTGGGCGTAACTACATTTACTTAAAAAATTGTGAAATTTAAAAAAAATACAATTTATTTGCTAAAAGTGTTTAACTAATTTTTTTATAAAGGATATCTCTTTACAAAACTGCATTCTATGTATATTTTTTATAGGATCCACCTGTATAAAAATATTTTGGAAGTACATTATGTATGTTAAAAGTCAAATATTATGTTTTTTTCAAAGCTTTTGGCACTCTTTCATTATGGAGATTATTTAGAAGGTATTGCGTTTCCAAAAATTTCAGTGCTTTTGACAAAAAGTTTACTATTTTTTTAAAATATTAGATATTTAGGTTTTTTTAAGAGCTATCAATACAAAATTTATTTAAAAAGTTTGGTACAAAATCAAAAAGTACGACTTTTTGTTCTTATCTCCTAAGATATTGGGTTTTTGTAAAATATTTTAAACGTTAAAATTTTATTGTCATTATTAGAACATATCTTCTTTGAACAACTATTTTGAAGAAGATTAGACTCTCCTCTTATTGCAGTTGTTTACAAACAAGGCCCAAACAAAGTTTGGTTGTTTTTCTTGAACCTTTTCTAATATAATCCAAAAATGTTTCGGTGTAAACAATAAGACCAATCCATTTAAGTGCTACTGTTTCAGCTTTTAAATGAGCCACACAAATAAATATTTGTCAGTGATGACAATGACACGATAACCAATTAGACCATTTTCCCGAATTAGTTCCGAAAAAGTTCTCAACCTACAAGGCTTACACACAAAATTAACTCCTATCTAACTAAATAAATTCCAAATAGTTACTTAGTAAATGAAATAAATTTACGACTCTCCTATTAATGGCTCCAACTCATACTCCAATGATATATTGAACATCCCCAATGTTGACCGAGTGTCCAATTAACAAAATAAGAAGCTCCTTGGCGTTACCCATTCATCATTAATGCAATATTTTCGTTTCGTTTGTTTTAATTACTATTTATCGCCACTAGAGGGAACTTATTAATTAAAGGGAAATATACCTTTATTGGTCCTGACTCGTGTCAAACAAATAAAACATAAGTAATTGTGGTTAATATTGTATTTTGTGTCCTAAGGGGTTAGTGTTACTACTGGGGTTACCATAAAGTTTTGTGAACATTAATTAAATTTAGAACTCATACAACAACTGTCAAAAAAGTAGCGAAATCTATGTTACTTCACGATAAACAGCCATCAATCCAATTCCGGTAATTTTGTGTTCATGATATACCGCATAATGTCACACCCTTATCTAAAGGTCAACCACACACAGGATAACTAATTACTGTCATGGAACATGGCTGACAGTTCCAGGAAATACTTATATAATTATGGTAAATTCTACTGTAATGAGAACTACATTTACCTAACCTATTTATGTACAAACTTTCGGATAAGCAACATGTGGTTTTTAGCTAAAGTAAGAGATATGTATGTATTTTTAGAAACACATTCAAAAATTGACGGTTCGATTAGAGTTTTTTTGTTTTTGTTTGCGTTAAAGCATCTGCTGCTTATGTGCTTAAAAGATATTTATTGGGATTAAATTATTTGGATAATAACGTATCCCGTGGTGTTTAATATTCAGATCAGACTGAAAGTATTTCAATAACAATACATTTCAAAGTAGTAAATTCTGTTTTTTTCATTAGAAATATTCAGAAAATGGCGTAATCCATTCATTGGGTAAGTTTTCCATTCCAGTAAGTTTAGTTTTTGACTTTTTGTTAAATGAACTGTCAACATTTGTGCTGATATAAAATGTGTTTGTTTTAAAATTTACACAAATTAAATGAATGGTCCCTAGAATATTCTGACGCAATTTAAATATTAAAAAAAAACTAACAGCAACATCGTTGAGTGTTATTGACATTTGAATCTCATAATCAAATAAGATAAACATTTTTGAGAAAAAGTTAAAATTTCGTAAAAAAAATAAAGTGTGAGCATCGGCATTAAATCCCTGTATTACTTTTTCAACTGTCAAACTGACAGTCATCATCATCATCGGCGCAACAACCGGGATTGGGTTCCGGCCTCATTCAACAAGCTCTAACACAAAGGGTGTTTTTTTTAGAGGTATAGAACTTTAAGTTGGCAACACTATTTTAACTGGCGGCCATTTTGTCAGCTGTCAAGTGATTTATTTTAAGTATGGTTTGGGATTTCAACATAAATATATTGAAGCTTGAAGAACGCTTCCAAATTGTGCAAATTTATTTTGAAAATCATGGTTCGGTTCGAAATACATATCGCGCAATTCGTCCATTTTACAGCCAACATAATCGTCCATCAGAGCCATTAATTCGATTAACTATGGAACGTTTTCGCAGCACGTTTACTCTAAATGATAATACGCATCCACAGAGACGTCGTACAGTGGTTACAGAAGAAGTCATTGCTGCTGTAGAGCGTAGCGTAGAGGAAGACCCGAATCAGTCTATCCGCCATCGTGCACAGGAATTGGATATGTGTCCATCCACTTTATGGAATATTTTGCGGAAAGATCTTGGCTTGCCACAGGATAACCACAGGATAACCTAGCAAGGCGTAGATTCGGTGAATGGGCCCAAAACAAGATTGCCGATGATCCCAATTTTCATAAGCGAATTTTGTTTAGCGATGAAGCTCACTTTTGGTTGAATAGATACTTCAATAAATAAAACTGACTTATTTGGAGTGATGATAATCCTCAAGTGTTGAGACACCGTTACATCCACAAAAACTGACTGTTTGGGGTGCTTTATGGGTTGGTGGAATAATTGTTCCCTACAACATTCGCCGCGTTATAGCCGATATACGGCCACAAATGTTGTAAAAAGTCATCGAAAATTAAACCTCCAGACTAGACTACTCCCGAGCCAGCCGTGGCAGTCATATTTAAATTTTTAAATGCCAGAAAATTATCTTTCGAATACAGTAAATTTAATATCAATTTAAAAAAATCATCTTTGTTTTATTCCATTTAAAAGTTCTATAACTCTAAAAAAAAACCAACCTTTAAATGGCTGAAGCTATACAGTTGCGGACCCCAAGGCTTCGGGCTTCTTGGTCTACGCCATCCTACCAACAATAGCAAGGTCTGCAATGTTGTTTTCTACCATACAAAAATCAGGGAAAGACTTTCCGAGAAGGTTCCTCTTCGCTAATGCGGGTAGATCACTAGGTGCCCACCCCAAGATATCTGTTTCCAGGTAGATTTTATACAATTCATGATTGTATCTTCAGAGATCGGAGTGCCTTTTGGTAAGCAACCAAGTCGCGGGTCAGTTTGAGTATTGGTAAGACCATAGTCTTGTTCAGCGGCAGCTAAGTTTTTATGGTATAAGGTTCTGTTGGATTTTAGCAGCCGCTAACCTATTTCTTCCTCCATAAAATTATCAGCACAGGCACTCATAAATGTGCCCTCTGGGAAGGTATAGAAACATTTTTTTCTTTCTGAGTTCTTATACTTAAACTTTGAACGTAATCAGCAATTGCCAATTCCCAATTGGGTTTCTCAATTCATACAATGGAAATGTATGTATGCACTTACTTCGCAGTATTGCCTTGAATATTATTCCACCTCATCTTTAAGCTGTGCCTTAAAAAAACAAGGTTCCTGAAAGATCGTTCTTTAGCTGAAACGGCTGATATGGCTGAGCAATCAGCTAATTTAATGTTAAGTCATTAAGAATCTTCCATACATTAGAGTATTGAAACAGAGATGATCCGAAATGATTCAACGGCTATTTCTAAAGACACAACAATTTTGGTTTACTGAGTTGGTATTGTGTAAGATGAGCAACAAAGGTTGTAGCTGTATTCATTCAGAATTAAGCACCACCGTAACGCTACAGTGGATGATAGATCTAAGCCAACAATCTTCTCCAACTGCGGGCGGCAGTGGTGCAGTAGATAAGATGTTTCCTTGCCAACCCAGAGATTGTCGGTTCGATTCTCAGCCTAGGTTACAATTTTTTCAAAACTCCTAGTACAAGTCATCCGCGGGTTTTAAGTAAGAAAATAGTCACCTAATTCTCGATCTACTGCGTCCAAAAAAAAAATAAGGGTCAGAGTAACCCAGTTAGTGCGAGCCGATTATAAAAAAAAATTAAAAAAAAAAACAGCTCGGTCTTCACATAGCCACTTTCATCCTTCAGTTTTGCGAAGTTTATTAAGGTTTGGTGTTACTTGACACCGTCCTCCCGGATCTATTTGAATACCTTTCTAAACCGGAAAATTTATGTCCATCCACTCAATATCACCCAGCAATTTAAAGCGTTGAACTTTTGAAATTTCTTGTTGTATCTACTTTTCCAATAATGAATAATCGGTAATGCATGCAAGATAAAAAACAATTACCTTCTGCGTCTTCTCGAAACAGTTTAAATGAAAATGAAAAAAAGAGCTGGAGACAGAATAGAGCCTTGTGGCACATAAGCATTTTTTTTTGTGAATAACAAACTGGAAACTATACGAATAAATTTGAAAGGAACAATACTAAAGGTGATTTCTTATTCATCGTATTTGGTATCCATGATACAGTAGAGCTTGGTGCTAAAATCTTCAAATGCTTTATCAATATCCATTCTACCATCATTTCACCCTATTGTTACGAAGATCGTACTTTGGGTCATTAAGATTTTTTTGTTCCTTAAGTCATTCCTTGATCTGATAATTCATCAGTGTTTTCATAATCTTGAAAAAATAAATTTCAGGACTTGATCGCACCTCGCACGTGCACCTCTTATGTGCGGGCACAGCTTGGAATGATATTTGAAAAAATGTTACGGAAACTTTAAAGTTTGAAAAAAGTACGTAAAATTGTTTTCAGCGCAAAAAAATTAAACGCAATTTGATTTCTTTAAAAAATGTGAAAAGGTTTGATTTTTTTTTTAAATCGCAAGAGCGGTAAAACGATTTTATTTTATTAATTTTTTTCAAAAATTAGAAAAAAAAATGATTTAAGAACTTGAGCAAAAAAATAATCTACATTTGAAAACACCCTTTACTCACCCGTTTTCAAAATATTGATTTTTGAAAACAAAATTTAAGAAAATTATTAAAAATACCAAACATTTTTTTAACATTTTAACATAAAATTACTTAGGCTGCTAACATCTTCCTGAATACCAATTTTGATTGAAATCGGATGACCAGTTTTCGAGAAAGTCGAAGAAAAAAAAACGGTTCTATGGGAGGTACCGTTCTTACCCCACCATCTTGAATTTTTACTTGCGATTATAGGTACTATAATACAAGTTATGCATTCGTGCAGATTAAAAATTTTGAGATAACAATCAAACATGACGTTACGATGATAGAGAAACATATTTGAGTTACTGGCAAAATTTTGTCCGTCTGTCTGTCTGTACGGATGTATTTTGGACTGTAGCCTAAACGGTTGGGCCAATCGTCTTCAAATTGAACTTAAGGTTATTATGACATTCTACAGATTTTTTTTTAGCTCAAAAATTAACGGTACCTGTCATATAACCTTAAAGCTTAATTTACTCGAAAACGGCTCCAAGAATTTTTATAAAAAAAATCAGTGTACTATTGTAGGTATGCATTATATTTTGGTGAAAAAAAAATTAATATGGCTAAAAACGGTACCTCCCATAGGACCGGTTTTTTTCTTCGACTTTTTCGAAAACTTGTGATCCGATTACTATCAAAATTAATATTCAAGAAGATGTAGGTAGCTTGAATAATTTTGCATAAATTGTTTTCCGAAAACATTTTTTTTTTATTTTTAATAATTTTTTTTAAATTTCTTTTTTGAAAAATCAATATTTTGAAAACGGGTAAGTGAATTTTTTTAAATTTTGTTTCTAAATGTACTTTATTTTTGTGTTTAAGTTTGTATTCTTGAATTATTTTTTTTTTTAATTTTTTAAAACTTTTTTTAAAAAGTTAAAAAAACCGTTTTATTTAAAAACGGCTCTAACGATTTTGAAAAAAAAAAATTCACACTTTTTCACATTTTTGTAAAGAAATAAAATGGCGTTTAAATTTTTCCGCTGAAAACTATTTAACGTACTTTTTTCAAACAATCAAAAGTCAGAAAAATCGAATATAATCTTTGAAGTTCCCTTAATATTTTTCAAATTTTATTTCAAGCTGTGACCGCACATAAGAGCAAGTACGTGCGATCCAGTCGTGCAATTTTTTTTTCACCAAATCATAAATTACACCTACAATAGTGCACTGATTTTTGTTCATAAATATTCTTGGGACCGTTACCGGGAAAAATAAGCTGTAATATGACAGGTGCCGTTAATATTTGAGCTAAAAAAAAAATTAAAAAGACCTCTTTGGAATGTCAAAATAACCTTAAGTTCTAAATTTGAAGACGATTGGCCAAACCGTTTAGGCTGTAGTTCAATATACATCCGTACAGAAAGACAGACAGACATGCAGACAGAATTTTGCCAGTAACTCAAATATATTTCTCTATCATCGTAATGTCATGTCTGATTGTTAGAATTTTTTTTTGTTTTTACGAATGCTTAACTTACCTTATAGTCCCTATAAATCGCAAGTAAAAAGGATCATCGAAACTTACACCTTAGTCCTTTTTAAATGCTTAAAGGGTGTGTTCATGGTTAATTTAAATTAGATTATTTTATGTGTTGTTTGATTTATTATAGAATCCAATATAACATCGCCTCATTACTTGCTTAGATACATATTTTCGCTACATGTTGTCAACAGCAGTTGGTAAAAATGTTTAATTAAAAAACTTATGTTTTCCAACCACTAATGCTGTCAAAATCACTAAAATATTCAAGATTTGATTTTAGAATTATCAGTTGTTATCAGAAGGTTGACCACATTAGACATCTAACTATTTTCCACATAGTTTTTGATTGACAGCTTAATGAACAATGAATTTCTGGAAATCAAGGTTCATCTGACCGCAAGGGTGAAACATAAATCAAGCACAGGCATATGTAGTTTTTCTTTGTCAATTTCAAAACCAAAATATTGGGGATATCTGTAAGATACTTTTTGGAAGCATAACCTCCACATTTATAGACCGTGAAGTATTGTTTTTTTTCTATTTGCTAAAAACACTATTTAAGTTCTTTAAATGTTCACTTTTCGAATTTGTTTTAATAAAATTCGATGTTAGCCTGGGAATTCCATCAGACAATTTGCACGCTTAAAATAAGTTAAATACCATGACGTTGACCTCATCCGCCTAACACCCTAAGATATGTCTATTTATCCTTAGTCATAGACGGTTGCGAATAAATTTCAATATTTATTAACGTCTGTCTGCGAAATTTAAAATTCAAACCATCAGGACGGCAAACTTTGACAGTAATTTTAAAAACAAACTGCGAGTTAAGTTATGAGGGGACATATATGCGAAACGTGTGATTTTATCAGAAGCATTGAAAAATTATGTCTTTTTTTGGACACATGATTTGAATTTTAATTAATTTATTTGGAAAATTAATTATGTTCTTTCCGTCGCGTCGCAAGTATGAATGTACTTGCTTTTGTTGTTTTGGGTTAATGACATTATGACCTAGAAATTCTGTGAATTAATAATTCTGGAAAATTCAAACGCTTTTTGGGTATTTTATATACATACATATGTAGTTTCCTCAATCTTCTTAAGTTGGGTTAATAAATTGAATAAAAATTATTAAAGATAATCTCAGACTCAAGCGCCGTGCTTGCATTACCTTTGAATTCATCGTCATAGCATCCGCTTGGCTGAGGTTCGAAAGCCTTACAAATAAATTGCACGACCGGATCACACGTACTTGCTCTTATGTACGGTCACAGCGTCAATTAAAATTTAAAAAATATTAAGCGAACTTCAAAGTTTTTATTCGATTTTTAAACGCCATTTTATTCCTTTAAAAAGTGTGATTTTTTTTTTTAAATCAAAGGAACGGTTTTTAAATAGAAACGGTTTTTATTTAACAACCTTTCTTTGAAAAAAAGCAAACTTAAGCAAAAAAAATTACCTACACATAAAAACAAAATTAAAAAAAATATTTTTTTTAAATACAAAAACAAATTATTTTCGGAAATTTTTTAATGTGAAATTTGATTGTAATCGGTTAAGTAGTTCTCAAAAAAGTCGAAGAAAAAAAAACGGTCCTATGGGAGTACCGTTCTTAGCCCACCAACTCAATTTTTTTCACCAAAATAAGTACACAGATTTTTTTCATAAAAATTCTTGGGGCCGTTTTCGAGAAAAATAAGCTTTTACTGAACGGTTATATGACAGGTATTGTTAATATTTGAGCTTAAGAAAATTGAAAAAAGTCCTCTGTAAAATGTCAAAATAACCTTATATACTAAACTTGAAGACGATTGGCAAAACCGTTTAGGCTGTAGTCCAAAATACATGCGTGCAGATAGATTCCAGTAACTCAAATATGTTTCTCTATCATCGTAATGTCATGTTTGATTGTTATCTCAAAAATTTGTAATCTGCACGAATGCATGACTTGCATTATATCTAATACCTATAATCGCAAGTAAAAAGACCAAACAATCGGTCAATGATACACAGTTCACTTAATTTGGGCGAACTAAACCATCAATTCCGCCTACCCGACTTACCGGTTTGGATGAAGTAAGCCATACACTTGAGTTCATTAATACCAGATAAATTTCCAAGTCATTCAAGTTAGCAAATGATGATTTGCACCAAATCATGGTCGGAAGAAAATCATGCCAAATGAATGGTTCTTAGTCGTGTTTGCCCGGTAGACCGGACGTTAAAAGAGAAAACCCTCCGACGGGACTTTCACTGGCAGATTGTGGATGTGTTAGGCTCTAGGCAGTAACTTAGGTTATTTAAATTTCCCGCTAGGTGGCACAGGGGTCGTAGATAGCTAATGTTGTAAGGAGGAACTGAGGGTATTTGAATCACCCCTTGTTGCCGCTGGGGTCGTTTCACAAGCAGATAGCTTATTTTGTAAGAAGTAACTTAGGCTATTTTGACTACTAGCTGGCACTACGTCGGTGTCGTCATTTTCGAAAATGTATGGTATACCCGAGAATCGCCGGGTGGGTAAGCCAGTCATCAATAAAAGACAAAAAGAACCGATGGACAGCTGTATACATATGTCTTTGAGGTAATTATGGAATTTCTCTTCCTAGGCATCAGAATCATCTAAAGGAATAAACTAGCGCTGCAATCAAACGAAGAATACTCTTAATGCGAATCGCTATTTTGTTAAACTAAAGGGAGCAAGGGATCAAGCGCTGGCGCTGGCCGGAAAACTAAGGTGCAATTTGGAACTACTAACAAAGATGAAAGGGAGTAAGAATGCATTAAAACGTTAAATTCTAACAAAATAAGGCAATAATTAAGTAAAGTAAGAGATAACAATCAAACATGACATTACGATCATAGAGAATCCTAAAAAAGTTAGTGACCAAAAATGTCTGTCTGTCTGGGTGTATAAAGAGCTGCAGCCTAAACGGGTCAAGCGATTGCCTTCAAATTTGGTATGTGTGTATCTTTGGGGGGGAAACTGAAATTTAATGTTAAGGGCTTAAGATAACGGCACCTGCAATATAACCGTTAGGAAAAAAGGTTATTTTTCTCGAGAACGATTTTGATGCAATTTTTTGAGAGTATTTAATTAGATATGCGCTATCATCCTATTAAGGCCAAATTTACCGGAAAAGTTTATTAACTGTACCTCATATACCCAATAGTTTTTTTTTTCAATTGTCTACTTTTCCGAAAACGGCTAATTGGTTTTCTATAAAATTTTGTCCTAGGTCCTTTCAAATACAAAATTTTATAGAAAACCAATTAGCCGTTTTCGGAAAAGTAGAAAATTGAAAAAAAAAACTATCCAAATTAACTCTGCATACCAAAATCTTAAATAACTTTTTTTATACTTATTATTAATTTAAAAAAAATTTTTTTTAATTCAATATTTTTTGCAAAACTACTTAATACATTTTATTTTAAATTTTACGATCAGATCTGCATTAAAAACTTCTAAAAAATGCCTACTAAAATATCAATTTTTTTTTTCAAAAAACTAAAAATAAAAAACGGTCCTACAATTTTGGAAATAGTCAGGAGGGGGGAGGGGTGATGGGCTGGAGAAATGCTGTTTTCTTCTTCTATGAATGAAAAAACTTTTGCAGATGGTTTGGAAGAACACTTCTTCAGAAGAATGGGGGTATACTATACGGTTCAGCGGATTTGTGGACTCTTGCTGCTGTACGAGCGCGAAAAAAATTATATCCTATGAACAAATTTACATTTTCAAGTACAGAAGGGGCAATATAGAGCCAGCAGCGAATTGATCTACGAGCAAGTTCACATTCGCTGGAGAATAAACTACTGGTTTGTAATTGGCGATGAGCGTTGAAACTAGAAACGAAAGATGTTGAAGTGTTTTTAATAATATTTCTTACAAATTTTACTGCCTTGGGAAATTACAAAATTTGTTGCCGTAACTTTTGGTCATGTAGTGCCCTTATAACGGAGTTGCATGTCTTCTGGACTTGTTTGTGCTTTTTCTTCTTTGTAAGATAGGAAACTTACTTATTAGTGTTTTTTAGCACTCCGAGTTAAACCAAGACTTAACATCAACTTCACTACCGAGGAAGCATCATATAGTGCCCAGTTAAAGTTACGGACAAAATTATTCAAGCTGTCTCAGTTTTTCTTAATCTGCATAAATGGAGGACGAGAATTTTTTCTGAAATGTACAATGGTCGAACGGTTGCTTCCTTATATTAATTGTTATACAGTTTGGAAAAAAGGAAATGTTAAACGTGTAAGTTTTATTTCTTTTTGTATGACAAAAACGTCAGTTGTCTATAAGCTAACTCTTTTGAGGTACACCAGAAAAAATAGACGAACGAACTTCTTCGTTTATTTTGCTCTTTTAAAATCCAACTCAATTCCCTAAAACTTAAAAGGTTCTCTTCCAAGTCTATGTATATAAAGAACAATCCAATCGGCTCAATCGATTTGAATAAAATTTTAATGAGATCTTAGGACATGTTTTGGGAGTGCATATAATAAATCTGTTTGCTGTCCGATGCTTAGAACTGGAGTTATTACCAAAAATGTCACTTACATGGTAAAAATCAAAAATTAATAGTGTACCCGTGCAACGCCCGCCGGGAGGATCAGCTAGTTTTATTATAAAGACTTAGCAAATCAAAAGAAAGCACTTGATTGTTTCGATCAGTGCAATGCTTGATGATTCTAAGTTTGTTTTTTTAACAATCTTACTGGTTTTCTGCAAACCTTAAGGTTTACCTAAAAAGGCATATAGCAATTCCATTGAATTTTTGTCACTGACTGAAATAACTCATCTCTTATTCTTGATTAATAGAATTCATTATTACCTGCAAAACAGCGTTTTTAACTGCATTTAACTGAAGAAGTTTTAAATTGGTATGATTAAGAGACTAGGTTTTCGAGTGTTTGTAAATGGTATAACATAAATACTTATCTTTGTTTAAACAATTCAATTAATGACACAAACCCTGATTTTGCTTACATTATTTTAGGGTTTTTTTATCAATAAATGATGTGTAGATAGGTATGTAGACTTTACTATATGTCTTCGTAAAGAAATTGATAACAAATCACTGTCAATATCGAATAATCAAGACTTGGAAAATGATTAAAAATACAAACAATTTTTCGTATTTTTCTTCTAAGCGAATTCTAAAATTATTCGAATTCAAGTTAAAAAGTTGTCTGTAAGGTCGGTTTACGGAAGATAATAATTTTACGTGATAACGTCATAAGAAAACATTGATGGCAGCAACACCAGTATACAGCCCGTTAACTCACACCCACAAACCCTCTCGTTAAATCCATACACACACACACCAATACCTACATATACTTTCTACTTGAACAAAACTCCGCCTATTCTTTATTTCTTTTCCTCTTCTTGTTCTTTTTGAATTTGAGTGGAATTATTTTGGGAATTTGTGCCTGTTCTTTTTCATGTTCGCCGGGTGCTTGCAATCGATTTTGTTTTTTTTTGCGGTTAGCATCAGTCAAGACTCATGAGTCTTATCAGCATTAGTCTTATCAGCACGAGTCATGTTATTTCGTACGTATAACCTGTCATCGATTTATAAAACGTTATCACGTCAAAAAAATTAATTTTGTTCATTCAAATATTAATCTATAAAAATTTCATAATTTCTTAATTTTATTTTTCCAGATCACCAATGGTTAAGTTGAAAAAAATTGGATTATAAAGACATTTATATCGACAAATTTCAATAGAAAAAATCAGTGCTAATAAAATCATTTTCCAAGATGACTAAACTGAAAATCATACCATTAGCAGCAGGAACGCTGCTATTACTTGCATTCCTGAACATATCTCGTGCCAGTTTTCTAGACAGCATACATGCTCCATGCGCATACATAGACACTGTGGATCTAACTGGATACCTAAAATTTCCCAACGGATCATACCTATATGAAGGTACAATTATACCACCACATCTTCTGGCAACATTCGATTACAGAGCTGACGACTTATCCGAACGAGTTCCTGCAGAACCCCACGTTAGAGGATGTATCTGTAAGCTGAAACCATGCGTCAAATTTTGCTGTCCACTCACCGAAAGATACAATGGATCTAGTTGTGAAGCTTATGAAGGAACCAATTCCACAGTGACATTGATGAACATAACCACAATTGGAGGTGAACTTAGAGAGGAAAATCTTTTCAAGAAATTTGCTGTTCAAATCGGTCGACCATGTTTCGATATGTATCATTTGATCCCACATCTGAACAGTTTTGACAAATTCAGCTTATTTGAGGTAAGTTATATTATTTAACTTTAACTTGAAGTCACCCAATAAATCTTCTATTTAGAATGGAACTTTACTAAGATTGGATGATCAACATTACCTTTCAAAAGATGAATTCTGTTTGAGCTCATACCTTGGACCAGACAACATGACAGATATAATGTTGCCAATCAATTGTTTTGAACCAAATGTCGGGGAAACTAAATCACTGGTTTATGCGTGCAGTAAGTTTAACCTGGTTGAAAATTCCTAATGGCAGTTTCTGAGCTGGTATTCTTTTTTTTTTTGATGATTTTTCCAGTGATGATGTTCTCAGTGCCATTTATGATTATGACAATTATAGTGTACATTGGCATTCCTGAGCTGCGGACGTTGCATGGAAAATCACTTTGCTGCTATTTGTTGGGCTTGTGCTTCGGATACTCAATATTGAGTGCATTTATCATCATTCCAATGAACACCATTTCGTCCCTTAATTGTAAAATATTTGGTAAGAAAATTTTGAAATTAATTTTAGAACTATCATGCATGAAGCATGAATTAATATTTTAAGCAAGTGAGGCGATATTGATAAAGAAGATTTTAAAAAAGAGAATCTTTTAACAACGTAAACCTGTGTGCCTTGTTAAACCAGGAACTGACTTAGTTGTAAGACATATGAACTTTCCAGTTTAACCTATGCCTAACAGCTGGCATCTTACAGCCATTCCGGAGTAAGTTTTCGAATCGGTTTTCTTGACCGGCTCTGATTATTTCGTGGCTGTGGAAAACCGCTAAGAACTCTAATAGCCAACAGCTTCCTCAAAACCCGATGTTTTTATTTGATAGACTGAGTTAAAATTGTTCGGTGTCCAGAGTAATTCACAATTCTAACGAAATGAATGAATAAATGGTTCATTCACCTGAGAAAACAAAATTCATTGCTTATCTATCGCATCGGTATACAGTCTTTAGAAATGATCTTTCAATATTTTTGACATCGATTCTACCTCGGTGTTCTCTCGATTTTCTTTGCAAGATTCTAGGTGTGGAATTTACTCTAGCCTATTTGATTTTGATTAAAATTAGCATTTTCGTTCGCATCTTTAATTCTTAATTGCTGCTGACTCATGCAATCTATAATTACTAAACGAAGCATTGGTCCTTCAAGCCGGATCAGACTCCAAACACTCGTAAGTATGATCTCGTGGGCGTTGAAAACTTGTTAAATTTCTCGTACGTTATTCAGCGCACTGTGACTCTCGCTATAGTTCGGGATCCAGGTAAAAATTTTGGTCAATCATTTTCTCTCGAGTAATTATTGGTGACACGCATCAGGGAATAGTATTACAAAACCTCGTGAACGTCAGCTGCGGTTCTGTGGGTGGGATGGGCATTCCAGAGGGTTATAACATTTAAAGAATCAGCTGATGGTCTTTACACCGAGATACAGCCAGATGACATTTATATTCATTTATAGTTGCGTATAAGCTATCGTCAGGCTAAATTTTAGCTGAGAGGAAATCACTGCAAGTTAAATTTTTTTGTAAGTTCAAGCGTGCAGCTGATGCATTATCCGACTTGTTACAGCCAGTGGATTTTTTTTTAAGTTGATGGATAAACTATAGTTTGACAAATTTTTAGTCGGGAGGAAATGACTAAAAAAAAATTATATTCTTCGTGCGTTGGAGGCTACCACGCGCCATTCCACCAATGGAACCGCAGCTGACGTTGACGAGGTTTTATATTACTACTCCCTGATGTTATTCACCAATTATCGTTTGAGAGGAACTTGATCATGGAAATCTGTCGCTGGTTCCCGGACTGCTATATCTAGTCTTCGATCGACGAAAAAACTTCTCCGCTTGAAAAGACCCAAAAAGTGCTTCGGCAGGTTCCTTTTCTCATGTTTTTTGATCCATTTAGTTATTTTTCTCGCATGAATTACCTGAACGTCAAATACAAACTGAAACCTATTAATCATTATGAAAGTTAGTAAGTTGCCAGATTTGTTTGACAGATTGATCAATCAATCACCAGATGATATTGCCAGCACTATCACAATTTTTTGGAACCTTTTTACAGAGCTTCTATGAAATCTGTCGAAGTCATTTTATTTCATTTTACCAAAGTGAACTAGCAAAACATTTCCAATAATAAATTCGGACGAAATTAACGTCTACTTACCAAAGGACTTGGACACAAATTTTATAGACAAATCTTTTTTTAATCCTTGCATTCTTATGCTAATTTCCATTAAATTTTGTCACAGGATTCATGGCATACTTCTTCTTCATGGCCAGTTTCTTCTGGGTCAGTGTTATAAGTTTCGATTTATTTTATAACATTCGGGCGCCACGTGGAAGATATAACGAGAAGAAACGCTTTATCCTGTACTCCGTCTATGCTTGGGGCCTAGCATTCATTTCCTTATGTTTAACTTATTTTGCCCAAGAATCATCGATGATTCCTGAAGACTGGAAGCCAGCAATTGGAGGTGAAGAGTACTGCTGGTTAGATGGTAAGTTATCTTCCATAGTTTAATAACAATAAATGTGAAATAATTTCCTTTACCTATAGTTAAGAGCGGCTGGTCTGCTCTGATTTACTTCTACGGACCCATTGTCATCATCATAGGCTTCAACTTAGTCATGTTCATTCTGACAGCTCTTCAAATTCACGGCGTTCAAAGAGAAATGAGTCGAATGATGGAACGCAATGACAGTCAGAAGAACCTTCGGACTGAGAAGGATAGGTAAATATTGTAGACCCAAAAACAATTGTCTCCATCTCTTCCCTAACACCTATTATTGTTTCTTCTTATAGATTTGGAATCTTCTTTCGACTATTCATTGTCATGGGCGTAACTTGGTCCATGGAAATCATTTCCTACCTAATTGGATCCAATTCCTCGTGGGATAAACTCTTCTACGTCACTGATATATGTAATGGCATTCAAGGATTCCTAATTTTCACACTATTTGTCCTGAAAAAGAAAGTCAAGCAGTACATTACCAACAGGTAAGTTATAAACTATACAGAAATTATTCCTCAAAATTAAAGCCTCCATAACATTCTTTTTTTTTATAAACTTTTTTTGGATTTTTTTATATCCGATTGAATAAAAAAAAGTCGCGGAATAATTTCAATAATTGAGGCAATTTTATCTTTGATTTTTGTCGAATTTCGATTGCAATGAATATTTTTGAGCAACCAGAACACTCAATATACATATTTCATAAACTTCACTCGTTGTGATATTTTGCATCTATATTGATATACATATATATATAGAGGCAGCCGAAAGCTTAAAAAGGATCGACGGACCGATACGAATACGACTTATTTCGATTCGACAACAGTGAGAAGACAATTTCGAAGTGTTTCGAAACATTTTAGAAATTTTGTCGAAGTTCGACATAGCACTGTTTAGAAAAAAAAATTGCAAAACTGGAGGCTTAATCATCTGAGAAAGCAAAGTGATGAGTCGAAAATAATCAGAAGTTCTTCTGATTGGAATTAGGTTCGTTTGGTCTCATAGAGCATGAAATTTATCTGTCGGTGTTGTAAAGTTTGCTTGCCTAACCAAACTGTTGGTCTGATTGTACCTACTCCCAGCGCCCGCAATAACCATTTATCGCTTTCAGCTCTCCAAAATTCAAAAAAATTTAATATAATTTATTTTGTATTTTAAAATAAACACCATATATTTGTTAGCGGAATTTTTTTTATTAAACTCTGGAATTAATCATTATAATAAAAAAAACACACGTCTTGTTAGCCCACGGTTGCCGTTGTGTGACTTTAGTCACACTGACAAATTTTTGCGTCTCATGCGATCATGAGACGACTTTCTTTAAAACTGGCTATTTTGCGACTTTTTTTCAAAAATCATGCGACTCCAAATCTAATAATTTCAGTCATTGATTTAAAATTTTGTTTTACTCAACTTAGAACAGCAACGTTCTTCGGACCTTTTGCTAAAAGAATACGTATTTACGTTATAACCGAATAATAAACTCAAGAACAATAAACAAAGAGCACGGGTGAAGAAGTATGACATCAGGTTATGGAGACATTCAGATTCAGTCCAGTCTTCAAATTATCCCTCTTAAAATCGTATCTTTTCAAAAAAAAGAAAATTTCAATTTTAAGTTGGCAACACTATCTTAATTGGTGGCCATTTTTTCAGCTGTCAATGTCAAGTGATTTATTTTTAGTTTGGTTTGGCATTTCAACATGAATAGATTAACGCCTGAACAACGCTTCCAAATTCTGGAAATTTATTTTGAAAATCATGGTTCTGTTCGAAATACGTATCGCGCACTTCGTCCATTTTACGGTCAACATAATCGTTCATCAGAGCAATTAATTCGATTAACTATTGAACGTTTTCGCAGCACGTTTACTCTAAATGATAATACGCATCCACAGACACGTCGGCGTCGTACAGTGCGTACAGAAGAAGTCATTGCTGTTGTAGAGCGTAGCGTAGAGGAAGAATCAGTCTATCCGCCATCGTGCACAGGAATTGGATATGTGTCCATCCACTTTATGGAAGATTTTGCGGAAAGATCTTAGTTTGCGTGCTTTCAAAATCCAACTCGTACAAAAATTCAAGCCTCAGGATCACCTAACAATCCTAGGTTTCCCCCACGGAGGAGCTGTGCTAAAGGGTGGAAGAGGATAAAATATACCCAAAAGGGGTATTTTTGTAATTTTTTCACTTGTATGTTCTTAACTAATCAAAAATGGTCTGATTAAAAGTTGTAGAGCATTCAAAAAGATCCAAATGATCCAAGTCATTTGTAAAAAATATTAAAAACTCATCAACTTTTTCCCTTCCAACGCTCATCGACAACAACAAACCAGTTGTTTACTCTTCAGAGAAGGCAAACTTGCTCGCCGCCCATTTCGCTGCCAGCTCCACGCTGCCTCACAACGTTGCCCCTCCTGTACTTGAGAATGTAATTTTTTTCCATGCACAGATTTTTTTCCGCACTCGTACAGTAGCAAGAGTTCTCAAAGATGGTAAATACCCGATTCTTCTGAAGAGGTGTTCTTCCACACTGGCAAAGCCACTGCGTAAGCTTTTCCATCGCTCCTACTCTTCTGGAATCTTTCCTTAAAGACAGCATTTGTCCAGTCTGTCCCTGAGTAAGGTGACCCATCCTCCCCCTCCTGCCGCCGACCCATAGCACTGACATCCCTTCTTTCTAAGGTCATGGAAACACTGATTAACCGTGAGCTTAAGAACTATCTCGAAGATGGAAAGCTTCTCCATGACCGTCAGTATGGCTTCCGCAGCAACCGTTACCTGGTGATCTCCAAGGCATTTGATAGAGTTTGACATGAGGCTCTGTTATCGAAAATGCGTTGTTTTAGGATCGATGATACTCTTGTTCGTTGGATTTGAAGCTATCTTCTGGACCGTTCAATACAAGTTGTATTGGACGGATTCAAGTCTGATTCCGATAAAATAAATGCTGGTGTGCCCCAGGGCTCTGTTCTGTCTCCGACTCTTTTCCTCATATTTATAAATGATCTTCTGTCTGTTACTTCTAATCCACTTAACTGTTTTGCTGACGACTCTACACTCAGCTTTTCATATTCGTTCGATAATTCACGTCCTTCGCCTTCGGACGTACAGTTGCAACGGTACCGTATGTCAAGTTCCTCAGATTTATACAGCATTGTTAAATGGGGTAATAGGAATCGTGTGGAGTTTAATGCTTCGAAAACTCAATGCTGTCTTCGGTCGTTAAAGCTAAACACACCCCCAATGCCAATATTCAGAAATGTCCGGTGGCACTAGCGGTTGAGGAGCTATTAGCAATTAAAGGGCAGAGAGTCGGGATGAATCAAAATTACATTTTATCACTCAAGCCTTCACATGCCTATATCTCGTTACATAAAGGTCGTAGGTGATAGGTTTACCTTAATTCGCCCTCAAAATGGCGATGTAAGGCGCCATAACCAGGTTCAGATACAATTTCATTTTCAACTATTTAGGTAGATACGAATTTTATGTTAAATTAATTTCTGCAATCATGAGGTTAAAATGAGTATGTGCTTCACAAACCCCAATTACTTGACGAACGAAACTGCTATCGGCTTGCAACATTCACAACTCGTGGAAAAGCTTTACGTGAGCACCTGCCCGGCAAAGGCTTAATATCACGATGGAGCCACAAAACCTCTAGTCAGACCACCCTATTTCTAGAGTTGTTGGCCAAGCCATCTTTAGTGGCAAAAAATGCATATATTAAATCCATCCTCCTTGCTGAGGAGTAGATCCTCCGCATCCCTAGTATCAAGGTTAAATAAGACAATGTACACTACTTCTTTCGAAGCCGTGCCATTCTCCCAGAAACCAAAGATACCGCTTCCGCATTTGGAATTACCACAGTCCACAGCCACCACGATACTTCCACTAAGGACCTACCGTAGTTTCAACAGCAGCTGCTACCGAGCTCCGCTCACTCAATCAGCTGGGGCTCTTGTTAACCCGTGGTACCTATTTAAAGCCTAGGTCCGGCCCCGCCCGTTTCCGAATGGTTGGAAACAAACTTGTGGATCGACCATATAAGGTACGCTGGCTCATCAGCCTGAAAAAAAACATAAGATCCGAATCCTGCTAATTGCGATGAAAACCCGGATTCTTCCTTGCCAGCTATGTGTTACTTCACCGTCCACGTTGGATCATGTGTAGAGCGCTCAACTAGACTTCATCTTCATAGACTTCTACTCCCGGCGACCCAAGCCATAGAACTATTTTCACACCTGATTGGAATACCTTCAAATAAATCATATTATTTCTCCTACTGTAAAGTCGAATTACTATAGATGCTTTCTAACCTGTGTATTCCACTTATTAAATTTAGGATAAAGGTCATGTTTGAAATAATGCGTCATATCTTTTTCCACTCTGATATTTTAAAAAGTGTTTTCTGAAGCTTTTTCATTGCCATTAATTTAAGTAGGAAAATTGCATTTTATCAGCGAATGTAACTATCGTACTGATTTTGGTATTTGATTTGAGGTTTATATCGAATAAATGGAACGAATAATTGTGGCCCAATCGTCCTTCCTCCGAATACTCTATTCTTTTTTAAACTTGAACAAACCTTTTTTTGCGGAAGGATAGAAAAATTTAACTTGCCTGAAAAGTACTGGCTTAAAGCCTTTGTGCAGACCTTAACGATAACTCGGAAAACATCAAGAAACGCTATTCTCAAATCCTGTCCATCGTAAGGCTTCAAATTTTCCTCGAAGTGTTCACACGCAGATCTGCTGCATTGCTTTCTCCATCTTCTTCTTTTAATGACCGAACAATGCTATCATCTCGACTAGGACTCTTATTTTTGCACTTAAGACTCCACTTAATGTCTGACCAAAAGTTTTTGTTTCTGCCCTTCATCCACGACACTGATGGCACGTAGCATTGATATATCTTCATTTCAGATGCTGTCAATTTACTCCGTTAGTAGGTGCTTAGAGCCATCCTTTCAATTAAGGTAACGGGCATTGTTCACACAAAATGGCACACTTTTCCGCCAGCTCATCAACTTTACTTACTTAAGCGATACTTGATATCGTCATCACAATATCCTCCTCCATTGGGTAGAACTATTTCATTTTCTTCTTTGACCGATTGTTATGATCTTGCCTGACATCAAAATCCTCACATTTCTCTACTACACCCTAGAGCTCTATTTGTGGGGCTCGCTAGTTTGATCTTGGAAAAAGTCGACAGGCCTCCTGGTTTCAGATGTTTCCATGTCCGCAATAATTTTTCTCCATTTATGTTTATGTTTGATCTTTCTATAAGGACACCAGTGATCTCCTGTAGTCTCACAGGGAGTTGCATGCACACTTGCGGAAAAGTTTTTAGGTGTTAAAGTATCACTATCGCTAGGCTCACATTGAAGATCATTTCCTATATGTGATTTCTCCTTAAGTAACTTTTCAAGATAAGTTGGAATGAGCGGCAGATATTGTCTACTCCGTCCCAGCACAGAAAAGTACTTTTCATTCTAATAAATGTTTGGAATATCCATGTGTGGATCAGAAAGTTGCCATAAGTAAAATAATTCACTTTCTGTTCCGTTTTCTTATGTTTCAGCAAGATGAGGGTTGTAATAAAGAAAAAAGAACTAAATACCCTACCCTGATGCAAACCACCTTTGGCTTGCAACTCTTCGATGACCTCTACGGTCGCCTGATTATCCGCATTCCGCACTTGGATTTTCAGAACTCCTTGTTGGGAACCGATATCAGATTTTGCACTTATTTATGAAATGATTTTTCAATATTAAACAACACAATTTCCGATATCTTTTCATACGAATTATATTAGCTGGATAGCATTTGCATCTGTGGTCGATTTTCTCGAGGGGAATTCTGCTGTTCGGTAAGCATTTTTCCATGCTTCTTGAGTGACTTTAAAATATTTGAACTTCTAATTCGAGCTGAGTTACCATGAACCTTAGCAGCTAAAGTATCTTCACAATCTGCGTGAAGCATTTCTTGGTTTTTTAATATTTTGTTTTATAAATGTGGAGGATTTTCTGTTTTAAATAGACTTACACTGGTAATTGATAAGTGATCAGTAGAAAGATCAATGCCTTTCTTCCTCCTTGTACTGGTTTTTGCTGTCTAATTGTTTTGGGATGAAAAAGTAAATGCTTGGAGTTTTTGCCTTGATTTTCCAGTCGAAAAAGTCAAGTTACTTTAATAATTGAAACCATCTTACAGTCGATGTTTTAGAAATAAAAAAAATAAATAAATTCCTAAACATAAGACGGAAAATAACACAAATTTTGTTCTAGTAGCGTGTAATACGAACACCATTTTTTCGCAAACTACATTCACATTTGAACATCACAAGGAACACTATTTCAGTACAAATTTCTTCACAAAACATTCATACATCCACCTACACTAAGTACACAAAACCCACTTCCTTTTTAAAATCCCTAAAAAAAAGTATAATCCTAGTTTTCATATTCGTTTGTGTAAAATATCAAACACAAAATAGGCTTCAGAAGGACAAAAACCCAGCCAAACGATCAACATCAACCATATCTGATGAAGTGTCGGAACGACTATAATAGGACACTCGAAGGTTATCCAAAGGTAAAGACGATCTTTCCTAAGTGTTACTAACAAATACTGGAAAAGAAGGTTTCGGGTTTTTGGAATCTTCTATTTGGAAATTTTGCACAGGAAATATTTTGGATCTTCTTTATAAAGGGAAATAAGTTATATTTAACCACTTGTGTATATAACAAAAAGATATTTATGATTTTTTTTTTGGAATTTATTGGTGATTGTAGAATGTATCTATTTTTCTATCTAATGCTGGCAATGAATTCAAAACAAACTAACAGCTACGATAACTACTGCAATGTGCTTAGTTTCTGCACTTTCTACTATTAATTTTCAAGATAATAATACATTTCAATGATTTTTGTGTTTTAATATTATTATTTCTTTTAATAGATACCAGTCAACTAGTCGCCCGGAACGTCAGAGCCAGTACTCAAACAAGACGACAACCAGTAGCATCAATCTACCATTGAATGGCCTTGGAGCTGATAAGCCTTTAATGGATAAAGTCGTCAAAATACCAATATAATTTAAAGATAGTATAAAATTTTAAAATGCACAACATCTATGTATCGAATCAGTTACTTAATTTTGACTAATTTCGTATTTAATTTTTTTTTTTATAAATATAAATATAATTAAGTTAAAAATTTAAGAAATTCAGGAATTTTAAAAGACCGCACACATTTAAGTACACCAGATTTTTTATTTGTATCTTTAAGAACATTTATTTAACATTTACATTAAAATTAATAATTAAATAAATGCATTAAGTTTAAAAATAAAAAAAATTATAAATTGTCATGTTTAAATGTGTTTATCGATATAATTTATCTCAAGATGGAACCAAAGACTAGGATGTAAGAAACAAATTATTAGAAGAAGTGTTTCCTTTTGTTAAGTAAAAATACGTAATATTGGAATTATACATAGAAAAAAATATGATTTTTATTATAAAATTGTAGTTGGGTTTTTTTTTTTTTGATAAATTTTGTTAATCGACGTTGCATTTCTTGTCTTGTTTTCAAAATATTGATGTTGGGGGTGGTAAGCGCCGAAGATTCGGTCATCCTTTTAGGTGACCTCAAAAGATCGATCAGTCAAAGAAAAGACAATACGAAGACACTGTCTCTCAAAAACCCAAATCATTATTCAATTGATGATGAGATGGTACAACGGTAAGCAAGGCAGGGCTGGTATAAAACAACCTTCTTTTCAGGACAAAAGTTCATTGCTCCATGTTGCAGACCATTTTTAATAGCATATGTTGTGTTAGAAGTAGAAGTCACATTGAGAATTGAGATGTAGTATATTGGGTATCGATTCCTGACTGATTTCTTTTTTCTTTATTGATTCGAAAATCATTTTGAGTTTCTTTTTCGAAATGAGCAGGGAACTTGGCTCAAGATTGTCAATTCGCAAAAGATGTTCGAAACTAAAAAGAGTTTGTCAGATTTCTGTTGTAAAGTTCATAATTCGGGCTAATTTACTTTTTCATCTAATTCACTTTCTGAAAAGCAGAGCCTATCGTCTGCAACATCTCCAAAGGATCTTGATCACGATGATAATCCCCAGATCTATCTATCTATCTGTAGTCAGGAGTAAATTTTCGTTCTCTGAAGTTTAAGACACGAAAGATCGTTTTCCTTCAAATGTGATGCTTTCGCAGATTTCCAGGCTTATCATAATTACTAATGAACACTGTTTCAAAACCTTGTAGGAATGTGACATTTGTATTCTGGTGAAAATGTATCTTAAATGAAGTGTTGGTATAAATGATTGATCTTTAAAGTTGCTGTGTGAACATTTTGCCGATATAGCTTTGAAAAAGCCTGTAAATACTGAAAAATTACTTGGGATCATTTTCATACTTTTCAAACCTTCACAGGTTGAAATGGTCCTATTAATTGGATGATACCGAAGTGAATGGTTAGAGGTAATCTTCATCGGTTTTTGAGCTAACGAAGTATCACATATTCAGTGATATTAATATGGCCTCTACTTAAACTACTGCACCCTTAGAGTCATATAGTACTTTTGACCCCCGCATTTTTCTGATTGTGGCGGTGATAGAAATGTTTTTCTTCAAACATCGGTAGTATCTAAGTATCATTTTTACCAATGCTTACCAAAAGCCCTTTGGATGGAAGCAAGTACTTAGTTTAATATTTCAAAAATTCAATGGCTACTTGGTCTTTCTTAGTATTCGCTATGATCTCTATAACTATCTTAGTCCAAGCAAAGAAGTTCAAGGCTTTTCCTCTCTACGATCTAGGAATTATGATTCACGCTGCTCTGACTGGATCTGCTGTGGAGTTCGATATGAAGAAATTGTTAGAGATACACTTGCGACTAATTTGTTTTATTAATTATTTTTGCTTTAAAGCCATTTTAGAAAGAATTCATCAAAATGTGTGATACTCTTAAATTGTTATACGTTATCGAATGTAGAAGTTTCGGCTGAGAACTGGCATTTGTAAGCATTTCTGCACTCAAACAGTACAAAAACTTATACCTTCTTTACGTTTATCAGGGTCAAGGAGGTATATTTCCGTTGCTCTAAAGACAACCCTACTGATTAAAAACGAAAAAGGTTCAACCAAGCCAGGAATGTCTGCAATAAAAAAAATACTACAATGTCCCAACGTTAGAAACAATTTTTGGTCATTTGTAAAAAAAATTGAGGAATACTTCTTCATCCTCGATTCAATGAAACACCATTACTGCCGACCGATTGCACTACTGTCCCTTCTTTCAAGGTCACGGAAACGCTTTTTAATTATAAACTCAAGAAAAGAAATGTCTCGAAGAATGGTATGGTTTCGGAATAATAGGTCCACTGGTGGTCTTATAGTTAACCGAATAAGGGAACAAACCTTCAAATCGTTTCGGAAAAAGTAAAATTATTGCACTCGATATTTCTAAGGCATTAGATGGTGTCTGGCATCAGGCCCTTTTATAGAAAATGCGTTCTTTCGATATTGATTCTTCCCTTCTTCGATGGATTAGAAATTACTTTTCGGACCGTTCAATACAAGTTGTCTTGGATGGGTTCAAGTCTGATACCCTCAAAATAAATGCTGGTGTGCCCCAGGGCTCCGTTCTGTCTCCGACTCTCTTTTCCAATTTTTATAAATGATCTTTTGTCTGAAACTTCTAATCCACTATACTGCTTCGCTGATGAAAGTTCAATTAGCTCATACTCTTCGGATGTGGATTTTCAACGGCAACGTTAAACTCATTAAATTCTGATTCTGACCTTGACAGCATCATCAAATAAGGTTTCTTTGAGGTTGAATTTAATGCGTCTAAAACACAATGCTCTTAAGCGGAATTTACACCAGCTGAAGAAGAAGCTGACCATCTTGAAATTCTCGGTCTAAGTACGATATACCGTACAATACTTACTAACAAGTTTCAAACCATTAGATTTTCGGCCAGCAAGCGATAGTTTTAACTTATGATTAAAGGTACTATAATGCAAGGTATGCATTCGGGCAAGTAAAGAATTTTGAGATAACAATCAAACATGACATTACAATGATAGAGAAACATATTTAAGTTACTAGCAAAATTCTGTCTTTCTTTCTGTTCGTATGTATTTTGAAATACAGCCTGAACGGTTGGGCTAATTGTCTTCAAATTTGGGACAAAAGGTTATTTTGACTTTTTTTAATTTATTTTTAGCTCAAAAATTAACGGTTCCTGTCATATGTATAACCCTATTTTTCTCCAACGACTCCAAGAATTCTCATGAAAAAAATATCAGTGTGCTCTTATGTTTTTTTGGATTTTTTTTTTGAAAAATCAATATTTAAAAAACGGGTAGGTGATTTTTTTTTTAAATTTTGTTTTTTAAATATATGTTATTTTTGTGCTTAAGTTTGTTTTCTTGAATTATTTTTTTTTATAAAAAAAAATATATTTAAAAACCGTTACTACAACTTTGAAAGTAAATTGCGACTGGATCGCACGTACTTGCTCATATGTGCGGGCACATTGTAGAATAAAATTTACGAAAATTAAAGTTAACATCAAGGCATTTATTCGATTTTTGTGACTTTTGATTGTTATAATAAAGTACGTTAAATTGTATTGAGTGAAATAATTTAAACACCATTTTATTCCTTTAAGAAATGTTAAAAAGTTTGAATTTTTTTTTTCAAAATCGTAGAAACGGTTTTTAAATAAAACGGTTTATTTTTTCAAAACTTTTTTTAAAAAATTAAAAAAAAATATTTAAGAATACAAACTTAAGCACAAAATTAACGTATATATTGATAATGATTTTTCAAAAAAAATCATTAAAAATACAAAAAAAAAGTTTTGAAAAAAAATTAAATACGAAATTAGTTTGGCTTGAATATCAATTTTGATAGTAATCGGATAACCAGTTTTGATAGTAATCGAATCACCAGTTTTCGAGAAAGTCGAAACATAACCAGGTCCTATGGGAGGTACCGTTTTTAGCCCACCATATAAAATTTTTTTTTTCACCAAAATATAATGCATACCTAAAGTAGTACACTGATTTTTTTCATAAAAATACTTGGAGCCGTTTTCGAGAAAAAATAGCTTTTACATAACGGTTATACGGCAGGTACCGTTAATTTTTGAGCTAAAAAAAATCAAAAACCTCCTCTGTAGAATGTCAAAATAACCTTAAGTTCTAAATTTGAAGACGAATGGTCCAACCGTTTAGGCTACAGTCCAAAATACATCCGTACAGACAGACAGACGGACAGAATTTTGCCGGTAACTCAAATGTGTTTCTCTATCATCGTAATGTTTTGTTTGATTGTTATCTCAAATTTTTTAATCTGCACGAATGCATAACTTGCATTATAGTATTTCTAAAGAAATAAAATTTAGTTTAAATTATTCCGCTGAAAACAATTTTACGTACTTTTTTCGAACAATGAAAAGTCAGAAAAATTGAATAAAAACTTTGAAGTTCCCTTAATATATTTAAAATTTTATTCGAAACTGTGACCCTACATAAAAGGAAGTACGTGCGATCCAGTCGTGCAATTTATTTTATTTTGGGTAATCTTTGGGGCCCAACCTTGAAGTTTTTATTCTTGACTTTTATTTTTGTAAACTTAGATTTTTAAGAACTTATGGCTTACTTGTCTAGCCCTCCAAAATTGCAGTTGAAAGTTTGGTATGAATTGTACTGTATGATCCCAGTCTCGCTTCTGCAGGGGCATTGACATTTTCAACAAAAATAACAATGCTTAAGGTTGTTTTGAAGGAAGTAGGCTATAAACAGTGAATCAAGAGGTGAAACAACGAGTAGTTTCGGTTCCCCTCGAAGAGATGGGGCAGATGTTGGAACACCCAATTAAGTCCCTTCTCTTCAAAATTTTTAGTATTGGTTAAAAAAAGTACTGACTCAAGATCAGTACTTCTCCTACGAAACGCTGTTTTCTTTCATTTCATTCGCATTATGCTGTCTGTTTCCAAGCAAACGATTGATAATCATCGCCTTTTGCAACAATCGAAATAGTTGGATTCCTGAGTAAGGAAAGCTGCGGTAATCAAATGATGTATGTATAGGAACTTATCAATAATAAACCAAGAAAGCTATCCTAGTTGCCCCAGAATTAAACAGTTTTTCCTTAGTTCGGTTACTCATGGACCTAACCATACATCGCCAACCTTTTTTTGATAAAAGTCTAGTCATAACCAAATGCTTACAACTCTGCGAAAATTCCCATGTAGTGTAAATGTGATAAGGGAGAAAAAAATTCTAAATCTGAAATATGATTTTACATTTATGAAGAAAAACATTCAAAAGGGTAAATCAGTTTTCGAGTTCAGTTCTTAAAGTTACTTAAGTGAAATTTGTTAAGAAAATTGCTTGATTTTTCTGAAAAGTCGGGGTTTTCCTACCTTAAAAACAGAAATGTTTAAATCAAAATTACTAAACATTTCTACTTTATCCATTTTAACTATTTTTATGCAATGTGTTGTCTCAAAAGCACCTTGCGATTACACGGAAACTGTAGATTTAACGGGTAGTCCGAAACACCCTAATGGCTCATATCTCTATAACAGTACACTGATTCCATCGGAACTTGTTGGCATTTTTGAGTACAAGCTTGATGATAAAACATTTAAGCTGATCCCTGCGAAAGCACATCCTCGAGGCTGTGTTTGCGAGTTAATGACTTGCATAACGTTTTGCTGTCCACCCAATCAGAAACACAACGAAATAGGTTGTGAACCATTTTCCAGCGACTTCAGCTCCTTGATGAACATAACATCGAAAGATGGCTTGGCGGAAGAAAAAGACATCTCATTTATGTTTTTCAAAGTATTTAAAACGGTTAGCGATGTATATTTTCTAGATCCCTATTCAGACCCGATCAACAGTTTTAGTTTATTTGAAGTGAGTATTGTTTCATCAAATTCAATTCAGTTGAATAATTCTTTTTTTTTTGTTATTTAAGAATGGAACACTCTTGTTGGACTTTGACAAGTCTTTCTCAAACAGAAATGAATTTTGTGTCTCTCCCTATATTAATGTTGAAAGTAATTCAACTTACCTCTTGCCGATGTTGTACTTCAAGGAGACACCCGTTGAAACAAAGAGTTTATTAAAGGCAGTGTGTAAGTAAATTTATATTAATTAGTTTTTTGGAGTGCAGTTAGTTTTTAAGGAAATGATTTAAAAAAAACTCTTAAAGTAAAATTTCGGAGACGAAATAGCCATTTGGATTTTTAATTTGTCGTTCATAGTGTGTTAATACCGGTTTGAGCACTTGCTTTAGGTTGAGCAATTTGTTCTTGATTTGGTATAATTCTTTGGAGCTGGTTATAGCTACCATTGAAACTCATCATTGGAAATTTGAATGTTTGATTCTGAGGCATTTAAAAACTCAAATCAGTGGTTATTTCATGCAAAAGTACAGATTCTGACTTAAATTATTATTTAAGCCAAAGAAAATATTCGTTCTAGCCCAATGGGATACATAAAATCACTTTTAATATTTCAATCATAACATTACGATGATAGAGAAGTCGAAAAAGTGGGTCCGGAAATTCCGTCCGCCGTCCGTTTGCACTATGTCGAAAAATAACGGTACCTGCCATACAATTTTTAACAAAAGTTTGATTTTCTCGAAAACGGCTCTAACGAATTTGATAAGACTTTCAGGGTGCTATTTTTTACAACAATACATCTTTCAGTTAGAATGAATTTTTCGAAATTTGTTCTATAACGGTACCTCTCATAGAACCGGTTTTTTTAAAAGCGGTTTTATCGTAAACCATTATCCCGATTTCAATAAAATTTTGCAAACAGGAAGCCATTTATAGTTCAATTAATATTACATTTTAAAATTTTCAAAATCGGTTTTTTTCAATTTTTTTAATTTTTCTAAATAAAAATTAGTTTTCGAAATATTTTGAAAACGGGTTGATTGGATTTTTTTAAAATAATTGTTTCATATAAAAACTAAAGATTTTCTTATAATGACAAACTAAAAAAAATAATATTTTTTCGAAAAGTTTTTCAAAAAAAACGACTTTAAAAAAAAACTGGTCGAAAGATTTTCAATATTTTTACTTGCGATTATAGGTACTATAATACAAGTTATGCATTCGTGCAGAAAAAAATATTGAGATAACAATCAAACATGACTTTACGATGATAGAGAAACATATTTGTGTTAATGACAAAATTCTGTCCGTCTGTCCGTCTGTCTGTCTATCTGTCTGTCTGTCTGTCTGTACGGATGTATTTTGGACTGTAGCCTAAACGGTTGGGCCAATCGTTTTCTAATTTAGAATTGAAGGTTATTTTGACATTCTACAGACGATTTTTTTCAATTTTTTTAGCTCAAAAATTAACGGCACCTGCCATATAACCCTTATGTAAAAGCTTATTTTTCTTGAAAACGGCTCCAAGAATTAAAAAAAAAAAATCAGTGTACTACTGTTGGTAAGCATTATATTTTGGTGGAAAAAAAATTAGTATGGTGGGCTAAAAACGGTACCTCCCATAGGACCGGTTTGTTTTTCTTCGACTTTCTCGAAAACTAGTGATCCGATTACTATCAAAATATATATTCAAGAAGATGTAGGCAGTCTAAGTAATTTCGCATTAATTTTTTTCGAAAAGTTTCATAATTTTTACATTACAATAAAATGGAGTTTAAATTATTTCACCCAATACAATTTAACGTACTTTATTCAAACAATCAAAACTCACAAAAATCGAATAAATGCTTTAATGTTCACTTTAATTTTTTTTAAATTTTATTCTACAATGTGAACGCACATATGAGCAAGTACGTTCGATCTAGTCGTGCAATTTATTTTTATTGTGATTATGGCTACTATAATGCAAGTTATGCATTCATGCGTCAATCAAATATGACATTACGATGATAGAAAATATATTTGAGTTACTGGCAAAATTCTGTCTGTCTGTTCGTATGACTACGAACAAGATATTTTTTGTGCTTAATTAAGCTTTCATTCTTTAATTTTTTTTTTAATTTTCAAAAAAAGTTTTTAAATAAAACCGTTCCTACGATTTTGAAAAAAAATTCACACTTTTTCCATTTTTTAAACAAAGAAAATGGCGTTTAAATTATTCCGATAAAAACTATTTTAAGTACTTTTTCGAATAATCTAAAGTCAGAAAAATCGAATAAGAACTTTGAGGTTCCCTTAACATTTTTCAAATTTTATTCGACGATGTGACCGAACATAAGAGCAAGTACGTGCGATCTAGCATATATAAATGTACGTCTTCTACTTGATGTATTTTTGAAATATGAAAAACAAAATTGCGTTAAAGTCATTTCCTTGTGGAATACCAGTATATAAAGGGTCTTCCAATAGGGACTTCCGAACTTTGACAGTTGATAGCGGCCATCTTGTTAAATCTACAAACTGGCTGTGGTTTTTTAATTTTTTTTTGCCAAATCACCATGGACGGATATAGTGTTCAACAACACTTGCAAATAATAAAATTGTTTTATCAAAATGGGTGTACTGTTCCGGCAACGTTCCGCCCGCTTCGCATCAAAAGATCATCTTTAGCAATGAGGCCTATTTCTGGATGAATTTGTGACGTGAACAAACAAAATTGTCGAATTTAGATTTGGGATGATACCAATCCAGTGAGACCAATGAGATCCAAGAGCGTCCAATGCATACCGATAAAGTCACTGTTTTGTGTGGATTTTAGGCTGGCGGTGTCATCCTTTTGTCCTGAATTGGATGCGATTTGAGCGCAGGGTCATCACGTGGAGGTAATGTGAACTGGCCACCAAGATCGTGTGATCGCTTAATGAAAGTATTCCTGAGCATCCTGAGGGTTTTTCTTCTGAATATTACCTTATTAGCTTGAAAAAGCAGAGATTAGAAGGAGTTATTCTTTATTAAATTGATATTAAATTGATTCAAACTTAAAAAGAAATTACAAGACTATACAATTTTAAATGACATTTACCAACCATAGCTTTGAAGGAAAAAAGCATCTCAAAGATTCCCTTTATCTTCTTTATTCTTTTCGATCACTTTCACTGTCAGAAATATTTACGCATTTTTTTTAATTTTATATTATTACTATTTAGCGATGAGAACATCTGTGGTTTTTATGGTTTTGACTATAATTGTGTATCTTGGAGTTCCAAAGCTCAGGACTCTGCATGGCAAATCCCTTTGCTGTTACTTATTGGCCTTGAGCCTAGCCTATACTCTGATTGATATCATGATAACATATACTGTTCTTGTCAATCATCCAATTACTTGTCAAATGGCAGGTAAGTAGAATGATAAACACATTTTATGTTACCTTAATGTGCTCAATAAAGGGTGATCCAGTTTCATTGTTGTTTGAAAAAATAGAAATAAAGTAGATGATGACACAAACTGGGCGCCATTTAAGAATATTGGGTCACCCTGTAAAAACTAATATTAGTGACATTTCGAATGTCTTTCTTTTTTTTTAATAAACAATTTCGCTCTTAGGATATCTAGCATACGTCTCCTTCATGGCGAGTTTCTTTTGGTTAAGTGCAATCAGCATCAACATGTATCAGCACATTGTGAAACACGGTCAGAGCAGGGTGTTTCATAAGTTTATATCCTTCAAATTTTTCTGTATTTATTCGTTTGGGCTGGCCGGAGTGTGTCTCGCTCTTACTATCCTCGCCCAAAATTCATATCTGATGCCCGATTACTTAAAAGCAAACTTTGGCAACTTATATTGCTTTTTTGACAGTAATTTGCATAATTTAATTTTTTTTATAAAAAAAATTATAATTTTATTTTAAGTTGACAACTGGTCTGCATTGATATACTTCTATGGACCTCTTATTGTAATAATTTTATTTAATACAATCATATTCGTGCAGACTGCTCTTTATATAAGCAAAGTTAAAAAGAATATGAAGAATATGATGGATGAAAGCAAAAACGTCCAGAAAGGAATTACGGAAGGACTACCGTAATTATTACTAACAAATACAGGAGGTGATTTCAAATTATGCCAGAGGGAATGATGGGAAAAATATGTGTTTTTTTATGGAAAATGTGTTTGAAAAAAAAATAAATTTCAACGGATAATTTGAAACCACCCTGTGTAAAAGAGTGTTCCCAATTCTAGATAACTAAGAATTAATTTCTCTTCATAGATTCGGGATCTTTTTCCGTCTTTTCATTGTGATGGGTATCAATTGGTCTTTGGAAATTTTATCGTATCTGGCTGGGAAGAAATGGGATTTTATTTTTATCGTTTCAGACGTTTGTAATGGCATTCAAGGACTCGCCATATTTTTTTTGTTTGTTCTGAAAAAGCGTATTCTAAAGGAAATATATGAAAGGTGAGAAATAAGATAGATTTTGGCTAAAACAAATTGTGTTTCATTAGAATAATAATTATAGTTGTTTTCTTTTTCTTTCTCAACTTACAACAGCTACAGCATAACTATGAAAAGGTTTAGTCGATCTTCTGTTATAACAAGGCTAAGTGGAAGTAATCAATCATCAAGCCTTCCGCAATCTCATCAACTTCCAGAAATTAAAGTTACTGGCGATGATAAGTAAATGAACAATTGATGTTGTGAAATACATGTAATGAAATAAAACAATAAATTAAATGTATAAACATCAGTTATTCAAAACAGTGATCCATCTCCTTTTTGATTCCTTAATAGCTGTTTTGCTCAGTTATTTAGTTAAAGTTCGAAAAAGATGTTTGATATTTGAACATATTAAAACAAACTTTATTTTAAAATTAACTTTTTTTAGATGTTTTTATTCAACTACGTTAGGTTTATTTCTTTCGTTCTGCGACAGATGTAGGACAAGGATCATAAATCTAATCCCGGCTGTAGTGCTGGTAATTTGTGAGGCCCCAAAATATTTTTCAACTTGTAATCTGATCAATAAAAATACTGATATCTTCATAGACAGCCAAGCTGCAGTTTAGACTTTTTATCAATAGTAATTAAGTCAAAGGTCGTAAATTGTTTCCTCAATACTTTGAAATAGCTTAATGAATATCCTTCGATGAGGTTCCAAGACTCTTGGAATTGAGATGACCTAAGAGCTGATTTAAAAAAAGGTGCATTGTTCATTGGTATTTTTCCCGAGTAAAACCGCTTTGATTTTAAATTAATTATTTTGCTTTGAAAAAGCTTTAAGCTTAACTTAAACTCAATATCATTTTTACTCGGGTTTATAGGTACTATGAGACAAGTTATGGATTCATGCAAAAAAAATTCTAACCATCAAACATGACATTATTGGTTCTCGAAATATTTTATTTAAATAATTTTCACAGATGAAAACTACAGATTTCCTTATTATAACATGCTGAAAAAAAATTTTAATATTTTTTCGAAAAGTTTTTCAAAATAAAAATGACTTTTTAAAAAGCTGCTCGAATGATTTTCGATATTTGTTTTTCTTCGATAGACGTTCAGTTTTCAAATTTTATTGCATACTTAGTTTTTCCGAGAAAACTCTTAAACTAATTAAAAAAATTAACGAATTTTCGAAAAAAAAAATTATTTTTTTTATTTTAATATATTTAAAAATTTCAGGAGTTCCGCAGGGATCAATTCTTGGTCTACTGTTATTTTCTATTTTTATAAATGATCTACCAACTCAGGTCCAATATGCTTCATTAGATTTATACGCTGATGATGCTCAAGTTAGATTTAGCTGTAACCTTGGAATGATCGAAGATGGGGCTGATAAGTTAAATGGTGACCTAAAAAATATTCTTATTTGGTCCAACATCGATGATCTGAGGAATGCCGTCGGACGCGACAATATTAATGATTTGAACTTTCATGGTACTTAAAATTGAAATTATTTTGCAAGGATTTTTATTTTTGTTGACTGTTATCTTTTTACTTTGTTTTCTTTTTTCTTCTTTTTTGTCGAAATTCGATTTTTCTTTTTATTTGTTCTTATTTTATGTTCAAGTTGTTTCAATTCAAAACATTACTCTATTTTTCTTCCTTCTCATTGCAAGTGTAATTAATGTTTACAATGCTTATGTGTTCGATTATGGCCTTATTTTTAACTTTTGATCTGTTAATGGGTAGCAACAATGATGCTGGCTTTCACAGCATAAACGAACAAAATAAATTTTTACTTAATACTCTTTGGAAAAGTGCTAATGGTTTGCATATTTGCCACATAAACGCTCAAAGTCTTGTTAACAAATTGGATGAGTTTAAAATGATATTTGAAGATAGTTTAGTTGACATTATTTATGTGTCTGAGACATGGTTTTATCCAGAGTTGAGTTGTAACTATTTTGCACTTAAAATTGAACTTTTTAACATAACTATTGACTATCTTTTTAATAAATATGTACCTATTAAGACGCGAGTCATAAGATCACAAGTTTGTCCTTGGCTTTCCCCTGAGATTCTTAACGCAATTAAAACTAGAGATGTCTCATACCACCGTTGGAAAAGTTTTCGATGCCCAGAAATCTTTTCCCAATACAAATCATCCCGCAATCTGGTTACAAGATTAAAAAAATCCGCCAAATATAATTATTACAATAATATGTTCAACCGTTCCTCCAAATTTTTCTGGAAAAAAGTTAAGAATATTGGTTTAAAAAAGGATACGTCAGTTTTTGATGATGACTTTGAGTTAGATGACTTGAATAGAAAGTTTTTAACTGCCCCTTTTCAACCGAACATTATGCGACTTGAACAACCAGCAAACGATAGACAGGAAACATTTTCTTTATATATGCTGTAGATGAATACCAAGTAGGAAAAGCAATATTCTCTATTAAATCCAAATCAACCGGTCTTGACAATATTCACCCTGACTTTATTAAAATCCTTCTTCCTTTTATACTCTCTCACATAACACACCTCTTTAATACAATAATCATGACCTCAACTTATCCTGCATCCTGGAAAATATCCAAAATTTTACTAAACCTAAGCCAGGTAAGAAGAAAGAGTACAGGCCTATAGCTGTACTTCCTTTTCTATCTAAAGTTTTCGAAATGATAATAAGTAATCAAATGAAAGCATATATTAAAGAAAAACGTCTTCTTAACCCTTTACAGTCAGGATTTAGGCCAGGACATAGCTGTATTTCAGCACTTCTAAAGGTTTCTGACGATGTTAGGCTAGCTTTAGACAATAGTTGTTGTTGTTACAATATATTTTTATTGAATTAGCTGGTCCACGAGCAAAACAACCAAATTTAGGTGCCCAACTTTAACCAAAGTTCCCTAAATGAATATAGTTCACCTTTGCTTATTGCAAGGGTTTTATTAAGAGTCGGTAAACATCGACCTTTTTTGTGCGTCTTAGAAGAGCATGAACGGTCTAACTGATGAGCCCACCGTTCATGCTTGGGCGAAACGCACATATTGGAGTAAAGGACACTAAACCTTTGAATTGAATTTTATTCAACAAAACTCCACAAAAAAACAACAACAAACAAAGCAATAGTTGTTGTTGTTACAATATATTTTTATTTAGACAATAGTAATATAACTGTGATAACTTTACTTGACTTTTCAAAAGCATTTGATTGTGTTGACTTCAATCTTCTGTGTGATAAACTGACAACGTATTTTAATTTCTCTGACACAGCTAAAAATCTTATTTATTCATATTTGACAAGTCGCAGTATCGTGCAATAATAAACTGTCCTCGTATCTTTCCGTTAATACTGGTGTTCCGCAAGGATCAATATTGGGACCTTTACTGTTTTCTTATTTTTATTTATTTTATAAATGATTTGCCATCTTGTTTTGTCATATTGTCAGTATCATATCTACGCAGATGATGTCCAACTATACACTTCTTTTCCTATGGGGAAGTTTGACGTTGCGTTAGCTAAAATGAACCATGACTTGCAATCCATATACAATTGGTCGACCAGAAATGGACTCAAACTGAATCCTGAAAAAACGAAATCCATCCCGATTGCTAAAAATAAACTTAATCTTGAAAACATTCCGCCCTTACTTTTAAATGAATGTCCAATTCAATTTGTGTCACTTTTTTGTAAATCACTTATCTTACCCATATTATCATATGGATGTGAATTTTTTTCAGATCCTGACTCCCAGTCACTTCAAAAGCTTAAGGTTGCCATCAATGCTACTGCACGATTCGTTTTTAATCTTAGCAGATACGATCATATTTCGTCTTATACTCGTCAACTTTTAGGATGTAACTTGGAAGCCTTCTTCAAATATCGATGTTGTTCTTTTCTCTCTAAATTAATTGTTAGCAAGACTCCTCACTATCTTTTTAATAATCGTCTCGTCGTAACATTCTTCTACGCTCCTCGATGTTTACTACATTGACATAACGCAGGCAATTTTTCGTTTATGCTGTTAGACTGTGGAATAATCTTCCCAGTCGTCTGAGGTCAAGTATCGAACACCGGAAATTTCATGAACTTTGCTTTGAGCATATCTCAAATTTGAATTGAACATACTTAAATATATTAATTTTTGTTTTATATACCTTTTTTTTATTTTATGTTTCGTATTGCGACTTTAAAGTTTTAATTTTTCAATTTTTCAATTTTTCAATTTTTTTTAATTTCTTAAATTTATTAGTAATTTTTTATTTTCATCTTTTGTTCAAATTAATAAGCTTTTATTCTTGTTTTTTTTTTTTTTTTAATTCAAATAATTTGTAATTATGTTTGTATTTAACTATCCTGTACATCTTTAAAGTTAAAGTTAAGCTCGTTGTACAGATGATTTTTATTCAAAAAATATCAACAAAATATCAAAATATCAACAAAAATAATTTGAACACTAACCCAAGTAAATCCAAATGTTTAGTCATACAAAAATAAACTTGACTATAGTTACTTTCCTGCACTGTATCTTGGAAATCAACAATTGAAGTATGTCGAAAAATCCAAAAATCTAGGTTTCCTGTTTAACCGCAATCTTACTTGGGATGATCATATTCAATTGGTTATTGGAAAAGTATATGGCTCTCTACGCAGTCTCTCTTTATCCAAACATTTTACTCCTCAGAGTATTCGATTAAGCTTAGCAAAAATTTTAATTCTTCCGTTAATGACATACGGATGCCAAGTTGTAAATTCTCATAACGCAGAAACGAAACGGAACTTGATGGTAGCTTTCAATAATGTCTACACTTTTACTTTTAATTGATTTTTATTTTAACTTTTACTTATATCTACTTAAATGCTAGACAAAAATCTTAAAACTAGCTAAAACTATCAACTTAATTAACTTACTGGCCCTATGCGGGCGCTCTAAATTAATCTCTAACTTAATTTTAATTGCCTTTCGGCCTAAAAATAACTTAAATTCATCTTATCTATACCGGGTTTTATTTTTTCGCAGAAAGTTAAAAAAAAAAACTGGTTTATTTTTATCTATTTAACTTAATCTATCTTAAACTACTTAAAAACGAACTTAAAATAAACTAAAGATAAACTTAAAATTACTTAAAATAAACCTAAAATACTTAAAATTACTTAAAATTAGAACAGCCACAGCAAGATTTTTTTGATTTTTGTTCTTTTATATTTTTTTGTATTTTTTGATTTTTTTTTTTTTTTTTTTTTGGTGCCGCCGCAACTGCCCTACCTAACTTAAAGCTACAATAGATATATGTAGTCGGCCATAGGCGATATTTCGTCTTTGCCGACTGAAAATTATCGGGTTTTAGTTCAGCCACCAAAATTGGTGGATCTGATCTAGGGCTTCCTTCCGATCCCGATCGGGCACGGCCCTACTGAAACGGAGGCGCTCTGCTTTTCTCCCAGCGACTATGTCCCGGTCGTAGAGGAGCCGCCTATCGACTGTTCTGCGGCCGACGTGGTAGATCAATGGAACCGCCGATCTATCCTGAATCAGCCCTCGACTATCAAGGTATAGGAAAGCCTCGGGCGGGATAAAACCACTCAAACGTGTGCTTTCAAAATATTCATCTTGGGGGTAGTAAGCCCCGAAGATTTGTCCATTAGTTGAGGTCATCGCCCTTGCAATGTGTCCGCGAATGAGCTTAATTAAAAAGTTATCTATCCTATTTGTATTGGCCCCGTTGTATAGAACCTCGTTGGAATAATAATGTTTGTACTCCGACTCTGGTGTTCTATAAAGTCCGAGACAAGCGCGAAGGCACTGTCTCTCGAACACCCGAGTAATAATGTCTACAATCTCCAGAGTTATGACCATATTTCAAACTACACAAACAGCATTCTTGATTGTGGCCTTTACACTTATTTTAAATATTTTTACCTGAAAACATTAAACAAGACATTATCTTTTTGATAAAATAGAATTCGTTAACTCTTCGCGATCATAACTGTTACTGCAACCGAGATTTACTTGCAGAAACTCGGAACGACAATTTGTTGTTAATGTTATCGGGCAGTGGAACAGCTTACCATACTTTATTAGAAGACTTCGCGGCATGACGCATTTTGATGCAGCCCTATTCAGACACTTGACAGAAAATTGAATTAATTTAGATCAAATAAAATTTAAACAGAAACGAAGGAGTTGTTCCAATTAAAAAAAATCTTATATCTTACTTGTCATTAACAAAATTGAATTTATATTTAAAACTTAATTTTAATCTTAACTTAATGTACATAAATCACTTTATAACTTTTACATCTTATTAAAGGCTTTAAAAGCCTATTGTTAAAGATACTATTAATAAATAAATGAAATGAATGAAATGAAATGAAATAAAAAACGGTTTGGAAAAAGAGTTCGTTTGGCAGAAGAAAAAGAGCAGAAATTACTAAAATTTCCTCGAAACTGTGAATGATAGGCTGTCTTCTAACCACACTTATTGAATTTGAAAACTGTATAGCCGGAAATCTCTGTAAGAAGGCTATTAGGGTTACCATTTACCAGGCCTAAAGTGTTCCTTTTGATCGGAATCCTGACCGGTCATTATTATTGTACATTGCCACATTGAGTGCTGGATTAGTCATATGGGAAACAAAGGCTGCCTTTAGGGTGTGGAGAATTTTTAACGCTCACTCGAACGATATTAAGGTTGCTGTAGTTGGGTGTCAATTGGTCTTTTTGACCCGTTCACAGTCGGTTACGAAATAAACAGCACTGAATACAACAAAAAAGGTGGGGAATGGTGGCAATTTACAAGTGATATGCGTGCTAATCTGCCACTGGCCACATCTGATGTATGCAGAGGGTATTAGAACAAAGAGACGGATGGAAGGCTCATATCATTTCTTAGCTGAAATTCCCAGTTTATCACAGACTAGAGAGGAATGCCTAGGATGTTACTTTTTCGTTGAATTGATATTTCAACCATGTCAATAATAGACAACATAAGTTACATTAAGGATTCAGGATGGATCTAATATTGAAAGAACTCAGAAAAAAACGTCAGGTAAAAAGTTTACATAGCGCCTGTTATTATTACATGGAGTGTTATCTCACACAAATTAAGAAAAAAATTCAGAGGCTTATACGGTATCTTTTACTCTGTGTTTATTATTTTGATTGATTATTAACAAGGTTATGAGTGGATTTAATAAAATATCATGTTATATCAACATGATCTGTTGTAAAATAGAATCTATAGTTCATTCAATTCACCCTTTACCTGATGCCAATGCTAAATTTGCATTGTACAATGTACATGCTCATTTTAGTCCAAGTAAACAGATCATCTTATTTCTATATACAATATACATTTCGATCCATCCACCCTTTACTTGGTAGCCGTGTAAGATTTGCACTATAAATTTTCATTTCAACCCAAGATCATACTGTTCTCTTATAACATTTACACTGCAATGTAGGTAAAATGTATCTGTTAAATAAATTTATCTATTTACCGTGTTAAATTTGCACTGTATATGCTAATTTTACCCCAAGATCATCCTGTTACTTTACAACATTTATACTATTGCAGTGTCAATACAACAATGTATCTGCTAGCTTAAATACATTAAAGTGTTTACCGAGTTTAATTTGCACTATATATTTTCATTTCAAACCAAGTAAAAGGATCATCCTGTTCCCATATAAAATTTACCAGTAGTTCCATCCGCCTTTTACCTCATTAAAAGGTTAAATTTGTACTGTATAAGTTTATTTGAACCCATTATCATCGCGTTCCTTTACAATATTTACGCTATATCAGTGTAGGTACATATCTATTGGTTTGAATTTGAGTACAGCAAAAGTTTTCAATCGTGTAGAAGAACATTTGCAGTTGGTTCGTGATCATGGTCTCGGTAGTATATCGAAAAAGTTGTCTGGTATGTAAAAAATATTAAATCAACTCCTTCGTTCAAATTCGCTTTCTTTTGTTTTTTTTTTGTTTTTCTTCTGATTTTTAGATGTCAACTTTCATAAAATATGCTTGACAAACAAATTTCCATAGAAAGGGTTTGAACCCCACCGGAAAGTTATACGACAAGGTAACAAAACCCTAGACGGAAAATGCGAAAGCAAAGTCCATCTCTAAAGGCTCACTTGGCTATATCAGCTGCCGATCCTATACCAGAAAGCAAGTGTTTTTGTTTTTAATCCTTTGTAATAAACAGTTTTAACTTCATTTTTGTTTTTAAATAAAGTTACTTTTTTTTACTTAAAATCATGATTTTTATAAACTATTTTCTGCCAAATGTTATTTTCTGTAAATGTTAACATCATTTTTGTTAATTTTAAAGTTCGTCCCTTTGATTTATTAAGGTTTTCATATAGGTTCAAGATGATGACTTGACATAGGGCCATGCAGATTGCTCAGGTGAGCTTATTTAGTTTAAAAGTTGATCATGTTAATTTAGAGAAGATTCCGTATAACTTTAACATGAACAACAGTGTTAATTTGAAAAAGCGTCGTGTTATTTCAACAGGTCAGCGTTTTTAATTTAATAGTGGATCATGATAATTTATGTGGAAATCCCGTGTAAATTCAATACCAACACTAATGTTATTTTAACAATGGTTCATATAGTTTCAACAGGTTAGCGTTTTTAATTTAAAAATGAATCATGTTGATTTTTTGGAAGTCAGGTGTAAATTCAACCTAAAATTGATCAAAAAACATATTCCGGAGAAAGTACTTCAACCAATCAGTAAAAAGAACGTTATTCTTAAACTAATTGAAGATTTTAGTAAAGATGAAGATGTTTTTTTTAAGGCAGATGAAAGTTTTTTTCAATAAATGTCGGCCAAACAAAACCAAGGAAACAAATAATCATGGATGGTTACTGATTTTTTTTTGAAGAATGGTTAAAGAAATGGGACAAAAAGTTTGTAATCAAAAACGAAGGGTTCTGATGTTTTTTTGACAATTACAGTGCTCACAAATCACTAACAAATTTAAAGGTAATATATTACTTGTCTCATCCAGTTTGATGCACACATTTTGTTCTCAGGGTTGTCTCTGAGCTTAAGACCGCCAATAACGATAAAGTTGATGCTGATCTTATAACGATCCAGTTGAATGTTCAATGTTCGTTGAAGTGTATGAAACAATACGCAATGCTCTTTTTTTAATGAAAAGGGCACACCGGATCGTGTTTTTTAAATGATATTCACAAGAATGAAATTTTGTAAAAATTTAAATGAAATGAAACAAAATTCAACAAACGATTAAAGCCTTTTCCAAAACTTCTGTTAATAAAAAATCTATTTCTTCCTTAAATATCTTTTAAAATAAAAAAACAACAAATCTAACATTTTTCTTGGATATCTATAGAGTTTCTATAGATAATTAAATTTTTTTAGGGATCCCCTATCTAGATTTTAATTATATTTTGGTGCGCGGCCCCTTAGGAAGTTGCCTACAATGCCTAATAGATAATGCAAACAAATATCCTATTTAATTTAAATCAACAGTTTTTTTTATTAGAAAAAGGGTTAAGTGCACCAAATAATAGAATAATTTTAAGTTCTTCAAACAAAATTTAGTTAATAAAATAATTTTGTAAACGAAACATCATGCAGTGTGATTTTTTCCCAGTTGAAAATATTTCATGACAAAATACCCAGATGCATTCTTTGATGATACATTTTAATTTTAGTGATGTTACACACAAATTGTATTTATTGAATTATGATTTCATATTTTATCTGAATTAACATTTTTTTATATTTAGTCTCCACACGATGCTTAGTCAAAGCGTTGATGTGGTTCTGAATAAAAATAATTTTAATAAAGATTCCTAAAGTTCAGTGTTCAAATTTTTGGCATTTTTTTGTAATACACATTCAAATAAGTGAAAATTTAAGAAGAGTCAGGTTGATTTTTACATTTTATTTTTTAGTATCTAATAGTCTAATCTCTACTTATCGAGTTTACGTTTTTAAGGTTTTAAACAAGTTTACCAAGTTTTAGATACCGAAATCGATTAATTAAAACCAAAACGCGGAACATTTCAAAAATTTGTAATTGAATTAGATTTATAATGTATGTGGTGGTTTTTGTTCTTCTACTTATGGATAATTTGGTAATTACCAAACAATCCGAAAATCAACTTGGCAACATAGAAACTATCGAACCTAAGTCGCGTATAACATTATGTTGTCCAAAGGGACAGAAATACGATGATCAAACTAAGAAATGCATTTCGAGTTCGATGAAAAAGTGGAATTACTTTGTGAACATAACTCTTGAAGGAGACGAACAAGTCAAATACAATATTAACGATATCTTTGAGATACATATGGATAGAAGCCTAAAAGATAAATATTTTTTGGGAGTGGAAAATGAAAATACAAACTTTAAATTATTTAAGGTAAGAAAGATATATTTTTTTCACAAAATTTGTTCGGCCTTGTCTGTCTAATCCATCGTCAGTCTTTCCAACACTTCTTCTAATAAGAAGAAACTGGCCGCAGTTGTGCAATTAATAAGTTTATTAGATGAGGTGTTTACTTCCGAATTCAGACATTTTGGATTCAATCCTCAGGTTGGGTGGATTTTTTCAAGCTTCCAATGCAAGCTAAATAATTCTCTTGTGAAATGTAAGTCTCCTTATTCCTTATTGTCGATCTACTGCGCAGAAAAATACTTTCCTATCTTTCTAATTTTTATCTAATTCAGGCAACATTCTTTTACATTCCGAAAGGCAAATGTGACTTACAGAAACATAGTTAAAATATAATAAAAAAAAAAGAATCAATACCAAATGAACGCATTTCTGAAAGCTTGATGTCAAATTCTATCAAACGCTCTTCAAATATCTACTGCAATAATCTTGCTTTTTCCAAAACTATGTAAAGATTGAGTCCACTCCCCGATGAGTTATAGTGGGGAAGATAGAAAAGGTTAAAAAGATGTTTTTGCAAATTTGAAGAACAACTCTTTAGAATAACAGGAAGAATGCTCTCTTTCTCTTGCGACTGAAAGAAGAAGATTGACTCATAGAATAATTTTTTTTTACACTTAAGCACAATATAAGTTATAAATATAAAACCCATTGGCAAGGTTAAGGTTCCTTCTATTTTGAACTGCAAGAAGATTGAGTTTTTCATAGGAATTGCAGCACAAATTCTTAAATTCAGTTCTTCAGTTCGTCCATAATCTTGCGCGATTGTTTTCAGTCGACTGAACGAAGGCGAAAGAAGATTGGCTCCATAAAACCATATACGCTCTTGATAACAAAAAGTTTAAAACCTTTTGGAATTTCAAGCTTAAACTATATAGGGTTATTTTTGACAATTTGACAAGAAACATTTTTGAACTCAGTTCAGTTCTTTATTTTTCAATACTATTGCGACTGGACGAAGAATCAGAGAAGAATGGCTGCATTAAAACTATGTTCGTTCTCGAAACAGAAGATGTCTTAACACCTGTTGGCCAGGTTGATTTTCCGCATTTTGAGTTTCAAGTAGATTGGGATTTTCATAAGAATTGACAGCAAGAAATCCGAAATTTAGTTATGTATATACTTCTGAATACGAACGACTGAACAAGTGCCAAAAACAATTGTTCCCTTAAACCATTTAGGGTCTCGAGAACAGAAAAAAATATATAACAGTTGTTGAGTTGAGTTTTCCGCATAAAAAAATTCAAATGAAGTGAGTTTCTCTTAAGAACTGACAGCCGGATTATTATTGAAGGCAAGAATTTGAACTGAAGAGTTTTATGCACATCTCCTTACGATTCAAGTTAAATTTCGTTTCCTTCGGTTTGATAATTTTGAAGTATTCGGGACAATATTTCAAATTACAAATAAAACAACTGTACGTAACCAAAAGAGTAAAAGTACAACTTCTCAGATGGTTGGCTGATGTTGAGCGCGGATGGACATCAATGATCGCATGGAAAATAATCAATTCCGCGCCGGAAGGATTTCAACTTGAGTAAGGCTTCAACTTGCTAGAGACTGAACTGGTTGGAGAAGCTTTTTGGTTGAAGCGCAGGTCTTTTCCGGATTGTAGCACCACTCAAGTTAAAGTAAATGTATAATAACGAGTTAAAAGTTCTGAAGAAAATATCAAAAATGGACATCTTGTATTATCAAATTTTTCTTAAGAAATTAAAGTTATTGGCGCGACAACTCCTTAAGGAGCCAAGCCCTAGTGACTTATACTCTCAACCATTCCTGTGTGTGTGTTGTTAATCTGCAATAATAGAAGGGACCTACAGTTTACCGCCGAGTCCGAACAGCTACATGAGATGCACTTTATCGAGACAAATTTAACTCTTGGAAGTTTTGTAAGTTCTTCGCAAGAGGCAGTACCCCGGAAAATAAGGTGGCTATGAGCTGGATTCGAACCCAGCCTCATTTGCTTGGCAGTCCGACACACTAACCACTAAGCCACGAGGAATTACACATTTTTCTTAGGTTTTCTTTTTAAATTGCTTTATTTGGCGGCTGTTCTACTCCGTTGCAGTACACACATATACACAGCATATTCTTAATTTCTTATTCTCATTAAACTTTAGAATATTTCTGAAGTTGACTTAGATATAACCTAACATCATCATCATCGGCGCAACAACCTTCAAGAAGTCCTTCCATTCATCCCGATTGCTGGCCGACACAATCCTTTCAACGCAAGCAGGGCCTGCCACGTTGTCTTCTAACATAAAAAGAACTGCAAAAGACTTTCCGAGTTGGTTCCTCTTCGCTCATGCGAGCTGGGTAACCAGCTCACCGGAGTCTCCCGAGCTTTATTTTTTCCGCAACATCTCCTTTGAGGTTCTTCGGAATCGTCCTTCCTCGCACACGGAGCCAAGAATTCTCCGTAAGACTTTCCTCTCCAGTGCGGATAAGAGATCACAGTGCCTTTTTGTAAGCACCCAAGTCTCCGATCCATATGTGAGTACTGGTAAGACAAAAATCTTGTACAGCAGCAGTTTGGTTTTTATGGTAAGGTTTCTGGATTTAAAGAGCCTTGACAGACTATAGTAGGTTCTGTTGTTTCCATCGCGTTGAGCAGCCGTATTGTTTCGAGCCTGAGCGGCGGATGCAATACTTCTTCGCAGAGCAATCCGCCCTGGAACACCGAGGTCCGAGTCAAATGTTGGCACATCGATACGTTCGTATCGTCATCAGGCTCGAGTAGTGGCGACGTAACGCAACTGAACAATAATTGGAAAGCTTTGGGCTTAAAGCGTTTCCTTCTATAAGCTCGTTTTATTATTTGACTTTATCGTAAAATATGTACCTCGAAGATTTTGGAATTAAATTATTACCAAATAACGGTTTAAAGACATAAGATTTTTTTTTAATTCTGCAATTTGAAATTTCCCAAACAATGTAATTTATAAGCAAGAAGAAACAAGAGTGGACCAATGTCATAGCTCTGAGGTACTTCAGATAACACATGTAGTTTAACAATTTTTTTGTTAAATTAAAAAAAAATATCCATAATCTTATCTTTTCTAGAATGGTTCTATTTTGAGGCTGGATGACATGAAAATGCTCAACAATGATGCATTTTGTCTATCCCATGAACCAAGTGGGTTAGAAGAGCATTTAGTACCCGCCTATCATTTTGCGGAAAAAACAGAAAAAACATTCAAGTCGTACATCAAAAAATTGGTTTTATTCGGTAAGAGTTTTATAAATGACGAAAGCATTTTTAGTAAATTCAGTTTTTCTTAGTTTCCATGTCATCTATTCCCTTTATGATATTGTCGATTTTGGTGGTAATTCGAGTCCCAGAAATGCATACCTTACACGAAAAATCACTGTGTAGCTACTTGTTGGCCCTGAGCTTGGCATATAGCATACAATATGCTATCAATCTCCTGGAATTAGATGAGATTACACAGGGATTGTGTACATTTTGTGGTAAGAAAATTATATTTAATGATATTTCTTTTTTTAAATGTTAGCTTAAGATTAAATTGAAGGCGAATTTGAATTAAAGTCTAAGCTTATCAGACCTCAAAAAGAAATTTAAACAAAGTCTGCAAAATTAAAAAAATAAATTAGGGAATTAACACATAAAACATAAAACATAGTTAAAAATTAAAACGTCATTTTTGAAAATGTTTATAAAATAAGTTACTTATCGAACATCAAGAACTGGCAACGCTGCCAAAATGCTGCCTGGAATAGCGATGACCGGAATGAACCTTTCAATCTGGACGAATAAGCACTACAAATTTTCCCGAGCCATCTAATGACTTGGCCACTGAGCTCTTCAAATCTGCATTCAATGATTTAGTTACATGTCCCACGAATGGAACCTCAACGTTTGAAATAGGTATTTTAGGAATTTTATAGATAGTTGGAAGTGGATGTAATTTGGGGGAAGGTATTGGAAGGGATAGGGTAGAGGATGGGAAGTGGTTGTGAAGGTAGGGAAGGAAGGGGTAGGACCAAGGGAGTACAATGGGAAGGCACAGGAAACCAAAGATAGGAGTAGTCATGGGAAGGATAGGAAAACGAGAAGGGGGTAGAGGATGGAAGGAAATGAAAGAATGTCTGCTAAGGAGGCGATGGCATGCTGGCGTAGCACGGCTAAGCTCGCCGGATATGGGGGGGGGATCTTGCCCCCTCAGCCTGACCTCACCTATTCCAAAAAAACATAAAACATGCCATACTTACTATACCACCAAGAAGAAGCAGGACCACACCCGGGATACCCCGCTGGTGTTGTTGCAGGGGGGACCTTTTTCCCTCCCTCCTGGAATTCGACGGTCCAAATTTTAAGTGAATTCCCCAAAGTATAGGATATCCTGGACGCTGTTAGGCCATTTTTTTTACTAGGCTAGGTATGCCACCTTGCCGCACCCCCCTGAAAAGCGCGCTCAGCAAACCATCGAGCGTCTTACCCGCTCACCAATAAAACATTTTTTTTTTCCACTTTAGGCGTGATTTACAATAGCACTTTTATTTTAAGCAAATCCAAACAAAAAAACAATTTCTCTTTCCACAAATCATAAAAATGTGTAACCTTATTTTAACGACGGTACCGCTCGTGCAAAGCAAAATTGATAAATTTTGTTGATCCAAAGATAACAAGACAAATAACCAAAAGAATCAAAAAAAGTACGTTTCAAAAAAAATAAATTGATAACCAAATGTTGCCCATAGACAAAGAACAAAAATTAAACAAGGATGTAAATGAATAATAATACACAACTAAAAGTAAGTAAATAATTTTTTAAAATAAATAAATCCTTGCAAAATAGACGGAACAAAAGAAAAAGGGCTTATGTGGCCCAGCTTCCTCCCAAAACCCCTCGGCCAGTACAAGTGGGATACTAATTATCTGTTCCCTTACTGATGCTAACTAGTGTCCCCCCCAGATCCTACCTTCCAGAGCTCTATAAGGTGTCTGACGAGGTTGTATTTACAAAAAAAAAATCAAACATTCGTAAGCCGGGGAGTCACGAGGAAACTTGCCGACGGCAACCCTGGCACAGTCTTTCGTTTCCTTCGAAACACAGAACAAAAAAAAAACTTAACTTTTGGTTTTCGACTTTTACACTAAAATTACATTAAAAAAAATACACTATTGATGGTCTTTCGATGATCACGCCAAAAAAACAAAAAAATATATATATGTTTAAACAAAAGTTATATAGTAGATATGCATGTGATTAATATTAAAATAATAAAATAATTAATATAATAATAAAATAATAAAAAAAAATCAGCAACCAAAAAAAAAACTATTTGCGGCGGCTCTCGTCCTGAGGAGCCCCTCGATTCTCTTCGCTCCGGAAGATACGTTTCGCGACTTTCTCTCCCTTTTTTTTTTTATATGTACAGAACCCGTTTTTAAAGTGTTTGGAGGAACTAAGTTTTTGATGGGTGAATTTCGACACTCATTAATTTTTGGCTTTCGCACTTTTTTTTTGGTTTATATAAAAAAAAACTTTTATATGAGGCTATCCGCCCCGCTTCTAATAATATTTAACGTTTACTTGGTAGCCCGGGTTGGTTTGTCGTCACGGGCTAGGTCTTCCAATCAGGGACTTTTCTTTCTCCTGTCTTGCTTAAAAATCGCTCCGACGGCCGACATGAATCACCCGCCAACCGCTCGCCGAAATTCACCCTCCTTTTTTTTTTATTTTTCCAATATTTGAATTAAATTAGGGATCCATATTAAAAATCGCACATAAAAAAATAAGAAAGGAAACTTAATTCAAACACAAATCCACTCTGCTTATCAAGTAGGTCTTTGGTCGTTGACGGCTTGAATTTTTCTAACCTCTTGCCAACGGGCAAGTCGTTGGGCCGCCGAAAAAGTCGATTTTTCCGTTTTTCCCTCTTTTCCGTTTTTTTTTATTTACTTACAGAGCATAGTTATGGAGTTCATTGACTTGACCTATTTACTATCCTAATCACAGCTGTTCGCCACATACATAGATTTGTTCCTTTTCCGAAAATCGCACCTTTGGCCTGTTAACACTACCGACTTATTTCGGAAAAGGAACTACCTTACCTACCCTATGTGCCAAACGTCAACTGTCAACAAAAAGATGGCTTCCAATTTTACCTCAATGTGCGCGTCTTTTTGCAAATTGTTAACTTTTTCGTGTGTTTTTTTTTTTTAATTCCTGTAGTTTTCTTCGTGATTTTGAAAATTTGCTTTATTCCGCAAGTCCCGGTATCCACTCCTTGCCTAGTCTCGCCTCCGTTCCCGAAAGAATCCGTGGCAGCGCAATCGCAACCAGCCTCGACTCGGACGCGTTTTGTTTATGTGCAGTGTTGTTCAGTTTATTATTATTACAAAATAACAAAAAAATAAAAGTACATAAAAAAAAACAATTTACTGGGTGTTTGATGTTTTAATGTTTGTGCATGTTTATCGGTATTTCCTTTCGATTTTAATTGCCCATGGCTCTAGCCCATTCCCAATATGTGCAAGTTTACACATTGTCCATGACCTACGACATTGTATATACAATGCCTACGATGCCGTCGGAGCCGCATGTACGACGGATCCGACTAGCTTAAAAAAAATCATTTTTTTTTTTTTTGTTCGAGCTTTGCTTCTGGCAGTGGCCCGCAACACGTTGATAACTCGATCTTTCACATAGGAGGTCAAATAAGTTGCACCAACGGACAACTTTTTTTTGTGAACGCCTTAAGCCATTGAATATCAATTAACTATTCATCGATTTCATGATCACGTATTAAGATCAATAAAGAAAAGTCATAATGATCAACGTCTAGGTTTGGCATCCCTACCAAACTAGTATACCCGTACAGGATGACCATATACAATAAACGGATATCAACGCAGTGGCCTGAACATATTTTAAATCCTTAGCGGTATTGCAGGATGATACCAAATTCTTACTTTACTAAATTTAAGATGAAACAAAGCTAGGCGACGTTAGCACGGGTCTGTTAGTTAAAATGTCTTGCTTCTAATCTTCAATTCGTCTGCGTGGATTTCAAACTAAATTATTTGTGTTATTTTAATCTAAACTCGCCAAAAAAAATTACTCATATTTACCCCGCAGAAACGGTGAATTTTTTTCGGAATAAAAGTAGCCTGTGTAGTAAAGTGAATTCTGTTATAGTGTAACTCTTTCGTCTACCAAACTTCACGAATTCTGCAGTCGACAAGGCATGGAAGGACATCAAACAAACCTCCAGCAATGCAATATTTCATATTTAAGCTTTTCCCACAGGAATTATGCATTTTTCCTGAATAACATTTACCATAAATAAAAATTATCCATCAACCAACTTAATTTAATCCAAATTCGTTTAGCCGTTGAGGCGTTATTGAACAAACACCGTGAATACCGTTTTTCTAATCGAAATTATATTTCTCTATATCAATATATATCTCTATATATATATTTCCTTATCTCTATACCTTAATATATTTCTATATCTTTATATCGCTTTATATCTAAATCTTTATATCTCCATATCTACATCTCTATATCTCTGTATCATATCTTTATATCTCTACATTTCTATATCTCTATATCTCTATATCTCAATATCTCTATATCTCCATATATCCATATCTCTATTTCTCTTTATCTCTATATATTTATATCTCTATATCTTTATATCTGTATACCTCCTTATAATATAGTGAATCTATCAACTTCACAACATCGTGCAGTCGTTAGGCATGGAAACATATCAAACATACCTCTAACAATGCAATATTTCACATTTAAGCAATTTAAGCCCAGGAACCGTGAATTTTTTCTGGATAATAAGTAGCCTATATTTCAATCCAGCACATTATCCATCTACCTACAAAATTTCATTTAAATCCATTGAGGCGTTGAGGCGTGATTAGGGAACAAACATCCAAACATTCAAACATTCAAACATACAAACATTCACAGTTACCTATAATATGAGTAGGATGATATACATTATGTTAAAACATTTACGTTACACATAACATGTGCAATTTATTAATATTCTGTTGTTTTTTTCATTTATCCAGGATACTCCGTTTATTTTCTATTTATGGCTAGCTTCTTCTGGTTAAACGTCATCGGTTTCCACTTATTTATGACTGTCAAAGGAAGAATCAGTGCTCTCAACGAGGGAAACCTCTTCTTCTTGTACTCCCTCTATGCATGGGGTATGGCTTTGGTTTTCCTCACAATTACATTTTCCGTTCAAGAGGTGTCATGGATTCCATCCGAATGGAAGCCAGACATCGATAGTCTCCATAACAACTGTTGGTTTTCTCCGGGTAAATGTCATATCCATTTTACTAAACACAATACTTTAAACGTTTTTTTTTTTTAATTTGTTTTTTAGATGGCAGGATTCCAGAACTTGTATTTTTCTACAGCACCTTGATTTGCATTCTCTCCATAAATATTATTCTATTTGTCTGGATGTATTTCCAAATACAAAAAATTCAAGGCAAATTAAAAGGACAACCTTTTTCCGGAATGGAAATGTGAGCGATTTTTTTGTTTTGTGTGCAGCAATGTTTTGTTGATACTAATTTATTACATACCCTATATAGATTGTCAACAATTGTTCAGATGTTTGTTTTGTTGGGCATAACATGGGTGTCAGAAATATTTTTTTATTTTTTTGGAAATGCACCAGGCTTGTGCTGGATTTTCAATGCAATGGATTTGTGGAATGCTTTTCAAGGTTTTCTCATATTTTTATGGATTGTAAGGAGAAAACAAGTGAGAAGTTACGTTTCGAAAATGTAAGATTAAAATTGAAAGTTTATAATACCTAAGTAAAATTTATTGTTTTTTTTTTGTATTTTTTGATGCAGGTTCTTTAAATCAAGAGATGAATTGCATCCATTAGATTATTTGACTAAATAATGAAAGAAAAATGTTTGTAAAAGTGATTAGCTTAAATAAATATTGTTAATATGAATAATTTAAAGAATGCTTTTTTGAACCGTTTACTTAAAAATATGATTTGTTTGCTTTTTTTTCATTTTACGCTCATATGTTTTCCAGCAAAATTTTGGTGGCATTTTAAACAATTATAATATTTTTGGCTGTCTATTTAATATATTTTAACACACCGGGTGTTCACAAACATTCGCAAGCACACCCTAATTTCAATACTATATTTTCAAATACTGAATTTGGTAGAAAACTAATTTCAAAAGGTTTCACTAAGACCAAAACAGTAATTTTCGAGATAAATAAGCTTTTCTTAATACCTACGATTATCTTTGAATTTCAAATTGAAACAAGTGTTAAATTTTGTAATCGTACTGCTTTTAAATTACATACTATACTGTAACTATTGACTGGAAACAGTACCAGCTGTAAAAACACAACATCAATAATATAAGGAAGGTTCTACTTTGGCATCAAAAAAAATTAAAAAACGTAAAAAACACAATTTCATAACACTAGGTGGCGCAAAAGTCGGTAATTTAAAATCGCGACAAATATCAATTTTTCTTTGACTTTGTCTTAATTTTGGCAATTTGCACAGACTATAAAGATAGCCCGATTTGACTGGTACACTTCTTTTTTGTGTTTTTTGAGCCAAGATTTTATGCCAACAAGTCTCTGGCTCTTTTAGTATACCTGTAAAGAATATGAGATCCTATCGCCAGATGTTTAAATTGTTTGCTAATCGAAATGACGAAAGAGTCCCGTACTGCATAAGAATTCGACGTTCGTGTTGTGCGGCTGAAAAGGGTCTGATGATGAGAATTACTAGCGCCGGGTACCACGGGTGAATTTTATAAGTTACATTGATTGAGATTGTACGAGAGATTGGAATAATTCCATGATTTCTATACATATTTTTGGCCGTCTTTATGGTCATTGACACACACACTGAGTACTGAGAGCTTTTCGACTTCTCCGGGAAAACAATGAAGTTTTAGATATAATATTAATTATCAAAAAGAGGATGAGTGTTGGAAATAATACAGAGTCCTAAGACATACCAGTATTTATTCTTTGGATATCTCATTTAAAACTATTCAACAGAATTTGCATTGAACGATTGAATAGGTTGTTTATTTAGTTTTATTTGTTCAGTTATAAGATTCGAACATTTTGGTTAACTAACACTGACAGAAAAACTGAAAGAATATTACCTTTCAATATATCAAACGCAAAGAAAACCTCAGATAACTCTCTACGATTAGTAAGACTACACATACATAATATTGATAGCCTTAATCAAAAGATGGGAATAACGAGGTAACCCAAAATAATCTGTGTTCCATTCAAGACCTCTTAAAGCTAAGGACAGAAATAGCTTTTGCACGGATTCAAATATTTTTAACATCAATATTATAAAACGGAGGCCAAATAACACACGTTCTAATAACGAACGCACCAATTGACAATAAATTGCCTTTGTAATATGTGTCTTTTTACAAAACCTAGCATACCTACCAACACTTTTAAACTGTATTTTGTCGATGTGGGATGTGGTGTTTAAAAGTAAGTTTTTTGTCAATTATAACTCCTAAGTCTTTAACAGCGTTAATTCTAACTAGCTTGTACGTGTCAATGAAATAGTCAACATTTATTGCTCTCTTTTGAAATAATATTACACTTCTTCACATTTATCAACATGCCATTCTTTTTTACACCAGCTGACGAGTATCAAGACATTCTTGTAAAAAAAAGCCCATCGATTTCGCTGTGGACATTACAAAATATCTCGTAAATAATAAAGGCAGATTAAAAATACTAAAAATAGGAGCGGCCCAAGATGGCTACCTTGAGGCACTTCAGACGTTACATTTATTTTACGCTAAATTCTCACAATCAGATTTTCATATCTTCTTTGCAAGGTTAAGGTTTTATATTTTTATTCTTTTATAAATAAGTCAACAAGAAGAATGAATAAATATTAGGCGTGGATCACATTTTCGTGCGAACGAACACAACCATATTACAATGGTTATGGTTCGACTTATTATATGGATTGAGCATGTCTTACAACATTGGACAGCCAATTTAAGATCTATGTATATGGTGTTACAAGAACATGAGTATGGAACAGATCTGTATACATCTGAATGGTTTAAAATTGAAACATTAGCAAGTCTAAATTTTGTCATGAACAAAAAATCCGACAAAAAATACTGCAATGTCCCAAAGGCAGTAAAAATGTTTGGTCATTTGTTAAAAAAGTAAAGAACTCCTCGTCATCATCGGTTCCTACGCTTGTCTTCAATGATACTCCAGTTGTCAGTTCTCAAGAAAAAGCAGATCTGCTTGCAGCCCAATTGGCTGCTAACTCAACGCTGCCAGCAGATGTTAGAACTCCTCCTGTACTCGAGAGCGTAAATGATTTCATGGGACTAATTTTCTTTTGCACTCGTACAGTTGCAAGAGTCTAAAAAGATCTTAACATACATAAATCCGCTGGCCCGGATAATATCCCCGCTATTGTTCTGCGGAGGTGTTCTTCAACGCTGGCAAAACCATTGCGTAAGCTTTTCCATCTGTCCTATTCCTCTGATCCCTTTCCGAGTGGATGGAAAACGAAATTTGTCCAACCTATCCCAAAAAAGGCGAATCTTCTTCTCCTTCAAACCAATTGCACTTACGTCCCTTCTTTCCAAGATCATGGAAACGCTGATTAATTTTCAGCTAAAGAAATATCTTGAGAACCGAAAGCTTCTTAATGACCGGCAGTACGGCTTTCGTAGCAACAGGTCTACCGGTGATTTGATGGTATATCTCACCGAAAAGTGGGATATCTCATCGTTTTGGGGAAAGCAAAATTATTGCACTTGATATTTCTAAAGCAGTTGATAGAGTTTGGCATCAAGCTCTTTTATTGAAAATGCGTGCATTTGGACTCGACGAATCTCTTCTTCGTTGGATTAGTAATTAACGTTCGAAACGGTCAATACAAGTTGTATTGGACGGATTCAAGTCTGATTCTCACAAAATAAACGCTGGCGTGCCCCAGGGCTCTGTTTTGTCTCCGACTCTCTTCCTTATATTTATCAACGACTTATTATCTGAAACAACTAATCCTATCAATTGTTTCGCTGACGATAGTACTCTCAGCTTCTCATATTCGTTTCCAGATTCACATCCCCGTTCTTCGGATGTGGAACTGCAACGGCAGCGTATGATAAGTTCATTAAATTCTGATCTTGACAGCATTGTACAATGGGGAATAAGAAACCGCGTAGAATTTAATGCTTCGAAAACACAATGTTGTCTTCTGTCGTTTAAGCGAAATATACCCCTAATGCCACTATCCATGAGTGGCACTTGCATAGAGGAAACCAACCACCTCTCAGTTCTCCGTATGTGCATTACAGACCACCTTCTGTGGAATGACCACATATTTGACGTTGCCAAAAATGCTGCGAAATGTATAGGTTTCGTTCGAAGATTCAAGAAGTTCTTCACCCCGTCAGATCTGGCTACAGTATATAAAGCATATATTCGCCCTAAACTTGAGTATAATTCCCACGTTTGGGCAGAAGCTCCTGTAACCCACTTGAGTTTTCTAGATAGAATACAAAAAAGAGCTTTAAAAATGATAGGCGATCGAACAATAACAGAAACATTTACATCTCTGGAGCACAGACGTAATGTCTCCTGCCTTTCATTATTTTATCGCTACTTCCATAAACAATGATCTAGCGAAATAGTCAGTTGCTGAAACTATTCAACCGTAATACTCGCACTGCAAGGAATGCCCATCAGTATACCCTTGAGCCCAACTTCGGACGTACTGTCAAGTACAGGGATTCTTTCTTTAGTCGTACCTCGCGAATGTGGAATGCCTTGCCAGACTCTGCTTTTCCCTCCCACTTTGAAGTGCAGAACTTTAATACAAATGTGCATCGTTACCTCCTTTCACATCCTTCCCTATTTTCCTAAAACCCTCTGCGTTTAATTAACATTATAAGGGTAGTCAAAATCCCTTTAGTGTGGGCTAATAAAAAAAAAGCTGGACTAAGACAAGGCTACGATCTCAGTCCTAGTCTGTTTGCACCATTCAGAAGGTTTAACACTGATTATTCCTCCAGTTAAATTAAATTTGACGAAATGACAGTTTGAGCTCTTCTTTTTTGGGGATTAAAAGTGAAATAGAAATGTTGGCATCCTCAAAATAAAAAAAATAGGAATTCGAAAATGAGGCAGATTCTCGATTCAAAAATTCATTACGTGCGGTTCCTTGTTCTTAGGCAAGCTAAGCACATTTGAAAAAATGGTACTCCACATAGTTTTCACGGGAAACGATGATTTCGAACAAGGAGTAAATTCTCCTGCACCCTTACATATTAAAAAGTTTGAATCCATGTAAAACTATGGCTTCTATAGAGGGAGAGATAAAGATAAAATGATAAAGTGTAAAGGAAAAACGTGAAAACCGATTCTGTGTTGAAGAAGAAAAAAGTTAAGATGAAGGATTAGTCCGATTTCAAAACCTTCAGAAAAAGCAGCAAGGAGTAAGAAATTGTTTAATGATGGAAGTTTAATCCGTACTAAGGATTAAGGAAGAAGAGACAAGTTAGCCTCCGATTTTAACAATTGAGGATGTCTTACCAAGCCTATCGAATGACGAAAAAAATAATAGTGATTATAAGCCCCGTCGATGGAAAATTAGGTTAGGTTAGACGGAGTAATAATTCGCCATGCCGCATCACTTCACTTGGATATCAAAGGTTGTTCCATTGCATTTCTAGCAATCTGTATAGCTATTGTGGAATTTAATGGGTTTTTTTTATAATTAACGCGCGCACAAGAGACTATTTGTTTCCCTTTTAATGTAACACAATGCGTGGGCATTAGGAAGATAGCGAGGGGAGAGATAGGAAACTTCTTACACCGATACAGAAAACCTAAGCACTTAGCAGCATTCTTAGCTATCTCAAACATTTGGTCGTTCCAACGGAGGTCGTCGTTGACACACATACCGAGTACTGTAAGTTTTTCGGTTTCTTCGATGTAAGTGCCATTCATGGACAATGGCATTGGGGGAATGTTTAGCTTTAACGACAGAAGACAGCATTGAATTTTCGAAGCATTAAACTCCACACGATTCCTATTACCCCATTTGACAATGCTGTATAAATCGGAGTTTAATGAGCTTGACATACGGTACCGTTGCAATTGTACGACCGAAGGCGAAGGACGTGAATTATCGAACGAATATGAAAAGCTGAGGGTAGAGTCGTCAGCAAAACAGTTAAGTGGATTAAAAGTAACAGACAGAAGATCATTTTTAAAAATGAGGAAAAGAGTCGGGGACAGAACAGAGCCCTGGGGCACACCAGGAATCAGACTTGAATCCGTCCAATACAACTTGTATTGAACGGTCCAGAAGATAGCTTCTAATCCAACGAACAAGAAAGCACGCATTTTCGATAAGAGAACTCTATCAAATGCCTTGGAGATATCAAGAGCAATAATCTTACTTTCACCAAAGCGATGTAAAGATTTGTTCCATTGTTCGGTGAGATATGCCATCAGATCACCAGTGGAACGGTTGCTGCGGAAGCCATACTGACGGTCATGGAGAAGTTTTCGATCTTCGAGATATTCCTTAAGCTGACGGTTAATCAGTGTTTCCATAACCTTATAATGAAGGGATGTCAGTGCTATGCGTCGGTAGGAGGAGGGGGAGGATGGGTCACCTTTCTTAGGGACAGGCTGGACAAATGCTGTTTTCCATCTTCTAGGAAAGATTCCAGAAGAGTAGGAGCGATGGAAAAGCTTACGCAGTGGCTTTGCCAGTGTGGAAGAACACCTCTTCAGAAGAATCGGGGGTATACCATCTGGGCCAGCGGATTTGTGTATATCGAGATCTTTGAGAACTCTTGCTACTGTACGAGTGCGGAAAAAAATCTGTGCCATGGAAAAATTTACATTCTCAACTACAGGAGGGGCAACGTTGTTATGCGGCAGCGTGGAGCTGGTAGATGTAGAGTTTTTAATATTTTTTACAAATGACCAATAATTTTTTCTGCCACTGCAGAATCTTTTGCCGTAATTTTTGGTCATGCAAAAATTTTGTTCTTTCAATAACGGAGTTGCATGAGTTCCTTGCTTGGTTGTGCTTTTTCTGATTTTCCTCTGTAGGGTTGGCTTTGTAGGATCGGAAACTTACTTCTTTGAGCCTGATAGCTTCTTTACACTCAGAATTAAACCAGGACGTTTCTTTAGGCTTGATGCTTTTTACTCTGTTAGGAAGAAAAGCACGCATCCCTAGAAGAATCACATTTGTGATCATTTCAGCACTGGCATCAATGTCACATTCGAGGAAGCATAGTGACCAGTTAAAGTTTCGGAAAAAAATATTCAGGCCGTCCCAGTTGGCTTTCTCGTATTGCCAAACGGTCCTGGTGGGAAGTTTTTCTTTAACTGGATGGCTGGAGGATGAAAAATTAGCTGAAATGATACAATGGTCTGAAGTGCCAAATGGAGAAGTTACACTAATTGTATATTTATCAGGGTGAGAAGTAAGAAACAAGTTAAGAGTATGGGCGGCTTGCCCAGCAACATTCGGTATACGCGTTGGCACATCGATCAGTTGGGTAAGGTGATGTAACCCGGCAAAGAGCTCGACATACTTTCCTTCGGGTGTTGTCTGACCAGAATAGCGGAGCCAATTGGAATTGTGTACATTGAAATCGCCCGCAATAACGATTTCAGTGCGAGGATAAAGGGAAACAATTTTCGAGATGGAATCAGACAGTGCATCGAACTCGTTACAAGTCGAATTACTGTCAAGATTTGGACTCCTGTAAATAAAACAATAATGAATGACATGCTTGCGGACAGTGAATTTGAGCCATAAAAAGTTAAAGTCCGTGTTGGAACCGTGTTGGGGAAGGCTCTGGCAAGCAATATCATTCCTAACATAGACCACGAGACCATGATGGGAAAAGAGTAATGGCACCAAGCATTACAGCCCTGGGGCAGTGTTGCATTTATTTTGTGTGGAATCAGACTTGAATCCATCCAATACAATTTGTATTGAAAGGTCCAGAAGATAGCTTCTACTCCAACGAACTAGAGTATCATCGATCCCAAAAGCACGCATTTTCGGTAAGAGAGCTTCATGCCAAATCTATCAAATGCCTTGGAGATATCAAGAGCAAAAGCGATGTAAGGATTTGTTCCACTGTTCGGTGAGATATGCCATCAGATCACCAGTGGAACGGTTGCTGCGGAAGCCATACTGACGGTCATGAAGAAGCTTTCGATCTTTGAGATATTCCCTAAGCTGACATTAAAAAGAAGGGATGTTAGTGCTATGGGTCGGTAATTCGGTGGTATAGCTACCAACCCAGATAATCTTCGTTTAAAATGGTACCTTGGATTAACAGAGCAGAGTGAGGACCTTCTTCTTCTTCTTTCACAATCACCTTTAAGTTTATGCAACCTGAAAGGTTTATTTCGCTTTTTTCTTTTTTTAAGTCATGATCCTGAAGTTTTAGTATATAATTTTTTCAATATAAGCATGAATTGCGAAGAACTTTTAAAAAGTTTAAAACTCCTTCACCATAAATTAACACCTATTTTTGGCGAATATGTCTGCCTTATCATTAGTTCTTCTAGTAACTATAATAAATTCTCTTTCTTCTAGTCACTAGTTTTAAGTTATCTTAAGTTATAATCTTATAAATATTTTTCTTTTTTTTTTTCTTTCTTTAAGGGAGTTTTTATCGTATTTCCTCCAAAAAATGATTATGTAATTAATAAAAAAAAATTATCATTAGTTCTTCTTACGTATTCCAGAAAATGATATCGTGTTTAATTGGAAACCTAAGAAAAAACAACTTGGAAGACTCATTCTTTTTTTATGAATAGCTTGTTTCATTGAAAATTTAGTAAATGTTTATCGTACTCTTTTATTAGGCATTCTTGAACGGTCTGTAATAATGATTTTAAAATGATTCAGATTTCTAAAAAAAAATGCTTTCCTTGTATTGTTTATTTTTCTGCGTCAATAGTCAGTCTCAAGCCGAAATTCGTAAAAAGTAGTTTATTAAGAAACACTTCATCGTAGTTAAAGAATTTCGAACAGGTGAAGTCTGTAGTGCGTTTTGTTTTATTTAAATAAATTTACTAAAATGTAGAAAATCCACTCAAAGTTTTGTGTTTTTTAAACTCGAGTAAATGTAGATGTTTCAAATTAGATTCAAAATGGTAATCAAGATTAAAATGAACACAGTTTATGACCACACCATTTGAAACTTAAGAGAAATATATTCTAATAAAACAATTTATTAATGATTAAAATACAAATTAAAAACATGGATTAAACAAAATCTGATATTTGTAAAATAGTGGAACATTAATTCAAACAACTTTTGTAGTGGAGAGTTTTCCCCACCCATAAGTTTAGAAATGTTGTTTTTTTTACTTTAAATTTAATGTGTATCGGCCCATATGAGACAGCCTGTTGCGTCTTCAAATATCCTCGAATTATATGAAAATATCAAAAAGAATCAGCTACAAAAGCCCCGGAGGTCTTCAGGTGTCTTGATTCATTAATAATTAATTGATACAAACAAAATTAATTGCACTTATAATTGCTCAAAAATGCTTTTATTTAAATTTAATTCTTCCAAAGAAGGTCTGAACTCCTTTGAGTTTGAGGTTCGAAGTTAAGTGCTCTAGTTCAGCATGCATTATTACGAAGATGAGAATAATGTCTCTTGTTTTGATAATAATAAGAGAACAATAAGACAAGATAATTGCCAAAACACAAAAGAGAACAGAAAGTGCTGCAATGATTATCTTAAGAGATTTCTTCAGTGACTCAAAATTATATTTTTACAAGAATTCAGTTAAATTTTAAGAGAACATAAATTGTAATAGTTTGTGTGTTTAATATAAAAGAGCTTGGGAAATTAATAAATGAAAATCTAATCTATCATTTGCAGAAATTGGCTTCACGTGGAATATTACCGGAAATGTCTGCCTCAAAAAGCGCTCTTACTATCGAAATCTTTCTTCTATTATTACAAATATCCACTTCGTTTGCCGAATCTGCTATTGGGGAAGCTCCATGTGATTACAAAGATACTGTTGACTTCTCCGGATTAAAGCCATTCCCAAACGGGTCATATGAATACCAAAACATTATAGTGCCAGCAAATTTGACCGGCAATTATAACTACACAATTCTCATTGAAAACGAAAAAATACCTTCCGAAAACCATGTTAGAGGATGCGTTTGTCATCTCCGACCCTGTATATCGCTTTGTTGTCCAATTGATCAGGAATTCGATAATATTAATTGCGTGAAAACCGAAATACCGATGGATCCCTATGTTAACCTTACAACAAAACAAGTTAAAAAAAACATATTTCGGGAGTTCGCTGTACAAATTGGTCGACCCTGTGATGCAATGTACTATATGAATGCTTCGGAAGGTGACAATTATTCTCTGTTTGAGGTTAGTAGCTGATTATTTTGGTCTAAATTAAGAGTCTAGTGAAATTAATTTGGATATCTCCGTTTAGAATGGTTCACTCTTTAGATATACTGACAAGCATATGTTGACAAAAGAAGAATATTGTTTGAGTGGATGGTATATGGACAATATTGATGCGAATGTCCTGCTTCCGTTAAACTGCTTTTTATATCATGACCATCAAATGAAAATTTCTGATAAGGGTAAGTGGTAAGATGCCTGAAGGCCAGAAGGTCTTTGATGTATACTCTTTTTTTAGTAATGCTCAGCTCTGTGCCATTTATGTTGATAACGATATTGGTATTCATAAGCGTGCCGGAAGTCAATACATTGCAAAGCCGATCGATTTGTTGTTATTTACTTGCGCTGAGTGTAGCATTTTGTACACTTCCTATTATCAATTCCTTCATTTTTACATCGAGAGTTTGCTGGTCCTTAGGTAAGAATTATTGATATAGCACATTAATTATGGGGATCATCAATCACCCATATTGTTTTTTTTTTTCAAATTAGAAAAGTCCCTCAGGGTTCCCCTTTAGGACCACTACATTTAACAGCTTTCAACAATCCTATGATTATTATTATTTTTTTTATATAAAACAGGACACATAACGTATTTCGTATTGATTGCAAGTTATTCTTGGCTCAGTGTGATCAGTTACGATTTATTTTCGACAGTTACCAAACAACGTAATCGTTATACCGAATGCAGGACGTTTTCCTTGTATTCCATATTTGGTTGGGGATTTCCTTTGTTGTGCCTTGGAGTCGCAATATATGCTGATGAAGCAGCTTGGATTAAAATTGATTACCTAAAACCAAATATTGGTGGGACAAATAATTGCTTTTTTGATAGTATGTATAAAAACACTTTTGTTTGCATAGAAAAATAATCAATTTTTCGTAGAAAAAGAATGGAATATAGTGATTTATTTCTATTTACCCAGCATGGCATTGATATCGTTTAACATCATAATGTTCGTCCTGACAATATGGAAAATAAATCGAATTCAACTTACCAAAACATCGAACAGGAGAAGGAGTGGCTTGAGGAACCAAATTGCCTTTCTAATGGAAAGGTATGAGGAGTTTAATGTTTTTTTTTTTTTTTTTTGATATTTTAATTAAATTAATATTTTTTTAAGATATGGAATGTTTGCTAGACTGCTTGTGCTGATGGGTATTTCTTGGATTTTTGAAGTACTGTTTTACTTTTTTCCAAACAACAGAATCATGATGGGTTTGTTTTATTTAATATCCATTCAAGGACATTTGATTTTCATATTGTTCATCATGAGAACAAAAATCATGGACGCTGTGAAAAGGCGGTTTGTATTTAATGCTATTTACAAAAATCTTTTCCTCAAGGAAAAACGTTTGAAATATTTAAAGAGTTATTATTAAAATTAAGAAGAAAATATTAATTCCAGTTGTATCTTAAAGCACTATAAACTATTTTATTTTTTTAATTTATAAAAAACTAATAAAAAACTGTTTTCTCTTTATTAAATGTAATCTTACTTCTTTAATATTATTAATTGAACTACTTTTAAAGCCAGTTTCAATGTTTAAATTGTTTCCTTTTTTCTGTTTTATTTTATCAGGTATCAGCAATTGGTTCCAAATAAAACACTCAATTTTGACAGTGCACGGACTCAAGAAGTGACACCTTTGTAAACCAAAAACTAAATATAACAGTATAATTTTTTAATGTTATTTCTTGTTTTTCTTTTATTTGTATGCACACGCGAATATGAAAATTATAAATAAGAAAGCGTCCACCATTCGTGTTGTGCGACGTAAGAGAAAATCCCTTTATTTTAAGGTACGTCCGAATTTGGCCTTAAGGGTAAGATAATTGGTATTCCTAAAAGAGATTTGATCACGTTAGGATCAGAGAATCTTTGTTTAACAAAACTAACTGCTAAGTTAGCTATCTATGTGGTTCCTAAAATCGAGCTCTTTGTCAAAAACAACAACAAGATAGAAAAGAGAATCAACTTTAGTTACTTGAACTAGAAAAAATTATAACATACGAAAAGAAGAGACAGGTTCGAAAGCTAGTTTGTAATTCAACGAAAAGAGATTTTTGTATATAAAATGCATGCATTATAAAGAGAACCGCTTATGAAATATTAAGTGCAATAAATAACTTTTTCCAAAACCATGTTAGGATTTGTTCCAATCCATACTATTCTCAGTAAAATATACCATTAGATCAAGTGTGGATTTGGTGCCATAAAAGCTGATCTGCTTAGTTGGTCGCTTAGAAGGTCGTGTTCATCGAGATATTTCTTAAGCTACCCCGTGACACAGAGGTAAGAATTTTGGACAGCTGTAGTATTTATCAAAAAGTTTGGGTTACATCAATAGTAGATATTGTCTAGGAAAAATTTCTCTCATATAAGCCGTTCGGTTTCTATGAACATTTTTAGTTCCACTACATTACTGAAAATTGACTTGACTTCCAATATTTCATTTAATTTAACATTTGTGTTCGTCAACGGCCTTGGCTCCGATAAAGCATCGCTTCCCGTGAGATCAGCGAAATCAAGCATCGTTGCGCGTGGTTAGTAGAAAGATGGTGGACCGTCTGAAAACCAACTGCGTGCTGTTGACATGTGTTATGTGTTTTCTGTTTTCCGTTCTCCTTCTGTCTTCTCTTCTGTCCTGTATCAATGTCGTCTTGTGTGTTGTCTTTGTAATTGTCTGAGCCGATGGCCTCAGTAGCCAGTGCTCTTAAATGTGTCTACTTCGTAGATTTATCACCTTTCAGTTATCCAGCGGACAACGCGTAAAGGTGACTATGCTATTTTGCCCGCCCCAAATGTTTCCCGTCTCTCTTTATTTTCTCGCTTTTTCTTTAACTAAAAAATGCTCTAGTGAAATAGCCATTGGTATGCATCCCTCTCCCTAGCATCCCTAGGAATTCTTATCGATTTACTCTTTAGCCAGATTTTGAACGCACTTTTAAGTATAGAGCTTCATTCATTAGCCGCACAACACGAATGATGAACGGTTTTCCGCCTCGATTTTTTCTTCCATTCAAAATTAATTTGCATCGGCACCTTCTTTTATCATCTATCCTCAACATTCGCACTGCGTCACTTCGTTTTAAGAGTATTAATAACTAATAACCCTTTCAATTCAATTAAATTTCGAAAGAATAAATGAGAATGTGTACGGGGCTCCACATAATTTTTCACCTCCCGAGGAAATTTTTTCTGTGAAAGGTATAATTTATCCAATAAAAATTCGAAACAACATATTGTGTCATAAAATTCCCGTTTCGGATTTGGTCCGGAAGCAGTTCAGCTCCTATCATCATATCTGATAGGAAACAGGAGGTGGTATCTGGAACTCAGGTTTCTGAGTTCCTTCCGTTATTGTGTGGTGTTCCTCAAGAATCCATTCTAGGACCACTTCTGTTTTCAGCCTACATAAATGATATTCCTAATCTTATAGGCCACGTAAATTTGCAAATGTTTGCCGATGATGTCCAGCACCTTAAAAGTTCTGTGTTGTCTTATTGAAAATTGCATATAGAATATTATGGATGTGAAATTTATTGAAATTTGGATTCTGTGTGCCTGCGAAGACTAAATGTTGTGTTTAACCATATTGCTCTACGTCTTTGAACTACGAGGGCATGATCTTTCATTTTCTCTTTCTTTCTTTTTCTTATTTTTTCTCTTAGTTTCCTATTTTTTTTTTGGCTTTTCCTATCCATGTATATAAATACTTTACTTCACATAATTTAACACCCATAAATTCACATTTTCTGATACATTTAAATGTTATATTCTTCTATACTTTTAATATGTTAAATATTAAAATATGTCTTTATTTTATTTAACTGCAAAGCTTAATTATCTAAAAGATAATATTAATATGTTTTAATATTAAGTCCTATTCAAATCAATATAATATAAAATATTAAATACTAATACCAAATTGGAGCTTTCAAGTTACTCTACTCCTCTTTCTCGTAATATTCCCAACTTCGACTGCTTTAATTATGTTTTATAAAATAATTAAAGAAACGAGGAACAAAATATATGATGAGAAACAATATTTTTGTTGCTGGTGGCAACGCTATCGACTTGTTGATTCGATACTTTTTGTTTTCAGCCTTTACTGTTAGCGTTGCCGCGAAGAAAAAAATATTGGGAGCCACTTTGGTGGCCAATTGGGAAAAGTATGAGCCAAGTGAATATTTTGGTAAAAATCATTGGCCCCGAGTGGCCAAGCGCTTTTAAAAAACAGAAATATTCGTTTATGATATTTTGAAATATCACCGACTGGGTCGAATGTAATTGCAGTGTACTATTGTAGGTGTAGGTTATGTTATGGTGAAAAAAATTCAAAATGCTGGGCTAAAAACGGAACCTCCCATAGAACCGTTTTTTTCCTTCGACTTTCTCGAAAACTGGTCAACCGATTTCAATCAAAATTGATATTCAGGAAGATGTTGGTAGCCTAAGTAATTTTATTTTAAAATATTTTCGGAAACTTTTTTTGGATTTTTAATAATTTTTTTAAGTTTTTTATTTCCAAAGTCAATATTTTGAAAACGGGTGGATGGATTTTTTTTTATTTTGTTTTTGAATGTAAGTAATTTTTGTGTTTAAGTTTGCATTTTTAATATATTTTTTAATCTTTATAAAAAGTTGTTAAATAAAAACCGTTTAAAAAAATCACACTTTTTCACATTTTTTAAAGAAATAAAATGGCGTTTAAATTTTCCGCTGAAAACTATTTTTTATTTTTCAAACAATCAAAAGTCAGAAAAATCGAATAAAAACTTTGAAGTTCCCTCAATATTTTTCAAATTTTATTCCAAGCTGTGACCGCACATAAGAGCAAGTCCGTGCGATCCAATCGTGCAATTTATTTAATTTGAACAAACTTGCCTTATATTACCTACCTGTAATCGCAAGTAAGAATGCAAAATGAATATATCAAGACGTGTGGTTTTCAATCTGGCAAAACTTTTTTCTTTTTGACTGCTGTCACTTGATTTATGTTCAGTTTGGTTTGCCATTTCATAATAAATTGACTTACTCTTGAACAACGTTGGCAAATCGTGCAAATTTATTTCCAAAATAATGGTTCGGTTCGGTGGAGCCAGAGTATCGAAAAAGACCCGAATCAGTCCATCCGCCATCGCGCGTAGCAATTGGAGCTGTGCCCATCCATCTTATGGAAGATTTTGCGGAAGGATTTTGGTTTGCCGGCCTACAAAATCCAACTCGTGCAAGATTTGAACGCGAACGACCATCAAGCGCGTCGCACGTTCCATGAATGGGTCCAAAACGAGATGGCCACCGATTCCGATTTTCCCAAAATTGGAAAAATTTGGCCTCTCGGCTGGAATTAATTTCAGCCAGCTATTATTATCTTTATAATAAAGCTAAATTCTTGGCCATAACATTAAATTATATGCGTTTTATTTCTTCTTGAAAACACCCTTTTCTATTAAAAATTTGGCGTTATACTAGCTCATATTTTCATACAAATTACAAACAAGGTCACACTTAATAATTTTAACTGTTGTTGTGCCTTTGAAAAAAGTGTAGTAAAAACACTTCTATTATAGTAGGGGGGCAACGCTGGTCGGTACCTTGATATGTGGGTACACGGAGAGAATTCTAGGATCAAATCAAGAAAAATGAGATGTAAATTACAACTTTTTTATCTAGGTTTACACCCTAGCTCAGATATTTGTAATTTAAGACTATTGGTTTGCAATTTACGAAAAGAGCCGAAATGAAGAACATCCGAAAATAGTAAATCAATACTTTTTAGTATAAATAATTCAACCGAGAGAAATAAAACATTGCCATTCTGTATTTTCTTAGATTGTAAATTACAAAAGTTTGTTGTAGATTACCATCTTTTAGTTATGAATTAAGAATCTTTATTTTATGAAACAGTAGTTTTTTTCACAGTATTCAGCCAAATAATATTGGTTTACGAAATGAGAGCCATGATTTAGCATTTTTCAATCGTAAATTGCAACTTTTGAAGATCAATTTACTGTATTTCTTGAAGCATTTCCATCTTAATTCAAAAACATTTTGTCGTGAAATAAGAACCTTTATTGTAATTCACAAATATAATTTTGAAATCACTGGCGTGGTTTAATTTGTATATAGGAACTGTTAGAAGACGAAGTTGGCAATACAGCTGTATTGCTTTGTGAATCTCAAGGAACGCTGTAAAATAATTGGAAATGCATGAAATATATTAAGACGCTTGTTGCATTATAAATTTGAAATATACCTTTTATATAAGATTCCAATGTTTGTGTCCTTGCCTTTGTAATATTAGCTAAGTGAATAAAAAAAAAATAAAGAAATGTTAGAAATTATTTAAGAGCAATTAGAATTGTTTTCATTGTTTTAAACCTACCTACATATTACTTATTAAGTGCCTTGTCACAGTTTATTACACATGTTTTTACAATGGCAGCCAAAGTACTCAAATAAAATTATTTTTCCTAAAACGAACTTGACCGATTGTCAACCAATGACATACTGAACATTGAAAAATTAAATAAAGCAATAAAGCACACGTCCTACAAGGCAGGAGCTTTAGGTAAATGGTAAGACCTGACATAAACATTTCAAACTAAAAATTAAACAAAAACATTTATATTTTATTCTATTTTATGCTTGATTCTGTATTTCAGTGATTGTAAATCAGCAAAATATTTAAGTGAGTTACGATAGTGAAATGATGTTAGTGTTAAATCTCAGATCATTAGTAAATTTTATTGATTTTAACTTTCAGTGGTTGTAAATTACGAAATATTTTTTTCAATTCAAGATTCATAAGTTGTAGAAGTAGGATTATTCCTTTGAAGTAGTAAATTACGCCGGAAAAGTTGTATTTTACAATCTACGGTGCAAGCTTGAATTGTGACTTTTAATCATAACTTGCAACTTTAAAAATGTTGCAATTTGAGTTGATTTGAAAGCTAAATTACCAATTTTTGAATTAATTTTAAATGCAAAACTGGTGATTTACGAAAAAGCATGTTTTGTAAATTACAACTGAACATTTCGCAATTACTGATTTTTCAATTCTCTCCGTGTATCGCATCGCTCGGTTTCGGTGGGTGTAGTTTTTGTTATTTTCTTTTCATTTTAGATTCTATTATTCTAGTTCGCTTCGAGTCGTCCGCGAGTCGAGTCGACATCGACCATATTATTTCGTCATCTTTAATTGTTATTATTATTGTTTGTAAACTGGCAATTTAATCTAAATGGAAGGTACCTCTACAAAACCACAATTTCAGTTTTTGCTTTAATAATAATTCCGACCCGAATAAGTATCTTTTTATAAATTTATTATTTTGGTTAATGAAATGATAAGTTCCAAGAATAATCAAGAGTTCGTGACTCAATGCAAGAGTATTTTGAATCTTGATGTCTGTTTTAGATACAAGATACGTATCGATAGGGTTTACCTATCACTGATCCTCCCATACACCTACAGTATATGCTGTGAAAGTGAAAGTGAAGTTTAAGATAACCCGCATTGGCAAGACAAGTTGTTAAACAAGTTCACCTATTACCTTCGTAAATTGTTTACGTTTCACCGAATATGTACTAACAAACGCATAGGAAGGAACATTATGTGAAATCATTTAGTTTTTTTTTTTCGGAAAAAATTGCTGAGGAATTCAATTAAATTATTGGATTACTTGCTTCTTGCTGGTGAAAAAAAAAATTGTTGACTGCAATTTTGGGCGTTGAATTTAAATGAAAGTCGATGAGTTCATCTCCATCCAAATTCTATACGCATCGACCGGCGGCAACCGCGTCGGTATCGATAGTTGTTTATTTTTGTTTGCTCTTAAAATTTATGAGCATTATATGTAGGTAGGTATATACATTTGTATGGAAGTGTGTGTTGTGTATGTTTAATATATGTATACCTTCTTAGGTATACACGTATGTAGGTGTGCACTGAAAAAAATAACATCGTAAATTATTTATTGTTTTTTTGGAATTTACACGTAAGGAGTTCAAAATTCTTATTTCGCAGTAGTTGTTTCTTTAATTTTGGAAAATCGTTTTAATTGTTTGGAAGCCGTGTATTGAATTTCAAAACAAAAGTACCTACCTAATCAAAATTAAAAGGAAACAAATAAAATTTTACTAACAAAGTTTAGGGCGTTAGGCCAATGTGATTGACTCCTTTGTACAATTCGAAGAGAATGAGTAAGAATCTAGCAATTTTAATTTAATTTAATTTAATTAAACAAAAATAAACCTTAGCAGTCCGGCATTTCCAGAAGATCTGTCCATAAGTCGAGGTCAACGCTCTCAAATGAGCTTAATTAAGAAGTTATCTTTCCGGCTTATATAAACTATGGTGTGTAGAACCTCGATGTGATAGTAGTGTTTATTTTTTTATTTATTTCATCTGCGATTTACATCAACAGATTTAAAAAGTAATCAATACAAAGAATTTTTATTATATAATTTTCTTAATTGAAATTAATATTAAATTTATGTCTTAAAATTGCTAACAATATATTTTTGAAACTATTTCTTTCCATGCTTGTGTCAAGACAATAATAGACTTCATTAAATAATTTACTGCAATTACTAAGAGGTTCTCGAAAACCATAAATTATTAGTTCTGTCTTCTATGTGAAACTTCAAATAACAAACGTCTCGATCTTAGAGCTCTTGAAGGAGCATAAACATTTATATTAAAGAGCAAGCTAGAGCAATCAATATAATTGTTTGTACACGGATTTGGCGTTAAAATCCAAGGATAGCGAGAAGACACTGCCTCTTAAATCCAATAGATATGGTGCAACATTGAACCACGTTAGCAATCATCGCCCTTATATAGCAAAACACCATAACATTGTTCTAAACAGGAGAGTTTAACATTTCTGGAAGTTATTGCCATATTGCTCAATCTTGTCGAAGGTACGTTGGACGAGATTTCTGATAACCTTTACTTTTGGACCTGCTCTTTACGCGAGTAAACCGTCGGCATACGTAATGACATGAGATAGGCTTCCAATGAGATCGCTGGTGTGAATATTAAAGAGAATCGGCGAGTTCATCGCTCCCTGTTGCAGACCATTTTTAATATTAAATAATTTTGAAGAAGTCACATTGTCGCCCTTGCAATAACTTTGTATATAACGCATACACCCATGTTGTTAACTTTCAGATAAACCTCTTCGGTGATTCGAGGATGATTTAGGCCCAACGCAACGCACCCGGAGCAACTGGCAAAAATTAAACCTTTTGCCAACTCATGTTATAGACCAGTTACGGACTGAACCCATCAAAATCTCCAGTACGTTCAGTGTCTTTCAATAAAACAGTGTTTTTACTTGCGATTATAGGGACTATAAGGCATGTTTAGGATTCCTGAATATAAAAAAAAAATAGAGATCAATCAAACATGGCATTACGATCATGGAGAAGTCATTGACAAAAAATGTCCGTCTGTCTGTCTGTCCGGGTGTATATCGATCTGCTGCCTAAACGGATTGCGTTGAAATTTGGTATGTGTGTATCTCTTGGCTTTCCTCAGAGGGGAAATTGAAATTTTATTTTTAGGGCTAAAAATAACGGTACTTGCCATACGACCGTTTAGGAAAAGCTATTTTTTTCTCGAAAACGGCTCCAACGATTTTGATGAACATTTTTGAGAATATTTTTGTTGGTTTTTTTTTTTTTTTTTTTTTTATAATTAACGCGCGCACAAGGGATTATGTGTTTCCCTTTTAATGTAGAACACACTGCGCGGGCATTACGAAGATAGGGAGGGGAGAGATAGGAGGTGCCGATTAACATTGGTTTTGAATGTTTGCAGATCAAAATGGCAAGGGAAAATCCCGCCGGCTAAACTATTCCAGATTCTTGTCGTTCGGCTAAAAAAAGAATCCCTATATTTCACGGTACGTCCGAAACTAGGCTCAAGGGTGAACTGATGAGCATTCCTTGCGAGACGAGTATTACGGGAGAAACTTTTAAGGGGAGGAATGCAACTGGCTACTTCGAGTGAACATTTTTTGTAAAAGAAACGATAAAATAAGGAAAGACATGAAACATTGCGTCGGTGTTCGAGTGGGGCAATTGTTTCAGCGGCAGTTCTATTACCTATCAATCTTAACGCTCGATTTTGTATTCTATCAAGCAGGTGAAGCGATGTTTGCGAAGCACCTGCCCAGAGGTGGGAGTTATACTCGAGTTTAGGGCGTATAAACGCTTTATAAATTGTAGCCAGATCAGATGGGGAAAAGTACTTCTTACACCGATACAGAAAACCTAAGCACTTTGCAGCATTCTTAGCGATCTCAAATATATGGTCGTTCCAACGGAGGTCGTCGTTGACACACATACCGAGTACTGAGAGCTTTTCGGTTTCTTCGATGTAAGTGCCATTCATGGACAATGGCATTGGGGGAATGTTTAACTTTAACGACAGAAGACAGCATTGAGTTTTCGAAGCATTAAACTCCACACGATTTCTATTACCCCATTTGACAATGCTGTATAAATCGGAGTTTAATGAGCTTGACATACGGCACCGTTGCAATTGTACGTCCGAAGGCGAAGGACGTGAATTATCGAACGAATATGAAAAGCTGAGGGTAGAGTCGTCAGCAAAACAGTTAAGTGGATTAGAAGTAACAGACAGAAGATCATTTATAAAAATGAGGAAAAGAGTCGGAGACAGAACAGAGCCCTGGGGCACACCAGCATTTATTTTATGGGAATCAGACTTGAATCCGTCCAATACAACTTGTATTGAACGGTCCAGAAGATAGCTTCTAATCCAACGAACAAGAGTATTATCGATCCCAAAAGCACGCATTTTCGATAAGAGAGCTTCATGCCAAACTCTATCAAATGCCTTGGAGATATCAAGAGCAATAATCTTACTTTCACCAAAGCGATGTAAAGATTTGTTCCACTGTTCGGTGAGATATGCCATCAGATCACCAGTGGAACGGTTGCTGCGGAAGCCATACTGACGGTCATGGAGAAGCTTACGATCTTCGAGATATTCCTTAAGCTGACGGTTAATCAGTGTTTCCATGACCTTAGAAAGAAGGGATGTCAGTGCTATGGGTCGGTAGGAGGAGGGGGAGGATGGGTCACCTTTCTTAGGGACAGGCTGGACAAATGCTGTTTTCCATCTTCTAGGAAAGATTCCAGAAGAGTAGGAGCGATGGAAAAGCTTACGCAGTGGCTTTGCCAGTGTGGAAGAACACCTCTTCAGAAGAATCGGGGGTATACCATCCGGGCCAGCGGATTTGTGTATATCGAGATCTTTGAGAACTCTTGCTACTGTACGAGTGCGGAAAAAAATGTGTCCCATGGAAAAATTTACATTCTCAAGTACAGGAGGGGCAACGTTGCTTTGAGGCAGCGTGGAGCTGGCAGCGAAATGGGCGGCGAGCAAGTTTGCCTTCTCTGAAGAGTAAACAATTGGTTTGTTATTGTCGATGAGCGTTGGAACCGAAGATGTCGAGGAGTTTTTTATATTTTTTACGAATGACCAAAAATGTTTACTGCCTTTGGGACACTGCAGAATTTTTTGCCGTAATTTTTGGTCATGCAAAAATTTGGTTCTTTCTATAACGGAGTTGCATGAGTTCCTTGCTTGTTTGTGCTTTTTCCGATTTTCCTCTGTAGGGTTGGCTTTGTAAGATCGGAAACTTACTTCTTTGAGCCTGATAGCTTCTTTACACTCAGAATTAAACCAAGACTTTTCTTTAGGTTTGATGCTTTTTACTCTGTTAGGAATAAAAGCACGCATCCCTAGAAGAATCACATTTGTGATCATTTCAGCACTGGCATCAATGTCACTATCGAGGAAGCATAGTGACCAGTTAAAGTTTCGGAAAAAGAAATTCAGGCCGTCCCAGTTGGCTTTCTCGTATTGCCAAACGGTCCTGGTGGGAAGTTTTTCTTTAACTGGATGGGTGGGGGATGAGAAATTAGCTGAAATGATACAATGGTCTGAAGTGCCAAATGGAGAAGTTACACTTATGGTATATTTATCAGGGTGAGAAGTAAGAAACAAGTCAAGAGTATGGGCTGCTTGCCCAGCAACATCCGGTATACGCGTTGGCACATCGATCAATTGGGTAAGGTGATGTAACCCGGCAAAGAGCTCGACATACCTTCCTTCGGGTGTTGTCTGACCAGAATAGCGGAGCCAGTTGGAATTGTGTACATTGAAATCGCCCGCAATAACGATTTCAGTGCGAGGACAAAGGGAAACAATTTTCGAGATGGAATCAGACAGTGCATCAAACTCGTTACAAGTCGAATTACTGTCAAGATTTGGACTCCTGTAAATAAAACAATAATGAATGACATGCTTGCGGACAGTGAATTTGAGCCATAAGAAGTTAAAGTCCGTGTTGGAACATTGCCCATATTGGGGAAGGCTCTGGCAAGCAATATCATTCCTAACATAGACCACGAGACCATGATGAGAAAAGAGTAATGGCACCAAGCTATACCCATGTAGAGCAAATTCTGATAAATCAGTATTTGCTCCAACCTGAGTTTCACTTAATGCCAAAACAGCTGGCCTGTGTTGAACAGTGTAGACGTACACGTGAAAGAAATTCTTTCTTAAACCACGAACATTTGAATACACGACACAAAAATCACTTACCATTTAAAAATACTTACATACAAAACACAACTCTGATTAAGTCGAACTGCGCAGTGAAAATCAAAATTAACTTCTGTATTGGCTATTATTTGATCAGAGCCACATAAACGGGAAAAGTCTATTAACGGGACCTTTCATATAACGTTTTTTTTTAATTTTTGGCGTTCTCGGTAACGGCTCTATGGATTTCTGTTTTATATTTTATATTTGAAAAGATTTAGGTAGCCAAATTAATTCTGCATATCAAAATTTTGAATAACTTTTTTTTCAAATTAAAATAAATTTTTTTTTTTTTTTGAAAAATCATTATTTTTAAAACTAATTAAAAAATTATCACATGTTTACTAATAAACTCTAAAAACTGCATACCAAAATTAAAAAAAAAAAACTAAAAATAAAACAGGATTTTATCAAAATCCGTCCTACAATTTTCGAAATACTTTTTTCATAAATTCTTTTTTACTTAAGACGTATGGTGGCGTTACTTCATATATACTAAAAACCGTTAAGTATTTTGGTTTTGATAGGTTTTATAAGTTCAAACTGTGTTACTTTCAACGTAAATGTTATTTGTTTTTGTCCAAAATCTTGCCTTCCAATGTAATTAGGCACATAAGAGCAAATACGTGCGACCCAGTCGTGCCCTTTTTTAGTGAATCGGAAATGAGTTTTCAATCAGTAGCTTCGTGTGCGTCGTTCCATTTGATTATACATAGTAAGACGTATGAGGCAAACAACACCGTAGGCAAACTATAGTCTGTTCAACAAAAATTGGCAATACAGGGAATTTACGACGTCTGCTTCTCAGTCTGGTTGCATTTGCTTGCTAATTTCTGTTTCAAGTAAAAGCTCGAACAGGGTTTCCGTAATTATCATTATAAATCGTCGCAAATGGGAGAGAAATGTGCGAAGGGTTACCACTCGATTACAATACAATACGTACATTACTATTAATCTAAAAAAAGAGTTGGTTTTCTATAAAGTTGGTTTACGGACGATAATTTTACGTCATAAGAAAACATTGATGGCAGCAACACCAACATAAAGCCCGTTAACTCAGACCCACAAAACCTCTCGTTAAATCCAGACACACACACTCCAGTATCTACATCTACTTTCTACTCTTACAAAACTCCGCCTATTTTGTATTTCTTTTTCTCTTGACTTTGAGTGAAATTATTTTTAAAATTTCATGTTCGCCTGGTGCTTGCGATCGATTTTGGTTGAAAGAACCACAGTATCGCGGTTAGCATGAGTGATGAGTCTTTATATCGTACGTGTAGCCTGCCATCGATTTATAAGACGTTATCACGTCAAAAATACAAATTCACTTTTTATTAAAAAAACATTAGCACTTCGCAGTTTAAAAACAATTTAAACCAATTTAAGTATTAAATAATACCATACATATGTGTATTTATTTTCATTAATCACAATACCACATCAATCTTATTAAAACACAATATCACGTCAAAATACTTTTCCGAATTTATATGATCACGTAATGCACTTGCAAACTTCGAGAAAATAACTTCTTTCTACTAAAATACCAAAAGCAATCAAAATTTAACTGCATTTTGACGATTTTCCAACTATTAATACTATTAATACGTATTGCCCCGTGGCTTAGTGGTTAGTGAGTCGGACTGCTAAGCGAAAGAACCTGAGTTCAAATCCAGCTCATAGCCACCTTTTTTCTGGGGTACTGCCTCTTGCGAGGAACTGACAAAACCTCCAAGAGTAAAATTTGTCTCGAAAAAGTGCATCTCATGTAGCCGTTCGCACTCCGCGGTAAACTGTAGGTCCCCTCCATTCTTGCAGATTAACAACACACACACAGGAATGGTTGAGAGTATAAGTCACTAGGCCTTGGCTCCTTAAGGAGCTGTAGCGCCAATAAATTTATTTATTTATTTATAATACTATTAATACACAAATACGACAACACCTACCCTCCACAGTAATAAATTTATTCTCAAAAGCTCCAAAACCGAAAGCCCAAAAAGCCCAATATGATAAAAAACAATGAAAAAGCTATATAGTAGTGTTTTCAAATGGCAATGTCAACTCTGTTGGTGCAATACCTTTTTTTTCAATTCACACAGAAAGGTAAGGTAGAAGTGAGTGAACGATCATTATTTATTATTCCATCATCGGTTATGGTGGAGTGTACGAGTTTTTTTTTATATAGAGATACACAGAATCCATGTACGTCTGTCAGTGGCTTTGTATCTTTTTCAGTAGAAGTTTTCTCAATTCAGTGTTGTGATAATATACACGTCACCACTGTTTTAAAAAAGCCCATAACCCCTTTACTGATATTTTTACTGAAAAGCCTATAGCTTATATCCAGTTGCTTGTTGCTTGCAACAGTTCGTTGGATACCCCATCGCATCAGTACCAGAAACTTTCTTGTTTTTAATATCAGATATTGCTTTCTTCACTTTAGTTTGGTCTGCCAAATGGCTTATTCTGGCTGAAAGGGGAACCTTGATCTTCGTCGATTTTTTAGAGCTCTCAGGTTTTATTTTTGTTCATATTGATTTATACAATTTTTTTTATAATCTTTCGGTAATACTTCAATTGCTAGATTCACATGATCTTCCTTTTTCCGTTGGAAAAGCCAGTGTTCAAAACGCTTCTCCTGCTCAAAGAGCCAACAAACACTTATAGCCCTTCTTTAAATGGCTGCTTTGATGAAGTTTTAATGAAATGAATTTAATGAAAATGTTTAAATTGCAATTAAAACAATTGCACCAAATAAACATCCGTAACTGTTAAATTTTTGAAATAGCTGGAGAAAACACATGTTTAAGAAAAAGCTTATCTTAAAATATTTTTTTTTTAAATTGAAAGACGGAAAAAACCTGTCAGAAAACTAACCAGATGATCCTTTTTAGAATAATTATATCAAGTTTGATTAATCTTGAATGAAAATTGTAAAAAAAAATTGTTTTATTTTTTTCTTTCAAGATTGATTCTGGCATTCAATGAAGCTTTAAATCAAATACTCAAATTAACTACATGAACAAAATGGCCTCCCTAGGAGCCTGCATCCAAATCCTCTTACTATTGCGAATATTGATTGCGCTAGCGGAGCCTGTTTACAAAGAAGCCCCCTGCGAATACAAAAGCACTGTCAACCTATCCGGTGTAAAATCCTTCGCAAATGGATCATATCTCTATCAAGATATCATAATTCCGCCGAATCTAACCGGGACATATAACTACAAAATTCTCATTGCAAACGAAAAAATTCCTGCAGAAATCCATGTCCGAGGATGCATTTGCCATCTGCGTCCTTGCATATCCCTTTGTTGTCCACCTGATGAAGAATTCGACAATTTCGAATGCGTGAAGTCTGATATTCCAATGTATCATTATGTGAACGTAACGAACGCACAGGAAGGCTCAACCGTTTCAACAAATATTTTCCAGCAATTTGCGGTACAAATTGGTCGACCATGTGAACATATGTACATGGAAATGGAAAGAGGAAACTCTGAGAGTAATTACACCTTGTTTGTGGTAAGTTCGAAATGGAGAGTTTTCCTGAACAAAATAGTTTGTCACTTGGTGTTTTTTTTTCTGTTCTTAGGATGGTTCACTTTTTAGATCAGCCGATGGAAAAATGTTGAAAAGGGATGAATACTGTTTGAGTTCATTGTATGACGAAAACTTAGAAGAAAATGCTTTGACACTTGTGAACTGCTTTGTTACAGAGGATGTGTCTCAAGTGAAAACAAATGGTGTTGGTAAGTGAAAACTTGTGGAATATATTTAAGATGACACTTAATCTTTTTTTTGTTTCTATTAAAAGCATTACTGATCTCTGTGCCATTCATGATAATAACGATCATTGTTTATCTTGCAATACCGGAGCTTCGAACACTGCATGGCCTGTCCTTCTGCTGCTATTTGGCAGGACTCTGCTTGGGATACATGGTGTTGGCCTATTTAATTTTCGTGCCGGCGGAACATATTTCCAATTTCAAATGCTCATTTTTTGGTAAGCAAATTCTTACACATTATTATCTATCGTATTGAAGAGATGAGGATCATATACAGTCAAACTTCCTTATAGCGAACTCACACGGGGTCAGATAATTAATTTGTTATGTAGAAAATTCGCTATACGAAATTTTTGCATTTAGTATTTAATTCCTTTTCTACATTTCTTAAAATCACTGCTTTGTTTTTTAAAATTAATGATCTACTGGGAGGAATTCCAAATTGTTAGTCAATTGTTCTCTAAATTTATTAATAATTATCAATAACTTTTTCCCAAGAGAAAGGCTACTTCGAGACATTTTCAATTATTTCACTAAAGTCTGAACATATAGAAGTTCGCTATATAGAAGTTCGTTATGGGGAAGTTTGACTGATATATAAATTGAGGAGCTTGAAATTTGTAATATCTCTTTAGATATATTTAGAATACTAGCTTATATAACATGATTCGCATTTTACGAGATCGACATTCTGGATTAAGAATATGTCATATAAACGCGCAGAGTCTAAACAAAAAATTGGAGGAATTTAGATACTTGTTTGTAGAGTCTAATATTGATGTTGTTTCCGTTTCCGAAACTTGGTTTCAACCAAGTGTATGTGATAATGTATATAGTTTTCAGGGTTATAGGCTTTTTCGAACAGGCCGAATGTTCAGAATTGGTGGAGGTTCTGCTTTATATGTGCGTGACGGGTTAAGCTGCAGGTTTGTTAGTAAATTGGATGACGGATGCCCTTTTGAATACCTTTTCATTAATATAAAATGCAGCACTGACAACCTTTTGGTTGGATCGATCTACAATATGTTTCTCTACCATCGTAACATCATGTTTGATTATTATCTCAAAAATTTTAATCTGCACGAATGCATAAGTGGCATTATAGTACCTATAATCGCAAGTAAAAATTTATTTGCTAGGATGCGAATATTTTTTTGTTATTTTTTTAAAATTGTGTTCATTTATTTTAATCTTTAAAAGAGTCTATTCCTCCCCCTATTTTGGTGGGAGGGCGAATTTCTATTCTTAAAATGGGAAAATAAATATTTCAAAATTACGGTAATACTTACAAGTAAATATCGCACGTTTTTTTAGAGCTAAAAGTTTCTTCTATCATCTTATTTTTAAATTATTTTTTAGTGTTGCAGTAAATCGCTAGATGCATTCCTTTCCTTAAACAATTCAACCGCGCTATCTAGAAATGCCCTTTAGTTTACCCTTGAGCTCAACTTCGGAGGTACTGTTAAGTACAGAGATTCTTTCCTTAGTCGCACCACACGCATGTGGAATGCTTTGTGTGACTCGGTTTTTACCTCTCATTTTGTGCACCTACATCTCCGTTTACATCCTTCCCCATTTCACTAATGCTCGCACGCTGTTTTAAACCTTTTGGGGATAGAAAAAATAAAAAAGATAAATCATTTCTATAAATAGCTTTTGAAAAAACTTATTTTAAACTCAGCATTTTGGAAAAAAAATAATAAAAATAGTTTTCATTATTTATTTTACTATTTGCATGGGGCTTTAACTCCTCCGTTCACGTTGGTTAATTAAGCTTTTAGAGCAAAACTAAATACAATTCATAAAAAAAAAAATTATTTCGTAAATTGAGAAGTTAATTTTGATTAAATAGTATTTTTTATTTATGAATTAAAAATATGTATATTTTCTTAAAGTTAAAAATCGTAGAGTCTAAAATTAAATGAAGTTATTCTTAATAAAACTTTTCAAAAGCCTAAAAAAGTGTAAAAAAATAAAATTTATAATAAAGAAAAAAAATTCTGGAATTTATTTTATTAAAGCTTAACTTATTAAAATAGAGTTCATTATTGATATAAAGTCGAAAATAATAACAGTTTTATAAAATGCATGGTTAGTAGACAAAATATTTAAAACAATCATTTAAATCATTTGAGGCATTTTCGAGAGTATTTAAATGTTTCATTTAATATTCTATAGCAGTTAAGATTTCAAGAACTCTCTGAGCAACGCTTGAAGAATAATCAAATAGGTAAACACATTTTCGAAGTAATCAGTTCAGGCCGCAAAGAGCTAGACAATTACACCCGAAGTTATCTAAAACTAGCCGAATCATCGCATTTCCTCAATTTTTACTCGCGATTATTGGTACTATAAGGCAATTTTAGGATCCGTAAAAATGAAAAAAATTGAGATAATAATCAAACATAATATTACGATTATTATAGGCCTTAAAAAGTTGGTTACAAAAAATTTCTGTCTGTCAGTCTGTCTGTCCGTCTCTATGTATATTGAACTGCAGCCTAAACGGCTGAAGTGATTTCCTTCAAAAATGTTTTTTTTTTGTGTTTGGTCTCTTAACATTCCTCAGAGGGGAAATTGAAATTTTATTTGTAGGCCTAAATAAACGCTACCTGCTATATCACCGTTAAGGAAAAGCTTATTTTTCTCGAAAACTACTTCAACGATTTTCACGAACATTTTTGAGATATTTTTGTTTTGTAGGTCTTAGCTTTCATATAATTTAAACCAAATTTATGGGAAAGGTCTATTAGCGGTATCTTTCATGCAACCTTTTTTTTATTTTCGGCGTTCTCGGTAACGGGTCATTGGATTTCAATAAAATATTATAGTTGAAAAGACCTAAATTCTGCATTCCAATATTTGGTATAATTATTTTTTTTTATATTTATCATAATTTTTTTTAATTTTTTTTTTTTTGGTAAATTCAATATTTTTAAAACTAGGTATACAAAAAAAAATCATTTTATATTTCATGATCAGCTGCACCTATCCCATATTTATAAACTCTAAAAATCTGTATACCAAAATCTCAACCAATTTTTTTTTAAACTAAAAATAAAACAGGATTTTATCAAAATCCGTCCTACAATTTTTGAAAAACTTTTTTCATAAATTCTTTGTTATAATGGCGTACTTTATATTTACTAAAAACCGTTAAGTGTTGTGGTTTTGAGACTTTCTTATAGTTTCAGAACCTTAACTCTAATGTGATTAGGTACATAAGAGCATGTACGTGCGACCAAGGGCTTGCTCATTTTTTTCAATGTTCTCATAATAATGATTCATAAAATTCTTGTAGTAGATAGTATTTTTAATATATTTTTAAATAGGTAAATTTGATTTCATCGAATACTCATTTTTTTCAGGATACGCTGCATACTTTGGATTTATGTCGGCCTTCTTTTGGCTGAGTGTATTAAGTTTTGATCTTTTCTACAATACCCACGGATCTCGATCGTACAACGAAATGAAACGGTTCCGGTTATACTGCCTTTATGCTTGGGGCTTGGCTCTTGTTTTTCTCATATCCACATATACAGCTCAGCATTCGACTTGGATTTCCAAGAACTTGAAGCCAGGAATTGGATCTGAAGAGTATTGCTTTTTAAATGGTAAAAAAAAAAACAGTTAACAAACCCTTCAAATACTATTATTTATTATTATTACTTCAGTGCGATACGGCTGGAGTGCCTTGATATACTTTTACGGACCAATAATTATTATAATTAGTTTCAATACTGTTATGTTCATAATGACAGCTCTGCAAATTAAGCGGGGAATGACACTTGTTGGATCCAAGAACACACAGAAGGCGTATCACGAACATAAAAATTTGTTAGTTTTTTTTTTTTTTTTTTTTTTGTTAAAGATAATTATTTTGTTTTTGTTTTTTTTTAGATTCTTGACTTTTCTGCGATTGTTTATAATAATGGGAATAATTTGGTCAGCAGAGATTATTTCATATCTCACTCCAAATGATTCTGTTTTTCGGGTGATTTTAAATGCCACAGACTTCTTGAATGGAATGCAAGGACTCATCATCTTTGTATTGTTTGTTTTGAGGAAGCATGTTAGGCAGCTTATATTAAAGAAGTAAGTACACTTTATTGCAAAGAATCTCAAGAATGAAGTCTATGATGGCTTCAATATCAAATGGTCGAAAAAGGCTTTACCCAGTTAAAGTAATCTCAAAACAATACAACACTGTTCTATTGTTAACTAAATTAAGCCGGCACTTAATTATTTAATCTTTCTCATCCTATCATAATAGATTTGGAAGAAGCAACTCTATGTCACTGGACCAAACGGAAGAAATGACAGAACCCCTTTAAGAATCTCGCAACGATTAACCGCTACTGGCAATCGAAAGAATTGTATTTCTGTTTAGATTTGTTATAAGATGTGGAAGAAGAGATTGAACAACAATATCCTTCCATAAGCAAGTACTTATGTATAATTTTTTTTCAAATGGTTGCCCTAAGAAATACCTGAAATAATGAGAATTGCATTTAAAGAAAAACTAATAAAGAGCTTAATTTATATTTTTCGATATAAAATATTTTTTTTTATTTTTAAATTTGTTGCTAAAACTATGAACACGAAAACAAGAAGGAAAGCAGTATTACAAAATTTTTATTAATCTTGATATTTTTATATTGTTTTACTAATAAAATAAAATAATAAATGTTTGTTTAACAAAAGTTTTTAAGAGTTTAAGTATTTGTGTTGAAAATTGAATTTCACCCACGGTTTTTTTTTTCTCGTATCCCTGAAAGTTTCAGAGACATGGTTCTTAAAAGTATAATTTAACACTTCTAGAAGTGATTTTCAACTTCGGAGATCACTGAAGAATGTCGAAGTCACGCTGCAAGAGAATTCTGAAAACTTCAACGTGTTCTGAATAATATGGGTAAGTTATACTTCTTTATATATAGACATCGCCCTAATACATCTACATGCGATCTCCCATGTTATTCCAAAGCTCGTAAAGAATTACCTCCAGACTCTTAGCCTTTTAGAAGTCTTTGACCGCATTGCCAACTCTTTCCACTTAAAGTTCGAAGTCCGGTCCAGGCCTAATACAAGTTCTCCGATACATACCGATTTTTTGCTGACATCACAGAGTTCCGCAACGGAAGTCCGTACTTTCCCTTTACAAAAAAATTGCAGTTTTCCCTGCAAAATGTAAGTATTTATAACTTCGGGCGCAGGGGTAACCCACCTGCAACCCCCTTCATCCCCTGCCAAAACAGTCTCGTTTGGCAGGTCCAGGTTATGTGCTGCAAGCTCGACCTACATTAAGGAATTTAAAGTCGAGTACTTGTCCAACATAACAATTCTGTGTTGTTTTATCACTGATGTTAGCTAACATTATTAAAGAAATTTAGCGAATAGATTGACTTTCTGAGAATTTGTCTTTCCTTGAATATTTTGAGGATAGTTCCACCTTTATGATGTTAATTCACAGTTATTAGATAGCTTGTAAGGATCTGTAGAATTTTCTTTTTCTTTCTTTCGGTTCAGTTCCAGTTCTTTGTTTGGAATTGGGCCCTTCTTTTTACTTGCGATTATAGGTACTAAAATGCAAGTTATGGATTCGTGCAAAAACAAATTCTAACAATCAAACATGACATTACAATGATAGAGAAGTCGAAAAAGTGGGTCCGAAAATTCCGTCCGTCTGTCTGTTTGCCTGTCTGTTCGCACGTCTATAGCCCAAACGGATGGCCGATTTGCTTCAAACTTAGTATTTAGTATTTATTTGGTAGTATTTCGGAGGGTGTTTTTCATTTTTGCACTAGGTCGAAAAATAATGGTACCTGCCATACAATTTTTAACAAAAAATTGATTTTCTCGAAAACGGCTCTAACGATTTTGATAAAACTTTCAGGGTGCTATTTTTTACAACGATACATCTTTCAGTTAGAATGAATTTTTCGAAATTTGTTCTATAACGGTACCTCTCTTATAACCGGTTTTTTCAAATGGGGTTTTATCGTAAACTATTATCTCGATTTCAATAAAATTTTGCACACAGAAAATCATTTATAATTCAATTAATTTTTGCATTTCAAAATGTTCAAAAATTTTGTTTTCGATTTTTTAAAATTTTCTAAAAAAAAAAAATTGGTTTTCGAAATATTTTGAAAATGGGTTGTTTGATTTTTTTTTTTTTAAATAATTTTCCCAGATAAAAATTACAGATTTCCTTACAATGACATACTAAAAAAAAATTAAAAAATATTTTTTCGAAAAGTTTTTCAAAAAAAACGACTTTTTGAAAAAAAACTGGTCGACCGATTTTCAATATTTTTTTTTTCTTTGATATGCATTTAGTTTTCAAATTTTATTGCATACTTAGTTTTTCCGAGAAAACTCTTAAATTAATTAAAAAAAATGAAAGAATTTTCTAAAAAAAAATTATTTTTTTTATTTTAATAGACGTGTGATTTTCAATCTGGCAATACTTTTTCCGGAGTTCGTCTTTTTGACAGCTGTCACTTGATTTATGCTCAGATGCTCAGTTTGGTTTGCCATTTTATAATGGAAGGTTGTATAGGTTTCTATATTTTCTGTAGGTATTTGTATCATAAAGCGTAAGAGGCATGTGGCCCATTAATATAAAAAGAATAAAGTTTTTTTTATTTTAATCGGTGACATAAAATATAAGTCGCGCAACAATTGGAGATGTGCCCATCCACTTTATGGAAGATTTTGCGGAAGGCTTACAAAATCCAACTCGTGCAAGCATTGAAGCCGAACGCACATCAAGCGCGTCACACGTTCGGTGAATGGCCCAAAACGAGATGGCCACCGATCACCCTTTATATATTTATATACATATGCAGCCACTAAGCAATTATCTAGCATAAGAACAAGTTCGTGCGACCCAGTCGTGCATTTTTTACTTGCAATTTATAGGGACTATAAGCAAGTTATGAATTCGTAAAAAAAAATCTAAAAATCAAACAAGACATTACGAAGTCGAAAAAAGTGGGTCAGAAAATTCTGTAATTCTGTCTCTCTTTCCGTATCGATTCCTACAGCCTAAAGGGTTGGGCCGATTTGATTCAAACTTGGTATATAGTATTTTTAGAGTACTCTACTTGACTTTTTGGCATTCTAGCTCCAAAACTAACGGTACCTGCCATATAACTTTTAATGAAAAACTTATTTTTCTCGAAAACGTTTCCTACGATTTTGATAAAACTTTCTGAATGATGTTTTCTATGCAAAATCTATCTTTTAGTTCTAATGGATTTTTCAGAAAAAGTTTTATAACGGTACCTGCTATATGACCGGTTTTTTTTAAATCAGACTTTCTCGTCAACTAATTGACGGATTTTGATGAAATTTTTAAAATATGTAGTGTTTTATGATTTAAATAATATTGCTTATTAAAATTTTCAAAAAACAGTTTTTTTTTTAATTTTTCATAATATTTTAAAAAACTTATTTTGTTTTTTGAATATTTTGAAAACGAATCTCGATTTTTTTAAATATTTCTCCTAGTATAAACCATAGATTTCTTTAAATTGACTCAAATAAAATTTCAAATATGTTCTCGAAAAGTTTTTCAAACAAAAACATTTCTTTTGTGTATTCAGATAATGACCAGCTTTTAATTTAATAGGAACTATAAACTTCAATAAAGCAGATAAAATGTGTTTTAGCAATTAAAAGAAATTTAAGCAATTTTTTTTAATACTCTCCCATTGTTCGTCAAACAACGGGTAATTGATTTATCAGTTGATATCTTATGCAGTTAAACGAAAGCCTTGGCAATTTCATCCCGAATGAAATCTGGGGTGGAATCGGCTAAGGTGATAGGTGATTGTCACTGTTTAGATGGTTAACTTTGTTTATCAACTTTTCTTCGTTCTGCGTAAGGTGATCGCTAAAACACTATAAATGCTTGGCAGCACTCACAAATTTAAATGACAACTAAATAGCTGTCACCCGCAAACCAAAGCAAAAAGGTGATGGTCAATCTGATAATCACCTTACGTGGAACAAAAGCATTATTTTTGATGATCAAGAATCAACTATTACCTTAGCCGATTCCACCCCTGATCTTGTAGTTCATCATCATCATCGACGCATCAACCGGGATCCGGTCGGGGTGTGATCCAACATTTTCTTCCATACATCCCGATTACTGGACGACGCCATACATTTTCGCTTCCCACGGCTTCGGGTCGCCTTCATCTACGCCACTCTTCCAACGTTAGCATATTCTACCACATTGTCTTTTACAATAAAATGATTTGAATTGAAAATTTGATTTGAAAAGCCCCGACAGACTGTAGTAGGTTCTGTTGGATTGTAGCACCCGCCAGCTTTTTTTTCCTTCATGTATGATCAGCTGCTACTTTTGGCCCAATTTGGTTTATACTTATACTCGAGATATACCTAAAGTCCCTTAAGAAGAACTCGCCGATGATAAATGATGAAACTGCTTAGTAAGACAATTACATATTTGCATGAAGAAATGGAGCATATTGTTCTAAATGAGTCCAACTCAACACATGTTTACACCACTTACAATACTGTTAACGCCGGTCTGCCCACCTTTATTAATTGAGTACAAATACTGTATTCTAACGAGGCATAGGCCTGGAAGTCTATAATGAAAGACTAAGCCACACGTAAAAAAGAAACGAGATTAACTCGATATTGAATTACTTTCATTTAAGAAACTGCTTATCTACAAGCAAGTGCTCAAGCCCGTATGAACGTACATACACGAATACAACTTTGGGCTTGTACTTAGCCAAGTTGGAGGCGGCAATACTCTGCAATTATGTAAAAACAAAAACTTAAGAGCAATCCGTTAACTTTTCATGGTACATACGAAACAGTGATCTTCACAGAGACTTGTGTATAGAAACTATAGAAGAAGAAATGAAATTGCTAACAAATGAAAAAAAAAAAACCTTCCATTCAATGAATTAATTAGACCAACGCAGCGGTGGCGTCAACAGTCAACGAAGCAGATGCCCTAATGAGCTACTTTGACAACCCCGCCATGGAAAAATTAAAATGCGAAGTGACCAATAGCTTCGGAAGAGGACGGATTAACCGTTGACGAACTGGAAAAACGATTTAAGGATCTGCACGAGGAATGTTAGAACTCTTAATAGACCACGTGCAGCTAAACAACTAGCGGAGGCCATAGATGAGGAATTACTGCCATCCAGGAAGTACGATGGTATGGGCCGGCAAAAGGAGAATGAACAACTGTGACGTGTACTACGGTGATTGTGAAAGAAGACCACAGGGTGTAGATTCGTCATAAGCGGTAGACTTAGGCAAGAAGTCTTGGGCTTTCGACACTTAAGTGAGCGACTTGTGATAATCCGTATCAAAGCAAAATTCGCCAACATTAGCCTAATATGCGCTCATGCCCCCACAAAGGGCAAAAATGATGCCACCAAGGATGACTTCTACGATCTTTTCGACAAAACCTATGAGCAATACCATAAATACGACGTTAAGATCGTACTAGGCGATTTTAACGCCAAAATAGGTAAGAAGGAAATCTTTTGTAGGACCGTCGGAAAACATAGCCTACATAACACAACGTCTGGAAACGTTCTAGGCTAATTGACTTCGCAGCGGCACACAACATCACCATTGCAAGCACATGGTTCCCTCAGCTAGATATACACAAAGGGACCTGGCGGCACCCAGATCAAAAAACCGTCAATCAGATTGATCACGTTGCGATCGATGAAAGACACGCCTACAGTATTTTGTATGTTCGCACCTTCCGAGCAGCTAACATCGATTTGGATCAATACCTTGTTGCAGCCAAGGTGAGAATGCGAATAATCTGAATGCCACAACAACGGAGTAATACTGTGAGTCGGAAAACTGCAATCGCAAGTTACCGCCAGAACCTATGCCGATCGAATATCCCGTAACCTGTTAAAAAATCCATTACCGCCAGCATCAAGTGCCGAAGACCTGTGGCAATACTGTCAACAAGCCATCAGAGATGCCGCAATTGATGTGCTAGGTTTCACCAGACCACCGCCACGAAACCTCTGGTTCTATGACGAATGCAGGCAGGCCCATGCAGCCAAACAAGAGGCATATAAAGCGGCGCTGGCTGCAAAGAAAGACGAGAGCTGCCGCGTACGATAGCATTTATAGATGCGAGCTATACAAACCCAAGTCACAAAGTTCGTCCGACTGTGCAGGATGACGATGGAGAACTCTAGCTGCTCCGTCAAGGTTGGTATCACAGAAGCTTTTGATGTCAAAAATGGATTCCGACAAGGTAATGCGCTATCGTGCGATTTCTTCAACTTTTACTTGAAAAAATTATAAGAAACTCACAAGTTATTTGTAGTGGGACAATTTTTTTCAAGTCAGTGCAATTACTAGCATACGCTGACGACATAGACAACATTGGCAGAACTCGGCGAGCAGTCACTGGAGCGTTTGATCCAAGCTGTAGCGGCTAATATGGGACTAGCAGTCAATGAGGCTAAAACGAAGTACCTGCTGTCTACAAAAAGGGTCACACAGCACCGGCAATACAACATCACAATAGAGAGGTAAAACTCTGAGGTAGTTAGGGACTTTGTTTACCTCGGCTACGCTATAACATCTGACTTCGATACCATCCCAGAGGGTAGACGCTGCCAAGGAAGACCTCGCCTTAGGTGGCGCGCTCAAGTGGAGGACGACCTCAACCAACTTGGAGTGCGAAACTGGAGGCAACTAGTCAAAGACCGAGCTGGCCTGAAAGGCATGTTGGTTGAGGCCTAGGTTCGTCCCGAACTGTGGCGCCCCCTAAGAAAGTAAGTAAGTAAAAGAAAAAATTAGTTTAAGAATGAAGATAACAGTGTTTTCTAGTTAGTAAGAATCTCACACTTCTATAAAAATATTGTTGCTGCATTTATATGTCTTCCTTTATAAACATGGCTTTGGTTTGATTGTCAGTTTACCCTCATACTCCTTAAGTATTCCTTGAACACAACTTGTGCAAAAATTTTAAGTACAATATTAAAGCTTTCCTAAGCGAATTATAAGTCTGAGCCCGTTTAAGGAAAAATAAAACAGGTCACACGAAATACATAAAACAATTGCAACTGTTAAGTACAGAGATTTTTTCTGTAGCCGCACCACATGAATGTTTTACCTAGCTCTGTTTTTCTTTCACATTTAAATTCTAGTTTAACCAATTTACTGTGCGCAAATTATAAATCAATGAAAAGTAACAGAAAATCACACAACTAATAATACTTTTGATACATACATATATGTATTTCCAGATTAAACGCCAACAAAAAAATAGGTTTTTTTTATTATAATTTTAAAATTTAAATTAGTTTCTCCAAAATTCCTACGTTGTATTCTTAGCGGCAACAATAGCACCTTCCATGAATAGGTCCTGCATAGGAATATTTCCCATCTTCGCCCGCGTCACCACACTTCGCATCCCGAGATTGCCAATCGTTAAGAAAACAATTGTCCATACATCCTGCTGCACTAATGCCAGTTCCAGCTGCGGATGCTCCAACTCCAGCGGCCGCTATCACCGCTCCGATAATTGGTAAAACCGGTACAACCGGCTTGGAAAGGATAGTGGTGATCGAAATCAAGACCACAAACAAAACCAAACAGTTGGTGCGATTCATGTTGTTTTTTATTTTTAAGTAAACTTAGTTTTTTTTAGAACTTTAATAATAATAATTTAATTGTCTTATGCAGCACGCGACACAGCTCGACTGTTCGGCGGAATTTTCGTATTTGTAAATATCTTAAGGGCGTTCTTGGCCTTTTATACGTTCCAATGACGTGAAAACATCTCTAAAGCCTTACTTTTAAACTGGTTAAAAGTATGTGCATACATATAGTAGGCAAGTTTTTATTTTTATCTCTGGGTCTCAGTGTGAGGCTTTGTGTGGACAGATCATATATATGGCCTTAACTCTTTCTTAAAGGCCCAGATCTTTTTTCCTGTAAGATGCTCTTAATCTATACACCGTATTTAGATGCAAGGAACTGTCCTGTATCTGCATTATTCCAATTAGCACGAAATAAGAAAGAAAAAAAAATATTTCAAAGCCGGTTCATGGAAGATACATTTTGGTATTTAATTGGGAATTGAAATGAAAAAGATGTTTTCTTTGAATGGCTTTGTTTTGCAGATAAATTTTACATTTAACGGCATTTTTTAAAGAAAACTATATTGACAACAAATATAAAGGTTTTGGATTCGTGCGCAGCCTTTGTCTCAATCCAGCACATTATCCATTTACCTACCAAATTGTATCCAAATCCGTTAAGCCGTTGAGGTGTGAATGAGTAACAAAAATTCAAACATCCAAACATACAAACATTCACATTTATAATACAGGGTGTCCCGTTATTCGTTTTCAGGATTTTGGGGCATTATAAGATTAAAGCCCTATCTTTATTTTTGGTATCCTTTTTCGGGGATTTAAGAAAAGGCTTACTTGGGTGTACCTTAATAATGATAGAAACTTCGTTTAGGACTTTATTTTTACGAGAAATACTAGCACTAGTGCAGTTAAATTAATTTGATATCTTATCGCAGTTTTAAGATAAAAGATATCCAGTTTTTAGCCTGTCCCATTTTTTAACCATGCTAAATTTTCGATTTTGGGTTCAATTTTCTCCAGAAAATGCGATTATAGGGACTATAAGGCAAGTTTAGAATTCGCGAATTTAAAAAAAAATGAGATAACAATGAAACATGACATTACGATCATAGAGAAGTCTAAAAAAATGATCGACAAAAAATGTCTGTCTAGCTACAGCCTAAACGGGTTAAGAGATTACTTTCAAATTTGGTGTGTGTGATTCTCTTGCCATTTCCCAGAGGGAAAATTGAAATTTTATTTGTAGACCTAAAAATAACGGTACCTGTTATATGATCGTTTAGGAAAAGCTTATTTTTCTCGAAAACTGCTCTAACGATTTTAATACAAAATTTTGATATTTTTTTTGTTTGTATTGTCTCTCATCTGATAAGAACCAAATTTACGGGAAAAGTCTATTAACGATATCTTTCATATAACGGTTTTTTTTTTATTTTTGGCTTTCTCAATAACGGCTCTTTGGATTTCTGTCAAATTTTATATTTTAGAAGATCTAAGTAACCAAATTCTTTATGCATATAAAAAATTTTTAATAACTTTTTTTGTAATAAAAATTTATTTAAATTTTTTTTTAACATGGGTCAAGGTACACCCAAATAAGCCTTTTCTTAAAGTCCCGATAAATGATACCAAAAGTTTAGATAGGGCTTTACTTTGGAACTATTTTTTTCTTATAATATACCCAAGAATCATGCCCCAAGATCCTGAAAACGAATTACGAGACACCTTGTATATAAGTAGGATATTATTATTATTTCAAAGTTTTTTTTCCGATTTTGTGAGTTTTGATTGCTCGAAAAAAGGAGCGGAATGGAATTCCGTATTTCAAAATCCCGTTTTTAAAATCCTGAAATATTTTTATTTTCGAAAATACTGTTTTTTTAAAAATCTTGCTTCCATAATCCCGCTTAAATAAAATCGCGTCTCTGCATAGCGCGCTTTTTAAAATCCCGTTTAATTCCGCTAAGCCCGTTTCGCAATTAAATAAATATAACTCAAAATATGTAGGTATTGGACGCAAAAGTGTATAGGTTTATATAAACTCATTAAAGATTTAATCAAAGAAAATATTGTTGTTAAATCTGAAATAGAAAAAATAAAAAAAAGAGAAAAAGAAGAGCAATATCAAAAATTATGAAAAAATAGAAAAGCAGTAAACAAAACAGATTGCCGCGCAGGAAATAGCTCACAATATCAAACTTTAGTATAGTGATCTATTCTTCTTTGGCCAAAATATGTTCTCTTTAGCTACCCGTTCTTTACTTGCGATTATAGGTACCTACTATAATGCAAGTTATGCATTCGTGCAGATTAAAAGCTTTGAGGTAACAATCAAACATGACATTACGATGATAGAGAAACATATTTGAGTTACTAGCAAAATTCTGTCCGTCTGTCTGTCTGTCTGTACGGATGTATTTTGGTTAGAACTTAAGGTTATTTTTATTTTTTCATTTTTTTTTTAAGTCAAAAATTAACGGTAGGTACCTGTCATTTAACCGTTATGTAAAAGCTTAGTTTTCTCGAAAACGGCTCTAAGAATTTTTATAAAAAAAAAATCAATTGCACGACTGGATCGCACGTACTTGCTCATATGTGCGGTCACATTGTAAAAAAAAATTAAAGAAAATTAAAGTGAAAAAATAAGACGAACAAATTTCTTGAAGCAAATTTTCGAATGATATACACAAACACAACACCAGGCACGATCAAAGGAATAAGTGTAAAACTAACGATAAAAAAGACTTCCTCAGTACGGTTGGCCACCGCAAGGAAGTTAGGCCAAAACCATTGTATATACATATATTATCTATAGTACTATCAAGATGGGTGTTTCACCTAAGGCCATCTAGTTTCGCTATCTTGCTAGTTCTCAGTGTAGACTTTTAGTCGGGGAGATGAATTCAACACATATGCAACGTTAGAGAATGACAGAACAGGAAAGATGTATATAAAGTGTAGGCAGTCAGAGGGAAGCAAATTATCAAGACTTTTTCGTGTTATTTCTTTGACATTTTCTGATAATGAGTGAATGGAAGATAGAAATTTAGACAGGAATGTGTGGAGTTTTCATTTCTACCTTGAAAATACACTGTTTTTGATAGGTTTTCTTATAGATACGGCAACAGGGTAAAATTTACCGTTTTAACGATTTTTTGCTGAAATTTGATTATTGGTTTGGTTTTTTGGTACAATTTTGAATGGTTACCATGTTTGATTATTATATAATTTTTTTTAGTCTGCTAAAATTTAAATTGAGTTGAAGTACCTACCTAGTTACTTATTTTACAAATAAAACACATTCTTTGCAGATGTTTGTACCTATGTTATTGCTTTAGAGTATCTTGACTTATCACGTCGAAAAATTTAGTACTAAATCTACTACTAATTATTATATATAGTACTAAATCCACTACTAAATACTAAATCTAGTGCTAAATATACTACTAAGCACTAAATCCAATGCTAAATATAGTACCAAAACTACGATACTATTAAATTCTAGTACTAAAAATCTAGTTCCAAAAATACTATTGTACCAACAACATAGTACCAATCGGCACCAGTTTTATACATAACTAGCGTTCAAAATTGAACAATATACATTAAAACTTTAAACAGTCAAATCCGAATATGGCAACAATGGTAATTGATTTCGTTATAAGAAATACAGAAAATAGAGAAATAACAACATTTCTTGAAAAATGCAGAATCCAAAAAAATAATTGAAGACGCCAATCTTGGTTTGTTTACGAAAAATCAAAGGGAAATCCACTAATTTTTGTTTCCTTTACTCTACCATACCATATGGTCTAGTGTCACTTTTTGAACCTTTCCCTCGTACTTATAATTCATTATTCCTGCAAATACTTTTATTCATTCTAACTCTTAATTTTCTGAAAATATAACCTACAACCTACTCTTTCATTAACTTCTTTATTTCTACTCTCCAAAACCCATACAAATGTATATAAAGAACTACTGCACCGCTATTACGGCAGTATCTCACTAAACTAGAAGCTGCCTCATAGTAGTACTACAGATTTCATATACAATGCCAAAACCCACCAAGTCTAAGTCTAAGTTACCATGGCTCAGACACACGAAATCCCGATAGTAAAAACAAATATGAAAAATTAAAAAAATAAAAACAGATTTAAATGTATACACATAATAATATCAATAGTCTTTCGAAAAATGAAAAACGCCCGGAATTTGATGCGGCTATTAATGTCGTAAGCCATCTTACTTCTTTTGCTATTTTATGAATTTTTCATTTCAAAATCGTTCGACCAGTTTTTTCAAAAAAATATTTTTTTTTTAAACTTTTAAATTTTTTTTGAGTATGTTAAAGAAATCTATAGTTTATACTAGGAGAACAATTTAAAAAAATCTATAGATTCGTTTTCAAAATATTCAAAAAACAAAATAAGTTTTTTTAAAAAATTATTAAAAGGCAGGTAGCTGATATAGGCTATGTGGCATTAGGTGGCGCTTTTTTGTTTTTTTTTCGAAAATTCTTATTTATGGACCGATTTTGACGGGACTTTCACAGGAAGGGAGCTCATTTTAAACGGAGTAACTAAAGTTATTTGAATTACAAACATTGTATAAAAAGAAATTTTCCAATGAAATAAAACAAAATAAAAAAATTACCAAAAAATACAAAACAAATTTCAAACTAAAATACAATAAAAAAATTGCTTTTTTCGAAAAACAGAAGAATAAACTTAATTAATTAATGGGAAGGTATTTCTCTATGGTGGAAAACAGAATTATTAACCTTTTGTAAACTTTGCGAATTGAGTAAATAGTTTTTGATATATTTCAGGAGGACGAAGTCGCAGGTAAGAGCTAGTCAAAAATAACAATTGAAGTTAAAGGTTCAACTTTTACAAAACGTAGGGGAGTAAGACAAGGAGATCCTCTAACTCCAGCACTTTTCTGTGCATTGTTAGAAGAAATATTTACAGGCATAGACATTGAACACCTTGGCTTAAGCATAGACGGTGAAAAACTATCTAAACTTCGTTTTGCACACGACATAGTTCTTTTTGCAGAAAATCGGAATTAACTCCAAGAAATAATTACAAAATTTTCAGAGGGCTAACAAGGCTAAAAGAAGAAGACTAAAACAAGTCGACAGTGCAGAGACTCAAATAAAGATAGGAAGAGATACATTTAAATCCAAGAGAAATCACAAAATTTGAAGATGTGTGATAAATAAGTTAAAAGAGATGGAACAAGAAGAAAATTTGCACTGAGAATATATACATACATATATATGCACATTATTATATTATATAATATAATATAATAAAATAATAATAATAACATGATTATATGAATTGTAGAATACAATTGTTATAATTTAAACTCCTTAATTTTATTATATGTCAGTATTACGATATGTATAACACTATGGCAAAAGAGAGAATAAAGCTTTATATAATAATAATAATAATAATAATAATAATAATAATAATAATAATAATAATAATAATAATAATAATAATAATAATAATAATTTTTTTTTTTTTTTTTTTTTTTTTTTTTTTTTTTTTTTTACTTTACTTGTGGAGGAATGCGTTACGCACCATAAGGAGGTATCCATACCTCCCCGTGTGCCGGACTCACCGAGGAATTTCAACCTTATAATGGCATACCGGCTAAACCTCCAAAAGTGTCTCGAAGATCACCCCCCTCGGGACTACGGGTTGCATTTCTTCAAGGGGGGGTCCTGTTGTACTGCCCATTCTGGGCTCACGTATTCTAGCGGGATCTTTTCTTCCTCTCTTTTCTTCGTTCCTAGGTTAGGATGGGTTAGGTTAGGTAGGTTAGGTTAGGATAAGGTTAGATTAGTTAGGTAACATTAGTTTAAGTTAGTTCTGATTAGGTGAAGTTAGGTTACGTTAGTTTAAGTTGGTTAGGTTAGATCTGGTTGGGTTAGCAGATTAATAGGTTAGGGAAGGTTAGGAACGCGGAACTGTTCTTCTTCTCTTTTCTTGGTTCTGAGGATCTGGTTTGTGTATGTACAGATCACATTCCAATTATGTTGGCTGGTTAGCATCTTTTCGACTATATTCTCTGGAGTGATGGTGCCAGTGTTTCTCTCCAGTTCTTCTCTTTGTGTTGCCCATCTTCTGCAGGCGAAGAAGGTATGTTGTGCGTCGTCTTCTTGAGAGTCCCCGTACTGGCAGGCTGGACTACTCTTTTTGCCGATCCTGTGGAGAAAGGCGTTGAAGTATCCGTGTCCGGTAAGTAACTGGGTGACGTAATAGTTGACCTCACCGTGTTTCCGGTCCTTCCACTCAGCCACGTTTCTGATTAGCCTCGCCGTCCATCGTCCTCTGCTTTGTGAGCACCAACGCTCTTGCCACTTCTGTATCGTCAGCTGCTTAGCCTCCTCGGATGCCGCTTCCACTCCCATTTCCGCCTTTTTGTCGTGGACGTACTTCCTCTCTGTCGCTAGGAGATCAATAGGGGTCACTCCAGCGATTACAAGAACAGCTGGTTCCGACACCGTTCGATAGGAGCTTGCCACACGTAAAGCTCCGCATCTTTGCACTGCCGCCATCTGTTTACGGTACTTCTCTTGCTTAAGTGCATCCGCCCATATTTCGCTGCCGTACAGAAGGATGGAGTGAGTTGTCGCCATCAGTAGCCTTCGCTTACTGGCCGTTGGTCCCCCCACGTTCGCCATCAGTCTGCTCAGTGATGTGGTAGTTTTTGAAGCTCTTTCCGCTGCTGTCTTTATTTGTTGCCAGTATGTTAGCTTTGTGTCGAGATACAATCCCAAGTACTTCACTGCCGCGCTGCTTCTTATCACTTCGGTCCCAATTTGGAAGTCAATTTGTGTGGGAATCCTCTTCCTCGTCAGAAGAACTATCTCTGTTTTTTCCGTGGCTAGGCTGAGACCATGCTCTTCCATCCATGAATTTGTTCGTCGCATGACCTGGTTCAGCTTTCTTTGCGCGCTATCAGTGTCTCGTGCTATAATCACCGCGGCGATGTCGTCAGCGTAGCCAACCAGGAAGGCATCATCAGGCATCTCCATGCGTAGGATATCATCATAGGAGATGTTCCACAGGTCTGGTCCTAAGATTGATCCCTGCGCTGCGCCAGATGTGACTTCCTTCCTTCGTGGGCCTTCTGTAGTTTCGTAAATCAGCTCTCGATCCCTGAGATAGTTTTTCGCCATCCGTAGAAGGTAGGCAGGAACGTGGAATCTCCATTCGAGCGCATGTAGAATATCGCTCCACCTGGCCGAGTTGAAGGCATTTCGTACATCCAGTGTTGCCAGCAAGACGATCTCTTTCGAGTAGTGGTTTCTTTGTTGGGCAACTTGGGTGGCGTGCACTACTTCTTGTATTGCTCCGATAGTAGAGCGGCCTCTCCGGAAACCGTACTGTCTCTCTGATAGATCGCCCGACGCTTGTACTGCCGCTGAAAGCCGTGGTTTCAGAAGTTTTTCCAAGAGTTTCCCCGCGGTGTCTAGCATGCACAGGGGTCTGTATGCCGATGGGGAGTCCGGGTCTCCTTTGCCTTTGCTGATGAGCACCAGCCGTTGTTTCTTCCAGCTCTTGGGGAAGATGCCTTCTTCGAGGAGGCTGTTATACATGTTCAGCAGTAATTGGGGACATGCTTGGGCAGTCACTTTCAGGACTTCTGTGGGGATTCCGTCGGGACCAGGGGCTTTTCTATTTTGTAGTGCCTGCACAGCTATGCTCAACTCTTCCTCACTAAAAAGTGGGATATCCTGGCTTTGGAACGGTGTGTTGTCAGGTGCCCTGACAGGATGAGTTGGGAATAGTGTTTCAACAATGTGCTCCATTTTTTCTTCGCTAAGAACAGGGGGTGTCATCTGAGCTCCGAGTTTACGCGTAACAATCTTATAGCCTAGTCCCCAGAGGTCGCTATTTACATCACGGCGGAGATCCTCCCATCTCTCTCTCTTGCTCGAATTGATGGCCCTCTTGAGCTCGGATCTCTTGGTTCTGAACTCCGCTGTGGCGTCCTCCATAGGTTCAGCGTTTCTTCTTCTCCCCCTGGTGACTATTCGACGAAGTTGTAAACATCTCCGGCGTAACGCAGCTATCTCTTCTGTCCACCAGTACACTGGATCTCTGTTTCTGTTGGCACCACTCGTTCGGGGCATTGAAGAGTCGCAGGCGAGCCGAATTAGTTGCATCGTGGCTTCAGCTTTGGTTTCAGCAGGTCCTTGTACTTGTAGCACAGCATCTGCCCCTTCCTCGATCACTTCCTTAAAAATATCCGCGTTAAGCCTGTTTAAGTTCCACCTTGGAGCCCGTGGTTGGTGACGTAGGTTTAGGGCTCGTTGGTTATCCTCCAAGTCAAAAACGATATACTGGTGGTCGCTTCCTGTATAGTCCTCGATTACTCTCCAGTTCTTTATTTTTGCAAATACGTTGTCTGTCGCAAAGGTAACATCTGGAATAGTGCCTCTGTGTCCTGGTCTCCTGAAGGTGGGGGTATCTCCTACGTTAGCTACGTATAGTCCACGTCTCGCGGCCATCTCGAGTATTTGCCTTCCTCGAGAGTCTGTAGTTGGCATACCCCACTCCTGTCCTCTGGCGTTGAAGTCTCCAGCTACTAGGATATCTCCCTCGGTTTGATTTAGAAAATCTTCTAAATCTTCTAGTTTTGTACGGAACTCTTCAATTCTTTCGTTAGGAGTGAGGTATATGCTAACTACTGTCAGCCTTTCACTTTTCACCCATGCGAAACCTCTTTCTGCCCCTTTTCTCTCAATGAGGAATTTTCTTGTGTCAGGGATCCAAACAGCAGCAGTTCTGAGCAGATCCGGTATCCAGTTTGGTCCGTCCTTATCACGGTATTGCTCGCTTACGATGACGATTTCTGCTCGCAATTCCACAACAAGTTTTTTCAGGAGGCTATCAGCGGTAAGACCCCTGTGGACATTCGCTTGGAGAATTATGGTCATTTTGAGGACGCTTTTTTCGCCTGTTCAAGTGCTTTCTTAAACACTTGGCAGTTTCCTGTGCCCGGGACGTGGTTCAGGGATGGTCTGTTTTCCAGGTCGGCACAGAGGCAACATTTTGGAGGATTATTGCAATCCTTCATTTTGTGTCCTTTCTCTCCACAGTTAATGCAGAGTCCTTGGCCCTTTCTGTCCATGCTGTTACAAGACGATTGTATATGGCCATATCCGAAGCATTTGAAGCACCTTTTAACTTCAACTCGTCTGCGGATTCGACATTGAACCCATCCAATTTTTATCTTGGGGGACTTCAGCATATCGTTGGCTGCTCTTGCGCTTATGTGGACAATGGCTATCTTCAGCGAGCTTCTGTTTTTACCAGTGATCGTTACCTGGATATCTGTTGTAGCATCGGGGAGTTTCTTTTTAATAGCTTCCTCGACTTCCTCCACAGTTGTCAGCTCGTCCAGGTCCCTAATTTCGATGGCCACTTTCGGTTCGAGGTTTTGAACCGTTGCCTTATCTCCTAGTATGGACTTCAGGGATTCACCAAAGGCTTTTTTGTCTTTACTTTTTGCTCCGAGTTCCAAAAGCACATGTCCAGATTTTGTTTGCCGAACATTTTTGACAATGGTTTCGGTGTCGTCTGGATTTGCTTTGCTTCGGATTTCCCTCAGAATATCGGTGAATTTCTCCGTTCCCTTCGGCTTTATTAGGATAGCTTCAGGTCGAGCTCTCCGTCGGTCGCGTTTTTTTTCCTTCTTCTTCTTTTTCTTTTCTTTTGGGCCTTCTTTAGGTTTTTCTTGATTTTTACTCTTTTGGCCTGTCCCAACCGTCTCCGTCTCCGTGTCCTTTATCAGAGCTTGAGCGTAGCTCTCTTCTCCGAGGTTGACTTCGTCGGTCAGTGTTCTACTTTCTTGTCTGACTTCCGCCCTCGCGGCTTGTGAGATCTTTCTCGTTCTCTTGTCGGAATCCTTTTGAAGTGGACTCGACGGTGGTCTTTTAATGGTTGCCGTTTCCGAAGGGTTTTTAGGGCCTTTTTTCTGTCCGGCTTCAACCCTCTGGTGTGAAGCTTCTGTGCTCGTGGTAGACGGCTTTGAAGCTGAGCAGCAACCATCGGTCTTATTTTCTTCTCTTTTAGACCATTTTATTTTGTCAAGAGACTCCTCCAATGACGCGATGCCGTTTTTAATATCTACGCTGATATTTTTTTGTCTCAGACACGCCGTCTTCATTACCTTGAGAGTATTAAGGCATTTCTGCATCTCCGTAAGAAAAACAGCGTTTGAATTTCCCTCATTCGTTTCTTTGGAGGCAGAAGGGGCAATGACTCTCGTCGGCGCAGCAGAGTATGCTTCATCTTTCGATTTTTCCGTTTCGGTTACAAAAATTGAAAAAATCCCACGCCTTGCAGACTTCGGCCCTTCAGAAGGTTTAGGGCCTGTAGGAGTACCCTTCTTCAGAGGAGGAGTCCGAAGAATTTTTGGTACTCTTTTGAAAGGGTCACCACTGGTCTCGCTTGTAGCATTTTGATCCGTGGGAGCCAAGCTTTCCACTCCCATCCCGCCATTTCTCTTTGAAATTGTTGTTTCACTTGTAGCATTACGATCCTCGGGAGCCAAGGTTGCCACTCCCGGGGCTACTATATTTTTTCCTGTTGGATTGCGGTCATAGTATGTCGACGTCTCGGGGCCCGCGCGCTCACCCCTGTCAGACGCCGGTACTGGGGATCCGACTCCCTGCACCGTAAAGTTTTCTCCTTCTTGTTTTCTATCCATATTTGGTTTATTATTCTGTGTTCCTTCACATAGTTGCTTTTTTGGTCCGCGAGTGGTATTTTATTTCCCACAAACCCTGCATAAATGCCGAGCCTTCCCTATCCGCCACCTGGGACGCGCCCTTTAGGGGAAAGCAACAAAAACCCCCAAGGGAATAATAATAATAATAATAATAATAATAATAATAATAATAATAATAATAATAATAATAATAATAATAATAACAATAATAATAATAATAATAATAATAATAATAATAATAATAATAATAATAATAATAATAATAATAATAATAATAATAATAATAATAATAATAATAATAACAATAATAATAATAACAATAATAATAATAATAATAATAATAATAATAATAATAATAATAATAATAATAATAATAATAATAATAATAATAATAATAATAATAATAATAATAATAATAATAACAATAATAATAATAATAATAATAATAATAATAATAATAATAATAATAATAATAATAATAATAATAATAATAATAATAATTATAATAATAATAATAATAATAATAATAACAATAATAATAATAATAATAATAATAATAATAATAATAATAATAATAATAATAATAATAATAATAATAATAATAATAATAATAATAATAATAATAATAATAATAATAATAATAATAACAATAATAATAATAACAATAATAATAATAATAATAATAATAATAATAATAATAATAATAATAATAATAATAATAATAATAATAATAATAATAATAATAATAATAATAATAATAATAATAATAATAATAATAATAATAATAACAATAATAATAATAACAATAATAATAATAATAATAATAATAATAATAATAATAATAATAATAATAATAATAATAATAATAATAATAATAATAATAATAATAATAATAATAATAATAATAATAACAATAATAATAATAATAATAATAATAATAATAATAATAATAATAATAATAATAATAATAATAATAATAATAATAATAATTATAATAATAATAATAATAATAATAATAACAATAATAATAATAATAATAATAATAATAATAATAATAATAATAAAAATAATAATAATAACAATAATAATAACAAAAACAAACAGGTCACACAAAATACATAAAACAATTGCTACTGTTAAGTAAAGAGATTCTTTCTGTAGCCGCACAACATGAACATAGCTCTGTTTTTCTTTCACATTTAAACTCTAGTTTAACCAGTTTACTGTGCGCTAATTATAAATCAATGAAAAATAATAGAAAAGCACACAACTAATAATACTTTTGATATATTTCTAAGTTAAACGCTTACAAAAATAAATTTAAATTTTAAATTAATTTGTACAAAATTCCTATGTACGTTGTATTCTTAGCGGCAACAATAGCACCTTCCATGAACAGGTCCTGCATACGAAAATTTCCCATCGTCGTTACCACACTTCGCATCCCGAGATTGCCAATCGTTAAGCCAACAATTGTTCATACATCCTGATGCACTAATGCCAATTCCAGTTGCGGCTGTTCCAACTCCAGCGGCCGCTATCACTGCTCCGATGATTGGTACAATCGGCTTGGAAAGGACAGTGGTGATCGAAATCAAGACCACAAACAAAACCAGCCAGTTGGCGCGATTCATTTTTTTTTTAATTAAACTTAGTTTTTTTTAGAACTTTAATGCTAATTTAATCGTCTTATGGAGCACGCGACACAACTCGACTGTTCGGCGGAATTTTTGGGTTTGTATTTAACTTAAGAACGTGCTTGGCCTTTTATACGTTCCAATCACTTGAAAACATCTCTAAAGCCTTACCTTTAAACTGGTTGAAGGTATGTACATATAGTAGGCAAGTTTTTATTTCTATCTCTTGGTCTCAGTGTGGGGCTTTGTGTGGACATAACTTTTAAAGGCCCACATCTTCTTTTCTGTAAGAAGTTATGAATCTAGACGCATTTAAATGCAAGGAACTGTCCTGTATCTGCATTCTTCCGATTATTATTTCTATTTCTGTTGACAATGAAAACGAAATAAGAAAGAAAAGAAGATGTTTTCTTTTAATGGCGTTGTTTTGCAGATAAAATTTGCATTTTACGGCATTTATTTATGAAAACTATATTGACAAAAAATGTACATATATAGACCAGGTTTTGGATTCGTGTGGATCCATTAAAATCGAGATAACAATAAAATATGATGTTATGATAGTACAAAAACGTAATACAGTACAGTGGGAAAAATTATGTCTGCCCGCTCAGCAATGTTTTATTGATTTGTTCAACAATCTTAGTAACGCCTCATTGGATTTCTATTAAACTATACACTTAAAAGAGCCTAGGTTCCCGGATAAGTTTTTTTTTTCTTTTTTTTTTTTAATAATCGCCCCAACAACCGGTATCCGGTCCAGGGGCCTATACCACTAAACTACAAGTATTGTACAAGAGACACATTTTAACAAATTACAAAGATTTTTGTACCACAAAGCTACAAGAAAAAATTACTTTAACAATTGTACAACAAACTTTAACAATTGGAAAATTAACAATTTCCCAATGTTCTAATCTGTACCACAAGGCTACAAGTGTAAATAAAATTTAACACATCATTGTTAAATTGTTAGAAAAACTCAAATGTTTTCTTAAGCTCAAATATTAACGATTCCTGTCATATAACCGTTAAGTAAAAGCTTAGTTTTTTTTTTTGAAAACGGCTCCAAAATTTTTTATGAAAAAAATATGTCAATTGTTTGAGAACGGTACCCAGCATATGACCGTTTTTTTTCTTCGATGAACCGATTATAATAAAATCTATGATGTAGGTAGCGAAAATAATTTCAAATAAAAATATTTCCGAATAACATTTGTTTGTATTTTTTTTTTATTTTTTTAAAAATCATTATTTAAAAACCTCGTTAGTGAATTTTATTAAATTTTTTTAATTTTGTTTTTAAATGTATCTACATATGTTATTTTTGTGCTTAAGTCTGCATTCTTTAATTATTTTTGTTTTAATTTTCAAAAAAAAGTTGTTAAATATGCCGTTTTATCAAACAACCGTTCCGACGATTTTAAAAAATTCATATTTTCTTTAAAGAAGGAAAACAGTGTTTAAATTATATCGTTTGTATACAAGCCGCGCATTTTTTTTTTTATAATTAACGCGCGCACAAGGAACTACTTGTTTCCCTTTTAATGTAACACACTGCGCGGGCATTCGGAAGATAGGGAGGGGAGAGATAGGAGGTGTCGATTAACATTGGTTTTTGAATGTTTGCAGATTAAAATGGCAAGGGAAAATCTCGCCGGGTAAACTATTCCAAATCCGTGTTGTTCGGCTAAAAAAAGAATCCCTATATTTCACGGTACGTCTGAAATTGGGCTCAAGGGTGAACTGATGAGCATTCCTTGCGAGACGAGCATTACGGGCGAAACTTTTCAGGGGAGGAATGCAATTGGCTACTTCGAGTGAACATTTTCTGTAAAAGAAACGATAAAATAAGGAAAGACATGAAACATTGCGTCGGTGTTCGAGAGGGGCAATTGATTCAGTGACAGTTCTATTTCCTATCAATCTTAACGCTCTATTTTGTATTCTATCAATCAGGTGAAGAGCGATGCTTGTGAAGCACCTGCCCAGAGGTGGGAGTTATACTCGAGTTTAGGGCGTATAAACGCCTTATAAATTGTAGCCAGATCAGATGGGGAAAAATACTTCTTACACCGATACAGAAAACCTAAGCACTTAACAGCATTCTTAGCGATCTCAAATGTATGGTCGTTCCAACGGAGGTCGTCGTTGACACACATACCGAGTACTGAGAGCTTTCCGATTTCTTCGAAGTAAGTGCCATTCATGGACAATGGCATTGGGGGTATGTTTAGTTTTAACGACAGAAGACCGTTAAACCGTTGCAACTGCACGTCCGAAGGTGAAGGACGTGAATTATCGAACGAATATGAAAAGCTGAGGGTAGAGTCGTCAGCAAAACAGTTAAGTGGATTAGAAGTAACAGACAGAAGATCATTTATAAAAATGAGGAAAAGAGTCGGAGACAGAACAGAGCCCTGGGGCATACCAGCATTTATTTTGTGGGAATCAGACTTGAATCCGTCCAATACAACTTGTATTGAACGGTCCAGAAGATAGCTTCTAATCCAACGAACGAAGAGTATTATCGATCCCAAAAGCACGCATTTTCGATAAGAGAGCTTCATGCCAAACTCTATCAAATGCCTTGGAGTTATCAAGAGCAATAATCTTACTTTCACCAAAGCGATGTAAAGATTTGTTCCACTGTTCGGTGAGATATGCCATCAGTGGAACGGTTGCTGCGGAAGCCATACTGACGGTCATGGAGAAGCTTTCGATCTTCGAGATATTCCTTAAGCTGACGGTTAATCAGTGTTTCCATGACCTTAGAAAGAAGGGATGTCAGTGCTATTGGTCGGTAGGAGGAGGGGGAGGATGGGTCACCTTTCTTAGGGACAGGCTGGACAAATGCTGTTTTCCATCTTCTAGGAAAGATTCCAGAAGAGTAGGAGCGATGGAAAAGCCTACGCAGTGGCTTTGCCAGTATGGAAGAACACCTCTTCAGAAGAATCGGGGGTATACCATCCGGGCCAGCGGATTTGTGTATATCGAGATCTTTGAGAACTCTTGCTACTGTACGAGTGCGGAAAAAAATCTGTCCCATGGAAAAATTTACATTCTCAAGTACAGGAGGGGCAACGTTGCTATGCGGCAGCATGGAGCTGGTAGCGAAATGGGCGGCGAGCAAGTTTGCCTTCTCTGAAGAGTAAACAATTGGTTTGTTATTGTCGATGAGCGTTGGAACCGAAGATGTTGAGGAATTTTTAATATTTTTTACAAATGACTAACAATTTTTACTGCCTTTGGGACATTGCAAAATTTTTTGCCGTAATTTTTTGTCATGCAAAAATTTGGTTCTTTCAATAACCGAGTTGCATGAGTTTCTTGCTTGTTTGTGCTTTTTCCGATTTTTCTCTGTAGGGTTGGCTTTGTAGGATCGGAAACTTACTTCTTTGAGCCTGATAGCTTCTTTACACTCAGAATTAAACCAGGACTTTTCTTTAGGCTTGATGCTTTTTACTCTGTTAGGAATAAAAGCACGCATCCCAAGAAGAATCACATTTGTGATCATTTCAGCACTGGCATCAATGTCACTATCGAGGAAGCATAGTGACCAGTTAAAGTTTCGGAAAAAAATATTCAGGCCGTTCCAGTTGGCTTTCTCGTATTGCCAAACGGTCCTGGTGGGAAGTTTTTCTTTAACTGGATGGGTGGAGGATGAAAAATTAGCTGAAATGGTACAATGGTCTGAAGTGCCAAATGGAGAAGTTACACTAATGGTATATTTATCAGGGTGAGAAGTAATTTTAATTTTGAAATTGAAAATTTCGAGTTTCAAACCGTGTACTGATTTACCCCATTAAAAGACTAAAAGTAAAAATCATAGCAATGCTCTTAGCGTTAGACAAAAAATTTGAATAGCTTTGCATTGGCTGGGCTGTGGAGCTCAATATAACACTATAGGTGATATGCATGGCATTGGTAAGAATACAGTTTGTCGTTGTGTTGCAGAAGTCGTGAGTCCATGTTTAATCTTTTTTTTCTAATTCTTTAATTACACATATATGATCTTAATAGTCTTCAATGTTCAATATTGTTAGACTATCTTCTGATTGATGCATATTATTTTCTTCCTCTTCATTATTTGATATAGAATTGGTTTCATCCTCATCCCTGCTGGCACATGACTCATGTTGACAAGACCTATGCTGACCCTATGCTTTTGGCCAAACTTAATTTCAAACGATTAGCTAAGAAGAATCTCACACTTCTTAAGCAATATTGTTGTTTAAACGCTGCATTACCCAACATTACTAAACACTATTGATGTTCATCGTGATGGAATCCAAACAGAGCCTAATTAAATTGCACGACTGGATCGCACGTACTTGCTCATATAAGTAACATTAACGTAGAAAAATAACACTATCTGAACTTAAAAAAAGTGTAAGAACCATAGCACGGCATCACAGGTCTTATATAATAACGAATTTATGAATAGAGTATTTCAAAAATTGTAGAACGGATTTTGATAATATCCTGTTCTTTATTTTAAGTTTTTTGAAAATTAGTTTTTTTTTTTTATTTTGGTATGTAGTTTTTAGAGTTAGATTATAAAATTTAAAATAATGTTTTTGATTAGTTTTAAAAATATTGATTTTTCAATTAGAAACAAGTTATTGCATAATTAATTTGGCTACCTAAATCTTCTCAAATATAAAATTTGACAGAAATCCAAAAAGCCGTTACGGAGAAACCCAAAAAATAAAAAAAACGTTATATGAAAGATATTGTGTAATATACTTTTCCCGTACATTTGGTTCTGATCAAAAAAATTCTAAAAAAAAATCATCAAAATCGTTGGAGCCGTTTCCGAGAAAAATAAGCTTCTGCTAAACGGTCATATGGCAGGTACCGTTATTTTTAGGTCTAATAATAAAATTTAAATTTCCCCTTTGGGGAATGCCAAAAGAATCACACACACCAAATTTGAAGATAATCGCTTAAGCCATTTATACTGCAGCTCGTTATACATAATGGCAGACAGACAGACAGACAAACATTTTTTGCCACTAACTTTTTAAGACTTCTCTATGATTGTTTGTATGATGTTTTTTCGCACTATCTTGTATTTAAGCTCTAGTTTATCAAATTGAGTGAGCTCAGAATTATGAATCCAATGAAAGCTTAAAGAAAAGAACTAAACTAATAACACTTTTTTTTACAAATTTAACACAAAAAAATTTTTTTTAGGCATTATTCTTTTAAAACTTTAATTAATTTCTAAAAAAATTCGGAGGTTTTATTTTTAGCGGCAACAATAGCACTTTCCATGGATAGGTCCTACATAGGAAAATTTCCCTCCTCCACCACTTGCCAATCGTTAAGCCAACAATTGCTCATACATCCAGCGGCGTTAATGCCAATTCCTGTTGCGGCTGTTATAACTCCAGCGCCAGCTATCGCTGCTCCGATAGCTGGTACAATCGGCTTAGAAAGAATAGTGGTGATCGAAATTAAGACCAGAAATAGAAGTAACCAATTGGCGTGATTCATTTTTAAGTAAACTTGGTTTGTTTAGAACTTAAATGGTTATTTAATTGTTTTACGCGAATCAACTTAACTGTTCCACGATTGTTTTGTGTTTGTTACTAGCTTTACAACGTTCTTGGCCTTTTATATTATGTTCTAACATTTGATGATGGCGATTGACGCAACGATGTAAAAACCTATCATAAGCTTTATTTTAAACTAGTTAAAAGTATTTCCATTTAGTAGGTAGCAGCAAGTGAGGTTTTATTTATTATGGATGGAAAATTGATTCGAATTACTGTTGATGTGAGAATAAGGGGCGAAATGTTTTGAGGAAATGAACCAGTCGTGCCTTTTTTGTCATCCATGCAAATGAGCATGTAGCTCAAATGTTTAGATGGCCAGCATTGACATTGACCAAGAACTGCAATGCATTTTTGTGGTTTGCTGGTTTTTCAAGAAAGCTATTCTAATCGCTGAGGTTTATACGCATCGAAGTGCACGTATTATTGTCATTAAGCATGTAATCGTTATTGTGGGATGGAATACGTTATCGTTAAAATGTGATTAGGTTCGGTAAGCGACATTATTTTTTTTTTTTTTTATAAACGATACTCATTTCCTTCTTTGATTTTTTTGAAGATCGAGATCATCAGAATTCTTTTTTGCAGCTTCTAGGAATAAATAATGAGTTAAAGTAGCAAATCGGTTTACCATATTAATCTGCAAAAATGTTATTAAGAAACCAAGATTGTCTAGGTCTTCAAGGGATACGAATGTGGGCCGGTGACACAGGCTTGTGATCGAAATTAGGAAAAGCATTTATTTTGTGAGAATCATACTTGGAACCATTCGATATATAACTTTTATTAAACGGTCCAGAAGATAGCTTCTAATCCAACGAACAAGAGTATTATTGATCCCAAAAGCACGCATTTTCGATAAGAGAGCTTCATCCCCAAATCTATCAATTGCCTTGGAAATATCAAGCGCAATAATCTTACTTTCACCAAAGCGATGTAGAGATTTGATCGACTGTTGGGTGAGATATGCCATCAGATCACCAGTGGAACGATTATTGCGAAAACCATACTGACAGTCATGGAGAAGCTTTCGGTCTTCGAGATATTCCTTAAGCTGACGGTTAATCAGCTTTTCCATGACCTTAGATAAAAGGGACGTAAGTGTTATGGGTCGGCAGGAGGAGGGGGGAAGGGGGAAGGGAGAAGGAGGGGTCACCTTTCTTAGGGACAGGCTGAACAAATAGTGTTTTCCATCTTCTAGGAAAGATTCCAGAAGAGTAGAAGCAATGAAAAAGCTTACGCAGTAGTTTTGCCTTTCATAAGAATGGGCGGATATACTATCCGGGCCAGCCGATATAAGTATGTATATCGAGATCTTTGAGAACTCTTGCTACTGTACGAATGAGGAAAAATCTGGAAATCATGAAAAAATTACAGTCTCAAGTACAGGAGGGAATCCGAAAAGCTACATCAGATGCACTTTTTCGAGATAAATTTTACTCTTGGAGGTTTTGTCAGTTACTCGCAAGTGGCAGTACCCCAGAAAAAAGAGGGCTCTGTGCGAGATTCGAATCTCGACTCTTCGCTTAGCAGTCCGACACACTAACCACTAAGCCACGGGGCACTACTCGACGAAGCATAGTGACCATTTAAAGTTACAAATAAGGTTATTCAAGTCGTCCCAGTTGGCTTTCTGGTGTTGCCAAACGGTCCTAGTGTGAAGTTTTTCGACGAGAAATTTGCTGAAATGACACAATGGTCCGAAGTGCTAAATGGAGAAGTTATTAATGGGTGAGAAGTAAGAAACAAGTCTAGAATATAAGCGGCTTGCCCAGCAACGTCAACGATTTCAGTGCGAGGACAAAGGGAAACAATTTCTGAGATAAAATCGAATGGTTTCGTCACCTATTCTGTTTAAAACCGCAATAGTTAGGCAATGTGAGGCTTGTTTTTAAAATCATCAGCGAGTTTTCCATTAAATTAAGCAAAATGAAAAAAGGCCCAAATTGTTTTTATAAAAACATAAATAAAATTAAGGCCCAAAATTATTATTGGGGTAACTAAAAGATTTGGAGTAGATGTGAGGTTGGGTATACACAAAGTTTCTTTATATCCGAAAGATTTCTTATATGCAAAAGTCATTTTGCGTATACCCAAACTCGCACCTATTCTTAATCTTATAGGGGCCCCAAGCCGTGGTGTTGCAGGGGGAAGCATACCCCTCCCATATCTATCACACTGTTTTAAAGGCTAAATCTTAAATAACTTTGTAAGGCACATTGCACTTGCAACTTTGCTGTCCAAAAATTAATGCTAATATTTTTTTTTTGGATTTGGTTCCATAATTTCAGTTTGTTAAAGAGAACTCTGTAAGAAGTATATGGATGAAAGCTAAGGCTTTTTTTTGTCGAATTCTGAAAAGTCGTGTTCAGGTACATTTTGCAGTGGCTGAGGAAATTTCTTGAGACATCCGAAATCTTAAGAGACCTAAACTGACTACTTATATGCATACAAATAAATTGTTGTTGTTGTTGTTGTTGTTGTTGTTGTTGTTGATATAAAAAACTAAATATAACAAAATATTATTTAATCAATTGATTCAATTCAGAAGTGGGATTATTTCATACGAATTAAAAAAATATACAACATTGAGTGATGTTTAGTGAGAAGAGAATAGAGTAAATTCCCAAATATGAAACTTTCAATTTATATTTCGATTTTCGGCTTCCATTCCTGTCATTTGCTCAACGAATTGTTTACCGCAAATTTTTATAAGTTCAGTTCCTAGATTAATGAAATCCGCTCCTGAATCAGATAATCATTTTTACTTGGATTATAGGGACTATAAGGCAAGTTTAGGATTCGTGAATATAAACAAAATTCAGATAACAATCAAACATGACATTACGATCATAGAGAAGTCTTAGTTAGTGGCAAAAAATGTCTGTCTGTCTGTTTGTCTGTCTTTCTGTCTGTCTGTCAGTATGTATAAGGAGCTGCAGCCTAAACGGCTTAAGCAATTATCTTCAAATGTGGTGTGTGTGATTCTTTTGGCATTCCCCAGAGGGGTAATTGAATTTTTATTTTTAGGCCGGCAACGGCACCTGCCATTTGACCGTTTAGGGAAAGGTTATTTTTCTCGAAAACGGCTCCAACGATTTTGATGAAATTTTTTGAGATTTTTTTTGTTAGTATTTGATCAGAACGGGAAAAGTCTAATTAACGGTACCTTTAATGTAACGTTATTTTAATGTTTGGCTTTCTCGGTAAATGCTATTTGGATTTTTGTCAAATTTTGTATAAGAGAAGATCTATTTAGCCAAATTAATTCTGCATATCAAAATTTTGAATAACTTTTTTTCTAATTAAAATAAATATTAAAATTTTTTAAAAATCAATATTTTTAAATCTAATCAACAAATAACAGGTATATTAATAAACTCTAAAAAACTGTATACTAAAATTTCAAAAAACTATAAATAAAAACAGGATTTTATCATAACCCGTTTTACTAAAAACGATGTAAACGCACATATTTCACACGTCACAATAGCCTGACACCTAATATGTTTTCATTGGATTACGAACGATTTAAAAACACAAGTGTGATTGCCATTTCAATGACGTATGGTCATTAAGATGTTTCTTCTAGTCGGTTTAACTTATTTGTAAATATATCAGCAACAGATAACATGTTTTTACCGTTTTATGTTGGTTTAATTAACATAAATAAAAATACTACAAGCACGAGACCCATAGTCATATCCAACGGGTAGATGTACATTCTCCCAAAGAAAAGAATATGTAATTTATAAATGCGTAGTCTTGTTGATTGGCAATCACAGTAAGTGGAACAAGCAGCTAAGAATTGAATATTACTAAACGCAAAAGTTTGATTTGATCCCAATTCGCTTACTTTAATACATTCCTTTCCTGAAGTTTATATATACAATGCATACAACTAATAACCATGCCCTCTCTCAAATAAAATGTCCTGTCACTAGCGCCACCCTCGGCCCGTTCAGCTAATATTTTTCGCGTCTCAAGATAGTACTATGAAAGTTTATATACAATAGATGGGATGGAAATTACCCGTAAGAAAATTGTTTAAAAAGTTTTATTTATTTCATTCTAATACAACCTGTAGAACATACTGTATAGAACAACATATTTGACGCCCCTGAATAACCCTCAAACCGTCCCTGTTAAAGTATGAAAATTCTTGGGTCTTACTGTTGTGGAGTGTAAGCTAGGTAAGCATTTTACAATTTACCAATTGCATGGTTTAATTTAATATCAATATTAATCAACATTCTAGTGTTATTCTGTGGAAAGGTCAGATATGTTATTATTTTTTACAATGGTTGAGTGTGTGAGGAAAATATTTTCATTATTAAATGATGACTGGTTTTTCTCGATTTTCGCATAATCGATTGTTGGCGGGAAAAAACCTAATTAATTGTTTAGACCGATTAAAGTGATTATTGAATGAAATTAATGATTTTTTAAATAAAATCTGAGACTTGACGTAGGTACGTATTTTCTCTGTGATTGTTGAGGTAACTTAAATGAAAAACTATTCGCAATGATAATGTGAACGCTATAGGCTGTTTATATTTTGATAAAAAAATAAATTGCACGAATGGATCGCACGTACCTTCTCTTATGTGTGGTCACAGCTTCGAAATTTTTTTTTTAAAAAATTAAGGGAACTTTAAAGTTTTTTTTTTCGATTTTATGACTTTTGATTGTTTGAAAAAATTACGTTAAATAGTTTTCAGCGAAAATTGTAAACGCCATTTTATTATAAAAAATGTTAAAAAGTGTGAATTTTTTTTTTCAAAATCGTAGGAACAGTTTTTAATTAAAACGGTTTTTATTTAACATCTTGTTAAAAAATTAAAAAAATATAATTTAAGAACGATTTAATTAATTCTTCATTCCTACAGATCACAAAGCCCAAATCTTCCATCAAAAGTAAAAATTATTTACATTTAAAAACGAAATTAGATAAACCTAAAGAAAAAAAGCCTATCAGGCAGGCGGCAAAGCCATGCAAACTGATTTTATAAGAAAAACACACTTGGATTATATAAATAAAATCTATCTATCTATCTATCTAAAAACAAAATTAAGAAAAAAAAATCACCATTTCAAAATATCGTGAATATAAATAAAAATATTTTTATGTGGAATTGCTTTGGCTATCTACATCTTCCTGAATATCAAATTTGATTCTAATCCGTTAAGCAGTTCTCGAGAAAGTCGAAGAAAAAATAACGTCCAACTTACATTTTTTTTTAACCAATACATACATATACCACACCTACAGAAGTGCACTGTTTTTTTTCCTAAAAATTCTTGGAGCCGTTTTCGAGAAAAATAAGCTTCTACTTAACGGTTATATGACAGGTACCGTTAATATTTGAGCTAAAAAAAATTAAAAAAAAGTCCTCCGTAGAGGACCATTGGCTACAATCCAAAATACATCCATACAGACAGACAGAATTTTGCTACTTACTCAAATATGTTTCTCTATCATCGTAACGTAATGTTTGATTGTTTTCTCAAAAATTTTTAATCCTTGTAGCGATTTCTGAATGCAAATCAGAATCGCCGAATCAGGCGAAAAATGCTGACTAAATATGGTGACCATTATCTTATTCAGGCATGCCTATTCCGGGCATTTATTGGAATGGGGCAGTGCATCCTTGGATCTATGATCAATATCGAAGAATCTTGTGATGACATCCAGTACATACATATCTCATAATGTCATACTCATAATGTGTAGGGTGGACGATGTGGCGGAAAAACAGTGCCATCTACTGTGATCAAAAAATGCCCTTTCTGGAAATTGCACGACTGGATCGCAAGTACTTGCTCATATGTGAGGCCACACCGTCCAATAAAATTTAAAAAAATATTAAGAGAACTTCAAAATATTTATCCGATTTTTGTTACTTTGGTTCTTCGAAAAAATAACGTAAAGTTGTATTGGGCGAAATAATTTAAACGCCATTATATTTCTTTAAGAAACATGAAAAAGTGAGAATTTTTTTTCAAAATCCTAGGAACGGGTTTTAAATAAAACGGTTTTTTTATAACTTTTTTTTCAAATAATTAAAAAAAAATTATCCAAGAATGCAAATAGGCATTAAATACATAAAATAATCTACATTTTAAAACAAAATTTAAAAAAAATCAACTACCTGTTTTTCAAAATATTGATTTTTCAAAAAAAAAATTGAAAAAAAATTATTAAAAATACAAAAAAAAAGTTTTCAAAAATATTTTAAAGTGAAGTTACTAAGGCTACCTACATCTTCTAAAAAATCACTTTTGATTGTAATCGGATAACCCGTTTTCGAGAAAGTTGAAGAAAAAAAACCGGTCCAATGCGAGGTACCGTTTTTAGCCTACATTTTGACATTTTTTTTCACCAAAATATGACTCACACCTACAATAGTACACTGTTATTTTTTTTATAAAAATTCTTGTAGCCGTTTCCGAGAAAAGTAAGCTTTTACTTAACAGTTATATGGCAGGTAACGTTAATAGTTGAGCTAAAAAAAAAAATTAAAAAAACTCTTTTGTATGATTGGGTCGCACGTACTTGCTCTTATGTGCCTAATCATATTGAAAGGTAAGATTTTTGACAAAAACAAATAATATTTACGTTTGAAAATAAAACATTTTGAACTCAGTGCACACACATCAAATTTGTAGATAATCGCTTAAGCCATTTAGGGTGTAGCTCGTTATACATACTGACAGAGAGACACACAGACTGACATTTTTGCCACTAACTTTTGGGACTTCTCTATGATCGTAATGTCATGTTTGATTGGTATCTCAATATTTTTATATTCACAAATCCTAAACTTGCCTTATAGATAGTCTCTATAAATATTTATTACAAATTTTGGTATGCAGAATTAATTTTTCTACTTATACCTCTTTAAATATAACATTGGATTAAAATCCATTGAACCGTTACTGAGAAATTTGGTTTTGATAGGATCATAGCCCATACCTACTAAATTACTAACAAAAAAACCGTTCTGGAGTAAAATCAATTTTTCTTATATGACAGGTACCGTTATTGTTAGCCTTAAAAATAAAATTTCAATTTCCCCTCTGAGGAATGCCAAAAGATACATACCAAATTTGAAGGCAATCGCTTTACCCGTTAAGGCTCGTTATACACCAATAAAGACACATAGACAGGCAGACAATAACTTGTCAATAACTTTCTTAGTCTTCCAAATTTAAATTCCCTCCCTATTTATGGACAAACTCGATTACAATTTTCTTAATTTCTTAGGAATTTGGTTTTGTTGTTTTTTTTTACATAAACTTACTTTCAAAATTTACTAATTATTTTAAAATCTGCTTTTAAATAATTCAGCTAAATTGCTACTATCAATATAAAACCTGCTAGACCAGATGATTATTGCACAGCAAACATCAGCTCTAAAAATAATAATCAATTAAATTATAAAAAAAAAAACTAACTATAAATACTCTTGTATCACAAGTCAAAAATAAAGAATGCACAAAAAGTAAAAACAACTCCTCTACCCATAAAGTTCCCCAAATTCTGTCCAAACATCACACAAAAATGTTACCCACACTTCGATTGAATAAATTACAACATTTTCAGTGTTCCCCCATATTAGTGTGTCGAATGCAAAAAATGTAATAAAATCTCTCCGAGCAATTTAGTGAACCATATTGTCATAGGGAATCATGAAAACAGCCAGCAACTCTATTTCACCAGAACTTAAAAAAAAACCTCCATCATTATGCCATACATAAACCACTGAACCACCCTGCTCAACAATAAAATTTTTTTCTTCCTAGGGAATCTCAAGGCACTGAAATGTTTGAGTGTTTAAAACACACAATTGTATTCCAAAAGTGTCTGCCATATGCCATATGGTATAATAATTCTGTCTCAAGTCTCAGTGTCAAGTCTAAACCTACTACGTGAGCCCTGTTCGGTGACAGGTCTATGCCTATCCCTTGCACATGTTCTCCTGGTAGTTCTGCTCTTTTGATGGGTTTATGAGTGCATTTATGTCGACAGTTTAATAGGCTGTATAAGCTATGAAACGACCCAAGTGGAATACATCAAAGGGTAGTGACCTGCGATAATCTAAGGAAATATGCCGTTCATTTAGTTTCGGAAAATTCTAGGCTTATTAACATATTTATCAAATTGTAATGCCTTTTACTTTTGAAGGGGGAAAGTGTTTTTGGAACTAGTGTGACCATTCTGGTTATTTTAGAGAAAGTGAACATTATGATGTCAGGGGTTGAATTTGGTTGAGGGAGAAATTAGTCTTGAGATCAAGTTAAAACGATTTTGTAAATAATGTTCCATAAAATCTTAAGTGACCGAACCCCAAATAAAAATGAAATTCAAAATTAACATCTGTTTTTAGCGGCTTATTTAGTCATAATAAACGGTACTTAAATAACAGGTTAAACTCATTGTATATAGACGGCAGTTTATATACAATGGTTAAACTTCAACAAATATAGTCGTTTTATTTATTAAACTTTTAATAGAATTTACCTGAGTTTTTACAGACAGAAATAAAGAAATAAATCTTTTAAGACACGTAATTTATTTTGCCAGTTTTTATATCTGTCAAGCTATAAAATATACGTCTTTATGTCTTTATTGTATAACTAGCTGACACACCCGGTGTTCTTCGGGTTGAACATACATTTTCTCATCCTAACAACACCTATACTATCGCACCCACGTATAACTAAATATTACCAGCTAAACATCAACTTTTAAAAAATCGGTGAAGCCATTAAAATTTGATATTGTTGATACGAAAATAATATACGTACACACACCGCAACCAATCGGATCAAAATTTTTGCTAAAGGCTTTTTTGTTGTTATTATTAAAAAATATTATATGGTGAGCAATTAAAATAACCTTAGTTAATCCTTTGGAGCATCATTTATCTGCCAGAGAAAATCACATTACATGATTTTGTTTGTTTGGCATAGCCGATCAACGCCCGGCTAGAAGTACAGTATATAATATATTACAATAAACTGGCAGTAGGTAACGCTGATGTCATTTGGGCAACTATACATGCATATGTATTTGAAAGAGGATAATAGAAGTGAGATTTTCGAATGGGAAATACAAACAGAAATAAACAGAACTGCAGAAACACTTTCATTTCCAGCAAATATGGCACTTGACAGTATTGGAATTTGACTGTGAACGATCTTTTAAAGCTTAAACCAATAAAGTTAAAATCGAAACCCATAACCCTAAATTTACTATCGGAATTCTGAGTCGGTGACGTCAATTTTAGTAGCGTTAACGCCAATTTTTGAACGCAATTTCGTAAGAAAACCATTTATAGGCAAATGAACAAATTTCAGTCTAAAATTTTGATGACGGTAATGGTTTGTTGGTTTAGAAATTCTTACTGGAACTTTATCAATGTTTGCTATTCTATAAAGTTGTTCTGTAGAAAAGTACCAGCGAAGATCAAGCATAATTTTTAATACCTTATTTTGCATTATGTGTAATTTGTTTATATGGGTTTTAGCGCATTTTCCCCAAACAGGCGAACCATAAAAAAATTATGCTTTGGAAGATAGATTTATTTTCTTTATTTTTTATACTCATTTTAGACTTCCGGCTAATAAACGCAAAGTGTTCTTATTACTATATTTATCAATTTTTTTTTTAAGTTTCAACGCAAGTTAAAAGTCAAAGTTTTATCCAAATGTACACCTAGATACTTTGCACTTGATTTCTACTCTATTTGTGAGCCGTTCAATTGGAGGCTACTGTTAGGCAGTAGACAGGGTTTCCTTTTTTTCGTAAAAAAAGTGCCTGTGTCTTTGGGCCATTTATTTTTATTTTCCAATTGTTGAAATAAATCTGAATAGTATTAAGAGCAGATTGCAAATTGGTTTCATGTGTCATCAGCGAACATTGCAGTTTTACAATTGGACATTTAGGAAAATCATGAGTATATATGTTATATAAAAATGGACCTAGGACTGATCACTGAGGTACACCTGTAATGATATTATTTTGTTCGGTAAACCAGTTGTAAACACAGACTTTGATTGAAATGATTTTTGCGACATACAACATAAAATTCAAGGTAACAAGTTTATGAATCAAGCCCTCATGCCAGACAGTGTCAAAAGCTTTTTTCACATCAAGAAAAACCATTGCTGTGCTCTTTACCGAAGAAAAATTGTGTTTAATGTATTTCGTTAAAAATTTGGTTAGTTGTACTATGGTACCTTCTAAAGCCAAATTGTTCTAGTGGTAGGATATTAGATTGATCTGCATGTAATACCAGTTTGTTTTTTTATTAGCTTTTCTAAGCATTTGCTTAAAGAGCTCAATAAACTTATTGGTCTGTAGCTAGAAGGATGACAAGGATACTTTCGTTAACTAATTGCATAGATTGATATACAATATATTCTATGTGATTATTGTTTGCATTATTCGTATCATCAATTATATGTTAGCACAAAATGTGCGGGCTAATGCGTTTGCTATTTTTTCATTAATTTTTTTAAAAAAAAGGGGATATGAACATTTTTCTTTTTTTATTACTTTTATTGTGTTCCAGAACGGCTTGCTACCTTTATCTAAACTCCACTTCTGGTTCCTGAAAACAAAGATTGAGTTTTTGATGAACAAGTTCATCCTATTTATTTCAAATAGAAAGTATTATTCCTGGTCCTAATCCACAGGTGAAAAGCTTTTATCCGCTTCAAGAAACACCACTTAATCGATACAAATTACTGGGACGGGGTAGAATATTTCTGCACCGCACCCACTTGCCGTATAAGGGACAAAAATCAATGACTGTCAAGTTCAGCTTAGTGACATTTTTATAGAAGTCCTTGGGTTGAAACTCAGGGCGAAGAAGAGAAGTGGGTTATGTCTACATCATAACAATCAAGACTCAATTTTCCTATATTAAGATTATTTTAAAACTAATTTTCAAAATTTATGAAATTTATTCAACTTTTGCTTATTCATATTTTATTTAAGCGTTCAAACGTTACTTATCGCTGTTCTTAAGGCTTTGCCCTCTGAATTCTTAGGAGTAGTCTTGCTTTGGATTAGGAGACGTATGAATGCTGATTTCTTCTGACTGAATGATTTAATCCATAAATCAAAAAAAAATAGGCCTAATCGCTAAAGATTATTCTTTTAGAAAAATTCCTCAGAGCCAAATCCACTGGAATGGATGGAATACCTATAGGTAGTCTCGATTGAAAGCTTATCAACTTAAAGTCGCACTAAGGCGTTGTTCTAGTGAACAAAGTCAAATCACCTGGCTTCATTGTCTCTTATTCTGTCATGTACTAAAACAATGCCTTAAGAACATTTGTGACAAGCTGGTATTCACTAAATATAAATTAAACTAGTTAAGTCAAACTTGGCAACCAACCGCATATAGTCGATTCGGAATGCAGGTTTTATGGCGAGGATAAAAGTCTCTTAAAATTTCAACGGCTTTCAAATGGTTAAATTATTCGGAAAATATATTTTTAGGATAAACATACGTTTTCCAACGATATTCTTGTTCTTTAACCGACAATTATTATGATTTCGACTGAGGCTACAACTCTCCCACTTCTTTGCTTTTCATGAAGGCTCCTTTTCTGGGATTTGTCGGTATGACCCCAAAACTACTCACAAGGTTAAGCGTCACCCATTTCCACTTCATCTTTAAAATAAAAATGAGTATTTTCCTAGCATGTTCTACTCCAAAATGTTGTTTCTTAAAAATAATTTTCAATTTATTAGCCATTCTATAAATATAATATTTTAACCAAAATAAATCCAGACACCTCTGGCCACACCAACCGAAACAATATGAACAGCGCTTAATGCATTGAGTAAAGAAACTCATGACCACACATTCTTTGTTCCTAGTTTGGAAAAAAAATAAAAAAAATTGGCAGATGATGCTACTACTCTATACTTCCTGAACACTTGGTTTTAAAAAATTCAAGGCGAATCAATTTTCCCTAGAGTGTATGTGTACTTCAAGCGGGGGCGTATATTCTGCCACATTATTCTTGGTTCTTGTCATGCAATTGCAATCATCATGACAACATTCTGTTTTTTTCTCACCAAAAATGGAACGTGGAAGGGGAATATGTTTCAAAAAGTCTTCGGTCTGTTTTTTTTTTCTTTGTGGTATTTTGAACTCACACCAAAAAATGGCGCTTCCGTAGAAATCCTTTGACATGCCAATGGTATCAATGAGAAGGGAACTAGAACAAGCCCTACGACATTTTCTGGTCGCCTGTTAGAAGCTTGTAATTGTTTATTATTATGATGGTTTTGAGTGATTATGATCTGGGAACATAAGAAGAAGACTTGATGAGGGATGTCGGTTCTTCGGTTTCTGTCTGGGGTGGGTTCATGATGTTCCATGATTTTTTAATGAGATGGCCCGGCATGAGCAGCCGAATAAAATTAATGGAGAGATTTTATTTCAATTTTGATTATTATGACTTACTTAATTAAGTCAATTAGAAGGAGAAAGTAGAAAGTTTGATAAAGAAAACCATTTGACTTAAGCATCATTAATGTTGTCTTATTCGAAACATTTTTAATCACCCTTCATCATTATAAACAAAGTGGAGCAATGCAGAGATATGGGAGATTCCTAGCAAAATTCTGCAGCTAGATGACACCTCTACCTTCGGTGATAATTAATTAATAAAGCTAAACTGCCTGAACTTACGTGTTATAATTTGTAATAGGAAACAAGGAAATATGAAGGTAAACTAGCTAGTTTATCGACGCCGCACTGCGGTAAAAAAAAAAATAACATGCTTTACTACTATCAGACACGTGCTTCCTTTGCTGCACGCCGCACCGGCTTTATGGAAGATGTCGCTGCTTGCTAATTATGTAAATTGTTATTAGTTCTTGTGGAATAATAAAATATTTAAACTATTACGTTACAGAGTCCAATGCGTACGATGACGTTACTCGGGAACACCTGGAGATTTAGTAAGAAATTTATTTAAATGCTTAAATCCAAGACAATAAAAAAAATAACAACATATGTATTACTATTATTTTATTCAGTTTTCTTTAAATAAATCAACATTATTTTCATATACAACACATAGTTTAGCATCTAATAATTCAGAAGTCAGTTAAGTACAGAGTACAGGCCTTATCGGAAAACTTAATTTTTGCAAATGGTGCCAGTTGGTGGTTATGGTAATGCTCCCTGAATACTTACTGAAACTAAAAACTCAACCACTGACTTACTCAAACAAAAACAAACGTGAGGTGTGTAGTTTTGTTTATAAATTTTTTTGATGTAGGTCTCTGAGAACCGCCATTTTTAATACAAAGTGACAGATCAGATTTTGACAATCTGCGCAATATATTACCTAGTTATGTGTACTGTGCTCAGAAATAGCTCGGCAGGCTAGCTCGGAGGACAATATAATGACAATCGTCTTGTCCTGGAACAACATGGAACAATGATTGTCTCGGCCCATTGTCTTGGCCTCTGCATTGTCCCATGTGAACCCCGCTTAATTCAAAACATGGTGGATTTGTTTAAAAGCTTCCAAAATTGAAGCTTTTTTAAAAACAAACGATCTTTAATGTGCACTTAAGAAAACCCTGTAAGCTGTAATATTTTCGCTCTCTCACATTTTAAAGAGATTCCCCTGACGTCAGAGTGAGAGGCGAACGTCCTATTTTCCCTGTACTGACAATCTTTGTTAAACAGGCAATAAAGTGCGGGGGAGAATTTTTTTTCGAAAATAAAGCTTTTCCTCTTCCTTACATTTATAACTTTTGTACCAACAATAGCGTGTTTTTTTTTGGGAAAGCTATGGGCAGTGCAGTTGGGTTTCCCAAAAAAACCTATCGGAAAATGCCAGTTATTTTATGTCAAAATTGACATCTCGATTACTTAAGACAACGGGGTTTGTTTGTAGACTTAGGCAATTGCCATAAACATTTATGGTTGTGGTTGGCATTGGTTACAAAAATCCGTAGCTATGAACCATAGAAAAAAGAAATAAATTGCACGACTGGATCGCACGTACTTGCTCATATGTGCGGTCACATCGTCGAATAAAATTTAAATAAAATGCACGACTAAATACACATGAACTAGTTCTTATGCTAGATAATTGCTTAGTGACTTATGGTAAGGTTATAGGCATAGTAAAATTAATGTCCATAACGTCCAATTTTTTTGAAATTGAATTTGAAAGAGAAATAGAAAATTACAAAATAATCAATAACCAAAAGAATGGGGGAAATATGAATCTATCTCACATCATAATGAATGTTCATAGTATGGTTCAAATAATTCCCTATAGATGGCGTTACAAAAGAAATTTTAAAATTTCGAAAGACATAGCTATTTCCTTACGAAATTAATTAAATAAATAATTTTTTTAGAACGATTCAACCACTTACATATGTTGACGTTTACACACACATGTAGCAATACATTTAAAGAGGTCAAAATGCTATGAGCTTTGTTAAACCTAATCTTGATTGATTGAGTACCTATAATCACATAATCTACTCAATGAACAAAGCCTTTCAGATATACTGAAATGCATAAATCAGTGTAGCCTTGTAGGGGTGTTATACTTTTGGCTTATAACGGTGCTTTCCTCATGACGGGGATGGTCGCTTTTGGCGGTGGTGCGCTTCTCCCATCATGGTCTCGTCGTTTATGTTAGGAATGATTTTGCTTGCCAGAGCCTTCCCCAATACGCTCAATGTTCCAACACGGATTTTAATTTCTTGTGGCTCAAATTCACTGTCCGCAAGCATGTCATTCATTATTGTTTTATTTACAATAGTCCAAATCTTGACAGTAATTCGACTTGTAACGAGTTTGATGCGCTGTCTGATTCCATATCGAAAATTATTTCCCTGTCCTCGCACTGAAATCGTTATTGCGGGCAATTTCAATGTACACAATTCTATGAGATTTTAGGTTTTTATTTTCGCGGACGATATTCATATTAGATAAAGTTTTTTATTTTCGGAACTTACCGCGTTATAAGAAATATTTTCTTATTTATTTCTACCCGACTTTTCGTGGTCATCCCGTGACCACGAAGTATGAAACTTCTTCGAAACGTCGGGTAGAAATAAATAAGAAAATATTTCTTATAACGCGGTAAGTTCCGAAAATAAAAAACTTTATCTAATACACAATTCTAGTTGGCTCCGCTATTCTGGCCAGACAACATCCGAAGGAAGGTACATACATGTGTCGAGGATTTTGCTGGGTTACACCACCTTACTCAACCTGTCGATTAGCCTACACGAATACCGGATGTTCCTGGGCAAGCCGCCCATACTCTTGACTTGTTTCTTACTTCGCACCCTGATAAATATACCATTAGTGTAACTTCTCCATTTGGAACTTCAGATCATTGTGTCATTTCAGCTAATTTCTCGTCCCCACTCATCCAGCTAAAGAAAAAATCCGCTGCCACCAGGACCGTTTGGCAATACGAGAAAGCCAACTCGGACGGTCTGAATAATTTCTTTCGTAACTTTAACTGGTCACTATGCTTCCTTTCCTCGATAGTGACATTGATGCCAGTGCTGAAATGATCACAAATGTGATTCTTCTTGGGATGCGTGCTTTTATTCCTAACAGAGTAAAAAGTATTAAACCTAAAGAAAAGTCTTGGTTTAACTCTGAGTGTAAAGAAGCTATCAGGCTAAAAGAAGTAAGTTCCCGATCTTATAAAGCCAACCCTAGAGAGGAAAATCGGATAAAGCACAGACAAGCAAGGAACTCCTGCAACTCCGTCATTGAACGAATCAAGTTCTTGCATGACCAAAAATTACGGCAAAAAATTCTGCAATGTCCCAAAGGCAGTAAAAATGTTTGGTCATTTGTAAAAAATATTAAAAACTCCTCAACATCTTCGGTTTCAACGCTCATTGCTAATGACAAACCTATTGTCTACTCTTCAGAGAAGGCAAACTTGGTTGCAGCTCATTCCGCTGCCAGCTCTACGCTGCCTTACAGCAATGTTTCCCCTCCTGTACTTGAGAATGTAAATTTTTCCATGCGACAGATTTTTTTCCGCACTCGTACAGGAGAAAAATTTCTCAAAGATCTCGATATACACAAATCCGCTGGCCCGGATGGTATTACCCCGATAAATGCTGGTGTGCCCCAGGGCTCTGTCTCCGACTCTTTTCCTCATTTTTATAAATGATCTCCTGTCCTCTTCTACCCTCAGCTTTTCATATTCGTTCGATAATTCACGTCCCTTGCCTTTGGACGTACAATTGCAACGGTACCGTATGTCAAGCTCATTAAACTCCGATTTATACAGCATTGTCAAATGGGGTAATAGGAATCGTTTGGAGTTTAATGCTTCGAAAACTCAATGCTGTCTTCTGTCGTTAAAGCTAAACATACCCGCTATGCCATTGTCCATGAATGGCACTTACATTGAAGAAACCGACAAACTTACAGTACTCGGTATGTGTGTCAGCGACGACCTCCGTTGGAACGACCATATATCTACTTGAGATAGCTAAGAATGCTGCTAAGTGCATAGGTCCCCTACTGATCTGGCTACAATTTATAAAGCGTTTATATGCCCAAAACTTGAGTATAACTCACACCTTTGAGCAGGTGCTTCTCAAGCACCGCGTCACCTGCTCCATAGAATTCAAAACAGAGCGGTAAGATTCATAGGAAATAGAACTGCCGCCAAAACAGTTGCTCCTCTCGAACACCGGCGCAATGTTTCATGCCTTTCCTTATTTTACCGTTTCTTTCATAAAAAATGTTCACTCGAGGTAGTCAGCTGCATTCCTACCCTTAAAAGTTTCGCCTGCTATACTCGTCATTTTCATTTTTCTTTCATTTATTATTTATTGATTTATTAGCTTAATATTAAGATTTACATCTTATTTATTAAAAAGCTTATAAGACATAGGTGATTGCAACAAAAAAAATATATATATATATACATTTTAATCTTGATTTAGCAGGTTGACTAAGAAGGTCGGTAGCCGTGTTGGCTCTTGATAGTTCGGTTAGCTAGTTGAGGATCAATTAGAGTGGATGTCCTCAGGAAGGATATCCTAGTATTCCAATGTGTCTTAACTCGTCAAGTAATATGAGAACAGCGATGAGTAAGCTTGATTAAAATACTTTATTTGAAACGTATAACTTAGTTACTAATACATTAGACAATTTCTTTAATAATAACAAAGGCTTAGAGGTATTTGTCGCGACTGAACCAAAGTGTAGTACGATGTGCATGACCGTAGCGGAGTTATAAGAATGTTCCTCTGGTAGTTTATCCAGTGGTATTTATACTGTGTGTGTACATAACTTCTTGTTATCTTCTGGAAGTGGCGTACGTGATATATTGGTAGTTTTTGTGATGTTTGGTTAATCTACTGATTATGTTTTATGGTTCCTCTTGCGTCCGTATGCAAATACTCTTATCGTCTTGTGACTTTCCTTGGTGTCGGATGTAAATGTGCTTATCTGGTTGGTGCCGTTATCTTTGTTTAAAGACGACCTCATCCAGTTTTGGGTGTTGTGTTGTGTGTTATTCTAGCGAGAATACTCCTCTTTGGGTAGGTTGTTGTAGTGGGATCATAACCTATATATATATTGAAAAATTAAGAACAAAACTTGGAACAATTATAGGAAATCTTGCTAGGAATGCTCATCAGTTCACCCTTGAGCCTAGTTTGGCTTTCGCACTAATGAAGTATCCATTTTCCTCCACTGATACATCAAGGATCAAGTAAACTACAAAACGAGGTAAGTGATGATGAAATCAATGATAAAACATGGTTTGCATGAATCATGGCCTACAGCCGATTGCGCACGTTTTGAGCACTTTTTACTGCGCAAAATATGAAATTTCGTATAAATATAAATGATAAGTGATAGTGGCATTGATAAGTGTAGCTATAATAATTATTCCCCTGAAGTAAAAAAGCTGCCGTTACCCGAAAGGATACAATTGGAAGGTTGAGTATTGGAAGTTCTGGAAGTGAGCAACCTGAAGAACGAAGAAAACGACAGCTGCGAAGAAATTCCTTGCTGTCAGAAAATTCCAGTGGATATTCCTACTCAGAATCATGGTCAGGAGACAGAAGACGTTATAAACGTCTTAATGGGACTATAAAAAATATTACTTTGAAAAAGAAAGTGTTCAAAGCAGGAGTTTCGACGAAGAAATTGACGACGCCAGACGAAATTATAAAAAAAACCAAGACCTCGTGGACAACATGATAATTGTTCTAGAAATAATCCTGGTACTGTGGACGGACAATTTTCTGATGTCAGCGGTCAATGCTTTAAACAGCCTTGTTGATTCATCGATGAAGCAGAAATACTTCAAACTAAAGGAAATATTATAAACGACAAACAACTCAAGAAGAAATTCTACATGACGTTTACCGATCGAATTTTCACGGTGGAAAGTCGAGTGCTAGCAACGTTTTCGAGATAGAATTCCAAAACAGCAGATTTTTTGATATTTCATTATTTAATTGAATTTAGATAGGAACGTAGTACGTCTGGCGCTTGAGAGCGGTTGCGTTTACCTGGGGGCCTATTTCTGAATACGAGTCGAGTGAGATGTCACTCGAGAGCTCACAGTCGAGTCGAGTAAGAATCGGTATTCCACAACTCTAGTGAGAGCCAAAAACATGACATGACTCCGAAAATGTTGAACACACCCTTTGAATTGTAGCTAACTTCACTAAATGTTGACTTGACGTTTCACAAAAAAAATCTTTTGATTTGAGAACAATTTGATAGTAAATTAATCAGTTTAAATCGTAAAAGTGCAAAAAAAATTAATATGATAAGTACAGAGATGTTTTATAAAACAATTTTTGTATATTTGCTGCAAGTAATGGAGCACAAATTTAAAACAAACGCCAGATCGTCGTTTATGCCAAATACCTACCCCACCAAAAAATATTTAAATTTTGTTTCAAACACTTCATTATTCATAACCATTAGAAAATTAGTGTTTTTTTTTATTTTTACCTACATTTTTGCATCCATCACTGCTGCTCTCGAACACATTTTAAACATGAATGCTTTCTCACAGAGAAATGCGTCACTTTCGAGTTAAGGAATAGGTTTGTATCATTCGAGTGTCATTTGACGTTCGACATTCGAGTTGGGGAGTACCGATAATTTGTGAGTGAGTCGTGTTCGAGAATACCAATTTGTCGATCTCACATGAAAACTTACTCGACTCGTATTCAGGAATAGGGCCCCTGATATGAGCATCCTTTATCTGCCCGGTGAAAATCAATGATTTTAATCCTTTTGGAACAATTTACAGACAGAAATTCGAGTGTTAACTTAAGAGTCAGAGCGATTAAGTTTCTTAAATATTCTTAAAATCTGTGATTTTCACCTGACAGAAAGCAGGCTCATAAGTAACCGACACGGCACTCAGGTGCCATGCTCTTATAAATACATTCAATAAGAAATTAAATATCAACAAATTAGCACTTCTATTAACCTTTTTAGCTACGTTGACGTTGCCAGCTCTAAGACTAAAACTATTTGGACGAAGTTTCCTCTGTATTGCCCACCATGGAGACCATTTCCATGTCGTGCACGAAGCACGACTGTGGATATTCCAACTCCAGCTGCAGATGTCTTTTTACCGAGTACCTTAAAACAAGCAATTATTTCGGAAGGAGATTCACTAGACGAGTTGTTTCCAGCTACGAATTTTCACTCGAGCGTAGGTGGGATCTCGCAAAATATTTCCAAAAAGGATGGAAAATACTTTTGTTACTTTGAGCACGCCCAGAGAATGTGGATACCGGGTAGTGAAACTAGATATTTACGACTTCTCAAAAATACTCGGGTTACCGATGGAGGTAGTGGAAAGAAGCAATTGATTACCAGGCTACTATAGATGGTGGGTGTATCAGGATCTGATAAAAATTAACAAAATAAGAAAGGAGAAAAAGGTAATAAAATAATCGAATTTTTATCACAGCGCAGCGGCTAACATCGCCAATAACTCATTCATATATTTTCCACATCTGCCTGGCTTAATTCAACTTTTTTTGATATTAATTCTGTTTTGGTGCAGCGTTCACACGCAGCCAAGGCAATGCGACAATACTCAATTGTTTTGTCCGAGCTTCTTGAACGGGGTTGGATGGTGTCGATATTGTCCTCAGAGAGAGCTCGGCAGGCTAGCTCGGAGACAATATAATGACAATTGTCTTGTCCTGCAAACAATTGTTCACTTGGAACAATGATTGTCTTGTCTCATTGTCCTGGCCTCTGCATTGTCCCATGTGAACCCCGCTTAAGGCTTGAGGTTGAGGTTGAGTTTTTTCAGACGCATAAGTGTCCCTCACTTTGGTAAATCTGAAAATACATTCCAACTTCAATGGTCAAATAAAAAAACATTTTTTTGGTTTAAAAAATTAACATTTATTTTTCATCTGCATTTCCGCACCTATGATTAATTTTTTTTTCTCATTCACTTTTTTTCATAGGGAAAATAGTGGGGGACAAATTAATAGCTCTTCACAAAAATCAAGCAAATCAATTTGTAAAAAGGGAATTCACGGTTTTTTGCATAAGTTTTTGTTTTTTGTTTTTCATTTAAGGAAATAGCATTTATATTTTTGATAAAAGCAAAAAAATCTCTTTATGTATATATATATAATTAAATATATATATATATATATGCTTCGGTATCATTTCATTTTTCATTTAAGGTTTTTAAAAACTTATTTTTTTTTTAATTACTTTAATGTCGTCTTCATGTCCTTCTCATAATTTCATTGAAATTTCACTTAAATTTTTAAACCTAACTACTTAAGTTCTACTGTTTTCATTATTTTTTTTTCTTTTCATTTAATCTTTCTTCTATTTCTTTAGCTTGTAGCTATTTTTGAATATTAACTTTCTAAATGCCATTTCGATGATCATTTTGGGTCAGCTTCTTTCTTTTTTTTCAGTTTTTAATTTAAGATATATTTTTCTTGCTAATAGTCTTTAAGAATTTAGCATCAGCTTAACACACCAAACAGTCCTACTGATATATGTTGTTCAACTCAAAACTTTTCAATCAATTCAAAGCACTACTCATAATCTACGGTATTTTTTGTTTTTTTTTTTATCTTAAGTTTTGCTACTTTTCAAATATATATTTTTATGTATAATATATATTCACTTCGTGGTATTTTCTTAAAAAAGAAATTATGTTTTTTGTTTTTGGTTTGTTTTGTTTTTTCTTTGTTTAGTTTAAGAAAATATCCCAACTTGAAAACACAAAAAGTCTTTCTATGTAAGTTTCTCTAAAATCCATGGAAACTGCTACGTCTACATTTTCTTTTTTATTCTCCTTGCTAATGTAAAAAACTACATTTCAGTTTTTTTTGGATTTATATATTTAAAATTTATTTTTTTCACCTACATTAAGAGTCTAGCTTAGTCACTAAGTATAATTTTCTCAAAAAAAATTCTAATAGTTAATTTTCCTAAAAAAAATGTATAGAAAATTATTTTTTTTTGTTTAAAGATTTCTTATTTGTTTTTTTTTTTTATTTTTTTACTTTGTTGTAGATACACACATTTTTATTTTTTTTTTTATTCGCATTGAGTTTGACTCTTCCAGATTTTTTTAATAAGATTATATACAAAAAATCTCACATAGTAATTTTAAAATTTTTGTTTTTTTTAAGTTTGTTTATTTTTAAAATTGCATTTAGTTTTGTTTTTTTTTTTTCATTTATAAAAAAATATAAATATTCTTTTCTGTACGTGCATTTTTGTCGTATATGAATGTTGTTTTGTTGCTTCTGGCAAAATGTATATAAGTTTTCGTATTAAACGTGAGTTTTGTTTTCTTCGTATTTTGTCACAATAAAATATATATATATATATTTGTTGTTTTATGTTTTTTTTCTTTTTGGAAGTATTCAGTGTCAATTAGATTTATGAAAATACTTTTTTTTTAATACAGTACCTACTTGGAAATTAAATAGTGGTCAGGGAAATATGTGTGGAAAAATAATGTTATTAGTAAAAGTATTCCAATTTTATAATTAAAAATAAAAATAATAAAAAAAATATTGAGCTACTTTTTTTTGTAAATAAAAAAAAATAATATTGAAATAAACAAACTTATTTAAATATTTATGGATCAATCCATAACAGAGGCTAGCCGAAGTCTTGTGAGGCCAACAAGGCGAAACTCAAAAGTTGCGAAGCATAGAAGTGGTGGAGTCTAGTTCCAGTCGGGATCATTACAAATGTCAGTTAAAGAAGAAGACTTTAAAAATATGATTTAACACTATAATTTGGTTAGTACTTTTTCTCTCTACATCTAAGACTTTGTAGGTAAGAGAAGCATAGAATGAATGCTTAAGTAATCAAGATAACAACATTGGGCCCTAGGCGATAGCTGATGTGAGACTTCAGATCTCAGCACCGTTTGAGCACAACAACGACTCCGATTTCTAGCACATCAGGCGATCATAAAAATAACTCACTCGTTAAAAGACGAAGATTTTGATAATTTTGCTATGGAAATTCCATACAAATCGATCGCTAACGTAAAAAGAGACGACTACGACTCCGATCTATTGCTAGCGTTCCAGGCGATTATGAAAAACGACAAACTCTTTGAATGTTGAACTGGTTGACTATTCCAATCACATTTCTATAAAAATTCCATAAAAATCAAATCGATCGCTAACGTACCAGGCGATCATAAATTGTTGAATGACGACATATGGATCATAAAAAGAGACAAACTTTTTCAACGACGACGATTCCGATCATATTTGTATCGAAATTTCAAGTAAATCTATCGGTAGCGTACCAGGCGATCATAAAAAGAGACAAACTCGTTGAACGACTACGACTCCGATCATATTTATATGGACATTTCAAATAAATTTATCGCTAGCGTACCAGGCGATCATAAATTGTTGAACGACGACATATGGATCATAAAAAGAGACAAACTTTTTCAACGACGACGATTCCGATCATATTTGTATCGAAATTTCAAGTAAATCTATCGGTAGCGTACCAGGCGATCATAAAAAGAGACAAACTCGTTGAACGACTACGACTCCGATCATATTTATATGGACATTTAAAATAAATTTATCGCTAGCGTACCAGGCGATCATAAATTGTTGAACGACGACATATGGATCATAAAAAGAGACAAACTTTTTCAACGACGACGATTCCGATCATATTTGTATCGAAATTTCAAGTAAATCTATCGCTAGCGTACCAGGCGATTATGAAAAACAACAAACTGGTTGGACGACGACTATTCCAATCATATTTCTATGGATATTTAAAATAAATCCATTGCTAGCGACTATAAAAACCGAAATTTCAAATAAATCTATTGCTAGCGTTCCAGGCGATTATGAAAAACGACAAACTCTTTGAATGTTGAACTGGTTGACTATTCCAATCACATTTCTATGAAAATTCCATAAAAATCAAATCGATCGCTAACGTACCAGGCGATCATAAATTATTGAATGACGACGTATGGATCATAAAAAGAGACAAACTTTTTCAACGACGACGATTCCGATCATATTTGTATCGAAATTTCAAGTAAATCTATCGCTAGCGTACCAGGCGATTACAAAAAACGACAAACTCGTTGGACGACGACTATTCCAATCATATTTCTATGGATATTTAAAATAAATCTATTGCTAGCGATTATAAAAAGCGACAAACTCATCGAACGACGAAGATTCCGATCATATTTGTATGGACATTTTAAGTGAATCTATCTCTAGCGTACCAGGCGATTATGAAAAACGACAAACTCGTTGAATGTTGAACTGGTTGACTATTTCAATCACATTTCTATGAAAATTCCATAAAAATCAAATCGATCGCTAACGTACCAGGCGATCATAAATTGTTGAACGACGACGTATGGTTAGGATTATTTTTGTATTGAAATTCATTGGCGTAATAAGCGATCATATTTGTATTGAAATTTCAAGTAAATCTATCGCTAGCGTAACAGGCGATTATGAAAAACGACAAACTCGTTGGACGACGACTATTCCAATCATATTTGTATGAACATTCCATACAAATCGATCGCTAACGTATCAGGCGATCATAAAAAACGACAGTCAGATTGTTAAACTAAAATTCCCGCCTCTTGTTTTCAGATAGTTAGATTTTAATCAAAATGTAACTGATTTTTCCCCAGTTGTATTCGACTACCAGTCAGTAAGAAATAAATCCAATGGAATCAGGGATGTTCCAAAAGACGGTTTTAAATGAAGTGCTTTCTTTCTATAAGGAAATCAATCTTTAGGAATCAAAAATGAAGTAATTGAACCAGAATCAATGAAAGCCAGAGAATAATAAAAAAATTTGCCATCGATTTGGCATTGAATGAAAGCATTAAGAAAGACATGAGCTAACCTTGCGTTCCATCGCGGAACTATCGGGAAGGGTCTGCCCGAAATTATTTGGATTGGAAAAGATCACATGTGTTTTTTTGTGGCTGCTTGAATGTTACGTTTGAACGATAAATACCGATTTTTAATATTTAAACAAAATGTTCTTAATGAAGAGAGTCTCGAAAACTGCATAAAGAGAAATCAATGAATGAAACAAAAAAGACAATCACTTTTAAAATCATAACAGTAGCTCATAATTCAGATTTAAGACTTTTTTCTAACAAAATATAATCCATTTATTAAATATTTTCATAATGATGCCATGGAAATCACCAAAGGCACTGTTTTAAATAGAAAATAATAATAAAAAAATCATTTTTTTGTTTGTATCAAAGATTTATAAACAATAGTAAGTTTTGCTTTAAGTTTAAGTTTAACAATTTTTTTTTAATAAATGGAATACAATATTCCTGAGAATTTACACTTTCGAAATAATTTTTCCCTTAAGTTTGTTTCTTGTAATAACAGTTCTTTTGTTTTTATATTATATTGTTTTTTTTGTTGTCTTTTAATTTTTATAATTAAAATCTGGAAGATATTTTAAATTTTTGTGTTTTGTTAATTAAAAACCGTTCGCACACACAAAACAAAAAAGTTGTGTTTTTCTGTGTTTTGTAAACCAAACGAACACATTTCTATTTTTTTAATTTTTTTTTTGTTTTTGTAAATTGTCTTGGTAAAAGATCATTTTTATTTTTGTTCATCAAAATTTCCTTAATACGTAATATTCTCCTAACATCTAAAAGAGAAGAAAGATAGAGAGGGAGAGAGAAAAATATCTCTTTGAGCTAAACTTAAAATCTAAGCATACTAACTTATCGCACTATTTATTTTTTTTGTTTTTTTTTTATTTCTTAGTCATTCGTCTATTTTTCTTAAATTCTTCACTTATAAAATATTTTTTTATTTTTTTTCTCTCTTATATTAATTAAAAAAAATATATATAAATAAGAAAACTTAATGCTTTTGTAGTGAAATAAAGTGTGTTTCAATTTATAAACAAAAATATTTCTTAATCTAGAAACTTAGTTACTATATTCAAATCTAATCTCCTTGTATCTACTTGTTTTACTTAAGTATACTTAATTTTCTGTTTTAATTAATCTTACATACTATAGGTTAACCAAAAATTAGATGCTTTCACGACACTTAATTAGCGATCAATTTGACTAAATAAATATTTCATTTTTTTTTTTTTTTATTTTAAATTAACGTAACAAAAATATGGAATTACAGCTTTTGCGTAGATTTGTAAAAATAAATTTCATATTTCTATGTAAGCCATTTTCTTTTGTTTATTTATTTTATATAGAAAACATTTTTTTTGGAAATAAAAATGTTAGTTTTTTTTTTATTCTAAAATGTTCTTTTTAATTTATTTTTTTTTACATTTTCGTATATGAAAATAAATTTTCTTCCATTTCCTTATATTGTTTAATCTCTGTTGGTATTGTTAAATATTTCATTTTGTCACAAATTCATTTCTAATGGAAAAATATGCATTCTTTCAATGATATTATTTTTATTTAATTTTTTTCGATAACGTTTTTGGTATTTTTAATTACTGGTCTCTTTCTTTTAATATGGTTTTTAATCGAAGAACAATACGAAATTATTATATACAAAAAATTATTTATTGTTTTTTTTTTTTTAACTTTTATTTGCTACTCGTATATTCATTGTATTGTTGCTATTAAAATGTGTTTTATTTTTGTATGTGTAATAACTTTTTTGTTTTATAATTTTGTCTGTTTCTCTCTGTGTTTTTGATTGTTTCGGAGTAATTATTTTTGTTGTATAAAAGAAATTATTTCTTCTTTTTGTATTTATTTAAACTGAACGATTTAGATGGGTATACCTTTTTGGCACATGTCTTTGTCGGAATTATTTGTTTATCTATTGCAAAATTAATATGTGCTGAGCTGAGTATATAATATAGTTAAAAACGAAAAAATAAAGGGTTGTAAGGTTGCACGGTCAAAAATATACATTCGTCTTCCAAGGTAAGTTTTCCATTTCCAGTGTTGTAGGAGAGCGGGTTTCTAAAATAAAAATTAAATAATAAAATAAATTTGAAAAAAGCTGTTTTTTTTTGTATGTAGGTAACTTACATTGCCAATTATTGTTTTTCATGAATTGCAAATTAAATTGTTATAACAAAAATTATATTTTTTAATTTGCTTTCCAGTTCCAGGGATGTGTAAAGTAGGTAAGGTAAGAAAAGAATAAAACAAAATATTAAAAAAAAAACAATTAAACTTTTTTTTTTAAACTTAATCCTAATGTAACATTTCTTTTTAAATCAAAAATCCTGATTTCCATTTAAAAAAAAATATGGGTAAAGCAAAATATTTTTTCAAAAGCGTTTTTCAAATATCGTTCTGCCAACTTACTTGATTTGAGTTAGTCAGTTCAGGTTTTTTAAGATTTCGGGAATCTCAAGAAATTTCCTCAGTCGCTTTTGATGGAGCAGAGAAATTTATCTGAACACAAATTTTCCAGCAAACGCTAACAAAGTTCTCTTTGATTAACTAAAATTGAGCAGGCGAATCCAAAAATATTAGGAGTCGTTTCTGGACAGCAAAGTTGAGATTTTTTGGAAAATCGTGTTCTAAGTTTCTGAGAAAACGAAGATCTCGACAGCTGTTTTATGCGTTGGAATTATGAACGGTCGAAGCTGTGAATTAAAAGATGTGATTAAGAGATGAATACCATCTTGGTCAAAATGGAGTATGACCAACTTAGCTAATACTGCCTGTAGAAAAGATGCCTTGAGAACTCATTTCAAAAGCCTATATAATTCCACTATTGCGAAAGAAACGCAGGCACAAGAACTCCCTGGTTCAAACAAATGCAACGAAATTTACAAAACCTGCATTAAGTTGGACTGAGACATGGAACAATCCAAAACCGGAAGGCCTGCCGACGTTTTCTGTGGTCAAGCCAGCGAAGCAGGAAAGTGCGAGTTGTTGCCCTAGTCGAGATCATAAGTATCGTCCAATAAACAAATTAAGGGATCAATTCAGGATACCCTATCGGGTTATCTATCAGTATCACCCATCGGAGTAACTGTTTCATAAAAACAGTAACGAAGCGTGCAATCTCGATAATTCTCCATTCAATTTCTTAAACCAAATCGCAAATTACAGTCTAAAAATCTTAACCTTAAAGCTTTATTTCACACAAAATTGTCTCAATTCATTGGAATTATTTGTACATTTGTCAATAACGGAAAGGGATACATCGATTCAAAACTATCCGATTTCCTCCAAACTCGATTACGAACAAAAACGACTTCTTTTGAAATATTAACAGTTTCCGTTCTGTGATTTTCTAAAAAATTATAGCCGAGTTTAAAAACACTACGATTTTCATATACGTGTTCCCATTTAAAGAAATTGCTGGGAATGTCGTTTCTTTTCCATTATTCTATATTTATACAAATTAGGAACTAAATTCCAAAACATTCGTTTAGTGATAATTTTTCTGAAATTGAAATTGGTAAAATATAAGAGAGGAAACGAAGCAATGAGGAGGAAACAAGTTAATTTGTTTTGCTCAATATATTTTCCAGAACTCTAAATCGATATTGAGTAAAAAACAAGCAGATTGATCTAAATGTATGACCGAAACTATTGAAACTTTTGTCATCATCTTAATTGGCGCCCAACTACAGTTCGATAGATATCTACAGACATCACTTTTTCATCAATGCAAATGTAAGCGACGCGAAAACGAATCTAACTCAGTAATCATCGCCGAGGTCTATTGAAAGCAACCTAAGAATTCCAAATCCTGCCCTGATTCCAGTGCCAGGAATCTTGAATATAAGCAAAGAAAATTTAATAAATAAAAAGTGTCATTTAGTTTTTTTTTTTTGTTTTCTTACAGAAAATCAATTTTTTATTGATTCAGAAAAAATTGTTTTTTTTATTTTTTTTTTGTTTTTATTACTTTTTTTTATTTTTTTTTAATTCCTATCCACTACAACACTAGAATTTTAGGATCTTAAAGGACACAAAGAAAATAGATTTTAAAAATTTCCTTTCACATCATTCGTCTTAGTCTTAGAAGCAAAAAGAAGCACAATAGGCTTGTTTTTTATTAAAAATCATTTTTTTTAGTTTTTTTTTTGTTTTTGCATTTGTTGGTGTGTGTGTCACTCTAAACCTATTCAAACAATTTTTTTTCGTTTCTATTTTTTCTTTGAAAAAATTATTTTTTTTTTTAATATTTAACAACTAAATTTAAGAAAAGAATATAATTTTTTTCTTTGCTATCCTGTCATTAACATCTTCCAAAAAGCATGCTGTGGTTTTAATCACTTATTTTTATTTTACTTTGTTGTCTCTATACAAAAGTTTTTTTCAATTTGTTTATTTCATTTTTTTTTATAATAAATGTAAATTGATTTTAATTTTTTTATTTTTGCTGCAAAAAAATATGTTATTTTTATTTAACTATGCTAAATAGCAACAAGCGCAAATGTACAACATTATTGTTTCTCATTTCATTTCAATTTTAGTTCTTTTGTTTCATTTCTTTCTTTTTTGTAATTATTTATGTTTTGGTTTTCCTTACACAATGAGCTTTCAATATAGTTTATTTATTTTTTTATTTTCTTGTTCACAACATTTAAGCTTTGATTTAAATCAATTTATATTTATTTTATTTTTTTATTTCATTAAATGTTTCATGTTATTTATTAAATTTTTTATTTGTGTTATCATCATCGTTTTACTCTTAAAAAATTCTTCAAAAAAATATATTCTCTTCTTTAATCTTCAATGTTTTACTTATAATATAAAAAAAAATGTTTTTTTCTCTTTTTTTTTCTTTTGGCTACAAAGAATAAAACCTTATCTTAGAATCTAGAAAAATAACATAAGAAAACAATCTGAGAAAAAAAATAAAACAAAATTAAATATATATACTACACACTATTTAGTAACTAACGAAAAACAAAACCACTAAGCCTTATTAACTAGTTTCACCTTATTTTTTTTTTATTCTTGAAAGCAATTTTTTTTATTATGTTTAACATTAAAATTAATTTTTCTTCCCTTATCAGATCATAAAGGATTTGTTTCTTGGTGTTTCTAAGATCCTTTATGGAGAAGAAAAAAATCTTATTTACAGTCTGGTTAAAAATGTTTGCTCATTTTATTTTTAATAGTTTTTTTTAACCTATTTCGCGCATAAAAAGTAGCAAAGAAAAATTAAAAAATATCTAACAGTACGTCTTAAATGTAAAAGGAAAAAAATTAATAAAAACATTTTTGTGTGTTTTTTGCTCGGATCCACACATTTAAATGTTAAACAAAAAAATAAATTAACTACTTAGATTTAAGACAAAAATAAAATATAAGAAGACAAATAGAAAAGAATTAGCAACTACACTATTTGCTCTTCTCACCAAAAATTACTTAAAAGCTAAAAAAGATCTTATAAACTAAATTTTTCATTTCTTAATCGCTTCCTACAGTTTTTTTGTTTCTTCCTAACTTTTCATTATTTGTTTCCTAATTTCTCTGTATCTTTATTCAGCACTACAAAAGATATTCTATTTCTAAGCTAAGTGTTTCCCATCTTCTACTACTTTTTTTCATATTCTTTCTTTGCTTTATTTTTGTTTTCTTTGTTTCCTTTTCTATCAACTACCTTTGCTTTTCATTTAATTATTTTTATTTTCTTAAACATTAAAAACAACAACACATTAAAAACAATTTTAAATAAAACAAAATCAAAACAACAAAAAACAAAAAAAAAAAAACATAAAAACAAAATCAAAACAAAAAAAAAACGTCCCGAGGAACTAAAAAACGGAAGAAGACGGAAATGGAATTTCTCTGTGGTTCCAAAAAAATTAAAAATTAAAGTTTTAATGTCACTTTAATGTCAAATTTTAAAATTGTTTCTTGTACAGTGAGCAGAGGAATCCCGGTAGTTAGGGATTGTTGGAATAAAATGTTTTTATATCAATGACTAGGGTTAAGTGATTTTTGGAACAGAATGAAGTTTTTGCCGAATCACATTTAGACAAAAGAATTAAGATAAAATTAGCAGAAATAAGTATTGTGGATTCTTTATATGCCCTCTTTTTCTCTGTTTTCTTAAGAGAAAGTAAAGGGATAAAGTTAGTTCCAAATTCAAAAGAAGTGACAGTGAGGTACGTCTGAGATTCTTTTATTTTTTTGTGATGTTTCTTTCAAAATTGTATCTACTATGAAGATCTGTCTTAATTCGTAGCATACTGTATCACAATTTTGTCCAAGAAAAACATATTGCAGAGTAAACAACTATTATTACAATCAAACTATTTGATTAAAAATTACTTATGTCCTCCAAATAAAAATGGATCTAAGTGGATCAATCGAATTTCAATATATTGCTAGGTTCCACTTTTGGTTAGACTTGTTAAACAAAACTAATATTAAAGTCCTATAAAAAGAAGGAAAAATAAATAATACAAAACAAAATATCTTTCCACAGAGTTCAATTAATCAAACTAACAGATACAAATACAAAGTTCCTCCTCGAGGTTACATCTATCAACTAACACTAATCTTCTTTCTATTTTTCCAATGTTCAAGTCTTTCCAACTACAAACTACTTCTACATTCACAATTTTTTTTCTCTATCCCCTTACTTTTCTTTCTTTAAAATAAAAAACCATTTATTCTCCATAGTCCTTCAATTCTAAAAATTTATCCTAGGAAACAGAAAAACTATTTAATTTTTTTAGACTTAAAAAAATCAAATCTTAATTTTTAACAAAACTTAAAAATATTTAAAATTTGTTATACTAAGTTCTTCATCAGTTTTTTGTTTAATTATAATTTTCTTCTGTGAATTTGAAGAAAATTCTTTTTTTTTTTAATTTTAAAAAAATATATTCACCTCATTTTTTTCCATTTGAATTTTTTTGTATATTTAAATCGTAAAAGCAGCAAATCAAAATTAAGTTTTTTTTTTGTTTTTTGGATTTTTAAATACTAGCACACATTTGCAATTTAATTCTTTCTTGCAATAAAAGATAGTTTTCTTTAGTGATGATGTATAAACTATACAAAATGTTAAACAAATTTTGCATTTTTTTTTGGTAACAAAATTTTACTCATATATGTTTTTTTTTACTTTTATTGAAAGTAACAAAAATAATTTTCTTACACAAAAATAAAAGAATAAATTAACAAAAAAAAAAATATTTTTTAACATAACAATTCTTGTTGATAAATAATATTTTAACAATAAATAGATTTTTTATTTTTCTTAAATTGTGTTTTTTTTTTCTTGCCAAAAAGATGAGTCTTCTTGTCTTTTAGTTTTAAGGTGTGCAGACAAAAAAATATTGTTCGACAAATTTTCTTTTTGGAGTTGCCCTTTTATTTTTCCGAGTTTTTATTTTGTTGTTTTAATTTTATCACCTTTTTTAACTCAATTCTTTGTTTTTTCTTTTTTTTCTTTGCATAGTTGTTGTTAGTGTGTGTTTTGGTTTTGAGTCTTTCAATTGTTTGTTTTTAATATTTTATTTTTTTTAATTTTCTTAATTCATATATATTTTTTTTTCAATGGAAAAAATCGCTTTTTTTTGTAAAGAAGTCCGTTTACACAATCACCTTTATTGGATGTAATTTATGAGGTATTTGGTGATTATATCTGGAAGATAAAAAATGAGCATTAATATCAAAGAAAGTATGCAAAACATAAAATATAAATATTTAATTATATAAAAGACATTTCAGAATACTAGAATAAGATACATGAATTTTGAATTTGTATCTCAAAGAACAAGCTGAATGTGATTTTGTTTTGTTTGTAACAACTTATTAAACGATTTAATTTAAAAGCAACCCTATAAACACCTATTTTCGACCAAAATTGAGGTTTTTCAAAGTCTATGAAATGACTACTTGAAAGCCTTATGACAGTCAGTAACGTATTGGCTTTTACAAAATCAAAAACTAGATACCATAGACAGGGGAAACTCTGCGCCAACTGCAGAGGAATCGGTTTTCTAAACATAACCTACAAAATTTATTTTTGGATTACTGTGCACTGTTCCTCGAACAAGAATGGCATTCAATAGAAAAACCCTCTTTAGGACAACTGAAGTGTTTCTCCTTACTAAACGATTTAGGCTATCTCGAAGAAAATTCTTCGGATGATGTTTTGATCAGGTGCATATAAAAGGGTTTTCAACAATGAACTTTACAAGTTTTGTACCAAATTATCCCAAAGATAAGAAGTCGTTGTTTTAGAATTTAGGTCATACATCATAGGTCATATAGAGCATATTGATATTAATTCTCAGGCCCCGAAAATCTATGAATTTGTCCACTAAGCTGATTGTTTGAAAAAAGTACGTAAAATAGTTTTCAGCGAAAAAAATTAACACCTCATTTCTATGAAAAAATATTAGTTAATTAAAATTTTCATTTCGGAACTGTACGGAAGTTTTTTTTAAAAAAAAGTTATTTTTTTAATATTTTTTTTCAAAAAATTTAAGAGCACACTCGTAAACTTTAACGATCCATGTTAAAAATAAATTGCATGACTGAATCGCACGTACTTGCTCATACGTGCGGTCACATCGTCGAATAAAATTTAAAAAAATGGGCACGACTGGTTCGCACGTACTTGCTCTTATGTGCCTAATTACATTGGAAAGCAAGATCTTTGACAGAAACAAGTAACATTTACGATGAAAATAACACAGTTTGAACTTATGAAAAGTAACAAAACCAAAATACTTAACGGTTTTTAGTAAAAATGAAGCACACCATCACACGTCTTAAATAACAACAAAATTATGAAAAATTTATTTCAAAAATTGTAGAACCGATTTTGAAAGAATCCTGTTTTTTATTTTTAGTTTTTTGAACAAAATCTTTTTTTGAAATTTTGGTATGCAGTTTTTTAGAGTTTATTAATATCTCATGTATGTAGATTATAAAATTTAAAATATTTTTTTTTTTGATTAGTTTTAAAAACATTGATTTTCAAAAATCAATTTTAATTAGAAAAAATAAGTGATACAAAATTTTGATATGCAGAATTAATTTGACTACCTAGATCTTCTCAAATATAAAATTTGACAGAAATCCAAAGATCCGTTACGGAGAAAGCCCAAAATTAAAAAAAAAACGTTATGACAGGTACGTTACTAGACTTTTCCCGAAAATTTGGTTCTAATCAAATCATAGCCATTACCAACAAAAAAATTCTCAAAAAATTTCACCAAAATCGTTGGAACCGTTTTCGAGAATAATAAGCTTTTCCTAAATGGTCATATGGCAGGTACCGTTATTTGTAGGCCTAAAAATTAAAATTTCAATGCCAAAAGAATCACACACAGCAAATTTGAAGATAATCGCTTAAGCCGTTTAGGCTGCAGCTCGTTATACATACTGACAGACAAACAGACAGACAGACATTTTTTCTCGATCACTTTTTTAGACTTCTCTATGATCGCAATGTCATGTTTGATTGTTATCTTAATTTTTTTAATATTCAGGAATCCTAAATTTGCCTTATATCGCAAGCAGAAACCTAGGCAGCAGTGCAGAATTTATTTGGTTGTACTGCTTCGATGATACGAAATGCATTAAAGTTTACTTTCCAACCTGAAACCCGAAGAACTCTGCTTCTGCACAAACCAGCGATAACAGTGATTGACCTTAAAGCGGAATTTCTATTTCAGACGATTTGGAATAAATGCACCTGCCACCTGGCAGCCCAAAAAAAAGAACCGTTTTCGTCAAATCGCCAGACGAATCTTAAACTGTGTTACAAGATGGCAAAAGCCCAAGATAGTATGTACCCGGCGGCCCCCAATTTCGGCTTTTACACTTCAATACACGAGTATTATGATCTAGGCTTGTTTTCATTGTATTGAAAAGCGTCGATTTATGGCATAGAAAAAATCAATAGCGTGAAAATACCGTGAAAATTACGAAGAAAGTTGTGCTTCCATTTGCCAATAAAGAAACGTCATTTATTTGGATCTTTCAACAATACAATGAACCTAAACGCACTAGCAAGGTTGCGAAATAGTGGATAAAAACAAACAGCTTTAACGTGTTAGAATGGCACGCAACTTGCAACCAAATTTTGTAAGTTATCAGTTTATCATATTAAAGAAGTTGAAGAAAGTAGGCTATTTCTCTAGCATCTGTCAGGCTCTATCTAGTAACAATACAATTATTTTGACCACCCCTTTGCAAGACAAATTTAAGTTTTTAAGCGTGGTCTTATTATAATCTATTAAAATTATTTATTTTCATTTATTATTAATTTATTTATTTATTTATTATTAAATTAATTAATTTATATTTAATTTTTTTTTTAGGTTTTGTTTAATAAAGTTTCTAACTTTCTAAGAAGATAAAATATATTTTTGATTTTTTTTTTTTTGAAAAAGAGATTTTTAAAACTAATCAAAAAAAAATTATTTAAAATTTTATAATCACATGTATATTAATAAACTCTAAAAAACTGCATACCAAAATTTACAAACAAATTTTTTTTCAAAAAACCAAAAATAAAAAAACAGGATTTTATTAAAACCGGTCCTACAATTTTCGAAATACATTTTTCATAAATTCTTTGTTATTTATATACCGTTAAGTATTGTGGTTTTGATACTTTTTATAAGTTCAAACTGTGTTATTTTCAACGTAAATGTTACTTGTTTCTGTCAAAGATCTTGTTTTCCAATGCAATTAGGCACATAAGAGCAAGTACGTTCGACCCAGTCGTACCCATTTTTTTTATTTGGACGAAATGCATAGCCTGCTTTATGATATATATAATCGGAAGGAAACAATTGGCTTAAAGTTTTGCAAACCGGGACAACCTTGGGCCGTAATCAACCATTGATTTAGTTTTACTGTACACAAAGCTTTAAATCTTAAGATAGCTGAACTGAACGATTAAAATATAAGAAAACAAATCTGCATCATGAGTTCAATATTTCAGCCAAAAATAAAAAACCAATAAAATGAAAAAAAAAGAAGTTTGTATTAATAATCATGTTTCCTTAAGAGTTAAATTAAATAGAAAATATCTGATTGAATCCAAATGAAGTAGGTTTGAACATCTAAGACCCACACTCGAAGAGTTTTCCTGAGTTCTATGTTTTATTACCAAAACATACTCCTAAAGATGTGTCAAAAATTACAGAAACTGTTATGAAGCAAAAAACATTTATTAAGAGCTTCTGAAATTGCTTTAATTCTTTGGCCTAGACGCTGAAGGAACATGTTTTTTGTTCAAATAATAAAAAATTACTAACATTATCAAAGATTGATTGTGACTGTTTACAGTTTTAAAGAAATGTGGAAAGTGGCTGAACATAACCAAACCAAAAACCAAACTGTTTTGAAATGTTTCCGAAAGCAATAGCAAACACAGAATTTAAATCAGAAACGTTTTCATTCAAACCCACGTTTAATATTTTTTTTTTTTAAGAAAATACATGAGAAACATCTTTAGAACAATGTTTCGTTAGAAGAAACATTTTCGAAAAACTTTTAAAACAATGTACGCATGCAATGATTCAAAGGTAGAAAAAAACTCGAATACGCTTTTACAACAACCTTATCAAGATTATTATCTACTAAGTTCGTTTGTTGAATTTAATTATGGATTTGGATTCCACAGGTTTCATCGACAAGCCTAAAAATTAACAACAAACACAGGATTTTTACACTGAACGGTAATTCATTGTCTGAAGCTTTCTTATAGCGAGTTTTTAACTTAGAACAAAGCTTTGCCTTGCTTAATTATGGACTAATTTATGTCTCATCGAATGTATGATTTTTAAAAAGCACAACTGCAATATTATAAGCGGAGTATTGACTTTTAATTTTAATAATAAATTAAAGCGGGAAGTGGCTTTGACAGAATTTTTTTTTCATTTTGAAAATACTTTACTCCCTCAACCAAATAGTTCAACATTTCAGAGTGTCAGGCAAGTTTGAATTCTTATTTTCAGATAGATGCCCATTAAATGACCAAATGCCAAATTCTTGACTTTACATATTTGAATCAACAATTCCATATTAAAACACTTGCTTTTCTCTGAAACTGTTTCCTTCTCAATATCAATAACCCGATTAGAACGAAAGCAATAAGCATTAATAACTCCTGTTTCCGCACGAGTTCAATTGTTCTCGATTAAATTCCCAGATTCCCATCCTACAGCCAAATGTTTCCACAAGAATGTGCAAATGCCATAACTTTACAAAATCTGCATTCGAATGCTATTCACCACCATTCGTCTTCGTATTTTTTTTTTGTTATCTAAGTTACGTCTGTTCACATTATTCATCAATTTTCACAGAATAATAGAAGAAATAATTTTTTACTGAATTTGAATTCAAATTCTTTCAGCATTCAAACATATTTGTATCCAGAATTCAAAGATTGGAAATGAAATTTGAATTCCATTGGAAGACAACAAAAAAAAAACAGGAGCAGCTACAAACATTGAACTGTGCGCCATCAGTCACACCGGAAAGATTAAAAAGAAGCCACACCAATCGCTTGGAAATGAGAATAGAATTCCTTTGCAATAACATTTTTGTGCCAACAAGGAGTCAAGGAAATGAAAAGGATTCAGGGGCTAACAAAAAAACAATTTTTTCAATGTTGGTTCACTTGTAGTATTAGAGTCGAGGGCAATGTCTAAAGGTTAGTTTACACTGAAAAAGCTCATCATCAGGACTGGTTTCATATTGGTGGAATTCGATATGTGATAACTCCTTCTTTAGTCAAAATCAGTGTGCACGTAGCCTAACATCTTAAGGATATCATACTATACAAAACTTCACAAATAAAAGGATTTTTTTTTTGTTTAATAAAAACTCACCTCTCGATGACCTATTTCGGTCCAGCTTGATGCGCATACTGTGTATATGCCTCGTCGGGGGATGCAGCCGTGCTAGCCTGTTCCGAATCAGCCATTGGCATTGTTGGAATTATCGTTGGTGGTGGATAGTAAGGATACGATGGACTAATATACTGTAATGATGGAGAGAAATTCTATAAGAAATTCACACGCGTACACAAAAGCATCGATTTAGAGCCGGAAGTGTATTCGAACAAATGAACGATGATGCCAAGCACAAAAACGAGAAGAGAAAACAAAAATATTTCACTTAATATATTATTAGCAATAAAATTACATAAAAATGTATATGAATGATATAGTAAAGTATTTTTTTTTTATTTATAAATAACATTAAGATTATGTAGGCTAGCAATTATTAAAAAAAATATGTATATGTACATATTTGTATTTATATAAGGGGTGTCTTTCTTTTGACGTGTGGTTTTCAATACTGCTCGCAGTATTTCAATCTTGACGACGAAAACGATGAAATTATTGTTCCTGACATAAAAACCTGGACAATGTCCGGTTCATATGGTTTTATTTTCCACGTTCTATTAGAACTTAGCGATATAAACGACTCAGTTGAGAAAAACTCTGGAAAAAATTATCGCAGAATGTTGTTAAACCTTCGGACAATCACCAATACGGGTTTTGAAGTTTTTATACAAAACAATGGAAATATCGTTGTTGCCGAGAATACCTGACATCGTCGGTGATGTCGAAGACACTTCTTGACGGACAATGGCATTATGTAACAGTAGCGATCACACCTCCAAAGCGGCCATTTTCTTATAGCCAAATCAATATCTTCGTAGATTTTATCCAAAAGCTCAGTGCAACTTTAAAGGTTCACCCTGTCAATGAGCCATTTTGTTTTTGTGCCATTGGATCAAATCAATTGCCATCAAGACTAAGTGAACCCCAACAAACAGACCGACTGAGTCGGTCAGCATCTCAAGAAAGCTCGTAGCCGGAGGCCCAATTTTTGCAATTTCGTGAAAATCGGGATCGGTGGCCATCTCGTTTTGTGCCCATAACGTGCGACGCGCTTGATGGTCGATTGGCTTCAATTCTTGCACGAGTTGGATGTTGTAAGCCCGCAAACCAAGATCCTTCAGCAAAATCTTTTATAAAGTGGATGGACACATTCGGGTCTTCTTCGATACTCTTCTCCACAGAACAGAACAATTATTTTGGTAATAAATTTGCACAATTTGCAAACGTTGTTCAGGAATAAGTCTATTCATAATAAAATGGCAAACCAAACTGAGAATAAATCAAGTGACAGCTGTCAAAAAGACCAACTCCGAATAAAGTATTGCCAGATTGAAAATCACACGTCTAAGAAAACACCCGTTACAAACATAAATAAATAATGCTAACCCAGTTTTTTTTTATTTTTCTGGGTGAAAAATAAAACCCGATAGTTTTAATTTAAATATAAGTTATTTTAAGGCCGAAAGCATATGCAAAGGGCCAGGTCAGTAAGTTAATTAAGTTGATAATGTTAACTAGTTTTTAAGATTTTTTTCTAGACTTAAGTTTTTACAAAACTTAATGGAATAAAAATCATTAAAAAAACTGAAAAACTGAAACAAAAATAATGCTTACAATTATTTACATGAATTAACTAGATATTTATTAGCAAATGATAATACTTAGGTTACCGAGAATCAATAAATCAATTTGATAAAATAATTAGATTTAAATAACTACTTAAATAACTTGATTAAGAGCGACCCATACATGCTCTTAAGTCATCGTGAGGTGACTCAGGACAGGATTCAGGAGTCATTTTTGTATGGGGGACGAAGATAAAATTTTCTTTATAACATTGTATTTTTCTACCGAAATTCGGAGTTCATCGCAAAATCATTTTCAGTGACGAGCTCATTTTTGGCTCAAGAAACGAAAGAAAAGATATACCTACATACATACGAGCATAAAAACAAAAAGAGATATTTACTCTTTTCCTTTTGAGTTCGTTAAAGTTAAAATTAAAATTAAAAGATTGTCATTAGTCATCACAAAATACTCATGAAGAAAAGATCGGGGAAGAACTAATAACGACTGAAATCGTTAGAAGTAAACTTATTTTTTACAAATAAATAAAATAAGTTTACTTCTAACAATTAAATAAAATAAAAACATATTACAGACTATTAACAAAAAATGTCTGTTTATTAAAAAGAAAGATAATGTAAAATCTCTAGACGGCAACCTTAAACCTATATATACATATAAATAACTAGATGATCCTTTCGGCGTTGCTCCATAGCCGTGACATTTTTGGTCAAAACTCCGGTTCTAGACATCGGACAGAAAACAGATTTTTTATATGCACTCTCCAAACATATCCTAAGATCTCCTAAACATTTCATTCAAATCGATTGAGTCAAAAAAAAGTAGTTGGCGCACAAACATAATTTGGATTGTTCTTTATAGATATAGACTATTGAATTGTCTTTTTATATTTTATTAAAAAAAATCCGGTGTTCTAAATAAACTTATGAACTACAAAAGGGATTTTCGTTAGATTTAACATTAATATTTTTTCTGGTATGTGGAAGTAAGTTTGAATCATTTTTGAAAATTAGGGTTGTGATGTAGTGTTCAAGACATTTGAATTTCAACAAATAAAATGATTTGCTTGCAAGATACATGAACATATTAAACTGGTGATTTTGTTTTTTTTTCTTTTTTTTATAAATCACACAAGCTTGATTTAATGGCTTTTTGACTACCCTTTTAATATCAATGAAAACAGCGATAGCTTAGGAAAAAAAAGAAGAAGTTTAAAAGGAGATAACAATGCATGGTGATTTTAAACTCCCATGGAAAGGGAATATAGAGTTTGGCAAAATATTCAACATTCGAGTTGTAGGGCTGAAGAACAAATCTCTGTACTTAAAAGTGGATATGGAAGATGTATTCTAGTCTTTGATGTGTACATTTTCGTTTTGTAGATATGTAGTAGCAAGATCAGACGGGACAATAAACTCTAATATCGTCGGAGGAAGCCCAAACATTTTGCGGCTTTTTTGGCCAGATAGTTCCACAGGATGTGGTTGGTTGGTGATGCACATACCGAGAATTTTGAGATGATCGGCTTCCATGATGAAATAGCAAATCATGGTAAGGGGTCTATTCCGCTTTAGTGACAGTGTTAGTGTTGCTGTTTTCTATTTTATGAATTTTTCATTTCAAAATTTATAGATGATCCGTTTTCAAAATATTCAAAAAACAAAATAATTTTTTTTTTAAATATTAAAAATTTAAAAAAAATATTTTTGAAAAATTTAATAAGCAATATTATTTAAATCATAAAACACTATATATTTTGAAAATTTCATCAAAATCCGTCAATTAGTTAACGAGAAGGTCTGATTTTAAAAACCGGTCATATGTGAGGTACCGTTATAAAACTTTTTTCTGAAAAATCCATTAAAACTAAAAGAAAGCTTTTGCATAGAAAACACAATTCAGAAAGTTTTATCAAAATCGTAGGAGCCGTTTTCGAGAAAAATAAGTTTTTCATTAAAAGTTATATGGCAAGTACCGTTAGTTTTGGAGCTAGAATGCCAGTTCGAAAAACAGTCGGGTAGAGTACTCTAAAAATACTATACACCAAGTTTGAATCAAATCGGCCCAGCCGTTTAGGCTGTAGGAATCGGTACGGAGAGACAGACAGACAGACAGACAGACGGACGGAATTTCAGGACCCACTTTTTTTGACTTCTCTATCATTGTAATGTCATGTTTGATTGTTAGAACTATTTTTTTTTACGAATGCATAACTTGCCTTATAGTCCCTATAAATCGCAAGTAAAAATGAGAAAATGGTTTCGAAACAAAACGGAACCCTGAGGGACATTTGCATTTATTTTGGGGGTATCAGACTTCTTGAAGTCTTCTAAAACAACTTCTATTGAACGATTCAAGAGGTTATTGCTAATCCAGCAAAGAAGGGAAATATCGATTTCCAAAGAACACATTTTCGATAAGAGACTGGCGTAGGACTATATTAAATGCTTTAGAAACGTCAAGTACAATTATCCTCCAAAGCGACGTAAAGATTTGTTCCGCTCTTCAGTAAGAAAGGCTTAAAATTAGGCCATTAAAAAGCTTGCATTCCTCGAGATATTTCTAGAGCTTATAATTAATCAGCGCTTCCATCAGCTTTGAAAGAAGGAAAGAAAGTAAAATTGGTTGGTAGGAGGAGATTTCGCAATTTTTGGGTATATGGTGGACAACAGATTTTTTCCATATTCTCGGAAATCCAGGAAAACTATCTGGACCAGCTGATTTATTTATGTCGAGATCTGTACTGCGACTGCGACAGAAAATTAGTCCCACAAAATATATTACGCTCTTAAGAACAGGGGGCTTTGAAACTTTCTGGCAGTGTAGTATTGTAGATTTGGAGGGCGGGTAAGCTTTCCTTTCAGAACCAACAAATGGAGTGTCGTTGAAGACAAGCGTTGCAATCGAGGATGAGAAGGAATTTCTCATATTTTTTAAAAATGGCCAAAAATGTATGCTTTCTTTGGGAAATTAATAGTACAATTTTGCCTTAGTTTTTAATCGGGTATAAATTTGGTTCGTCGAAAATGGGCCTGTGCGTTCTTTTGTTGTATGAAAACCTAAAGTGTCAGGTGGAGCTGTTGTCTTTCTCAATGCAATTCGGTTAATCTCGAATTGTTGTTCTTAAAAATGTATCTATTCATACATGAAAGTTAACGAATACTCAATTTTTCATATATTAACTAAAATTCTTTTTACAATAAAAAAAAAAAAACTATTTAAAGCGCAAACTAGTAAATAGAAAAATTTTATTCTAACTTAATTACTTTCTAACCATGTATCACTTCAGCATTAACCAAATCTTACCGAATTGCCAATTTGTAATGTAGCTAACTGTGGCATCATTGTTCCATATGGCACTGTATCCCCGCTAACCATCATCGAAATGCCACGTGGTTGAACCTGGTTAACACCATCTGTTTTATATGGAGTAACACCCAATTGAGGTGCCATTTGCATATACTATATGGATAAAAAAAAAAAATTATATTTAAATTTTTCTTTAAAAAAAAAAATTATTTGAAAAAGAAAAACCATACCTGATCCTCTACCTGAGTGATCGGTTGTGTCATCATATAACTTGGAATCCATTGTGAACCAGCCATCGGATATGCACCAACTTGTGGTGCTCCAAAACGTGTATATGGCACACCGATCGGAGTGCCGACATTAACACTCACTCCATTTTGCTGCATTGTTGGATCATAGGCAACCGGTATACCTTCGGCCGCAACGTCACGCCACGTTCTGGCATTCTGATCGGGACTCTTGAAGGGGTTCTTCTTTTTGGGTCCACCATCGGCGAATTTAACAAGAAGTGGATCTTTGGCACCCGGCATTTGGTTGCCGTTGAACATCTGAATGATTTGTTCGCATTTTTCACGGCTTTCCATGCGAGCAAAGCCAACACCTAAAAATATAAAGAAAATTGTGACAAACTAGAGTAAAGGTCCTCTAAAGCAAAGTTTGATGATTACAGTCAAAACGCTCTAAGTCGGAGAAAAAAAAATTTCCTCCAATTCACAAATATCTGAATAAAACTTACCTTTAGAATTACACTGCTGATCCCGCAGGATACGTGTAGACACCACCTGGCCATATTTCGAAAGCATGTTTTCCAAATCTGTTTCCTTGAAGTGTGGTGGCAAATTTGCGATGTACAAATTTGTAGGATCCTGTTCTTGTTGCTGCGGATTGTGTTCATTTCATCCCAGAGCAGCCATTTGAATTTCCATGTCGTTTTTTTGGTTTCGGTTATTCAATGGATTTTTTTTTTGTAATTTTTGCAATTCCATTCAAAAATTATTTAAACAGAACACACAGTGCAGATTATATTTTGTTATCGTTTTTTGTGTGGTATTTCATGAATGGAAAAATAGAGAGCGAAAAACAAAAGTTTTATATTAGTTTTGGGTTTTATTTTTAAAACAAATGCGGTTTGGTGTGGTGTTCTGTGTGTGTGTGTGTGTGTGTGTTTAGTTTTTATTTTCTTTCTTCAATTGTATGTGTGTAGCGTGTTTGTTAAGCTAAGCCTATCCCTACAATAGATGCTAATCCTACATTTTAATATGTGTATACGTTTGTGTGTTGGTTTTTTCTTTTTTTTATTTTCATTATTATTGTCGATTTCATTGTAAATTTTGATTTTTCCAAAAAAAAAACAACCTTATCCGTTCGTGACATGGTTTCGAAATGAGGATTTATCATCATGTGAGTTTTACTTGTTTTTTTTTTTTGTTTAAATACTAAACAAAGGAACTACGGGAATTAACATTATCAGCAGAATTGAAATTCAAATTCTGCATTGGTTTTTCCGGTAAAAAAAATGGAATACATTTTTTCCAAAAATTTATATAGGTTAAATGAAGTATGCAGTATTAAGTCCAGCAAATCAATTTTTTAATCTTAATCCATTTAAATATTTATAAATATGTTAATTGGAATATCGTAATTCAATGAATCACTGTTTTTTTTTCTTATAAGTATTCGCTGGATGTGACCCTTTTATTATTGGGAAATTAACTGGCAAAAAACAATAACGATTCCTTCAGGCAATAAAGGAAAGTTACGAACAAAAAAACTAAGCCAGAAATCATATTAAATTATTGACATATTTATATAGCAGCCAATTGAAGAATTATCAAAAACAAGTTAAGTTAAAAGAAACACGGTTTGCTTGTTAACAAAATAAATTCTCGAACTACTTGAAAGATTTTTATGAAATTTGTCTGGTGTCTTCTTTATAGTTTGTTGAAGGTTTTAAGCACATTTGTTTTTTTTTTCAAGACAGATGGCGCTACTAGACTTAAAAAATGTGCAAATACTTTGTTTTAATCGTAGAAATTTTGGATGTCACCCATACTAAGTAAAAGTACAACGACAACATTCTAACAAACATATTGTATAATAATTAAAAGGGGGGTTTGAGGAAGAAACGGGTTTTTACAAAGTCAGGAAAGGAATCGTAATTTTCTGCGCTGTTAGTACAGCCAGGAGTGTTGATTGATTTACCAAAAAGATTATAAGAAACTGCCGAAACTAAGGAGTACGAATCGAAGCTTGTAAAGACGATCAAGGGAACATCGTAGTAGAATTACAATCGATAGTAAAAAAAAATTGTAAAACCAATTTTACACTGTATGATGGCAATGACGAACCAAATTCCGTTTTCAGACAAATTGAATTCTGTCCAATTACTCGCTCTAGAGGGAGCCAAGTAAAGTAAAGTAAAGTAATGACCATTCCGACAGGGATCTCTTTAACTCTAAGAAGATAATGTGCGTCAAATTGAATGTTTTTTGTATTACCTTTTGATACACGTTTAAATTTGATGATCTTTTAGGGTTAGGCAAAAATGAATGCAAAATTTGAAAGAAAAATTAATACAAATTTTGTAAAGGCATACTGAGTCTAAAAATAGAGCTGCTAAGCATAAAAAAGTCTGGTCAAACGGTAATCACTGGTCAAGGCTTCCTTCAGAAAACGAACAATACCTGAACTGCACGAAAACCTTAAAATCACCAATGACAACTCATTTTATGTATGTGTTTTCGATACCTCCCATATATCGGGTTTTCCAATAGGGACTTGACAACTTTGAATTTAATTTGTGAACGCATCCTTTCACTAATCATCGAACTGTCATTGTTAATTTACTCAGTAAACTCAACATTTTCATCATGGTAAAGTACACGAGCGAGCAATTTCTGCAAATTATAAAAATTTTCTACCGAAATTCGGAGTCGGTGACCGCAACTTTAAGAGCGTTGAATTGTTGAATTTCATCGCAAAATCATCTTCAGTGACGAAGCTCATTTTTGGCTCAATAAGTCCGTCAATAAGCAAAATATGCGTTATTGGTTGGGTGAAAATCCACATTTGGATCTCGAATCAGCACTTCATCCACAAAAAATAACTGTTTGGTGCGGTTTGCATGGCCGGCGGCGTTATTGGGCCATATTTTTTCGTCATGTTACTGTGAATGGCCAGCGTTATCGCGCCATGATTACGGATTATTGCTGGCGCGATTTGGAAGGTATGGCTTGGAAGACATGTGGTTTCAATAGGATAGTGCCACAACCCACACAGCACATCTTACAATCGATTTATTGAAGAGTAAGTTTGATGAGCGTGTTATCTCAAGAAATGGTCCAGTCGATTGGCCACCTCGTTCGTGCGATTTAACGCCTCAAGACTATTTTTTTTTGGCTACGTTAAGTCATTGGTTTATGCCAACAAGCTGACGACGTTGTAAGAGCTCAGAGCCAACATTGAACGCGAAATAGCGGCCGTTTTTGGCCGAAATGTATGGCCGAGTCATCGAAAATTGGGTCCAATGAATCGACCGCTGCACACGTGTCCGCGCTGGCCATATTAACGAAGTCGAGTTCCATTCATAAATGTTTTGATTGTAATTCAAGCCGATAATAAAGTTTTTGAAATATCTCAAATGGTTTGCGTTTTATTTAAAAAAAAAGTTGTAAAGTCCTTATTCGAGAACCCTTTAGATCAGAGGCTCAAACATACATATGTTAGCCTAATCACATATCTAGGCAGCCAAATCATAGATAGGATGAAGGTTGCTTGGACTTGTACCATAGTCTCCAGCTCCGTATAACAATAATAATAATTTAAGGAAACAATCAAGGGGGGTTTTTTTTCTTCCACAGATATAGTCATTAGCTTATGTTGAGGAAATGTTTTAAATGAGATTAGGTAAATGTATTCCTAGTTTGTGTGAACTTCTGTAAGCAGCCTTAGAGTAGCTCAGAAATAAGACGATTGATTAGCTGCGGCAAGTTGTCAATCTCAAGTCTCAAAACCAAATTAGTTCTGTCTAAGAGGAAATTAAACATTCTAAATATTACTCCTTCCACAACAAATGGGACACCATTTCTGGTACAGTAAAGTATCTTGGCTAACTGATAGATCGTATGTAGAGAGAGGTAAGCTTCAATGATTTTCTACACTTGTAGCAGAATTTTCGGTACGAGATGGAGTCCTAGCCCAAGACAATTCATTAAATGTACACAACCATCTTAAGGCCAATCCTGGCCAATCCTGGTTTGTCCATCCGGATATTCCTGCTAAGCTTATAAGCGCGAGTCTTGAACACAGAAAAAAATAGCAACACTATAATAGAGATGTTGTTAACCCTCCAGGTTAAGCGGTTGTGCGTGGGGTTAACAGCCTCGGAAAAGGACGGATTAACTGTTGACGACCCGTAAAAACGAATTAAGGACAACGACCTGCGGATCTGCAAGTGGAATGTTAGAACTCTTAACAGATCACGTGCAGCCAAACAACTAGCGGAGGCCCTAGACTGCTACAGAGCAGAAATTACTGCCATCCAGGAAGTGCGATGGGATGGGCCGGGCAAAACGAGGATGAAAAACTGTGACGTGTACTAAGGTGATTGTGCAAGAAGACCACATCGTTTATTTCGGTGCGGATTCGTCATAAGCGCTAGACTTAGGGAAAAAGTCTTGGGCTTTTGACACGTAAGGACGCGACTTGTGACAAACCTTATCAAGGCTAAATTCGCCAGCATTAGCCTAATATCCTCATGAGGATAAAGATGACGCCACCAAGAACGACTTCTACGAGCTCCTCGACAAAACCTATGAGCAATGCCCTAAATACGACGTTAAGATCGGACTAGGCGATTTTAACGCCAAAATAGGTAAAGAGGAAATCTTTGGTAGGACTGTCGGAAAACATAGCCTATACGACACAACATCTAAAAACGGACTTAGGCTAATTGACTTCGCAGCGGCAGATAACGTCGCCATTGCAAGCACACGGTTTCCTCATCTCGATAAACACAGACTCTTGGCGACACCCAGAGCAAAGAACCGTCAACCAGATTGATCACGTTGCGATCGATGCAAGACACACCTCCAGTATCTTGGATGTTCGCAAATTCCGAGCAGTTAACATCGATTCGGATCACTACCTTGTTGCAGCAAAGATAAGAATGCGAATAACCCGAACACCACAAAAATGGAGTAATACTGTGAGGAAGTATGACAGCTGCAATCGCAAGAAACCGCAGATCGAATATCCCGTAACCTCTCAAGAAATCCAGTACCGCCAGCATCAAGTACCGAAGACCAGTGGCAACACTGCCAACAAGTCATCAGAGATGCCGCAACTGATGTGCTAGGTTTCACCAGACCACCACCACGAAACCTCTGGTTCGATGGCGAATGCAGGCAGTACCATGCAGACAAACAAGAGGCATATAAAGCGGCGCTGAAAAGAAGGACGAGAGCTGCTCGCGAGCTGTACGAGCAGAAAAGACGGGAAGAACACCGGCTTCTACAAAAGAAAAAGAGAGCATGAGTAGCGCGCGATCGAGGATATTGAGAGATGCCACTCCAGGAACAACGTGCGGAAGTTTTACCAACAGGTAAAAAGAACATGCCAAGGAAAAAAAACCCGCACAGAAGCCTGTAGAGATAGGAATGAAAACCTAGTAGTAGAGTCACAGTCGGTGCTGAGTACATGGAAGGACCATTTCTGCACTGTTAAACGGCGATGAAGACCAAAATCCCGCTGTCAGGCAGAATGAACCATTCAACATGGATGATGACAGACAAAACTTCCGTCCACCTGACCAAAATGAAGTAAGGATAGCAATATCTAAACTAAAAAACAACAAAGCTGCAACCGACGGACTATCCCCTGAACTTTTTAAAGCGGCCGGAGATGACCTATTGGAGTGCATACACCAACTCATCTCTAAAGTTTGGTCAGAAGAAAGTATGCCTGATGAATGGAACCTCAGCGTTTGCCCGATCCCCAAGAAAGAAGACTCTCTAAACTGCGCCAACTGTAGAGGAATAAGTCTCCTGAATATGGCCTACAAGATCCTCTCTGGCGTACTATGTGAACGCCTGAAACCTTTCGTCAGCAACCTGATTGGCCCCTATCAGTTGGTTTCAGACCAGGAAAGTCCACAATCGATCAAATGTTCACGCTACAGCAGATCCTGGAAACAACCCAACCCAAGAATTCCAAATCGATACCCACCACCTCTTCATCGATTTTAAGGCCGCGTACTATAGCATTTATAGAGACGAGCTATACAGAGCCATGTCTGGTTTTGGCATCCCTACAAAACTCTTCCCACTGTGCAGGATGACGATGGAGAACTCTCGCTGCTCCGTCAAGGTTGGTACTGACCTCACAGAAGCTTTTGATGTCAAAAAAGGTATCCGGCAAGGTGATGCGCTATCGTGCTATTTCTTCAACTTAATGCTTAAAAAAATTATAAGAAACTCGTAAGTCAATTGTAGTGGGACAATTTTTTTCAAGTCTGTGCATACAGAGCATACGCTGATGACATAGACATCATTGGCAGAACTCGGCGAGATGTCACTGGAACGTTTGCTAGCATTGAAGCTGAAGCGGCTAAGAAGGGACTAGCAGTCAATAAGGCCAAAACGAAATACCTTCTGTCCACAAAATGGGACACACAACACCAGCAGATTGGACAAAACATCACAATAGACAGGTAAAACTCTGAGGTAGTTAGGGACTTTGTTTACCTCGGATCCGCTATAACATCTGACAACAACATCTCGTCAGAAATAAAGTGAAAAATAACTCTTGCCAATCCCTGTTTCTATAGGATAGGAAGGCAATTGAGTAGCAAAGCCCTCTCTCGAAAGACAAAGGAGACTCTGTATAAGACCTGAATCATCCCAGTCCTGCTCTATGGCGCCGAGGCATGGACTCTATCTAAAGCGAATGAAGATATCCTTAGTCGTTTCGAGCGTAAGATTCTTCGGAAGATTTTTGGCCCTATCTGCGTTAACGGGCTTTGGAGGAGAAGCTTCAACCAAGAACTATCAGAGCTGTACAGCGATATTGACCTGGTCAAAAAAATACGGATATCACGTTTAAGATGGCTAGGTCATTTAGAACGATTGGATAACAATGGTCCGTCTCGCAGAATCTTCGATTCCATCCCACAGGATAGACGCAGTCAAGGAAGACCTCACCTAAGGTGGCGCGCTCAAGTGGAGGACGACCTCAACCAACTTGGAATGCGAAACTGGAGGCAGCTAGACAAACACCGAGCTGGCTGGAGAGGCATGTTGGTTGAGGCCCAGGTTCGTCCCGAACTGTAGCGCCCCCTAAGTAAATAAGTAAGTAAGGCCAATCCTGAGGAACACTTTCATGCTATATCCTTAATTGCATCCAAGTGTCAACTGGTTAATTGCTGTCGAAACGCTCTGCGTCTTATCAGCGGCACAAACCTAGGTACCCGATAGGTTCCCGGACATTGTGATTTATACGGGATTGAAATGGCTGATGAAGTGATTAAAAATGGTTCATCATTTAAAACGAGGCAAATTTTAAGGAAAGATCTTTAAAGCCGCAAGCGATAGATGGACAACAATTGATATTTGTCGGATATCGAGAAATCTTTGGCGAAGAAAAACACCAGAGTACATTCTTAAGCTAAAAAGACTTCAACTGTCTGAGAATGAAGTAAAAATGAAAATGAAATAAATGCCCCAGCTCAGCCCATAACGGAAAAACAATCCTTTAGAAATACCGCCAATGAAATTGGTATTATCGGAAGCACGAAGCTTGATTTCGGTATAGCGTTTGAGAAAATCTTGGCGTCTTGTTTACAGCTTAAAACCAACACCAGACCAACATTTCAGATGCCTGATGGATAGGACCGGGAAATCATTCAATTCACCCTGTGGGGACGATACAGTAGTGGAAGTTAGAGATTAATGTGTCGCAAACACGTACAGGAGATGACATTAAACAACTTCGGGTCAATAATTGGACAAATTTATATATTTGTCCATTTGCCTACATTGACTGGAGAAAATCGTTATTGGAGGCCCAGGAACATCATAGACTGTAGTGCCACATAATATAAGGTGGACAGGCGAATATGAATTATTAAAGCAATGAGGCTTACCAATTAGTAGGTACTAAGTTAAGAAGTTAGAAAAGAACTGGAATTAAAAGACTTACAAAATCTTTGATTTAACAGATTAAAAAAGAAAAATTGTTACAAAAACTTTTTAATAGGGAGAACTCTTTTAGGCTCATTCATTCAGTACCAGAAAAGTCTTATGGTTTCGAAAAAAAAACAACTTTAAATCTGTGACGAATGATCTTAACTGCTGCCCTAAACGGTGTCAAAAAAAAGGTGTTAAATTCTGCTAAAAAGTCTTTTTTTTTATTGGAAGCTCAAATGTAGTATAGTAGATTTTTTTTTTTTTTTTTTTTTTTTGAAAAATTATGGTTTCCAAAATTTACAATAAAAGTTACCAACAAAAATGAGGAATTTGTTCAGTGTAATTTTGTTATCTCAAAAGATTGATATTTGGCCTAAGAATATTCTCAGTATACAACATAACACATAAAGCAATTCCCTGAACGCTTTCAAAAAACACATCTAAATTTTAAGTTTTTTGTTTTTTTTTGTTAAATGAACTAAGAAACTATTTTTATAAACTTCTCTACTAATTCTATGAATTTCCAACAAATTTTTTAAAACAGTTTTCATAAACTTATTATATAATGTTTAAAAAAGTTTAAATAGTATATTTATGGCCGGCTCACTATTTTTGTGTAAGATATATATATATATTTATAAAACATTATTATTTATATATTAAGAAATAAAATAAAAAAAAAATTAGAATCGGAAAAAATAGTAAGTTAAGTTATCTAGATGTTTGTTAAACAACAAAAATTACAAACAGGATTTTTTTTTTAATTTTTTTATACCGAAACTTTTTAATAAATATTTTAATTCAATTACTTTTTGTACAAAAAAAAACAACTAATTAAATGAGTAAGGCTTTACAGTTATATTTTAATTAGCATTAAAAATGAGCTATGTTAATATTAGGGCTACATTATTGTTAAATGGTTACTATACGGGGGGGGGGGGGTTAACGAGTTCAACTTAATTTTGTTTTTTTTTTTTTTTAATTAATATTACAGTTTAAAATGTTTTTATTTTAATTACAACAAATATTACAAAATGTTGTTATGTTTGTGTTGGAAAAAAGTGTGAGGATTGAAGTGTATTTACGTTAGTAAAAACAGCAAAATAATGTTAGTTATGTGGCATCAGAGTTGCCACTTGAATTTTTTTTGTGTTCAAGGAAGGCGTAAGTGAAATGTATTTTTGTTGCTAAGAAAACGTGTTGTTGAATAAAGAAGAAAATGTATTATCTCTTAGTGGAAATAAAATAGTGAAATGTAAATTAGGGTGGCCACTTATTATATTATATATCATATATATTTATAAGCAAATTTTTGTAGCAGCCAGTACGATTAAATTTTTGCCGAGAATGTAAAGATAAAGGAATATTTTTTTTTTGTTTAATAAGACAAGTTATTGTTTCTAAGACCAGTTACGAACATTTGCTCCTTACGAAATATTTTTCCTTCACAAAAAAAGATATTTGGCAACCCTCAACACAAAAAGAAATACCAAAGAAAACAGTGTTGGATTTGGAAATCAGGTTGTCAAAAAGAAGGCCAAATTTTGTATATACAAATGTATTTCATGTTCGTGTGGTGCGGCTATAAAAAAGTGTTTCTCATCTCAAGCGCACTACAGAAATTGCCTTAAGGAGAAAATTATAAAATTGCAACTGTAAGAATTTAGCAATTTCGGTACTGTGTAAAAGAATTTATTTGTTTTTTATTCGTTAGCTGACTTTATTATAAATAGTAAACGATTTTTTGTCCCAGCCTACCAAAAATAATTTTTGTCGCAGAAGTATTTGTAAACGAATCGCAAGTTAGGAAAAAAAGAAGAACGGAGACACACTAATGAACGTTGGCCTTGAAATTCCGACTGTTAAAACGGAAAGAAAAATAGAGACATGTACATATATCTGTTCACATTCGTGTGGTTCCGCTAAAAAAGTCACAGTTAAAAACAAAGCGCAACTAAAGGACAAAAATTGAATGTTGAATTGCAAACTTAAGTTGTACTAAGCACTTTAGATTAAGAGATTGATTATTTGGCGACGCTGTTAAAAGTTGTATATTTATTTATCAAAAAGTGTCATTTGGAGTGTAAAATATAAATGAAACGAAAAATTATTTTCAATCGTTTGAATTTAAAGAATCAGTTTGAAATAAATAATCATTATTTCAGCTTGGTTTATATTTACACTGGATTGAATTAAATTTGTACTTAAAAAAAATACCAACTTTAGATTAACTGTAACGTTCTACTTATTTTTACATTTTTTTTTAAATAAATAATATTTTGGTTTATATAAAGTTGAACGGGGACGATAATAATTACTTCGACTGTATAATATTATTTATAAACACTACCTATGTATACAATTAACAAAATTTAACTCTCTTACAAAATACATTGAAAGATATATGTTAATATTCATCTAGCTAAATTCGACGGGTTCTACATAAAAAAAACTATAAAAAATATATATTTAACAATTTATATAATTTTTCATGTAAGTATAATATTCTAATCTATGAAAATTAAATATGTCTATAGTATGTTAATGTAATGTTACTAATATCTAAGGGTTTGGAATGGGAAGGAAAGGAAAATATACTAAGAAACAAAATTAAATATGTATAAAGAAGTTAAGAATAAAATAGAAAAAAATTGATATTAAACTAAAAAAAATTCTCACAAAAAATAAAAATTATTACAATGTGAATATATTTTTTACCTGACATCCAACGACTTTTTTTTACTTTAAATTAAAAACATTTCTTTTTTTATATAAATATTTTTTAAAATTAATAATTTGTTTAAGGGTATCATTTCACCATCCCTTTCAAGGGGATGCCAATCTAAGTAAGAATGCAAAGTCAATTTGCCAAAATTATGGTCAAGCATATTATCTTTTTGCTAACCGGAATACATTTTTGACACCAAATTACTTGTATATATACTTTTTTATGTATGTATCAAATATATAAGAACTAAAATACATAAAAATACACAAAAAGTAATTGAACTGAGAAAAAGTAATAAGTTAATAAAAATTTGTACAAAATAAATTGAAAAAAAGAAAAAAATTAAAATAAAAAAAACCTTTGTTATTTTTAAATTACATCTTTTTTCGTAAAAAAAAAAAATTTACATAAAAAAATAATATAGTAGAGAAAGAAAAAATAGATATATATAATAGAAAAGAGAGAGAGATAGATAGATAGACAGACAGGGGTGAGTATTACTTGCATGCAAACAAACGTACAATGGCCGGCCTATGAAGCACCCAGATACCCACTTTGGCCATCTGAGCTTGAACGCCCTTCGCTTGGAGACCTTTAACAGCGCCCTCTGCATATGTTGGCAGCTCAAAGTCTACAAATCCATAGCCTGTAAATAGATAAATTGTGTTGTTTCCACGACAAATAAAAACAAAAAAAAAACATTAAACGGAAAACAAACCACAAAACATTTACACTAAAAAAAAAATGCAATAAGTTTTACCATTATTTCTTAAAATATTTATTATAATTATATTTCTGAATTAGCAAAGATATTATAGTTTTGCTGAATTTTAGAAATATATGAATATTACTCTAAATTGAACTGAGGTTTGTTTTCATTAAAGGAACATCAACTATACTAAGTCTACTTAGGTTTATGTGCTTTAAAATCAACTAAAAGTTTTAAGGTAACCAAAATTTGTAAGAAAACAAATATTAATTTTTGGAAAATAAAAAAATAAATGATAGAAAATAAAATAAAATTATTAAATTAAATAACCAAAATGATATTATTTTTTCTTAAATAAATTCAATTTTTTTAACTTAAAATTATAAACTTAAAATAAATAAATGACAAAAAGGTGAAGAAAAAAATACCTTTACATTTGTTTGTTGTTTTATCTAGGATCGCCTTTGTTGATATAATAGTTCCATATCTGTAATTAAAAAAATTAAATTTCAAATTATTTTTACTTATTTCTTATAACATTAGGTTTGTTTTTGTATTAAATAAAATAAATAATTTTATAACAACAAGTATATTTTACGAAAACTAAGAGCTTCGGAAAATTATTGTAAGTTTTAAGATGTACCTTACGTTAGCAGAACTACTTGGTGTATTCCTCTGTGAATTATATGTACTATCAAATCAACGGATTAAATGAACTACCAATGGATTATATGCACAGGAAATGAACTTTATAGATTTATACGGTGGACTTTCAATTATATGTTGAGAATATTGATGTCAAAGACATGAGTTAGAAATTACGATGATGAGAAGCCGAGTCAAAAAATACATCTTCAATATATATATAAACTGTTAATGGATTATATGAACTAGCAATGGATTAAATTTACACTTATGAATAGCTCGGTAAAATTAAATTACATTGTAAATATTCATAGACCAGGCATAAGTTAGAAAAAGAAATTAAAAGAGCAAAAAGAACAAGAAATATTCATTATATGGCAATGGATTATGTGTACAGTAGTGCATTATTTTAAGATGTAGTGGATTAATTAATAATTTATGGATAGCTCGGTAATTAAAAATAATTAAAGGTCTAAATAAACGTAAGTTAGAAGAGGAACTGAGAAGAAACGTTCATTATGTGAATTGGCAATAGATTATGTAGACTAGCAGAGCATTATTAGAAGAATTAATGGATTTAATTTACATTTATTAGTAGTTCGGTAAAATTAAATAATATTGGAAATATTGAAAGATCATACAAAATATTTAAATGCCCCCTTAATGGAAATTGGCGCTTGTGAAGATGTGGTTTCGCTGCCAGAGGAAGACTTCGGAAGAGTTTTAAGCTTTCGCATAGTCAGTGAGAGAATGAAGCCGATCTGTATCAAGGCCGAATTCCACCATGTAAGCCTTATTACCGCACATGGCCTTTCAAAAGAAAAAAAAAGACGCTAACAAAGAAAGTTTCTAAGAGTTCCTTTTCAATACATACGACCCGAAGCACGACCAAAATTGGGAGGGAGGACCTTTTTGATAAGACAATCGGAAAGCACTACCTACACCAGAACATTTTCGAAAAAGAATTAAGGCTCTTGGATAGAAGCAAAAATCGAATCGGATCTAGTTGGTGTTTTTAACGGATATCCATGGAAGCCAAAAAGCGATCAACAACCACGCATAGGAAACTCAAAGTTAGACGACTTCAGCTTATGCTGATCGCGTATCCATTGAGCTAGCGAGCCTCCGAGTACCCCTGATTCAATTCCAAATTTTTTAAGAAACAAGAATCTATAGTGGAAGCATGAAGATCTTAGCTTCAGAAGAAGAGTTGGAGCATGTTATGATCTCTACGTTAAGAAAAGAAGAGAGTCTTGCTAATCGCTGTTTCTATGGGTTAAGTAAGCAATTGAGGAATAAAGCCTTATCGAGAAGAATAACTAGAGATATGCTATGCAAAACACTCATCGTTCCAGTCTTGCTAGTTACTGCAAGTTAAATAAAGAATGCGGCTAAGATGGCTTTACCAAGCAGAGCAGATGAACTTCGACTTTCCAGCATAACGACTGGAAACTGGAAACGACCAGGTAGAGTGAACCGCCAATGCTTAAAGTGCAAAATTGGAGACGATAGGCTTATATTTAAACTAAGCTATACGGTTTGAACTAAGTACATCATAATGAACTAAGTAGTTTATAATGAACTAAGTACATTATAATGAACGAAGAATGGATTATATGAACACAAAATAGACATTTATGAGTTTCTAGTGAAAGCCTTATTAAATTGCAAATATTGAAAGTCGAAGATGAAGTGTACGAAGTGAAAATGAGAAAGAGATGAGGCTACAAGAAACTAATAACTAAAATTTTATATTACAGTCGCTAGTGCAAATCAAAAATGGATTATAAGGATATATAATGGATTTTATGCACTAGGAACCTATGAAATGGAACCCTAAGATTTAAATTTATAAAAAAAACAAAAACAAACAAAGACTACGAATATATCTGAAATAAAGTTTTAGAAACATTTCTATTTTACGTTTTAAAGGAACACGATAGTATCATAAAATAAAATAAGATATAAGAGAAGGCACTCATTGATAATTCGAAATATCCTGGGAAAAGAGAAACACGTCAAACCTCAGCAGCAATAATGACTGAAGGTGACTCATTGTTAGAACTGTTTTGTGTGGAATAATAAGTGTTAGTCGGATTTATTTTGTCTGCCTTAATGGACCAATATACAGATGATTTAGTACAAATCATATAAGCAATTTTTTTTAACATAATTATATGCAATTTTGTGCATATGTAATCAGATGACTGTAAAGTGTAGAGTATTAAATTTAAGGTAAACCTAGATTATGATGATTTAAGTCATAAAAACTGAATTTAAGAAATTTCTTTGTGTCTCAATAAGGAGGACAAAAACCTGGTTATTTTATATTTCCACGAATTCCTCTTTTTTACGCCAACGCCATGAATAATGATTATGAATGAATTTTTAAAGGACTTCTGAAAAAAATATTCTTTGTTTTTATTTTAAAGAAGAACCATGGTATGTTTAAATTTAATCCTTAAGAACAAGCGAAATTTCAACGCAGAACAAACAAAATAAAGCGGTTATAATATACAAACTCCAGGACCTGTACGCATCTGAGTTCATATTTAAATATCAATGAACCGCCCAAAAAAGCGCGAGAAAAAGGTTCCACATTGCTGTTTGACTTTAATTAAAAAATACCTCGGAACCATCGTTTTAAATCAATTTCCCTTCCGGTATTTGTCTCTCCAATCTCCCAAAACCCCCTCCCAGGATGCCTTTCTTGTGCTTCCCAATGCCATCAGCAATTGAATTTAAATTGAATCGAAGCGATGCCGATGCCGATGAACGCCAGCCAAAGTATTGTACACAGTGCTCCAAATTCCATCATACATCCAAGCCACCCCCAAACCCTGTTGGCTTCTTCCTCTATATCATTCGTTTTTCAAGCCTAGCCTTTGGCTATCGTTTTTCATCATCGAACAAATCATTGAATATCGATGAAGAAATGAAAGGATTGTCACATCTACATCCACACCAACACACTCTCACACAATATAAACGTGTGCTTGAATTCACAGGATGTTCTGGCTGCAATTGCTACTGCTTCTGTGCTGCAGGATGTTCTACAAATTCTACAAATTCTGGCAAAGAGCCAAAAGACAGCTCTAAAACACTAGCCGAACGGAATAGAACAAAAAATTCAAACCGTAATGAGACAATATATCAAGAGTCGGGGTCATTTTGGCCTCCTTAGGCCCACATCCATGGATTGGGGTGTTTTTAGCCCCCCCCCTGATTGTATTGTATAATTGGAAATTATTTGGAATGAGTATTAACTTTGATTTCCTTTTGTTCATTTAATTAATGACTGGGTTTAATAGGGTTCGCACGATGGGTGCGCCAGCATAAGGGGTTAGCCTGGCCCATTCAGCAGCTGAGGGTTTAGTAACTTGATCGGGCATTACCGACTAACAACCCTGATTATAGACTATGATAAGCACAAAGGAAGGAGCTATTTATATTCAATTAACCACATGAGAAGAAGAATGTATGTGTGTTAAGAAAAAAATTATGTAGATACAGTAAGGACGAAAAAAATCAATACACTTACTGTGCACACATGCTAACTAAGTCCTTGTCAGTTGTGCCTTGTTGCAGGCCACGGATGTATAAATTTGTTTTCGATAGCTGCTCGCCCTGCTGTTGTGTGTTGTTAGGACCCATTGTTGTATTAGTATTGGTATTGCTTAGACTAGTACTTATGGTTCCGCTCTGTGAGCCGGTATTTGATGAACTGCTTGAGTTTGTATTACTAGGTGATGCGGCTGTTGGGACTCTCTGTCCGTACTGAAATGATATAAAAATAAATATTAAATTATTTAATTTATTATTTGTTTTTGAAAATTCTTTTTTTTTTCAGAAATAAAGTTCAAAAGTGAGAGGTTTCACAACATTTTTTTAAAGTCAATAGAGCAAAATTGATACTAAGTTCAAAGTGGAGTCACATAGGGCTGAATATGGTGGCCAATACTGTTTTTATTAATGATAAGCGATGTTCTAGAAAGTAACACCAGCTATCACGAGGAAGCTGCAAGCGTTTGATGTCAACGGGATAGGATTTTCTGGCTCAATCGAATATCCAATCTTCTTAGGAAAAACGGTCAGGAAACCTTCATCGACTCTTTTATACGACGAAAAGTGGCAATGGATCGGACATACGCTTCAAAAAAGTAACGACTGTTTTGCAACGCAAGCAATGCAGTAGAATCCGCTCACACAAAAAACAAGAAGAGTTTGGGCGGCCGAGAAGCACTAGGGGTAGAACAGGGTTGATGGGAGCTAAAACATTTCCGAAAATCACACACGATAGGGCGTATTTTGAATCCCTGTACTAACCTAGGGGTTTCCGGTCTGAATAGATCTGAGGATCTAAATACATAAGTAAGTATGCTCCTGAATTGATTCAGTTTGATAGCTGACTGAACGTTCGAAATACTCAGAGCTGATATAACAAAATAGGGTCGATAATAAACACAAAAGAGACTCGTAGAGAAAACGTAGCCCTGGGGCACACCAACAAATCTACAGACTTGTACTCTAACCATCCAAGCTGCGCGCTTCGCCTTCATCTGTTTGGAGACCTGGCTCTGCTTTGGACTTAAGCTAGTCTTGGGCTTGGAGGAAATCTTAGATTTTGACGACTTGGGCGATAATTTTTGAAGAGCATGACGTTCCTTCTGGGAGCTTTCACAGTCACTGTTGCCATCACTAGTGGTCTCAGTCTCAATGTTTTTTTTTGTGGTGGTAAAATGTTTCCTCTTGTCGGAAGAACCGAGTAGCATCTTCTGTCCGTGGACCAAAAGCAGAATGACGATTGAGGAGGAGGAGGAAATGCAAGAAGAAAGTCTCGCCTGCTAGTCCCTCATCAACTTCTGAAATGTGGAAAGTTTCGTTGAAAACAGTTTCAGTGAAATAGGCACCATTCGCGTCACGGAAATTAAGACCAATGTTCAGGACGACATCCAGGGAATGTATCCAAGGGAAATAAAAAGTAAGAAAAGATTCCCTTAGACCCACCCTTAACTTGACGACTGTAGGCGACTGTGGAGAAGTTCTGGATGCAGTAATTAAAGTTCATGAGGTAGCGGAATATTTCAATTGGCAAAATCATCCTGGCTTGTTTGTGAACTTCGATGGGAATTTTACTGGTTTGTTTCCATATGCAGATGTAGTTGACCTCCAGAAATTTGGATAGGTTTCGTGAAGAGGAAAAAGTTGTCTGAATTCGGAGACTTTGTCGTTTAATGATGAGCAAGCTGACTAAGAGCAGGCGCAGAAAATAGATCTTCATTTTATTATTCTTTACAAGATGTGATTTGTTTTAGAATTTTGTTCTCTTGGACGAGAAACTACTGATGCAGAAAAGGAAATTATAGAAAAGGCCCCATAACAGATAGACGCGATGTTGTCCAATGCGGTGACGAAGATGTTCAAATGGTGAGATGAATGACAAATTCTGATCAAAAAAGGAGCAACTTATACTGAAATAAATATAGAAGATTCGCTGAGAACCCAGCTCGAACGATAAAAACAAGACAAATTCCAACCATATTTCGGAAGAAATGTAGGCGCAAGAACTCCTGTTTCAAAAACAAATTAAAGACACCTATATTAAGTTTACCTCAGACATGGAACAAACCAAAACCATGAGATATATCGATGTTTTCTGAGGTCAATTCGGCGAGCACAACAGTACAAGAGAAAAGACGGAAGAGTTTGATGATTCATTCGGCAGTGTGTTGCGACTAAAGATATCATATGACATACAAGAAATAAGCAGAATTTATAGATATAGACATAATATACATTGGATGATTCAGATCCGATGTTTTTCAAGTTCAAGCTAGTGGTCCTTAAGGTGACCACGGAGGTCCTTTTCTTTTTTACGAAATTCGATGAAGATACGAAATTTTTTGACAGTTATATCTTTGACAGATGACTCTCTCTTCTAAAGTCTTTTTTTCCTGGTACATACTTTCGACACAACAAAAATTGTCGAATATCAAACAAAGTCCGAAAACACAAAGCTGAGTGTTTCATTTAAGTCTTGAAGTTATCGTCTTTGATTTTTATAAGCGAATTTTCATTACTTTTTTTTAATATTTTTTCAAAAATACAATAGTTTTCAAAATCAAAGAAGTATGCCCCTCCATACAAATCACCCAAATGCATCTTTCCACACCGCATGTCTTCTAAATTTAGCCAAACTCCTTTCATCGGTATCAGGAATTCCTCATCTATGCCTGGGGCAGATAATAACATTCAATTGAACATATTCTCTGAACGCGATTGAAATCTCCAAACTCCCTCTATCAAGGACATTAATTTTGAATTGAATCGATTTCTTTATCCAAACATGCTGCCAGCTGCAATCCTCCCAGGCATATACAATTAAGAAAAAAATACTTTTGTCCCGAACTTGGATGAATTCTCGCCATATTGCTGCATTTAAGGATACATATACAACAGAGATACATGAATCTATATAAATCCTGGACACAAATTAAAAGTCCAGACTCTAAGCACCTTCATTGTGGAGGTATTATTGCAATAAAATGTGATACTGCATCCTACAAGGTTCCACGGAGATAAATTTTGTCGGTCTTTCCCCCCGTTTCCAGGTTTAAGAGGATCCCCTCATTTATTTGTTTGAGATTTATTTTTCAGCAAACATTTCAAAAACCCATTCCCCCATCTGGAAGTGTCCTCGAAAAGTGTGTCTAGCTAGGTACCCTTTAAGAAAGGACATCATGAACCAACAGAAAAAAAAATTATTAAAAAAATAAGAACGTGTGGATAATAATAGCAGAACTTCCGGTGAAGATTAAAACTTATAAGATACACCTTATAACATACACATACATTCGTACATAATTATTTGTGTTTTTTTTTATTGCACATGTATACCTATCTCTCAACCTATTTGCTTTAATATGGAAAAAATATTTGTTGGCAGTTATCCAAATCCGCTAGAGTGCCATACAAAGGAGCTCTCCTGGAAGGACCAGGCACAGCCAGCCCCAGCCACCAGCGCGCAAGGCTATCAAAGGGGTCTTTTTCCCGAGAAAAGGAAACTATTTTCTTTTGTAATTCAATAGGTGTTTTTTTTTTTTTTTTTTATTTGTGCAGCTTTTTTGGTCCTCATCTTCATTTTTGCTCATTTTCATTCTTTGCCGGGCGTTATCGTTTTAATGAACGATTAAACGACGTGAAAAGGAATTTTCTCTGATAATTTCCCAATTATAAAACTTGCGTCCGGGATTTTTAACATTTTGTATTTTTATTCGTTCGTGTTGTTTTTTTTTTTTTTTTAGTTTAGGGGAGAAGAGAAATTCATCCTTCCGTGTAGTTGAATGCATTGTTTAAAGTGAAACAGACTTTAATTTTTTCGAAGGAGTTTTTATTTTGGAAAATTAAAATTTAACTGACAACGGATTTGTCGGAATTATTTGAAGCGTTAGTAAAGGCAAATTCAGTAAAAATTATACAAATCAGTGGGCTGAAAGGCAGGAAAAGGAACTTGATAATTAAAATAAATAAAACTCTTCTTCCAACTATTAAAGAAGCGAGGTTTTGTAGATTCGCAGTTACACTTGATATACATAGCTACGTTCAGCCATTGATCGATTCTAACGTGCCGGCCTATATACGAGAAGTGTTGGCCCAACAATCAAGGAATTCAAGTATGTACTTAAAACAGAAGAATCCTTTATTCAAATACCTTGGGTCAAAAGTAGCAGTCTTTAAAAAATATATAGAAGAAAAAAATACGCAGGGGGTTGGTAAAATCCAGTAGAACCTCATATAAGACTTTTCAAATTAATTCAGAAAACTTACCATCAAAACTAAGCTACTGCAGTACAAACTAAAGTCTTGATCTTAATAGTACTCACATCCCTATTCGAGATAAATTCTGATCTCTTAAACGCGTTCGATTCAATTAGTTGACAAGCATACTAGCATATCGGACGGTGATAGATTAAATACTTTTGACTTGTTTCGTACTTCTGACCCTGTTATGTGCAGTATAGTATCGCCTCTTGGCACTTCTTAAATGGATATCTTCGTATCTCGACAACCGCTAATACAGAGTCCGTTTTCGTTCTGCTTTTTCAGTTCCTTTTGTGGCCACCTTTGGGGTACCCCAAGATAGCCATCTTGGACCTCTCTTGTTTATCCTTGCCATTAATGATGTTGAAAAGATAATTCAATTATTTTCTATCTCCCTTTATGCTGATGATGCTAACATTTTCAAGGTGATCTCCTCTGGTCGTGATTCTCCCCTGCTTCAAAATGACCTCATTTCATTTGCCAATTGGTGCAGAACTTAACATTGCCAAATGCGAGCTAATTACGTTTTCTCGAAAAACTAAAAGGCCTCCCCTCAGATCTTATTATCTTCACAACCTTTCCATTAACGGCGTACAGGTTATCCGCGATTTAGGCGTCCTCTGCGACTGCGAATTAAATTTTCCCTCTCATATCGACAATGCTATATCAAGAGCTTACTCCGCCCTTGGTTTTATCAAAAGGTGGTCCAAAGATTTTCGGAACCCATTTGTAACCAAATCCCTTTATATTTCTTATGTTTGTCCTCTCCTTTAGTATGCATAGTAAGTAGGGCCCCCTATCACGCGGTTCATATCTCTGGAATTGAAAACGCTCTACGTCGTTTTCTGCTCTTTGCTCTCCGAATCCTTTGTGACCCTAAAAACATCTCATCTCTGCCACCCTACCTTGACCGATTCAAAATTATAAATCTCCACCCCCATGAAGTCCGTAGGAATGTGTTTGATATCATTTTTATTCATCGGATTCTTACAGTTGCCACTGACTGTTCCTCGCTTTAAGATCTCATCTTGTTTGACACTAACCCACGCAACTTAAGATCATCGCGTCTTTTTTATCTTCCTCCCCATCGTACTTTTCATGGTCTCAATGAACCCGCATGTTGAGTAAAATCAATTCTATCTCTCCTCTTTTCGATTTCAACCTCCAAGTCCTTGTCTGAAAGCCCACCTCTTACATCATCTTTCCTCCTTATAAGTTAATTTAGTTTAATTAGTTTTTAAGTTAAGTTTAAGTTAAGCTTGTATTAAGCTAATCAATGGGGCGTTAGCCCCACTAAAATTCAAAATTCTTACCATTGCGTCATATCTGCTAATTTCTTCTTCCAAACAATTCCAGTTAAAGGAAGAGCCCCTAAGACAACCGTTTGGCAATATGAGAAAGCCAGCTGGGACGGTCTCAATAATTTCTTCAGAATCTTTAACTGGTCACTATGCTTCCTCGACTATTGATCTAGACTCCAGGACTCCAGCGCAGATATGGTGCAAGCCGGTTTGTTTCCGTTGCTATAAAGCCTACCCTACTAATGAAAATCGGAATAGAAATACCTCTTCGCTCTCGATTCTGATGATTGTTCTCAATGAGACTCCATTTGTAAGTTCTCAAGAGAAAGCTAACCTTTTTTGGTGGGCAATTCGCCGCTAATTTTACGCTGCCACACTGTCATGGTCCCACCAGTACTTGAGAGCGTAAATGATTCTATGGGACAAATATTCATCATCAGGTGTCCCTGAAGGCAGTCACCTTTGACCGCTCCTTTTTCTTATTTTTATTAATGACATGCCGACTATTTTTTTTTATTCTCTTCGTCTTTTATTTGCTAATGATTTAAAATTTCTTAGACTTGAATCTGATTGTGAACTTTTGCATAAAGATATTCAAAGACTTTCAGAGTGGTGTTCCGTGAACCTATTGTTTTTAAATGTTACCAAATGGCAGTGCTTCTCTTTTGTGTCTTTCGTTCCAGGTATTATAGGTAATAATGTACTTGAAAGAGTTTTCGAGAAAAAAGACCTTGATCCTAAATTAAATTTCATAAAGCATGTTGAATATGTTGCTGCCAAAGCGAATTTTATGCTAGGATTTATTATACGTAATTCATGTGACCACACTGACCCACACTCTCTTAAATCTCTTTATTCAGCATATGTTAGGTCTGTCAGGTCTGCAGAATATTGCACGGTGGTCTGGAATCTACATTACAATATTTATTCAAAAAGGCTTGAAGGTATCAAAAAGAAATTTACAAGGTATGTTATTTGGAAACTTGGTTGAAACATTGAAATGCCCTCTTATATCACAAGATTCCAACTTATTGGAATACATTCGCTTGAGAATCGACGTAAAATATTTTTAACTAACGTATATGCATCATCTCGTCCGTTAAGAGAAAGCTATTTGTTTCATGAAAATGCGCATAGGGTTAATTATACATTTAACGAGCCTATAATTCTCTGTGTTAGGGAAACTAACTTAATTTCTTAAGTTATTGATTTTAATTTTCATTATAGCAGAGTCACTCTAAAAAATATGCTTCAGTTACATTTCTCACTTAATTTTTAATAGTAATACACATGTATTGTAATTTCTTTTTATTATTGTGTGTTGTTGTTTATATAATTAATATTAAGATGATGAATGTAATCACTGATTGGTGTAAATAAATAAATAAAATTAAATGAATGCTGGGGTGCCCCAAGGCGCTATTATGTCACCGACTCTCTTTCTCATTTTTATAAGTGATCTCTGGCCTGAAACTTCTAATTCAATAAAACGAATATCAATGTTTTTTGCCTAACAAGTAACAACGCTGCTCTCCGGATGTGGATCTTCAAAAGCAACGAATGTTAAGCTCTTTAAATTAAGATTTTGAAAGCATTATCAAATGAGGAATAACGTATCGTTTGAAAGCATAACTATATAACAGCCCTTTTAAAAGTATCTCACAATATTCTTTCTGGTCTGGATGATGATATGATGTCGGTGATTGTATTTTTTGGATTTTTCAAAGGCCTTTGATTCCGTAAATCGCTCAAATTTTGCCTTTGAGGAATCTCTTTGCAATTTAGTGGCATCATATCTTCAGGGGAGAAGACAAGAATTCAATGAGTTTGCCAGTGACCACCCAAGGATCTGTTATGGGGCCGCTTTTATTTGCATTAATTATCAATGACATTACTGAAAGATTTAAAAAATTGTGACCATCATATTAACGCAGATGACGTACAGCTGTATAAAAAACTTAGACAAACCTTAGAGCCGGATGGACTTAGTGCTCTCAATACTGATTTGAACTCTTTATTCATTTGGTCACAAAAGAATCTCCTATCTCTAAACCCCTCTAAAACAAAAGCTCTCAGGATAAGTAGGGGTAATTTTAGTTTATCAACTCGGCCATTACAAATAAACAATTTCGACATTGAGTACGTCTCAAAAATAAAAAAAACCAGCTGCTCACATCGAAAGATCACATAAATCACATAGTTGGCAAAATCTATTGTATACATGCTTTGAGGGCTAAGTCCAACAAAACTGTATCTGCCAGTTAATACCAAAGCTGAAACTTATCAAGTACTTTATCCTTCCTCTAAGGTTCTCGCAAGCTTAATATCACTTTTAATAATTGTGCAAGATATGTTTTTAATCTGGATCGTCCCGCTCATGTTTGAGACTTTTCGAATAAAATTACCGGTTGTTTCCTTAACCAGTTTCTTAAATATCAAACAGTCCTTGCACTGAATAAAATAATGTACTGTAAGTCCCCAGATTACCTTATTCAAATCTAAGGTTTGCGCAATCTCTGAGAACACTAAATCTAATACCACCTAGACACAAGTATTTGAATACTGGGTGGCAATTTATTGTGAACGCAATTCATTTGTGGAATCATCAGAAAGGTGGATACGGAGCTTAACTTTGGAAAAGAACTTTTCAAATTCTATACAATTTTTTTTTTATTTTCTATTTGTTATCTTCTTTATCCTTCTCCATTTTCTATTTTCCGTCTATTTCGCACCCATTTTCCTTTCCTTGTCCAAAAGTGAAGTAAACTTAATTTGTATTGATAATTTCCTATACAAACTAAAAAGCTTCTTAACCTTAAATGTACAGAGTTGGAATAAATAAATGAAATGAAATGAAAATGAAAAAAAAAAATTAAAACACAATGCTCTCTTTTTGTATTGCTATTCATACAGCCAGCGGCCCTTAAATCATGAAAGCCGATATGATTTCGCCAAAAATGACGCAAGATGTTTCGGCTTCCTTGGCCGATGCAAGAATTTCTTTTACGTTCCTGATCTGGCTATTATCTACAAATCGTATATTTGTCCAAGACTAGAATACCATTCCCATATTTGAGCGGATGCTCCTTTGACTCACTTGTGTCTTCTGCATGGTTTTAAAAGAGAGAGCGTTCAAAATAATTGGAGCTGATCACTTCATCAGAGCATTCAAGTCACTCGAATATCGGCAGAATGTTGCATGTCTCTCTCTCTTGTAGCGTTATTTCTACAGTTAATGTTTTAGAAAAATAGCCAATTGCATATCTCTGCACAATTTAACCGTAATAATCGCACTTCCAGGTATACCCACCAATTTACCAGCAATGTCCCAGCATTCTATTTATTTATACTGCAGAAACTTCTTCGGCTTAAGAAATATAACACAGAAGCCTTGCTGTTTAAATTATCTTCATTTTCTTCGCTTGCAATATCAAGAAATAACTATAACAATTTTTCCGGAAGATTTCGAAGAGAGTCAGTATTGAATAGGACTAAGTGTTTATTGAATTGCCTTCTTGACTAATGAGGTGAGTATGTGCTAAGACTCCTTTTTCACAGTTTTTTGTTTTGATCTTGTCATAAATGCTCCTAAATTTTAGCATAATCTTGAAGGCAGTATGACCCATATATCATGTGTCCTCAGATTAGCGCTTTCGATCAATCAGAAAAATATGTAACTAGAATTCTTTTACATTTCTCCAATTTAACAACTATTTCTCAGCGAAACTGTCTTCTACTTAAAGTACTGTCAACGGCCTTGGCTCTGATAAATCGCTTCCCGTGAGATCAGCGAAATCAAGCATCGTTGCGCGTAGTTAGTAGAAAGATGGTTGACCGTCCGAAAACCAACTGCGTGCTGTTGACATGTGTCATGTGTTTTCTGTTTTCCGTTCTCCTTCTGTCTTCTCTTCTGTCCTGTATCAATGTCGTCTTGTGTGTTGTCTTGTAATTGTCTGAGCCGATGGCCCCAGTAGCCAGTGCTCGTAAGTGTGTCTACTTCGTAGATTTATCTACGGAGTAGATTAAAATGTAATGTAATGTAATGCACTTAAGGTACTCTTTTAACCATCGAATCTGTCATTTCTATCGTATAGAATAAGTTTTTTCTCTCAATCGTTTCTTCTCTATTTTCAAATCAAATTATCAAAAGTCTTTTTAACTTACATAATGTCTGAGTTAAATGTTTAATTTACTAGATAGTTCAAAGTTTAGGTTTTTTTTTTGTACTGTCAAGTTATCTAGAATATCTACAATTCAATCTACAAATATTGACGCATTCCCCAGCATCAATTATCAGCTCAATGAACTTGCGTCCGCAAAAGCCAAGCCAACATTTCTACATATCGCCACATGACATTCGAAAATTATTTGCCACTCCAATGAGAACTGAAAACCCATTCAACAAATAATCTAAAAAAAATATGACATAACAGCCAACGACGCACGTCAGGCAAATGATTAAATAGTTTCTAAATAAATTCACAAAATGAAAAAAATAAATAAAAAATAAAGTAAAACAGTCCACTCCGTCTCATATTCATTCTCTGGATCCCAATATATATTTTTTTTTTTGCAGAAATATTTTCAATCATTATTCTGTCTCTTCAATCTTCAGTGTGTGAAGCAAGTGACGAAGTTAAATAATTGCTATGACATATGCTGGCAAAAATTCAGATACAAAAATTCTAACAATTAGATACATTCGTTTTGAATGTATCTGAAGTACATACATAATCTGACCCGATTCAGTGAAGAACTTAGAACCACTTAAGTTGTTAGCTTGATACTCGTAAGTGAATAATTTGTTTGATTACTGGAGCTATGATTATATCAAGAGAAATGCCCGAAGGAATAAGAAACCTGACAAAAAGATACTCTCTGTTCAGACGACGACGACGACGAGGACAACCTTCAAAATACCAAGAAGTTGTCCGCGAAACAAGAAGTATGTCAATAATTTTTCGGAGCAGCAAAGTTCTTGTTTTGAGTTTGTTTTTGTCAGAATAAATGGTAATAAGCCCAGAACGAAGAAGGTTGTTGAATGGATAAAGATACGAAGAAAAAAAAGACTGGAATTCTTGGATAACTTGTATTTGTTCGGCTTGGGTGCGACTTATGCAAGTATAAAGCACCAAAGTATCTCGAAGATTATGTTTGTTGGTGAATTTAATTTAACGCATATGGAAACGAAGTCTTGAGTTTGCCATTGGAATTTGTTGAAGTGACCAATCTATGGTTAGATAGTTAAGATATTTTTTATTTGAACTTTGAACTTCTACAACAGGGAATCACAATCACGATTACTCTATCAAAAAATTGATTGGTTTCTGTTTACGTTACTTATGTGAAAAAGAGTTTCGGTAAAATAAAATGTCTGATCAGGGATCTTATGAGTGAAACGCTCCCAAGTCATGGCCTGAATGCAAATTTTTTATATAATTGTTTTAAATCCAGGTAAACATCACAGGTTGCTGAATTCAAAGCTTTAAAACTATGAGAACACTAACTTGGATAACTTTCTCAAATTTTGAAATACTTTTTCGGCGGCCTTTGAATATTTAACAATGTTTTTAATTTTTCAAAAAGACCTGTGATGGTTTTAAATAAATTGTACGATTGGATCGCACGTACTTGCTCTTATGTGCGGTCACAGCTTCGAATAAAATTTGAAAAATATTAAAGGAATTTCATAGTTTTTATTCGATATTTCTGACTTTTGATTGTTTGAAAAAAGGAAGTAAAATAGTTTTCAGCGGAAGAATTTAAACGCCATTTTATTTCCTTAGAAAATGTGAAAAAGTGTGAATTTTTTTTTAAATTGTAGGAACGGTTTTTATTTAACAACTTTTTAAAAATAAAAAAAAAATTATTCAAGAAAGCAAACTTAAACACAACATTTAATTACATTTAAAAACTAAATCAAAAAAAATTCCATCTACCCGTTTTCAAAATATTGATTTTTAAAATAAAATTAAGAAAATTATTAAAAATACAAAAAAAAATTTTGAAAATATTTTAAAATAAAATTACTTAGGCTACCAACATCTTCCTGAATATCAATTTTGATTGAAATCGGATGACCAGTTTTCGAGAAAGTCGAAGAAAAAATAACCATTCTATGGGAGATATATACGGCTTTCAGCCCACCATCTCGATTTTTTTTTTCACCAGAACATAATCTACACATACAATAGTACTATGATTTTTTTCATAAAAATTCTTGAGTCGTTTCCGAGAAAAATAAGCTTATACTTAACTGTTATACGACAGGTACTGTTAATATCCGTTCAGACGGACAGACAGACAGAATGTTGCCAGTAACTCAAATATATTTCTCTATCATCATAATGTCATGTCTGATTGTAAGAATTTTTGTTTATTTTACGAATGCATAACTTGCCTTATAGTCCCTATAAATTGCAAGTAAAATAGTTGTTGTTGTCTTTCATTAAGTTCCGACCTTTGTTCTGGATCCGATATTTATCATCTTTTTTCTGAACTCTCGTTATCTCGTTTGGCCCAATCGGTTTTTCTTTTTTTGTAACTTTTCATCTCAGCTATGTTTTCCTCAGCTGTAATGTCAAGTATTCTGTCAATATTGTTTGCAGCTATTAGAAAGTATAGCCTTAGGAAACTGTTTACGTAAAAATCCCAAACAAAATTGTCGTCATCCATGAGAATTCATCTTGGCTTTAAGTTTCTGTTAACATTTTCCAAAAATAAAAATAAGGAAATTTATATTTCAATCGCAAAATAAAACATTTATTCGCAGAGATGCAACATTTTCCATTGATAACTCCCGATTCCTCTTCCGGACTCTTAAACAAGAATTCTTTAATATTGAAAAAATCTTCTATAAATGAGCGGGTTGCCCACCGGAAATATCATATTCGATGCGGCCAATTGCCCTTATGTACAATTGGAATGCTAGACACAATTAAAGGTTTTATTAGTTAGTTCACTTAAAGCATTTTATACCCTAAATCGAAATACAGATTCTGCAAAAACTATTATTTGGAATACAAAAAAAAAAAAAAAATATATAATAATAAAAGTAACAGTCATTTCCATTGATCCACTAGCATTAATAAAAAAAACTGGGTGTTCCATGCAAAATATACTTCGTTTGGTAATTAATTTGGTGACAACATTTTTTAACATATTATTAAGCAGAAAGAATTGGAATTTTTCGTTAAAAAAAACTTAAGATTTAATAAATGACAGATAAAAACATAATTATTTGACATTTGTGAAAGTTTAGGTTTCTAATAATCTTGAACTTGAATTTTCAGAAACAATTCTTCACTTACTGCAAAAAATTGAAAAACCTATTCAATTGTTTATAAATCAAGAAGGTTATATTAGTTTGTAAAATTGTTGAAATAAACATAAGAATCTGTAAAAAAAAAACATACTGGATCCTTGCTTACTTTCATATAAATTTGACAGCTCAGCTGCTGACGAAGAGAGTGTTACTGTTAGAAAATTGAAAATTTTTTGACATACGAACGAAGATTTCGGGGTTTAGAAAAGTCATCTAAAAAAATTATGAAATTTAGATTTATAGAGGCAAAGAAAGCAGATTTATACAATAAAGAACAACAACCTGAACAACTTATGGAAAAGTTATGAGGGAAACTAGAAAATGACAGTTGAAATAATAAAATATTTAAAAAAAATAATAGAGAAAAACTTATAAAATGTCAACATTGTGGAGCGGGTTTGAAAATGGGATATTTTCGTCACTTGCCCTATATAAATTATTTGGCGGCCATGTTGATTCGATGACATCTGTCAAATCAGTTTTTTATTATTCAGTTAATGATGGCTCCAAATCATAATAGTATGCTAAGTGAATGAACAGCACGTACACGTACAAGTGATAAAACTTTATTATCAAAATGTGTGTACGTTGGCCTTCGAATCTTCAACGTTTGGTGGCCAAATTTTACATAACTGGTTCGTAAATTAATAAGTCAGCCAAACGAACGCAGGATCAACTAAAAATATCGTCGCGGTCAGGAAAGTATTAAGCAGAACACGAGGCAGTCGATTTCCAAACTTCGATTTGGCGAATTTTAATTCGGAACATGATATAACCGACCCAGGAGTCCAAAGTTCATGACCATAGACAAAACTGTTTGTTTGCTGACTGAGTTTCGGAAAGTTTAGAAGAGAGCCCCAATTTTCGCCGAATTATAATTTTATAATTTTTGGATGAACGGCTGTATGGAACTTGGTGTCGTTCAGGTTTACCAGGTGACAGTGCACGTTTGGTGTGGATTTGTGGCGTCATTTGTCTGTTTTTTTTTTTCGAAAACGACGTTGCGTGGGTAAGGCAGTGACCGTCAATGAAAGCGCTACAGAAAGATGATAGCAAATACCATATGGCCCAAATTAAACCATATGGACCCAGACGACATGTGGTTCCAACAAGCTTGACATTTTAATGAACCATTTGATTGTAAGATTGCTAGATTTTTTTTCCTGTGGTGTTTCCTGAAGTGCCAGGTCAATGTGAATAAACAACAATCGACCAAAGCCCTTAAGGTGAACACAACATTGCAAATTGGCCCACTCCACTATACATAATGGCATACATGGGCCCTTTAAATAAGACAAAGAATTTTGTTTAAACCGCAAACACAAATTGTTTTATTCGTAATTTCTGTAACACTTCAATTCACCAAACTCTCTCACAGGAAACGTTATTTTTCCGAGATAAAAAGTAGCCTATTTTTCAATCCAGCACCTCATCCATCAACCTACCAAATTTCATTTAAATCCTTTGCAGCGTTGAGGTATGACTGCCGAACAAACATCCAAACATACAAACATGCATATTTATAATAATCGTTTTTATAATATTATTATTAATGAAATAAACCTTTTTTTTAACTTTTAGCTGACAATAGAAAAATATTTCACAAAATTACAGTAGAATCCCTTTAAACAGAAACACTCTGTACCAAACGACCCTCCCAAAGCACACATGTTGTTTGCATAGATACGCTTCTGCAAAACAGATAATTGTGTTCGTTTATCCAACTTACCATTTGCGATTTTCCAAACCCTTAACCCATTTTATTTAACGATCAGATATGATTGGATTCGTAAACACAGTTATCTGGAACAAAAAAAAAAAAAACATACAAAACTCAACTCAGGGATTCAACTTAATCTGCTGTACAATGCCTTACAGCACGCCATAGTGTGACCAGCGGGTAACAATCAAATCAATACAACAAGTCTGAGTGTAGTTGGCAATAAAAATAAAAAAAGAAGCAGTGAGGGGTCAAGTAGATTTGCATATGTACAATGTACACATTGGAACTCCAAATACATGTACACATGTGGAACTACTTAGCACATTTATTCATCTTCACGTACGATTTGTGCGCATCAATAGTGCCACAGAAGCATTAGACGTTTGGCTCAAAACAACAACAACAACAACAAAAAAGACGACAATGCTGACAATGACCATTATTATTTGAAAATTCACTTGGACGACAATATTTTGCTTCCCTCTACGCACACTAGATGGCCGGACACGAGTGTTATTCGTTGGAATTGGAAAGATAAAACAAGAAAATGAGCGCAGCGAAATGATTCCTTCTGTCATTTCGGTCGGTTTGACGTTTTGTGTCTACGTTTTTGTTGCCACCCCATTGTTCATGTGTCAAATCCATTGTAATCGTAATGGGATCACCGAGAATCGTGACCGGAAAATTCAAATTGCTAGTGCGATATACATTTCTTTTGTCTTTTTTCACTTCCAGTTTAGAGGTACCTTTCTTTTTCTTTTGTATATACCTTTTCCGTTTTCCCCCGACACAACCATAGGGTGGGTTTTTCTGTTCAATGTAAAATGCCAGCCCTCAAAACTTCTTTCGAAAACGAAAAGAACAATTGTATTTGTAATTTAAATTAACGACAGTCACGTCTCAATTTGTTTATTTGAATAAAGAAATGTACTTTATGTGACCAAGGACACAGGGAGAACATAGTACATAAATAATATTATTGTATATAGAGGGTGTTAGTTTCGACAGAGAGGACGCAAGTACACACACAATACATCGCCTCAAAATGACTTTTTAGTAACATTTTCGAAAAATGGTATGTTTGTAAGTAGTATTGATTTTTGGAAAGGAATATTCGATTTACTTGAGATTCTGGATTTCATTTTTGTCCGGGAAGAGATGTCACGAGAAGGAGACGAAATCTTAAAACTTATTAGCATTTTAATATGACTGTCGTGTTTTTTTTTTTTTTTTTTTTTTTGGCTCATGTGACGTGACGTTAATAGTACTCGTGTAATGGTTTTCTAAATGGTACGCGTCAGAGGGACAATTGAATAGGTTTTTGCCGCATAGTCATTGTGTAATGGCTGGAGCACCTTTGCGAATGAAAAGGAATCTTTAAGGAGGAAAAAACCTAAGTGGCGTTGCCTTAATCAAGTTATGTGTATGGAGAACGACATTAGATGAATTCAGAAATAGCTTTGAAAAAATACGTGGCTCAAGCTTGATAAATGACGGGAGTTTTCAAATTTCAGTTTTTTTTTTAATTCTTTTTCTTCACATTGATGGATGGATGAACTTTGAGTAAAAGATGTGTAGGTGGCGTATATTTTTACCACGATTTGTTAAACCACAATGGGGTGTGATGGATGTTAGAGTGTAGCGTTACATATTAAAAATGATCTGAGCTCTCGAATCAGGGAATTAGGATTTCAAAACCACCTGCAGTTATGTTTTCGGTTTGTAAAGTGGTTTTTCATACAAAGCGATGATTATGCTATATTTTACATTTTTTTTTCAAAAGAAAGATTTGTACATATTGTTAAATAGCTGAGAATATATGTTGACCAAAACCATGAATAAAATAAAACCCGGATCTTCTAGTTTTGTTCAATTTCATTTGCCTTGATCTTTCTGAATCTCTTTCTAGACAGAAAACTGAAATAATAAAATGTTCTCTCCTTAAAAAGCACAAAAGCTTCTGGGACAAAAGCTGTTCTCTTTTTCTTTTGTTAAAGAACATTCTCTTTCAACAACATCGAAATCGAACACCAAAGTCATATAAGCTCACTGTGTTAGTAATTCTCTCTTTCCAAGGTCATTACAAGGTTGGGAAATATTTGCAAACATTTCTCTTCTTATAATAAAGCTCTTAGGAAGTGAAGAAATATGTAAGAGCAGGATAATGGCATCAATTGTTTTTTTTTATAATTAACTTTCGCGAAAGGGGCTTTTGTATACCCTTAAAATGTTTGAACACCGTACGAGCATTAGGGGAAAGAGGAGATACCGATGCACATTAGTTTTGAAGTTTTGCATATCAAAATGGGATTGAAAAGCAAAGCCCGGCAAAGCATTCGTGTGGTGCGACTAAAGAAAGAATCTCTATACTTAACAGTACGTCCAAAGTTGGACTCAAGGGTAAACTGATAGTCATTCCTTGCAGTGCGAGTATTACGGTTCAATCGTTTCAGGGGAGGAATGCAACTGGCTATTTAGCTAGAGCATTGTTTATAAAAATAAAGATAAATTAACGAAAGGCAAGAAACATTACGTCTATGTTCAAGATATGTAAATGTTTCTGTTATTGTTCGGTCACCTATCATTTTCAGAGCTCTATTTTGTATTCTATCTAGAAAACTTAAGTGTGTTATGGGAGCAACTGCCCAAATATGCCAATTATACTCGAGTTTTGGTCGAATATATTTTTTATATTTACTGTAGCCAGATCAGGCGGGGTGAAGAACTTCTTGCATCTTCGAAGGAAACCTAAATACCTCGCAGCATTCTTGGCGACGACGTCAAATATATGGTCATTCCACAGAAGGTGGTTTATGAGGTTTAATTTTAATAGGTTTAAAACATGTATCTTCAATATTTAAAAAAAACCTTGCAGTAGTTAGAAAGAACTCAGAAAAAAACTTGTTGTTTGGCGTAATTTCGCTTTTGTTTTCTGAAGTCTTCAAAATTCGTTTTATCAAAAACTAAATATCTACAAAATTTGAGCACCCTGTGTAAGATTACAAAGATAAATTTAATTATGTGAACCACAAGGTGAATAATTGTGGATACCGAAATAAAAATAATGGCATAAAGTTTGTTTTAAAATTATATTACGTTTAAGGTTATACAATAAGGGAAACAATTTGCAATAATTTTTGAAATATATAATTTTTTTTCTGTATTTTTTGAAGTAAACAACAAAAACAAATTGGTAGGTGAAGTCGAAGAAACTTCACTTAGTGATCCTCAGGTAATGCGTCTTAAATTCCCCAAAATTAGGTTTTATGTCTCCAAAAATGTTGGGTAAAATTCCAGAATAATGCCTTGCAGAAAATATTGTTCTAGGCGGCTTGACAGCTAAGTTAGAAAAAGGTCATACACCCCATCCAACCTAACTTAACCTATTCAATTTGGCGAAGTAAACCAGTGATTCGGTTCACCTCGGAAGGACAAAAGTAAATAACTAGCTACATTTAGCAACTTCCTCTCCAAAACTTTTTTTTTCGTTGCTGGATGAGCGTTTTAAACTAACAATTACGAATAAATAATACAAAATTAATGGCAAAATCTGGAAAAACCTAAGCTTCAAAACGGTACCCAACGTCAATGATTACAGGGACGCTAGCAGGAGATACTCTCAACTCTTCGAAGGAAACTTCACACCAAACCCACGGGCTGACTCAGATTTCTTGTTTAAAGGTGAGACTCCATTCAACAGACCCTTCCAACAACATTCAGCAATACCAGTCCAGCAAGTGATCAAATCAGTTGCCCACGGAGAAATTATTCAAGACTCGAAGTGAAAAAATGCAGCTGTTTTTGGAATACCTAAATTTGTTCCATAGATGCTCCCCAGCATCAACATTTGGAAATCATCATCATGGCGAAAATCTAATACCTTAGAAAAGCTCAACCAACTTGTTACGCAACTACAGAGAAATTTCATTTCAACTTTAGCCAGATCTTGGAAAAACTTACTCTGAAGAAAAGTCATCAGTAAAGAGTATCAGAGCTGGAGTCACCTAAGAATCAAAACTTGGACCATTCTTGCTTAGCATCTTGACTTCGAATCAACCAACTAACTGAATTCGAGAATCTCCCTCTTACATACGCTTCATTTATGTTATCACTGAAAGCTTGCAAGGAGGTTGAGGTTGAGGAAACTATATTAGTTCACCAAAAATGGGGCCTCAACCCTCAAGTTTAGCACGGACAAGTAAGAACTCGCCTATTTTACGGGTGGCAGTGGTGCAGCAGATAAGAGTTTTGCTTCCTAAGCGAGAGATCGTTAGTTCGACTCTCACTTTGGAAAGCAGTTTTTCCAACTTTTAGTGCAAGCTAGAGCCGTCCGCAAGTTTTAAGTGATCAAATACCCACCTAATTCTCGATCTACTGCGTCGAAAAAAAATCTCTAATTCTTGTGTCATGCAAGATCCAGTTGCATTCGAAGACATAGTTCCTGAAGAACTAATTCGTTCAGATGGTAGATGTAGAAGTCTTTCGCTGAGGCTGAGACTCCCATTTGAAAGATCGATAGAAGTCAAGCGCAGAGCGAAATATTTAGGTATACATTTTAATGAGTTGTTAAATTTAAACCCTCCTCAAAAGGCCAATTTCATTTTCCATCGAAAATCCGCTTGGAGTTATTGCAGATTCGAGAGTCTTACACTTTAGCTTGGATGTAAAACATTCAATTTTTCGAGTTTGGTAAGTAATAGTTTGTATAGAGCTTTTATAAGGCAAACTTTTGCAAGCCACACGTTTCAAATTTAGACAAAATTAAAAAAATAGCTACTGTAAGGGTTTTAAATATGAGTTTGGCAAGCAGTATAAAAAGCTTTTAGATGAAGGTTCAAAATGGCCTTCGAAAGAGGTTAACTGACAATTAAAAAAATAACAACTGCAAACAAATTGTGTAAGGCTTGCCATTAAAGGTCTTAGGTATACAAACAAAATAATTATTCACTTGTCGACGAAAGCAAAACTTACTTTTTTTATAAAGGACCATAGCTTGATGTATTTATAAGGCCCAATTTTTCTTTTTTTTTCAAGTAATAGATTGTTATGAGCTAATATAATGGTGCCCCATGGCTTAATGGTTAGTGTGTCGGACTGCTAAGCGAATGAGCCTGGGTTCGAATCCAGGTCATAGCCATCTTCTTTTCCGTAGTACTGCCTCTTGCGAGGAACTGACAAAACCTCCAAGAGTAAAATTTGTCTCGAAAAAGTGCATCTAATCTAGCTGTTCGGACTCGGCGGTAAACTGTAGGTCCCTTCCATTCTTGCAGATTAACAACACACACACAGGAATGGTTGAGAGTATAAGTCACTAGGCCTTGGCTCCTTAAGGAGCTGTCGCGCCAATAAATTTATTTATTTTTTTCAAACTCTGAATTGAAAAATAAGCTGCATAAGGCCTTTAAAAAGAAGTTAGGAAAGCTCTATATACGTACATATACAAGGCTTGTAGATAAAAGTTAAAATGGCCTGTATAAGTCTTTCCACAGATGTTTACTGTAAACTAAAATAGAAACAACTTGTGTAAGGCTTCCCTATAAACGCCTTAATTAAAGTTAAATTTCAATCGTAACAGTACGCATTAGAAAAGCTTTTGGGAATTGACTGGGCTAAAAAATGTAATATAAGTAATGCAATAAAAATTCAACATTATAAAACGAAACAAAAATATTGTAATTTTTTTTTTATTTTTAAATAACTTGCCCAATAAATATAAGAAGATAAGTCTGAATGAAGTTGAGTTTGTTCAGCGGAAGTAGTCGTTGAAGACTAAATAGACTTGATATTGCCTTTCAATCTTTAAGCACACCACATTCTTAAAACTAATCGAATATTCAGTGTAAATGTTATTATCTAACTTAAAAACAAGGAAAATATTCTTGGAAATGCAATACAAACTCAACATTCATTTACTCGATGAATCCGATTATCATTTTCTTACAAAAACAGAACAACACTCTTGTAATCAGACCTTGGACAATATTGACCGACAACAATATATTTTTGTTTTTTTTTTTATTCCGAAATCAGTACAGATAAATACACCAAAAAGGTCTTGTGGTCAAAATAAAAAAAAAAATATACACCGACGAACTCAAGTTCAAACTGCAATGTCAACTTTGGAAGTAATTACTTAGAGATAACTCGTCGAAGAAATCAACTCAACGCTAAATACATCGAATTTTATTGTTTTATAAGTCGACGATTAAAAAAAAGAAGTTAATTTCGTTAACCTAAAGATAAGTTGTTGGTAGTAGTTAAATGAAGACCGACAATGACCGTTAGAATGAACAATGAGATCAGCTTAAAACCTATATATTTTTTTTTTGCAAAACAACAAAAGATACAATCAGTATGAAAGTATCTAACAGTTCCATTGTTTTAATATCTTGATTTAACAACAACAATGAGTTTTATTTATTATTTATAATAAATTTCTTGTCACGTGCCATTCAACCATCAAAAAAAAAAAAAACACCTCAAGGTTAATTCATTGTTGCACATATGCATGGATGGGTTAATGTCATGGACATTATTTTTTTAAATATAACTCCATGACCATGAAATTTTTTTTGTGGGTTCTGGGTTCAACGATTAAAGCAAAGATACAAAATATTTACGTCTGACTGATACTTGCAGATACATTTTTTTTATATCTTAAAATAATTATCAGATGGTAATAAAAATTTAAATATTTTATTCACATGAATTATTCGATAAACAAAACCGAGTTAAAAATAAGTATCAAGTTTTTTTTTATATGAGTCACCATTCAACGTCATGTTACAATCGTAATATAATATATATTTTTTTTTACTTTTTAATTTTCCACTTTACTGCTGCTAATTACACTTTTATAATGACTTTTTTCGTTGGAATATTTATGGCAATTATAAAAAAAATTCAGCTTTCGGGTTCATTAATTATGAAACAATTTTGTACTGATAGTATGATAAAGTTTTCACTATCTTGTCCGTAGATAACTTTGGTTGTTAATTGAAATTTCTTACTAAAAGTTTGTACAAAACACTTGTTTGCACTCAAAATACAGAAATCAAATGTGACATGGAAATGTTGTAATATTAGTGAGGGCAGAAAAGCAGTGACTAAAACGGAAACAGTAGTTGGCAATCATATAATATTTTCCTTCCAAATAGAACCCTCAAAATAAGAACATAAATCACACAAAATTATATTTTGAAAATCATTAAATAAATGACCGTCATAACTCAACCACCCAAACAATGTTAAAAAGATACGTCATCCCTCATAAAGTCCTTTCAGAAGGGAAAACCCATTACAATAACCCGCATTTGAAAAACACAATCATCCCACATTTCAAGTGAATATTATTTCCTTGCCAAATCATTCAAAAACGCCTGCATTTCCGACACACAAAACCACACCGAATTAACGCACCAGACCAAACGAAATCTCTCTATTTCAAAAAAATAAAAAAAATAAAAAAAGATACAAAATCTGTGAAATTGTAATTTCCTCTAAGTAAGATACAATCAACATCGCCAGTCAATGAATGAATAAATGAATGGATGGCCACACTTTGCAAATCCTCGGGGCATTCAAGCGTGCAACATTAATCCATAATCTTTTAAATTTACTCATTCAGGCTTTTCTGGCGCATTAAAAGTGCTTGTCGCATAAAAAAAAAAAAAAATCCAAAATGAAGAGTAATGGATTCCTGAAATCCAGATAAGCTGTGATACTCACAATTTTGATACACCTAATTGGATTTTGAGAGCGGAAACGTGAAGTCTTTCTCGCGATCTTATGATTTTTTGAACTTGCGAATCAGTCATGATGATAACCAGACGTGTGACGAAGACGCTGTCAGCAAAAGAGATTCAATTACTTTGACCGGAATCCATAGTTAAAAGAAGGATGAGATGCTTCTTGGAAAAATGGCGACGGAACCCTTTATTAATTTAAGGAAATTATTTTATTGAAACATAGATTGAATGAATGCGAATGGACTGTTTTGGTTAAATCTGTGTTAAGTAACGATTTAGGTACTAAAATGCAAGTTATGGATTCGTGCAAAAAAAATCTAACAATCAAACATGACATTACGATAATAGAGAAGTTGAAAAAGTGGGTCCGGAAATTCCGTCTATCTGTCTGTCTGTTCGCGCCTCTACAGCCTAAACGGCCGATTTGCTTCAAACTTGGTATTTAGTATTTAAAATAAATAAATTTATTGGCGCGACAGCTCCTTAAGGAGCCAAGGCCTAGTGACTTATACTCTCAACCATTCCTGTGTGTGTGTTGTTACTCTGCAAGAATGGAAGGGACCTGCAGTTTACCGCCGAGTCCGAACGGCTACATGAGATGCACTTTTTGGAGACAAATTTTACTCTTGGAGGTTTTGTCAGTTCCTCGCAAGAGGCAGTACCCCAGAAAAAAAGGTAGCTATGAGCTGGATTTGAGCCCAGGTTCTTTCGCTTAGCAGTCCGACACACTAACCACTAAGCCACGGGGCACTACGTAGTATTTATTAGATAGTATCTCGGGGTGTTTTTTAATTTTGCTCTAGGTCGAAAATTAACGGTACCTGCCATACAATTTTGAACAAAAAGTTAGATTTTCTCGAAAACGGCTCTAACGGTGCTAATTTTTTACAATAATACATCTTTCACTTAGAAGAAATTTTTCGAAATTTGTTCTATAACGGTACCTCTCATATAACCGGTTTTTTTAGATGCGGTTTTATCATAAACTATTATTTCGATTTTTTTCAAATAAAACAAATTTATTTTTCCGTTTCCGGAAAAGTTTGAGTGAGAAGACAAGTTTTATAAAAACAATGTTGTGAGCTATTAAATTTATCTATAAAACTAAAATAATAAATATATAAAGATTTATAGGGTCTTCTCGTCTTTTAATTTAATTTTAGCTTTTTAAATAAAAAAATTAAATTTCTTAAAATTTTAATATTTTTATCTATTTTTTTATGTTTTAATAAAACTTCAGCAATTTTTTTTTACATTTTGGTAAAAATGTTTATTTTATTTCAATGCCGGCACACAAACAAACCACTTGAATGAGTTTACCAGAATCGTTTCACGTATTCTTGAAAACACTTTTTTTTGTGAACAAGAAAAGCTGTCCGATGTGGAAATAGGACATAAAATGTTTAAGGTTTCTGTTGGATCAGTGAAGTCGAGCTTTAACAGGATAGGTGCGTTGCACAATGCAAAAGTAACAATTGCAACGTGAAGAAAGGGTAAATGCGGTCGAAATAGGAAAAGAGTGGCTAATGATGACGAAACATTAAACAAAAACAGAGTCTTTAGCCCTAGAAATAACTGGAGACAGCTAGTGGAGGTGGATTTATCAACTGTTCGATTTTGTTGCATCTGTGAGTTTGAGATATAGAATAGGCTTAAAGTGTGGGTGTGCCTGCGTAAGAGAAAGCACCAAGTAGATGATAGATTAATACATTTTGGTGATGTACGACCCTTGAGTTTCGCTATTCTGCCAAAATTGAGAGGAACTGCTGTACCAACACAATGCTGTTTTTTTCCGGAACTGTTGCCTTTTGAAAAATAGTGGGCAAGACTTTTTATGGAGTTATCTACATATATACATATATACAGGCTATATTGGATACCATTGCTTCGGTAAGTAGGATTTCTTCTAACAACACGAATTAACTCAGTAGTAGCTGCCTGACTAAGTTTTGGCTGATATTTTGGTGATATTCCCGATTACAATCACTCTCTAACAGTAGCCTACTGGAAGAAACCAAACCCATATCAGTCTAATCATAGTTTTAAAAATATTAATGTTTCAAAAAAAAAAAATCAAAAACTAGTTTTAATTAGAAAAAAAAAATTCAAAATTTTGATATGCAAAATTAATTTGGCTAATTAGATCTTCTTGAATATAAAATTTGACAGAAATCTAAAGAGCCGTTACCGAGAAAGCCAAAAATTAAAAAAGCCGTTGTATAAAAGGTACCGTTAATAGACTTTTCCCGTAAATTTGGTTCAGATCAAACGATAGCCAATACGGTTTTTGAATAATAAAACGAGAAAAAAAATAAGCTTTTTCTTACTGGTTATATGACAATATGTTCCAAATTTGAAGACGATGATTCGCCTAACCGTTCAGGCTGCAGTCCAAAATACATATGTACGTACAGACGGACAGAATTTTGCAGTAACTCAAATATGTTTCTCTATCATCGTAATGTAATGTTTGATTGTTATCTCAACTTTTTAATCTGGACGAATGTATAACTTGCATTTATAGTATATGTACCTATAATCGCAAATAAAAATAAAATATTCAGTGTGATGGATGACGTTCTAAGAGTCTAGCTTTATCTAGTTCAATATTGTTGTGTTGCAGCCTTAAATCTCCGAGTTCGTTGATTTTTGGACGGTTTCTTTCTTTTAGAAGACGGGATTTAAAAAAAAACTGTATCGACTTTTTTTCCGGATTTTTGAAAAAAGGGGTCGATTTTTAGGCCTCATTGATCCGGAAAATAAGTTTCCTTAAAGTCGGCCCCTGGGAAACCAAAATTCAGTACATAGCATAGTGTGGTAGTGATTCTGTATCTTGTATAAGGTGTTTGCTAGCTAACTCAGACATTGTGAGTTCGATACTCTTATCTGATGGTATCATTTTTCAAACCGGCAGCAATCCTCTGATTTTGCCATCGCCACTGAGTCAAGCTGGGTTTCTTGCCTTTGGACTTGACGTTCATCCATATAAGATTGTCATAACGCAAGAATTGAAGCACGACAATACACAACACCTTTTCGGGGATGAGGTCAATTTTTTGGCTTACAAAGGATTTTTTTTTTAATGATTGTCAACATGCTTCGCCGTTCTTCGAGTGAATACAATACACAAGCGTTCGGCCAACCATCAATGGAATGGATCATTGGAACTTATTTCTTTCAGCCAGAGCTGAAAAGCGTTGTTATATCGCAGCTGTGATTCCACGGCACTACGTGCAAATCTGACGATTAGGTCCACTCACGGCGAGCGTTCATCAAAATCGGGGGAAATTCTTCTTTCGAAATATCGTTTGTGGTCATTGAGTGTGAGCTGTTGCTTCGTTCTGTTGGAACCACATGTCCTCCAGTTTCAATTCTCATCAATTTGGGGAAATCGTTGATCATGGCTCTGTTGGCGAAGTCCGTTATAGTAACGGTTTGGCCCACTCCTGGCGTTCTAAACAAAAAAAATGGCCAGATGAATCCTCCAGGGTAACCAGCACAAAATGCAGTATCTTTTGAGCGAGTTTAATAGCTCTTCGTGGGTCATACGCGGTAAGCGTTAATTTTGCTTATTCAAGTAAGTGGAGGGATGGAAAAGAGACTTATCGCTCATGATGATTTTGTTGAAAAATTGTACTCCTCTTGGTCGAGATTAAGAATGGCTTGCACGTAGGTTACAAGTGTTTGGGGTTAAGTAGCTAGCAGAACAGCTGATTTATATGTGTGATTTATATGTATGTGACCTGCACTTTGTAGGGGAACATTTACAGGTTTTTCACCAAAAATTCTCCGTCTAATGCCTATTTCTGTGGCATTTCGTCTCTAGTCCGGTCGAAATTCCGGGGCCCTCTTCGAAATCTTGGTCCACCAATAGAGAACATATTAATAGAATCACTGTCGATTTGCAAAATACGATGTTCGCTATCCGGCCGAACGAACCATGGAATATGAAATGAACCACTAAAGCGGCAGAACGGCTGCTCTGGGGCCGGCCACGCCTGGCACCATCTCGTGTTGTCCCAGTCCAAAAAAATAGTTGTTCCGGGTTCTTTAGGAGTATAGCGTTCCATGCCTTACTGACCCTTAACCATGTCCGTGAGGAGGAAGATTGCAAAGAGCATACAATCATGATTTGTACGATATCTTTGTACCTCAAGGCAAATGTCGCAGGAAAAATAAAAACCCGGTATATTTAAGCCGGCTGCTTAGTGCATCCGACAGAAGGAGAACCAGTTTGGAAAGCAGTTCTTACTATAGTACAGAAATCAGCGTGGAAGGTCTTACTTTTGCTGAAATGATTGCGTGTAGACCAGGACGCACGAAGTCTTGCAATTCAAATGAATGGAAGATCAAGAAGCCTTGGAATACGAAACTGGATGTGGAGTCCAGTAATCAGAATTAACGGAAGAACTTGCTGTATTAAGTCGGTACCGGAATGGGAACCCGGTTATTGCGCCGAAGATGATGATAATGGTGAACCAATTGTCCTAATGGAAACTTCATCATATCATCAGGTAATAATCCGATTAAGATTGTTTACTAACAGGACAGGAACCCCTCAAATTAAATTAACAAGGAATCAAAAATTCCAGACTTAAAAAGAATTCCATGAAAAATTGTCATTAAAATAATTTGAAATAATACTTTATAACCTTGCCACGTTCATCATTTGATTGATTGACGAATTTTTCAAAAGAATTGATATTGAAAAACAAATGTTTTTTATTTTTCTGAATCCGTATAATAGCTCGAAAATGTTTTTTTTTTCGTTGGAAGATTAAAACTAAAACATTCCTTATCCATTCCTATTTCATTTAACTCGTTTGTTTTTTTAAAATATATACCTATTGCAATAAAAAAAAACAACATACATACAACTTCCACGAAATCATTTCAAAAACTACCAAAACCTAAAAACAACAAAATAGGAATTATTATTACTCACCAAAAACACACAACCGTATGACATGAAATTAAATAAAAATAATGAAGTAATCCAAATCGGCACCAGCGATCGTGATCAGGAAATTAAAATGTAGAAGAGGAAGAATTTTTTTTTAAGTTTTATTAATTTAATTTTTTCTTTTTTTTAAATTTTGTTCCACTTTTAGATATTGAAAGAAAGAAATTCTCTATAAGACAAATAGAAAAACACTAAGTTTTATGGACAGGAAAAAACACTTTCTTTTCTTTTTTTTTTGTATTATCGATCGATTTTGTTAAACATTTTTTTTCTTTTTCACAATTAACAACAACAATAAATTAATTGAAATTTCGAGAGCAAATTTCGACGAAGAAAGAAAAACACACAACGATACTTTCTGCCTCTCTTTATCTGTGTAGAGCTATAGATACAAGATACAATATCTTTTTTTTTAGTTATAACTTATAACTTGCATTTTCATTAAAAAAAAAATAATAATAAAATATTAATCACCACGGCGATATCAACAAGTAGTTGTTAAGTGTTGACTGTATTGTATTGACGTTTGACATCCGAAACTGCTAGAATTGTCATATCAATCGAAAACAAACAATAAAAATAAATAAAATTCACCCACCCTGTCACGATCAATTGTTGTTTAAACAATATTAAATTAAGAAAAAAAAATTATCTTTTATTCGCCATGCAAAGTGCACAGTGTAGACGTAGGAGAACAAAGTGGAAGACTACTACGACAACGACTACAACAATTGCAATCAAATAATCACTTTTTCAAAAGATACAGAAACACAATAGCCGCAGCTCATAAAATACACTGAGTTTGCGATACAATATACTCTTGGGATTTGGTTGGTTTTTTGCTGGATGAACTGCGTGTATCTCGCCGAAAGTCACAAACCATTTGACTGTATCTGTTGGATTTGGATAAAAGCGAAGGTTAACCATTTCTATGATTATTATTGTGGCAGCAGTTAGCAAGTGCGAAATATATGCGAAGAAAATCCGAGATGTGCGATGATAAAATGGCAAAAGATACGGCAGAAATGTCAGATAAAAAAAAAAAAAAAAAACTTGTCAGGATGACTTCACCGATAGAGTATCTGAAGGGTAGAGAGCGATATCTTATTGCAATTTTAACATATCTACACGATTCAAATGGAATTCTTTTATTTTTTTTTCAAGTAGGTATATACCTCTCGTTGACTTTTATTGAAGTCTGTTTTCAAAACAGGGTGGGGGTGGGGGCACAGAGGCGAAGTAGGAAGGCCAAATGATTCGATATGGTGGCGAAGATGACTAATAAAGAATAATAGTTAACGTAGCACTTCTATTGATTTAAACAAAAAAAAATTATATTTCCCTCTGATTGGGTTCGGGGTGTCGTCGACTGTCTAAAACTCACCACCATATTTAACGAGCGAACAAAAATTAATAAATAACGTGACTTTTACCGGATGTGTGACAAGAATATGGATATATGAATTTTTTCACCGACTCGTCGGTCGTGGTCGTCTGGGCCCCTCTGATGTTGCTGCTTCTGCTGCTGATAGGTTCTTCGTGGCAGGGAGTCCGATTGCGACAATAATTTGCAATTATGTGCCACTTAACCGATAGCAAACGGATGTAACACGCATATCTGGTCATGCGGGTAAGGGGAGACTTAAAGTTGATACAATATCCAGAAACAGCTGGATATGGAATTCAAAAAATAAGGCGTTTTCGTTGGATTTTGTTTTTGTCTGTTTATTTGTATCCAAACTAAATACACCCTGAGCCTGAACAAATCAAAAAGCTGGCACGTAACCGATCGCCGGCAGTGATTTCGATTCGGATATCAACCCACCACAGACCACACCGCAGGCAGGCTGGTAGCCACATCTATATGCATGTCTCTCGATGGGCGAAATACAGTAAGTTCAGCAACATCCATTACAATAAAGGTAGGTTGCAAGGGGTGCGTTTGCTATAGCCTAACCACAAGGGTGCAGCAGCGGCAACAAACAGTGCAAACACAGCAGAAAATTAAAGGGAAACTGATTGCGAAAAAATAAACGAAGAAATATACAAAATGAAAAAAAAAAAACACTACCACCCCCATACAAAATAAACCAGACAGTAGATACAACTACATTCTGACAAGCCGGTAAAAAGTGAAAATGAATTTTGCAACAACGACGACTATAGTCTCCAACGCGACAAAAGCCTAATGCTTTCGTCCAGAGAAAGAGAGACAGAAGTGAGATTTAGACGACAACGACAACGACAACGGAGAACTTTCTCCCTTGCTCAGCTGATTTTCTTGTGTTTCCACCCGACAATAAAAAAAAACCAATAAAAATGTTACATACAAACAAATAACTAACCGTACCAACAACGTACCGTACAACGACCGACAAAAGATTAATAAAAAATACAACTGTACAATAAAAATAATTATATGTATATAGAGCGCAGTGAAAACAACACACGACCCCACCGCAGCTGATTCTAAAAGCAGACTGACATTCCCCGAATGAACAGTTTTTGCCGACACCGATAATACACTCTGTTCGAGTTTGAGCTACCAGAGATGCCGGTTTGTTGATGAGGGCGGTGGCGCTGTTGGCAATGATGGCGGCGGCAACGGCGAAAGTATCTAACGGAGAGTATTTCATATTTGTGTGAGATATCTATGAGGGTTTACTTTGCGGGTGTATTTAGTTTTGTTAGAAATTTCTTTGTCATTCAGAAAAAAACAGGGATGTCAACTTTGGTTCACAGTTATTGTTGATGAATTCAGTGTTAAAAGAGTACTGAAACGTATTTTTTAACTCTTTGTTGAATTTTTTTTTTGTTCTGTATTTACCAGCACCTGTACCACGAATAACTTTTTTATTTTCGAATAAAACTGTATTTGTTTTTCTTTTTTCACGTTACTATCAAGTTTTTTTTCAGTGGCTGACCGTCCTGGCAGAGGTACTCATCGAAATATTCGCACTGAAGATAACGCGGAAGGTATGCGGCAGAGTGTTGTAAATGATGCATCTGTCCCAAATCGTCTTTGTTCGGTCTAATTGGGCATGTCCAGAACTACCTATATTGGTTATAATTTTAAAGTTGGATCTAAAGATGTACCCGTATACAAAATTCAAAATGTACAAACACACTTACCGCAAGACGGCGGGCGCCTCCCTGTATTTGAATCCATTAATTTTATTCAAAACAGTCGTTTTAGGGATTGGCTGTCTTGATTCTCCAATTGATGGTTATTTTCTCTTTCAAAAAACCCACGGACGGCGGCGGCGTTTAGCTTGCACTAGGAGTTTGAAAAATTGCAACCCAATTGAGATTCGAAGTCACGATCTCTGGGTTCACAAGCAAACATCTTACCACGCCTAGATTTTTTTGGCAGGGTCATCTTAATTTTAAGCAAATCTTAATTTGAAGGTGAATGCAATTTGTTTACACATTTTTCGGGCACATACAAAAAAATTATATAAAACGTTAGATTTTAATTTTAAAATTAAATTATATGTAACAGTTTTTTTTAGATTGAAAGAAAACCACATTAATTAATGCTGCTAATAATTCTTTAATTCTGTATGATACTCACACTACTTTGAAAGATTTTTTCGAGCAGTACATGGAGAATCAAACGACTATTTTCTCACGAAAAATTAACGGTCGACTTTTCGATATCCATTGTTTTTTAAAAAAAATTATTTTGAATATAAAACCGAATATGGATTTACACATCGCAAGAAGTTAACGCGAATTTAAAATTAGAATGTTGTTTATAATTTTGTTAAAGTCTTGCGAAGCGTTTGATTTAAAATCATTAGAAACAAACTGAAGTTTCTGTATGGAGTTTGAATTTTAGGACTTATTATAAGAATACTAGTTGACTCGGCAAACGTTGTTGTGCCACATAATTTATTTCTGGTGCATATTTAGATTGACAAGCAAAAAATTACGAATGTTTTGTAAGTGTGTTGGAATGTTTTAACGAACGATAAAATTGATCTTATGTGATCAGTAAAATAGAACGAATGAAACAATTTTATTTGACGTTTTTTAGGCTGCAATGAAAGTGCGCATTGTCATTTTATAAACAAACTTTAAACTTCTGGTCTCCTTCATTCTTCTAACGTAAGCAAGGCCTGCACGCTGCTTTTACCATAAAAAGGTCTCTAACAGACTTTTGCAGTTGGCGCCTCTTTCTTCAATTGATCTTGGAGGTTTGGTGGCCGCGAATTTTGTCCTCAAAAGTATTATCAGCTGCTACTTTTGACCCAAGACAGTTTAAGAAAGTTACTACTTTAAATTCAGGTTCAACTACCCCGATTGTTTGACGAAGTCTTCTTACTCCATTTACAAGACCCTTTAACTGTTTCCAATGGCGACAAATGTCAATTCTGTTTTAATATTTGTGAAGTAAGAAGTTGGATAGTAGAATACACGTTATCACTATATATAATAAAATTGAAGCAGTTTCGGCTGTGCACGTATCACGCGAGAACGACACAACGAAATTGAACAAATCCTTTTTTAATTGATAGGAAATTACCTCCAGTAACATAATATGACACATTTTTTTAAATAAATTTACTAAATCTTTGTAAATTGGCAAAAAAATTGCTTACCACATCACGCAAAATGAGAAAATGTATGTACAATGAACAATTACGCCATACATTGGGTTGTAGCGTACCAACTTCTAGTCTAAAACAGATGGCGTAGGAATTGTAACTTTTTATTTTAAGCTACATTAAGGTCATCATCTTAGTATTAGTAAACGGTTGGTAATTACATGTGTCTCAAAGACTGGTGGCAAATACTCAAAGCTAAACTAAGAGGACACTATAACTACTTCGGGATTAGCGGAAATTATCAATGGATAAATAAGTTTTATTGGTTAATAACAAAGCTAGCGTTTAAGTGGATAAACCGACGTAGTCAGAAACATTGAAGATTAAATAAAAAGTACACAGCTTTTAAATACATAAATTTATTCGCACGATAGCTCCTTAAGGAGCCAAGGCCTAGTGACTTATACTCTCAACCATTACCGTGTGTGTGTTGCGTGTTGCTAATCTGTTACAATGGAAGGGATCCTCAGTTTACCGCCGAATCCGAACAGCTACATGAGATGCACCTTTTCTAGACAAAATTTACTCTTGAAGGTTTTGTCAGTTCCGGAGTACCCCGGAAAAGAAGGTGGATAAAAGCGGGATTCGAACCCAGGCTAATTCGCTTAGCAGTGCGACACACTAACCACTAAGCTACGGGGCACTACCGAATATTTTATTCATCAAAAAAATTCGTATATGGTATTGGCGCATCCGGCACCAATTAAAGAAACACTGGGGAGTTAAATTGTTCGCCTTAAAAAATCAGATAACGCGAGATGTTGCCAGGCGTGGTCGGCCCTTGAGCAGCTAGCCGTTCTGCAGAGAATATCGCCAAAAAAGTCAAAGAGGATATCGGAATACCAATTAGACGACGCCGACGTGGCACGCAAATAGCCATTAGCCTTTTTCGAACACATATTCGTTAAACAGATGATCTAAAATGGAACCCCAAAAAGGATTTTGTTTGCGTTTTTTAGCTAATAATAACTTAAACTTAAAAATAATGAAATACTATTTTGACCTATTTATTTTTTAAACAATGAAATGATGTGATTCTTTGCCTATTAATTTGTTTTTATAAAAAAAAAAAACAAAAAGTTCCTATACACTTAAAGCAACATATTACCTACAAGTACAAAATTAGTGATAATATATATTAAATAGATAAATATAATATTTATAAGATTAACTAACGGGTCCGCGCCAAATAACTTCTTTTTTTTTTGAAAATGCTTCATCAACATCGAGTGTAGCTTCGGCTGTGTGGCACGTGGCGCCGTCCTGTTGAAACCAAATGTTGCCTATATCCTCGTCTTCAATTTTTGTGAACAAAAATTCGTTCAACATGGCCCGATAACGATCGCCATTGACTGTAACGGCCACTTCTTGCTCATTTTGGAAAAATATCCCAATTATGCCTTTGGACCAAAATCCGCACCAAACAGTGACTCGTTTTGGGTGTATCGGCTTTTCAATGTATGCGTGCGGGTTTTCTGTTCCCCAAATGCGACAATTTTGCTTGTTTACATACCCGCGAAGATCAAAATGAGCTTCATCTGAAAAGGATGATTTTTTTTGGCAAAATCGGCATCTTCTCTAAGTCGATCGCAGGCAGTAATGTCACAATATTTCCCAGCGTATACACAACCATATTCGTTCAGCGGAAAGATAAAACTAATTATCTGTCAAATCAGACATGAGCTAAGTGTTACCATTCACGAAATAAGCACTAGTTGAAAAAAAAAACGTTAGATGGCGGATCCTTTATAAGAATGTTACTTTAATTTAAACTTACAAAAAACTGCAATTAATGATATTAATTGTAAGAAGCTAGGTACTTTAGTTACCTGCACAAAATTTATTAACATGCTAACCTAATGTATTGTCATTTTATTTTTACTTTTTGTTTTAATTTTTGCGTTCTAATAAAAAAAACCGTATAGAGGAAACCAAGTTTTTCTTACGACTAACGGCTTTTTGATTTCACTGTTCGAAAACAGGAAACTATCTGTCCGGCTTCAGGAAACATGTGTTCGGTAATTGGCAAAAATGGTTGCTTTCAATTTAATCGTATTTCTTTATTTACTGATATTTTTTTATGAAAAAAACTACTAGATATCAGGCAATAAAATATTTGACGACTTATATTTTTTTTACTAGAACAATAGTCTATTATCTATCCACCGCAATTCTTAACTCTCCTTTAATTATTTCGCAAGTACAATATAATGATAACTTCTTAGCTTTCAGTTTCTGAAGAATGTGTAAAATCTAGCAGACAGCCCTGTTCAAAAGTATTTTTTATTATCAACTTTACTCCTAAAGCTGCCACTCTTGCAAAGATACTCAACAATTCGTATTTTTTTGTTGTTTGCCAATTGCTTAATGCATTCGCTCTCTAATCCTCTCTTTGCAGGTTTTTTTTCTAACATTCTTCCATTTTGCCATTCGATTTTCTTTAGTTTCCTGTTCCAAAAAAAAAAAAAAATAATGTTCTTCCTCCTTCAGACAGGGTTTGTTTTTAATTCGATTCTCTTTTGATTGAAAGTTTCAGCTATGTTTTCTATGCTACCTTTCGTCTGTTTCTAACATTTTTTTTTTGTATAGAAAAATCATAGTTGTATTGTGTTGAGAGGGCAGTTGTGTTTGTGTCAAAGAGAATCTATACAATTTACACCGTCGAGCGTCGACGACAGACGACACCACACACTCACTGTATCGCCAGCGCCACCACCATTCCACCCCCAATTTCGATGAAGTTTGTTTCCTGTGTATGTCGTGGCTGCCATTGCTTGCCGTTGGGGGTTGATTGCTTTTATTTTATTATTAATAAAAATTTATACCGATTATATGTATATAACTACATTTTATACGAAACCGTATTTTCGATGAAAGAAAAAACGTTAGATAAAGATGAAAAGATACACCCTTTCCTTGGTTGTAGTTGCCGGACGTTGAGTGAAAATAGTTAAAGATGCGCACATAATTAGAAGTTAGATCAATCGAGGGAGGAATCTTATTTACAGGCCGACTCCACACGATATAATTTCTCTCATAATCTTCAACATGAGATGAAATATCCAATGGAGTCGCGTTGTTTCGGAGTCTGTTGGGATGTTAGACATCTCTCTCCGCGGTTCTATCTTGACATCGATGTCTTGATAACAATTTGACGTTTGTGTTTTTTCTTTCTTTTTTTAGGGTTCATCTCATTATTTTTTGTCTCTCATGCGGGTAGTTGCTCTTTTTGTGCGCTTTACAAATTTAGTTTGCAGTGAAAAAGCCTGAATACAATATTTTTATTAGTTTATGTGTATTAACAAGAGTAAATGAGACAACATTTATATTTTTTTAATGGAATAAATGTTTTAAAATGATAAAATTAACAAATATAAGAAGAAGAATTTCTATCTTTTGACTTTTGTCAGAGAAACAAACACATAAGCCTCTCTTGCTTTAATGAAATATCAAGACATGAACTGCCCAGCGAAGAAAAAAGAAAATGGTCTGATATTTATGTCAGAGATCTGGTTAGCAATACAGATATCGTGTGGAGTCGGCCTGTTATAGTCACCGAACATCGACATATTTATCGCAGATGTTTTTTTATTTCATGCGCCCCAAGTTGATATTTATGTTGAAACTACATCGACATCGGCATCATCGGGAGAAAGTGCCGAACTCACAACTGTAATCGGGAATTGTTTATTAAAGTTAATAAGAAGGAATTTTATGGTTCAGCTCTGCTTGCCTGCCAGCTCGAGCCAGTGGCAGCGGCCAGTGCCATATTTTATGGGAGGAAATTTTGTGTTAAGTGTTTTTTTGTTGTTGTTTTGATATGGGAAAACTTTTTTTTTTTTTTAGTTGAGTGGAAAGGTCGTAGACTATAAGTCGCTTCTTCCATATGGAAACGACAACGATGCTGAAGAAGATACAATTATTATTAGTATTTTGTGGTTTGGGTAGAAATTGTGGGTTTTGGCAAGCGACATCCTCTTCGGGGTGATTTAGTTCGGAATGTGGATAATAAAAAGGTGATCAATTTCTAAGGAGCAGACAGTAAAGGATGCAGTAGTTTTTCACAGATGGTTGGGAAAATGCATTTGGCCTTTTGTAAATGGCTGCTGTTTTGATGGCGAAAGAAATGCAGTAAATCTTTATAAAGACGACAGATGGAAAGTAATTTTTTTTTATATGTAATTTACACACGCATTCAAGGGGTTATGCTGTTATAATGATGTATAATTTTATTAATCTAGCACGGGTCACACGAGATATGGGGAGGGAATGGATGGACATTGATTTTGTAAATTTTTAAGTTCTTGCGATGATGAGAATAATCGAATTAAAAACATGTTTCAAATTCGTGCAGTACGGCTAAAGAACCAAATCACTAAAATAAATACTTGGTATGTCTATTAGTGTTTTAAATAATTTACGAAAAATTATAGAACGAGATAGCAAAACAACAGAAGAAGGCATAGGTAGGTATATCCAATCAAGCAATTCCACCACACTCTAGTGGTGCGTCTTAAGAAAGAGTATCGAATTAAGCGTGATATCTATAAAGCTGATGTTGTTATTGATGCGAAATTATGTTTGTTTTTGGCAATTCACAATTGAATAAGAAATCCTTAAGGTTCATGAAACATCTATAACTATTAATCAAGGCATTATTATGTATTCATTTTAATGTAAATTTACATCAAAACAAGAAAAGATCCAAGTAAAAATATAAAAGGATACATACATTCGTGTTGTGCGGCTAAAGAAAACATTTCTAAATTAAATATAACATCTATTAGGCTGTGAAAATACAAATATATGCTTATTCGTTTTAAGAAAATCGACAGAACAAACATGGAAGAAATAATCACACAGGACGGAACACTTAACATGCATGTCGTTCCGTTGAAAAGAATCTTTACATAGTAAAAAGTCTATTAAGCGGATAACACATTTTTACTTGCGATTACTATAAGGCAAGTAATGCATTCGTAAAAAAATTATATAACAATCAAAAATAACATTTTGATGATAAGAAAGTCGAAAAAAGTGGGTCGGACAATTCTGTCTGCCTGTCTGTGTGTACATCTGTCCGTATCAAATCCTACAGCCTAAATGATAGGGCCGATTATCTTCAAACTTGGTACATATTATTTTTAGAATACACTACCCGTCTGTTTTTCGAATTGAAATTAAACATAGCTCCAAAATAACTTTTAATGCACTTATTTTTCTCGAAAGCGGCTTTAACGATTTTGATAAAACTTTCTGAATAGTGTTTTCTATGCTATTTTGGTTTGAATGGATTTTTCAGGAAAAGTTTCATAGCAGTACCTCCCATATGTTCGGTTTTTTTTTAAATAAGACTTTCTCCTTAACTAATAGACGTATTTTGATGAAATTTTCAAAATATGTAGTGTTCAAATAATAATTCAAAAACAATTTTTTGCCAAGGGAAAATCTCGCCGGGTTATACATTCCAAATTCGTGTTGTTCGGTTAAAAAAAGAAAACCTATATATATAACTAAACCGTTAAGCAAAAAGCTTAAGCTGATTTTTCTCACAAACAAGAAATTTTATAAAAAATCTGTGAACTATTGTAGTTATTATTTATTTATTTATATTTAGTGGAAAACAATTTAATATGGTTGCCTTAAAACGACACCTCCGATGAGACATTTTTTACTTGCAATTTAGGTACTAAAATGCAAGTTATGGATTCGTGCAAAAAATATTAACAATCAAACATGACATTACGATAATAGAGAAGTTGAAAAAAGTGGGTCCGGAAATTCCGTCCGTCTGTCTGTCTGTTCGCGCCTCTACAGCCTAAACGGATGGGCCGATTTGCTTCAAACTTGGTATTTAGTATTCATCATCATCAGTTTTGCTCTAGGTCGAAAAATGACGGTACCTGCCACACAATTTTGAACAAAAAGTTAGATTTTCTCTAACGATTTTGTTAAAACTTTCAGTTAGAATAAATTTTTCGAAATACTTCTATATAACCGGTTTTTTTTAAATGCGGTTTTATCGTAAACTATTATCCCGATTTCAATAAAATTTTGCACACAGGAAGTCATTTATAATTCAAATAATATCGCATTTCAAAATTTTCAAAAACTTTTTTTTTCAATTTTTTTAATTTTTTAAAAAAAAATTTGGTTTTCGAAATATTTTGAAAATGGGTGGATTGAATTTTTTTATACAATTTTCCCAGATGAAAACTACAGATTGCCTTATAATGACATACTAGAAAAAAATTTAAAATATTTTTTCGAAAAGTTTTTCAAGAAACGACTTTTTAAAAAAACTGGTCAAACGATTTTATAAAAAATTTTTTTCTTTGATAGACATTTGGTTTCCAAATTTTATTTTATAATTAGTTTTTCCAAAAAAAAACTCTGAAACTAATTAAAAAAAATAAAGAATTTTCTAAAAAAAATATTATTTTATTTTAACGTGTGGTTTTCAATCTGGCAATACTTTTTTCGGAGATGATTTTTTGACAGCTGTCTCTTGATTTGTGCTCAGTTTGGTTTGCGATTTCATAAGGAATAGACTTACTGCTGAACAAAGTTTGCAAATTGTGCAAATTTATTACCAAAATAATGGTTCGTTTCGGTGGAGCAGAGTATCGAAGAAGACCCAAATGAGTCTATCCGCCATCGCGCGCGGAAGGATCTTGGTTTGAAGGCTTACAAAATCCAACACGTTCAAGAATTGAAGCCGAACGCCCATCAAGTCACACGTTCGGTGAATGGGCCCAAAACGAAATGGCCACCGATCCCGATTTTCACAAAATTGGGAAAATTGGGCCTCGGCTGGAATTTGTTCGAGCCAGCCACGGCGGCCACTTCCCCGAAATCATTTTAAGAACATAATGCAAGCCCTTATCTTTATAATAAAGCTAGATTCTTGGCCATAACATTAAACTATATGCGTTTTATATCTTCTTGAAAACCACACGTCTAAAAAAACACACTTATATACATACATATGCAGCCACTAAGCAATTACAGTCAAACTTCCTCATAACGAACTTCTATATAGTGAATATCTCTCTATAACGAATTGATTTCAAGTACCTATATAGCTTGTTCGTTACTTTTTTATTGTGTTTTGATCTCCTTATAACGAATTTCCATATGGTGAATTTTTCTCTATAACGAACAAATTTTGTTGCTGGAAATGCAAATCCCATACATAAGTTTTCTTTTTCATATAACGATTTTTTTCAAATAATTTTCTGTTAAAAATAACACGATGTGGAGAAAAAAACCTTATAAGGGGATTTCCCAAGATCTTAAATGCAAGCATTCTATGTTCAGAAATCAGTGAAATAATTAGAAATGTCTCGAAGAAGCTTTTCTCTTGCGAAAACGTTTTTGATAAATAATAAAAAGTTGAAGAAGGATTGACTAAGAAAACAGATAAATTTAAGCAATTTGGAATTCCTCGCAGTAGCTTATCATTAATTAAAAAAAAAACAACAGTGATTTTAAGAAATGTCGAAGACGAGGAACTAAATGCAAAAATTCTGTATAACGAATTTTCTATATAACGAAGTAATTTTTTGGTCCCGTACGAATTCGTCATTAATTAAAAAAAAACAACAGTGATTTTAAGAAATGTCGAAGACGAGGAACTAAATGCAAAAATTCTGTATAACGAATTTTCTATATAACGAAGTAATTTTTTGGTCCCGTACGAATTCGCTATAGGGAAGTTTGACTGTATCTAGCATAAGAACTAGTTCATGCGACCCAGTCGTGCAATTTATTTTTTACTTTCTCTTAGGTATAACATTATTTTTGAATGTTCTTTTTTGGACTTTAAATAATTAAGAAAAAACTTTTTTTCAAAATTTTGAAAAATTCTATATTTTGAAATCAAATAAAAAAATTGAAATTCGTTTAATGTACTTCAAACTTTTTTCGACGGTATTTTGTATCTCAATATAATAAGAGACGGTAACAAAGCCGAACCCTGAGCACCCCAGTTTTTATTTTATGATTAAAAATATTAAATTGAAATAATGTTTATAGGCTTTCAAGATCTAAAGGGAAGTTACTTTTAAGAAACTTTTGGGGAGTTTCGTTGTCATAAAGCATTTTTCAAAATATATAAATATATTCCATTTAAGATTCATTTCTCTCGTCATTATTAAAAAACAATAGTTACCTAGCTCACAAAAAAACCGAAACACCCTTTATTCAAAAATTCGTTTGAATGTCATAAAACCCTTTTTCCATTGAAGTTCCATTTTCCATTTAGTTTCCTCTGCGATGCAAGATTTTCTTCAAAAACGCAAGCTTAAATATTATATCTTGTATCTATCTACCACCCAAGGAAAGATTGAAATTAAAAGCAAAAGTAATTAATCACCAGCGCTGTCGCACACATTTCCTAAACCCTAATACCCGGAGTGACTCCAAAAAAAAAAAGAAAAACAATAAACAAAATTCTGGATTATCGCTCAAAGGAATTTCATCCGATAATTTGTGATAATGGAACTAACACCATCCAAGCGATGTGATAAGAAGACTTTTTCAAAAACACTTGGCATGGAATGGAATTTCCAAGCCACTACCTTCCTCCTTCTCCTCCTCCACGATCTCTAATCAATTCAGCTTTGCAATGATAATGTGAATGTGTAGATTTTACTTTTTGCTGAATATTGCGGCGATAAGCGCAGGAGACGCCCATTAATTTATTAAGAAACAAATTCTAATTAAACTTAATGTTCGGTTCGGTTAGATTCGGCATTCGGATACTGATAGTGTGCTAGCATGCGTGCGAGGGGTGTTAAAATAATGCTGCTGATAGCGAAAAAGTATATTTGTGTCGGTAAACCAATACCTGAGTATCTGTGTGTGTGTTTAGATACGAATTAGGATGTATTGCAGTTGAAACGATGACTAACGTTGGAAACTGTGATTCATCTTTAGTCTTATCATTCAGTGAAACATGAAGAAAAAAAACCGGCAGTCAAGACCACGTCTAATGAGTTTCAGCAAATAAACTTAAGGCAGTTGTTTACAATATTTGTATTGGAATAAATACATATCATGACGGAAACTAATGGCACCAAGCAATTATGGAAATGTTATCAGACAGTTTGACAGCGAAACATTGGACAGAAAAATTTGTTTTCGGAATTTAGAAAGACACGAGTTTGTAGGCCAAGATAAGTGATGGGCGGTATGTGGCTGATAAGTTAGACAATGGGTAAATGTTTAACGTGTCGCTAGCATATTAACTAACTGACGTTTGATAAGAAACTGTGGTTTTTTGGGGTATTTTTTGGAGAAAATGATAAAAACATGTGAAAAAAAAACTATTGAGTAGATTTTTATTTTTGGTTGCAACAATTTATGTCATTGGATAGATGACATGTGAAACTTTTTAAGAATCTCAGAAGTTAACAAAATTAAAAATATTGGATTTTTGTAAATACATATATGATGTTTTACACACATACATACACAGCTGGTCAACAAAATAGATGCGACTATTTATTTTCTTCTTATATTATTTTTAACTTACGTTAATAGGTACTATAGGGCAAGTTATGGATTAGTGCAAAAAAAAACTAAAAGTCAAACATGACATTACGATGATAGAGCAGTCGAAAACAGTTGGTCCGGAAATTCCATCCGTCTGTCTGTATATTCGCACCTCTACAGTCTAAACGGATAGGCAGATTTACTTCAAACTTGGTATTTAGTATTTATTTGGTAGTATCTCGGGGGTGTTTTTCATTTTTGCTCTAGGTCGAAAAATACCGGTACCTGCCATACAATCTTTAACAAAAAGTTTGATTTTCTCGACAACGGCTCTTACGATTTTGATAAAACTTTCAGGGTGCTATTTTTTTTACAACAATACATCTTCCAGTTAGAATGAGTTTTTCGAAATTTGTTCTATAACGGTAGCTCTCATAGAACCGGGTTTTTCAAATGTGTTTTTATCGTAAACCATTATTCCGATTTCAATAAAATTTTGAACACAAGAAGTCATTTATAATTCGATTAATATTGCATTTCAAAAGTTTCAAAAACTTTTTTTTTTATTTTTTTTTTTAATTAAAAAAAAAATGGTTTTTGAAATATTTTGAATTTATTGATTTTTTTTTTAAATAAAAAGATAAAAACTAAAGATTTTTTATAATGACATACTAAAAAAAATTAAAATATTTTTTCAAAATAAACTGGTCGAACGATTTTCAATATTTTTTTTCCTGGATAGACATTTAGTTTTGAATTTTATTGCATAGTTAATTTTTCCGAAAAAAAATTCTTAACTAATTAACGACTGGGTCGCACATACTTGCTCCTATGTGCTAATCCTTTTTAAGTGCAGGTTGAAAGGAAGGTAGGTACTAAAATTAAGATACACATTCCAACTACTGTTAAGCGAGTGGGTATAGACAATATTAAAAGTTAACACAGTGGTTTTGTTTATTTATAGGCAAGTGTAAACTTTTGTTTTCTTGATTGAAATTTTTGCATTCAGTAGAAATCGAATAGTTTTTTATTTGTTAGTTGTTTTTGTGTGTTTATCATAGACTTCCTTATTTATTCTGTGTGTTTTTATGATGATGAAATGCTTTAAAATACGTAGATATGTATGTAGGTTGTCACTTACTTTTATTTGACTAATGGCTAGGACTCAGCCGAGCAATATGAAATAAAAATAAATATTAAACAAATAATTTTTTTTTATACAATCAAAAAAACACTATTCATAACGTTTTTTGGAAAAAAAATGTTGTAAGCCATCTTATTTCTTAAGCTGTTTTCTACTTTATGAATTTTTCATTTCAAAATCGTTCGACCAGTTTTTTCAAAAAAATGTTTTTTTGAAAAACTTTTCGAAAACAAATTAAAATTTTTTTTTGAGTATGTCAATTTAAAGAAATCTATAGTTTACACTAGAAGTAAAATTAAAAAAAAAATGTATAGATCCGTTTTCAAAATATTCAAAAAACAAAATAATTTTTTTTAAAAAATATTAAAAATAAAAATAAAATGTTTTTGAAAATGTTAATAAGCAATATTTTTCAAATCATAAAACACTATATATTTTGAAAATTTCATCAAAATCCGTCAATAAGTTAACGAGAAAAATATGATTTTAAAAATTATATAAAAATTATATAATAAATAATAAATAATTACCGTTATAAAACTTTTTCTGAAAAATCCATTGAAATTGAAAGATAGATTTTGCATAGAAAACACCATTCAGAAAGTTTTATCAAAATCGTAGGAGAAAAATAAATTTTGCATTAAAAGTTATATGGCAGGTACCGTTAGTTTTGGAGCTAGAATGCCAATTCGAAAAACAATCGGGTAGAGACTCTAAAAATACTATATACCAAGTTTGAATAAAATCGGCCCAACCGTTTAGCCTGTAGGAATCGATACGGACAGACAGACAGACAGACGGACGAAATTTCCGAGCCGAATTTTTTAGACTTCGCTATCATCGTAATGTCATGTTTGATTGTTAGAATTTCTTTTTACGAATGCATAACTTGCCTTTATAGTCCCTATAAATCGCAAGTAAAAATGAAAGAATTTTCGAAAAAAAATGATTTTTTTTATTTTAGAATATACATATGTACTTACATACAAACATAGCATATAACATAGGAGCCACTAAGCAATTGTCTAGAATAAGAACAAGTTCATGCGAACTAGCCGTGCATTTGATTTAAATATTATTTGACGATGTGACTGCACATATGAGCAAGTACTTGCGACCCAGTCTGGCAATCTATTTGATATTATTTTTTTGATTTATTATATTTTGTACAAAACTACATATTCGTTAAACCTATAAATGACAAAGTAAATGTCATTAATTGGAGTTCTTAAATTGCTTTCACGGGGACTATTTGACTTGGACATAAAAATAGGTATGTCATTCTAAATAACGAATTAAATGAAAATTAATAAGTATTTTATGGTTATTTACATGAAATTTACTTTAATATCCCGAGTCTCCTCCATTATTATCCAGAACTTTTTGGAGACGACGTGGCATAGAATCTACAAGCTTCTTGCAAGTTTCTTGAGGTATGGAATACTATTCCTTCTGAACAGGTTTCCAATATTGACCACCAAGTTTTCTTTTAAGCTCAATCCACAAGTTCTCAATGGGATTGAGATCAGGGGATTGACTTGGCCATGGAAAAACTGAAACTTCATTCTCTTGAAATCAATTCTGCTGAAATTTCCATAGGAGGGAAATGTTTTCTTCGGCAAATGAAAGCATCACATCTTCCAAAATATCGCTATAATATCCATACTTTGTTAGGATGATGTTAATACGGAATATAGGACCGACGCCATACCACGAAAAACATCCCCATACTACTATATTTCCTTCTCTTTGTCTTTAGGTCACCTTACATTACGTCCAGAGTCCAAAGAGAACAAATTTATTTTTGTTTCATCACTCCATAGGATGTTTCGCTATTTTCTTATATTATCCGCTCCTTTCCAATTACTGCAACTTAAGGCAAATTCTTTTCGGGATCTAACGTTTTTAGCCATGAGCTTTCCTAAACGGCCGTATGGCAAGTACCGTTATTTTTAGCCCTAAAAATAAAATTTCAATTTCCCCTCTGAGGAATGCGAAGGGATACACAAATACCAAATTTGAAGCCAATCGCTTATCCCGTTTAGGCTACAGCTCGATATACACCCAGACAGACAGACAGAAATTTTTTGCCAATGACTTTTTTAGGCTTCTCTATGATCGTAATATCATGTTTGATTGTTATCTCAACTTTTTTAATATTCACGAATCCTAAACTTGCCTTATAGTCCCTATAATCGCAAGTAAAAACGGCAATCTCTACAGAAGACGGCTTATGGCAAGGGACAAGAAGGAATTATGAAAACGATCTTCAATGTCATAAGCTTTACAGAATGACAGAGAACCGAAATATACTCCTGACCGAAGGAATTCCCCCTATTGGTTCGAAGTAAGAATTGGCCCACGGTATGAGTATTGCCAGCAGTAAGAGTCTGCTACAAACGCCTCCCCTGTAGGTTCGGGTAAAAGCCTGCTTACACACCCAACCCTGTGGGTTAATGGCGTCTAGAATAGTCCAATGGTTTGGGGTGTGCCTCAGGTAAAAGTTATCTTAACTTAATCCCTACCTAAATATCGGGAATATAATAGTTCTACTAAAGTGCGGGTCGCCGATATAAGAGGCTTCCATGAGAACGGTGTTTTACCTGTGGTTCTTATAGCTGGCTATGCGGAACAGCGATGAGGTTTTCTAAGATATCACTGCGACCTTGGACACATAGAATTCCAGAACTGTTGTTTTTTTAATGGCTGGTAGGCCATCGAACCTTAGGGCGTCGAACGAACTTATACGTATCTTTGGAAATGGACGAGGCCGTACCCAGGCTTTAAATGGGTACCTTGGGTTAAAAAGTGCCCTAGCTAATTCATCGAGCTTACTCGGAAAGGTATCAACATTGAAAGAAGTTTTGTACATCGCCTTGATACTAGTGGTGCATAATAGGCAAATAGGTCCAGCTCTTCAGCAAAGAGGAAAACTTTTGCCATAACATAACTATTAATCGCAACTAGAGTGGCTAGTCATAAAGTAGACTGATCCAATACTCTAGGGATCTTGTCGTAGCTCAATTTGACACCTATGCGATTAGGCTCGCCGTGATATAAGAACTTAATACCCAGGTGCTCTCGATAAGCGATTGAATGAATAGATCTGGGAATGCCGTCTTGGACGATGATTTCTTTGTAATCGAAGATCTTTTGGAGAAGGTGGAGACGAAAGGGCCTGCTTTTCAGCAAGTTTATAAGGTGACTGAGTGCTTCTGCCCGAATTACAACCTGGACAACAGAGTTCTTATGAATCAGCATAACGCAATTACGATCTTAGAATCTTGGTTTAATAGGGTTCACTAACGAAAACTTTGTAAACGCTAACATCGCGGAGCAAAATGGCCAAGTTCCTTGCTCATCCCTAAGGTTGAACACCAAATGATTTGAAAGAATTCCACGGAAGGTGGATGGTACACCCAATATTGTACTACGACCTCACCCTGAGGATGCAATAAAAAATACACACAACACTGTTTAACACCGCAATGAAAAATGCATCTTATTCAGTGAATTGGAAGACAGCTGTTGAATAACCTCTCCCGAAAAAGTGAAAGGATAATTCCAATCCGACAAATCTCTGGTCGATAAGTCTTCTTTTAAGTACCAGCAAGGTAGTGCCCCGTGGCTTAGTGGTTAGTGTGTCGACTGCTAAGCGAAAGAACCTGGGTTCATATCCAGATCATAGCCACCTTTTTTTTCTGGGGTACTGCCTCTTGCGAGGAACTGACAAAACCTCCAAGAGTAAAATTTGTCTCCAAAAAGTGCATCTCATGTAGCCGTTCGGACTCGGCGGTAAACTGTAGGTCCCATCCATTCTTGCAGAATAACAATACACACACAGGAATGGTTGAGAGTATAAGTCACTAGGCCTTGGCTCCTTAAGGAGCTGTCGGGTTTTTGGCAGTACCCCGGAAAAGAAAGTGGCTATGAGCGGAACTCGAACCCAGGCTCATTCGCTTAGCAGTTCGACACACTAACCATTAAGCCACGGGGCATGCTTTATATATGCTTTACGACATGCTTAATGGTAGACACTAGAAAGTTTGTTGTCAAGAGTGGAACGAAATGTGACTTCTACCTCAACATTTGATACTAAAAATGGTCTGCATCAGGGAGCGGTGAACTCGCCGATTCTCTTTAGAATTTACATCAGCCATAGTGATATAGTGATACGATAAAGAACAGGCGCTATTTAGCGATCGCTTTACGACATTAATATCCACGGCGAGTATAAGTGTGGTAAAGTGCTTTAGCATCTGGGGAGAATGCTTCTCTGGCCAGGGATACGGAAGCTTTTGCCCTAAATTATGCTGACGGCATTGACCAATGGCTAAATTTTCAAGGGCATCCTCAATGGAAAGTAAACGTTAAAGCGGTTCAATCCTACCCGAATCCTTCCTTTACTACAAGGGCTGATACAGGATAGATCGGTGATTCCGTTGATCTACCACGTCGACCGCAAAACAGCCGATAGGCGGTTCCTTTAAGATTAAGACATCGTAGAAGGGAGTGAAGTAGTCCCTCCGGTTCAGCAGGGCATTACCCGACAGGGATCGGAATGAACTTAATAATCATATCTAAGAGTCTTAAGTTTATTTTAAGCCTATTTTAAGTTTGTCTTAAGTTTATTTAAAGTTGCTTAAGCTAGGTTTATGTCTAGGATTCCCATTTTCTTTTTCCTGAAATAGATAATAAGGATACCAACGGCATGTGGTTTCAACAGGAGGCCGTTACGTGCCAGATAGCCTACGCCACATTATGGAAACTGTACAACCGATTCGAGGGCACGGTCAGTTCACGTGGAGATGAGGTAAACTGGCCACCGAGATCGTGCGATTTGATCCCTTTTGGCTTTTTCTTCTAGGGTTTCCTGAAGGTCTTTGCAAAGAAGCCCCAAACCACAACGGCCCTCATAGCCAACATAACATATACCATCGATCAAGTTCAGCCTGATTTATGCGCCAGGGTTAACATTTTCGACATATAAACTAAGTGCTATATCTCGTACATAATGGCATTAATAGGTTTCAAACGAATAAAAAAATTCCTGAGGTAGGAAGCTATGAAGAGCTTAATGAAAAACCCTTAACATTTGGTTCAAAGATTATTGTAAACAAATGTTTTTTATATAACATCTGCCGATGACTGAGATAAAAACAAGCAAAACTTACCAATAAAAGTTTGTACAATATGGATATTCAAAGTCAATTGCTTACCTGAAAGAAAAAAAAAATTGTTTAGATTTAATCAATAAAACTTTTCTTAAAACAGAGTTTTATAAAAGTAGAAAAATATTTAAAATTGCAATAAGAAAAACTTAATAATCATAAATAATTTTTTTTTTAAACTCCAAGATTTAAAATAAAACTGACTTATTCAAAAGCGTTCTCGACTTTCGTATCTGAAGAACTTCTACAAACAAAGATTATCAAGCTTACCTTTCTTGGGCTTTCTAGATTACTTTAGGCAAAGTTATTTTCATCTTAACGTGTGTATGTTAAACGAGTCGGTCGAATTTATTTTTGGCTTAGTTTTTCGATAAGGATATGTGAAAAACTGCGAATTACGCAGACATTTTCAACGGCACCGTGTACAGTTTCTTGGGAGTGAAGATTTAGTAACGTTTACGTGCTTAGATCCTTAAAAATACCCGAAATCACATAAAACCATTTTTTTTATAGGTTTTGATAAATAAATGTACAAAATTGTATTTTCCTTTAACAATCTTGAAGAAAAACCGGCCAGAAACAAACTCAAAGATAATAAGAAAATTGTGTTCGCCTCACCAGGCTGTGTTGACACAAATCCGTTTAGCGAATACCCCAGGCCATTGTTAATGTTATCCGAAAGACATCTTGGAAAGAATTAAGTATTTTTTGTTGTTCTTCCCATTTTTACAAATAACCTTTGTTTATATACTAAATTAACTCCAGTGTAACTACATCCCACGGATACATTATCACATATTGCATTATCATCGCAAAAAGCAATCTAAACACCCCCGATGGATGTTGACGCAGATAGCTTCGGCTTTAGTGTAATTTAGTTAGCATGTCTGAAAAAAAAAGCCAGATATAATAATTGACACAAGTTGCGTTCCTTGACAGAACTCAACTCACATCAAGGAAAAGTCGTTCCAGGCATAGTAAACTAAAAACAAAAATAATAGAACCAGAAGAATATCTTTTGTACAAGTTGATGGAACACAAACACACACACAAAGAAAGACTATAGCCTTCGTTCCTGCGGGTAAACTACATCAATGCCACAAACAATACAATAGAGTCAGAAGTCGTAGCATTCCCGGACAGAAGAATGTACTTACATTATTACATCCAAGGGAACTTAAGTACCCGATAAAAGTATCTATCTATCAACGAGTTGTAAGAATGGCCTTTGCAGTAGATAGATAGATAGAAATGTATATTTCTTTTATTTCTTGCAAAAACGATAACAAACGGAGAGCCGGAACGAAATGCGGACCTGCCATTCGGTGAAAATAAACCAAACCGGAGGCGTTTCCATCGGACATTGCTCATAAACGCTATCAATCTGTATGGTGTTGATCATGCTACCGAAACCAAGCCGAGCGGATATTCAATTTCTGTGGCAATGTTGACAGTTGGGGGACGATATTCCATCAGCATCACCAGCCAGCCTCTCCATCATAGCCTGTATCTTACTTAACCCTTATCACTCTACGTTCTAATCAATTTCAAAGATAAACGAGTGAAATGAGTCGACAACAACAAAAACACACACAATATTAACACGAACGTCAAATCGGCCATATTGTGACCAAATTGTAACTGTTCACGAATTTTCCAGCCCCCGAAATAGTTGTGTTTCCATTTGCATTTCTAGTCCCATCCAGCTAGTACCCCCACCCCTCCCAGCTGTTAGGATTTAGTCCTTTATTCGTGTTATTCCTTTCGTTTCACGGGTTTTACGATTATTTTCTTCCTTTTTGTGTGTTTACTCTATTCCTTTAACGGTATACGGATGTACAATGCGAATGGTTGGTGGGTGGGGCTGTGGTGGAGGATGCATGATTATCGCGAACGATGAGTATTTTTGGGGTTAGCAACTAGTGCTGTTAAGCCATTTATTGTCTACCCATCCATATGTTAATCGCAGTAGGTTTTTGTGCGATAGTAATGGTATTTACTTTGACTTTGTTGTTATTGTTATTGTTGTTGTTGTGGAGTTTTGCTGCCCCCCTTTTGACAAGGGAAGTGCGACGACATTAACTGTAAATGTGTTTTATATATATTGACAGTTCTAACAGTTGTTGGTTGTCAAGCGACCCATAGCAGTGGGCAATCTAACTGTTGATCTTTTTTGTGTGACATCAAATAATATGTTACGAGGATATTTGTATCTAACTGGAGACGAAGCGCAGGGGCATTATTGTGTGGTTTTTGTGGCAATCTTTTGTTTTGCAAATGAAAACTAATGGATGCGAAATAATGGACTTCTCATATGAGTTGCCAGTGGGTGACAGTTGGAATTAAATGCTATTGGGTGATTTACCCCCCCCCCCCCCCTCTGGAGTATGCGCAGCTTAGCCCGCGGGGATTAAATGTTTAAAAAACAATAAACATTCTTCAACAACGAGTTTGTTAAAAATATGCACACAGAAGAAGGAATGTACATAAGTGTGACAGGACAATATTCTGGATTTGTTTAACTTTCAGTATCTTAGAGCAAAGCAAAAAAAAAAACAAAAAAAAACAATATAAAATAAAAAAAATAAAATGAAATAAAATAAAATAAAATAAAATAAAATAAAAAAATTAGATAAAATAAAAGAAAACTTAATAAAATAAAACAAAATAAATTAAAATATAGTAAAATTAAATAAAACCAAATATTATAAAGTGAAATAAAATAAAATAAATCAAAACTAAATTAGTAAATAATATAGTAAAAATAAGATTTTTTAGAAGATCGGGCTATATTAAGCGCGGTCCGACTAGGCCCTCCTCTACGTGGTTCTCCAGGCTGGGACTCGTCACTCCTGCTGTCGCGGATTAACTTTAGAACATTGTAAAAAAACAGTTAGTTGCGAAGCAATCACAGATATCGGATACGGATAACAATGGTGAAGAATCCCACAAACGAACGTGTACGTGGAATTTTAAGTTCCTTATAAGAGGACGTACATTAGGAGAGGCTTAATTCGCCAGCACAAACTATATACGCACATTCCCCCACACAGGAAATAGATGATGACACCAAAGATATGTTTTTCGACTTCAAGGACAAAATAAATAAGCAGCAGAGAGGCTTAATTTGGTGGTACAGTCGGAAAACATATAGCCTTAATGACATCGACTCCTCTAACGGATTCAGGCTAATTGACTTTACTATGCGGCAATAAGGGACATGGATATCTTTTGATAAATCTTTTTTCAACGAGATTACTTTGCGATCGACGCAAGGCACTGCTCAATAGTCTGGGAGCCAGGTGAAAATTTGGTCAATTATTTCCTCTCAAGCAATAATTGGTGAAACGCATCAGGGAATAGTATTATAAAACCTCGTGAACGTCACCTGCGGTTCCGTGGCTGGGATGAGCAGTCCAGAACGTTTTAACATTCAAAGTTAGCAGCTGACGTTCACGAGGTTTTATAATACTATTCCCTGGTGCTATTCACCAATTATCGTTTGAGAGGAACTTGGTCATGGAAATCTGTCGCTGGCTTCCGGACTACAAGATTATGAGAACTTTCTGACGGGCAAACATTGATTCGGATCACTATCCCGTTGTAGCGAAGGGACGGCTAAGAATATCCCGTCGAAGAAGAGGTAATACTTTTTAGAAGTTTGACGTCGGACAACTGCAAGATCAAATTCCTAATAACTTCCCGAGAAGTCCTAAACCAAGTATACGCTATCATCAAGAAGAGACATTGGACAAAACATCAAGATGCTATAGATAGTTAGAGACTTGAGCTCTTAGGTAGTTAAGGGACTCTGTCTACCTAAGCTTCGCTTTCGGTAAACCTGAGCAGTAAAGCCATCTCTCAGGCAACAAAAGTGTCCCTTTATCATTTCAGTTCTGCTGCATGGTGCAGAGGCACGGAAATTGACAAAAATTGAAAATCTTCGATTCCACGCCGCAGGAACGACGCAGTAGAGTAAGAACGGAACTTAGGTGGCACAAGTGGAGGAGGACATCGACAAACTTCACGTTCAAAACTGGAGGCAGCTAGCTGGGGAACGAGCTGTCTAGAGAAGTTTGTTGGTTGAGGCCGAGATCAACCCGTAAAGCTATTAAAAATTGCCGGAAACCAATAACGACTTGTCCGATTTCTTCGGATGTTCTAATGATTTAAACGCTCAGCTCTGACTTAACAACATGACGATTCTTAGCTTCTTCCGAACGTTTTAATCAAAAGGAATTAAAATCTCTTCCTTGACGAATTGAGGGATATGTTCAGTCTTATTTTAAAAGAATTCCAGATTAAAAAACATACTGTAAATTGGGCACCACAGTTAAGTTGAACTTAAAGCCAAATTAAAGTTCAGATCCTGAAATTCCTTTCATATTCGTCTTTCCAGGAAAACAAGAAAAAAACAAATTTCATCTTCTTCAAAGATTGCTGGAACAAGTGAATCCTTTTAATTTAGTCTTTACTTTATCTCATCTTACAGTTTTTCCCTCTACACATACCATGATATCTTACTTCTCTAAGGGATAATTGACATGACTGACACACTATAGCTTCTCAACCACACGAAGGAGTATAGCATAGAGGTAGGTGGGTGAAAGTAATATCCTGTCTTTCCTCATGAAGCACCTATATTATGTCATTAACAACTACATCAAAGAAATTAAGTGAATACAAAACGCGTTCCTCTTTCTATACGTTTTCATACAAAATTTCCAAGAAAAATAACTTGAGCTTTCATTTTCTTTCTTCCAGGCATTTTTTATATCATAATCCTTTTCGTTTTGTCCTGATACACCGATAAACCAAAAACAATTTATGCGGATGACGTTAGAATTAAGATGTTATCATCAAAAAGAATTAGGCAAGATGGCCAATGCCATAATACAACTTAACTTCCTTTTTCCGTTTTTTGTTGGGTAAGAAGGGGGGAGGTGGGTTAAGGGGTTGAACAAAAAAAAAATTCTATATGTGGTAAATCAGAAAAGCTTTTGGTATTCAAGGAAACGCTTGAAGTGCTGAAAATGCCTTCTGAATATTAGGATCCTTCGTCATAAATATTTGTGATTTCCTGCCAACAGGCTTTCATTTGTTTTTTTTGTTCCGAGTTTTTTTTATTTTTTTTTTATTTCTAAGGGCTTGTTTGTCCGTACTCCGTAGGGTTACGGGAGGTATTACTGTGACGTGAAGTATGTGGTTGTGATAAGCCTTGACGTTGTCATGATGTTAACCCTGCGGTTAGTTCTTCTTAATTTTTGTGTTTTCCACAAGCACCAGGCAAAGGATTATTTTTGCTATTCTTTCCTTTACCTTCTTCAGCAACTATAAACATGGAAAAAGGTTGATTTGATGTTTTTTTTAAGGAAATTACAACCAACAGACAAACCCTAGCAAAATGTTACTTAGTTAATAAACAAAAAAAATATTATTTCTAGATAAAGTCTTATTAATTTAATTAAACCTTTTCTTCTAAATGAAAGAAAATGAAGACGAAAGTTGTACTGAAATTAGAAAATGTTTTGCGTGAAATTCTAGTGCCAATAACTGGAATTAATTTTCCACGAAATACGTGATTCATTGTAACGATAAGAAAAAAGCTATACAAACGAGTTGTAAGTGGAAATGATGCAAGAGATACTTGGTTGTGTTTCAATCACAAACAAAACAAACAAAGTGTTTTTTTTTTATAAATTGAGATTGTGGGAAAAACACAAAGTAAAAACTCTCTAAAGCGGTAGACATTTTAACACGAATTCTCTTTACAGTTTTGTTGGATTTTAAAAAAAATCCAAATTCTAAGAGATTGAACTTTTCTGAAAATTGTTCAACTCAAATGTTTTGAATGTTCAGATGAATCAATTTAGAGAGTTTTGACTGTAATATAAGCACTTAGATGAACTATTGAAAAAATAGGTTTTTTTTTTATTGAGGTGGTCACGTACACACAAATGGTTGATGGAGAGAGAGATAATGATGAGTGCTGTAGAGTGATTCATCGTAATGTCAATGTGGTTGCATGGAAAACACTACACCCGGCTTAAAGATTCTACTTTTGTTTTCAGTCATTTTACCTAATTCGTAAATGAGTCGCAAAAAAAATTGGAAGGATTTGTTGTGGCTTCGGCAATGACTCAATAAGTTGCAGTTTATTTTAAATTGTTATAAATTTTATTTTATTGTATTATATTCATAGACGAAAAAGTTGTTGAAACTAACACGAAACTTTGAAAATCTTTAAAAGGCTATTTTACCTTAACTTAGGTGGTGCTTCAGTCCGGAGTTGATCTGGGTCGCAACAAACAAGCTTCTCCAGTCAGCTTAATCCCTAGCTATAGCTGCCTTCAGTTTTGCAACTGAAGTTGGTCGAGTTCTTCTTATAAAGGGTGTTTTTTAGGGGTATAGAACTTCTGATAGGGATAACTGTCAAACTAGCTGTCATACTAATGAAGTGCGTTTGACTTTTTTTTATTGGCAAATCACCATGCAAAGACTTACACAAGAACAACGTTTTGAAATCGTGGAAATTTATTTTCAAAATTCGCGCTCTGCTCTCCAAACATAGAGAGGGAGAGAGAGCACTTCATCAAGTTTACCGTGCGCTTAATTGTCCATCTGACCAGCTAATATGCAATAGTCAATACTATGGATCGATTCAAGGCCAGATTTACACTTTTGGATAATATTAATCCAAATCGATCCCGTACAGGAGAAGCCATCGCCGCTGTAGACGTGAGTGTGACAGAAAACCCGAATTTATCGATCCGACGCCGTTGTCAGCAACTGGGTCTCTGCCCGTCCACTACTTGTAAAATGTTGAGTTAAGATGAGACTCTTCAGACTACATTACATCTCGAAAAAATAACTGTTTGGTGCGGTTTGCGGGCCTATTTGTTTTTAAATCCGAAACCGGTGCCAACATTATCGTGAATGGCGACGCCACAGGCAAATGATTAATGCCTTTTGTATTCCTCATGCCATTGAAAATCATTTGGAGTAGAAATAGTTCCAACAAGATGGCGCAACATGCCATATACAGCGCGTGCAACCATCACTTTCTTGAGCCAAAAGTGTGGTGACCGAATCATATCAACAAATGGATCTTTGAATTGGCCACCTCGTTCGTGTAATTTGACACCTTTGGAATACTTTTTTTCGGGGTGCGTCAAATCACTAGATGCTAAGCAACGATTGATCATTTAGAAGTATGCTCGACAAAGTGGTGCAAAATTGAACCGATAGGATGATGTTCTTTTTCTTGGACGGAACATTGGTTTCCATTTACTGTTTTGGCTAGGTCTGTGTTCCTCTAAAGCCCGTATAGTATCTCGTTGTTTGTCCTTCTAACTTACGGTTTATGCATATATGACCAACAACCACTTAGAGAATGTTTATCTCGAAGCAACACCTATGCCTCTGCACAATGCAGCAGGTCTAGGAAAATGAGAATCTTATAAATGGACAGTTTAGTCGCCCAAGGCCAGGTCTTGGTACTCAACTGCCTTCTTATCCTGAAGAGAACATACCTATACCTACACATGAAATGTAAGATTGGGAAGGATATCACTTTTACTCACCACTTCTCAATGAAAATTCACAATGAGCTTTTTCTGGAAGAAGGGCTGCTAACCGAAAATTTCCCAAAATTCATTCCCTTTTTACGTTTTCATATTCGAAATTTGTTTAGAATAATGAGAAACCAAAACTGCGCTGACATTTCCTGTCTTCTAAAAACATTCCAACTTAAGTGTTCACCTAAAATTCTCTATTTTCTTCCCCATAACAACAGCATATTTTATCAGGTAATCTAATTTTTTGATAACTCCCAATTTTATCAAATGTTAAACAAAAAAATTCCTTCCTACTCAAACATAACTTCTCACCCCCCCAAAAAAATGTCCTACTCCACTTAATTTGGAAAAAAAACAACTTCTAGATTAAATTACCTTCATAAAATCACTCCTTATGGAAGAGCATAATATTTTTCTTGTTGATTCCATTGAATGAATTTTTCCTGAAATATTGTGCTACATTCCACGGAAGGGAATGAAAAAAAAATCTTCTTTCAGGGAAGAACAAGTATTGAAACATTTATGAGTTGAGAAGACACTAATCTATAATATTTTCACAGCTTAGATAAGACTTTTTCCAGGATCTTCTTTGTGTGCATTTCCTAGAATTTTCATTTCCTTACAAAAGAGAAGGAAGAAAATCAACCCCATGGTTGGCCTGTGATGATGATCACAGTAATTCGCTACTTTCTTTTTATTTGGTTGGTGTTGTTGTTGTTGGTTGGTGAATGGCTTTCAATAGAAGCAGGATTAGGACAAGACAAAAATCATATCCCCAACATGTGGAAAAGGAAGGAGGGGGTTTCTATGTTCGTATATTAGGAGACCATCGTGCATCCCCATATTGGGGGTGTTTTTTATTATTAGATTTAGCAATTCAATTCAATATTAAACTTAAGTTGTTGAAATGTTTGACGAGTTTCTGTTTTCGTTATGTTTAATTGCACGTCCAGAAAAATACGTGGTTTTTCTTTGGAAAAGCTCAAAAGATTTTTTTAATTTATTTGGAAGGAATTTGTGGTCAATTTGAAATTGAATTCGAAGTAATAAATAAAGAATGAAGTTTTTTTTGTGAAGTACGGTCGAATAAAAAATTGAACTCACATTGAAACAAAGGGAGAACCTTGTGCAATAAATAAGTAAAAAGCTTGTTTTTAAAAGTAACATTTTCGTAAGTAACATTTGAAAATAAACATTATATAAAGGGTGCTTTATTTAGAGGTATAGAACTTTAAGTTGGCAACACTATTTTAATTGAAGGCCATTTTGTCAGCTGTCAAGTGATTTATTTTTAGTTTGCTTTGACATTTCAACATGAACAGAATGACGCCTGAACAAAGCTTCCAAATTGTGCAAATTTATTTTGAAAATCATGGTTCTGTTCGAAATACATATGGCGGAATACGTCCATTTTACGGTCAACATAATCGTCCATCAGAGCAATTAATTCGATTAACTATGGAACGTTTTCGAACCACGTTTACTCTAAATGATAATACGCATTCTTAGAGACGTCGTGCAGTGCATACAGAAGAAGTCATTGCTGTTGTAGAGCGTAGCGTAGAGGAAGACCCGAATCAGTCTATCCGCCATCGGGCACAAGAATTAAATATGTGTCCAACCACTTTATGGAAGATTTTGCGGAAAGATCTTGGGTTTGCGTGCTTACAAAATCCAACTCGTGCTAGGATAAACTAGCAAGGCGTAAATTCGGTGAATTTGCCCAAAACAAGATTGCCGTTGATCCGAATTTTCATAAGCGAATTTTGATTAGCGATGAAGCTCACTTTTGGTTGAATGGATATGTCAATAAATAAAACTGCCGTATTTGGAGTGATGTTATTTATCAAGTGTATTTTGAGACACCGTTACATCAACAAAAACTGACTACTTGGTGTGCTTTATGGGTTGGTAGAATAATTGGTCCCTTCTTTTAAAACGATGCTGGCTAGAACGTTACAGTCAATAGTGACCGATATAGAGCCATGATTACTGACTTTTTCGTTCATTAATTGAACAACCATGATGTGCAGGAGCTGTGGTTTCAACAAGATGGCGCGACATGTCATACAGCTTGTGCCACAATTGATTTATTGAAGGAAACGTTTGGTAACCGCATAGTTTCATGTTACGGACCCGTGAATTGGCCTCCAATATCGTGCGATTTAACGCCGCCAGACTATTTTGTCTGGAGATATGTAAAGTCGCTAGTCTACGTCGATAAGCCCGAAACGATTTACCACTTGGAGGACAACATTCGACGCGTTATTGCCGATATACGGCCACAAATGTTGGACAAAAGCACCGAAAATTGGATCTCTATATTAGACTACGTCCGAGCCAGCCGTGGCGGTCATATCCCAGAAATCATATTTAAATTATAATGCAGAAGATTATCTTTCGAATAAAGTAAATTTCATGTCAATTTAAAAAATCATCTTTGTTTTATTCAATTTAAAAATTCTATACCTCTAAAAAAACACCCTTTATATAGAAGTAATAGGAATATTTACACTTCATTCTCAACAGTTCTGAAGACTATCAGGGAGTGTTCGAAAGAAAATTTAATATTTATTGGTTCCGAGCATCCGAGCACCATAGTTGGTTCTTCATTGTCTACAAACATCATAGCAAAATTAATATCTTTTTTCACATTCGTTCAGTCGCAAAATTTTAATATAAAGGCTATTGTCTTTCAGAAGTGCTCTTCAACGCTAGCAAGTTTTTCCATCAGTTCTCTCTATTCGAGTGGATAAAACGCAGCATCTATCTATCTGTCTCTAAAGGCCCAAAAAGGCGAATCTTCTTCACCCTAATATTATCGACCAATTGAACTTATGGCCTTTCTTTTTGAGGTCATGGAAACCCTGAATAATTTTAAACTTAAGAAATATCTTGATGATCGAAAGCTTTTTAATGACTACGGCAGTACAGCTTTTCCCAGGGTGATCTGATGACACATCTCAACAAAAAGTGGAACTATTTTGGTTATAGTAGGATTATAACATTTGATAGAGTTTGGCACCAAACCCTTTTATCGAAAATGGTGCATGTGGACTCGATGAAATTCTTCTTCGTTAGATTACTAATTACCTTTTGATTTTTGAATAGCTCAATACAAAGTTGTGTTGGACGGTTTCAAATCTGATATTTATAAAATAAATGCTGTTGTATCCCAGGGCTCTGTTCCTTTTGCTTATATTTATCAATGACCTATTGTCTGAAACAAGTAATCTTATAAATTGTTTTACTGACATAGCCAGTTGCATTCCTCGCCTAAAGAATTCCAATGTAATACTCGCACTGCCATGGGAATACCCAGCAGATTACCCTTGAGCCCAACTTCGGACGTACTGTTAAGTACAGATTATTTCTTAAGTCACACCATATGAATGTGAAAGGCTTTGCAAGGCTCTGTGTATCCCCGCTATTAGTACATATATACAAAGCTTCCTTTATGAGAAGATTACCAGTTCCACAATAGATTACTGCCTTTTACGTGGAAATTCGCTTGAATGGGTAAAGGACTTAAGGGTAGAACAGTTGGTGTACTCCGACCATTTTCTATTGAGAATTTCAAGCACATTTAACAAAGATTTAGAACAATCAAATGAAGAGTTAAAATTGTTACCAAAGCTCCTATGGAGGGACCGTTTTTTGATGCTATGTCAAGCTAACCTTGACTCAACACTGGTTCTTGTAAACGATGACCAAATTAAATCGTGACATAAGCCGCTCATCCATTTCAAGCAGGCCAGAGGACAAAGAGGCCAGTTTCAGGAAGGAATACTCAACTGTGGACAACATATCCTCCTTTACATGCATTGCCAGATCATATTTAGCTAAGTTAAAGGAGTTATACACCTTCTTCATTGATTTTTAAACAGCTTTCGATTCAATCGACCGGAAAGCTCTATTTTACAAGCTAAACTTCCTAGGAATATCCACCAAAATGTTGTCTACATTGAGAAACCTTTATGAGAACAACTAAACAGCAGTATGAGATGGCACAGAAGGATCCGACTGGTTCCAAACTGAGTCTACTACTCTTTTCCCTTTTCCTGGATGATCTCCCGACGTTTTTACCTGGATGAATTAATTATGCTGGCACCGCAATTAAAGCACTATTGTATGCTGATGATGTGGTCATTTTTGCAGAAACCCTAAATATGCTACAAATCATGATAAATAAACTCCAATCATATTGTAACTTATTGAGTCAGACGGTCAACAACAGTAAGGCAAAAGTAATGATTTTCCGCAATGAATCAAGCCGATGTGCAAGAGAAGAAAAGTGGAAGTGGGAGAACGTAGAACTGGATGTAGTGAGAGATTACAAATACTTGGGAGTAATCCTAACGCATCGCTGTCTTTCAAGAAACACTTGCAGCAAAGCTGGCAGAAGCAAAGAAAAGCAATCAACCGCAACTGGAAATTAGTCCTTAGCAAGAAGCACATTGCTCCGAGTGCAAGGTATAAACTTTTTGAGGCTGTAATGCGTTCAGTGTTGTGCTTTGCAAGCCAAGTATGAGGATTTCTGCAATATGAGGAGGTAGAAAAACTTTTAAGATATTTTATAAAATGAAAACACGCCCACTTATATGCTGCACCTGGAGACACTCCTATTTTACATATTCTCACTTAAAAAGTAACTGAGCTGCCAAGACACTTCAACATAATATTATAGCTAGACATCTATTATCGAGGAAATCTCAATTCTTTGAAGAGTGGACTCGACTGATCTTCAAAACCAGAAGAGAATTGCTCCGTTTGAATTATCAACCACCCGGTTCTAACGACAACACCCTGTGCACACTATGCAATCTTCAACCAACGAGTAATTTCTAGGAACGTGTAATTTCCTACAATCAATTCGGAGCTTGTTTTGGGGGAAAACCATCTTAACTCTTGATGACATCAACATCATACTCAATGGTCAAGACTGGACGTTACTATCCAACTTTATTCGTACAGCCCTGGACTACAGAAATAAAATTATCAACCAAGTTTTTAAATTAGTCTGTCCAAACTTAAAACAAGAGCCTTGTGTAAGTTTAAATCTCATTTTTTCTGGCTGACGGCAAAAGCCAACGCAATATTTTGAGAATTGTTAAACAAATATACATACATATTTTTTTTAATAATTTATAATTAACTTTATAACTGTTTAATAAAAATCACACTTAACTAACTAAACTCCTCAGCTTCAAAATTAATTTGCATCTGTATCTCCACTTTCATCTTTCCTTATTTCACCAATGCTCCTACGGTGTTCAAACATTTTAAGGGTATATAAACAATTTTGATTTTTTTTTGGCATAAGTATAAGAGACGTTTTCAAAACAATGTTTTTGAAATATTTCATTTGATTTTTACAATCCTAAACTTTTACTTATTTCCTAAAAAAAGGAAATGTCGCATTAAGATATATATAAAAACTGATTTTTTTAAAAACTTAGTTAAAGAATTAATTAGTTCAAACAAATTTTTTCCAAAAATCTTTCTACATAAATTATGTTTTTTTTTTAACAAACAAAATATTCCCGAAACATATTGATTTAAAATACACATTTTTTAATTGTATTACTAAAATAAAGAATTCGATTTCATATACAGTTCTGACTGCCCCTGGGCCAAATCGCTTATAAATCCGGAACTGATTAAGACAATACGACTTGACTTAAAATTTACATAAATTCCGATGAAAAAATAATCAGCAAAGCATCTTGAAAACAAATTAAAAATTCAATCAATAAATTATTCATTAAATCGATATAAATACGCGTGCTCCTTCTAAAGGATTCAAGGATGCTTCATTGATGTCAATCAAAACGGGTAGTTCTTCTTTATGATTTTTGTTTTTATTCCTGGGGTTGTTGTTACTTGCGATTATAGGTACTATAATGCAAGTTATGCATTCGTGCAGATGAAAAATTTTGAGATAACAATCAAACATGGCATTACGATGATAGGGAAACATATTTGAGTTACTGGCAAAATTCTGTCCGTCTGTCTGTCTGTCTGTCTGTCTGTACGGATGTATATTGAACTACAGCGTAAACGGTTGGGCCAATCGTCTTCAAATTTTGAACTTAAGGTTATTTTGACATTCTACAGAGGAATTTTTTTAAATTTTTTTTTTAGCTCAAAAATTAACGGTACCTGTCATATGACCGTTATGTAAAAGCTTATTTTTCTCGAAAACGGCTGCAAGAATTTTTATAAAAAAAAATCAGTGTACTATTGTAGGTATGCATTATATTTTAGTGATACAAACGGTACCTCCCATAGGACCGGTTTTTTTTTCTTCGACTTTCTCGAAAACTGGAGATCCGATTACAAACAAAATTGATATTCAAGAAGATGTAGGTAGCTTGAGTAATTTTGCATTATTTTTTTTTCGATAACTTTTTTTTGTATTTTTAATAATTTTTTAAAAATTTTTTTTGAAAAACCAATATTTTGAAAACGGGTAAGTGAATATTTTTTAAATTTTGTTTTTAAATGAACGTTATTTTTGTGCTTATGTTTGTATTCTTGAATTATTTTTTTTAATTTTTAAAACTTTTTTTAAAAACGGCTCTAACGATTTTGAAAAAAAAATTCACACTTTTTCACATTTTTTAAAGAAATAAAATGGCGTTTATATTTTTCCGCTGAAAACTATTTTACGTACTTTTTTCGAACAATCAAAAGTCAGAAAAATCGAATCTAATATTTGAAGTTCCCTTAATATTTTTCAAATTTTATTCCAAGCTGTGACCGCACATAAGAGCAAGTACGTGCGATCCAGTAAATTATTTTTACTGGATAGACATTTAGTTTTGAATTTTAAACTAATTAAAATAAATTGCACGACTGGATCGCACGTACTTGTTCATATGTGCGGTCACATTGTAGAATAAAATTAAAAAAAAATTAAGTGAACATCAAAGCATTTATTCGATTTTTGTGACTTTTGATTGTTCGAATAAAGTAAGTTAAAATGTAGTGGGTGAAATAATTTAAACGCCATTTTATTTCTTTAGGAAATGTAAAAAAGTGTGAATTTTTTTTTCAAAATTGTAGGAGCCGTTTTTAAATAAAACGGTTTTTATTTAACAACTTTTTTTAAAAAAAGTAAAAAAAAAATAATTCAAGAATACAAACTTAAGCACAAAAATAACGTACATTTAAAAACAAAATTTAAAAAATATTCACTTACCCGTTTTCAAAATATTGATTTTTCAAAAAAAAAAAAATTCAAAAAATTATTAAAAGTACAAAAAAAAGTTATCGAAAGAAAATAATGCAAAATTACTTAAGCTACCTACATCTTCTTGAATATCAATTTTTTTTTGTAATCGGATCTCCAGTTTTCGAGAAAGTCGAAGAAAAAAAACCAGTCCTATGGGAGGTACCGTTTGTAGACCACCATATTCAATTTTTTTTTTCACCAAAATATAATGCATATCTACAGTAGTACACTGATTTTTTTTTATAAAAATTCTTGCAGCCGTTTTCGAGAAAAATAAGCTTTTACATAACGGTTATATGACAGGTACCGTTAATTTTTGAGCTAAAAAAAAATTGAAAAAAAGTCCTCTGTAGAATGTCAAAATAACCTTAAGTTCAAAATTTGAAGACGATTGGCGCAACCGTCTAGGCTGCAGTCCAATATACATCCGTACAGACAGACAGACGGACAGAATTTTGCCAGTAACTCAAATATGTTTCTCTATCTTCGTAATGCCATGTTTGATTGTTATATCAAAATTTTTAATCTGCACGAATGCATAACTTGTATTATAGTACCTATAATCGCAAGTAAAAATGAAAGAATTTACGAACAAAATTGATTTTTTTTTATTTTAATATAGATGTACATACATACTAAGCAATTGTCTAGAATAAGAACAAGTTCGTGCGAACCAGTCGTGCATTTTATTTAAATTTTATTCGACGATGTAACCGCACATATGAGCAAGTACGTGCGATCCAGTCGTGCAATTTATTTTTTTCAACCAACCTTCTTGTAATAAATCTGATATAATTTCACCGAAATGACAATAAATTAAAGAAAGTCAAAGACTGCAATAACCAACCATTTATCTTCAATATACCCAGCCCCGTGAACTGTACTCAATGAATATTGATTACGTCGCTGGTGGCTATCAAAAAATTAATTACAAATCAAATCCGCAGACAACTCGTAAGTTAAGGCGTCAATATTCCGACCACACTTTAGGGTGCTCGATAAATCGTTATCCAATCTCAATAAATATCGCCAAACTACCTCAGACAAAAAAACATCAAAATTTCTTCTCTTTTTTTTATCATCAATTTACTGCCCTTCAATCAAAAAAATGAAAAAAAAAATTAAATACAGATCTCAGCCTAGGCGCAGAACAAGTCGTCCTTTTCGAACTCAACGTTTAACCCGCAAAAAGTCATCCCCTAGCCACTTGGAAATGCCAACCAGAAAATGGACAAGACCTCAGGAAAAAAAAGGACGACATTCCACACCATATCCTTGCATTAAGCTTAACATTGATTCCTGGCCGAGCCAAACACACGAGCACATAACTTTTTACGCACGGCCATCTTTTGCGTCCTTACGGAGCGATAAGACATAAAACATTTATTTTTTTTGTGTGTGGGTTGTGTAATCTAACTGTATTGTGGAGTTATACGTGGCTGTGAGCGTTCGATTGCTTGTTTCTTTTTTTTTTCTTATGCTGGCTTTATGGAGCGTTTGGGGTCCTGGGGACTCGAGGATAAGGTGAATGATTCGGCAATATTTCATTTTAGGATTTTTATTATTATTTCAGGGTTTTTTTTTGTTGCGTTAATTTAATGATTGGGATCACATTATATGAGTGTTGGTTGATGATGGTTTTGCAGGATGAGCGCCCTCAGTTGTTTACACATTGCAATTCGAATGGGAAAGTGGCACATCTATCACTTTGTCTATATTACGATAACACCATGCGAAACATGTCGATGATTAGCGGAAGTAATATGGGGGAAGTATTAAAACAGGGTGTATCAGAAGAGAGAAGAGATGTGATGTTTATTTGAAAACGGTTAGTTGTCCCCTTAAGAGTTTGAGAACTTTTTTTCGAAAAGGGAGGAATTTTGCTATATTGATACTCGTTGAGATTATTTCCATCTATTAATTGATATCCTGACCATTAGTACCAGCACGCTCGGTTTTTCCTTACATCCAAATCAGGTGTAAACTTTGAGCTTGCATGAGCTTTTTGAATCGGAATAGCTGAAGCAGAAGTCATGGTTTTGTGTATTGCCTCTTCAACCGAAATATTGAAGCAAAAACTGCTTGACAGTGAAAAAGCTATTACAACTATTTAAACAACTAAGATATCTTTGACAAAACCAGACAGTGATCTCCTAACGAGCCGCCTTTGGAAACATACGAAGGCCATTTCCACGTCTGATAAAACCTGCTATTAACCACTTGCACTTGAGCACAATGATAATGTTTCTGAAGGCCCAACACATAAGATCCGTTGCAGCAGGCAATTAAAAATGTCAAACAAACTAAAGATGTGTCAATGGGTCAGTAAGAGTGATTTAGTAATTGTGATGCTTATAAATATGAATTTTTTCAGTACATTGAACATTGGAATTTGAAATCAAAAAAATTAAATACAAAATGATCTTAGCATTTTTCAATATGTAATGTACGGCCTTACTTTAACTCTAACTGTTATTTCAGTAACAGTAAGAGAGTAAGAATTGAAGGTGACTAACATCTAATATCTAGGGAAAACGCGAAACTTCAAATTGCTATTGACATCTGCTGGATCGGATTTGCATTTGATAATTCTGGAAACCATTATTCTGGTTCTGCAAGCTAGTAGTTTTCACAATTTTCAAGAAAGATCATTCCAAAAATACTTGGCGATTTAAAGGGTAATGGTTCCGAAAGACTTTTGTAGACAAACTAAAATTTTCGATCCCATTCCAAACTTATTGTAGCGTAGTAGAGTAGAAGAAATCTCAGAATTGAGGCAGAAAGATTATTACTAACAAGGTTTTCCGATTTCAAAAGTTTGGATTTTCCCAGTTCTTTTAGCATGTTAAAGATAAAAGCACAGCGCGAATATAGAAGACAACATTGAGTTTTTGAAGCATTAAACTCCACACGATTCCTATTACTTAATTTAACTGTGTAAATCGGAGTTCAATGAGCTTAACATACGGTACCGTTGTAATTGCACGTCCATGGTTGAGGACGTGAATCACTAAACGAATATAAAAAGCTGAGGGTAGAGTCGTCAGAAAAGCAGTGGCTTTGAAGTAACAAACAGAAGATTATTTATAAAAATGAGGAAAAGGGTCAGAGACAGAACAGAGCCCTGAGGTACACCAGCATTTATTTTGTGGGAATCAGACTTGAATCTGTCCAAGATAGCTTCTAATCCAACGAACAAGAGTATCATCGATCCTAAAAGCACGCATTTTCGATTAGTGAGCTTCATGCCAAACTCTATCAAATGCTTTGGAGATATCAAGCGCAATAATCTTACTTTTACCAAAGCGATGTAAAAATTTGTTCCGATGTTCGGTGAGATATGCCATCACCAGTGGAACGATTGCTGCGGAAGCCATATTAGCCATGGAGAAGCTTTCGGTTTTCGAGATATTCCTTAAGCTGACGGTTAATCAACATTTAAAATACCTTAGAAAGAAGGGAAATCACTCTTTTTAGGGACAGACTAAACAAAATGCTGTTTTCCATCTTCTAGGAAAGATTCCAGAAGAGTAGGAGCGATGGAAAAGCTTACGCAGTAGTTTTGCTAGTGTGGAAGAACACCTCTTCAGAAGAATCGAGGGGCAACGTTGTTGTGAGGCAGCGTCTAGCTAGCAGCAAAATGGGCTGCGAGCAAGTTAGCCTTCCCTGAAGAATACACAATTGGTTTGTTATTGTTGATGAGTGTAAGAACGGAAGATGATGAGGAGTTTTTAATATTTTTTTAATTTGGTTCATTCAATAACGGAGTTGCATGAGTTCCTTAGTTGTTTGTGCTTTATCCGATTTTCCTCTGGAGGTTTGGCTTTATAGGGTCGGAAACTTACTTCGTTTAGCCTGATAGCTTCTTTACACTCCAAGTTAAACCAGGACTTTTCTTTGGGTTTGATACTCTTTACTCTGTTAGGAATAAAAGCACGCAACCCTAGAAGAATAACGTTTGTGATCATTTCAGCACTGACATCAATGTCACTATCAAGGAGGCACAGTGAACAGCTAAAGTAACGGGGAAAAATATTCAGGCCGTCCCAGTTGGCAGAATGGTTCGAAGTGCCAAATGGAGAATCAGGGTGCTAAGGAAGAAATAAGTCAAGAGTATGGGCGGCTTACCCACAACAATAGTGAATGATATGCTTGCGGAAAGTGAATTTGAGTCACCAGAATTTAAAGTTCGCGTTGGAACATTGTCCGTGTTGGGGACATCTCTAAGCTTAAAGCAGGAAAATTTGGTTGATAATAAGGCAGATAAACTCCTGTGCGCATACAGAACGTAATTATAAAACACCGTGGTACAGCATCTGCATAATTATGTTGGTAGACTTAAATAACCAAAAGGGCATTCGATAGATAACCAATAGATCTAATTCGGTTGGGCCTCAAAAATTGACCTTTATTCAGACTATCATTGTTCGACATGTACTAGGAATAAGTGATAACTAGTTCCATCTGGAATCACCTTCGTTATATTTACAAATCGTATAAGAGAAAACTAACGGCAGTTTGAAATGTAATGCTCTGAATGTTAACCTGAATAATGAAGTTTGGTAGTTTAACAACTATTTAAAAAGAAATTCTAGAAAAAATACAGATATATGAGCTGCAGGCTTGAACTCTTGAAATAAGTAAATGCAGATATACATATCATTAAGCATTTAGTTGGCGACAAGCATAAAACAACTCAAAACCTAGAGTCTTGCTGACATTTTCTTCGGAAATCCCAAAAGCGGATCAGTAAATTAATGAGGTTATTATCTCGGATTTTGATGATAATTAAATAAAGAACCTAGGTAATACACATTAACTGGTACTTATATGATTTCTGAAACGCGGGACCGGGAAAATTTGTGTTTTACAATAACTCAAGAAAATCTGAGCTTTTAGTGATCAGGAACTATTAACTATTACACCTAAAAGGTGGATGTCATCTAAGACTTGAAGAAACTTCTGATTCTGATGATAACCTGGCGGTGAATTAATGAGTATAATATTTACTACCTATAAACCTTGACGGATCAGGAGCTATTGCACCCAAAACTTGGATGTCATCTTATTCATTTTGAAGTCGTTTTGCTTCTGAGGGAAAGCTCCTATAAGAAAACTTTGGATGTTTCTTTCCGCATTGGAAATAGTTGGTAACTACCAGAATTATATGTCCCTGCTAACTCTTTAAATTAAACCATCATTTTTTTAAAGAGCTTCAAAATTGTCCTCGAATGGAGTTCGGAAACTCACTTAATTAAAATTTTTATGCATCAAGGAAATCACCTTTCAGGTGGTTCTTTAGAACGTAGATGATATTTTAATCATAAAATTCATAGCTATAAGTCTTTCCTGAGTTCATATTCTGCTTAAAGCAATTTTTGCAGAAGATACTACAAAGCAAGTATCGGGTTTTTCAACAGGGACGCTACAAAAGTAAAGCGACAGGGACAGCAAACGACGCCATGTTTCTTGCCGCTCTTTTGACATTTCTAGTCAAAATTATTAAAATTTACAACCGAAATTCGGAGTCAGTGGCCTCAACGTTAAGAGCGCTACGTCCAATTAATGGTCGTCATAATCGTCCTAGCAAATCAACAATTGAGCGTCTAGTGGAAAAATTTGAATCCACAGGCACAGTACAAAATGTTCCCGTGTCAGTGAGACAAAGAAGTGCCTGTAGTGTCAAGAATATTGCTGCCGCTGAGGCTTCAGTTGCAGAAAGCCCAAATGTGTCTCTTACACGTCGTTCTCAAGCGTTGGGCATCTCTGTGACGTCGTTGTGGCGAATTTTGCGAAAAGATCTTGGCCTACATACCTACAAGATTGAATTGACGCAAGAACTGAAGCCGCTTGACCACCAGAAGTGTCGTATGTTCGTGAATTGGGCTGAGCAACAACTTGAAAATGATTCGGATTTTCATCGAAAAATCATTTTCAGCGATGAGGTTCATTTCTGGCTGAATGGCTTCGTCAATAAACAAAATATGCGGTATTGGTCATTCAGCAATCCACACGTACTCCATGAGTCATCATTGCATCCCGAAAAAAATACGGTTTGGTGTGGTTTATGGGCCGGCGGGGTCATTGGGCCGTACTTCTTCCGTGATGATTAAGACCGGCACGTTACTTTGAATGGGGATCGCTACCGTTCAATGATAACCGAATATTTTTGGTCCCAATTAGATGATATGGATATTGGAAACCAAGCTTGGAGAACGTGTTATCTCACGAAATGGTCCAGTCGCTTGGCCGCCTCGGTCGTGCGATTTGACGCCGTTAGACTATTTCCTGTGGGGCTACGTCAAGTCTATGGTGTATGTCAACAAGCCAGCGACGATTGATGAACTTTGTACGAATATCGAACGTGAAATTGCAGCAGTATCGGCCGATTTATGCTTGAAAACCGTCGAATATTGGCAAAAGAAATCGAGTTCCATACATAATGGCATCGAACGTACTTTCACAGGAATAAAGAATTTTATTGATATCCAAAACCGTTTTTGTTTTATTTAAAAAAACTTTTGTAGCGCTCTTATTGAAAAAACCCGTTATTATAAACATAAAGAACACCCTGTAGAAAATTCTTAGCACCGTGACTGGTTGTCAAGTGATATTGCCGCAATATTGATTGACACTGACTCCAGGCCATTAATTTGCACAGAAGAACATAAAGATGAAGTTTCCTAAAGAACGACAGAGAAACAAAATGCTGACGTCGAGTAGATTTAATTTCATTTATTTTCTGTCTATACATATACAAGCACACACACACACCTACATTTATATTTACTTGCATTGCCAATAAATTGTCGGTGTCAGGATATGTTTTTTAATAGAAACACTAAACTCGGTTTCTGAAACCCCAAAATAAAATATCGATTGCGGTTGTTCGTTCTTTTGATGACGATGTCCTCCTCCCGTTGGGAAAAAAGGACAGTCTGTTGCACTATATGTATATAACACCCTAGACACACTCATCCATGGACGACCGGATAGGATGTTTACAAATCCTCTTCGCTTACGGGACAGTTCATTCAGTGCGGTTTGGTTGAAACTGAAGCTTACATCGTGTAAAGTGGTTTAATGAAGGAAGACACTGCTGCAATGCGAGAATCAGAAATCGAATACAGGACATCGACTTACGTGCGGAAAAGGACTCATCCTTTACATCGGACGGAGATGGTGGTGTTGACTGCAAATCAGTGTTTGCAGTCTGATGAGAAAAGGTAGTCTAGTGTTGTAGTCTCCTCCTGATGTCTCTATATCTCCTTATGCGTCCTTGTCGCCAACTTTGTTCGACTGGACGTAAAATTATCGGAATCGATTACCGAAGGATAATTACCATTTGAAACGAACTGTTGGCGACAGAATACTGATGGTTATAAAACGACAGCCCGAAGGAATGGCAACTCCCATCATCATCCATTGACATCATCCTGATGCGGAAGAATGTATACACGCGATGCGTTGAATGTTGCTCAACGATGTAAATGAATTGACAGTCAAAGTGCGATTGAAAGGAAAACAGAATTTCAAGTGTGGATGATGCTCCACCAAAACCCTGAATTGGATTTGGCTGACTATGCTGTATATGGGAATGCAATGGAAAGGAAGACAACCCAGCTGACATGGATTTTGTGTTTTTTTTCCAATGAAAAGCAATTTAAGGGAATTCAAGCGTAAACGAAGCTGAACGGGTGATATATAGTTGAAGAAGCCAATTAATTTCTATTTTACAGATTTTTTTATTCATTTTGTCTATAAATCGCGATGTGGATTGGATGTTAAGTGCACTAGGGAAGGGAAAAGGTTGAATATTCAGTGTTCTGGGAATTATTTAAGTGGTATGGCTCCGGAGTTATTTGTATTATGCGGTAATGGAGTCAAGTGCTTTCCAATTCATTTGAAATTGAAAATTGAGTGATGGGTTGAGTGAATATTAGGTTTTTTGAAATACAGCCAGTTATATTTACATATATGTAATATCTGGAAAACATCATTCCCTGGTCATCTTATTCTGAAAGTGATGGCCAGGACATCGGCTAGCTCTTGTGTAGCTCGAGTTCGCTCTACTGATCTCGCATTCCATTAGGAAATTTGTAATTTGCTTAGCCATTAACCTTCCTAGTTTCGTCGTCGTGTAATCAGGTTTTTCCAGAGGACATAGGTAAGCATACTGAGCTTATAGATTTTCCTGGATAATCGTAAAAATGCAGGAATTTTTTTTTGTTTGCTTTGGTATTTTAGAGTACGGAAACCCTATTATAGCTTTTACTTGCAATCCAATGCAACTGGACTGAGAGGCCAACGTCCTATCTTCCATCTACTGATAATTTTTTGTTTAACAGACTATAGGCCAGGTTTCAGCATCTCCCATGGGCGCTACAAATATGGGAATGGAAAGACTGTAGTAGATTCGCAGTAACCATCTGCAGAGAATACTTTAACCAGATGTTGAATGGCAATAAAGGCCAATTATTATTCCTCGATTTCTCCAATGATCAAGACCACTTCAACCAGAGTTGAATGGCTATCACCACCAATTTTCGGTCAATGAAATGACAATCTAAATGACAACCAAGAAAAACATCCGCCAAATGAGCTAGTCTGGAGATATGGTTGGAAAAAAATATGCCCAATGATTGGAATCTAATCCTAATCCTCTGATCTAAACCCAAGCATTTAAATCGATACCGACAACCTAATCATTTTAAGGCAACCTACGATAGTGTAAACCGGATCAACTATACCTTGTCATGTCCAGCTTTGAAAGGTCTAACAGTTTAATACGTCTTAGGAGGATGACATTGAAGAATGCTCGCTGCTCCATAAAATTGGTACACATTTTACTTATATCTTCGACACCACCAATGAAGAGAGGTTTAAGACAAGGTGACCCATATTCATGCAGCTGTTCCAGCAATTTGCCTGAAAAGGTAGTCGACACACGCAGGCCAGTTAATCAGTCATCTTTAAAAAATCCTCAAATATTTTTTGCTGACAACATTGACATGATAGAAAAAACTAAGCGAGCAATAACCATTGCTTTCAAAATATAAAACTCGGTAGAATCCGGGGGACTGAGCAACTACCTTGTATGGCGGGGAGGAACCAGCTCGGAAAGTCTTTTGCTACTGCTTAGCAGTTCTTGCTCACGTTGGTAGGATGGCGTTGACCTGAACTTAGGGTGCGAAACTGGATGGCGTCAGCCAGCAATGTATGGAAGAAATTGTTGGATGAGTCCCGGGTGATGATGACGAACAATTTTTTTCACTTCTTTATTGTCTGAAGAAAGCTGAATGGGTCTGATTAAACGAGGACAAGAATAACGTTTTTTAGTCCTGCTTGCGACCCAGAAGACAATGAATGGCAAAAAGATACAACAATGAGTTATACATACCTGCTGGTCAGCAACTAAACATAGTCAAAAATTCCATATCCAGAGGCTAAGATGGTTCGGCCATGTAGGCGGATGAACATCGACGCACAAGGAGTCAGAAAGCAAGTTAGACCATTCACGTAGAAGGAGACCTCCGACTGTTTTGAAATCGAGCCGGCTGGAGTGGCATATTAAACCAGGCCTAGGAATTGCACGAAATTCAAATGAAAATTGTACTTAATGGCCTTTTGAGCTATGCCACGATGAAGAGAATAGATCTTAATGACAAATATAATTTTCTTGTCATTAAAATAGACCCTAGAATCACTTTATGGATGTAAGAACCTTTTATATACACAGGAAACAATACCAAATAGAAATGTATTTATACTAACTACTCTACTAACCGCGGCTGCTCTGCGTGAACTTCAAATTAAAGAAAATTATCCAGTTTTCTCTCGCAGGGACTGTGCATTTTTTCGGAAAAAAGTTGTAGACTTCATAGTTTCTTAGGAAATCTTGTAACTCTCCCATCTAACAAACTTCACAAATTCTTGCATTCGTTGTGGCATGGAAGCGTAACAAAACAAACCTGCAGCCATACATCATTTCACATTTAAGACTCTCCCACAGAAACCATGCTTTTTTCCGGGTTAAGAAGTAGCCTATTTTTTTAATCCAACATTTCGTCCATCTACCTACTAAATTTCATCCAGATCCGTTAAGCGGTTGAGGCGTGATTGTGCAACAAACATCCAAACATTAAAAACTCTCATTTAAAATATAAGTTGGATCCCAACATTACACTAGATACTTGGAAGATCCACAGAAACTATGAACACAAGACATTCCTTAATGTTTTTGAATGTTCTTACTAAACAGTTTTTTTTACGGACAAAAGATGGCGTTATTTAAAATTCCTAGAATGATGAAAACTTGTTTAAAAAAATTTCAGAAACAGAAATCAATTACGTCAAAACAATTCCCGCGAATGCGGTTCTTACATTATTTTTTATTAAACAATTATTATAAAATAATTATTATAATTATTATAAATAAAAGCATGCAATTTAAAAAAATATACAAGTATTCGAATTTAAGTTTAATGAACTAAAAATAAAAAAAAGTAAAACTACTCTCCAGCGATTTAATTAAATTTCCAGATTTTGAGTCTACCTAATCCTGAGATTACTTACGACATCATTTTTCTTCATATCAAGGAAGTATCACCATCTTAAACACCTCAATCCCACTTCTGAGCTTTTGCCTCAAGAATATAAACCATTCAGAAATTCCACATTAAATAAGAGAACAACGTGGATATCTTATTCCTTATTTAATTAAACCGCCACCCATGCGGTTCATCCTTAACCTTTTTAGATGTTCAACAGGATACAACAAATTCCACCTCTTTCTTCTTCCTTTTTACACATTCACCCCTGTCTTCTCTTATTTTTTGCTTTAAATCAAAATCAACACACTAAACGACCCATTATAACCTCTTTCATGTACCTTGGTTCCTTAAAAACTTCAACGTACAGGTAAACACTCTTTCATCTTTCAACCGCTCACCAACACACATGCATGTATTTAGGAACATTTATCAAAAATTACTCCTTTCGTTACCTCTCTTCTAAATCCTTTTATATGCAATTTAAGATTTTCTTTGGTAGCGCGCTGATTTATTGAGTCACAAAGGATTTAGAGAAATTTCTTAAAACGTCGTCCTCCTGGTGTGCCTGGCCGGAAAAACATTCAATTATGCCTGTCAAAGCCCAACAATTTTACTTCTGAATAATATCCCAATTTCTTCATTCTCTAACCTGGAAACCATAAAACCTATTTTCTATCCTCTTAAACATAAAATCCCCCCCCCCCCCCCCCCAAAAAAAAAAAGAAATTCTTTCGAATTAAATTCCAAAAAGGACACAAGTTTTACGACCATCAATGATACACACCTCTTGTGTCTTGTGAAACCAGAATACCTTTATGGGAAATTTCATTGTCATCTGGAGGAATGCACAACTTAAAGTTGGTTTTCAATGAGTGTGGTGGGTGAGGTGAACCTTTAATTCCCTGTAATCACAATTCTCCAGGACTCACACCTCTAACCGGATTGCTTGGGAAGGCATCAGGCGGGCCAGAATACACCCAGAACTTGGCTTTTCATGCCTTGACATTATAATTTGCACTTCAGTGTACAAAGGCTGGTTAATTTGGGTTTTGGATAGTCCTCCAGAGCCAAGTCGCCTATCCCAAAGTAACATTCTTAGACAAAAATAATGGTAGTGGTGAGGTGGTGACGAAACTTTTTGTTAAGAACTTTCCAGGACCAAATAATTTCCCCATTTCACTCATTTCCTCTTGGGCATATTTTTTTCCATGCAAAGAAAACAAGGACGAAAAAGGAGTTGAATACAAAAAAAAAACTAAAAAAAACATCAAATTAAAGACTGCAAAGTGGTTAGCCTCTGAGGGAGATCCAGCAACTCCTATCCCAATATTTTCGAGTTGATGCACTCGACCCCTCCCCCACAACTTCAACAAACTAACTCATCTTTCCTATACCGCCACAGGACTTGGTATTTTTATCCTTGGGAAGTAAACTAATTGAAAGTTTTTATTTATATTTATTAGGATTTTCTTACAGAATTTCAAAAAAACAGAACAACAACGAAAATACAAGAAAAAAAAACTCCACAAAATAAACGTAATGAAAGTAAACACAGAGTAACAGGACTAAAGGGATTTCTACTTTTAATAGGATTCAACTGTGAATTCTGGTCGGAGATTTGTTTCAATTTTATTTTTTGGTATTTTTCTTTTGTTTTTCCATGATGGTGGACTCAGTTTCTGTTTATAATGCAATGCTGAGTTTTCGTCTTTTTTACTTACAACACTATTCGAATGTTGTTTAATTCATGTAAAGGGTGTTTTTTTTAGACGTGTGGTTTTTCAATCTGGCAATACTTTTTTCGAAGTTGGTCTTTTTGACAGCTGTCATTTGATTTATGCTCAGTTTGGTTTGCCATTTCATAATGAATATACTTACTCCTGAACAACGTTTGCAAATCGTGCAAATTTATTACCAAAATAATGGTCCAGCAGAGTCGGTAATTCGAGGAGCAACCATGGTTTCGCACCACGTTTACTCTAGTGGATAATGTGCATCCCCAGAGACACCGTACAGTGCGCACCGAAGACGCTATTGCTGCTGTGGAGCAGAGTATCGAAGAAGACCCGAACGAGCCCATTCGCCATCGCACGCAACAATTGGAGCTCTGCCCATCCACTTTATGGAAGATTTTGTGGAAGGATCTTAGTTTGCGGGCTTAAAAAATCGGTGACGGATCGGATCGGAACGCTATAGAGCCATGATTAATGACTTTCGTGCCTGCATTGAAGGATGGGTATGTGGACGACCTTTGGTTCCAACAAGACGGCGCTAAATGCCATACAGCCAACGAAACCATTTATTTATTGAAGGAAACTTTTGGCGAGCCCGTTATCTCGCGTCGTGGGCCTGTGGAGTGGCCTCCAAGATCGTGCGATTTAACACCGCTGGACTATTTTTTGGGATTATGCAAAGTCGCTTGTATACGCAGATAAGCCCGAGACGATTGACGCCTTGTAAGAGAATATTCGGCGCGTTTTTGCTGACATACGGCCCCAATTGCTGCAAAAAGTGGTCGAAAGTTGGGCCTCTCAGCTGGAATTTTTTCCAGACGCAAATTTCTGCTAGTCATCCTGATTTATGCGCTAGAGTCATAGAAAACTTGGACACTTCGGATGCTCGCCACCAAGAGAAGCCGCCGGCCGCGGACTTTTAAACAATGTTTTTTTTAATTAATTCCAATTTTAGTATTATTTAAGATGCACGTATAAGCAGAATTGAGGATACAACAACATTTATTGGCCGCTTCGTAAAAGTTTCTTTCGTAACTTTGCTTTCTCAGGGGCATGGTTTCAACTACACGAAAATCAAGGAAGCCATTTTGAGTCTTTTCAAGAAGTTTCTTATGAAATTCTGTTGACATACATTTATATCATAATATAACCCAAAAGCTTTACTTACTTACCTAGGGGCGCTACAATTCGGGACGAACCTGGGCCTCAACCAACATGCCTCTCCAGCCAACTCGGTCTTTGGCTAGCTGCCTCCAGTTTTGCACTCCAAGTTGGTTGAGGTCATCCTCCACTTGAGCGCGCCACCTAAGGCGAGGTCTTCCTTGACTGCGTCTACCCTCTGGGATGGAATCAAAGATCCTGCGAGTCGGAGCATTATTGTCCATTCGCTCTACATGACCTAGCTATCTTAAACGTGATATGTGTATTTTTTTGACCAGGTCAATGTCGCTGTACAGCTCGTATAGTTCTTGGTTGAACCTTCTCCTACAAAGCCCGTTAACGCAACGATTCGAAACGACTAAGGATATCTTCATTCGCTTTAGATAGAGTCCATGCCTCGGCGCCATAGAGCAGGACTGGGATGATTCAGGTCTTATACAGAGTCTCCTTTGTCTTTCGAGAGAGGGCTTTGCTACTCAATTGCCTTCCTAGCCTATAGAAACAGGAATTGGCAAGAGTAATTTTTCACTTTATTTCTGACGAGATATTGTTGTCAGATGTTATAGCGGATCCGAGGTAAGCAAAGAACCTAACTATCTCAGAGTTTTACCTGTCTATAGTGCTGTTTTGTACAATCTGCCGGTGGTTTGTGTCCCATTTTGTGGACAGCAGTTAGTTCGTTTTGGCCTTATTGACTGCTAGTCCCTTCTTAGCCGCTTCAGCTTCAATGATAGTAAATGCTCCAGTGACAGCTAGCCGAGTTCTATCAATGATGTCTATGTCGTCATCGTATGCTGTGTATGCACAGACTTGAAAAAAATTGTCCCACTACAATTGACTTGCGACTTTCTTATAATTTTTTCAAGTATTAAGTTGAAGAAATCGCATTATAGCGCATCACATTGTCGGAATCCTTTTTTGACATCAAAAGCTTCTGTGAGGTCAGTACAAAGCGTGACGGAGCAGTAAGAGTTCTCCATCGTCATCCTCTATAAATGCTATCGTACGGCTTTAAAATCGATGAAGAGGTGGTGGGTATCGATTTGGAATTCTTGGGTTGGGTAGTTTCCAGGATCTGCTGTAGCGTAAACATTTGATCACTTGTGAACTTTCCTGCTCTGAAACCACACTGATAGGGGCCAATCAGGTTGCTGACGAATGGTTTCAGGCGTTCACATAGTACGGCAGAGAGGATCTTGTAGGCGATACTCCGGAGACTTATTCCTCTATAGTTGGCGCAGTTTAGAGGGTCTTCTTTCTTGTGGGTCGGACAAACGATGCTGAAGTTCCATTCATCATGCATACTTTCTTCTGACCAAACTTTAGAGATGCGTTTGTGTATGCACTCCTGCAGGTCATCTCCGGCCGCTTTAAAAAGTTCAGCGGGCAGTCCGTCGGGTCGAGCAGCTTTGTTGTTTATTAGTTTAGATATTGCTATCCTTACTTCATTATGGTCAGGTGGACGGAAGTTTTGTCTATCATCGTGCATGTTGAATGGTTCATTCTACCTGACAGCGAGATTTTGGTATTCATCAACCCTTAACAGTCTGCAGAAACGGTCCTTCCATGTACTCAGCACCGACTATGACTCTATCTCCGCAGGGTTCTGTGCGGGTTTTTTTCCTTGGCACGTTTTTTTTACCTGTTGGTAAAACTTCCGCACGTTGTTCCTGGAGTAGCATCTCGCAATATCTTTGATCGCACGCTCTCTCGCCGCTTTTTATGCCTCTTGTTTGGCTGCATGGGATCTTTGTTTATATCGGATATCGAGTATATCGAGATGAGAAAACTGTGTGGTTGCAATGGGGACGTTATGTGCCGGTGCGAAGTTAATTAGCCTTAGTCCGTTTTCAGACGTTGTGGCGTGAACGCTATGTTTTCCGACAGTCCTTCCAAAGATTTCCTCTTTACCTATTTTGGCGTTCCAATCGCCTAGTACGATCTTAACGTCATATTAAGGCATTGCTCATAGGTTTTGTCGAGGAGCTTGTAGAAGTCATCCTTGGTGCAGCCATCTTTGTTCTCTGTGGGTTCATGAGCGCATATTAGGCTAATGTTGGCGAATTTAGCCTTGATACGGATTGTCACAAGTCGCTCACTTACGTGTCGAAAGCCCAAGACTTCTTGCCTAAGTCTACCGGTTATGACAAATCCGCACCCAAATAAACGCTGTGGTCTTCTTCCACAATCCCCGTAGTACATGTCAGAGTTCTAACATTCCACGTGCAGATCCGAAGGGCGTTGTCCTTAATTCGTTTTTCCGGGTCGTCAATAGTTAATCGATCCTTTTCCGAGGTCGCTTCGCAATTTTTTCTTTTTTCCATGGCAGGGTTACCCCACGCACAACCCCCAACCTGGAGGGCCAGTTCCTTTGTTCGATTCCTTGGACAAAAAGAAACCGGAGTCAGCAACCTACTTCGGGAATATGAGCGCTGCCGTTGGCCCATTAAGGGTTCATCCGCCACCATCTCTATTTCAATGCCCTGACTTGCATTGAATCCAAATACGTCGAAGTAGCCCATTAGGGCATTTTCTTCATTGACTGTTGACGCCACCGTTGGTCCAATTGGTTGGGCTCATCTGCTGTGGCTTCAGAAAGCATAAAATCAGTGGCTAAGCTTTTAGATGAAGCACTTCTTCAAAAACTTGCATCTGAACTTACCACTTTACGACTTTATTGAAACAGTAATTTTTAAAACAAACATCTGTGACATCCAATATCGTTCTTCTGTCACTTTAGACATCAAGATTGATTGTTATCTCGGACTTGAACAATCTCTCGAAATCTTCACATTGGAAAACTGGAAAACTACAAACAATGTAAGGAAACAAAAAATTAAAAGAAAATTCAATCAAAACCCAGAGAAGAAGAAGAAAAAAATCCCCATAATTCCACAAGGACATGTCATGTCCTCTCGCACATCTATTATTCTAAGGACTACTTTCCAATCATCCTAAGGTACGTAGACGTACATATATAGAAAAATAAAAATTCCCACATGGCACATTATTTGTCAAAGGAGGACCATATAGGAGAAAGGACTAATAGCAGTAGCAGTATGACGGCGATGACGGAGAGCGCGACGCGACGTTGCAAGAAAAATAATAAATCGGAGAAGGAGTCCTTTTACCCATATCCCTTCTAAATTGGCAATTTGTGTGCGAAAATAGATTCAGGCAGAAAACCGACGTTAATCCTGCTGTTTTGCTTTCTAGATTCCGCACTCCTGCGTCCCGCAGAACCGACAACACTGATGATTTTTTCGTTCATTTCCGTTTATGGTGAAATGACGACGACAGCAACGCTTTTCAGGCCACCGCTCACGCTGCCTGATGATGAACATGATGCCACTTAAAACCGAGTTTTTTTTACTGCTCCTGGGAGCCTCTTTGGAGTTCATGTTCTCGCTGTCGCTGTCTTTTTCGCACTGAGCTTCAAGCAAATGCATTGAGGGATACTTGATGACTTTAAAGGCTTCGCGTTGTGACAAGGATTCTGTGTTTATTTTTTTACCGGCAATGGAACTGGTCCTTGTTTTTTGTATTTAATAGCTGAAGCAAGGATGAGAAGCGCCAGTAGTGGGTTCACCAATTAAAATGAAACGCCTACATGCATTGGACAAAGGATTGTTCTTAAATTGGATCAACATTAGTGTGCAAGCAGCAAAGGGCTTTTTTTTTTTGTGTGTTGCCAGTTTTCTTCTTGGTTTTGCACATCCTGTAAAGGACTCTATGCTACATGCGTAGTTTTTAATCATTATACTCATTGTTTCAAAGAAAACACACACACAAAAGGAATACTGATGACACATAATGAAAAACGTAATGAAATTAGATTCTGGCAAATAGTAGGGTGCCTCGGCTCCGTTCACAGATAATGAATTAATTATTACGCATGGGATGGGTAATGCGTGTGTGTAGGAGGCTAATGGATAGGCCAACAGCTGAGATAATTATGTTTAATTGAAACTGTGACAGGAATTGCGTTTTGGGTGGAGGGCTCCGGCGTGAAATTCAAAGAAACACATCTCTTTCCCAATAAGAACCTGCTTCTTGAAGCTAGAATTCGCATACATAATTAGAGATTTTGAATTTGGGTGAGAAATTTGAAGGTTTTTACTCCTTCCAAGACCTTCTAATGAGGTACGACGTGGAAAATCCAAACACATACCCTATTTTGAGAAACGTTAGAAGTCTTATTTTAAGAACTTAATAACATCTCCCTAGTGAGAAAATACTGATTAAGGTATATTAAAAAAAAAATTGTGAAGGCTTTTCCATTTTTTTTAAAAAACTCAACAATTTATAACCATTAAATTATATTCTTAATTTAAAGGAACTTCATTTTACAGAGTTACTGTACTTTATGTCTTTGCATGAGCGTCTGTAAAACTTTTTGTTTACTAGAAACAACTGCTTGAAAAAAGAACATTAATGAAATAAAAAAAATAGAGGTCCCCAGACTGCTTCTTGAGGTACAACCAAGGTATTAATGGTTTGACTATAAAATATAAAGCTAACTATATCAAAGCTTCAGAGCAACGAAGTCGCCGCTGCCGAGCTCTTTAAAGCTGAAGGCGATGACTTGGCTATAAGTATGGTTCGAAGAAAGCATGCCCGATGAATGGAATCTGAGCATAATTTGCCCGATCCTTAAAAAGTGAGATCCTCTGAACTGCACCAACTACAGTCAGTCTCCTCAACATCACTTACAAGATTTTTCGTACTGTAGTGTGAATACCTAAAGCCATTCGTCAACAACCTGATAGGTTCATATCAGTACGGTTTTAGGCCAGGAAAGTCCACTATCGATAAAATATTTACATTACGGCAGAGCTTTGAAAAAAACCTAAGGACTTTAGGTCGATATCCACCACCTTTTCATCGATTTCAAAGCCACGTACCATATCATTTATAGAGACGAGTTGTATACAGCAATGTGCAGTTTAAACATCCCTGCCAAAGTCGTCCGACTGTGTAAAATGACGATGGAAAACGCACGCTATTCCGTCAAGGTCGGTAAAGACCTCACCGACACCTTTGAAGTCAAAAAAGGATGTAGACAGGCGATGCGCTGTCATGTGACTTTTTCACCATCATACATGAAAGAATAGTGCAGGACTCTCACGCCAACACCAGCCAACCTTCAAAAGTCCGTCCAATTAGTCGCATACGCCGATGACATTGATATAATAGTACGAACACAGCGTGATGTCAGTAGCGCTTTTGTGAGTTTTGATACGGAAGCGGCAAACCTGGGCTCCGATATTAATTCAGACAACAACACCGGCGCTGAAATCAAACGAAGAATAACTCTTGCCATTCGCTGCTTCTTCGGGCAATTGAGTAGCAAAGCCCTCTCTTGGGCAACTAAATTGTTCCTTTAAAAGATCCTCATTATCCCAGTCCTGCTCTATGGGGAAGACGAATAGACGCTGTCAAAAGTGTATGAGGACGCTTTAGGCTGTTTTGAGAGAAAGATTTTCCGGTGATTTTTGGTCCCGTATGCATTAACGGAGAGTGGAGAAGAACATACAATGAAGAACTGTTCCGGCTGTACAGCGATACACACGCTGGGTTATATAGAGCGGATGGACATCAATGCTCCGGCCTGGAAAATCTTCGATTCCACCTCAGAGGGAAGGCGCAGTGGAGGAAGACCGAGACTCAGGTGGCCCACACAAGTGGAAGACGACCTCAACCAACTCCACGTGCGAAACTGGAGACAGCTAGCTAGGGACCGAGCTGGCTGGAGAAGCTTGTAGGTTGAGGCCCAGGTCCACCCCGGCCTGTAGCGCAACCTAAGGTAAGGTTTAGTAAGGTATATAATATAAAAACCGTGTACTAACATAAGCAAATTCACTTTCATTAATTGCAAACAATCAGATCACTTTTAAACAAATAAAGAAAGAGTGTAGGATTTAAATCAGAACCCTGGGGTATACCAGAACTTATGTTAGTTGCAAGTTTTTTTTTATTCGGAACCCATAAGTATAAATTGTATCAAATGAGCCGATATTTTTTATCCAATATATAATATATCTTTTACAAAAATTGGCCCAAACTTTTTCATTACCTAATTTTTTTATAGCTCTCTATGAGAGAAGGAAGGACTTAAAAATATTGTGATGTAGCGACAAAATGTGACAATTTTTGTAGATGAAATAATTAAATATTTATTTATTTATTTATTTGGCTTAAGATGTATTGTGTTTCCACCTGAAGACTTACAAGAATCACTGAATTCACCCATCGTACTCGCAAAGCACAGTCAACTTAACGAAAGCATTAACAGCAACTGAAAGTACAATTTGTATAAATAGCCGGATAGGTGGCCTTAGGGTCCCAGTTGATTTTTGTGCGTTGAATTGTGAACATCGAAAGCGATAGAGTAAAAAGTGTTGAAGAATAAAGAGTAATTTGAATTGTGACTAAGCAGTGAAGTGTAATTTTTGTTATTTGAATTTAAAGAAATTGCGTTTGATAAATAAAGAAATTTGTTGTGTAATTTAAAAGTGAAATTGAGTTTAGTTCATCGAAAATACAAAATACTACAATATAACTATGTGACACCATAGCTCTCTATGAGAAACAAATATTCCTGTATGTGTATTGCGAGTGAGCAAAAAGGAAGGTAAACTATAATTATCAGCCATATTCAAACGTCGGAATTGAAATGATTTCCCGACAGATCCTAACTTTTATGGGATTTATCTAATTTAAGCCAGATGGGCCAACTACAGACATGTCAGTCTCCTGTCTCCTCAACATCGTATTCAACAACTTGAAAAACCACCATCGGCCAATATTTGCATTACGGCAAACCAAAGAAAAATCTAGGTACTTCAAACGATATCAAAGCTGCATATGTCAGCATTTATGAAGATAAGTTACATAGAGCAATGTGCAGTTCTTGAGCCTCTACCAAACTCGCCCGTCACGTCAGTGCATGCGACTTCATCATAATTCTTCAAAGAACAGTACAGGGTATTGACATAATCGGAAGAACACAATGTCAATCTCCGGGTGATTTTTGGTCAGGTGTGCATGGATGACTTATACTTAGATGGCGCACGTATTTGAAAGAACCTAGATCAACTTCACGTGCAAAACTAGAGGCAACTAGCTATTGATCGAGCTGGCTGGAGAAGCTAGTTGGTTGAGGTCCAAGTCCAACCCGGGCTGTGGCGCCTACTAAAGTGGATTTCATACAATTCATGATTATATCTTCTCCGGAATCATCTATAATACTTTCCTCGGAAACGAGGTTAAGATAAATGAGATCCAAACGGCTTTTTTAACAAGCACCCAAGTTAAGGATTCGTAGGTGACTACGGGTAGGACCATAGCATTGTATAGAAGCTGCTTAGTGTTTGTGGTAAGATTTCAGGACTTGAAGTACATTGTGAAAAGTTACATTACAGACTATAGCATATTCTGTGGCATTTGAATAGCCGTCCGCGTATTTTTTCCTTTATAGTTTTATCGGCTTCTTCTTTTGACTCAACGTAGTTAAAGGATTGCATTACTTTAAATTATTGCTCTGCTTTCCCGATTGTTGGACCAACACTTGTCATATTATAATATCGGCTACGTCGACAAATTCTGATTTGATTAGACTAGACCGCCGTTGGATGTAGGCCTAGTGCTTACGCAAGAATTGTAGCCAAACTATGTACAAAGCCATGAGTTCGCATCTGGTGGCATGAAATGTTAGCCGCCAAAGATCCGGATTTTGGCAAAGAATCTTTTTGGTTCGAGTGCAACAAGCGAAACTGCAGGGTTAGAACGAACACAATCCACAAATGTTCTACCTAAAAATTTTCTAATTGCGGCATCATCCAAAGTTTTTTTATTTCGAAATGAGGAAGCAGAGAATTTTGTTACCCTCAATGGTCTCTTGTATAGCAATTCTTACAGATTTTTTGTGGGCAGATCTAGGCAACATCGACACTTCTTGCCGTTCTAGCCTGACAACGCATCAGGCCATATTGAAGACGCATCGCTGAAAGCTGTGATGGAGAAATATGACGACAGAGTCATTTCTCGCTAAGCGTTCATCACTTGTCCCTTTTTTAGTAAGACTAGTCATACGCTTTGAATAAGTTTGGGGCCGAAACTCAAAACACATATTGAACCAAGTAATCAAACATTGAAAGAAGCGCTTGAAGCCTTTTTGACGAAGCCGAGGCTGTTGTTCGAATGAAGCACTATTCCATAGTCGCTATTCGATAATCACTATTACAAGTCAACCACTTAAGATGAGCTTTGTGCCGGAATTCGACCATATATTTGAAATCGCTAAGAATGCTGCTTAGTGCTTAAGTTTTCTGTATCGTAAGAAGTATTTTTCCCCATCTGATCTGGCTACAATTTATAAAGCGTTTATACGCTCTAAACTCGAGTATAACTCCCAGGCAGGGCAGGTGCTTCACAAACATCGCTACACCTGCTTGATAGAATACAAAATCAAGCGTTAAGATAGATAGGAAATAGAACTGCCACTGAATCAATTGCCCCTCTCGAACACAGACGCAATGTTTCATGTCTTTCCTTATTTTATCGTTTCTTTTACAAAAAAAGTTCACTCGAAGTAGCCAGTGTCATTCCTCCCCTTAAAAGTTTCGCCCGTAATACTCGTCTCGCAAGGAATGCTCATCAGTTTACCCTTGAGCCCAATTTCGGACGTATCGTGAAATAAGGGGATTCTTTTTTTAGCCGAACGACACGAATTTAGAATAGTTTACCCGGCGGGATTTTCCCTTGCCATTTTTACCTGCAAACATTCAAAACCAATGTTAATCGACACCTCCTATTTCTCCCCTCCCTATCTTCCGAATGCCCGCGCAGTGTGATACATTAAAAGGGAAACAAGTAGTCCCTTGTGCGCGCGTTAATAAAAAAAAAGAAAAAAAAAAAAGTAAGCTATAAATATATTTAATTAGTAAAAATTAATAATTTTCAAAATTAAACAAAAATTTAATATTTTTTTGGAAAAAAATCTGAAATTTTAAGCTCGTTTTATGTCCCGACACTCACCATAAGCAGATTAGCATTAAACTCAATTGGCCTTACCTGAAAAAAAAAAAAACAAAAAAGCATGATTAATAACTATTTTTTTAAATAAATATATATTTTGTTTTAGTAAAATATTAAAACATTTAATTTTAAACTCAATTAACTAAATTAATATATAAATTTTTGTTAGTTTTTCTTATCATTCTCATTATTTATTAGTCTTCAACATTAAGTTTTATGGAACCCCATAGCTTTTTATTGCCAGTTACTCCCTGAATTAAGATCAGCCATTAACACAAGACTATCATTCGCCTCAAGTTCATAGGAAAAATCTGCCCATATCAACAATTTCCAAAACTTAGGATGTTCTATCCGCATAAAAGAATCCTTATGAATATTTATCCCTTGATACATCCTTATGTCCTGAGGCATATCCTTCGGATTAATCTCATTAAAAGCAAAGACGTTTTTAACCAACAAACACAAATTGAATATTCTTATAGAACTCTGTTATTATTATTTTATATATCCTTTTCTTGTTTTTATTTCTGTCTTGCCATTGCCACACTAATGCCGAATCAGTTATTGAATATTTTTTGAAGTTTAGTTATCTCTTCAATGGGATATCATTAACAACTTAGTCACGTTTAAAAAACGTGTGATACTTGTCAACTTGCTATTCAAGAAGACCATAAACACTCTTAGCCAAAAAAAAAAAAAAAATGGAAGAACGACGACAACTCAGTAAAAACATCTAGGACAGCAAAACTTATCTGCCTATCACCATCATGTTCTCTCTCTTTATTATTTAGATAAGGTTTGTTGCTATGCGGCTGAAGAATCCAATCCTTGTCAAAGAAATTCCATTTGTTCTTCTCATTCGTCTCCGTCACAATACAAATGACGAAATGGGGAAAATAAAAAAATTAGGAAATCAATCTGTCCTTGAGTCGCAGACGTCATTTCTAAAAATATAGAAATAGGACTTTTTCTTTGATTTGATTCCATATACATTAAATACATATAAACATATGTATGTCTGTATAGATCTGGGGGATGTGATGAATGGGGGTACATAAATTGTGAAAACGGAGTGGATATAAACAAACCTAATCAGTTCCGTTGGATTGTTTTAATGTTTTCCAATTTGAATCTTAAGGATCAAAAATGATTCTTTTTCTTGATGCACAACTTAAATTGTTCCAATTTCCAGTATGGCTACTTAGGAATAGGAATAGGAATTGGAATAGAAATAGGAATAGGAAAGTGTATTGGAACAGGAATATGAAATGAATATGAATTGAAATAGGAATTGGAATATAGGAATCGGAATAGGAATAGGAAAAGAATAGGAACAGTAATTGGAATTGAAAAATGTATTGGAATAAGAGTAGGAATTGGAATTGTTATAGGAATAGGAATAGGAAAATGTATTGGAATAGAAATTGAAATGTGAATTGGAATAGGATTAGGAATTGCAATAGAAATAGGAAAGGAATAGGAATAGTAATTGGAATTGGAAAAGGAATATGAATTGGAATAGGAAAATTGGAATAGGAAAAAAATAGGAATAGAAAAGGAATAGGGATTGGAATAGGAATTGAAATATAGGAACTGGAATAGGAATAGGAAAAGAATGGGAATAGTAACAGGAATTGGAATAGTAACAGGAATTGGAATTGTAATAGGAATAGGAAAATGTATTGGAATAGGAAATGGGATATGAATTGGAATATGAATTGGAATAGGAATTGGAATAGGAAAAAAATAGGAATAGGAATTGGAATAGGAAAGGCAATATATAGGAACAATAATTGGAATAGGAATAGGAAAATGTATTGGAATAGGAATAGGAAAGGAATTGGAATTTGAATAGGAAAATGTATTGGAATATAAATAGGAAAGGAATAGGAATAGAAAAGGAATAGGGATTGGAATAGGAATTGGAATATAGGAACTGGAATAGGAATAGGAAAAGAATGGGAATAGTAATTGGAAATGGAAAATGTATTGGAATAAGAACAGGAATTGGAATTGTAATAGGAATAGGAAAATGTATTAGAATAGGAATTGGAATATGAATTGGAATAGGAATTGGAATAGGAGAAAAAATAGGAATTGGAATTGGAATAGGAAAGGCAAATGTATAGGAATAATAATTGGAATAGGATATGGAATAGGAATAGGAAAATGTATTGGAATAGAAATAGGAAAGGAATAGGAATAGGAACGAAGTAGTAATTGGAATAGGAAAATGTATTGGAATAGGAATTTGAATAGGCATACGAAAATGTATTAGAATATAAATAGGAAGGAATAGGAGTAGAAAAGGAATAGGGATTGGAATAGAAATAGGAAAATGTATTGGAATAGAAAATGTATTGGCATAGGAATAGGAAAGGAATAAGAATTGGAGTGGGAATAGGAATTTAAATGGGAATAGGAAAATTGTATTTGAATAGAAATAGGAATTGAAAAAGGAAATTGTATTGGAAAATGTATTGGAAAATGTATCGGCATAGGAATAGGAATAGGAAAGAAATTGGAATAGGAATAGGAATAGGAATTTAAATGGGAATAGGAAATATTATTGGAATAAGAATAGGAATTTGAATAGGAAAATGTATTGGAATAGTAATTGGAATAGGAATTTGAATAGGAATACAATTATACGAATTTTTGACTACACAAATATTGAATTTATCATGATAAAAACAACGCTGTTTCTTAAACATATAATACTCAAAAATAAATCAACTCCAATATTGTTGTCAGCCAGCCTTATACTAAAAGTCTAAGGGCATATGAAACAAATATTTTGCTTCAAAATCGAATATAAAGATTTTCTCAAAGATACCAGCCTCATTAGTAGCGTTATTGGGTAAATAGTTTATATCAAAATAATTATAAAAGGTAAATCCTCTAAGGTTCATTAATCATTATAATACTACTTAAAAAATGTTTATTTTGTGGTTGTAACTCATAAACCAACTTCAAAGTGTGGCACAAATTAAAACTTATTTTTCAATATTTTTTTTAGATATTCATCTAAAACAATATTGATCTTAATTACTGTAATTTTGTTGCCATAAGTGATTTTCATGAACAAATTTGAACAATGAAGCGTTTTAAAATTTTTGTATTTAAACTGAATTTTTTCAACAAACTATCTATCAGTCAGATATTTTCTGCTTTCTAGAACCAATATGGATAAACTGTCAATCTGTGCAGTGGTTGTTGTTGCAGTCCTCGTATTCGTTGTGGTAAGAATAAGATTATTCTTTATTTTTTACTTTTTTTTTCAAAAGAACCGTATTTCTTTCCAGGATCTAGGATCTGCTATTAAAGTTAATGCACCTGGTGTAATTGATGCAAAAATTTTGGAATGAATTTTGACATATTTTTTAAATAAATTATAATTGATTTTTTTGCAATTAAGAAGCATTCAAATAAAAAAAAAAAACTGATTTTTATTGTGCCAAAGCTAATGAAGTCAGGAACGTTTTTGGGAAGGAGTTCTTGAGGTTCGACTGAAACAAAATTTCTATACCGTTCGAAGGAGATTCCTTACCAAGGGGAGTATATGTTTTTTTAAATAATAATAATAAGTTTTGGGTCGTATTTTATATGGCTATTTCTACGAAGAAATCACAAAGGCTCTTTAAAAAAAAGGAATTGCAGCAACCATTTGATGTCATTCTCAAGAGCCAGTGGAAATGAAAGAAGGCTAAGCTTGATGTTTACAACTTTCGCAAGACTATTGGAACATTTTTGTTTTAAGTCGGTGGTCGGAATGAACATGCCAGGAAGAAGAATAAGAACCATGGAGGTTGACGTAGATACATATATGGGAATGGAAACCGATTGAATAAGGAAATTGATAATATGAGTTTTATTACACAGGATATAAAATTCATATTGCCAGTTTTATGAACTGTCTAGTGAAGAGTTTCAAAAAAAATCTGGATAAGGTGCCTGGTAAAACTTTGAACTTGCCTTTAAAGAATGTAAAACATAAACTATGTGGAAGTCTCTATAGTGGCTTGAGTTTTCAAAGGAATAACATCTGGAGACAGCTGGGTTAACGTGAGGAATATGGACACACAAAATAGATTTGAAGAAGATTTTTCTTTTTCAAGTTTGGCATTAGAAAAAACGTCTAACCCTGTTATTGAAGGTATACCGGCTAAGCTGGAGTTGTGAAAATAATGGCGCAACAATCTTGAAAAAGTCTAATCAAAAACTTTCGAATGCTGTAGAGATTCTAGTTACCAAACTTTATTAACAGCACCCAAAGCAGAAGATAGTATAGTGAGGGACAACTGAATGAGCAGTTCTTATTTAATTTTTTTTCTAAAAGTTCCAAATACTGGTAAGGAGAACACGATGTCACAGTCTTCAAAGTAAGGAGTTATTAACTCAAAGCAAAGAAATTCCTATGGGCCAGAAGATTTTTGTTATTTATTTTGAAGAAAGGCAGTCATAAGCTTAAAATGATTCAGCCACTATCGTAATCGTGGTTCCTAAAATAATTTGCATATTAATTTGGTTAATTTAAGAAAAACATTTCACAGACCATCATGAACAAACCTACGAGCAGTTGATCTTAGGCATGCACCAAGAATTTCTGGCAAAAAGAAGAAAAAGAAGAAAAGAGGAAAAGAATACCCAACTCCCTGGAAAGTGGCATGAGTGTTTTAAAATGTAAAAGTTATAAATATTTACGATCTACAACAAGCTCTACATTACTTTATAAAAAGAGTAAAAAGAATTAAGCCCAAAGCAAAGTCCACGTTTAACTCTGAGTTTAAAGAAGCTATCAGACACCAAAGAAGTAATTTTCCGATCCTACAAAGCCAAACCTACAGAGGAAAATCGAAAAAAAAGCATAAACTAACAAGGAACTCATGCAACTCCGTTATTGAAAGTACCAAATTTGTACATGACCAAAAATAAACGGGAAAAGCCTTTCATATAACGGTTTTTTTTAATTTTTTGTTTTCTCGATAACGGCTCTATGGATTTCTTTCAAGTTTTATATTTGAAAAGATCTAGATAGCCAAATTAATTTTGCATATCAACATTTTGAATAACTTTGTTTTTCTAATTAAAATTAAATTTTGATTTTTTTTTTTTTGAAAAATTAATGTTTATTTTTAAAACTAATCAAAAAAATTAATTTAAATTTTATAATCACATGTAAATTCATAAACTCTAAAAAACTGCATACCAAAATTAAAAAAAAAAATAAAAAAACTAAAAATAAAAAACAGAATTTTATCAAAACCCGTCCTACAATTTTCGAAATACTTTTTTCATACATTTCTTATTATAAAAGACGTGTGATGGCGTACTCCATTTTTACTAGAACCGTTAAGTGTTGTTGTTTTGAATTTTTTTAAGTTCAGATAGTGTTATTTTTCTACGTTAATATTAGTAATTTTTTAAATTTTATTCGACTATGTGATCGCACGTATGAGCGAGCAAGTACGTGCGATCCAGTCGTGCAATTTATTATAAATGATCTTTTGTTCTAATCCAATTAACTCCTTTGCTGACGACTCTACCTTCAGCTTTTTATATTCGTTCGACGATTCATGCCTTCGCCTTTGGACGTACAATTGCGTCGGTACCGTATGATAAGCTCATTAAACTCCGATTTGTACAGCATTGTCAAATGGGGTAATAGGAATCGTGTGGAATATAATGCTTCCAACTCTCAATGCTGTCATCTTTCGTTAAAGCTTAACACACCCCCAATGCCATTAGCATTGAATTGCACTTGCATCGAAGAAACCGAAAAGCTTTCAGTACTCGGTGTGTATGTCAACGACGACCTCCGTTGGAACGACCGCCAAAAATGCTTCGCAAACATCGCTACACCTGCTCGATAACAGATAAAAAATGTTCACTCGAAGTAGCCAGCTGCATTCCTCCCCTTAAAAGTTTTTTCCCGTAATACTTGTCTCGCAAGGAATGCTCATCAGTTCACCCTTGGGTTGAATTTTGGACGTTCAGTGAAATATAGGGATTCGTTTTTAGCCGAACAACACGAATTCGGAATGGTTTGCCCGACGAGATTTTCCCTTGCCATTTTGATTTGCAAGCATTCAAAACCAATGTTAATCGACACCTCCGAGTTCAACGAATCGATCGCTTCAAACGTGCTTGTCTTAGAAATTGTGAACAACTTAGAATTCCCGAAAAAAAATTTAATTGTACTTCAAACAAATATTACAATTTTCAAGACATGTATGCATATTTAATTAAATGGTTTGCTTATTATTTAAATAAATAAGTTCTGAGGTCTTTACTGGGAAAACCCATATTTTTTGAAACAGGAATCTTGCGAAAGCGTGGCTTTTTGGAAGAAGATGACGTTCGAAATGTGGTTAAAAATTTGATAAACCAAAAACTAAAAATAAAATATAAGCAATACGGTTTTTTTTTATAATTAAAATTAATTAGAGTACACCGCGGGGGCATTAAGAAGATAGGGAGGGGAAAGGTGTCGAAGGTTGAAGGATGGGTGTTTCAAAAAATTAATACGAAAGCAGGGTTGATGTAATCAATATAATTATTATTATAAGCGGTGAAACCCCTTAATTTAGAGATATATGGCTTCTGATTAAGATAGATTATCTTAGATTATTCATTGGCTTCGGCATGACGCGTGAGTCACATTTCACATCCACATTTCCCCGAAATGTCACATTAATTTTCAAGCAACAATGGGAAATACCAAAAATCAATAATTTTAGATAATCCGTTAAATTTTTTTTGTGTTATAAATGTACAAGAGATTAATTTTAAATAACAAAAACAAAATTGAAGCAAAATCAAACCAATCACGGACATGCGGTATTTATTTTAAGATTAAATCTTCACAACTTCCCTCATTTTATATTAAATATGCGCAGGAACAAAAATATTAAATTTATAATTAAATTTTATTTTAATAACAATCACATCATTCTTCTTTTTTTTAGAAATTCGAGACGTCGATACAAATGTCAAACAATTAGTGGTGTAGTGAGTTTTAGAGAAATAACTTGAAAAACTGAACTGAGTGAAGAAAACCCAAATTTCAGTACGGAATAGAAGGCATAACCTAAAAGATACTTTTTCCATACACTCCGAACTACTACTTTATACATTTTAATTGTCTCATTAGCTCCCCATTTAGGGATTATAGACTTGAACTACAAACCATATCGGCACAATTAAACGGATATCCTCAACAAAAGCCAAGCAACATTTTCAAACCCAATTCTCTCCATTTTCAATTTTCCGTCGACAGATTTCCTTTATGAATTAATTATTTGCATCTTCCCTCAGCCACACATTCTCATTGGATAATATATTTTGAAAATAATAAATACCAAAAAAAAAAAAAAACCATTGTCCTTTGTGCTGACTCCTATATAGCAAATTTCATATTCAAAAGTTTCACTCAATTATTTTCTGTCCACTATTTTAGAACGTGCGGATGTGGTCGGACGCAAGGAATAATATTATCCATCAGATACCCAAATACGAGATACTCGTCTGTGTGTTATTGCCTTTGAATCCGAATTCAGCATCATCGTGTCGGACGTGACAAACATTTTGAACATCGGTCGCTGAAACTATACGATAGTACAGATGCAGAGTTCATATAATATATGCTCTCTTAGTATATAGTTATAGATAGTTATGGATTGTATTTTTAAGATACAAGCGACATATGTGCATTGTGCATGCACATTTATATACGAACAATAGCTAATTGGGGCGGGATAGGAATCAGTTATTGACATATTGCGGATTTCATTGTGGGTAAAACGAAAAGATAGGAGGGGGAAGGGGGGGGGGGGGAGTTAAGAGTACCCTATATCCAACAAATGTATCTCAATGCCTTTTGTGGCTGACCCGATAGGCGACTAGAAAGACCAGCATCTCATCAATGTACACACTACATAAAAGAGGAGACAGTGGGGTGATGACTATGGAAGGGGGTGTTCTATTTTTAAATTTATAATGCAGGATGTCGATGGATAATGGAAAAATTACGGACACAATTTTTCACAGAGAGACAACTCAATTTGAAGAGCAATGATTTTCTCATTTGTCTTGATGGGCGTCGCATAGATTAGTTTCATCGAAGGGCAGAGGACGAAGTATGTGCAAATTAGAAAGAAATCCTTAAACAAAAGTTCAATTATGAGATAAATCGGACGAGGAAATTTAAATTTTATAGACAAGTATAGTTTTAGGAAAAATTCTATTCAATTCACACGTCTCAAATAACAAAGAATTTATGCAAACAAATATTTCGAAAATTGTAGGACCGGTTTTGATAAAATCCTATTTTTTTTTGTTTTTTGAAAAAAAATTTTTTTTTAATTTTGGTATGCACTTTTTTAGAGTTTATTAATATACATGTGATTATAAAATTTAAAATAATTTTTTTGATTAGTTTTAAAAATATTGATTTTTCAATAAAAAAAAAATTCAAAAATTAATTTTTATTAGAAAAAAAAGTTATAAAAACTTTTGATACGCAGAATTATTTAAACTACATAGGTCTTCTTAAATATAAAATTTGATAGCAATCCAAAGAGCCGTTACCGAGAAAGCCCAACATTAAAAAAAACCGTTATATGAAAGGTACCGTTAATAGACTTTTCGCGTAAATTTGGTTCTAATCAGCCAATACCAACAAAAAAATTATCAAAAATGTTTATCAAAATCGTTGGAGCCGTTTTCGTTATTTTTAGGCTTAAAAATAAAATTTAAATTTCGCTTAAGCCGTTTAGGCTGCAGCTCATTTCACATACTGACAGACAGACAGACATACACACAGACACGCACACATTTTTTCTAGATCACTTATTTAGACTTCTCTATGATCGTAATGTCATGTTTCATTGTTATCTGTATTTTTTTATATTCACGAATCCTAAACTTGCCTCATAGTCGCAAGTAAAAATATGTTAAGGTGTGTATATAATATTATTTATATATTAATAAACATTTTCCTAAACATTACAGAAATGTTTCTTTTGTTTCAGAAATGTTTTTTAAACAAATGTTTCTTTGAAACACCTGTATAATGTTATCGATGTACCTTACTCGCTTAGCTTAAAAACATTGAAATATTAAAGACATTAACTCAAAAATATATTTGTCTCTAATAAAAAAGATATTTAAAAAAAAATTTAAAAAAAATATTTTAACCAATATTCCGGGGTTACTCCCAACAAGTTTGGAAAATATATATATTTTTTGTCTTCGCGACTTATTTATTTTTTATACAAGAGAAGTTATATCAAATTAGTGAATTCATATATTTTGCTGAATAATACTTAACGTATTTTTTAAACGTCTTTTTAATTTTTTATAAATTTTGCTTTTTTAGCGATTTTGAGTCGCAGATTTTTTAGCAATATTTTTAAGCAATATTTGACTCGACATATTTTCAATCGATAACAATTTGTTTCATTAAAATCTTCGAAAAAATTCTAATGCTAACCTGTTTCACGCAAAAGTCCAACGGATTTTTACAGGAATAAACCCCTTTAATGAAAGTGTCTTACCTTCGGTTGTAACTTTAAGCATCTTTAAAGAAGTTTTAAAGAGAGGTGGAAGAAATTGGCAAGGATGCCAAGACTGTAATTTGATCTATATAGTTTCTATCTATAAAAGCTGTCATATGCGGCTTTAAGATCGATGGAAAGGTGGACGGTACAACGATTTGATGTTCCTGGGTTCATCGAAGACGGCTTTCATGGAACCATTTTCATTTAAAAAATACCCTGAATAGAGTGATATGTTTATAGCGTCCTTAATCACACTTAACGTTTACGTCAGAAAGATATTCTAAAGTTATGCTTCCGACTGAGGGTGTTTTTTTACACGTGTGGTTTTCAAGAAGAAATAAAAAGCATATAATTTAATGTTATGGCCAAGAATTTAGCTTTATTATAAGGATAAGGGTTTGTCATTATCTTTTAAAAATTATTTCGGGCAAGTGGCTGGCTCGATTAAATTCTAGCCAAGAGGCCCAATTTTCGACCACTTTTTGTAGCAATAATAAAAAAAATTCAATAAATTGATTGTTTCGTTAGCTGTTAGCGCCGTCTTGTTGAAACAAAAGGTCGTCCACATCAACATCCTCCAATTCAGGCACGAAAAAGTCATTAATTATGGCTGTATAGCGTTCCCCATTGACTGTAACATAATGGCCGGCTTAATTTTTGAAGAAATATGAACCAATGATTCCCTATGCCCATAGAGCACACCAAACAGTGACTTTTTGAGCATGTAACGGCCGGGGCGTCTCATCAATGGCTTTTGGATTATGATCACACCAAATACGACATTTTTGCTTATTAACGTGAGCTTCATCTCTGAACAAAATTTTCTTGTGAAAATCGGGAGCTGTGGCCATCTCGTTTTGGGCCCATTCACCGAATGTGCGACGGGCTTGATAGTCGTTCGGCTTTAATTCTTGCACGAGTTGGATTTTGTAAGCCCGCAAACCAAGATCCTTCGGCAAAATCTTTCATAAAGTGGATGGGCACAGCTCCTATTGTTGAGCACGTATGGCGGATTGATTCCTTCGGGTCTTCTTCGATACTCTGCTCCACAGCAGCAATAGCGTCTTCGGTGCGCACTGTACGGTGTCTCTGGGGATGCGCATTATCCACTAGAGTAAGCGTGGTGCGAAACCGATCCATGGTTGCTCGAATTACCGACTCTTCTGGGCGATTATGTCCACCGAATATTGGATGCAGCGCGCGATGCGTCGCGCGAACCGAACCATTATTTTGGTAATAAATTTGAACGCTTTGCAAACGTTGTTCTGGAGTAAGTCCATTCATTATGAAATTGCAAATCAAACTGAGTATAAATCAAGTGACAGCTGTCAGAAAGACCAACTCCGAAAAAGTATTGCCAGATTGAAAACCACACGTCTAAGAAAAACACACTTTATTTCACCTTTCTGGCGTTACACTCTTCTTAGTCGGAAAATGGTAAGTGCTGCTTTTTCCAAAACTTGAAGTCTATACCTATGCGAATATACACCAAACGTTTTGAGCAGCACCTGCTCGCCTCAGCGATAATCGTGTTCCTGTGCAACTAAGGCGGTTGGTTTTTCCCTAACTTGCCCATAGTGTGGTAGAAAATTCATCCTTTCTCCAACAGCTTCTGGATCAGGAGCCCAAATCGCCTATTTGAAGCCTACGAAAGGACGAGTTCATGTGCAAAGCAAGGAATCGACTGCTTCGGGTGCTCCTGTTTATTTTCACGCACCACGGCGATGTTCTCGGCCGATCCTGCGTTTGTTTGACGTACGAATGTTAGCTGATAGATTAAAGGTCAGCTTCAAATTAAAGAGAACAGTTTCAAAGAGCAGCACGTGTAACGTAAAATAGGCGTAAAGTTAGCACTAACGTACACTCATTTTGGTAATAAAGTTACTTTCATCATTTGGCCGTCTTGTTTTATCGTGTAATTTTCCATAGTGATTTGGCAACAGTAAATAAAAAATAAACACTAGATTTGACAGCTGTCACCAAAACAAAATTACCGCCATAGGCCGCCAAAATATAGCCACGTCAATTGCCAAACTCTATATAAAGCTTATGAAGTCATAATCAAAATTTTATTGAAACATTCCATAATTTTTCAATAACATTCAAATGGAAACTATTTGCAAGCTATAATTAATTTACTATTACTTTGAATATGCAATTCAATGGAAGCCCTATAAACGCTGTCAGTTTTCTTAATTTTTGTAAATTCATTTACCGAAGCTTATACAAAATGCTTTTTGTTTGAGAACTTCAACATTAAATTTCGGTCAAAACATTTGAATTGGACCACGAAAGCTTTGAGGTGCTTTTTCTCAATGGAAGCCTTAACGAAACTCTATAAAAGTTATATGCAAGTTTACAAATGGCAAATTTCTTTGTAAAGCTTTCTGTGGAGTTCGAACCTGTTTTAAGTGATTTTTAATCCGACTCAACATGAACATGAGTGGGGAAGAAAAAGAATACATGGAATCATAGAATCGATGATAACAATATAACCCATATAAATTGAAATAATGAAATCCAAGTTTTCGCAGTCTCCTGATCTTGAAATGTTACTTCAATTAATTGGTTAGCAGTTCATTTAAATGCTATTAAATAAAACTTGTAAACTTCCTCATTTAATTGCAAAACTAAAACTACAAAACCACTCAAAAACAGCTAAAGAGGATTTCTCAATGATTTTCAAAAAACACTTCAAAAACTCTTGAAAACAAAAGGGAAATTTCCAAAATATATATATTCAACACCATGAATTCCATCTGCAATAATTGTATACTCCAAGGAATAAAATTAAGATCTATTAAATAACATTCACAAATCGTGTCCTCCAAGAACTACCCCTGATTCCTCGACAAGTCTCATTAGCGTAACCTCTTCCGTCCATAATGCGTTCAACAAAAAAAAATATTCTTCCTAATCCTCATGGAACAACTTAAACAATAATGAATAACTTTAGACTCAGCAAATGAAAAGAAGGAACACAAAAAAAAAACATTAAAACGACAAAACTTTAATTTAAATGAATCTGAAAATACTACCCCTTGTCTCATTTAACCCCATCACCTCCACGCTCCATCCACCATTAGAGTACCACGTTAATCCAATGGAAACTTCTTAGCCTCTGCGTTTTAATCCATTCCGAGTGCGACCGCGTCACCTAATGAAATTCCACTTAACACTCAAAATGACGTTCGCCCACCAACCTCACGTACCTAACATGGAGCTGGAGCACCTTTATACCTTTTTTGAAGAAATTTTTGACTGTGTGGAGTCTAAGAGACGGGAGTGAATAAGAATGAATCTTCGAACTAAAGTTTTCTTCATGCAACAAAAAAAAAAAAAAAAAAAAAAACACAAGTTTGCAAAACTTGAACTTTTGCTGAATAATTTTCTGGTTAAAACTATTTCTTGCGAAGGATGAGGGTGTAAGTGGGTTTTGGGGTGCAATCGGGGTTAGATCATAGACCGACCGCTGCGAACCCCTTCCATATACACTAAATCGATTGTGTGTATCACACCGGGCCAGAGTGCACAAATACTCTGACTAAATATTGTGATGATGATGGAGGTACAAATAGAGGAAACTGCCGTTGCCGCATACCGCATGCTACACAAGCACTGAGCTGTCGTCTAGGGTTGAAGGGTTGAATGGTGTACGAAAAACTTTTCCGGCACATGAACATGGTTTTCAACGAACCGAACCGAACCGAACCGTACCAAAGGAAGACGAATATTTTTATGTGTCCGTTACGTAGTTTGAATTTCAAATGTGTTGTGAAAAACACAGAGCTTGAGGCGAATCATTAAAACTTCATTCTCCGCCCTGCACCTGAGTTACTGCAACAAACCATTCCTTTCCATTTTGCGCCTGAGGGGTAGACGATGAGCAAATTTACACATGAAACATGTGTGTTGCCCTCTAGGTCCACTTTGCGTTTTATATGTATGTGCAAAACGATTTTTTTTAAATGATAGAGCTTCATGGTGGGGGTGCATGGGGGGACGAAACCCCTTAGTTTCCAGGACCCCTTGAACAGAAAAAACCTAATTCATATTCCTATACTTGTGTCGAAATTGTTTCTGCTTCTTTTCCAAGTGCTTGGTCGAGGAAGCAGAGGTTGTTTTTTTTCTTCTTCTTCTTCTGTCTTCTGTCTCTTATCCTGCGTGTGCCTCTTGAAAGTTTATGAGGGTTTCTTCTCAGAAGAAGACACTTTTTGTGTGTTTCTTCTTGGTCTTGATTGTCGTTGTGTCATTTGGGTATATATAAATTTCTTTTGGCTAGAATATCCGGCTCCATGAAGTGAGAGGAAAGCAGAAACATCCACTTTTACAGAAAATACTTATAAAAATGAGAAACTCATCCTCAAGGATGCAGCAGCAGGATGTTGGAAGCTGTGGGGTCACACAGCAAGATGGACCAAAAAAAGAAGGGCTTAGAATAATTTTTTTCTTCAAACATTTTTATTTTCATTTTTTTTGTCTATTTTAATATTTTTTTTAGAGCACTTAAAGGACGAGGCATCCAAGTTATTTTATTTGAAGTGGGACAGGATGAAGAGAACAAAAAATTCTTTTTCTTCCTATTTCATTGTCTCACGTTTAAAAATATTTAAGCAAAAGGAATTTTTCTTTCCGAACCGCTAAAGCTGTCGCAAGTTAAGTGTAGGGAAATAAATCGAAATTACGTTTGAATTTTGGGGAGAGTGAGAGTCCTTTAATGGAATTCCTGGCAACAAGCGGTTTGGCGCTGGGCAAAAAAATATTAATTATTTTTTTTTTTATTCGGCGGTTCCTGTTATAGGTCCGGGATTACTGTGACACAGGCAAACAATGAGTTAGAAAAAATGTGTCAAATAATTTTTTTTAATTAAAACAATGTTGGCAAAAAATGGATTTTGAAAATTAGGGTGAATATGCAAAATATATTTGTACAAATAATTTTGGAACTACCGGAAGGGATTCTTGAATACCCAAATTCAGAGTTTCAATAGACTCCTACTGATCAAAGGAGAAAAGATATAGTGTAATGGAGATAATTCAACCCATTCATGGTCAATATTTGGTCCAGCATAAGAAAGAAAAAGAAGTGAAGAAATGGAAGCGTAGTCAAGGAGTCTTAAGACCAAACTTTTGTATCAAAAAGTTATAGCATGCTACGTTCCAATACTATCGCGGGAGAAAGGCACTATCTCGGACCAAACACTTGCAACGACACCTGCATTAAGTTGGCCTCAGACATGGAACAATCTAAAAGCAAGAGGCCTGCTGATGTTTTCTGAGGTCAACCTGGCAAAACCCCAAAGGTGGAGCCTTAAGACGAAGCAGAAAAGTGAGGGAGGTGTGGTGCCAGTCGATTTAATAACAATCTTCGGTCAAAGAAAAAGAAAACCAAACTGTATTTCGGAAGAAGTAAGCTCGTAGTGCTAAGGGAGCTTTTTAAAGTAGAGCTTCAGGAAAAGATCTTGGGAAAAATATGTTTGGAGAAGTAGTGCTCTGGGAAGAAGTATTGCAGTTTGGTAAGAATTAGTTTTTCGAGGCTAACTAGGGTTTCCGAAAAATGTATTGCCTCGAAAAGAACTAGTGGTTCCGGAAAAACCTGTGTTTGGAAAGAAATATTGCTTAGGGAAGAACCAGTTTTTTGGAGAATAGCAATACTTCGTGAAGAAGTAGAACTTTGAGAAGAACTAGTGCTTCGGGAAGAGATAGTGGTTTTGGAAAAAAATTGGATCTTCGAAAAAAGGCGCTTTCTGGCAGGGATAGCGCTTCAGAAAATGTTTGTACTGCGAGAAGAAGTATTATTGCTTAGAGAAGAACAGAACATGTGATTAAGAAAAAAACGTGTGCTTCTGAAAAAGTGCAATAGTTTTGGGAAGAACTAGTTTTTCGATAAAATAGTAATATTTGGTAAAGAAATACAACTTCAAGAAGAAAAAGTATTTCGAGAAGATTTCGTACTTGGGATAGATATAGTTGTTACTAAAGAAATAGAGTTTTGGGAAGCAGCAGTTATTGGGGAAGAAGTATTGCTTAAGAAAAACTTGTTGTGCTTCAGGAAATACTGGGGTTTCAATACAAATTTGGTGTTTCGGGTAGAACTAGTGGTTCCTGAAAAACCTCTGATTTGAAAAGAACTTGTTCTTCGGAGAATAAAAAAAATAGTACTTCAAGAAGATGAAGTACTTGGGGAAGAACTAGTGCTTTCGGAAAGAACCATAGCCGAATTATACGTTATGCACTCTTAACGGGAAAATATTATTTATAAAATGTATGAAGGATCTATTTGATCCATGAGCTCACAATTCATGACTATAAGTAACACCGTTTATTCGCTAACACATTTCAGATCGTTTGGAAGAGGACATCTTTGACGACAAGGGCGTTCTTTTTTTTTTTTGTTTTGATGAACGGTTGGGCCGCTCCTCACTTGTCGGCGCGGTATCGTTTCTTCCGGTTTCCTCGGTACACATTCGGTACCGATATTTCACTGAATACATACATTTCAATGAACACGCCCTGATTTGTGCGTTATGTGCGGAATCGGTACGGTAAGAAAACCGTGTGTCGAGTGTTGGTATAGAGTATCAGTATTATTTCTATATTTACCGCAAGTAATTTGTGTTTGACGTCTGACGTCTTGTTTTGTATAAACAAAATAATAATTTTTGAAAGAAAATGACATCCGAGACTGCTTCAAATTTAAAGTTTGGAATAATTCTGTGCCCAAAAGCTTACCGAACAAGTCAGGGGATGAACATGACATCGGTATACATTGGTGAGGATTTTAAGCCGTTGGTGAGGCGGTTATCTTTGATTGCGAGCGCTACAGAGGAATGATTACCAATTTCTTATGGCTCAAATGCACCTAGAAGACAAGTGGTTGCAGTAGGACCGAACTACCTCTCACACAGCGGACGCCATCACTGACATTCTGAATGAACGATTTGAAGGTTATGTTATCTATGACGTGAACTGGGCACCAGGGTCATGCGGTTTGACACTGCTAGACTATTTTTGTGGGGCTTCCTGCAGTGCACCAGAAAGAAATAGTCCACTTTTTGGTGTGCTAGTCTATCGGATCACTACTGGTGGTTTATAAATGAAAAAGCCGTACAATACTCTTTTAATAGCTTTTTTATTCGAGATGTTTCCTAAGGTATTAGTTACTTAGCGTTAACATGATATGGGAGAGATAAGTTAGTTCAATTCAATTCCAATCAGTTTTGGTAGTGCAGAAGATCCACTAAGAAAAAAGCCAGACACTTAAGAACAGACCAAAAGCAGGGATGTATCTTGAAAGAATCTTACAAGAATTGTCAAAAAAATTATTTACGTTCTCGAGGTTGTCGCAAATCGGGCTGAAAGAAAATTGGCAAATCTTGAGGACTAACAGCAAGAGTATCGATGAGGAGGAGCGTTGGAATCGATTAGGATGAGAAAAAAGTCTACGTCACTATCGGGTACACTTATCAACAAGCTTTATAATGTGGTTTAACTCAGTAAAAACCCCAACATAACTTTTCCAGATGTTGGCTGGTCAGAAAAATGAAAGCTACTAGAACTGTTTACATTGAAATCGCCTGTAATTGCCTTTTCAGTGTGAAAATTATGGGAAACAATTTATAATATGGAGTCAGACAAAGCATTCAGTTCGTAAGAAGTTTAAATTAGGGCTTCGATAAATTTGAGAAATCTGAAATTGGGCATTTGATTCTTTTAAAAATTCAATTATGATTAAGAATAAAATAAAACCAATCAAAACTTAAACAGAATTTTGTATCACATTTTCCTTTGTCTAACCAAAACCCACTGGAGAGATGTCATACACAAGGCCGTGGGTAACCATAATAGTCCCTGTAGAGAACAAAATCCAATCATCATTTTAACGGTCTTATCAACACCAACCAGGACACTTAAGAATTAACTGATGAAACCAAATTGGCATCATTATTCGAGAAGTAATTACAAGAAGGTATTGCGTGTCTGGCCAAATATAAACGAATGGTGTAATTTAATGCCGATTTTATCTGATGGCTTCAGTATATTTTTTTATGGCAAAAACGAGCATAAAGCAAATGATACAAGAGTGTTTTGATGATAGCCTCTGGCCTGCTTTTGTAGACAATATTTCACTTTTGCTTGTTTTAATTGCTTTTAAGGTATTTTTGTTTAAAAGTATTTTCACAATGCAAATTAATGTCGAAAAATTACTTCCAACGGCTTTAAGAATACCATATTCCGCGAATGGCGATAAGGTCTTTGTATTTGAATTAATTCTACTGAAAGTCTTTGGGAAGTTTTGAGAATCTTCTTTAACGTTCTACGAATTTGAAAATAAAACATATTTTATTAATTTGAAAACTTGGCATTAAAAACTTATAAAATCATAAAGTTTGAAGAATTAGAAATTGTAACGTAAACGTTAATACTTTTATGTGAATTCCGTAATAATTTATTTTGTTGTTATTTGATGCCCCAAACGATACCAACAACTTTTCTGTAAACAAATTGGGAAGTATTAATAACTAAGTTAAGATCAAGTCAAAATAACAGAAACCTTCCCTGGACTAGGAAACTGGTATGACAAATTGAAACTTAATTTAATAATAGAAGGATAGAAACAAGGAAGTAGGAATAGGCTGATTGGGTCTGGTAAAATATTGAAAAGCGTGAGGCTTCAACGAAAAATTAGCGTTCGGAGGCTAAGCAAGAATGTTAGGGTTGGATAAGCACACAAGACTTTTGAGACACATCATCGGCATACATGTGAATCGAGCTATGATTGATGATTTCGACAAGTTCGTTGATATATAATGACAAAAAGAATAAGACCTAGTATGGAACCCTGTGGGACTGAACTTTAATTTGGTAAGAACTGTGAACTGCTTGCCGTCTCCCGATAAGAAGGTAAGTTCTTTTCTGTCTAGGCCTTCTCTTATTTCATCAATACCGTACAACAAAGCGGATTTACAACCGCGTTTTTTCGAAAACCTGGTTGTTGCAAATTTTAAAGTTGATTGTCATGTATGTGTCTTTGAAAATAATTTAAAATTGCTTTTTCAAATGCTTTTGACAGAAATGGCAGAATCGAAATTGGTCTATAATCTGATAGATATAGAACAGTTGTCCTTTTACGGAATGGCAATGATCTTAGCTTTCTTCCATTCTGAAGAAAAGCACGGAATTAAAAATGTGGGTGGCAAAACGTATTATGAAAGGCAGACACAGTTTTGACAAACTTAGAATATAATCCATAAAGCCCAGTAGCATTCGATATTTCTGATAACAGTGCCTAAGAAACATAATCTTCAGAGAAACGATCGAAAAACAAACATCCATCGTACCAGTGATTACTTTTAAAATCGACAAATATCACCGTAGAGTTGTTTGAATTTCTAGAGATTGACGTAAAATTTGAATTCAGCGAATCGCAGCCAATATTAGGAGGAACAGTAATTTCTTATTAACCTATTTCTATTTTCCACAACTTCTTCCAAAGATTTTTCCCTCTGTAGTCGACGGATTAAATTCCCTTGCATAACAACTATTTTTAGCTTTCCGTCTTTCATAAGTGACTTAACAAAGAAGTACTCTATTTTACTCATGATCTAGAACAAGCCACATAAATAGCCCTTATCTAGGATTGTGGACAGAATATGTTAAATGACACTCCCTTTAAAGGAGAAACTGAAGAAATTCTTTTCTAGTGCTACCAACATTTTTTTCAACATTTCATCTTTTAGTTTGACGACGGCCACTTCAAAAAAGGTAAAAATGAACTGTCAAATCTACAGAGCTCGATCTGAAACATGCAAATATGATCAAGGGAACATTGAAGTTGAATCTCGTATGATGGAAAAATCCTTTCTGCAGACTGTATAACGGCGAAGACAAAAGGAATTCTGGTATCAGGAAGAATGAATCGTTCTATTGCGGCGAAAAAGAACAACAATTCTTTCCACCAAGTGACCAAGTCAAGTTATAACTAAGATTTCTTCTTAGGTTGCCCGATTAATGGAATTCCAGCATTGTTTGCTCAGTTCTTTGGAAAGGCATTTGTATCGTCAACATCTCCTGCAAGATGTTTTCAGCTGAATTGGGTGAACACCTAAAGCTATTTGTCAACAACTTGAGAGGTTCATATCAATGCAGTTTTAGGCCCAGAAAGTCCATAATCAATCAAATATTCTTATTACGGGAGATCTTGGAAAAAATCCACGCACTCCAAATCGATAACCAACACCTTTTTATCGATGTCAAAGCCGTGTGACAGAATTTATAGAGATGAGCTATACAGAGTGAGTTATGTGCAGTTTTAGAATCCGCCTGGCAAAATTACGCACCCTTTTCCGTCAGTTTCGGTAAGGTCCTCATCGACACCTTCGAAGGCAAAAAATCATTTACACAAAGTGATGCCTTGTAATGCGACTTCTACAACATTATACTTAAAAGAATAGCTTTGAACAATCAGAAGAACACAGAGTCATGTCAGTAGCACTTTTGTGGGTATTGAGACACGTCTTGGACAAAAAGTCAAAATAGACAGATACAAAAGATATTAAAGGACTTGGTCTACCTGGGCTATAGGCTCAGACAACAATTTGAGATCAAAGAATAACACTTGCCAAACGCTTCTTCTTTTGGCTAAGAAAGCCCTCGGGAAACTGAATTGCAACTTACCATCCCATCAGTCCTGCTGTTCGGTTCAGAGGCATTAACATTGCCAAAAGTGGATGAGGACGCTTTAGGTTGCTTCGAAAGAAAAATTGATCCCGGATGCTTAGGTATGCATAAACTGTGGCTGAAGGAGGAGATGCAACGAGGAACTGTACGGGCTGTACAACGACACATATCTAGCCAAAAGAGTGAGCGTACAAAGTTATAGATGGCTGGGTCATATGGAGCGAATAAATACCAATGCTTCTGGCCGGTTAATCTACGATTTGCCACCAGAAGGATGACCGAGACTTGAGTGGGACACGCAAAAAGAAGAGGACCTTAACCAACTTAACGTGCAAGACTGGAAGCAGCTAGCTAGGAACCAAGCTAGCTGGAGAAGTTTGTTGGTTGAGGCCCAGGTCCACCCAGAAGTTTAGCGCCTTCTAAGGTAAGGTAAACTAGGGTTAAGTACATCAAATGAGCTTTTTTTTTATAATTAACGCGCGCACAAGGGATTATGTGTTTCCCTTTTAATGTAGAACACACTGCGCGGGCATTACGAAGATAGGGAGGGGAGAGATAGGAGGTGCCGATTAACATTGGTTTTGAATGTTAGCAGATCAAAATGGCAAGGGAAAATCTCGCCGGGTAGACTATTCCAAATTCGTGTTGTTCGGCTAAAAAAAGAATCCCTATATTTCACGGTACGTCCAAAATTGGGCTCCAGGGTGAACTGATGAGCATTCCTTGCGAGACGAGTATTACGGGAGAAACTTTTAAGGGGAGGAATGCAACTGGCTACTTCGAGTGAACATTTTTTGTAAAAGAAACGATAAAATAAGGAAACACAATACAATTTCAAGTTTAATTAATAGCTGAATGTAGTACTAATTGGGATATTTAGAATTAACTAATCAAAAATCTAATATTTCTAATCAAAAAATCACGTTCTCTTGTGAGCCTAAGCCAGTTCACTGAAGCAAGTAATGAATGAATGATAGAAAATACACGATACGATTTTTATAATACTTTTCGAAACCACCATTTCTTAAGATTTCTAGTCAAAATAAAGTGTGACGTCATTTGTTGCCCATTTTCTGATTCTCAAAAGGCTATTTTTTAAGCACTAAAATAGGATAAATTTAACAGAGTCTGTAGAGTTATAGGGTGGGGCCCTTAAGGCTGGAGACACAACAAAGATGTATGAAAGCCCTTAACTAATTACCAGAATCATCGAAAGATGAGTTACATTTCTGCTTGCTTACCAAGTCAGCCATACGTTTAGGAATAATGAATTTCAACTTACACCATAAAAGTTTTTTATAGAAAATTTAAAGGATGTCATCGGAATTTAGAGATGGCGAAACTTTTATTTTAAACTGATATTCATACGAATATCTGCTACATCTGATTTATGGCCAAATGAATTCGGAGATAATTGAACTGAGAACTGACCACTTTACTGCCTTATATCTGATGTTGCCAAAAATACTTTAGCTGTACTTTGTAGACAAATAAATTTTACAGTAGCCTCGAAGTATTGCTGATGTCATCATCCACAAAAAAATGTCACCAGTTAAAGCCAGACTGCACCATTTTCTTGCAAAGTATTGAGAAACTACAAATATATTATTTTTTGGCATTTAGAAGACATAACTGTCTACATTAAAAAAATAAACGCACTGCTCTTTTTTTAAAAACCTCATCCATTCTGATCCATTTGTTAGGAGTCACTCATTTTCTCGATAAAACTGTCATAATTCAATAGAAAATGAAATTTCAACAAAAAGAAAAGTTTTTCATGATTAATTTCTATAAAAAAATGTGAAATTTTTATTGAAATATGTTTAAGCAAATACCATATGGTATCATGCAATGCGTCATTACCTCGTCTAAACATCAAACACACAAAAACTATCCCTCCCCCCCCCCCAATTCCCTTATCAAACATTCGATTCAAATTGAATTTTCATCACATTCATCAATTTTTTAAAATCAATTTTAAATTAATATCAAATAGAAAAAAAATAAAACATATTTTCTCAACAAAAATATTGACAAAAGGCACACACAAAATGCTGTATCCAAAAATAATAAAAAAACCATCCAAAAGATATAAATTAAGCTCATAGATATACCAAACCATAGGTTTCGCACAAATGGAAGGAGCAAAGAAGAAGGAAAAAGAACCGAACACAACATTGGAACGAATTCTCAACCTGTTGGACGTGTCGGCGTCATTGAAAGTCACCACCACCATTAACTTGACTCAACAACCCTCCCCCCCCCCCCTCACTCCATGATAGACAAAAAAAAAGAAGAATGTATGCGAAGTTAATTGAGTGACAACGATAAAAAAATTGTATGTCCTTGTAAGAAGAAAAGATTCCCATAAGTGTAGACATATTGCGACGCACCCACTTCCTCTCATCTAAATGACGCCAGTCTTACATCAAGTCCTGCCTGCCTTCCAACAGGATACAGGCGGAAAATTTTAAGCAATAGCGCAAATGAAAAATCATCCACGCCGCAACCATATGTTAGCGACTGCCCCCTTATGACGAAAAAGGACATTTCACACACTTTATGTGTGTCATTCTGTGTGTCATTATTTCGAAGGATATTTTGTTATAAAATGATTTATCATCATTTTTACTACTTTTTTCGTGTTAAAAGTTTACAGGTTTTTAAAAAAAAAAATCAAGTGCGGGTGGGGTTCGATCATTGTCACAAGCAGGACCTATAAAATCATCCAGGAAAAAGAACAAAAAAAAAAACGAGTGAATTCAACACCAAAAACACTCACCATATGGCAATAAATGAGTTTTCCACAATAGCACATCGTTTTCGGTATGTGTCCCCTAAGAGCCGTTTCCTGGTGTTTTTTTTTAACTTTTTTTCAATTTTCTTTTTTTTTTAATATTTGACTTTTTTATTTTTCATAAAAATACACACATCCAGACATGCATTATACATTAAAACAAAACAATTTTTTGTTTGTTTCCTACTCCAGAGGACATGCTCTGATTCTTTTTTTTATCTTTTTTTGTGTCAAGAGTTTTTGAGAAATGTCCTTGTTTAAAAATAAAATCTCGTCAAGCACATTTAAACATACTTCCGATATTTTTTTTTCAATTTTGTTTATAAAAAATCTATTACACCAACACACAGAGAATCAAGCACATGGATGACACTAACCTTAAGTTGCAGGATGCGATTAACGCGAATTAGTCCGTCCGTCTGAGGTAAGAAGTCCTTAAATGGTATCCTTTTATTGAAATGTTTCACCGAGAAAGGAAACTGTTGTCTCTTGGGAAGAGGATTAGGAACGATTTTAGTATAAGTGGCTTAATATAAAAGTATTTTTTTTCTAAACCGTTATTTTGTAGAATTTTTTTCTTTCTAAAAATCACTGTTTTTAAGGGTCTAAGAATACACCGCGCCCGTTATGTTCCGTAGCCACTTGATTTCTGGTGTTCACGCTGTGCGGCTGTTGCTGATGACGGCAATGGAAGTTGGAAGATACCCAAAAGCAAAGAGGAAAACCTAACAACAACTACTAGCGCAAAAAAAAAACAGGAAAATCAGCAAGAATCTACGCAAAATTTCCACGGACACAAATGAGAGTCAAGAAGGAGAAACCAACAGAAAAAAGCACACAAAACAACCCCCAGCCCCAGATCCCCAAAGCTAGCTTCAACTTTCCCAATTCAATTTAAAGGAAGACAACTTTTCGACCCCCATTAAAAAGAGAAAAAAAAGAAAGACACAGCAGAGAGAGAGAGAGAGAGAGTGAGAGAGAGAGAGAAGTTCAAAGAGACAACTTTTGCAGTTGGAAAAGAGAAAATTCGCACACATATTCCCGTTGGGAAAATAAACGCAATCAAGTTGAATCAACTATTTCATTCTTCAAAAATTTAGTTAAAGAGTGTTGTTCGCCGATGGTTGGGGTGTGTTAGGGTTGTTAAAATGAAGGGAGGGGGTTCATGTACAGGAGGTTCCGGTTGGTAGAGTTTATTGGAAAAGCTCTTTTTTATGGTTTTCGCCATTTGTACATCTTTAATCGTGCAACGCCGGCATTTTGGTTTCGGGTACTTGAATGAAAGCAAGTTTTACGTGGGTGCGATGCCGTTTATTGTGGGTATTTTGGAATTATTTTTTTTTCATTTGGGGATCAAGTGTGGGTCTGATATGTAGGCTGTTGTGCGGGGGGAGAGGGGGAGGAAACAAATTGTATTTTTGCAGCAAATTCTATAGAGTCACTGACTTTCAAAGAACATTTGTGATGATTTACAGGGGAAGAGGTTATGGATGACGGGATGTTGTACCCGTTGTTCAAAATGTTAAGAACGTTTTTTGTTTCTTTTAAAAAAACATGCGATAAATGTGATTGTCTCTAGTTTTATGAATCGAGATGATGCTGTATCGCATGGATGTACAATGTACATTGCTCTTGTTAACAAGGGAAACTTTCAAAAGTTGTTTGAGCAGTTCGTTAAGTCGATAGTCTGGGATATTTCAAATTGCTAAAAACCCTTTTTTTCAAGACAGTCAAACTATTATTGGAAATACAATCGATTAATGAAAATTTAAATAGAAGGATGTAGGAATATTAGCTTTAGAAAGAGTTGTAATGAGTTTAAAGAGCGATTTTTTTAAGAACAACCATCAGTCGTGAGGAATTAAATGACTTTTTCAAGAAATATTTTGGTCTCCAACTATGGTTTCTCAATGGACTACAGAGATTGTAAGACTGTTAAGAATGACAATTTTTAAGCAGAAACAGGCTTAGTTGGACAACAATTTCGCCACCTGATCTGGATCATGTAAAAATGCTATATCTAAGATAAAGAACAATAAAGCCTTTGGAACCAATTCCCTGCTCTGCTGCTGCTGAACCCTTCAAGGCTGTAGGCGATGACTTGGTTATGATAAATGGAATATAAGCATTGTTAATTAAATTTTTAAACAAAGTTTGGAATCGGTGACGGAAACTTTAAGACCATGTCTGCCAACATCTGTCAAAATATTTAAGTATTAATTTTCGTTCCTGGATTTGAGATAATGAGTAGGTCGAATCGAATCGAAGAATTAAACATTGCTAAGAATATACTATGGCCAATTTTGCAAAAAAAAATCTTCTTCCGATGCATTTTTTTTAAGAACAGAAGCCAGTCGATCATATGAAGCAACGAAAATTTTCGAGTTGGAAGAAGATGATCAACTTCATTGCCGTCACCATCACGTTTCAGTCAATGGAGAACGTCGTCGGAGAGGCATGTTGATGTTGGAACGTTATCTCTTTACCAAATTGCCGGTAAGACTTCCTGAGCAGCTACAGGGTAAAATATTCATTTCAACGCCTCCCCGATTATCGTAAAACACTAGTGAGTCTAGGCTAGCGATATTTAAACGCCTAAAAACTTTCCCAAAAGTGAGGATAGATCTTTGGAAATTGTTGTAACGTTGAAACGATACGATATAGCATAACCAACTGAGCTGGACTGCAATGTAGAACAAGAATCAAGTTCAAATACTACGACGAGGATAGGTAGGCAAAAAAGTCTTGGATCAAACATTGGCAACAACACATTTAGTTGGCCTCGGATATGGTACAGTCCAAAACTGGGAGGCCTGGCGACGTTCTCTTAGGTTACCTCGGCGAACCCCACAGCTTGAGCCTACAGCCTAAGTCGAAGCTGAGAAGTGGGACAGTTTTCTTCGCCGGTTAATGAAGAAGTAGAACAAGTATCAGCAAGACGGTGCCTCAAGCCAGACAGTTAGTTTTACAACGGACTTATTGAAACCCCAAAACGTTTTATATCAACCAATTCTGTCGATTGGCCGCCTAAAGCAGATTTGAAATCTATTGACTTTTTTAATACGGCTACTTTAAAACTTTATTCTGTACTAATAAATCGGCGTCTTTAGCAAAACTGTTTCCATCGAATGTGTGCTCGACTTATAGAAAAATTGGGTTTAACGACCGACAGAAGTTAATGCCACATTTCCTCATCCTTTCGGCTGTTCAAAGAATTTTATATTTGCAAATCCAACGATTTTTGATGATGGAAGTTATCGGAATCACTTTGAAGAGGGCTTGCTATGGAACTTGTGAAATCTGACAAAGGAGCCAAATTTTGCGATTCGTATCTTCAACAAGATTATACACAGGATCAAAATCCCAAGGAAACAAAAATTTCTGAAAAATTTGTTTAGGTCAAAAATCTTCGAAACGAAGTCTGTAGTTTTCTTTACAGAAAGTCGTTCGAACACTTCTCTAAATGCCATTAAAAAATATGCGATATTGGGTTTCTCATTCTAGAAATTCATTCTGAAATATATGTGATGCCAACATTAAGTTTTATCTAAAAGTTTCAGAATTTATTTTTTACATTTAAGAATATCTTTTTAAAACATAAAAATAATTAATGGTGACTTCTATTATCTATCACCTCCTCAGTGGGGTCTTGAATTCGTAACACAAATTGAAATTTTCAATTAAATTCTAAGCTTCCAGGTTTGCTCACCTAAAACTGTCAAAGACAGTTCTAGAATAAGCGCAGTTACGCCTGCATTGATCACTGCTTCATCCTTTGAACCATTCACTCAAGTTGATAACTTAAAATCCTTAAACCTGCCTTAAAGCATTTTCACAGATATAACGTCATCCAGCCAAAGATACATACATCATCAATAAGTGAGCCGATTTGAATTTTACCGCGAGCACATTTTGCATGTTGCACTAACGCGATTCCATTATTTCGAAGACACAACGACGCGACACGGCAAGGAATGCACATGCCATTCAGTTTGAAATAAAAAGAGCAGTTTTTTTTTGCCATCATGGCACGTGCAATTCAATTTTATATTTTTTTTTCTTCTTCAAACTCTTGAGAAGAAAATCTGTTCAAGACAGAATGCACCCAACCAACCGACAGGACTCAGACGAAGAAACGTGAGAGGATTCGTAGCTTTTCACGGGCACAGAAAAATGCATCCTTTTTCTCTGTGTCTACTTTTTTCTGCCAGTACATGCCTACAGGATCCTTGTTCATTTTATCCTATTAAAATATTTTTAACCTTTTACAGCCAACAACAATGAACTAAATTTTCTATTCAAAAATTGTTCCGTATTTTCACAAACACAATAAAAAAAAAACTAGAAAAGGATGAGTGTGTAGTGGATTTGATGACGAACAAGCCGAATATCTTAATTAAATCTGCTGTGCTATTTTTCAATTTAAAGAAAAAAACAAATACCAAACACAACGAAATAAAGTTCGAAGGATTTTCTTCCTTTTTTCGAAACTTGCTGGATTGCCAACGACGACGATGGTCGTCAGTCAGTTTTTTTCCAGGAAGCATTCTTTACCACAATCTTGAGAACCCTATTTTCAAGCGGTGAAGGAAGAAAAGAGAAACCCTCATTTAAATGAGAGAAAATACGTTAGGGAATTCCTGTTGTCCACTTTGGAATTCAAGACAAGGATTTCCTTTCCACCTTGGGTGTGGGTGGGGCTGCGCAACTATAATGTCATCTTATAGTTACAGTTATACAGTTATACAGTTTTTTTCCAGGAAGCATTCTTTACCACAATCTTGAGAACCCTATTTTCAAGCGGTGAAGGAAGAAAAGAGAAACCCTCATTTAAATGAGAGAAAATACGTTAGGGAATTCCTGTTGTCCACTTTGGAATTCAAGACAAGGATTTCCTTTCCACCTTGGGTGTGGGTGGGGCTGCGCAACTATAATGTCATCTTGGGCTAACCAATTGTTGATATTGTTCGCAAGAATGTAGATTAAAATATTTCAAGGCAGTGTCGTCGGCCGGCGTCGTCATCGCCTTTGTTATCGCTGTTGCCACCCAAGCGATTTTGAAACCATTAATTTAACTCACTCTGTGGGGACAGACAAAAAGGAGAGTAGGTATCCCGGCTAGCCGGGAATTCTCCTCGATTTGATAAAAGGTATACAATGGACATTGTATAGAAAAGAGGCCTTCATATTGAATGGACATAAAGGTTTTTTTCTTTTCGTTTTGAGGAAGTCTTTTTATGCATTCAGCATCGGCAATGATGGATGTGCGTGTTAGAATTTTTGGGGATTTAATATATCTGAGTGGCACTTTCAGAAATTTGAGGATTCTTATATTAAATTGTAAAAAAATGTCTTCAAATTCAAATAAAAATTAGTTTATTCAAACCTGCATGAACAACTTTGGAATTTTAACGTGCGTACATTAAAAAGGCCGCGCAAAATTCTAACTTTGGCCGAGAACTTCGGCATTTTTCAAAACTGATGTAATAAGTCTCCAGGAGATGCGATGTGGAAGAACAGATGAAAACTGCAACTTTTCCGCGCTTATTTTGAATGTAGTTTCATTGTCATACAATAAGACTCTGGACAGTGGTCTTAAGTTTCCATCTGATGATCGAAGCTGCAACCATATCGACCATGTCGCACTAGTATTATGAACGTCCGCACATTCCGAGCAGGAACAAAAATTGGATCACTATTAAATTGGTGGCAAACTTCCATGGAAGCTATTAGGTGATCAACAACCACGCAGAGATATCTAAATGTCGGACGATTTTATTCCATTTCGACCGCCATGGGATATGCCGATCGCGTATCCTATGAGCTAGAACGAATCCCTCGACCTAGAATATGAACTTTGAAAACCAATGGCGACTAAGCGAACAAGACATGAGAAACGCAGCGTCAGAGGTGTTCCGCTTCTCACAAACACGAGAAACCCTGGTTCGACGCCGAATGTGTGTCCGACGATTGAAACAGTCAACATCCGAATTTACTAGCCGTTCTGGGCCGTGCAAAGATGCGTATGGAAACACTGTAATAGATACCCAGTTGATGATACTAACTGGAGAGACTACTTCAACAAGTTGTTAAATGCGGATGAAGGCCAAAAGCCCGCTAATGATCCTCTTGGACCAGTCAATCAAGGCGAGAAGCAAGAAGTTCATCCACCCGTCCGAAATGATATCAAAGTAGCCAATGCAAATGAACAAATCAGCTGGTGCAGATATGCTACAAGCGGATCTTTTTATATGACCTGGCCAGGTGCATTCACCAACTCATCTGTAAGACATGGTCGGTGGAAAGTATGCCCGATGATTGAAATCTGATCGATCTTCAAAACAGAATACCGACTTCTCTGCACCCATTATATTAGGAGAGAGAGGAGGCGATATAAAACATCGCTTACAAGATTCTGTCTAGTGTTTTATACGAACGCTTTAAGCTGTAAGCCTAGACAATAATCGGTCTTTACAAAGGTGGTTTTAGACCTGGACGATCTACGATTTACGTCTCATCAGGATAACGTTGGACTATACTCGCTGCTCCGTCAAAATTGGTAGGGATTCTACTGAGACCTTCGACATCAGCAGAGGGTTAAGACAAGGTGACACACTGTCGTACAGCCTTTTCAATATGGTGCTGTGCAGAAATTACAACAAGGAGTGACACGGGCTGCACTGCGGCATAAGCCTGGTAAAAAAATTCCTATCCAGCAGTTAAGACGCGTCATTCATGTATAGAGTGGATGAACAAACACGCCATACTTGACGAAGCAGAAGCTCAGTTAGACCTTATCTTGGATTTAACAACTATCAGGTAGAGGGAGACCTATGTATAACTGTAATTAGTACTAAATTGCAGACGGCTATAAGGGAATATAGTCAGGCCCAGGAGCAACAAGCTATGTAGCGCCACCAACACTATATATAGCGTAATTAATTCTTTATTTTATTTATTTTATTTTATTTTGTTATTTTTTTAATTTTAATTTATTTTCATTTACATAATTTTATTTGACTTTATTTTATTTTAAACTAATTGATTTTATTTGATTTTATATTTTTTTTATGTTGATTTAATTTAGTTTTATTTAATTTTTATTTTATTTTATGTTACTTAATTTTATTTACTTTATTATATTTATTTTATTTTTATTTTATTAAAATTTAATTAAAAGACTTTAATTTAATTTAATTTAATCTTATTTTATTTTATTTTATTTAATATTATTTAATTGTATATTATTATATTTACTTTTATTTTATTTGTTTTATTTTTTTTAATTTTTATTATACGTATTTTATTTGATTTAATTTAATTTGTTTTGTTTAATGTTACTTTATTGCATTTATATGAATTTAATTTAATTTTATTTAATTTAAATTAAATTTAATTTGTTTTAATTTACAATTTATTATTATTTGAATTCACTAAATTTTATTTTATTTTACTTTATTTTATTTTATTCTAATTGATTTGATTTGATTTAATTTAATCTATAAATTTATTTTTTTTTTATTTTTTTTTATTATATTTACTTTTGTTTTATTTTATTTAATTTTATTTAGTTTTCAAGTTATTTTAATTATTTTATTTTATTTTATTATATCTACATATTTATTTAATTTAACTTTGTTTTACTTATTTAATTTTAGTTGTATTTAATTTTATTTTATTTTATGATAATTTATTATATTTTATTTTTTTTTTATTTTATATTGTTTCATATTATTTTATTTTACTTCATTTAATTTTATATTATTTTCTTATATATATTTTATTTTATTTTTCTCTATTTTGTTTTATTTTATTTTATTTTATTTTATTTTACATAAATTAATTTAATTTATCTTTATTTCATTTCGTCTAAATTTATCTATTTTTTTTTATTTTTATAACTTTATTGTATGTTAGATATTTTATATAATTTAATTGTATTTTGTACTATTTTTTTTATTTATTTCATTTAATTTATTTTAATTTTATTATTTTATTTTATTTATTTATTTTATTAATTTACTTTATTTAATTAAATGTGATTTTTGCTATTTTTATATTTATTGTATTATTTTATCGTGTATATCTTTATTTTATTTTATTGTATTTTATTTTTTCTTGTTTTATTATTTAACTCTAGAATTGACTTAAATTTATTAAGGAAAATCAATGAAATTTATCACGAATCTGTGGAAGTATTTCGATATCAGTAAGGGACGAAGTTATTTTAAGATTTTCGGTAAATTCCCTGAAAAAAATCAATTTAAATGCCTAAAAGTCAAAATCCAACGAAATCTCTTGTCTCCTCATCTGTCAAATAAATGAAATTCAATTATGTTGGACATTTTCAAATCCGACATCCCACTGAAGTGTAATACGTCTTTTATTATAATTTTTTTATATTATTTCTGTTTCCGGTAATGTAAATGTCAAATTGAGATTTCTGCTTATCCAAGCCAACCCATCATTAAGTAAAAAAGGAGCAGATATATTTTTCCACATAAATCCAACGTTGGTATTCATACTTTTGTTTAAAGCCGCCTTAAAATTTCTTTGCCACAGTAGAGTTTCCAATTTTTTTTTTTTTTTTATTTCTTGTGCGCATCCATTAACTTTTTCACAAATAACAAAAAAAAAAATCCTCCAACAGGACAATTAATTACATTCATCTCAGTCAAGTGGTACTGCTAATTTGCTCTATCCTTCGGCGGTGGCTTTAGCTTTCCCCCCAAAAGTCCTTGAGAGAATAAAGGCAGCCAAATCGGCAGCCCTCTCATCGGCTTGAGGGTGTTTGGCCATCATGATTCGGATCAAAAAGAAGCCCACAAAAAAACCAGGGGAGACGGCACGGCACGGAAAAGTAAAAGTAAACACATTTCTACCGGCATTTTGTATTTCTCATTTCCGTCATCCGATAGACCACAAGGTCGGTGCGCGGAGCGGTGACCGACGACGCACGGTAGGAATTGTGTGATGAACACAAACAGCTGGAATTTCATCCCGCTCATTATTCTCTCTCAATCTCTCTGAGACAAAACAAAAAGAGATTGTTTTCAACTTTGACATTTGCATGACGTTCGCTCGTGCGTTCATATTGCGGCCAATGCCGCCTACACACACTCGTGTGAAATTTTCCAAAGAAAAGCTTTCAGGGCGTTTTACGCGAATCGCATGCGCGTCCTTAAGCCTTTTTTTTGTTTGTTGGTTGATTCGCCTTCTTACTTTCCATACACGTTAGTTGCTTTTGCCTGGAAATCAATGAATGGAAATTGCGGCGTGGCAAAATGTTAAAACTTACATACACATACTCACAGATATGAACAAACACACAACAGAGAAGAGGAATATGTCACATGCGAAGGATGTGTAATTATTTGAACTGCATACTTTGCACGTACGTATGTACGCAAATATGTCGGTTGACATTTTTCCGGATGCTTTGTACACATCGTTGGGTGGAAGGGGGGAGGGGGTTTGGTATATTTTCAGCTTAAGAACAGGCGGAGGCAGAGTTAGAATGACTCGAAATGAAAAATTACACCACACACATATCCCAGGGATACATATATAATTTTTCATTGTGTAAAGCACGCGGATTAGGCCCTTTGCCCTTTTTTTGTCCCGGGTGGTGGTAAGAACTGAAGATTTATATTCTCTGAGCTAGGCATTTTTATACAAATGGACTAGCTTCTCATATTGGGATTTAATGTAGATTTTCATTGTCAGATAAGTAGTTTTTGTGTGTTTTTTTGTTCTGGAATTTCTTTATTCTTTCGTGGGAATCTAAACATTTGTTTGGAGATGACTACGGACGCATGGCATGGAGGAGTAAGGATAAACGATTCAAATTTTGGCCAAAAACCATACCATGTGGGTGTGAAAAGATGGCTTTCGTATTAATTGCATTGTTGTATGCCAAAGGCTATAAATAAAATACAAAAAATAAAAGGGACCCCGAACCACACGTGGGCGCGCGAAAAGTTCCAATAACGAAGCTTATGCTTTTCAAACTAAAGGTTCAATGGACGTGTTGTCTATTGGGTTTGTGATGGGCCTACGCTTGTATCTGGCTAATACAGCAGCTAATTTATGTGAACTTAACCGAGATTATATTGCAATTTGGGCAAAGCCTGTGCTTATCTATGCTATGGCTGAGTCCACGTGGATGAAGGATCAAAAAACACACTCGAAGGATATTAAAGCGAATTTTGTTTTCCAACATTTTGAACTTTCAAATAAGTTTGATTTTTGTTAAAAATATTTTAACATGTTTGTCTATTTAATTCATGACGGCGCTTAGTAGACTGGCTGCTTTTCCGTTGCTAACAGAGCAGAGCCAAAAGAACAAAATGGCTACCGAGTATTTCATCGAACAAATCATAGAACCAGGTGGAAATGCTTCCAGTTTCAACGTCAATTTAACTTAAATTAAAGCGATAACCGACTCACAAAAAAAAACATTTAGAAATCATTACTTCATTTCAACGCTAAGTGCTGATAATGCCGTGATATGACACTTCATGTTACCCGAAAAGTCGTTACCATTATTATCCACACGCCAACGTCTTTCACCAACAAATTGTAATCGTCAACTTGCAACAAATACACCATCAAACATGCAACAGTTACGTGCGGCCTCCGGCCCGTATCGTGAGGTTTTCTTATCGTCAAGTGATATCTTATTTTCTGTATTTCATTAATGAGTTAAATCCTTTAGGTAAACCAACAATATGACGTCATAGTTCATAATTCTAATCTCATAGGCAGTCCATTAACGGTTAATGAAATGCATTATATTATCCAATTGAAATTAATGACGATTGTACTAAAACTAATAACATTTTGAAATGAACCCACAAAACAATTCATTTGTATTAAATTTAATATCTTTCTAGCCAGCCAGATGTAGTTGATTATAATATATATGTAGTGTGGTTTTAGGCGGCCTCGCACTGACCTCTCAACGGGGTGTGTTGGTCAGATTAGGAGATTTATGGTGAAAGGAAAAGCTGGTCAATTAAAATTGATGATTGCGGACTTAAACTGATGACTTGTTTAGCTTTTGTCCATTAGCCCTTGACAAAATGATAGAGAACATGGAAGCATTTTGTAGAGTTTAGGAAGAAAAAGGTGCACACTTTAAGGAGATCTATAATTTTGTTGTGACTTTTAGCTACAGTGACAATTTAATTTTTTTTCACTTGTCTGATGCTGTTGTTGCATTTATTACGGAACATCCACGATTTTTTGTTATTGTTTTATTGTTGCTATCGCATTAAAAAAAATCCTGAATTGATATTTTTAAGTTGAGTTGCATGAGTGATAATATTTAAAATATAAAAAAATAAATAAAACAAAATAAAATACAGAGTAATACATATAAAACAAAAAATAAAAATGAAAAATACAAATATAAAATTAAACAAATACAAGTAAAACAAAAACCCAAATTATAATTAATAAATAAAAATATAAAATAAAATGAAAAAATAAAACAAAATTAATTAAAAAAAAAAACAAAAATTATACAAACCAAAATAAAATCACATAAAATAAAGATAAATTAAACAAATTAAAATAAATTAAAATAAAAACAATTAAGACTTAATATAAACAAAAAAAAAATAAAAAAAAAATTATTGGATTCGTTGTTATTCAACGAGCTTGTCGTTTTTCGTGATCGCCTGGTATGAGAGAGATCGATTTCTTTGGAACTAAAATATAAATATGACCGGAGTCGTCGTCGTTCCGAGAGTTTGTCGATTTAATGATCGCCTGGAATACGAGCGATCAATTTGTTTGGAATTTCGTCGTTCAAAGATTGCTTCGGTTTTTATGATCGCTTCGATGGACAGGTGCGTCGATCGATTTGTTGAGATTTTGATACAAATATGATTGAAATAGTCTTCGTTCAAGGAATGCGTTGTTTTTTGTGGCTCTGATAAAGCATCTCTTCACGATGGATCAGCGAAATGAATCATCATTGTGCTTGGTTAGTAGTAGAATGGGGCTTGGGGGATTGTCCGCAACCAACTGTTAGGTGTCTGTTGACATTTATTTTCCTTTTTTTTATGTTCTATATGTCTCTTAGTCTTGTATGTCTTGTGTTGTATGCCTTGTCTTGTATTATTTGTCTTGTATGTCTTGTGTTGTATGTCTTGTCTTATATGTTTTGTCTTGTATATCTTGTCTTTGTATGTCTTGTCTTGTATGTCTTGTGTTGTATGTCTTGTCTTGTATGTTTTGTCTTGTATCTCTTGTCTTGTATGTTTTGTCTTGTATGGCTTGTCTTGTATGTCTTGTATTGTATGTCTTCTCTTGTATTTCTTGTGTTGTATGTCTTGTCTTGTATGTTTTGTCTTGTATGTCTTGTCTTGTATGTCTTGTCGTGTATGTCTTATCTGGTACGTCGTGTCTTGTATGTTTAGTCTTCTATGTCTTGTCTTGTATGTATTGTCTTGTATGTCTTTTTTGGACTTTTTTTAAAAATATTTTTTATCTTTATTTGTTATCACGCAAAAATTTGGTTCGTCGACTATGGACATTATATGTCTTAGACAAGGGAAACTCAAATACATCTTCCTCGAAAATAGCTTGACTCGTCCTTGACTTTTCTTTGATCTGATACTCTGTTTTGGGAATGAAAGTTCTCATTCTCCAAATAATCATATTAGTTATTACTTAAGCACTTGAATTTACGTTAAAGCCTAGGAAGCTAGTGACCAGAAAAAGATTCTGTAGAAATTATTGAGAACGTCCCGGTTGGCTTTCTCGTACAGCCATACGATTCTCATTGAGTTTGCATGATTTTTTAAAAGGGCCATAACAAATTTAATTCAAGGACACAAGTAAATAAGTCAAAGGAAACTATTATGCTATTACAAACCACACACATAAATCTAGAAGGACACCCAAAACCTGCTCGGACTCTTTAATTGAAATGATATTCTTCCGATATCAACTAAATAACATTAGAAAAGACTTTACACTTACAGACATATCAAAGATAGTGTAGGTATCATCAAGAATACACATATTTTGAAATAAATTCAATAACGAAAAACCGCACACACAAAACGGACTTCTTCATTTGTTATGTGTCATTGCACATTAAATGAAAACCCATTAAGCACTCCAGACCACAATTCCATATTAAATGTATATAAATCTTATGGAACAACATTTTAAGCAGCAGATACAATTGAATTGTACTCTGCCAAAATAATAATGTGGTGGCTGAACAGAACACCGGAAATACAATACTCTCTTGAGAGCGGGGTGAAGTATGGTGAGCGGGGGGCGGGGTGTAGACAAAACTAGAATGGACACACCAAAAAAAAAAACAAATCATAAAATGTATCTAGCGGATACACGAGTGTATTTTTTGTATAAAATATAATATTTTTCCACTCAAACATTTTCAATTTATTACTGCAGTTCAATGGAATTGTTGCAACTACTAATGTGGTTCGCATTGGGAGTGTTTATGTAGATAGTACCTACTCGGCTCGTACACGTTCCCAACAACTGTGGCTCTTGTTGTTAGCATCGTTTTTTCCCGGGGTGCTTGTTATTTTTGCGATGATTTTTTGTTCTACACAGATTTAGAGGGCGCTGTTGTTCTATGGGAATATTTGAAATTGTTTTATGAAAAATTTAACAAAGCAGAAAAGATTATTAAGAATCTTTTTCATCGTAATTTCGGAATTAGAAACGATTATTTGTGATTACATATATGATATCTATGTTTACGATACGGATTATTTCATTGACATTAAAATACGTTATGTAGATACAGTCATTGTATATACATTGCCTATAGTACTATCATGAGACGAGAAAAAATCTTTTTCCCTAGAGACAAGTTTTCAAGTTTTGTATGAGCACTACCTACATACATATTTGTCATATTTGTACATATATACATCATTGACCAGACTTTTGATTCGAATTCTTTAGGATTTTCAATTTTTTTACTATTCTATTATGAAGGTTGTCGTCTTCAAATAGTGTACACATTCATTCTTGAAATTGAAACACAAACTTACTTCTTGCTGTATTTATACAAAGATACAAAGGCCCTTGCAATGGATGGATTTTTGTTTTGAATTTTGCTTTCCATTCAGATAGGTACCTACATATACATATAGGTACATACATTTGTATATGTAGGTACCTATCTGAATGAACTATGTGCATAAATTCAATCAAAAATTGTTTGTAAATTGATTTATATTGTTATTGATTAATTATATATTATAGTAACAAAGATCTTTTGTTTGTTTGAGGTTTATAGATATATAATAGGTACTAGTTGACCTTCCCATCTTAGCTCGCGGGAAAGAAATTTATAGTTAAACCAAAATACTTCTTTGAACTAATCTTCTATAGAATTGCTAAAAATTCCACGGGTTTTTTTACATTTGTAATAGGTACCTAATTGTTTAATTTTTACTTGCAATTATAGGTAGGTACTAAGTACAAGTTATGCATTCGTGCGGAAAAAAAAATTTGAGATAACAATCAAATATAACATTACGATGATAGAGAAACATATTTGAGTCACTGGCAAAATTCTGTCCGTCTACTAAATGGTTTGGCCAGTTGTCTTTAAATTTGGAATATAAGTTTATTTTGACATTCGACATAGGATTTTTTAGTTTTTTTTTTAGCTGAAATATTTACGGTAGTACGTGCGATATAACCGTCAAGTAAAAGCTTATTTTTGTCAAAAACAGCTCCAAGAATTTTTTTATGTAAAAATCAATGTGCATTCTATTTTGGTTAAACAAATTATGACGGTGGGCTAAAACTGGTACCACCCATAGGAGTTTGTTTTTGGCATCGACTTTTCTGAGAACTAGGTAACCGATTACAACCAAAATTGATATTTAGGAAAATAGGTATAAGTAGCCTAAGTAATCTTCCACTAAAATATATTTATATAGATATATTTAAAAATAACAGCAACATTTAAAATAATGTGCTAGGTATACCTTTTTTAAAGCAAAAAGTCTGTTCAATCATATTATTTTTTTAATAAAGAATTTCAGAAAAAAATAAATATATAAAAGGCACGTACTTGCTCCTGTGTGCTAATTTGTTTATTGTTCTTCTGACTGAATGCTTGTTTAAATTCATTTCTAGAACAATCAATATACTATCATCAGTATCAGGTAAATGGTTGAAACTCTTGAATATTGTTTAACCAGTTTTAAACGTTTATATAGAGTTTTTAAGCACACAATATGTAAAAGGCAGGGAAAATAATAATAAAGTATAACAACTTGCATTCGAGTAACTTGCTAGTATCTCCTCATGATACAAGAAAACAAGATAGCGACTTTTGTATTTTTACGTCATCAGTGACCCTTGTTGAAAAAATTAATTCAATGTCAATTTTTTGACAGTTCTACACCAATACTTATTTGACCAGCTTGTGGGCCTTGTCAAAAGAAGGCAATAGATTTCCCTCTTTATAGTATAGTTACTCTATGCTTGGTACATAGTACTTTTAGAGTGCTCTACCCGACGGTTTTTGGAATTGGCATTATAGCTCCAAAACTAACGGCACATGCCATATAACTTTTAATGAAAAACTTATTTTTCTCGAAAACGGCTCCTACGATTTTGATAAAACTTTCAGAATGATGTTTTCTATGCAAAATCTATCTTTCAGTCTTAATCGATTTTTCAGAAAAAGTTTTATAACGGTACCTCCCATATGACCGGTTTTTTAAAATTACATTTTCTCGTTAAATAATTGACGGATTTTGATGAAATTTTCAAAATATGTAGTGTTTTATGATTTAAATAATATTGCTTATTGAAATGTTCCAAAACATTTTTTTTAATTTTTAATAATTTTTTAAGCACTTATTTTGTTTTTTGAATATTTTGAAAACGAATCTATAGATTTTTTTAATTTTTTCTCCTAGTATAAACTATAGATTTCTTTAAATTGACATACTCAAAAAAAATGTATATATATGTTTTCGAAAGTTTTTTCAAAAAACTGGTCGAACGATTTTGAAATGAAAAATTTATAAAATAGAAAACAGCAAGAGAAATAAGATGGCTTACAACATTTTTTCCAAAAAACGTTATGAATAGTTTTTTTTTGATTTCATTAAACAAATAATATTTTCCCCCAAATTTTGTTTTATATTGCTCGGTTGAGCCTTAGCCACTAGTCTAATGAAAGCAAATTTCGTTATTTATATTATTATTTATTTATCGTTATTTATTTTAAAGCATTTTATGATCGTAACAGCATACAACACTTACTTACTTACTTACTTACTTGATAAACACATAAACATGCAAAAACAACTAACAAATAAAAAAATACTCGATTACCTACTGAATGCAAAAATTTCAATCAAGAAAACAACTCAACTCAACGGTCATATGGCACTTCCTTTACTTTTAGGCCTACAATTTAAATTTCAATGTCCCCCCTGAAGAATGCCAAAATAATCACACACACCAAGTTTAAAGATAATCGCTTAAGCCATTTAGGCTGCAGCTCGTTATACATACCTACTGACAGACAGACAGTCATTTTTTGTCGATCACTTTTTTAGACTTCTCTATGATCGTAATGTCATGTTTCATTGTTATCTACATTTTTTTTTTATATTCACAAATTCTAAACTTTACCTTATAGTCCCTATAATCGCAAGTAAAATTTGAAAAAACTGTGTAAAATGTCAAAATAACCTTAAGTTCTAAATTTGAAGTCGATTTGCTCATCGGTTTAGGCTATAGTCCAAAATACATCCGTACAGACAGACCTACAGACAGACGGACAGAATTTTGCCAGCAACTCAAATATGTTTCTCTATCATAGTAATGTAATGTTTGATTATTATCACAATTTTTTTATGTTCACGAATCCTAAACTTGACTCATAGTCCCTATAATCACAAAGCTACTTGTGCATAAATTTCAACATCAACGATAACGAAGCCAATGAAATGAAAATTAAAAAAATAAAATCATTGTCGATCCTCTTCGTTGTTCACCGTCACCGAGAACAGGATATACACAATACACATACACATGTGCTTATTAAGTTTTCCTTTTTAGTATCTCCCTCACCCTCGCTCACACCATCTACCACACCGACAACCGACCGATCGACCTGAATTTAGCTGAACATTTTATCAAAGATAATATAACAAGTATACCTACGTAAATACACACATTATGTAGGTATGTATGTAGGTACATACCTAAATATCTACCAACCCTCGAAAGTTTTATATGAAAAAAATCTAAAACTCAAAATAAACTTATCAACCAGCTTAAACATATACCCACCCCCCAGACACCATTCATTTACAAAAGTCGTTTTTCTTCTTTTTTGTCAATCCTTTTAACTAGCCATCTCGTCGCCCTGCTTGTGTGAAGCAATCCAGTTGTGCAAAAAAAAACTATACTCGCATCATTGTATATATGTAAACTGCAAACTGCAAAGAGTAAAGTACATGTTCACAGAGTTTCTCTTAGAATTCTCTTTGTTCGACTCGTTCGCCTCTTTCAATTTACCAAGTTAATTTTCCCTAGTGCCGCTTGGAACGCCACCGTCCACCGGTCGTCATGATAGTACTATAGCCGTCTATATACAATGGATACAGTTTAATTATTTATCAACATCAATTCAGTTCGGAAGAAAAGCTCAATATTTCAATAATCTGTGATATCTCAATATACATATTACAGCAATGTAATAACCGAGTCCTCTCATTTCGATTGGCATTAATACATATGCCAGTATTTAATTGATTATTAGTTTGAATTTTTATACAACTTGGGAGGATTTTTAATTAGGTTTGTTTTATTAATATTGATGAATTTTAATCGGTTTTAGTGTACTTTGTACTGAATTTTGATATTAACAGATTATTGAAAATCAGTTCTTCCTTTGATGCTATGGAATTGGGAATTTTTCCTAAGATTGCATTGCAATATAATAACACTTGAAGTTAGCTGGAGAACAAGCAGATAAATCATCCAGTGTTTTTTTAACAATTGTCTACATATACCTAATCATAATTTATTTTCAAACGTAACTAAAAACAGAGGATATCACGATTCACAAAAGAGCTTTATGTCAAAATGAAAGAAAAACAGATAGCAAAGAAACAAAGCTTCGACATTCGTGTGGTGCGAATTAAGAAAGAGTTTCTTTGCTTAACTATACCTCCGAAATGGGTACAAGGATAAACTGTTGGGCATTCCTAGCAGTAAGAATATTACAGTAGACTCGATTAAGGGAGAAAAAAATTTGCTTATTTTACTAGAGCACCGTTTATTAAAAAAGCCGAAAGATGTGGAAATTTTGAAACAATACGGTCGTGGCAGTGTTTTAAAAATATGAATACTTTTATATTTATTCAGTCGATTGTCAATTTTGAAGCACTTTTTTTTAATTCCAATGAAATTATATTCAAGTAGTTGGCATCAGAGATAAGTTTTATTTATTGAAACCAGAGCAGGCGCGGTTACAAAATTCTCGCAGCTTCGGGGGTTACATTAACAATTCGCTACCTCTACAGCAAGTACAAGATTGTAAAGTGATTTTGGAGCAATAGCCCCGCAATAACGCCTGCTGAGGAATCAAATGGTACAATCAGAAAACCGGGCAACATTTATTGCTCTTTAGCAGAATTGCCCTCAAATAGGAAAATCACTGCCAATGGACACTACCAACCCGAAAAAGACACAAAATGATGAAAAAACTAAGAAATATTTGGCTTTCAAAACTTGGGCAACATGCCTTTCTTATAATTTATAGAGTATTGCAATTGGCGCTGGAAGATTTTGGGGCCTGTGGCGCCCATGCTTTTTAGGTGATATCTGTCAAATCTGTTGTTTATTATTCAGTTAAAGTTTTACGGTAAATATCCCAACTAATAATTTAGCTTGTATAAGGTTAATTTTTTTTTTATTTGGCAAGCAATAGCTTGCACAGAGCTTGTATAAGGCAAGCCACATATTTCGACCTTTGACAATTAAAAAATAGCTGTTAAAAGGCCATAAAAAGCGATTTTGGCAAGCTCTATACAAGGCTTTTAGATAAAGGTTCAAAACTGCCTGTATAAAGCCTTCCGTAGATGTTTACAAAAAATTAAATAAATAATAGTTGTTTTAAGACTTTCCACGACAAGTCAAAGCAAACAACTTTTGTAAGGCTTGCCTTTAAAGGTCTTATACAAACTTAATTAATCTGCTAATACAGAAAAGAAGTGCTAACAAAAATAATTTCTTAATTATTACAGAAATGATATCAAATGGTAACGTGAAGTACATTATATGGTTTTAAGGAATTCACCTCTGATTTTATTTTTCGCAACTAAAAATTTTGCTTGATGAATGAGGCCCAATTTTTCCATTTTTTTAGTATTAGATTGTAATGAGCTTTTTGATGCAATCTTTAGAAAGCCTCACAATTCAAACTTAGACAAATCAAAAAATAGTTGCTATTAATTATTTTATTAAAGGCCTTAATAGTGAGTTTGGAAAGCTCTATACAAGGCATGTAGTTAAAGGGTAAAAATAGCCTGTATAACCCTTTCAGAGATGTTTACTGAAAATTAAAATGCAAAATACTTTTGTAAGGCTTATCTATAAAGGCATTATACAAACTAAATTAGAATTTGTTTTTATCGGTGTTTGATATCCATTTTCTATACCACAGAGTATTGTGAAGGACTCGAGTTCAAAATTCAGGTAAATAAATTCTTTTCACGTTTATAATTTAAATAAAATTTCAATTGTTACAGTATGTAGTAGAAAAAGTTTCAGGAACTAATTAAGGAGATATATAGCTTAAAAATGCAAAACAAATAATGCAATACAAATTCAGCACTATAAAACAGAACAAAAATAATAAAATGTTTGTATATATCAGTTAAATAGCTTCCGTAATGTGCAACAAAATAACCTTTATAAGGGCTTTTAACGTTACTATCGTTCTATCGTTTAGAATCTTGTACAAGAGTAATTTGTTAGTTGGGCATGGTGGACTCCACTTTTCAACGTTTTTTTTTTACTGAGTTGCTTTTTGTTTAAAATGTTAAGTCAACATGCAGTAGTTTAAGTCCTCGGAATAGGTGAGATCCTCTACGGTAATTTAACCCAATACAGTGTAATAAATAAGGAGCATCAATTTCGTCCTTTATAAGTTGATTGAAATAATTACCGGTTAACAGTTAACATTCGTTCGTCCAAGGAACACAAGATCATCTGAAAACATCCTCACCTTCCAGACTTCCACTTGGCCAATTTCACCAAGGCACCTGGCACTACAAAGGTACAAGATCCAACTGACGCAGGAGCTTAAAGATCATGACCAATGACAAAGCCGTTTGTTCGCAGACTGTTCCTCGGAGCGCTTGGAAGAAGATCCCAATTTTGGTTAAAAATCATCCTGAGCGACGAGGCGCATTTTTGGATGAATTGCAAGCAAAATTGTTATTCGATTTCGAAAAAGCACGGGATAGACAACCCAGAGATGAGATCTGCTACGGGTTGTCTTAAGCCGCTTTAAGCACATTTTTGAAGCTTCGATAGGTTTGACCCAGGCAATCTTAATAACTATCTTTGACTTGTCTTGAAAGTGAATTAATTATTCTTTGCTGACGACTAGGTCATCATAAATGATGATTTAATATCCTTGCAACGGGGGACTTAAACGATTTGGATAAAAACGGATACAGCATTAGCGTGAGAAAGGCTCAAAAGGTGGGCTCCTCATTTTTTATTTTAAACAATTCTGTCCGGCCTTTTTTTAGAGTAAAGCCGTTAGAATGTATTATATGTATTCCTACCAACAAAGTAGATTTTCATTTTTAATTTAGTAGAAATAAAAAATAAGCTATGATTACTGGTGGGCTCAATAAAACAAATTTCCCTTCTGTGCAATTTTCGTACAATCAATACTTATGGCTTATATTACCTGTCTCTGTAAAAACCCCAAAATTTATAGCTCGTGCTTGTAATTCTACCTACCACTCGACATAAATAGCTTTCGATAACATAGATCAAGGATTTTTTTACAACCTTCAACCATTACCGCATTTTATTAACACTGCCCACAAAAACACATAAATAAAGAATCCTGGAATATCGTAAATTCCTTTAATAAAATGCAAATTCCGCTGCTAAAGGCTCTAACATACCTATCTCTGGGTATATTTACACTAAAACATTTTCAAATACACCCCCCTTTCTCCCATCAACCACTCGTTTAAAATGTTCATTTAAAAAACTTCGCAATTCATTGCCCTTTTTTACACAACCTCTTTTCCTGGGGCTGCCACAATTATTCAATTAAATTGAGCGCTCGTGAACTATTTTTTAGTACTTGAAAGCTTTCGTTCACCAAAATCAACCAGACACGGCTCCACGTGAGCCTGAGTATATATACATCGGAAAAACCAAACCCTTCTAGCCAACAATTATCAATTTCGCCCGATAACGATTATAATTACTCGCAATCGATTAAACCAAAATAATAGCGCGCAAAGCACTAACCCCATATCGTGCTGCACAATATACCGCTACTTTCATTATCATTACCACATTCTGAGTGAAGTTTTTATTGGGCAGTTTCAAAAAAAAAAAACCTTACCTGCTGATCCGAAAAACGAAACTCACCACAGGGCACCGCGAGTGATATTGCAACGATTTGCAGCATGCAATAGGAGCCACGACAGGCGAAGCACAGCAGCAATAGCCGGTGCACACCGCTCGATAATTAACCACAGCCTGGCTTAAATGATGTTATCGAATGCGAGAGCAAGTAGGTCTAGGTCCTTCCTCCCACAAGCTTGTCACCAACAACGCGTCCTCTATCGGCAACGAAACAGGATTGTCCGCTCGAGGACGTGTGTCCTATCGTCGTGTAGCTGATCCGCGATCTGAACGCGCGTATTTAAAAGCCATTTTGTCCTTCTTTTCCAACCAAATGGCCGACCATATAGTGATGCATTATTACCACAAACTCCTAGTTATATGTACATTTTTATTGGAAAATTAATAAATGGACGAGGACTCCTCGCGTCAGTCAAAGTGGGACAAGCAAGCTTACTGCTACAATCGGCTATTCGAGCGTGTTTGGAATTTTTCGCCGTTTGCCCTATTAATTCGGAATCAGACTTGTTTAATATGCACGCCTCTTTGCGTCACGTTAAGTTATTGCAATTGAAAATCTTAATAAGCTTTGTTGGCTTGAAAGAGAAGAGGGTGGGGGCACTTGCCATTGACCCACCCTGTATGGGAATTTGCATAGCACAAGGGATTAAGTTTGTTTCTTATTGCCACTTCCACGTGACCAACTAGTTATAGCTTCGGTTACGTTAGCTGTGCTAACTGTAACCAGTGTTGGGAAATAATTTGTACAAGATGTCACGTATACGCCACCGAGGCCGGGCACATTTACTAGGCTTGAGGGTGTTTAGCGTGTATAGCTGGTTTGTCGATTAGATTGAAATTCTGTTGGAAAGCTGGTTCTTGTCAAAAGCGAATAGGTTAGTAATTCTTGCAAATTTCGCAGTTTGCATTGGCATTTTAATTATTATTGTATGGGGATTAAAAACAACTGAATTTCAAGGACGATGGGATTGAATAGGAAGGAGTTTTTATTTCAGGTTTAGCTTTGTGTTTAAAGAGTTTTAAAAATGTTATTTATTCTTTTATTTAATAATTTTTGAAATTAACCAGGTGTTTGTTTGTTATTAAAATATAACTGGCGCCCGGGTAAGAATTACATTCATTAAAATAAACTTAACTTCACAAAAGGCCATTTACAGAAAACCCTTCAGCATTTTAAAGCACACCACACATCACAAAGAATTATAATGTCCCACATAAGAGTCGTATATAATTTAAATTAACAATTTATTTATTAATTAATTTTCAAGTTAAACCATAATTATCATGTGCAATTGAACGTTTAATTTGCAAATAAACAAGTGCAACAGCAATGCGACATCATTTGCAGAAGAAAACAACAGCTCTTGCCATACACTGCACCCTCCTTCCCACCATCATTACACAATCCCAGGACTTGAATAAATATTGTAATTCGAGGTGCAACTGAAGAGGGTACTTAATAAAATGCGTAAATTAATTTCGACATTTTTGTTGCAACGGATATCCGTCGAAAAAAAGGAAAATTATATTTAAATAACATGTTTAAACAGCAAACACAGTTAATTGTAAAGGTTTGTTCGTTTTTTTTTGCAAATGAACCGAAAAGGATAAAAATAAAATGTCCGGCAAGGATCAGGTGGTTTAATGAATAAAAAAAAAAAACTTTAAAAAATGTATTCGATGTAAATTGCTTTAAATGGCAACCACATTGTCAAAAAAAAATTTTATTTAAAGGAAAAAAAAAAAAATTCATTAAAAATAAGAAACTTTTAAGGCAAAAGCTTACCAAAATTGTTTTCTGTAGGAGGTATGGTATGGAGTCTTAACTTACATTAAATTTTAAATTATTTTTAATATTTTTATTTAATACTATATCAATGAAATTATACTTTTTTCAATAATATTTTATCTACGTAGCTACTACCCGCCCCGGGAATTGAACTTTGAATGTTCCCTGTAGTAATCATACATTTAACAATTTTACAACTACTCGTGCCTTTGTGCTTCATGCACGCACTTTATTTGAAAAAAAAAAATAATATTCCGATAATTTTTAGAATTCTTAAAAAAGACATCTCGTACACAGAACTTTAGACAAAAACGTCTACAAATACAATACAGTCGATGATTGTTTTTTTCTAGCATATTATTTATCGCAGTAGTATTTATTATTTTGTTTTTATTGATTGATCAAGGAGAAGGAAAATTATATTTCGATTTTATATACCACACTAGAGGTGCCCTTCCAACGTTGCTCGAATATATAGAAAATTATTAATTCTACATTTTTTTTACAGCCAAAAATAAATAAAAATATACTAAGGCCTATCCACAGACATATTTCAAAAATTTCATCAAATTGACGGCATAGACGAGTTAAAGCGAGGTAGAAAAAACACTTTCATGGTGATCATGGTGAAGTTCACGAACGAAGAACATTTACAAAATATTATATCAAAATTCCTAGCCTGATTTATTTTCGTCGAGGGTTTTTTTTATCGATGACCCCCACGCAAAAACCAAATAATATTATAATCACTAATCACTAAAGGAAAGGACCCAAAACCAAGGACAGATCGTGAAGAGGCTTTAAGTGGACACCTGCCTATTAAGGATTAATTCCACGGTTGGCTTACCCACTTATGGAGTTCCCTTGTGGCGGACAAGACCCCTAAAGTGGTTTACCAGACCACACTATCAACTAGAGTGGTCTGCTAAACCACTCTAGTAGCAAATGATGAATTTCTCATTTTAAATTCATCCTCCTTGCTAAGAAGTAGGGCCTTCAAGCACCCCTAGTATCAAGGTTAAATAAGACAATGAACACACGTTTCTTACCAAAGATACCTTTTCGCTTCCGCATTTGGAGTAACCACAGCCCCCATGAAGCTCCCACAAGGGGGCCTACCTCAATTTTAACAGGCAACTGCTACCGAGACAAGCTCGTGTAATCAGCCGGGCTCCTGTTAACCCATGGTACCTACTTTTAGACCCTAGGTGAGGTCTCGCCCATGAGACGCACTTGTGGTTCAACTCCATGAAGTCGCTAGCCCACCAGTAAGGCAACAGTTCAGTAATCCTGCCAACCAAGGACTCGGACACTCCCTGAATGCCCGCCTAGAAGCAAGGTTACTACCACGTTTCCTTACGGATAAAGTGGTAGTTGCTTAACTAGACTTGGTATTGGAAGGCTCGTACTTCCGGCAACCCGGCCATAGGCCAATTCTGCCCCGGACCTATAGGGGAGGATGTTTTAGCAGACTCCTACTGCAGGCACATCCATACCGTGGGCCTATTCTTTCATCCTCGAACCCACAGGGGTATCCAAAACCAAGGACAGTAAGGTCAGTAGTGCTCCAAAAAAAAAAGCAGCGAGATCTACCAAGTTAAATCCGAATGCGAAAATTATGACAATGCATGCCAAAAAGATATTTTAGCCGGAAAAGAATTTGAAGTCCCCGTTGAAAGTCTTCTGCAGCAAGTCTCTTGAAGAAAAAGTCAGCTAACTAGGCAAGAAAATCGTGATAGACAATAATACAAGCTCAAAGTAACACCAAAAACTGCAATAGACTTTCATACTGATGCGGAAGAGATGCTTCTTGAGACTTCTTAAGGAAGTCAGCAGAGTAGTTCCAAAGGAGAAACAACTACAATAAAGAGAACATCCAATAAATAACAGAAATATCTCAAAAGAAGCTTTGTGTTAAGGACATTAGGAAAACTACATCACCTCCAATAATGATTTCTGGATTGGAAAAGTTTGACGAGATTAAGAACATAGTAGAAAAGAGTACAAATAAGGCATGTAAATATGCATCATATTGAAAAAACCATTTGATAAACTAAACTAAACTAAGATCAAACTAGGTGCAGAAGAATGAGGAAACTTCTATAAAATAAATGCTAAAACTTATTCCGAAAACGATAGACAAAAATGATTTAAACATAAAACAGCTAAGCGAAAAAGCCGCTCTTAAAATAAATACCACTACTGGATCGCACGTACACCCCACCAGAATCGCAAAGGGTGCTTTATCATTGAAAAGTTTTTTTTTCACAGATGTTTTCATAGAACCAGAATAGGGCTACTGAACTTATAAAAAGTGCCAAAACCACAACACTTAACGGTTTTTAGTAAAAATGGAGTACACCATCACACGTCTTGTATAATAACAAATTTATGAAAAAAGTATTTCGAATATTGTAGGACGGATTTTGATAAAATCCTGTTTTTTATTTTTAGTTTAATTTTTTTTTTATTTTGGTATGCAGTTTTTTAGAGTTTATTAATATACATGTGATTATAAGATTTAAAATGATTTTTTTAATTAGTTTTAAAAATATTGACTAAAAAAAAATTAAAAAAATTTATTTTAATTAGAATAAAAGTTAATCAAAATCTTGATATGCAGAATTAATTTGGCTACTTAGATCTTTTCAAATATAAGATTTGACACAAATCCAAAGAGCCGTTACCGAGAAAGCTTAAAAATAAAAAAAAAAACGTTATAAGAAAATTACCGTTACTAAACTTTTCTCTTAAATTTGGTTTCGATCAAATAATAGCCAATACTTCGAGAAACATAAGCTTTTTCTAAACCGTTATTTTTGGCCTAAAATAAATACATACTGACAGACAGACAGACAGACACAGACATTTTTTGCCACTAACTGTTTTAGACTTCTATATGATCGTCATTAGTTATCTCAATTTTTTTGTATATTCACGAATCCTTAACTTGCCTTATAGTCCTTGTAATCCCAAGTAAAATAAATTGGAAGACTGGATCGCTCGAAGGAAATGGAAAACTACCAGATTACGAAATGATGAGGCAGATTTTAACAGTCATAACAGTCTAAGAATCAGTGAGTTCAAAAATGATAGATTCCTGAAACGTGTGACTACGGGCACTTCTACCAAATATTACTTATACGAAGTATCTAATCATTAAGGGCTTAAAAACATCCCAAGCTCAAAAGGCGCCAATAAAATTTCAATATGGTAAATGGGTTGTCCAAGCCCTTTTCAAGGTTTCTCACTTGGGACCGAAGTACAAACTGTATTGATACCTTCCCAAGTAGTACATTGAAATCCTAAGTTATGAATCGACTCTTAAGAATACGGTACGACTAAAAAGACACGGAACTAAGGAAAATCGAAATTGGTGTACTACAAGGTAATTGCTCTCTCCCCAGGAGAAAAGCAATTCATAGCAGGCTAAATTTTAGTGTAAATTTTTGCTGTTTGATGCTAGTAAACAGTTTTGTCAAAGTGCCGAGAATATTGCAGCCGTTCCAGCGGCCGTCGAGCGAAAAAATTTCGAATTCGTCGGAGTTCTCAGGAATTGAGTCTTACTAATGGCAAATTTGGCGAAAGGTTCTGGGCCTGTTCTCGGATTGGGTTCTCCAAAAGTTGGAGGACGGCATATTTCATCGCAAGACCATTTTTTGTTGTCTAAAAGGCTTCCTCAACAAAGAGAATTAAGATAAGCAGCTTTGAAGTGGTTTTACTGAGCCTTTTTTGACTTTCACTTTACAGTGAATGGATATCGTTCCAGAGACACCCAGCAATATCATTTCTTGAGTCAGTTGCATGGTCTAAACAGTAATTATATGTTCTTTCATCAAGACGGTGATGCAAGTCGGAGGGTATAACAATCGACTTATTAAAACCTCAATTCGACGAATGTGCTATATCAGAGAAAAAGTCCTGTCGATTGGGAGTCTACATAGTACAGTCCAACACCTTTAGACTTTTTTTTAATGAAACTTCGTTTAGTAAGTGGTCTTTGCCACAAAGCAGATCTTTGGAGGAGCTGAGATTAAAATCCAATGGGAGACAGCGACGTTGCCGTCGAAATAAATGGCTTAAATAAATCATCGAAAAGTCGGTTAAAAGATTCGACTTGATAAAGTACCCCTGGTGACCATGTATAAGTTACGTCGAGTTACATACATAAATGATTTAATTTCCCTTGAGACCGAAAGTGCAGTTTTTTATGAATGAAACAAGACCTTCTTTTAATTAATATCTTTTTAGTTTAAGGAAAAGGAAGAATCTCGATACCATACCTAGATAGAGTCAAACCAATCCTATGTATAGAATAGAACGCATTTCTATGAAACCACTTTAATTTTCCCTAAAACAATAAAGCATAATAAAAAAAAAACCAAAAAAAAAAAAAAAAACCAAATCCTTCTAATTTATACCAACCACTCTTTACAATTTATTTTTGCACTTGAACTTCTCCGCACAGACACCTTCGTCCTTTTCAATTACTTCCACACAAATCCAATTACATTTAACCCCCTTAAGTCCTTCCAAATCATCTAGTAATCACATTTAGAGCTGAAATTACCCTCCAAAGATAATAAACTCAATTTGTGACAGCAATGCGGCAAAAAGCCTAATTCTTCTCCAGAATCGCACGCCCCTTTCGCGTCGCGTCGCATCTTCCACTGGCAAAAACTTACGGAAGAACAAGTGGACAAGTGGTGATGTCTATAAATTTTCCACCATTCAATTTTGACGCTCATTAAAAGTACGATTCTCTAACAATACCCAACAGCTTCCGCAGCGCAAAGCTGCCTTCTCAACGCCCTCATCTCATAAGTCTTATGTTGCTTCTATGGAGATAGCAGTAGCGGTGGTAGTGAGGATTGTACTAGATGTCTTCAACTAATTTAATTATGAAAATAAGTTTTCCCCTTACCTATACATATATACAGACACACGAACAAGGAAAACTTGTAGCGCTCTCTTCTTCAAGTATCTGCCAGCGAATGGAACATCTTCAAGTCTTGCCATTTGCGAAAAGCACAGAAACTTCTTTTGTTCGTTTCCTTCCTTAACACAGATTGCGTCACTAATGAACCGCTGATAGGTTAAACAATAGTGCTTCCATACCCCCCTTTCTATATCGAGTCATCCACCGGCAGACGAAGAGACGTTCCATCGAACAGCAAAAAAAGAAAGGATATGAATGTCCTTTCCATTCGGATGCTGAATACACACACTTCGCACGGAAAAGCATGCATCTTTTTTGAGATTTTTAATGATCCTAACCCGAAAAACTGATTTTAATTGAGGAGCTCATTAGAGGCAACACAACGCGTCAGAAAAATGTCACTTGGCAGTGCTAAATGAATTCCGTTGAGAGTTTTTGAAGTTTTTTCGGTTTTTTTGTTTCTGTGCATAACGACTTCACACCAGGATCAAAGCGTGTGATTTTTTGAGTGGCGTTTTTGTTAGAACTGCTCAAATGAAAGGGTGAGATGTCCTTTGAAGCAAAGCTAAGTGTCAACCAGATTTTTTTTGGATAGTTTGAAATTTTGTTTTTAGGATGACTTCTGATTAAGGAGTTTTTTTTCGTATTGAATTTTTGAAAGATTGACCTTTTAAAGGTCATTAATTGTACCGCATGTTTTCATGGTGTTTTCCTTCAGGTTTTCAAATTAATGATGGTCCTTTTGTGTTTGTTTTGTTTTAATCATTGATGTTGATTGGAAGAACCTTAAAACTTTTTTCAAAAGTTCGCTAAGCTTCATTAGAAATTGTTTTTGTTTGGTTTTTCAATCCATATTTATTTTCTTGCGGTTTTGTAATTTTCCGAAGTTTTTATTTTTATTTTGTATTGTCTCAAAAACCATGCCTGATAAATCTAAAGTTGGAAACAATTTTTTTTTTTGGATTTATTCGTGAAATGAATTTCAATCAGTTGAACTCGATTACTTTACTTGCGATTATAGGTACTATAATACAAGTTATGCATTCGTGCAGATTAAAAATGTTGAGATAACAATCAAACATGACATTACGATGATAGAGAAACATATTTGAGTTACTGGCAGTCTGTCTGTCTGTCTGTCTGTACGGATGTATTTTGGACTGCAGCCTAAACGGTTGGGCCAATCGTCTTCAAATTTTGAACTTAAGGTTCTTTTGACTTTTAATTTTTTTTAGCTCAAAAAATAACGGTACCTGTCATATAACCGTTATGTAAAAGCTAATTTTTCTCGAAAACGGCACCACGAATTTTTATAAAAAAAAAATCAGTGTACTACTGTAGGTTTGCTTTTGGTGAAAAAAAAATGTAATATGGTGGGCGGTATATCCCATAGGACTGGTTTTTTTTTTCTTCGACTTTTTCGAAAACTGGTGATCCGATTACAATCAAAATTGATATTAAAGAGGATGTAGGCAGTATGAGTAATTTTGCATAATTTTTTTCGAATTTTTTTTTTTTTATTTTTAATAATTTAAAATTTTTTTTTTTTGAAAAATCAATATTTTGAAAACGGGTAAGTGAATTTTTTTTAAATGTACGTTATTTTTATCCTAAAGTTTGTGTTCTTGAATTATTTTTTTCAATTTTTTAAAAAAAGTTTTAAAAAATAACCGTTTTATTTAAAAACGGCTCAACGATTTTGAAAAAAAATCACACTTTTTCAATTTTTTTAAAGAAATAAAATGGCGTTTAAATTTTTCCGCTGAAAACTATTTTACGTACTTTTTTCAAACAATCAAAAGTCAGAAAAATCGAATATAATCTTTGAAGTACCCTTAATATTTTTCAAATTTTATTCCAAGAGCAAGTACGTGCGATCCAGTCGTGCAATTTATTTTTACTGGATAGACATAAAGTTTTGAATTTTAGTGCATCGTTAGTTTTTGCGAAAAAAAAACTCTAAAACTAATTAAAATAAATTGCACGACTGGATCGCACGTACTTGTTCATATGTGCGGTCACATTGTAGAATAAAATAAAAAAAAAATTAAAGTGAATATCAAAGCTTTAATTCGATTCGACCTACTAAATTAACGCCTCAACCTAAACTACTCATTTCTTAAGCTGGCCATTGTTTTGAATTTCTTTGTTGGAGATTTTTTTGACTCGAGCCTGTATTCTTGGATTTTTCTGCCTGGAAAATTGTTTAAAAAGGAGTTTAGCTATGTAAAAACAAAAATAAAAATACAGGTGTTATATGGGTACCCTGCGGGACACTAGAGTAAACATAATTTTGAGTTTTTATATTTTTTTTGCACCCACTATGTGATCTACATTCACTGATTAATACAAAAAAAGGATACTTGTCCACGTCTTCCAGTCAATGTCAAAACAAAGGTCACATGATGGGGCAAAACGATATTTGAGTCAATTTAACCGTGTTAGTTCAATCTAACATAGCATAAGATCGATACTGTTATCAAGGGAATGGGTGACAAAAAAAAAAACCCTTACTATGTGTTTAATTTTGTATTTTCTGGAGTATTTTCTGTAGTTACTCAATCAACTGGTAGCGCTTATTTAATGCTTATTTAATTCTTAATTTCCTTCCAGCAAGATGAATGCTGCCTGGAGTATTTTTGGTTTCTGCTTTTTTTCAACTTTAATCGGTACATCTATGGGAGTTGTAGCGCTGATGGTACCTATAGCTGTTAATCTGGCAAAAAGTGGAGCTTTTGGCCTTGAAATAGGAACTGCAACTGTAGAAGGTGGTGTCGTGTTTGGTGACAACCTCCCAATGACAAAAGACAACATTGAGTTTGTGAAGCATTAAATTCTACACGATTTCTTATTCCCCATTATACAATGCTGTCAAGATCAGAATATATGAACTAAACATACGCTGCCCTTGCAGTTCCACATCCGAAGAACATGGATGTGAATCTGGAAGCGAATAGGAAAAACTGAGAGTACTGTCGTCTGCAAAACAAATTATTGAATTAGTTGTTTCAGATAATAAATCGTTGATAAATATGAAAAGAGAGTCGGGGACAAAACAGAATCCTGGGGCACACCAGCATTTATTTTGTAGATATCAGCACAACTTGTATTGAGCGGTTCGAAAGGTAATTACTACTCCAACGAAGAAAAGATTCATCCAGTACATATGCCTTAGAAATATCAAGGTTTAGAGATTGGTTCCACTTTTCGGTTAGATATACCATCAAATCAACAGTGGATATATTGCTGCGAAAGCCGCGCTGCCGGTCATTGAGAAGCTTTGAGATCGTCCCAGTTGGCTTTCTCGTGTTGCCAAACGGTTCTTCTAGGGGAAATTTGCAGAAATGACACAATCATCAGATGTGCCTAGAGGCGATAAATTAACGAATTGTGTATTTATCAGGATCGGAGGTAAGAAACAAGTCTAAAGTGTTGGCAGTTTGGTCTGCAATTTCAGGAATTCGTGTGACCTGAGTTTGTTGGTTCAGCTCAGAAAACATCTCAAAATATTTTCCTTCGGGTGTTTTTTGGCCAACATAACGAAGCCAAGTAGAATTATGTACATTGAAATCACCTATAATAACGATTTCAGTGTGAAAATAATGGACAAGAATTCTTTGAATTGATTCAGACAGAGAATTAAATTCGGTGAAAGTTCACCATCTGTCGAAATTTGGGCTTCTATAAATAAAGCAAGTTTGGATGATGCCCTTATTCACCGTAAATTTTAACCACATGAAGTTAAAATCTGAGTTTGAACACCGGTTGAATTGTGGTTGAAGTTGTTATGCAACATCTTTCTCTAAAAATTGTGCTTACACTAAAGACGTGTGTTGGATACTTTTTTAGTATTTTAACAGATCCTTCAAAATGTGGGACAACAGCCACTATTCGCACCCGTAAATTCATGACAAACCGCCTGCTCTGTAGGAAACAAATGGTTTGCGATGTTCTTCATCCCGGACTTGCGTCCGTCAACAAGAAGGACATCCGCGAGAAACTCGCCAGCATGTACAAAGTGCTTTGTCTTTGGCTTCAGAACTAACTTCGGAGGTGACCGTTCCACAGGATTCGGTCTGATCTACGACACCTTGGACTTCGCCAAGAAGTTCGAACCCAAGTACCGTCTGGCATGTCATGGGCTCTGCGATGTGAAGAAACAGACCCGCAAGCAACGTAAGGAACGCAGAAACCGAATGAAGAAGGTGCGCGATACCAAGAAGGCTAAGGTTGGCCAGGCCGCCAAGAAGTAGATGATTTAAAACGTATGAATTTGTATTTAACTTAGAATTTCATGTAGCGGTTGAAATTTTTTTTTTTTTTTTTTTTTTTATAATATAGACGACGAGGCTGTGGTGGCAAATAATAATGGCACTAAGCTATACCCATGCACGCTAAATTCCGAGTGGTCGGTATTTTCACCTACTTGCCTTCCGCTAAGTGCCAAAACAGCTGGCCTGCTTAAAGCAGTATAGAAAAACTTAAAAAAACAAAATCATCATCAGTCTAGCAGCAATAGAGTTCCCTTAGGTATACCGACTCAAAATAAAGAGTCGATAAGATTGAGGTTGTCCGCTAAAACATTTATTTATATAACATAGGAATTATCAATGATGGGACACCATGGACTATTTATTCCTACCTGATAGTAAGCTCTGAGAATTCAGTGATATTTTCAGCTTGGGAATTTTGACAATGTTTCTTTATTCAATTTTTTTGAAAAATGCCCTTCCTGTCTGATTTTATTACAGTTTCAGCACGTGGCTTGCAGTAATTTTTTTATAATATATGGGAACCGCTTTTTAACTTTGAATATTGTCTCTAAGTTCCTCCAAAAACCCGAACTTGATAGCATTGACTAATGATCAACGGAAAAAAAAGAAAGAAAAATACGACACCGGCATAAAAACCTTACAATTATTTTTTTTATTTTGATGAAGTAGTGCTCCTTGAAGCACATGACCGATATCACATGTGTCCTATTGAGAGTTGATTTTCCCATTAAATTATTGGTCATATTCTTCTTACAGTTTTAGAGCACAATCCGAGAACGTAAGTTGTTTCATATGATCGAGTGAAATTTAATTCTTCAAATGGCGCCATTGGCGCAGTAGATAAGATGTTTGGGCGGGCCTCCGTTTCAGTAGGGCCGTGCCCGACCGGGATCGGAAGGAAGCACTTGATCAGGTCCACCAATTTTGGTGGCTAAGTTAGAACTCGACATTTTCATTTGATATATATGAAAAATCGCCTAGTAATTTAATTAAGTTGATAGTTTTAAAAAAAAAAAATAAAAATCATTTAAAAGTAAAAAAAAGTAAAAGTAAGGTGTTTGCTTCTGACCCGGAGGTCGTCAGTTCGATACTCAGGTTGAGAAGACAATTTTCTAACTCCTAGTGCAAGCTAGAGCCGTCCGTGAGTTTTAAGTGAGAAAATAGTCACCTAATTCTCGATCTACTGCCCTGAAAAAAAAAATCTTTCCTATATTTCTAATTCTTTTAACTAGTGTCATGTAACGTCATGTTGCATTCTAAAAGGCAATGTGCCTTACAGGCACTTAGTTAAAAATATTAAAAAAAAAACCAGGCCAAGATCCTTTTACAAAATTCGTAGTAGCGATGCCTAATTTTTCAGAACGCCGAGGTTCGCTGGCTGATATTCTCAGCTCTTTGGCCAACACGTTGTTATATTAGCTCGGGAATACTCAGCAACGGAAATTGAGGCTGAAATTTGTTCACTTAAATAACTTTACTACTGCAATAAGAACAACGACCAAAATCTGGTATTTACGCTCTAAAGTTATAATCTTTATCTTAAAATGTTGGTAACACTTTTTAACAGTATGTAAACGTTCTCCGCTCGTTAATACAACCACCAAAAAATGTTTAATTTAATAAATGTTTTGATATTGGAATAAGGGTAAGTTTACAGTCAAAGTTGAAGGTTTTCCAGTCATAATTGGGAAATCATTTTCATTATATCTTGTCTCTAAAAGCAGAATTCAAATGGAACATACAAGAAGGATTATAAACCTCTGTCGTCTTTTCAGGAAAGTGTAATTGCTGTCTTCGTCGGAACATTGCTAGAAAAATTAACGTTTTAATAATAATTATTTTTTCATAGAAGCAAATAAAATAGATCCTACTTATATTATAAATTTGAATTTTTGTATGTTTGGATATTTGGATGTTTGTATCTTTGTTCCTCAATCACGCCCCAACGGCTCAACGGATTTGGATGAAATTTGGTAGGTAAATGGATAATATGCTGGATTGAGACATAGGCTACTTTTTATTCAGAAGAAATGCACGGTTCCTGTGGGAGAGGTTTAAATGTGAAATATTGCTTTGCTGGAAGTTTGTTTGATATGCTCCCATGCCTTAACGTCTGCATGAATTTGTGAAGTTTGGTTGGCGGAAGAGATACAGGATTCACAATACCATAAAGAAATATGGAGATATGGAGGTATTTATGTGTATATATGGAGATATATATATATATACATATATATACATATAAAGATAGAGATTTAGAGATATAGAGGTTTAGAGATATAAAGATGTAGGCATATATAATGGTAAATACATATGGAGATAAAGAGGTATATAGATACGAAGATATAAAGATATAGAGATATAGTGATATAAATATATAGAGATATAGAGACAAAGATATAGATATGTACATAGAGTAACAGAGATATAGATATATAATGATATAGACATAAAAATATAGAAATATGGAGGTATGTAACATTTTATTCAGGAAAAAACAGGGTTCTTATGAGGGGCTTGAATATGAAATACTTCATTGCTGGAGGTTTGTTTGGTATGCTTCCATGCCCTCAAAAATGCTCCGTTTCTGAGGGAGAAATCTGAATAATTTTCTTTGGAGAGTTTTTATTTAAAGGTCGAAGCTAGTAATATCATATACTTCGTTCAGCATTACAGTCCATTACACAAACCACTGTACCATCGGCACATTATATTGAGGCATATTAAATGAGTAAAGAGAGTTGGAGGCAATAGAGAGCCTTGTGGTACACCACCAATTTTCTCCGTAATATCCGTTTCATAGTCAGTGGTTGCTATCAAACTGCCTAAAACATTTAAGCACACATTTTTCAATTAATTTTTTTGTTTAATTCGTAGTTTTGAAAAAAATGCTATGCATAAGAAAATTTTCTAAGAATGTGAAAGGTTTTTCCGTAGGGACGGTTCGATGGGACAGACTGTGTCGGCCATGTTGATTTGGTGGCAATCTGTGTTACCTATTGTTTATTATTCACTGATGTTAGTTCAACATATTTAATAACCCGATTGAGGATGACTAAATGGTTAAATTGAATTTTTAAAATTATTATTTGTTTGTTGCAAAGTGAGTCTACAAAATCGATTCTTCTACGGCCTTTTGCAGAGTTCAAATTGCCTAATTTTAACGTCGAGACTTGCGTCTGTACAAGATACAGCTGATCAGGAACTCAATTGATAATTATATTTAAATGTATATTTTAAACATACCATGCTAGCTGACTTGATTTTATTTGGAGGAGGAAGAGGGCGTCCTCAAATGTAATTTTGGATGAATGGTTAGGTAAACAAGCGAACCTGCGTTTTTGCTAGATGCCATAGAGCGAATTGAATCGATTGATTGTGACACAATTTATACCGTTAGTGCTTTATAAAAATTCTCCAAAACTACTCAGGATGGTAAATACGTTTTCGACAAACTTGATGGAAACCACTAAAAAACCTTCTTTCGGCCAAAAGTTCCTTACATCGATCAAAAGACTATGTTGTGTTCCGAGAAACCATTAACAGCTCGAAAATTATATATAAAGAAAAGGATTCTAATTGAATTCTTATTTTTATCTTTCTTTAGATTTTTTTTTTGTGTAAATGACATCATCCTGACAAAAACACAAAATCTTAAGATCCCTTTTAAGGACTTCCCTAATGGCATTTCACAAAAATCCATCAGTAGTATAAAGCTCACATCTTTCATTCCTTCTACCATCAGCCAAACCATCTGCCTTCTGTCTACAGCACCCATAATCTTCGGATTTCGTCCTGTGTGCACCATGTGGTGGGCTGGTGGGCGTGTGCGTTTTCGCATTCACCAGCAACAGCAATAAAAGAAAAAAAGCGCACCAAAAATAAAAGCCCAGCATTGTCGTACAAGCTAATCTTCTTTCCAAATAGATTGTTCCCAACTTTTCACAATATTATCGTTTTATTAAAAAATAAATGTATTATTTTTTTTTTACTTGAAATCCGTTAAATCCTATTCTCTATATATCCTTATGTTTCCTGGATGCTTTGTGTGTGTATGGAGTACACTCTGTCTTCCTATTATCAGTGGCATTCTCATATACTTCTGGAAAATCCTGAACTAACATTTGATTTTGAACCACAGCAAGGCAGAAGGACATGGACGCAGAAAAAAAAGAAGAGATTTCTCAATATTCGCTCGGGATAAATTTCAAGGCATCAAGGATAAAAATCAAATGAAACGTGTGGTAGGAGCTAGGAGCAATGGATGGGGGGGGGAGGGGTATGGCAGAGAAATCATCTGAAATTAAAACATAACAAAGGGATAGACTGCTTCGGATTTTTTAGTTTTTTTGTTGCTGTTGTTTGGTCTTCTTCCAGTATCTTCGACCACGCCTGTGTCTTTGGAATTGGAACAGCTGTTTGTGTTTGTGTCGTCTAACAAGGATACGCGGAAGGAAGCTTATCTCTTTCATTCTTATCACTAAGCTGTGTCGATAGTAGATTGTGAGTAATGTTCTGATAATATCGTCGACGTTGTAAGGATGCAATATTTAGATATGGAACTTAGCAGACATTTGCTGGCTTTGCTGATGTAATCGTTGTTGTTGGGAGGGTGCGGCCGACCTTAAGGTAGGATTATGGTAAAGATTGTTATGGATGCTTATGAGGTTTAAGTATTTTTTCTTAAAGGAAATAAATACTTTTGTTTACTAAATGGTCATGGAGAGGGGGAACTTATTGAAGAAATACAGCCTCAAGAGAGAATGGTGCTCCAACGCAGAGTTCAAACTGTTTTAACTTTGTAGTGGATATCCCATCCGTGGGAGACTGTATTTTAATCCAGCAATGATATCGAGATTCATGTTGGCTTGTCAAAAAGATGCAAAAATACCAAATATCAAATAAATAAGTCTGGCTATCTGGAGAAGAGTACCATATGGATGGCTTCAGTCTTGAAAAATTTAGCAACAACAATTTTGTTATTTTGTTATTGGAAGAGTCATAACAAAGTAGGATTTTTTAAATATTTTCAGGAGGAGATCTCAGGTGGTTCGAAGACGTTGAGTTAGTAGACTAAGAAGTAGCATTTTTGGTGGCACGAGAGGAAAAGTTAGTATTTGTCTTCTTGAGAAATCCCAAAAGAAAAGAGAGTTCGAAAGTCTTATGGCATATACAAACAGCTGTTTCTGAGTACCAGTGTAATTCGAAATAGGTGGAACTAACCTAACACATTTACCTGTACCGGAAGATGAGAGTTGAATTCTGTGAAAAAGATATTCGCTTAATTCGTTTTCTTTAATAGTGAATAGAAAAGCTAATATTTTAAATTCGAAATAGTTTTTTTATTGGAACTCAATATAAGCTTAAAATCTTTCCCGAACAAGAGACTACTAAGCTAAAGTATTCATTATTTCGCTCAGTGGCATCTTCAGCTAGACCTATAAGATAGCTTTAGTGCATCTGCACATAATCAGCATACATTTGGGCTGCACAGCAGTTTAAGACCGAGGGAATGTCATAATTAAAATAAGGTAAACAATAGCGGGCCTAAAATCGATCCTTGTGGGACACCATCTTTAGCTCCAAGGGAATTAGACATTTTCTGGTTGCAGTAAATAGCTTGTGAGCGATCTTCCAACTTTCTATTAGTGGCTGTTGGGTCGAAAGCGAAGTAGATTTTCCGCTAAAAAATAAGAAATTTGTCAGGTGCTGTATCGAAGGCTTTTGTGATATCAAACAACACAAGAAGTTACATGATACTCATTTAATTCCATTGGAATGTCATCTACCTAAGAAGCATCGTAGTACAGCACCTAAAGATTGTTTTGCTGATAAAAGGTTAAACAAATTCAGGTATAACTAAACCTGCTTGCTCATAAGTTTTTTTCAAAAACCTTTGAGAAAAAAGACAGAATTGTTTCCAGATACAGGACTTTTAAGGACAGGAATGATTTTGGAGATTTTCTAGGTAGACGGATAGGTGGAGTTGGTTTAAATGTTTCTAAGAAATGTATGTTATTTCGGAGAGCATTATGTGAATAATAATTTTCAAAAATTTTGGCACCTCGAATTGCCTTTGAGTTTATTCCGGTTACTGCATCAAAGAGCTTCATATTCAAAAGATCTTTGGAAGCTAAAAAAATCTATAGAAATTATTGGTATGAGTGATTCCTTTGCAAAATATGATTTGTCATCAATAAGGTCTCGTTCAAGCTCTCTGTTTAAATCATCTGTACTGGTTTCGCAGACTTCTCCAGGATCATTTTTTTTAAAGCTCCTAATGCTTTAACATTCTTCCATGTCTTAACGTAAGAATGCTACATACCTAGCAATGCAGCAGGCTCATAGAACGCGGGCACGCGAAGATGAATAAAAGACTTCACAGACAAAAAAAGGCAGCCTGGGAGAAAAATATTGTCTGTTAAATGGAAAGAAATACAGGGCAAGTTTCGCACTAGGCACGGAAGTTCTACCAATCCGTCAAAAATATGTTGCAATATACACCACCCTGCACATACTGTAAGCACGGAGAGTAAAATCTGATCACCGATCATGAAGATATTCTGGAGCAATAGGAAGTGCACTTTAATGAATTGTTGAACGTTGAGCTCACGGAAGAAATAGAAACTCGAACATTTTAAGATGAAGACCCATGGTGCAGCCACAAAGCATTGAGGAGATACAAAAGGCGATTAATCGGCTAAGAAATAACAAGGCCTTGGGACCCGGTGGCATAACTGGCCAGAAAAATATGGAGGGCTAACATCAAGCAAATCATGAAATCATAGAACACGTATGGGAACACGAAGAAATGCCAGAAGATTGGCGGAAAGGCATCATATAGAAGGTAGATAACACAAAGTGCAGCAATTATAGGCAATTATCAATGTGGTTTCATACAAAACAAATCAACAATTGATCAGATCTTTACCCTTAAGCAGGTGATGGAAAAAAGTCTGGAATTTAATATTCCAAGATACCATCTTAGTCTAGTCTATAAAACTTTAAAGCCGCCTACGATTGCATGCCGGGGTAGAACTTTATAAGGCCATGAGAGAATTCGGCATCCAAAATAAATTGACACGACTATGTAGGCTGACCGTGGCCAACATTACAAGTCAAGTAAAAGTAACCGGTTTGCTGCCCAGACCACTCAACATATTTAATGGACTCCGAAAAAGGGATGGTTTGGCTTGCATCCTCTTCAACTTGGTGTTGGGGAAAGCAATCCGTGACTCTGGCACGTCAACAAGAGAGACTATAGTCACCAAGTCCTGACAGATACTGGCTTACGCAGGCGACATTGAAAGTTGGAAGAAGCCAACAAGCTGTACAAGACAAGCGGCACATAACCTGGGGATGCATATTGTGATGTGGCAACAAGTTTAGATATTCGGAGGATACATTTTGTAAACTAACGACATCTGTTGGATTCATTGTGTACAACAACCACCATTTATTGTGTACAACAACCATGCCCCTAGAAGTATGCTACATATTTGCGGTATGTTTTAACTGAGTACTAAATCGAACTTGAAGTACTAATTCGAGACTCGAATTAGTACCGAAAGCTTAGATTGTGCCAGAACCAGACAGAAGCTTCCAGAAGCTTGTAAACTTGTATAAATACAAGAGTAGATTGCATTGAAAGTTGAGTTGATTTTCGAAAGTGGAATTGTTAACAACTGGAAGCGTTAATAAAAAGTGATTGAATTGAGATTAAATAAAAAGTGTTGAATGATAAAAACGTATTTGAATTGTGAATAAGTGGAATAAGTTTAATTGGTGTTATTTAAACTGAAAGACGTTGTGTTTAATAAAATAAAGGGATTTGTTGTATTAATTTGGAATTTTGATTGAGTTTTATTTGTCGAACCCCAGGCCAAAACATCACAATATTAATGAACAGAATACTAAGTACATGGTGGCTACGTCTGCGAGAAGTGTTGGTCCAACTACCAGGGCAGTGGAGCATGAATTTTAAGTAGTGCTCGCGTGAGCAAAGAGGAACCAGCAATTCTTTTTATGGTAGAAGACAAAGTGCAAACCTGGTGCTTGCTTTGGAAGGATGGCGTAGACCAAGACGCCCGAAGCCGAAGCTTTGGGCTGCGCATTTGAATGGCGTCGGCCAGCAACCGGCATGTGTGGAAGAACTTGTTGAAGGAGGCCAGGACAGGATCCAGGTTCTTGCGCCCATGATGATGATGATGACAAGGAAACTAAGCATCCCAAATACTGAGCCACCAATCAGGGTCAGTGAAACAGCATAATATTTAGAAAGGAAATTTGTCTATGCCTTTTACGCTTGCATTATAATTTGCGGTAAGAGAGAGGGTATACCCCAAAAACAATTCGTTGGATGTACACATCGATCCAAGTCGTACCCTGGGTACTTGTGCCACTGGAAAAAAGAAAAAAAAAACAAAATTCACCAAAGATTCTTCAAAGCTTCAAACGGTAGATGGCCAACAGTTGACAACTGTCATTTTTGGGGAAATATCTCTAAAGCTAGGCAGACCTCAACTATCTCTCTTGTTTGGTATCCTTACGGGACACAACGCATTGGGTACCCACAAGACCTCATATCCCTTCCCCGGTTAATGCCCCAGACCAGGAAAGTAGCCCTTGGAGAATACTTTTTTTCGACCAACTGAACGTTGTTTGAAAAAAGACATTTTAAAATTCATCGCACATTTAAGATGCTTTAAGGAGGCACCCTACACCTTATTCTCCAAACAATTTCTTACCGTTTTTAGCGCACTTCAGTCCTTCCTTTTCCTGGGGACTGCGATAAATCCTTTAAGATTCTAGTAGGGTGATGCGGCTTGACGTATCTAAGCTCTATAGGGAAAGCATTTTGGTATGAGCTGAGTTACTCTAGCAGACTCTAAGAAGGTAAGTGAGACAAATATAATGAAAAGGTCTGTGTTTTAATGACATTTCAATTTAAAAGATTTCCCAAACATTCATCTTCCTGACTTACTCTTTGAAAACCCCAAAACAGCCATCATCGACCCAAATGCTAAATCACTTTTCCATCCAAAATTTTAATATCTCAATGTAAAATTACAAACATTTCAGCTGGTTCAATCGCAAAACCTCAAAATCGATAATCACTTTATGAATCAAATATTTATTTCCATTTTCAAAATTTACTTCCATTTGGAAAATGTCCGACCAAAGTGTAAGTCTAAGAACTTTGAAAAAAAAAAAAATTATAAACAACCACCAAAGGATGTTGAATGACACAATTCAATAAACACAAACTCCATCAATCTCCCAAAAAGGATCGAATACTCATAGTTTTAATGGAATTCTGGAATATTCTGTCTCCCTATCTATGATTAAAACTCAAACAAAACGCAAACCACAATAAATAGCGGTTATTGAAGTATACCCAAAGGCGCAAACTGGGAATCTTTGAAACCCATTGGTATCCCTTTACTCAAAGTGAAGTTGTTTCCTGCCTAAAAGTGAATATTTGCAAAGTAATGCAAAACATAAACAAGACTATTGAGACAAAGTAAGGGTATACAGGGCCCCCGTCAGCCACAACCCACATTCAAAACACACATACTTAGTCTAGGTTTTGACTATTTACGACTGCACTTTACATTAGTCGTACATTTACTTTGATTAATAACTAACCAAATATAGAATAAGGACCTGCCCCATTCAGCACAGTCAGTGTGTGTGATGTATCTATGTCGAGAATGCATCCATCTCTACGCTAATGGGGTGAAAATGTGCCGAACTAGAGATGAATTTTGATTGAATTATGATTTGTAGAACTCATCATTCCTTTGAGTGGGGAGGGGGGTGAACTTCTGACCTAGTTCTCAAATTACAGTTGCTGCGTTAGGTCTACCTTAGAATTATGTCAGGATCCTTCCAAGGCGAACCATGAATATTTACAATCGACTGAGCAGCAACCACCGCGAATCTCAGGTCTGTAATATGTAACTAACTATTCGCCACGCCATTTATAGAATAACACCTTTATTCGCACAGAGATGCCACCAACCAGCATACTCAGCAGTTACATCCTTGATGACGTAATAGCTCTTTGGTGTCAACGTTGATGATTATAATGATGGTGATGGCAAAGGCGCCCGATGCTGATGCCTCTTCTGCACGGTGAAACCTATTTTCGTGATTATGTGATAATTGAGGGAATTTTCTGGTGCGCGCACTCAAGAGATATAATTTTATTCAAGGGTTTTACTATGCGGGGTGCGGAGGAATGTCAGAGATAAAACAGACAAACAGACAGAGCGAATATTATTTATAATTTTAACGATAGCGCAGTTTTATGATGTAATTCAGGAGGACAAACTGCAAAATACTAAAGTTCGCATGAAAAGGTGATAAATCAGGGAATATGATAAATGAAGAGTTGGAGGAGGTTGTGCTGGTGACTAAACAATAGGTGGCAGAGGAATCTGCAAGTCAGGTCAGCGTTTTTGGGAACCTGGCAGAAGTAGTTTTCTTTTATTCAACAATACGCTGTTCAGACAAAGAAGTACTATCGTAATAATAGGCGATAACTTGAAAATAATTTAAAGTTGTTACAAAACCTAGGGCTTTCCTTAAAGGGTTTTAAAACGGGGCCGGAACAGTGATAGATTATTTGAAAATCCTGATTCACATATAATTTTGTTTAAATTTTAAATGCAGACATACACGGTTTTCATGTAAAAATACATATTATGCGTTAAATTGAAACTAAAAAAAAAATTTAAACGAAAAAAGAATTGGTCCAGAAATAGACCCCTGAGGAACACCTTTAGAAACTCATAAGACAGATGGCATTGTATTGAAAAAATCCGGTTAAGGATGACATTACAAGTTCAATGATATAAAAACCAATAGTTTTAAACTATAAATACCGAAAATTGATATCTTTTTGAGGCAGTATAACGCCATTGTAACGTACAGGGTTACCAAATAGGAACTATAGAATAAGAAATTCAAATAAAACAACAACGACGTGAGATACAAAATTGATTCTAGCTTGATTTTGAAGCTAGATTCATGCCATTTTGTATAAAAGGGCACATTATGTAAGTGGCCGCCATGGTTTCGCTAGAAGTGCTTCAACCAGTCGGTTCAACATTTTTGTTAAGTGATAGTTCCGGCAAAAGTGTCTGGAATATTGGCCTGGAGTTCTCCGAAAGTGGTTAGTGGTAGGCTAAAAACTTCATCTATTTCCAGATCAAATAATATATAAGTGCCAAGTTGCATGTTCGTGGCATTCAATTGATGAACGCTCGCCGTAAGAAGAGCTGGACGCCAAATATCATCCAACTTAAAGACATACGTTGGGTCGCTTGTATTGCATGGAACCATTTTCTTGGAACCAAAGATTGTCATAGAAAGTCGCATAATATTGCTCTTTAGGCGAGATGCCAATGACAGTAATCTTCTCATTTGAAAATAAATAAGGTCTCGCCATGCTATGTGGAAGAAATATTGCTTGGTCCAACACTTGTGGATTATGTTGGCTCCAAATAACTACAATTTTGCTGGCTGACAGCAGCTAAGCCAAAAAATTGAAGGCGTCCGGGAAGATGATTTTAAGTCTAAATCCGGATCTTAAGCCAACATTTCCAGCGTTTTTTGATGGTGCCAAATCCAGCTAATCAGTGCTGAATCGTCATTTGTGGAGCTTTTTCGATACTGGAAGTTACGGCGATTAAATTTCTTCATTTAACTCGCTGATTGGTAGCTAAAGTTCTAAAAGATCGTACGAAAGCTCAATTTTTTCTACTGCGCGACGAATTGCCGGCGTCTTAAAACCATGGTAAATAGGGCGCTGAGATATTTTTTTTATTTTAAAAATACATATATGTAATACAAGCTGACCCGCCCGGCGTTGCTCGTGTTTACCATAGATTTTCTGAATACCTATGAAAGCGCAACATATTGGGTCCAATTATATACATAACTAAAAACCACAAAAGTAATTATGTTAGTATACACACAAAATGTTTTCACAATCGGGTAATCCTTTAAAATTTTAGGTAATGTTGTTGATAAGAAAATATATACCTATAGGGAAAACTATATGTTCATTAATGTCTCCAACCGAGCATCGCTTATCGGGTTCAAATCTTAAAGGATCACAAAGGGCTTCTCACACGGGAGGCACATATTATTTGTATCTGAAGATTCTGGATGATTTGTGGTTGGCCCTGTCTCAAGTAAGCAAACATCTCTTTGAGCCTTACACTCAGAGCTAAACCAGGACTTTTCTTTAGGCTTAATGCTTTTTATTGTTAGGAATAAAAGCACGCATCCCGTGAAGAATCACATTTGTGATCATTTGAACACTGGCATCAATGTCACTATCGAGGAAGCATAGTGACAAGTTAAAGTTACGGATGAAATTATTTTGGCCGTCCCAGTTGGCTTTCTCATATTGCCAAACGGTCCTGGTGGGACTTTTTTCCTTAACTGGATGGGTGGAGGACGAGAAATTAGCTGAAATGACACAATGGTCCGAAGTGCCAAATGGCGAAGTTGCACTTATGGTATACTTATCAGGGTCAGAAGTAAAAAACAAGTCAAGAGTATAGGCGGCTTGCCAAGCAACATCCGGTATACGCGTTGACACTTCGATTAGTTGGGTAAAGTGATGCAAGCCGGCAAAGAGCTCGACATACCTTCCTTCGGGTGCTGTCTGACCAGAATACCTGAGCCAATTGGAATTCTGTACATTGAAATAACCCGCAATAACAATTTTAGTGTGAGAACAACTGAACTGCAACTTGCACCAAAAATAACCCTACAAAATACCAAAGAAGAAGCTTTTCAGCAGACCATATCCATGCAGTTAACTTGAATGAATTTTGACCTTGAAAAACCCATGAAGTTATGTTCATTTGATGAAATTATTGCTGAAACTGCCGAGATCAAAAAACAGATCGTTCAATCATAATTAAGAAATAATTATTTAAACTTGCCTAATTTGTATCGAAAACTTAAAACTGAAATTTTAAGAAACTGCTAAGCTTAATTTTATCGCAATGGGAGTCGACCATAGTGACTCTTCGTCCAAATAAAATAATACAAAGAAAAAAACTATAAAAGGATCATCCGTTTTCTGTGAACTCTCAAGCTGAGTTCACCTAAATTAATATGACAAATGTGGGTAAATATTTGACACATTTATGGGAAAGAATGTCTATGCACCTATTTTATCTGTCACCTTTATCATCAACATCCCCCCCCCCCCTCCAAAAAAAAAACACACACATTCACCATTCAAACATCACAACGACTGTCAATATCATTCATTTACCATTCATCACCATGGCCAAACGAAAAAAAAAGTTCGTCCTTTGCCTGCACAAAGCAAACATTTATGGTCTCCTGGAGAAACCCTCCCGTAGAAAAGGGATCCTGTCTCCGTTATGTATTCATCCCCATAATTGAATATTTTCGTGCATTAGCCTCATTGAAAGGGATGGTAAGGTAGTTTTTTTTTGAAGCCGAGGTGCTGATTCAATTCAATGCAGAATGATATGATGATGAAGGATACGGATACGGATATGGAGATGATGGGAACTGCATATGACGACGATGCTTATGACGATCTCATAATAGAGTGATGGAACAAGGGACGAGCTCTCTGATGTTTTACTTCGTAAAATCTATCCTTCCACGCCGCGGTGGACACACAACTTTGCAAATGGATGCCTAGTAGGTGTAATGACTTTTCACTTTGTTCTGTACGTCACACATATGGCAGGACGCCACATCACCCAAATGCCGAACAAAGGTGCCAGTCATCTTAGCAGTGAGGGTGAGAGAGACGGCCCTGGAAGGAGACGTAAACGATGAACGGCGTGTTCGTTGACCGGTGCCGGAGCGTTCGAGATAATTGATGATACGGGGGAATGGAAAAAATCACGGTGCTTCGGTTTTTCTTTTTTTTTTTCGGCAGCAAAATCAAACTCAAAACGTTTTTGTTTGGGTTTTTCCTCTTTTTTTATTTACACTTCAAGTTTGTTTTTTTTTCTCTTAAATTTGGGTTGAGAACGACATAAACCCTTCGAAGGTAAAGCTTTTGGTTTGGTGAAATTATGGGAACAAATTGACCCGGAGTGATGGCTGGGAATGAATTTTTTATGATGTCGAGTCGAGGGAGGAAATGGAGTTTTTTTGTGGCATTTTTTTTTCTGTATGAAGTCTGTTTGAGATGGGAAAATATAGACACAGAAGGCACTCCAAAGTGGATCAATCATGGGAATATTTTCAGTTGATTGACATGCTGGATGGTTGGTCGTTGGTGGTTAAACAGGAAGTTAAGGTTTGTCTTTAAATTAGTTTGGGAAAAGAGGGAGATGGACGGTACCTATATGAGGGGAGTGATTGTGTTTACTGTTTAGATACTAAATTTGTAGGGAATTCGTTTTTTTTAGATAGATTTCAGCGGGGTTCTATGCTTTTTTCGGAGTTGCTTTGAAATTAGAATAGTTGACACATTTAGGTGTGTGATTTAAGCCAGATAGATATAAACGTTATCGTAGATACATTTCAAAACAATTGTCAGATAAAAAGGAAGGCTTACATTAAGAGTTATGAAATAAAATAAAATGACATTACGATGATAGAGACAGTTTTAAAAATTTTTTTTTTTAGCTCAAAAATTTACGGTACCTGTCATATAACCGTTATGTAAAAGCTTATTTTTCTCGAAAACGGCTCCAAGAATTTTTATAAAAAAAAATCAGCGTACTACTGTAAGTATGCATTATATTTTGGTGAAAAATTAGTATGGAGTGCTAAAAACGGTACCTCCCATAGGACCGATTGTTTTTTCTTCGACTTTCTCGAAAACTGGTGATCCAATTACAATCAAAATTGATATTCAGGAATATGTAGGTAGCCTAAGTAATTTTGCATTAATTTTTTTTCGAAAACGGGTAGGTGAATTTTTTTTTTGAATTTTGTTTTTAAATGTTTGTTATTTTTGGCTTAAGTTTGTATTCTTGAATTATTTTTTTTTATTTTTTAAAATTTGTATGTGTAGCAACATGGTATTGCTTGGTATTTTTTAGAAATACTTATGGATTCGATAGGAAACGCGTTGTTCAGAATTAGGATCCAGCATCCAAAAAATGTATGGAATATCCGAGCAACGCTGGGTGGGTCAGCCTTTTAAACAAAATGAAAATAAACAATATTTCTACTATAATTTATCTTTTCATTATTTGCTACATACTTATTTTGCAAATCTACTTCGTTTTTTTGGGCAATCTGCTTCACTCAGCATTCTCATCCCTTGTATAGATAGAGGATAGAACGTACGAAAGATTTCCCTGTTTATACCATTTTTACCGTATGCTTAAGATTAGCCACAGTGATAGTGCATAGTGAGGCTATCTCAAAACCCACAGGCGACAGGCCAGTTCACCCCTTCACACAACAGATCAAAATTTTGAAAATATAAAATGTCAATGAATTGCGAATGCGAATTGCTATGATCATGAATCACAACAATTCACAATTACGAATTCACGATCACCATACGCCAGGGATGCCACTTTACTGCAATTTTGCCTTAAAATAAAATCTACTGCTCTTTATTTACGAACAAAAATTCTATTCTAATATTACTTATTAATTTTCACTTACTAATTCTAATATTACTTAGCAGGTATCATACGTAAAAGATTGTAATATGAACCTACCTATAACTTATGTATATATAGACTGTTTTTAAACCTTGCGACTTTTGTTTGTGACTCGTTACTTTGCTTCAGCTTTTAGGAGAGAGACGTATGTGGTGGCCGGGGTAGACAGAATCGCACGAGTAGGTCGAGTCGCGCTACTATCGGTCTTTCTTCTTTGTGCTTATTCGAGAAATCATTCATTTTTGTCAATCCATTTCATTGCTTATTCGCCATGAACGAGTAATGTGATGTATTTTGTAGCAGGTAGCACGTTGGCATTGGCACAGTACAGCAGTTGCAAATGTTCATTCTGGAAACTTGAAATGAAAAGGAATTCAAGAAATGACGTAGTGAAGAGTTGCAAACACAATCGCTACGTATCTCTGCGACAAGTACAAGCAACAAAAGAGAATCAACGAAAGTCGCAGTGGTCTAGTCGCAAGGTTTTAAAAACAGTCAAGCATTTTTGTTTATTGTTAAAAGTTTTGAAGAAAAATAATAAATGTTATGCTTTATTTATATTGTTCAAATACCTAATAATTTTGTTAAAAAAAAACTATTGCGAAAATATTCCATCTACTGCATTTTTTTTGTAAATCTGCTGCGAAAATTATTCGGAGAAGTGGCAACGCTTGCTTCTCCTTATGTCATGTCTTCATGTGTATTTTTATTTTATAAATGTAGATTCAGGTTCAGATTTGGATGCGTTGCTACCAAACATCAACTTCGGAATCGGAACTAGGGATTTGAAATATTATTATCGGTCCGGCAATGCCAGACCTTGACAAAAATTTTATTTTAGACTCATTAGAGTGCCCCTCTCCACGGAAATCTTTAGTAAAAGGCGAAAGATTTATTCGACATTGAAGAGAAGCGAGAGTAACTTTTCACTCACATCGCAGTCATACTACTCAACTTAATGGGAACAAGTCGATGTGAATTATAAAATGAAATACAAAATAAAGTGATCTTGTCTCGTTTCTGGAAATGTGTCTTGTAGGTAAAGTAGCGTAGTGCGTAGATCGTTGATCGCTGGCGCTGAGCTGCTTGAAAAAAATTCAATAAACAAAACAATAAAACAGATAGGTACCTAACTTACTGCATTCTGTATCTGTAATTCTGTATTTAACTTTATTTCTGAAAAATTGTAATAGCAATAGCTTTATGCATGGTAATGGTAATTTTGTAATGACTAGTCTAAGCTCTAAGCTCTAAGGTATTAGCAAAGAATATACAATAACTATATTCTTTGGCATTAGTAATAGAGTAAAATAGTTTTTTTTAATAAACTGTGTATGGCTATCTGCTATTGCTATTTATCATTATTATGAATAATAATTGAAATTGAAAATAGATAATGTTCGCTCGCGAATGTTTAAGTAAATATGAATAAAAATAAATTTAATATCTAATCAAATTGATGAGCACCATGAATCATGATGAAAATTTGAAAAGTTGAACATAAAACATGTATACATTTATTCACAGTAATGAAAATGAGGTCGAAGTGCTACCTAATGCTATTGTAAATTTATGTAACTATGAACCAACGCTCGCATAGGGCCAGTAAGTTAGGTAAGCTGTTTTTCTAAGATTTTTGCCTACCAAAAGCCTAACAAAGGCTAAGCACATTTTTGTTAGCCATTTTAAGAAGGAATTTCATAGTATGCCCGAAGTTGGTGTTGGGTAGAATAATGGGCTAGCCACCTAGAGTTTCTAGAAGCGCAATTATTGAAGCATTGGTGGTTTCTGGTTTTATAATCTTATCATGTAAGTGTATAAGGATAGACAGGAGACAATCCTACGACTACTATTTTCAACTTTCAAGAGAAACAATTTTTTCAGAAACGGGCGTCTGGATTCCGTCTAAAAGATGTTGTTGATTAATAGGGGCTTTGGTCGAGACATGACAATTATACATATACTTTTGGCCAGTACATAACAGACCGCATCGATAATAGCCTGATCAGACTTGGGGATTATTCGATTTTTGTGACTTTTGATTGTTTGAATAAAGTACGTTAGATTGTATTGGGTGAAATAATTTAAACGCCATTTTATTTCTTTAAGAAATGTAAAAAAAGTGATTTTTTTCGAAATCGTAGGGCCCGTTTTTAAATAAAACGGTTTTTTTAACAATTTTTTTTTTAATTAAAAAAAAATAATTCAAGCATACAAACTTAAGCACAAAAATAATGTACATTTAAAAACAAAATTTAAAAAAAAAACTCACTTGGCCGTTTTCAAAATATTCAAACAAAAAATTTTAAAAAAATTATTTAAAATACAAAAAAAAAGTTTTCGAAACAAAAATTAATGCAAAATTACTTAGGCTACCTACATCTTCTTGAGTATCAATTTGGATAGAAATCGGAAATTTTTATAATCGCAAGTAAAAATCGTTAATGAAGATCAGGAAGAATGTTGGAGACATCGCAATCCAAAGCAAAGAGCTTGATGTCAAAACTCTACCAAATACTTTTGAAATGTGCAATAAGTGTATGAGATTAATTTCTCTGAAATTATGTTAAGACTTCTTCCATTATTTCGTGAGATATTCAATCCGTTTGCCAGTTTCTAAGGCATTTGATAGAGTTTGGCATCAAGCCCTTTTATCGAAAATGCGTGCATTTGGACTCGATGAATCTCTTCTTCGTTGGATTAGTAACTACCTTTCGAACCGCTCAATTCAAGTTGTATTGGACGGTTTCAAATCTGATATTCACAAAATAAATTCTGGTGTGCCCCAGGGCTCTGTTTTGTCTCCGACTCTTTTCCTTATATTTATCAATGACTTATTATCTGAAACAACTAATCCAATCAATTGTTTTGCTGACGACAGTACTCTCAGCTTTTCATATTCGTTTCCAGATTCACATCCATGTTCTTCAATAACAGAAACATTTAAATATCTTGAACATAGACGTAATGTTTCTTGCCTTTCGTTAATTTATCTTTATTTGTATAAACAATGCTCTACCTAAATAGCCAGTTGCATTCCTCCCCTGAAACGATTCAACCGTCATACTCGAACTGCTAGGAATGCCCATCAGTTTACCCTTGAGCCTAACTTCGGACGTACTGTTAAGTATAGAGATTCTTTCTTTAGTCGTACCACACGAATGTGGAATGCCTTGCCAGGCTCTGTTTTTCCCTCCCATTTTGATATCCAGAACTTTAAAACTAATGTGCATCGGTATCCCTCCTCATTTCTCTAATGCTCGTGCGGTGTTTAAACATTTTAAGGGTACACACAAACCCCTTTCGCGCGTGTTAATTATAAAAAAAAAAAAGTTGTACTATTACGATACTGCCACGAAAATTGTTCTGGTGGTCATCAAGAAGTTTTCGAACTTCGAGATATGTATTTGTTTAACTGAAAGTCACCCAGCGTTCTGTGATCATATGGAAACAGGGAATAAAGCACAATTAGTCGCTAGTTTGAGTGTATGGAAGATCCCCCTTTTATGGGTTCAATCATTGTATATACACTGCCTATAGTACTATCATAAAGCATAATTTTTTAGTTCTGAATCAAGTGGCAATGAGGCGTGCTGAAATTGCCAATTGGTGTGAATATAGAATAAGTACAGGCAACAACAGTGTATTAAATACTGGTAAAATATCGGTTAAGGTTCTCGTCTTCACTATTTAGAGTTAGTTTCGAATCAAGCAGGAAGATGGCCAGACGAAAAATGACCACCATAAGAGTTCTATAGAAAATGTATATACAATGGTTCAGTGCAGACATTACAAATCTACTCGGAAGGAGACCAGATAAATAAGACAGCGGGTAAGGCATATGCAGTGCTTAAGCAAGTATGTAAGAACACATCTTCAGATCAATAGAAGCAGCGGGCCAGTAGATTATTCGTTTATGTCGAGATCTCTAAAAACTTTTTCAACTGCTACAAGTCCGTCATTAACTATTAACAAAAAGAAAAGGTTTTTCCTTTACTCTATATATATCCGTTTCGCATGAATGGCGGGTTAATCAGTTATACTGACGCATAAATACGTAGATGATTACCCATTCTTTATAACAATAACAAACAAGAGTAATAGAATTGCTGCTGTTGCAAGAAGTATATTTGACTAACTCTTAAGTTTATCGATTTCAGCACTGTGTCATACCGTCGCGTCGTCGCGTCGTATCAGTAATCTCAGTTGCAAGTATATTGATTGATTGAGTTTTTAGTTAGTAGCACCACAGACACCACTTCAAATTCGCTCTAAAAAAAAAAACAATATTCACTACTTGTTTTCAAAATTTATTTATAGATAAATGTACTTTTTCATAAGCCTTAATGTAATATTTTTACTTGCGATTATAGGGATTATAATTCAAGTTTAGAATTCTAAAATATAACAAAATTTAAGATAACAATCAAACATGACATTACGATCATAGAGAAGTCTAAAAAAGGTAGTTATGTAGCTAAATGGCTTAAGCGATTATCTTTAAATTTGGTGTGTTATCCTTTTGGCATTCCCCAGAGGGGAAATTGAAATTTAATTTTTACGGCTTTAAATAACGGTCCCTTAATGGGCCAACGGCAGCGCTCACATCCCGAAGTGGGTTACTGACTCCGGATTCTCCGGTTCCTTTTGTCCAAGGAATCCAACAAAGGACCTGGCCCTCCAGGTTGGGGGTTGTGCGTGGGGTTAACAACCCTGCCACGGAAAAAAGAAAAAGTTACGAAGCGACCAATAGCCTCGGAAAAGGACGGATTTACTGTTGACGACCCGGAAAAACGAATCAAGGACAACGACCTTCGGATCTGCACGTGGAATGTTAGAACTCTTAACAGACCACGTGCATCCAAACAACTAGCGGAGGCCCTAGACTGCTACAGAGCAGGAATTACTGCCATCCAGGAAGTGCGATGGAATGGGCCGGGCAAAAGGAGGATGAAAAACTGTGACGTGTACTACGGTGATTGCGCAAGAAGACCACAGCGTTTATTTGGGTGCGGATTCGTCATAAGCGGTAGACTTAGGCAAGAAGTCTTGGGCTTTCGACACGTAAGTGAGCGACTTGTGACAATCCGTATCAAGGCTAAATTCGCCAACATTAGCCTAATATGCGCTCATGCCCCCACAGAGGACAAAGATGACGCCACCAAGGATGACTTCTATGAGCTCCTCGACAAAACCTATGAGCAATGCCCTAAATACGACGTTAAGATCGTACTAGGCGATTTTAATGCCAAAATTGGTAAAGAGGAAATCTTTGGTAGGACTGTCGGAAAACATAGCCTACACGACACAACGTCTGAAAACGGACTTAGGCTAATTGACTTCGCAGCGGCACATAACGTCACCATTGCAAGCACACGGTTTCCTCATCTCGATATACACAAAGGGACTTGGCGACACCCAGATCAAAGAACCGTCAATCAGATTGATCACGTTGCGATCGATGCAAGACACGCCTCCAGTATCTTGGATGTTCGCACCTTCCGAGCAGCTAACATCGACTCGGATCACTACCTTGTTGCAGCAAAGGTAAGAATGCGAATAACCCGAACTCCACAACAACGGAGTAATACTGTGAGGAAGTATGACGTCGGAAAGCTGCAATCGCAAGAAACCGCCAGAACCTATGCCGATCGAATATCCCGTAACCTCTCAAGAAATCCAGTACCGCCAGCATCAAGTGCCGAAGATCAGTGGCAACACTGCCAACAAGCCATCAGAGATGCCGCAACTGATGTGCTAGGTTTCACCAGACCACCACCACGAAACCTCTGGTTTGATGACGAATGCAGGCAGGCCCATGCAGCCAAACAAGAGGCATATAAAGCGGCGCTGCAAAGAAATACGAGAGCTGCTCGCGAGCTCTATGAGCAGAAAAGACGGGAAGAACACCGGCTTCTCCAAAAGAAAAAGAGAGAGCATGAGAAGCGCGCGATCGAAGATATTGAGAGATGCTACTCCAGGAACAACGTGCGGAAGTTTTACCAACAGGTAAAAAGAACATGCCAAGGAAAAAAATCCCGCACAGAAGCCTGTAGAGATAGGAATGGAAACCTCGTAGTAGAGTCACAGTCGGTGCTGAGTACATGGAAGGACCATTTCTGCAGACTGTTAAACGGCGATGAAGGCCAAAATCCCGCTGTCAGGCAGAATGAACCATTCAACATGGATGATGACAGACAAAACTTCCGTCCACCTGACCAAAATAAAGTAAGGATAGCAATATCTAAACTAAAAAACAACAAAGCTGCAACCGACGGACTATCCCCTGAACTTTTTAAAGCGGCCGGAGTTGGAGTGCATACACCAACTCATCTCTAAAGTTTGGTCAGAAGAAAGTATGCCTGATGAATGGAACCTCAGCATCGTTTGCCCGATCCACAAGAAAGGAGACCCTCTAAACTGCGCCAACTATAGAGGAATAAGTCTCCTGAATATCGCCTACAAGATCCTCTCTGCCGTACTATGTGAACGCCTGAAACCTTTCGTCAGCAACCTGATTGGCCCCTATCAGTGTGGTTTCAGACCTGGAAAGTCCACAATCGATCAAATGTTCACGCTACGGCAGATCCTGGAAACCACCCAAGAATTCCAAATCGATACTCACCACCTCTTTATCGATTTTAAGGCCGCGTACGATAGCATTTATAGAGACGAGCTATACAGAGCCATGTCAGGTTTTGGCATTCCCACAAAACTCGTCCGACTGTGCAGGATGACGATGGAGAACTTTCGCTGCTCCGTCAAGGTTGGTTCTGACCTCACAGAAGCTTTTGACGTCAAAAAAGGATTCCGACAAGGTGATGCGCTATCGTGCGATTTCTTCAACTTAATACTTGAAAAAATTATAAGAAACTCGCAAGTCAATTGTAGTGGGACAATTTTTTTCAAGTCTGTGCAGTTGCTAGCATACGCTGACGACATAGACATCATTGGCAGAACTCGGTGAGCTGTCAATGGAACGTTTGCTAGCATTGAAGCTGAAGCGGCTAAGATGGGACTAGCAGTCAATGAGGCCAAAACGAAGTACCTGCAAAAGGGACACACAACACCGGCGGATTGGACAAAACATCACAATAGACAGGTACAACTTTGAGGTAGTTAGGGACTTTGTGTACCTCGGATCCGCTATAACATCTGACAACAACATCTCGTCAGAAATAAAGCGAAGAATTACTTTTGCCAATCGCTGTTTCTATGGGCTAGGAAGGCAATTGAGTAGCAAATCCCTCTCTCGAAAGACAAAGGAGACTCTGTATAAGACCCTAATCATCCCAGTCCTGCTCTATGGCGCCGAGGCATGGACTCTATCTAAACCGGATGAAGATATCCTTAGTCGTTTCGAGCGTAAGATTCTTCGGAAGATTTTTGGCCCTATCTGCGTTAACGGGCTTTGGAGAAGAAGGTTCAACCAAGAACTATACGAGCTGTACAGCGACATTGACCTGGTCAAAAAAATACGCATATCACGTTTAAGATGGCTAGGTCATGTAGAGCGAATGGCCAACAATGCTCCGGTTCGCAGGATCTTCGATTCCATCCCAGAGGGTAGACGCAGTCAAGGAAGACCTCGCCTTAGGTGGCGCGCTCAAGTGGAGGACGACCTCAACCAACTTGGAGTGCAAAACTGGAGGCAGATAGCCAAAGACCGAGTGGGCTGGAGAGGCATGTTGGTTGAGGCCCAGGTTCGTCCCGAACTGTAGCGCCACCTAAGTAAGTAAGTAAGTAAATAACGGTCCCTGCCATATGACCGTTAAGGAAAAATTATTTTACTTTTTTTGATAAACAGGCATTAGCTACCATCTTATGGAACCAAATTTACCGGAAGTCTATTAACGGTACCTTTCATGTAACGGTTTTTTAATTTTCGACTTTCTCGATAACGGCTCAATGGATTTCAATCAAATTTTATATTTGAAAGACTTAGATAGCCAAATAAACTCTGCATTTTGAAAAATATATTTTTTCTTATTTATAATTAATTTTTTTTTTTATTCAATATTTTTAAAACTTATAAATTTTTTTTAATTTCAGAATTGGGTTAAAATACAGCTCAAAATTAAATAACAAAATTTAAGATAACAATCAAACATGACATTACGACCATAGAGAAGTCTAAAAAAGGTAGTTATGTAGTTATGTATAACGAGCTGCAGCCTAGTAGTTTTTATAATTTTAAAAGTTCAAACTTTCTTACTTTCAACGTATGTTATTTGCTTTTTTGTCAAATATCTTACCCTCCAATGTAATCAGGCACATAAGAGCAAGTACGTGCGACCCAGTCGTGCCCATTTCTTTCATTAGTTTTTTTTTTATGGGGGAAAAGGCGTACCTGGATTATTTCTATATCGATTGATTAACAAGGAACTGTCTTTTACAGGTTCTATACAAACTATGTATGATTTAATAGCATAATAACTTCAACAACGTTTATTTAATTCGTCACAAGAAGCAATTTTAAGTGAACTTCATAAAAGATTTTTTTTATAACACGTCAGCGGTTTCTACAATATTGATTGTAAAGCTTCGATAAAGATTAGATAAAGCTTCCAGAAAATCTTAGAAGCTTATAAGCATTTTTTTTGTCAAGTTTTTTGAGCTTTACCGAATTCCAAATGACATTTCAGAGAAACCTAACCGTAACTGAAATATTTATTATTATTTATTATTTATGTCCTAATCGTACCTCGTAACCTCCATAAAGCTTCTCTATTTTTTTTAACGGAGTGCTTCGTAAGCTATGAAAAAATCTTGAATTGTGCTTTTATGAGAATACTTATGGATGTTCAAATGAAAGGGGAATTTCCATATTGACTCATGAACAACTCATTAAAACGTTTAATTTCCTTCCTGCAGGCACATAAATCATTAGCTTATCAAAAATAATAACAAAACAAAAAAATATATAAGAAAAACCTATAATTTCACAAAACAACACAAACAAAAAAAACATTAAAATTATATTTCGCTCAAACTAATTTCAACAAAATGAAAGTTTATCGAAGCGCACATTTTTCATATCATGCTGCACTTACAGCTCGAGTCTGCTGTTCTAGCTATCACTTCTCCCTAGAGCTGGGAGTGGGACTGGGAAAACATTTTTCATTTATTTTCTCTGCCATTTCTCACGAATTCAAATAATTCACCCACCAACACACACACACAAACACACAAAAAAAAACGAAACAAACAAATAAAAAAGAACTCCTCATTGCCACAGCAAGTTGCAAGCAGCAAACTCCAGATAAGGTCGAAAGGGAGTTGCTTCAGCCCCAATATACACCTTCAAATCCATGCGCAGTTATCCTGCCTAATGGGTTGGGCACCACCCTACTGATTAGATAAATGTGAACAGGAGCAAATAATATGCGCTGCTATGCAATATTTGCCGATGGTTCCTCTCTACACTAACGCTACACAGACCAGGACTATGCATTCATTCATCCGGATCGCAGTTTGCCAAGCACATCCCTTAGTCATGCATAAGTGTTCATTCCGGAGAGAGTGCAGCGGTGTGCAATTTCATTTGGCAAACAATTGAAGGGAATATGAATAGTTCAGGTTCGAGGATAATTGTTTCGGTGGAAGCTCACCGACAACGCCACCACCGCCGCCCATCGATTGCTTTGAACATTTGGACAACAAAATGTCTGTCATTAGCCGGTGGTCGGTCGGGTTGACTGGTCCTGGTATATCATTGTCAATTGTAATCAACGTTGCCACACCATATCGTTTACTCGGGGACAGATTTTCCTGGAATTCGTGTCTAATGATCCTTTTTTGTGTGCAGCAATGGGGTTCTTTTTTTGTTGTCCTTGCGTCCATTTCATAGAAAAACAGCCAAAGCCGCATTTGCGTAACATAATGATCAGAATCAGATGTGCCTGAGGGGAGGAGCACGACGGAGCTAATTTTGTTTATGATTATTTTGGATTAATTGCTTGATATTAGTACAAGCACGATAGCTATTCATCGTTACCAATTTGGATAAAACACCGATTTGGGGGAGTTTGGTAGAGAAAAAATCATTTAACGGGAAATGGTTTTTCGGGGAAAATTAGCATGAAATATGCATTTCGCCGTTCGGATTAGTGCTCTTTTTTTTTTTTTTTTTTTTTTTGTTTGAGCCGAGTGCTTAATTAGTTCGGCCGGAAATTAGTGGACTTTAGACGAGCAGAACGCGCTGTTTATGAAATTGATTGACGCACTCAAAGTGAACACATATTCCAGGAATATGATTGAAAACTCTACACCCGGATGGTGAAAGCATTCATAATATAATTGATTTGTATAGAGCCGCATGTTAAGGCCAGTCATGCAAATGGCATCGATTTAGATTAGGCTTTAATGAAATGCCTAAACAAATACAAAAATAATGATTTGAAGTCCTTGGTTTTATTGATAAAAGATTATTTTACTCACTATTTCCCTTGATTAGTGTTTGTTTAAATAGAAACTCACCTGAAATGAAAAAAAAGAAAAACATTGTTAGAACAATGAGGGTAAAATTGTTTTTTTTTTTTCAATTAATTAAATATGGATTTAAATTGGAACGCTATCATCCAATATTCCGCCATGCTGTTTTTTTTTTTACTTAATAAAAAAATAAATTTTAAAGTTTAGAAAATTTATTATATTTGACTTACCCTTTAATTAAAAAAAAAAAGATTTTCTACCATTAATGTTTGAAAAACCTAAATTTAAGAAAAACGCCTTTGTGTGTGATTGTTCCCCCAAAAAACATAATAAAACAAACGATAATGAACCCCTTTCTCTTCAAAACAAACACAAAAGTCATCATTACAAGCAAAACTGTTTTATCGTAAAACGGGTGGATGTAGATTTAACCCCGAAATTGAAGGTTGGAAATGAATAATCTAATTAATTTAGGAATTTATTTCAAAAAGTTATCCGTAAATTCAAACGACAAAGTCAATATTTAGGAAATTCTTTATAATCGGTTGAATTAATTAAAATTCATTCAGAAATTTTAATTGAAACTTTTAATTTTCTTTTTTTTAGGTAAACAACCTTTGATGGAATACTTCAGTTTTATTTGAGACAGTTTTTGAAGTGACTTCCCTCCCGTTGGCAGAAACTTTCATATGAGATTTTTTGGGCCCTTGATATTGACATAATTCATAGAGTTTATTAAATAGATTCATTTGGTTCATGTAAACTGATATTCTATTGAGTTCTATAAAAAAAATAATTCCTTTGGGAAATTTTCTTCTGAAATGATTACATTGGAAGTCTTTTTGTGGGTAAAATTGCATATGCAAGGCGCACAGTATGGAGGGTATAGGATTTTTTTTGTTGCAGAATTACTTACAACTCTTCTTCAGGGAGTCTTGTAAACTATCCCTCAAAACTTAAAAAAAGAATATGCAAGACCATACTATAAGCGTCGCAAATATACAGGATGTCCTGTAAGTCAACATCAAGCGGGCAACGGGGGATAGAGGAGGAAAAATAATTTTAAAAAATTATCTTGCTTGGTTAAGATTTAAAGGTAATATATAGGAAAACGATGAAAATCGATTCCTTAGGCCACATTTTTTGGTACGGTTGTCACAAATTTTTAAATGTTGAGGTGTTTTACTTTTGTACGTAATCCATTATAATCGTGCTATTGATCACAATAAAAAATCTAAAAATAAATAATGTTAGTTTCGTAGGAAAAAAAAATTGCTGGGTTATGGTTAAAAAAAAATCTGTAAGATAACTTTGAAACTTAATATTTAAAAAAAATAAATTGCACGACTGGATCGCCGTAGCTGGCTCGAATAAATTCCAGCCGAGGCCCAATTTTCACAATTTTGTGAAAATCAGGATCGGTGGCCATTTCGTTTTAGGCCCATTCACCGAACGTGTGACGCGCTTGATGGGCGTTCGGCTTCAATTCTTGAAGGAGTTGGATTTTGTAAGCCTGCAAACCAAGATCCTTCCGCGTGCAATGGCGGATGAACTCATTTCGGTCTTCTTCGATACTCTGCTCCACCGAAACGAACCATTATTTTGGTAATAAATTTGCACAATTTGCAAACTTTGTACAGGTATTAAGTCTATTCATTATGATATCGCGAACCAAACTGACTGAGCATAAATCAAGACACAGCTGTCAAAAAGATCAACTCCGAAAAAAAGTATTGCCAGATTGAAAACCACACGTCTATTAAAATAAAAAAAAAATTTTTAGAAAATTCTTTATTTTTTTTTTAAATTAGTTTCAGTTTTCTTGGAAAAACTAAGTATGCAATAAAATTTGAAAACTAAATATATATCGAAGAAAAAAAATTGAAAATTGTTCGACCAGTTTTTTTTTTAAATCGTTTTTTTGAAAAACTTTTCGAAAAATATTTAAAAATTTTTTCTAGTATGTCCTTATAAGGCAATCTGTAGTTTTCATCTGGGAAAATTATTTAAAAAACTTCAATCCACCCATTTTCAAAATATTTCGAAAACCAATTTTTTTTTAGTTTTAAAAAAATCGAAAAAAAAAGTTTTTGAAAATTTTGAAATGCGATATTAATTGAATTATAAATGACTTCCTGTGTGCAAAATTTTATTGAAATCGGGATAATGGCTTACGATAAAATCCCATTTGAAAAAACCGGTTATATGAGAGGTACTGTTATAGAAGAAATTTCGAAAAATGTATTCTAACTGAAAGATGTATTATTGTAAAAAAAATAGCACCCTGAAAGTTTTATCAAAATCGTTAGAGCCGTTTTCGAGAAAATCAAACTTTTTGTTCAAAATTGTATGGCAGGTACCGTTATTTTTTGACCCAGAGCAAAACTGAAAAACACCCCCCCGAGATACTACCTAATTAATACTAAATACCAAGTTTGAAGCAAATCGGCCTATCCGTTTTATATATATATATATATATATATATATATATATATGTCTGACAGACAGACAAACGGACGGAATTTCCGGACCCACTTTTTTTAACTTCTCTATTATCGTAATGTCATGTTTGATTGTTAGATTTTTTTTTTTTTGCACGAATCCATAACTTGCATTTTAGTACCTAAATCGCACTTCTCTCGGGAAGTTACTTAAAAATGTTGCCAATTTAATCAAGATTTCAAAATTGTTTACCTTGGTAGGTTGGCATATACACTAGGACGCTTGAAGCCTTGGAGTGCGAAACAGGATGGCGTCAATGATGATGTTTGTACTGATTATCTGGAGTAATTGATGACGGTACACTTTCTAGGATGCGAAAAAAACAACCTCTAACTGCCTAGAACGCTTGACATTACAGAAGCTCGTATAGTGAATATCGAAATACGTAATACCTAAAGAATATATTGCATGGCCAAATAATAGTTTCCACTGTAAAAAAAAACTCTATGTCTAGGCGCCACACTATCAAAGATGGAATGTCCTGTTGGTTCTAGAATTTTGTCTTATTCTTTCTAGTTTTCTTTGTTTTCAGTGTTTTCCCAGGCAAAGGCATCAAAATTAGAATGGGAATACAGACTTTAATAGTCGCATTAAAGTCTGTATTCCGATTCTTCATTCTTCATCCTTTAAATTGCTCCAGCAATAAGAGGGTGAGCTTGCGAGCCTGAAATTAAATCTCAAGATGGCTTTTATCTGGGTCACAGGTCAGAGACGAGATAGTCAGACAAAGAATGTCCTTTATAACTCAATTGCGGAAAGAGTGAGTGCAGTTATGGAGGACATCTTTAACTTGAAGTTTCTCACAGAACCAAACTATAGGTTTTACCTTAATTAACTGCATTATGTCTAGAATGACATTGCCCACTATATTTATTCCTGAACAAATGACATAGTGAAGCTGGTACCTCCTTATAATTCTCTTTCTCGTAGATGTGATGACCGGCAGGAAGAGAAAAAGTTATACATTTCCTGTGCTAATGACCAAAATTAAGAACCAAATAAAAGGGCTCAAGACTTTTGAAAGGCCAGAGCTTTTCTGGATGTAAATACACATATGGATGTATGTTCCCACAGAGAAGATTTTCCCATCAAAGCAACCCCTTAAGTATGATGGAACGTTTGGACAGGCCACATTGACTGGAACCACTACCTAATTACAGCCAAGATACGTTGCGTGCAAATATATATACATATGTATATCCGGATCAACTAATTTATCCATTTTTTTCACTAATTTCCAAGCAACACGAAATTTTCCGTTTTTTTTATTGACCAATACTCATGGACAAACTTCACTTACAACGAAAAGTTGACAAATGATTTTTAAACTCAATATCTCATTCCTAATTTATTAGCATTCATCCTTTGCCACGTCTCATTACATCGGTCAAAAACCAAGCGACTGAAAATATTTCTTTTTTTTTATCCTGTAACCCAGTAATTTCGTCCTTCATTAATAAAAAAAAAGTTAAAGAAAAAACAAACGTTCCATTCAAAACAACTATATTCAATGGACCAACTTTGTATAGCAAAACAACTTAAAACAAATTGATGTTCCACACGCGCTCTCTTGATCCGTTTAAGTGGATTCAGGGCCACAACCAACTAAATGAATGACATTTCATTAAAAATCATCACCCCCAGCATCCTTTTTGTCACCACCGCCATAGTTACACCATTACCTTGGCATTTTCAATGACCCATTTTGTATGACGGAACATTATCCTGCTGCGGGGGCTACAACAACCCACTATAACTATACCCCCGTCCGAACTGACAGATAAATATCAAGTCCAAAAAAAGGACATAATACCCTGGGTGCTTCTGCAACCACATAAATCGTCGTCCTTTCGCAGTGTCATTCACAGAAATGAAAAGAATGGGGTTGGCAATAGTCGGTGGCAGAGGCACTCAACCCTTACCACCCCCACCACATCCTCAACATACTGATACCAACATTCATTAAGTAAACAGGATATTCGTCAATGTGTGTGCGTATGTTTGTGAATGAATATGTGTGAACCTCATTTTATAACCACTTCAAATAAATTTTTAGTTTATTGCAAAAGCTGAAGAATACAAAAAAAAAAATGGATGAAAAAAGGATTTCGTGACGGACGCATGCAGATGTGTTGCATTCATCCGTTAAAACGGCAGAAATTGTAGGCACAAATATATTTACTTATATTAACTTTTTTACGGGATGAGCCAGAAAGCACTACACAATAATAATCCAGACGAGAACAATAAATTTTCGCTCCCGCACTCTTATCGCCAGGATATGAAATATCCTGATGATGATGCTGCTGATGCAGCTAACGCCGAGAACAAAGCATACTCTCTCGGCATCACAAAACACAACAAAATGAAAAAAGTTTTTTACGCTGAGTTGGCGTTTGGAACCGAAAGAGAGTTGGGTACCAACAAAGGACCCAAGGATTAAAAAAAAGGAAATGCTTGAAAAAAAATCATTAAGGATAATTCACCGCTCGTATGGGAAACAGCGTTCGTGTTTGACGGGGAAGAAACATATTTATGGGTAAACTTTGCAGGGCAATCAACTTACACATCCCCCCGCCGCCGCGGTAATAGCTAACTTAAATATTGTCTTCTGCATCCAGCTTCACCAACAACAAATGTGTGTTACAGGCTCTTTTGCCTGTAATGTTGCAGCCATGTGTCGCTCGCCCGTTTCGCCCATCATTTTGCTGCTTTAGTCCGGATCATTACCTGCATGGAAGTCGTTTGGTTTCAATATTCACATTACTATGCCGATAGGCTTTTGTGATTCATGAATAATTCAAGACCTTCGTTTACTAAAGCTTTTACAATAATACCTTCAAGGATCTGTGTATAATAAGTACGTTAACATATACATGTATAGTGTTAATGATGTAGGAGACAGGTGGTTTTATTTGAATTGGAAATATTGGAACTATCAAAATCTTGAAGTCGCGGAATGGGGGGGAGTATGTTCCTGTGATTGTGAATGATGTTCTAGGGTTTAGAATCATTAAAGTAAAACACTAAATTCATCCAATTTTTCCTCGAAATCAAGTTTTAAAAGCAATAGAAAAGCACATCCTCGAAGCTCGATTGTGTCGAAGCTGTTGAAGAAAATCTTTTAAAATGGCTGGAAACCCTACACCCGAGGTCACTGGATGTAATGATAAAGAATTATATTCGTTCCAATAACGGTAATCACGGATGTTGTTACAGTCTCTGTCTCTGACAAAACAAGGACTTCGTCGGAGAAGTAATTTGTTTTCCTAAAATCAAAATTTCCGGCCAGCATTTCCAGTTACCAAATAGAGAACTCACGGTTTGGTTTTTCGGATTCAATTATTACGTCGACACAATCTTATTTAATCCTCAAGAGGATACCAACATCCATAGTTTTTTTTTTTTCAAGACGCACCTCTGTCTATCAATCCCTTCTCTCACTTCCCTTGCCGAATATCGGGTGCCTAGTACTCAACTGTGGATTGGTTTCTAACCCCTTTGTAAGGTTTTTGCTAGCAGCAAACGAGAGAGGGAAGGGGAGTGTTTTCACTATAGTGTAGGCACTTGTTCTAGAAGTCAGGCAGAAGCGGAAGAATTCTCTTAATGGAATAAATGTTGGAAAAAACATATGAGCAGTGCCCTAGCTATGACCATACAATTTTCTTAGGCAACTTTGGCGTCTTTGGCGGCGCAGTCGAAAAAACAAAGCCTGCACGACATCATTTTCTTAAGGATTCAGTTTTTACACTATTCAGAATTGAACATTGGCACTGCTCAAATATCATGGATGTCTGAAATTTTCGAGCGGCAAATATAGATTCGGACCACTACTTCGTTGTAGCCAAGGCACAGCTACGAACATACCAACCAACGCTAAGAAGAGATAACACTGTGAGAAGCTTTGAGAACCAAGTATTGGGAACCAGTAGCAACTGTAACAACTCGTGTTTATTTGCTTACATAATTTAATTTTACTTAACAATCAACTTAAACTATAAGTTTTAAACGTTATTTTTTAGCCTCACACGTCCACACCACGCAGGACGCAGCCGACAATTGAAGACTGATGCTCTCTCACACTACAACTTTCAGACATCTTGCTGAGCCCACAGAAAATTTGTATTCGAGCACCGCTGTACAACCCCTGGGCCTGGTTTAACGATGAGTACCGGCAAGCACATTAAGCTAAACAGGGGGCTGCACAGAAGGACTAGAAGTCAAAACTGCTTCCGGGCTCTACGAGCAGAAGAGAAAGGAGAACCACGGCTTTTCAGAAGGAAAAAAAGAAGCATGAGAACCGTGTGATTGAGGAAATCTAGAGCTTGTAAAGGCGATCAAGAGAATATCGTAGTAGAATAGAATCGCAGTCGATGCTAAGAATATGGAGAAACACTTATGCAGTCTGTATAATCGCGATGAACAAACGAATTTCGCTGTGAGGCAGAATGAACCATTCTATGTATCTTGGCGAAGCAGAACAACAATTTCGCCCATCCGATCTATGAAGGAAGTAAAAACTAGCTACCTAAGCTTAAGACAAATAAAGCCGCCGGAGCTTATAACCTAACTGCTGAGCTATTCAAAGCTGCATGCGATGACATAGTTAGAAATATGTACCAACTCATAAGCATGATATGATTTCAAGAAAACATGACCAATGATTGGAATCTCAGAATTGTCTGCCCGATCCTTTAGAAAGGAGGCCCCCTGAACTGCTCCAACTAACGAAAAAAAAAAAAAAAAAACCGCCTACAAATCTTTTCTACTGTAGGGTGTGAGCGCCTGAAGTCAATCGCAATCGTCAATAACCAGATAGGTTTATGTCAGTGCGTATTGAAGCCATGAAATTTCAGCAATGACCAAATATCCACATGACGGCCAGTCTTGGAAAGCCTAGGAATTTCAAATTGATACTCATTACCTTTTCATCGATTTCAAAGCCGCATGTGACAGCATTTATAGAGACGAGTTTTACAGAGCAATGTGCAGTTTTGACATCCCTGCCAAAGTCGTCCACCTGTGTATAATAACGCTGTTCCGTCAAGGTAGGTGAAGACCTCTCCGATATCTTTGAACCCAAAAAAGAATTTAAACAAAGCTATGCGCTGTCATGCGACCTCTTCCATGTCATACTTGAAAGAATAGTGCAGAACTCTCAGACCAGAGGCACAAAATTTCAAAAGTCCGTCCAATTACTCGCTTTTAATTTAGAGACCAACACTATCGCTGAGATCAAACGAAGAACAACTCTTGCCAATCGCTGCATTTTCGGGCTTGAAAGGCGATTGAGGTAGAAAACCACCACACTTTCGGGCAACTAAAGTGTCTTTTTATAAGGCCATCACAAGGTCTGTCCTGCTGTATGGAGTAGAGGAATGGACATTGTTAAAAATGCATGAGGACTGGTGTTTTTGGTTCCGTATTCATACATGGTGAGTATAGAGATGAAGATACAACGAGGAACTGCACGGATTGTAAGGCGAGAAAAACCTAGCCAAAAGAATAAAAGTCAAACGTTTTAGATGGCTGCGCCATATAGAGCGAATGGATATCAAAGTACCAGCCCGGAAAATCTTCGAATCCACCCGGAGGAACGGCTTGCGGGTCAGTAGAGGGAAGCCTGAGACTTAGGTGGTGCAAGCAAATGGAACAGGACCTGAACCAACTTCAAGTGTTTAACTTGAAGCAGCAGCTAATTAGGGACCCAGCTGGCTGAAGAAACTTGTTGGTTAAGTTAATACCCAGGTTCATCCCGGACTATAGCGCTATCTAAGAAAATCATAAGTAATTTCGAAAAATTCTGAAACATACACATACTTTGCTATCTGATCATCCGATAGAAAATTTGTTATTTTTTAAAGTCGACTATAACTCCAAAAAATCCTCACATTCTTGCATTTTTAAATATGTATTCATCAGATAAAAATGCACAATCAAATCAGCGAAAGAAACACTCTATCAAAAAAACAATCCCAATCAATTTTTCCAGCAAATATAGTTTTTTTTTCAAATGTTAATTATTAATCGGGCTCTTAAGCGTGATTAGTAAACTGACACTCGTTCAACAAAAATGAAAAAAATCTTCTTCTAAATATTAAACAAAAAAATATTTGTCCAACCCTCAAAGCAAACTTAAAATGTGTTATCAACATTCAGTTTGACACAAATCTGGCTGGAATATTTAAAATCCCCTTTTTCCAAATAGATTTGGATATTCTAATTTTGGTTTGTAAATTTCCCGACAGATTTTACAGGACAATGAAAAAAAAGAAGAAAAATTCGAAACCAAATCCTTTATCTCTTGTTCAACCCCCTCGTTGGAAATGAAAACAAATTGGACAATTAAATGCAACAATTTATTATTCTAAACATAGTATCCTCTCCCTGGGGGGCGTTTGATGGGATATACAAGGATACACTAAATTCCTCCCTTCGACCAAATACATATATCCAGATCCGGTATCCAGATCCGCTCACACATTAGCTCAGTGAAGTGCGATTTATAACAGTTTTTTTCTGCAAATATTCGTTAACTATTTATTAGTTTTTTTTTAATGCTTTCGGCCACTAGTCATATGAGTATGTGTTGGTGTACGCGTGTTATCCTCTTTCAATTGGCATTCTCGCTCGTTTGCTGTCCAATGGTGGATTTTTATTAATAGCCCGTTTAATTGAAATTCGGATTTTTATTTTTAACATTTGTTTATTAAAAAAAAAAAAAAAAAAAACTAGACCCACTTTCCGATGATGAAAGAAGCGGCAGCGAATAAATCGAAAACCAACGCGCGCGAATGATGGATCCTGGAAGCACATACATTGCATATGAGGCTGAGGATTGAGGACTAAGGGTTGGAAAAAATAATCAAAAATAAAATACAATGTTTTCCCCAAATTAAATCCCATCAACAGCAACAAAATTACCAGGAGAGATGCCATGGAAAAAAGAGTCGAGTAAAAGTATCTGATGGATACAAAAAAAAAACAACGTTTTATACAATTTAATTTGTTCGTATGATGTGCGTCATTGGAAATAAAAAATGGCAAAGGGATGGAAAAAGAGGGTTGTTGTTCTACAAAAAAAAAATATAAAAATTGTTCTCCTCACTTGTCCTTCCGTATAGGATAGACAACAGATCTGCACAATGTATACAGTTACACCCATTTTAATAAAATATATACTATATGGAACCATATCGCGCTTAACACGCCCACCACCCACCGCGCGACCACTAGCCGCCTCCGCACCGCGCCGCACTGACATTTTTAATCGCCTCTCATGGAATGAAGAAAATAATGACTTTTATTGGATTTTTGTGGAGAGCAATTATAATTGAATTAAGTTTTCCGTTTTCAGTGTGTTTTCCATGAGTGTGTCTGTCTGTCTGGTTTGTTGGGTGAGTGGTTCGGTATATGTGGAAAGTGGTTTGTTTCGGGGAATGACGCCTTAGCCTCATTCACCCCACAAAAACGATAATAAACGATGACGTGTTTCAAGGACTACAGAGTGTCGAACTTCCTCAATCCACATACAGAGGGTGCATATAAGCAGAAGTTGGGCACAGCAGATACGTCGACGTCGTCGTCGTGTCCTTTTGATTTTGAGTTTAATTGGACTCGTTACGCTTTGGTCTGTGCCCTGTATAGCAATGTGCTTAGCCCCAAAGGAGGGGCCCGGCGTCAGGGTTATGTTGCACACTGACAGAACGAATTAAATCACTGAGTAATCCGTTCGACGGTATTAAAGGCTATAATGCCTTGGGAAGCGCGTCGCCTCCCAAGGCAATTAAATTTTGTTTGTCTTAGGACGGAGTGCGGAGGGTGCGGATCAGCGGGTTAAATGGTTTATAGTTGTGCGTGTAATTAGCTGATATATTTGTTTAATCCGTTTAGGAATGTTTAAAAGAAGAGCTTTATTGACTTTGGGGGGATTTTGTTGAGAAAGTTGATCAAAGAGCTCTATTACGTAATGTTTTGTATGCAATTATACATGTTTATCTAATTTAATTGCTTCTACTTTATGTATGAATACATATGTATGTGAGATAGGAATATAATGTTAAATAATAATTGATTGTTTTGTATCCAGGCAATTGGGAACCTTTTTTCATTTAATACTTAAAAATAATCTCCGGAAGAATTCCTCAAACGACACGACGCGACGATGGATCTTCCATCTAAGTGCTTTAGTTTAAATGGAAATTTAAATAAATTTATTGGCGCGACAGCTCCTTAAGCAGCCAAGACCTAGTGACTTTACTCTCAACCATTCCTGTATTTGGTTGTTAATTTGCGCAAGATTGGAAGGGGCCTACAATTTAAAGCCGAGTCCGAACGGCTACAAAACATGCACTTTTTCGATACAAAAAAGTCTGATAAAAGTAACTTTCATTTAACGTTTTTTTTAATTTTCTACTTTCTCGGTAACGGCTCATTGGATTTCTGTCAGATTTTACATTTGAGAAGATCTAGGTAGCCAAATTAATTTTGCACACAAACGTTTGCATAGTTTTTTTTATTTTTAAATAATTTTTTTAAGTTTTTTTTTTCTTTTTTTGAAAATTAAATATTTTTAAAACTAATCAAAAAAAAATATTTTTAATTTTATATTATAATCAGCTGTAAATTAATGAACTCTAAACATCTGCATTCCACAAAACTTTTATCAACATCCATCCTAGAATTTTGGACATACTATTTACATTAAATTCATTATTACTTAAGACGTGTGGTGGTGTACGTGGTTTTGACTAAAAACCGTTAAGTCTTATGGTATCGACATTTTTTATGAGTTCAAACCATTTTATTTTTCAACACATATATGTTACTTGTTTCTTTCAAAGATCTAGCTTTACAATTTGATTAGATACATAAGAGCGACTCAGTCATGCCTATTTTTGCTTTTGTTGACCTGCAGAGCAGAGATAAATTATTAAAGTTAATCAAACAATACATAATTTACCTTACCATTATTTTTCTATTATTTATTTTAAAATTAAAATTGATGTTCTTAGATTTTTTACGCAGGCGAATTTCTTTGCCAATTCTTTTGTTATGCGAATTTTTTACAAAAGGTTTATAGCCATAAAGTTGACAAAAATATTAAATTTGTCAAAGAAATCGACTGTGGAACACATCTATGTATCTTTGTTTATTTCATATATCATGTGTACATATATTACTTGTAATTTTAATTCTTTTTGTTATAAATATGTAGATGTAGTCTTATCGTTGTAATAAAAGACTGACTCGAAATAATTTAGTTTTTCGGTTGGAGCAACAACTTTTTATAGAGCCTTCCTTGCAGCTTAGGGGGCATTTTTCTCATAAAAGATGATCCAAAAAGCCTATGTAAATCAGAAAGTAGGCAGCATAGTATTTAATCTTTCTCGTGCTAATGCGGTATCCATTTTTCCGTTTCCTTTCAGAACTCTCTCGGTGCTCGGACCTTAAAAGTGAAAAGGACTCAAGACAAGCCAAAAGTAGTACTGCCACACTTTTGCTGATTAAGCGCAATATAATAAAAAAAACGCAGTAGATTGCAATAAATCGCAGTAGATATTTCAATATAAATTAAACATGTAAATAAATACTAGCTGACCCGCCCGGCGTTGTTCGAGTTTACCATCCCGACAACATCTCCACAGTAACAGTAACTAAACGCCATTAACGTAATCGTGTTATTGTTGATATGAAAATATATACTAGAAAAAACTAAATCTTCAGTAACATACATTTCCACATCGGCGACACTTATCGGCCCAAAATTTTGCAAAAGACTCATTTATTTGAATATTATAAAAATAATTATGTCGTGATTTTGAATCAAATCGGCCCATAACAAAATTTTTCGAAAAAAAAGTCGCCTAGCGCCACCAATGGGTATTTAAAATAGCTTAAGTTGCTCTTTCAAAAATGAACTATCTAGCTGTGAAAATTCAACCAAAAACGGTTCATAAATAACAATTTTCAATTAAATTGAAAAATGAAACTTTTTTTTCTAAACCTTTCCTAAACAATGGGCAGCGAAAAATAAAAAAAAAAAACATATAAGTAAGAGCAGGTCAAAATCATTCATATTAATCTTTTCCGGACTTAACATACGCTAGAAAGATACACAATAGGTTTTACCAGCACCACCACATACAACACCGATCGTAAGATACACAACATGTTCGTTTTCTTCAATGGGTTTTCAAAAGCGCTTCGTCTTCACCTGAATGTGTGTGTGAGTTTTTTGGACTGTTCATTGATGTAATGTGCCCAGGTACTCTTTTTCGGGATACTAACTTTTTTACTATATTATTTTTTCTATTACATGAATTATGCCTTCTTATTTGTTTTTAAATTGATTTATGATTCTAACAAATGAAAATTATGGTTTGATCTTTATTTTAGCAGGTTTCACCTAAAAATACAAACTAATTATATTTTTTCTGTTATAAGATTTTATCTTTTTTACTTTTCGATGCCAATTTAATAGAAGCTGGTCACGCTAAAATTCAATTAGGGATGAATTGGAATTGTTTACATTTTTTTATAATGCATTTTTAAAGGCGTCGCCTTGAATTTCAATCACTGTTCGGAAGTCTTCCAGTGCAAAAAAGGGTGTCGCGAAAGTTAAAGTGCAGTGAAAATTAAATTAAAATGGGTAAACATTATTTTAAGTGTTTGGAAAGAAAGAAATTCGAATGTTAAATATTTTCAACTACCGAAAAATACGGAAAGGTAAGCAGAATATTTTTAATCGCTCATTTACTGCAATACCGGCATTATGTGATATTGAAAAAAAGATGGGTGGAGGTTTGATTAATTTAACTGAAATGTTTTATATGAACACGTATTGAGTTTAAATTGGGAAATTTTTGAGTTGTGCCGGCAATGCAGCAAATGAGCGTTAATGATTTTTATTTGCATGTCAATTAAAAATCACCCATTTTGTTTGCGTTAGTTTAATGCAATCATGCAATAATTATGATATTTACATTATGTTTTAACATACCTTTTTATTTATTTTTTTTTTTTTGGAGAACAAACTGGCTAAGTGATATGCACAAAACTCACTTGTTAAACGAAAAAAATGTCGTCAGATTTCAGGGAATGCAAAAAGCACTTCTCAAATGAAATGTATTCCAAATCCAAATTACGATTAAAGTTTTCCGCTATACCAAACTTAAATAGTTTTAAGACCTCGGCAAATAATGCAGAAGGTAAGACTTAAAAACAATAGATAAATATCGTATAATTGAAATAATGTATTTATTTTTTCTTAGGCAAATTTGATCAGCCCATTGAAAAGAGGACTTAGAAGTTTTAAGAAATAAAGATGATGAAGACGAAATTAGTGAATCTGTTAACCTTGCAATGGAAATATTTGAAGTAGACCAGACTCGAAGCGAAAAAGTACAAGTTGAAGAATTCGTCGATGTTCCAATAGCAGTGGAACAAAATAAGGCGGCACACACAAACGACACGGAATCTGAAAAGGTATTATATTTAAGAAAAGAGTGTGAAACATTGAAAAAGGAAATTGAGATCTTGAAGAGGGAAAAATATTCAGAAGCCGTGTACCTAGAAAAAACTAAAAATATGTTACCAATATCCCACTTTAACATTTGAACTTCCGGACGTTGAAATTCATATGGAACTACCAGTGGAAAAACAAGATAAAGTAGTTAACACTTTTGAAACCAAATCCGACTACAAAACAGTAGATTTTGGAAGCGATAATTCATTTTATTATTTTGCGGGCTTTATTTCGAAAAAATACCGTCAAAAACAAAAACGTGAAATGGAATTGAGTCAGCAACATAGCGTTTCCTCCATATTTACAGATTTCAAAGAATATGAGGATGCAAAATTGATACGACCACCGCAAGATTTTTTGAATTCGTTAGAGAACCTTGAAGGAAAATTGATTTCTTATTTTCAAAATTTGTATTTTTTAAATAATTTTGAAATGATTTTTTTTGAGTTTTTAAAAAACGAATTTGATTACAATTGCTGTACAAGTCAAAACAAAGAATTTGTAATAAGGTTTTACATACGAGTCCGAGTGTACCATATTCATATCCTAAAAAAAATTAATACCACCATGAAAAAATCGAGCAACAAACAAAAATATCTGAGCGTAACACACATGTAATAATTATTTTGTATTTTAAATGCAAATATTTATATATTTAAATTTAATTATTTATGCGTTTACTGTATTTAAGAAGATATGTTATATTATAACTTAAAATAAACTAATAAAATTGTTTCTAAAAAAATTATACATATTTATGCTGTTTTTTGTTGCACCCTGTGCCACAATCCTAAAAAAATCATTGTCTCTTTTCTGCCAATACACATCTTATTACCATCTATTCCTCGTTTCTGTGTGACATAAAAATACGAACTGATAAGAAACACGTGGAATGTTGTCTGTCGTCCCTACTCATTATTGTCCATTTAAACATACACACAAATTCAATTTCATCCAAATCTGTCCAGTCGTTTGGGACGTTTTTGATGTTTTTGAGCCACAGCCGCAAGATAATGTGTAATTTGAAATACTTGGTGTCGGTGGATACATTCAGAACATGGCGTGTACTTTGTACATTTAAACTTTTAGTTATTTTATAGTTAAATAAATATTTAATATTGGTGTTCAAAATTTTCAACTCAAATTTACTGCGCAGTATGTGATTTGCAGCAAGTCTCACATAACAAGATAGAACATTTTTCTCTTTAACTAATAATAAGAAGTGAAATTTATTAATTGGGCCGATCCCGGCGGTACTGCAATACCGGGCCAACCCGCGACAGAGGTGGAGCAAGCCCCTAGCACTCCGTCAGATTCCAAAAATCAGTTTAACATTTGTTGTCCCCCGATGGAGGATCTATCAGATGTTAAGCTGATAAGAACAGATACTACACTTTGATCTTAGCCATAAGGCCGAGAAGCGATAACTTTCGCACGATCGGCCAGTATTATTCATAGTATTTTCAACAAGAACTGAATGTGAATTTTAAATAACGAATGAACAAACCAGCAATCTTTTGTTGTTGCTTTAGTTTAATTTTAGTGTGGAAGATCAATTAAAATTCAAAATATGTGCCAATGTGCGATCATTCACAGCAAGATCTTAATTATATGCAAATTATGCTGTATTGCTGTATAAATACTGTAGTCTGTAGTCTGTCTGTATGTAACAAACAGCCTATACGTTTGTATGCATAATTTGTATAAACCTTTGTGGTTTGTTCTATATGAGCTATGAGGTATGACGTATGAGCTATGACTAAGATGGCTTGACTAGCCAATAATTTAACAGTTTTGTGTAGTAAGGGTGGTTTGAAAACTTTAAGATAGTATATTTTGGGGCATTGAGCAAAACAAGAATAAGTAATTAACTAAAAATTATTATTTATTTATTTATTTATTTATTTATGAATTCAAAACTTTTTTAAAATTGTCTTGAATTTAAGACAAGCTGAAGCCATATTTTCTGTTTCTTTTACCTTTATTAATATTTTCCTATTTAGTACATTATCTATACACATAAATAAAAAGTGTTTGTTTTTTAATATCAAAATAACATCTTTTTACAAGATGCATATGAAAGTATGTATATATATGTATATAACCGTACTTATAGATAACAAAAACACAATTTTTAAATTTTTTGTCTGTCTGTCTATCTTTCTGTTTGTTCCGGGTAATCTAGGGAACGGCTGCACCAATTTTGGTAGATTGCAGATGTTCTAGGGAGTAACTTAGGCTATTTGAATTACCCACTAGGTGGCGCTGGGGTGTTTTTTTTTTTTGAAAATTCTTATTTATGGACCGATTTTGACGGGATTTTCACAGGCCGAAAGCTGATATTGTAAGAATTAAGTAAGGCTATTTTAATTACCCTTAGGTGGCGCCGGAGGCTTTTTTGTAAGAAGTAACTAAGGCTGTTTTGATTACTAGTTGGCGCCACGTCGGGTTCGTTTTTTTCAAAAAAAGGCTGGTATACCCGAGCAACGCCTGGTGGGTAAGCTAGGTAACATTTTAAATACATTTTTAAATACATTTAAAAGCAAACCGTAAGGAAAAGGATTAATAACGAGGCTTTCAAGCCAGTCTTATGATACCTACATATGTACCTACATAGTAGCCGAAAATCGAAAAAAGTCAAACTGAAATAGGAACCTAATGTTCATTCATTCAATTAGGACATAATGTATAACATATGGATATGGCCATATTGGATATCGGATATGGCATATTCGGTTTAAGTTCGATTACATTTTAACTGCCCTCCGGAGAACATTTTATGTGGATACTTAAATTCAATATTCAATTTTTTTGTTCACAAAGAAAAATTACCAATACTGGTTGCATGTTTGCATGTTTGAGAACGAATAAAAAATAATGTCTTTATTTCTTAAAGATGATTGGCTAACATCCTTTTCTGCGAAAAACAATAAGAATGTGCATATTTTGTATTTTGGAGGAAGGTTCTCTATTTCTTCAGAGAAAAGAAAATTATACCTGAATGGCAGTGGCAGTGGCAAGTGGCTCCACCAGAAGGAGAGGACAGTCGCATGTTTACTGAACATAGAAAAGGCTTTCGACACAGTTTGGATAAAAGACTTTTATGCAAACTGCCAAATCTAGAACTACTTGAACATTTGGTAGGAATAATAATTTTTTTTTTATTTTTATGTACAGTTTAGAAAAGAATATTCTTCAAAAGGATTAGCGCTAGTGTTCCACAAGGTGCCATGTTAAGCTCTTTACTGTTCAACAAATTTACAGCTGACTAGTCCACCAACATCTAATCAGGGATGAAAACAAGCTGTATGCCGAAGTCGATGACCCAACAATCGTACAACATCCCATTCACTGGAAATCGCTGTTAGGAGAGTATAAGAAACTTTTGGGACTGGACTAAAACCTAAAATGGCGACGGAAGATAAATTTCAACAAGAGATAGCTCATCTGCTTCAGAAGGCCAACAAAAACAAAAGAGGTTTTGCATCAGGCTGTGAAAACATTAGTATCAATCTACCAATATTTTAGAGTGGAATTTCACCAACCGCTTCAAATTCAACCACCATGCATCACTTATGCTTAAGAGAGCTAACTTCTACCGAAATCTAGTCCATCTGCTTCTAAGGAGGAGAAACGGACCGAGTAGTAAGGCTAAGCTCCTGACCAAGCAGCTGATCCGTCCCGTTCCGATGTACACCTTCCCCATTTGGTTTACGATTTCACCGACTTTTTGATTCTGGATGCGCTCAGGCAGTACCCCGGAAAAAGGTGGCTCTCCCGCAAATAATACAAACCTAAATTGCTTTTTTCGACGTAAGGTATGTACATTGTACATAAATGCGTATCTCAATTCATTCTGAACTCAAATTGTCGATTTCAAGCAACATCTTTATGTCTTCCAAACACTTTTTTTCTTAATTTAATCCTGCAAGCCTCAACAACCATTAGGTTCCGAGTTGATTTGGCTCTTGTGTACGATTAACTCAAACAGTTTGCTCTAAAAACTCAATCTAAACACTTGTTCAAAACAAAGCAATCTTCCCATATTAGCTTGTATCTATAAGCTTCTTTAACCATTTACTTATATTTTGTTTGTATAAACTCTGCAAAGTGAACACCTTTACACACACCCTCTCCTCTCCCTTGCGAACATTTTCTCAAGTAATTTTCTTTCTTATTATAATTTTGTTTTCATATTCCTTCCGCTATAACCTTCCACCTTAATTTTTCGGTATATTGATGAGAAAACAAAAAAAAAAAAAAAAAACAAAAGAAAATCAAATAAAGAAGAACAAGAAAAAACGATGTAAAATGCCAGCAAAAGCGAAATGACGACTACAGCTCCCCCAATGATAATAAAAATTAATGAAAGTTTTCTTCTTTCACCGCCCCGACTGAGTTTAATAGAAGAAAAATGCTCAGAAGTGGGATTAACCACCAGCCTGGGGAGAGGTAAATTGGAATACTTTTGGCAAAAGTTGACGTTCAAAACTGTTCATCTTCAAAATACTCAAAAAATGGATTCCATTGGATTGTCTCGATGAAGACAAATGAAGACGAAGAAGGGCTTGAGTGTGGGAGTTATGTTTCCCGTTTAATTCTGTGTATGTTGTGTTGTTTCGTTTAATTAAAGCGGTAAAGTTGTGAATATTTGAATTTTAGTATTTTTTTTCTTCGTCCTCCGGAAATATTTCCCAAAAGTCAAATTAATAAGAAATTTCAAAAAATAATTTTCCTTGGAAAACGGATGTGTTTTAGTAGTAAACATTGTTAGTAAATTTATTGGGAGTAACACAGGCAAGAAGCAAGATACAATGATATCCACATCCCTTTCCCTTCACCGACATACAATGTTTCGTTCGCATATCGATTTGAATTTCATTTTTAGATTTCAAGGTTTGTTTATTGATTTTTAATTCACCTGATCAAAGCTTTCGCTTTTGATTTGAATAAAAAGGAATAAGAAAATCACTTCGATGGGGGTTGTTGTTGGTGAATGTATTATTATGCTTTGTATTATATCGATGCCGTTGAACTCATAAATTACACACACGCACTTTGATAAGTATCTTTAGGATATGGAAGTAGCTTTGTGACCTCTCGATAATTTTTTTCTGTTGTAGAAAGGAAACGTTCTCTTGAGTGTTTGACGAGCAGGCACTTTTTGCCGACAAAATCTCTCCAGTGATTTATTTTTTTTTATATTTTATCAATTCAGATATTTTTTTATAGGTGGGCGGAGATGGGGGCGTAGAAAGGGAAAGATGGGGAGTAACTAAAGTGACTTGATTTATTTTGAAAGGAACTCGTGTGCGGAATCATGAGTAGTACTGTGCGGATGAGGTAAAGGGGTCTGAATGTCTGAATAAAAATCAAAATCATTTGAGATGTTAATATTTTGCAAGTAAATGGATTTTAGTCACTGCTGTCGTGTATGCCGATTGATATTTTTTGTATTCATACAAAAAACTGAAATATTATTTATGAACGAATTTTGAAGTAATTTTTTTCTTTCAAATATGTAAAGCCACTGGTAGTTTGGTGGATGACTGATGTTTATTTTCAACTGTTAAGGAAGAATGAATTATGTTTTCTCTTTAAGTTGAAAGGGATAACAGTGTTTAAAATAAGAGCACAGTTTGCTTTACAGAGATTTATTGTATGTTTCACTACGTGCAGGATGGATTACTATATCGAAGAGAGGCGGTTCGATTCCCCGCCAGAGTGACATTTTTGCCCTAACGAGAAAATGGCAAATCCTCCAAAGAGCAAGCTGATAGTCTCATAAAAGCAGTAGCCTGTAAGTCCTCTCAGCAAATTCACAAAAGAATAGTTGAGGTTATAATAATAACTCTTTGAAAAGATGATACAATATAAAATAATTAGAGTTTGGGAATATTAAGGCAACTACAGCTTTCGTTAAACTTCTATAAAGCTCATTTAAGGAAATATAAGCATTTCAAAGACACAAAATGTATTTTTTTTTAGCTTGGAAATTCATAAGAAGGCGCTGAACTTTGTAGACGAAATGATAATGAGTTTGGACAGCTTTAGCTTCTATAAAACTTCTATATTGTGTATTTCGGTAAAAGAAGCAAGATATCTCTTACTTGGAATATCTGAATTGCCACAGCTTTCTTTAAACCTCTATAAGGCTTACTTAAGGAAATACAACAACAATGATCGATTATCTAAAAGAAATGGTTAGGCTTATAGCCAGTTTCACGGCTAGGCCTAGGCTCCATAAGAGCTGTCAAGAAAAGAAAAAGAAATACAAAATAGGGGGGGTGTGCGTGAATTCAACGAGAAGGTTTGTGGGTAATGAAAAAAACCGGCGCAAATTCCCAAAATAATTCCACTCAAATTCAAAAAGAACAAGAAGAGAAAAAGAAATACAAAATAGGCGGAGTTTTGTTAAAGTAGAAAGTAGATGTATATATTTGTGTGTGTAGATTTAACGAGAGGGTTTGTGGGTGTGAGTTAGCGGGCTGGGCTGTATTTTGGTGTTGCTGCCATCAATGTTTTATTATGACGTTATCACGTAAAATTATCGTCCGTAATCCGTCTTTACAGACAACCAACTCCTTTTTTTTGTATTTTATTACGCCGAGAAATATTCTTGGAATATAATCTTATTTTAAGAATATTAGATTATCTACTCTTTCTTAAAATATCTATAAGTCTTATTTACAGAAAAAAAAAAGATATTTTTAACGTCCCAAAAGGGTTTCTAAAGCTAAGACATCAAATTTATAATACGAAGCGCTTAAACATATAATTTTGGAGACGAGCAGAACAAAAAATTGAAAAGCTCTAACTTCCCTAAGAACTCAAACTATGCGCAGAAATAGTTATAAGCTTTAAGGCTTGTTTAAGGATATATAAGGATATATTTTAAAGTCAAACAGTTTACTTGTATAGCTTAAACTTTAAATATGAAAGTTGAAAAGGTTTAATTTTCACAAAACCCCCATTAGGTTTATCTTGGGAAAAAAGCATTTAAAGTTCATAACATAGCATCTTTATAGCTTAGAAAACATATTAAATTTCTCTGGGCACGACAGATAAAATGGAAAATGTTCTGAAGAAAACAAAGTTATGCAAGGGGTCTGGATCCTGGAGAAGATGTGGCACGTAAAATATTTTTAGTATATAATTTTTAAAGCCTATATAAGGCTTATTTAGGGAAACAGAGAATTTTAAAGACACAAAACAAACAAACCTGGCCTGTAGACGATATATTGAATGGCTAAAATTCAATTGAGTAAAAATTACTGTGGTTTAACGTAGAACACTGGGGAAAACAGATTGAATGGCTTAGATATTACTAAGGGCAAAATGTGACGTTTGAACAGCTATAACTTTCATAACACCGACGCAATGTTTCATGTCTTTCCTTATTTTATCGATTCTTTTATAAAAAATGTTTACTCAAGGTAGCCAGCTGCATTCCTCCCCTTAAAAGTTTCGCCCGTAATACTCGTCTTGCTAGGAATGCCCATCAGTTCACCCTTGAGCCCAATTTCGGACGTACCGTGAAATATAGAGATTCTTTTTTTAGCCGTACAACACGACTTTGGAATGGTTTACCCGGCGAGATTTTCCCTTGCCATTTCAATATGCAAACATTCAAAACCAATGTTAATCGACATCTCCTATCTCTCCCCCTATCTATCTTCCTAATGCCCGCGCAGTGTGTTACATTTAAAGGGAAACAAATAGTCCCTTGTGCGCGCGTTAATTATAAAAAAAAAAATAAAACTTCTATAAGATCTGTTAAGGGAACACATTACTCAAAAGTAAGTTCTATAAAGCAAAGAAGGCAAAGTATGCGCTTAGACATCACAGACAAAATGGGTATATTGTGTGCGCATTATGCTTGAACCGTAAAACGAATTTGAACAAAACTTTTTTTAATTAATATAATATTAACCCAAAAAACAAAAAAAAAACACATTTTTTACAATGAAATGAAACTTGTTGAATTGAGGGTATTTAATTTTCTTAAATTATCGTCATACATTAGACGTGTGTTTTGGCAAAGCTATCCGCAGTGCAGTAGGATTTTACCCACACTAAAATAAAAGACACTAAGCACCGATAAAAGCAGAAGTTAAATTCAACATTCAGCTGCGGATAGATACCATATTTTCTTCTAAATTTTCCATTTTCTTAATTTCTGTACCTTCCCGCTCTCCCTATTTATGTTTTTTGTTTGTAGATCAATTATTTGACAGCTAGTTTGTCAAAAGTGTGAAATTTCAAATAAAAAAACCAGGCTGCTGCGGATGCGTTTTTTGGGAAATCCCACTGCACTACACATGGCTTTCCAAATAAATTGTACGACTGGGTGGTACGTAATTCTTCTTATGTGCGGTCAGAACGCCGAATAAAATTTAAAAAATATTAAGAAAACGAAAGTTTTTTTTTCGAATTTTGTGATTTTTGATTGTTTGAAAAAAATACGAAAATATTTTTCAGCGGAATAATTTAAACGCCATTTTAGTTCTTTGAAAATTGTGTAAAATTCTAAATTAATCTCCAACCTGCGTTCATTTATTTCGCATTTTCTATATATTCAATGGGATTGCTCTTTCCTAGGGTCATACGGCTTGGCCTGGAATAAAATTTTCTTATATATAGAGAACTTTTTCTAGGAAGGCTTTGTAGACAATTCACCCTTTTTAGGAATTTTTTGTTCTTTCCAAATAAACAATACGTAGATAATTGTATTTTCATATAACAGAAAAAAAATGTGTAATGATTATTTAATAATAAAAAAACCCAACTCAGTTCCACCCCCACCTTAGACCTGAAATGTTTTCTAAACAATTTGCTGCAACTTGAACTTGTCAGGTAGAATTTGCCTTAATTGTTTTAGCTTTTGAACTATTCAATGTCAAATCGTTCATAAGAAAATTAATTAATATAGTTAATCCTACTATCCAAGCAACCTTCTTATAGTTATAACAACAAGCTGTTTCTGTAACTTTTTGATTCTGATTTATCACCGATTACGTTAGCAAGCAGGCAAATTATTCCCACCTTTTCACCATCAATCATTCTTCTTCTCCTCATTATGTTTTGATTCCATTTTATTAGTTTTTTTTTTTATTTTTGATTTAAGAGTATCTCTACCTACAGCTTGAAAATTAATCACAATCCACAACTTGGTTTCTCAAACCCTTTTTTTCTTCGTGTCTAAGGTTTTAACTTTTCCCAACACAAACAAGACAATAACTTCATTGCTCCCCTCCTATCTATCTCCCAAAAAGTATCTATAAGTTACTTTAAAGTTTCGACATGATGATGATGATAACCCCAGGCGGGAATACCTCTTCCTGAAATCTTTTACAAACTCACAGCCTAAGCAACAATTTACTTAATCTTTTTGTCTTAAATTCAATCCCCCTTTGAAGGATTTTCGAATTCTGTCTCATGCCTACAGATATTTTCGGACTTTAAGGAAAAGGTAGCATTCTGTCCTTTGGAGTGAGGAATACCTATGTACACTAAAATGAAATCCCATTCTCTTGCCGGATTAACATCTCTCTTCGTTTAGATTTGTGTGGGTCGATGTGTTTGTATAGATACCATACCAATGCTTTTATATGAATCCTTGTAGAAGCTTAATTTATTCCCAAAGGTCAAACGCAAATTTGATATCATCGACGCCATTATCTTCATGGTCCCGTTGTATCATAAAATGGCTGGAGAAAAAAATAACGAAATCCTAGTGAATTCAGATATCCAAATTTATTTATTTTTTTTCCGTGTGGGTTGGCCGGACAAAAAGAAAATAATTTACCGACAACAGCCGAAGGAAACATGATTTATAGGAATTCGGCCATAAATTTACGCCAACTGTCGATAAGGGAAGTAAGCGTAAGCGAAGTCTTCAACATGGCTGAGTGGAATGAGTTGAAACGTGAACGGGCCACGACGCCTTTTGGAGTTTTCCGAAGTGTGTTGAGTTTTTGTTTTTTTCTTTTTGCGGGTGAAATTGAGGGTTCGGGTAAGCTGGTATAAGAGGCGTTGAGCTTATTGCCCTAAAAACTGACTTTTGACACCTTATTTCTGGCCGACACTAATCGTGAACGTTTCCGTCCTTTCCGCATCCGTTTTGCTATTTTTTCTTTTTTTTTTTGTGGGTCGCCATAAAAAAGCTATCAACATTTTTATACTTGTTTACTATATTATTTAGGGAAATGTATATAGGTATAGACAATTTGTACACAATCGGACCTCAAGTAGAGTTTATCTTGTAACAGGTTTCTAGATACTTTTAGCAAAAGGAGGTTAGGGGTTGAGAATTCTTTATTCAACTGTGTTTGCAAGATTATTTTTTTTTTCTTTTTTTCTGGTAAGTTTGAGGGATTTACGTTCCTATATACACGCAACGCAGCACTTGAGGAGAAAAGTAAATATTTGTTTGTCTAAAGGTTAATCGGTTAAGGAGCTTTCAAGGAATCCACAACGTTCTTAAGCCTCTTAGATAAAAATAGATGCGAGATACAAGATATTGGAAGTTCTATGGTTACGGTTGCTAGGATTGCTGTTTGGGTAAGAAAAGACAACTATTATAATGTTTATATGATAAATTAAAGCAGAATCCTTTTCTCTCAAGGTACATTTCGATGATTTTTTGATTATATAAATGTTAGCAGTTACGAAATGTTGAACAAGTTTTTTTCCTTTCTGAGAAAGAGATTTTACTTTTTTTTAAATTTTTAATTGAATGAATACCCAAATCAATTTTATTCATAATTTTTAGTATAACATCACTCGAAACGCATATCTTTAGTTTACAATTTTGTAGAAGTTTTATAGAAGTTTAATAGAAATTTTATAGAAGTTTTATAAAAGTCTTATAGAAGTTTTAAAAATATTTTAGAGAAGATCTGTAAATTGCTTATAGAAAGGTTAAAATAAAGTTTATTTGAGGTTACCAGAAAATGTAGAAGATTTGTTTGTATATAGAAGTTTATGAAACATTTTAAAACACACTTTAAAAGAGTTGCAGTTTTACTTTCGATTTAATGACAAAAGAGATCTGGAATATCTTAAGTTTAAAGTTTCAAAGAAGTTGTATAGATGTTTAATAGAAGTCTAATATAAATTCTACAAAAGTTTTATTGAAGTTTTAAAGAATTTTTTAAGGATCAACAAAGAAAATTTAATGAAAGTTTGTAAACATGTTTATAGAAAGTTTAAAAGAATTTAAAATAAGTTTGTTTTGGGTTACAAGAAAATGAATAGAAGGTTTTTAGGTCGTTTTTTAAAGGATTATAGAAGTTTATGAAGAATTTGAAAACAGAAGTAATTTAAGAGAAAAATTCTTTACTTTCGATTTAATGACATACGCCTCCTAAACGCGTATGTCATTAATGATAATCTTTAGTTAAAATTTGCATAGAAATTTTATTAAAGTTGAATAAAAGTCTAAAAGAAATTTTACAGAAATTTTATACAAGTTTTAAAGAGATTTTATAGAAGCAATGAAGAAATTTGATGGTTTATACAATGATTATACAAGGTTATTAAAAAGAAAAAATAGAGTTTATTTGAGGTTACCAAATATAGTATAGATGATTTTTAGGTCGTTTATAAAAGAGTTTTTGAAGTTTATGAAAAATTTAAAAACAGAGACAATTTTAGAGAGTTGCAATTTGTTAAGTAGCAATTCTTTATTAACACACGCAATCTCGAGATTTAGGACTCTGGCCTCGTCAATCAAAAACATCAACCAAAGAAAACTAGTTTATCCATTGATTTAAATGTAGATAACAAAATTCTGGGCATTTATTCTAGCGACCCGAGAATGTTTCCGCAAATTAATAAAACTTTTAGACAAAATGATCAAAAATGTCTTAAGCTCCAGAAAACAACAGAGAACATAGAGACTTCTCACAACAGGCACATATTCAGAATAAGCAGAAGGACGACGAACTCTTTATAATCGAAAATCCGCAAGAGAAAGTGGTGACGTTGGGACTGGTTTTCCAGCAAGTGTAAATGGTGAATACGAGCATTCGTCCGAACATGACCTGGAAGACTGGGCTGTCCTATACAACTCCTTCCTTCGTAATGACCTTACTCATTGTTGATCAACCGGGTTCAATGAAGAACTCTTGGCGAACGCTATCATCTCCGAGTACAATGGGATTAAGCCGCTCTAAACGTCGTAGGTGGAACTGCAGTTCATCATCGATTGATTAAAGAAAAAGAAATTAGCAAAAATCAATGCATATTATCCACATCCTTTTCCGAAAAAGGGAAAGGATAGCTCTAATCCGGCGAATGTCCGGTCGATTAGTCTTCCTCGAAGTATCAGCAAAGTATTTGAGAAAGCTATAAATAAGGATCTATTTAACTGGACGGAGGATTCAGTAACAGTTTAAGGCCGGACAAGACACTATTCACCTACTGTCCTAGCTTCTGATATCCAATGCGTATACCGACGATCTAATCCCGTACAGAACAGCTCCAAAGATGCAGGATATGAGAACTCTTTTACAGGTTTGACTGTGTTGACTGGTAATTGAAAACCATCTTTAAGAAATCAGAAACAATTCTATTAAGTACCGCGTTGGGAGCAAGCTGATGATCCCTGGACAATATGGATAACAGATGGCTATTTAAAGTACTGCGGCATCTGGCTAGATCAATATCTTTATCTCAATAGACGTATAGACTCTGTTCTGGCAAGGGCTAGAAGAACTTTTGCTACGGAAAAAAGGTTGTTTTATAGCAACCGCCTTCACACGGCTACTTGGCCCTCATCAGGCCAATTATTGTCACTGGATGCTCTGTATTGTGTTTAACGTTATCCCATCTCAAATGGGTTTTTGAGAAGAAGTGTCATAGATGTTTTCTAATTTCCCCAGACATTTACAAATTCCCCTAAATTTGTTGAATTAGTCTATAGGGTCGCAGCCCTTGAAAACGAAAAAATAAGTAGATGTAATCTATACTGACCGTTCTCTACTGGCATTTAACAAAATTTCACAAGGACTTAAACTTTTCAAATTATCCTGCTTCTGCTTTCAACCTGTTTTCAAAAAATGGATTTGTTCGTATCTATAAAACCGATACTTGCCATGTTCTTTACAGATCTACCATTTCCAGTGCATTTTAAGCTACCCTAAGGGGTGAAGCCACTTATGTTTTTTTTTGTGATTACTATTAACGATATTCAAATGGTAATCAAACATTTCTTATCCAGTCCGTTTGAAGCATTCTCCGAAGTCCCTCAAGGAAGCCATTTAGGTCCTTTCCTTTTTATTATATATTGAAATCGTCAATCGGCATCAAATATTCCAACATCTCATTTTATGCTGATTATACCAATTTTTTTTGGACAAATTCTTCGACTCTTTCCTCATTCGACAAAATCTCGATATTTTCTCAGTCTATCTATCGATATTTCCAAATGCAAGTAATCACTTTTTCACGAAGCATATAGAATTTTCTCCCCTGATCTAACTTCTCCATAATTAATTAATATCTAATGTGAATTCGATTCGCGATCTCGGCATATTATTTGACCGAGAGCTTAACAACTTGGCAAATATTGACAGTATAATCTTAAAGACCAACACTTGACTCTGTGAAAATGCGGTCCAAAGAATTCTCCGACTTCGTCGTCATCCGATCCCTCTATATAACCTTTGAACGAACTCCACTTAAATGGAGATTCACAGATTCACAACTCGAGAATCAAGAGCATTAAACGTCGTTTCCTTATTCCTTGGATTGGCTTTTTGTGCTCTGTCCTGAAATGATTCGTTTACCTTGCAACCCTTTTAAATCGCGTTCAAGTTGAAAACCCAAATTTCCTGAAAGAACTTAAAGATTAAGTTTAGATTGTCTTCAACCATCGACTCCTCTCAGAGTCCGTGGACTGTAAAACTCTTTACAACTCTACCCTATTTAGAACAGACTCGTTTCCAGGCTTTTTGGCACCAATTTGGTTCACGTTTTTCCTTCAAAATCTCCAACTATACATCAAGTGCCCTTTACAATAATCGGCGAAGAATAATTGATTCACATTTCGAATTTCCGGTCCGTCACCTTATCCTCTACGAAAAGTTCAAGGAATGTAACAAAAAGCAAAAGACTCAAACGCTTCCATGGTGAACACCAACTTTGATTTGATGGTTGTTTCCACAGGTCCTTTAACTCAACCGCATACCCTACCATTCAAATCAATAAGACAATGGTCATCAGAGAATCATTTTCCCCAACCTCCTTCCACTCATCAATTTCAATTATCCCAATGCCAATATAGAACACAAATAGTTAAACCTCAAACTTCGCCATCACCTGACAGATTGTCAAACTTTTGCAAATCCGTAGTTAACCACGATTTTCTTATCCCTTCCGCCACCTGACATCCTGAGCCCTAAGAAAGCTTAATTAAAATTTAATTTGATGGATAACAATTTATCCGAATACGACTTCCCGTAATCGCATCCCACCTAGACACTATAGACACCACATTCCTAGTCCTAACCCAACCCACAAATCCGGTACGCGGTTCGATGTGTTCCGTGTGTCTTTGGTTCGGTTTCCCCAAGACCGATGACAACTTTGTCGAAGTAAGTGACGCTGCATAAATTGTGCAACTGATTTAATGATTTATTAAGACGACACATTCATAAATTTAAATACTAAATTAGTATTTCGAAGTATCTAGTGATACTCTCCGCGGCATGGTGGATACCCATGCATGGGGCATTCCTTTCGTGTACATCTGATAAATGCCGCTAATGGCTGGAAAGGAGATATCGCGCACACATTCCTAATGCCGCGCCGACACGGCTTCGGAGTCTGGGAAAAGGCGGCACCTCGACGACAGAAGTATATGTTAATCTCCTTAAATCAAATTACCATCGCATATTATGACACAAAGGTTGGTCGGGGAGGAGTTGGCTTGGGGGTGATGGGATTCAGCGTGAAACCACTAAAACCAAGTGATGTAATCATCATAACCATCAACACCATCGTCTTCGGTCGTCTTGCTGTGAAATCTCACTCTCTTGCCCTGCATGGCCGCCAGGAGCACACACAGCAGCACCATCGAGGTTAACATCATGAAGATGTGACACATGGATGAAGTTAGTTGTTGTGCAATTTCGCAAGTTTTCTCAGCCAAAAGTTGTGTTTCGGTTGCGAGAGGAAAAAATAGGAAAAAAAGGAAAAAGCGTGTCCAATGACAGCAGGCAGGCGCTGTCATATTTCCAATTTAGAAGTTGGTGCACATGTCAAAAGTTTGACGTTAATTGACACTTTGATGTGGGAGTGGGGGAGAGAATTTTTACAGTTGGATTTTTATTTGTATTGTGTTTCTTTGTTGTCCGAAGAAAAGTGAGGTTATGTTGGAGTTTTCTGTGTTTTTGAAGTCGGAGGTAGGTTAAGGATATTTGATTGATTTGTTGGTTTTGCCGACAAGAATCATGCTTAATGTTTTATGGTTATTTGTGGGAAGATAAAAGATAAAGTCAGTTGATTTTTTGTGGAGGGGTTGGTAGTAATCGGCGTTGAAAACCATTTAAGTATTGAGTATTGTTGACCCTGTAAACTGGTGTGGTTGTGGCAGTTTTCCTTCATTATTCTTTGAACTATTTAGGCATTGTGATGCCTAGTAAGGGTTTAGTCCAATTGATTATAACCTTTATAGATTCTATAAGAGTTAATTTGATAGAGTTACTATGGGTTACTAGAATAATTTGTTTGTGGAAGGGGTTCCATTATAAGCAAATCAGGAGGCAAGTTTATTTAAAACATAAAAAAACCCACTGCCTCGGACAAAAAGTTTTTCATAATGCTGCGTTTGAGCTGACAAACGTGTGGAAATTATTAAAAAAATATTAATTCTAAAATTCCGGGTCTATTCGAAAAAGGCAACTTAAATTTCAACGTGACGCGTTATTCCTGATCATGGCTTCTGCGTGCATGGAATTCCCCACACCGTGAAAAAGTTTTAGCCACAAAATAATTATTCATAAAGATTCGTTGGAACAGGTGAAAATATGGAAGAAGACCCAGAAATAGCGATTCGGTGCCAATTAGCGGAATAGGGCGTCATCAGAGCGCTAAACTGGCTTGTTTTGCAGTAGAGTACAGGATTGTGCTAAGGCAAGAATCGAAGCTGGAAGAGACGAAGACGTAGGACCCTGAACTGGATGCTAGACAGATTGCATTAACGGTGAGTGGAGAAGGAGATTCAATGAAGAACTGTCAGATGACTGGGTCATATAGAGGAGGTGAACATACATTTTTTGCCTGGCAAATCTTTTATTCGACCCTTTAGGGACGCCATAGTAGAGGAAGAGAGAAACTTAGGTGGTACTTGCAAGTTGAACTTCACGTGGAAAACATGAAGCAGAGCTTAGCTAGGGACCTAGCTGGCTTGAGAAGCTTGTTGGTTGAGGCCCAGATCTACTCCGGACTGTAGCGCTACCTAAGGTAAGGTTAATTAATTTCAACGCCAAGAGGCGAATATTCCGTTATTCCGAACACAATCCACAAGTTTTCTACCAAGCATTAATGAATTCAAAAATAATGGCATGGCGGCTTTATTTGACAATATTTCTATCAAAATGAGAAAGGAGACCTTTATCGTCAACAGTCTTGGGTCTATGTCTGTGGTCAGACCGGGGAAAGACTCCCTACCTTCGCGTGGTTTACCGTGGTGACGAAGACTCTGAATGGATGGGGCTGGCGCTGTGTCGTGGTATGACCGGAACCATCTTCGGCGTTTGTATTTAGTATGGTCATCGACAAAAAGTTGGTCCGATGGTTAGTCTAAGACTACTTGATGTAAATCGTGAGTAGTTATAATGACCAGAGTGAAAGGGGTTCGGATTTTGTGTGCCGGTGATGATGATTGCTGGTAGCGAGGGTACTGTCGAAGGATGATGACCGATGAAACCGTTTGATCTGAGGATTAATCGATTATCATGGTCTGATTTTGGGGGTCTTTGACGCCGGTTAAGGAGTCGAAGTCCCTTTCAAGAATGACTATTTTGTTAAAAGCGAAATTTGGATAGTTGGAGCTAGAACAAACTGGTGTCAGATATTTCGAATCGTTTCAAAGAAGGTTGTATAAGTTCGTAATATAAGGAAATAGTAGCAAACAATAGACGGACTTCGGCGAAGGACTCACAAAGGTCTTAATCGGTGGAAGTACATGTGTGGGAATAAGTCTACGTCTTAATTGTAGTATCGAAAGTTAGAATTCTTTTGAATTTAAAAAGTAGTAGAAGACTGAACAGGATATGACAGAATCATCGTGACTTTTTGTGACAGCCATTCGGGTTGACGACAAACTCATGGTTTTGGTGCGCCTGCAGTAAGAGGCACAAAGTGCGGTTAACAGACAGCTTTTTCGAAAACCCTGTAAAACCTACGGGTACTGTTGTCCCTGCGAAGCAGCAATAAGGTTTTTTTCCAGTAGCATAGTTCTTCTGAAAATTCCGGAACTTTTGTTGTTTAAAATGGCTGGTGGGGCATCGACTTAATACGGCCAGATCCACAACATTATTTCTGTGTTCAAAAAGTAACAAAGCCAGCCATGGCCTAAAATCGTGTAGCACGGTTTAATGTTTAATGAACTCCAATCGGCGTGGGCTCACCGTAGAATCAAGCCATAATCGGCAGCTTGCCACGTAAAACTTAATACTACTACTAGAAGTTTTGAAAGAGAAATTTTGGGACTGAATTATGGGTTCAGCGATCAAAAGACAATACTCTATTTTCCTTTTAATGGAGCTACGTGAAGTCCTCTTAGTTTACAAAGGAAACCATATTGGACCGAATCATTAAAATTTTGGACGGAATAGGAATGGAGGACTGGAGCTCTATTCCTTATCAAGCATACACTTAAAAAATGCTTCTGAAGACATGATAACACCAGCAGAGTTATTAGCTAAATGTTCTTTCACACAAATATTTTCATTAATAAGTTGTGACTGTAAGAAGGAGCTTAGGAATTTAAATAGAACCTTGAGGCACCCCATAGCAAATATGAATTTATGACTAAAATCTTTAAACATGGTATCAAGTAAAACCCATCACTCCTTCCAAACATTGTAAGGATCAATTATTGTGGTTTTTCGAGGGTATACAGTTGAAGATCTCCTTGCGGGCAGCTCCAATAAGAACACAAATTTTCGGGAAGAAACTTCTTTTTTTTTTTATATTTCATACAAATTTTTTTCCTATAAACGGACACTCTCTAAATTGCACGCGGACACTTTTCCTTGCTCATTTTGGACAAATAATTTTATTTAGGGATTATTATTTTTAAAACAAGAAAGGAAACAGAAAATATATAGATTCTGTATTATTTTAAATACGCTAGTAAATCCATAAAAAATCTCCGAAAATCGGAACCGAAGTTCTAATAACCGGACAGAGCGATGATAAACTTATTAGGGGATTTCGCGAGTAACTATAAGTTAGTGCAATTTTGAGTGTATCGTTGGTTCCCTTTTCTCATCGCGTTCCTTGTAGAAACATTACGTTAATGAACAATTTTAAATTATTACACTAAGCAGTAGATTCCCTCTCAAATTGAAACATTTTGATTGATGTTATTTCTTAATAATAAAAAAGTTAAAAATAAAGTTTTTCTATTTCTTTCCCTTAACTGGACAAAAATTGGAGAAAGGCGAGTGTCCGCTTATTAGAGCTTTCACTGTAAACCCCAAACACAGCGGTATACTCAATGGTACGAAAAGTCATACAAGACAATTAGACATTTTCTCACTTCCATAGTTCCAAATCATACCATATTTTCGAAAATTTCTATCTGGCTTTTAATAAGCATTTGCCGCTTTTTGAAAACCAAAACACAAACATTTCTAAAGTTCAAACACTTTTTCTACATCATTTGTATGGCAATTAAAAAATTACATACCGTTGTAGTTGTTGTTGTATGAGGTGTATATGCGGCATAAGCTGGTTGTGGCAATGGGGCTGTATATCTGTAGGCTTGTTGTGCAGCAGCGGCCGCCGGTGCGTAACCCTGTGGTGTCCAACTAGCACCTCTATACGGAGCACCAGCTAATCCACCTGCAGCTGGACTAGTCATAGCTGGCCTCTGGGCCCCTTTCAATGATACCGGGGCTGGGGGCGGAGCTCCCGGGTATGCCGAACGGGGCGCTGCTGTTGTACTTCCCTAAAAGAAAAGAACAAAAAAAAAACTCTTTATTGAAAATCAATTTGGAATTAAGTATCTATCTAAGTGTGTACATGATTTTCATTTATCACCCTCCCCAAAAATCCATTTACGGATTTTCATCTCTCAAAAAAACATAAAATCCTTCCTAACATGCCTTAACACACTACATGGCTGCTTGAATCTCTTAAACGGAGGCGGATTTGATCTGTTAAATGTTCCCCATGCAGCTTTATATTCTTTTAGCTATTTTCTAAGATATTTTATCCAAACGACCATTTTGTTATTTTTGGTTAAGTCTTATCAGCCCCTGTGCCTTTAAAGCTCTAAAGCCATCTAAATGAATAATTCTTCAATTTCTTTTTATTCAACTAGTAAAGGCTCATTTATCCTCCTCAATACATCCCTGGTTAAAGAAGTCACCCTTCGCACACACCAAACACCATTTTGCATAAGCTCCAGCTGCGAGGGTTCCTGCCATTCAACAAAAACACAACTCAGACTCTTTATTAAACCTGTATCCTTCCAGCTACCATGCCGAGTCAAAGAGTATCACTGCTCCTAGCACTTTTATAATCCAATAGATCAATCATTATCGATATAACAAGGGATAAGCGGAGGCAACGCCGCTGGTTCATGTTTCCAAAGCTGGAGGGAGAATATTCGATGAACGATGTTGATGGGTGGATAGGGATGTGGCGCAGGAGCTACATCACTTCCAGAAACATAGAAATAGCAGGGATGGAGCATTGCGTGAGTTTGGTCCTTTGTGAAATAATACACTTGAGTTATGAGTGTGATGAAAAAAGGTGCGTTCCCAAAAAGGATACGGATGGATGTGAATAAGTGAAAGAAGTTAGGGGTGAAGCGAATTTTATCCGGTACCACGTGGCGTATACGTAATATTTTTTTTCTTTTTTTTCGTATTGCTTGGGAATTTTCAGTTTTTTTTTTTTTAACGTGAATTAGCTTTATTTTTATTGAAGAATCATTTTTTGCCTACAGTTATGGCTTTTTTATTTTAAATAAATACAATCATAAAAGGTGGTGGTTGCGGTGGTAAGGAAAGGTAAGGCCTGAGAATCAAGAAGTAATTTGAGAGATGAAAACAATTCTTTTTCGTAAAATCTTATTTTATGTTCAAGGGAAGTTGAAAGAATTTTTAATTTTTTTTTATGTGATAACTGATTCAATTAAAAATGTCTTATAAGAAAATTGGAAATACAAACTTAGAAGAAAATAAATAATGGCAATTTTTATGAATAATAAAACGAGGTGTATCGCATGTTCAGGGGCTTCTGCTTTATGTAACGAGAATAAATGGACCAGATGTGAACTCTTTTAAGGAGACATGACGTTATATATTTTAAGTTCTATTTTGATGCTTTAGAGAAGATTTATTATTAATGTAGAAGAATAGAGTAACATGTTGGGTTCGTTTTTCTAGTAACTTAAGGACTCAATGGAACCATTATTTTTGGTGCTGTGCTTTTCTAGGTGTCGATGAAGTCTTTACGACCTTGACGAGTTTGGGAGGGATGCCAAAACTGCACATTTCTCTACATAAATCGTCTCTATAAATGCTATTATATACGGAATTAAAATCGATGAACAAATTATGAGTATTAACTTGGAAGTTCCTGGGTTTTTCGATGTTGTTTCATGGCCAGAAACGGCAATGATGAAACTTTCAAGTTGTTAACAAATGTCTTTAGGTGTTCACACACGTAGGCGATGTTGAGGATACTGATAAAATATGTATTTGGCGCAGTTCAGAGGATCTTCTTTCTTAAGGATTGGGCAAACAATGCTGAGATTCTATTCATAGGGCATGCTTCCTTCTGACCATAGTTTGCCTATGAGTTGGTGTATTGCCCGCACTCATTGTCCAACTACGACTTTGTTATGGTGGCCGTGTAAGACCAAATAGTTCACAGGTAGCATTAATATATATATATTTATTTATAGTTATTGCTACTGGTTATCAATACTTAATCCTGGGACTCCTTTGGAAGTTATTTCAGATTCAATCGGAAAATGACCTGGGGATTTCTTGCGATTGCAGCAGTACTCACAGTATTACCTCTTCTTGGCATTGTTTGGTTACAACGACCTAATGGTCTGAAGCAATGTTTACCCCTCGGATATTTGGGGCATCCAAGATACTAGGGCGTCCATCGCAATATGGTAAATGTGATTGACAGTTAACTGAACAGGAGATCTTCATGTCTCTTTGTGAATATTGAGAAGTAGGAACTGTGGACTAGCTATTGCAATATTTCGCCTCGCAGGATCTAGAAGCCTGAATACGTTATCGAATGAGGTGTCTTGCAGACTGTGTTTTTCGACGGTACCACCAACTTACTTTAACTTTTCTCCCTACCTTGGCGATTAAGCCTCCAGGACAATTTTATTTTCATAGCTAGGCACTGCTCATGAGCTACTTCGACGTATTTGGAGATAAGGTCATTAGGACAATTCAATGCAAGTCAGGGCATTGAAATAGAGATGGTGGCGGATGAACCCTTAATGGGCCAACGGCAGCGCTCACATCCCCGAAGTGGGTTACTGACTCCGGATTCTCCGGTTCCTTTTGTCCAAGGAATCCAACAAAGGACCTGGCCCTCCAGGTTGGGGGTTGTGCATGGGGTTAACAACCCTGCCACGGAAAAAAGAAAAAGTTACGAAGCGACCAATAGCCTCGGAAAAGGACGGATTTACTGTTGACGACCCGGAAAAACGAATCAAGGACAACGACCTTCGGATCTGCACGTGGAATGTTAGAACTCTTAACAGACCACGTGCATCCAAACAACTAGCGGAGGCCCTAGACTGCTACAGAGCAGGAATTACTGCCATCCAGGAAGTGCGATGGAATGGGCCGGGCAAAAGGAGGATGAAAAACTGTGACGTGTACTACGGTGATTGCGCAAGAAGACCACAGCGTTTATTTGGGTGCGGATTCGTCATAAGCGGTAGACTTAGGCAAGAAGTCTTGGGCTTTCGACACGTAAGTGAGCGACTTGTGACAATCCGTATCAAGGCTAAATTCGCCAACATTAGCCTAATATGCGCTCATGCCCCCACAGAGGACAAAGATGACGCCACCAAGGATGACTTCTATGAGCTCCTCGACAAAACCTATGAGCAATGCCCTAAATACGACGTTAAGATCGTACTAGGCGATTTTAATGCCAAAATTGGTAAAGAGGAAATCTTTGGTAGGACTGTCGGAAAACATAGCCTACACGACACAACGTCTGAAAACGGACTTAGGCTAATTGACTTCGCAGCGGCACATAACGTCACCATTGCAAGCACACGGTTTCCTCATCTCGATATACACAAAGGGACTTGGCGACACCGAGATCAAAGAACCGTCAATCAGATTGATCACGTTGCGATCGATGCAAGACACGCCTCCAGTATCTTGGATGTTCGCACCTTCCGAGCAGCTAACATCGACTCGGATCACTACCTTGTTGCAGCAAAGGTAAGAATGCGAATAACCCGAACTCCACAACAACGGAGTAATACTGTGAGGAAGTATGACGTCGGAAAGCTGCAATCGCAAGAAACCGCCAGAACCTATGCCGATCGAATATCCCGTAACCTCTCAAGAAATCCAGTACCGCCAGCATCAAGTGCCGAAGATCAGTGGCAACACTGCCAACAAGCCATCAGAGATGCCGCAACTGATGTGCTAGGTTTCACCAGACCACCACCACGAAACCTCTGGTTTGATGACGAATGCAGGCAGGCCCATGCAGCCAAACAAGAGGCATATAAAGCGGCGCTGCAAAGAAAGACGAGAGCTGCTCGCGAGCTCTATGAGCAGAAAAGACGGGAAGAACACCGGCTTCTCCAAAAGAAAAAGAGAGAGCATGAGAAGCGCGCGATCGAAGATATTGAGAGATGCTACTCCAGGAACAACGTGCGGAAGTTTTACCAACAGGTAAAAAGAACATGCCAAGGAAAAAAATCCCGCACAGAAGCCTGTAGAGATAGGAATGGAAACCTCGTAGTAGAGTCACAGTCGGTGCTGAGTACATGGAAGGACCATTTCTGCAGACTGTTAAACGGCGATGAAGGCCAAAATCCCGCTGTCAGGCAGAATGAACCATTCAACATGGATGATGACAGACAAAACTTCCGTCCACCTGACCAACATGAAGTAAGGATAGCAATATCTAAACTCAAAAACAACAAAGCTGCTGGACCCGACGGATTACCCGCCGAACTTTTTAAAGCGGCCGGAGATGACCTGGTGGAGTGCATACACCAACTCATCTCTAAAGTTTGGTCAGAAGAAAGTATGCCTGATGAATGGAACCTCAGCATCGTTTGCCCGATCCACAAGAAAGGAGACCCTCTAAACTGCGCCAACTATAGAGGAATTAGTCTCCTGAATATCGCGTACAAGATCATCTCTGCCGTACTATGTGAACGCCTAAAACATTTCGTCAGCATCCTGATTGGCCCCTATCAGTGTGGTTTCAGACCAGGAAAGTCCACAATCGATCAAATGTTCACGCTACGGCAGATCCTGGAAACCACCCAAGAATTCCAAATCGATACTCACCACCTCTTTATCGATTTTAAGGCCGCGTACGATAGCATTTATAGAGACGAGCTATACAGAGCCATGTCAGGTTTTGGCATTCCCACAAAACTCGTCCGACTGTGCAGGATGACGATGGAGAACTCTCGCTGCTCCGTCAAGGTTGGTTCTGACCTCACAGAAGCTTTTGACGTCAAAAAAGGATTCCGACAAGGTGATGCGCTATCGTGCGATTTCTTCAACTTAATACTTGAAAAAATTATAAGAAACTCGCAAGTCAATTGTAGTGGGACAATTTTTTTCAAGTCTGTGCAATTGCTAGCATACGCTGACGACATAGACATCATTGGCAGAACTCGGCGAGCTGTCAGTGGAACGTTTGCTAGCATTGAAGCTGAAGCGGCTAAGATGGGACTAGCAGTCAATGAGGCCAAAACGAAGTACCTGCTGTCCACAAAAAGGGACACACAACACCGGCGGATTGGACAAAACATCACAATAGACAGGTACAACTTTGAGGTAGTTAGGGACTTTGTGTACCTCGGATCCGCTATAACATCTGACAACAACATCTCGTCAGAAATAAAGCGAAGAATTACTCTTACCAATCGCTGTTTCTATGGGCTAGGAAGGCAATTGAGTAGCAAAGCCCTCTCTCGAAAGACAAAGGAGACTCTGTATAAGACCCTAATCATCCCAGTCCTGCTCTATGGCGCCGAGGCATGGACTCTATCTAAAGCGGATGAAGATATCCTTAGTCGTTTCGAGCGTAAGATTCTTCGGAAGATTTTTGGCCCTATCTGCGTTAACGGGCTTTGGAGGAGAAGGTTCAACCAAGAACTATACGAGCTGTACAGCGACATTGACCTGGTCAAAAAAATACGCATATCACGTTTAAGATGGCTAGGTCATGTAGAGCGAATGGACAACAATGCTCCGGCTCGCAGGATCTTCGATTCCATCCCAGAGGGTAGACGCAGTCAAGGAAGACCTCGCCTTAGGTGGCGCGCTCAAGTGGAGGACGACCTGAACCAACTTGGAGTGCAAAACTGGAGGCAGCTAGCCAAAGACCGAGTTGGCTGGAGAGGCATGTTGGTTGAGGCCCAGGTTCGTCCCGAACTGTAGCGCCACCTAAGTAAGTAAGTAGGCACTGCTCATATGTCCAGAAGCTTCAAAACATATATTTCGTGTCATGATATTTTTTTCTATGCTGGCAATCGGGAAAACAAAGGTGTGTTGGAAAGAATGCACAAGAGCTCAACGGATATATTCGCAAACTATTCCAACTGGTGTTAGAATTAAAGCCAGCGGACCATCAATTGCTTCGTGTGTTCGGTAAATGGGCCGAGAATCAACTGGATATTGAACCAGATTTGTATCGTCAAGTCATTTTCGGCTCATTTCTGGCTTAACGAATATGTAAACAAGCAGAATTGATTCTTGAGACTTTATTATATCCCCAAAAAATAACTGCTTGCGGTTAACATGCCGAAGTCGTCATAGGCCTATTTGTCTTTAAATAAATTCTACAGGCAAATGATTCGTGATTTTTGTATTCCTCCTCTCATTTTAAATTATTTGAAGGAGAAATGTTTTCAACAAGAAGGTGCAACATGGCATACAGCGCGTGCAACCATCACTTTGTTGAGCCAAACTTTTGGTGACCGAATTATATCAAGAACTGGTTCTGTGAATTGGATTCCTCGTTCGTGCGATTTGACAGCTTTGGATTACGTTTTGTGCTATAAACCAGCAACGATTGACAATTTAGAAGCCATTTCTCGACGCACTATACCGGCATTCTGGGTATGCTCAAAAAAGTAGTGCTGCTAGGCGAATGAGCCTCGGTTCGAATCCCGCTCATAGCCACTTTCTTTTCCGGGGAACTGACAAAACCTCCAAAATTTGCCTCATGTAGCCGTTCGGAGCCGGCGATAAATTGTAGGTCCCTTCCATTCTTGCAGATTAACGGACAGCAATGTTTGAGAGATAAGTCACTAGTCTTTGGATCCTTAAAGAGCTGTCGCGCCAATAAATTTATTTATTTAGGTATTTTTTGTTATGCTCGAAAAAGTGGTGATAAATTGGACCGACAAGATCCCGTTTATAAGGCGCAGTGCGGAGGCCATATGCCAGAAATAACTTTTAAACGTTAAATGCCATGAAATTTGTAAGCTAATAAAGTTAAAATTTTTCTCAGTCCATTGAATTTATTCTGTTTTATTTAAAAAAAATATATTGCTCTAAAAAATACCCCTGTCTGCCCTCCTGAGGGAGATGCCGTAGTAGATACAATGAAAATAAAATAAATTGGTGATCCAATGTTCTTCCTTTGAAATAAGCTTTGCTGGGCAATGATGGCGTTTGCCACGTTTCTTGAAATCGAGGGATGTAATTCTATTTCAAAGGTATAAGTGATTCAGTAGATCTCTCTTTTACAGGTCGTTATTCTGCGGCTAATCTCACTCACTCGACCATTTCATAAGGATTTTCTATCATTAAGAAGTCCTTATCCAAAACGGCATTATCTAAATCTATTCTTGGGGTCAGTAGTACGTTTCCGTTCTCTGTTTTTTTTTTTTTTTTTTTTTTTTTTGCTGAGACCTTTCTAAGTGGCAGTAGAGTCGGTTATTTCTAGAATTCTTATTTGTAAACCGATTTGACTGGAATCACGCCATATAACAATTAACACACTCAAAAGTTGACTTTTTTTTTAAAACTTGTTCGATGATAATCCACAAGCTTGTGTGTTTTATTGTTAAAAACTTTTTCTAGGCGAAGTCTCAATTTGATTGTTTTTAAAAAAATATTGTGTATTTTTAAAACTTAGCCAACTTTAATTTGATAAGAGTTTATTTAAAAACAAAAATATTCCCCATTTAAGTAAATGTCATTTCAATACTGAGAAAAACTTAAAAGAATTTAAACAAACAAACAAAATCCCAGGAAGACTAAGAACTTTTTTGTCCGTATAAAGCAAAATCTTTTATAACATTTGTGAGTCTTCCATAGAAATCAGCATCAGAACAAAGTTTATAAAAATGATTGTACCAACAGAACATCCGGATTTTTTGCTGGAAGAAGATTTTTTTTTTCATCATTTTAAATGACTTCAGTCACCAAGCGAAGGTCACATTCCCACAGTAACCTTTGTAACAAAACCCACAACAATTTATTTCATCAACCTCTGACATTTTCCAACAAATTGAATATTGACCATAACCACCCGATATCTCACCTCCGAAAAGCAGTGGGAGATATTCTCTGAATTCCCTGACCTTTGTCCATATGATACGACTATTATGCTTGTAAATAGAGCAATAAATGACAAAACAACAAAGACCATTAAACAGGAAGAAAAAAATAAAGAATCTAACGTATGTATCTATAATATAATGCATCTATTCATACACAAAAAAAAAACTTCATGACGATGATGGTGAATAAAATTTGAATTGATTATAATAATTTCAAGTGAATTGATGTGTTATGAAAACACCATCTGCCACTGCCACAGTGTCGAGCATCGCCTCTATAATGAAGTAGCGCAACAATTTTCTAAATGACTACACGTGTCTACGTTACACACTCCACAGGAGCAGGAATTACACCCTCATCCTGGGGGAAAAATAAGGACAAAAAAAACAGCATCTCCTCGAATTCTATTGCATAAATTCACTTTTTTTTCGCAAAATGTCCTTTTTCATTACATTTATATACATGCATCCTTTCGCCATGATATTTCCTGCTGCATCTAGAATAATTTACATCGCGATAGTTAAAATGTATTTCGACTGCAGCTATACAAGTACCTCGAACTAGTGCTCCAGAACTGTACCGACTGCCCCTCGTTCACCAGATGACAGTAGAGACTCCTGGTTGCCATGTTGTGCAAGCGAATTCAAGGAACAACAACCAGAGGGCGAATTATGTTTATTTCACAGCGGAACAGAGGAAATCGAAAGAAGCAAAAAAGCATTTAAAAAATCCGACGAGCATGTTGAAGTATAGCCCGACTATAGAAAAAAAAATCACCAACAGCACCATGAACAGCAAAACGAAAATGTATCTTTAAACTTCGTCAGGTGGGTGAGAGGAGAATGCGCCACTCTAGTACATTTTCGAAGTGAGTTTCGCTTGTTTTTTTTTTTTGCTTTCCGACGCGAATGCAAATTATTGACAATCGATGGTGGCGAGATACAAAAACATTGTCATTTGGACTCATTTTCGTTTATCACACACTAGCCAGTGAGCCGTTCCGACCTCCTGCCCTCTGCAAACTCTCTGCACCCAGTGATCAACGACATTGCATCTGGGTTCAACAGCAGTTCCACATCCATTCACATGTACATTGGGATGTTCGACACACAATTTATAGCTTTTTAAAGCCATTTTATCATTCCGTTGAAGTCTTGTGGGGGAAATGTGTCAATTTGTACGCAAAGAACAGATACAACACCAAAATGAAGTCCCAACGAAAGGACGAATGTATCTCTGGGTGTATTTTGATAGTGAATAGCATTATGTACTTGGAGCTTGAGTTAATACTCTTGGGGATGACGACAGGACGAAATCAATGGACAAACAAATTCTTGGTAAATATTTTGAGTAAATACGAATCGAATTTGGTTATTTAATGAAGATATTTTGGGATTTTTGAATTTTCAAATTATTTAAAAAAAAATTTGAAACATGTCGATGGGGAATTTATTTTAAATACAGAAAATGTTTATTCATTTATCGAAAACTTCTTTAATTGACAGCATTTTAACCGCTCAACAGGCTCACAAAAACACGATCCACGATTCTTGAATCACGATTCAGAGATGGCCGAATTAAATACACTATATTTTCTACGTCAAAAACTACCCGTAGTAAATGGAACAGAATGTCCAATTTCCTACAATTTGTTTCGTCTACTACATGCAAGTAAAACCATAAAAAAAATAAAATAAATGAAAATTATGAAAAAAAATATTTACAAAATTAATTTACAGAAGAAACGAAAGTCAAAAAATTCTTATTTTTTTCTATAGAAGGAAAATAACTGTAATCATAACATGTACATGTAATAAATTGTATCAAATTGACGTATGACAGTTGATTTGACGTGTAAATGTACATCTTCTACAATTTGTTTCATTTACTACATTAACTAGGTACTGACTGAAGCATTAATGGGTTTTGTTTCCAAATTTTGACAGTTCGGCCATTACGAATCACGATTCACTTTACATGTTATTGTTATAAAATAATGACTTGTTCTCCTTTCCTTTTATCGTTTTACTATACACTTTTGACGACGTAACATTTTTTATGCTTTTAGATTTCTCTAAAGCGTTTGACATCGTAAATCATTCAGTTCTTTTGCATAAATTACGTCAGAGATTTAATTTATCCTTTGACGCTATTAAACACATTTCATCCTTACTTAGCCATAGAAAGCACGCCGTATGTTGCAATAATAGTTTGTCACAGTTTCTACCTGTACAACAAGGGGTTCCCCAAGGATGGATCAATTTTGTCCCCACTTCTTTTCTTGTTGTACATAAACGAAATAGCGTTCATCATAACTCAGGCTTCCAAGCATTTTTATGTCGATGATATTCAAATCTATAGAAGTTGTCCTTTAGGACTAATCGAAAACTGTGCTTCCATTCTTAACCAGGAACTAAATAGGATATCCAATTGGGCTTCGTGTAACGGGTAGGTTCTCAATCCGAACAAATGTAAATGTCTAGTTATTTCTAAAAAAGAACTAGATTTTTCATAATATACGCTAGAATTCGTCAAAACATCTAGAAATCTTGGAGAAATATTCAACAGAACCTGGAATGAACATATTAATTCTTTAGTGGGTAAAGCTTATGGGACGCTAAGAACATTGTGGACTACTCAGGAATTTACGCCACTTCAAACTAGAATAGTACTCGCAAAGACTCTGGTGATACCAGTTCTTATTTACGGGTGCGAAATATTTTACAACTGCGATGTAAGCAGTAAAAATAAATTAAGTGGCTTTTAATAGCACCATACGCTATATTTATGGGTTAAGAAGGTATGATCACGTCTAACATCTGCAGCAGAGCCTCCTTAAAATGTCGTTTAACAATTTCATGAAATTTCGAACTTTAATCCTACTATTTGAAATCGTAAAAACAAGTCAACCCAACTGTCTGTTTGAAAAACCCCGTTGCCAGCGTCAAATAATATTACCTCGCTTTGCATGTCTAACCTCCGAGAGACAATTTAGTCCAGTCATTACGTCGGATATAAGTGCAAGTGAAGTGAAAAATCTGATTTTTGGATATGTTGTAGAGGGGCAAGCGCAACGCACAGGTAGTGCGCTTCGAAAGTGTCGGGAGGAGTAATATAAAAAGATATTTTATAACCATTCCCTAACATAGCGAGGTAAAGAATTATTATATTGGCTTACTTGCTGACTTTGTGGAGTGCTACGAGACGTAATTTTGGTCCAAAATGAAAAATTTAAAAAACATATTGTAGGTATTAAAACGCTCTACACTTTTTTGATAACTATCAGCAGAAAAAAGAAAACTTAAAAAAACAAATCTCAATCTCTCAATTTTTCAATTTCGCGCTCGATATCTCCACAACGATCAACATTAGGTGAAAAATGTATATGACTTTATTGTAGAGCATACAAAAAGGAACAAAAAAGTATATAAGCACAATTTTCGTATCTCGAAGTAGGGCCGAGTTATTGGGAAAAAAACAAATTTAGCTCTTTTTCCAAGATGGCGGCGAAAGCTCATAGGAAATCTTGGTCGACAATTTCAAGTTAAGCTTTTTTGAGCCCCCTCTACAACATATCAAAAAATCAGATTTTTCCCTTCACCTTTGTATATAAAATCTATAGTACTATCATGGGGAGATTTTTTGTGTAGTCCCTCTATAGAGCTGAAGCAGAACTAATTTCCACAACTTGTCGAATTTAAGAGAATGAAGAGGCATGTTGTACCAAGAGAAAATATAAGTGAATATCACATTAAGAGGGTGAAGAAGGCGTTTAATTTACTTAGGTTAGGGGTGGAAATATGTTATATGCTTTTATTGTTTGGTAGGTAATATATGAATGTATCTTTGGAACATGTTTTGCTGTCACGTTTTGAATTGATGGTAAACAAATAAGGTAGGGGTGGAAAAATAGTAGTATTTGCTGATATTGCTTGAATTTTTAGATGTATTGATACATTCTTGGAACAAGTATTGAGTAAGGTAAGGAAATTATCGAGACGATCGTATATGCTTATGTTCCTTGGTAGGTAATATATGAATACATCCTTGGTACATGTTTTGCTGCCACGTTTTGAAGAGATGGTAGAAAAATAAGGTAGGGGTTTTAGGGGAGGAAAAATGGTATTCGGTGATATTGCTTGAATACACATAGGTGTACATATACATTCTTTGAACATGTATTGAGTAAAGTAAGGAAATTATCGAGACGACGAGTAAGATAATACGTTGCCACTTTTTGAAATGATGGTAGTATTGTACGATAAGGTGTATTTTCGGATATTGTATAATAAGAATACAATCTTGAAACATGTATCGTGTAAGGTAAGAAAATTATAAAGGGACCTTGTGTAAAACAAGACGTTGTAACTTTTTCAAATGATGGTAGTAAAATAATGTCGTTAAATGCTTTTAGAAATTTTTACTTATTACTATTATTGGGTTTAATTGTGAAGTATAAGGTAAAAATGTAAAAGTTTGTGAAGTGTTTGTAAATACATAGTGTTATTTGATTTAATTGTAAAGGAAAAGATAAAAAAAACGATTACATATATTGTTTATGCAGTTTAAGAAAATTGTAAAGAAGAAAAAAATTAAGATTTTATTAAATTAAAAAATAATTTTAAAGCAAAAGAATTGTGAAGTAAAAAAATATATCTATTATTTTGTTAGTAAAGTGTATGAAAATTGTAAAGAAGAAAATAAAAGAAATGTTTTCACTATTGGATTAGGGGTAGGTGCGTATGCTTAGGAGAACTTATTATTTTTGTGTTTTTTTTTTGAGTTTGAAGTTATTTTTTTTTTCAAAAAACTGTTAATTAATTTAAAAACTAAAATTAAGTGCACATTTCTATCTCTCAGAAAAAGTATAACTTTTAATTTTAAGTCTTATCGTTCTTTTACAATTTTATTAAAAATTAATTTTAATGAAAAAAAAAACAATTTTTCATTAAAAGTAATTTTTAATAAAATTGTACCTCCCGTCTAAAAGTGAGTTATAGACCCGCCTCTCATATCAAAAAATACTTGTATTTAGTCCCTCTACTGGAATCTTTTATTATTTTGCAGCGCCAAAGTTATTGTACCTACTCCACCCGAAATGTATAGAGGGAAGACCACTTAAATAGCAAACAAATTATAAAATAGTGGGTTTGCTAAATTTCAACTTTCTCGAACACTAGAATACATAATATCATCTCGTTTTCAGTGTTCAATTAAGAATTAATAGGAGTAATATTAAATATTAAAAGCAAATTTAGTACATTTTTTTTTCAATTTGGAAAAAAATCAATATGAAATATTTATTTTTAATTTTTTTCTGAAATTTTGAGTTTGAAATAAGTTTTTACAAAAGTTCTTATAGATATTTAAAGATTTAGAAAACCTTTATGATAGAACAGACTTTGAGCTTAAAAAAAAGACTTAGCACATAATGCAGTTATTTTTGAATATATTTTTTTCTAATGCAAGTGCTTTTTTAGAAAATTGCACCTCCTGCATAAACGCAAGGAAATAGACCCCTTTTCTTTTAGTATTAAATGTTCGTTTCTAGTCCCTCTTCAAGAATCCGTTATAAATTTGCGGTGCCAAAGTCATCGATGTTCATAATTCTCCTAAATATTGCCCTTAATGATGGATTTTTGTTTGTATGTTTCTCACTACGAATATAACTCCTCTTTCCCCCTCTCTCTGTAACGGCTCTTTGGATTTTTATTAAGTTTTATTTTTAAATTCTGTGTAGGTACCAACATTTTGAATATTTTTTCTTCTAACTTATATCTTGGTATACTTACCTACCTAATTAATTTTAGATTTTTTTTAAGTTTAAGTATTTTTTGTAAAACTAATCAATTAATTTTATTTAAGATCTTGTCTGCATATTATTTTCTGCAATAAAAAAAATGAAATTAAAGAATTCAAAAAGTCCAAAATTATTATATTTAAGCATCTTCGGAGAAAAAAATAAACCTTAATACTTAAACATAGGTACCTACCTATACATATACTATTCAAATACCTTAGATTGAGTTTTAATTAAATTGTTGGGTAGGTACATAATTTGAACTCATTCACAAGTTACCAAATTCCAAAAAAATACCAACAAATATTTTTCTCACGTAAAATATAAAAGTATGAATGAAGAATGTGTGTGTTAAATCAACGTCAACACACAAAATTCCACATTTAAAATGTAGACAAGTAAGGTAAAAAAAGGTAAACAAAACCAGGTCAACAACATCAATGTCGGTCGCTTATAAGAATTTAACTAAGGATATGTATGTACCTATGTTTCTCCCTCGAAATTTTCTGTCTGCGATCCTTTTATTGAATCCACCCTAAAAGATTCATATTAACATAGCAACGTAACAATACTTTCAGTAGTAAACACACAATTCAATTTCATGGGCTACTGTAGCGCCCTCACATGTGGCTAGTGAGGGCGCGAATTAAAAAAATCGTCTTCATGATAGTACTATAGATTTTATATACAAAGCCTTCACTTGCATTTTCAAATGTATATAATGGACTGGACTAATTCTTTATAGCTGCTGGTCGCCTCTGGAACTCACTTCCGGCTTATTTACGAGACATCAGTGACATAAATACATTTCAAAATAACCTCAATACTTTCTTCTCAAATCAAAACTTCTTTCTATTGAAACTATCTTTCTTCGTCTATCTCTTTCACTCGATATACTTTTTTTCTCTTCTCATGATCTTTATCTTTCTTATTTTTAAATTAGGTAGTATTTCTTTTAATTATCTTAAATAAAAATAAATAATATTTCAACCTAAAGTCAATTTTTTTGTTATACTATTAATTTTAATACTTTTTATTACTAACTATACTATCAAATTTGTTCATTATTCGTAATTTTGTTTTCTCTCTATTTATGTAATAATTGTTACTAGTGTTAATGTGTATTCACAATCTTTCACTAACTTTAAAAGATGTAAAATATTCTTAATGAGTAAGTTTATAAGAAAATTAATTAAACAAAACTATTGACTTGTAAATTGTTTCCAATTATTATTCTTTTAATGTCGGGGCGGCGCGAACGCCATCCCCGGCTACCAAAAATTACACGCACGAGTTACTCGCATTAGGAATAATCGCAGAGGTCAACTCAACCGAATGTGCAATGGCCAAGCCTCGCTCCGGGGGAACCGCCTTCGTGATCACGGTAACCCCTACGCCAGGTAAGTATGCTTAACGGTGATCTTGCCTGAGATCTTATTCATTTTTCGACACAAACTAGATGTGAATTTTAAGGAAGGTAACGAAAAAAGATCATGTCGGCAACAAAACGAAATTGATTTCACTGGGAAAACAAATTGTTGCGATCGTGTTGTGATCATGCAATAGGCATGGCAGTGGCAGATGGCAATGGAGTGCCATAGAAGTGAACGATTAAAAAGAAAAAGCATAGCAAACTGTACTTTTCTTTGTGCGATCAATGTATCTATGAATCCCTTGCTCTACATTTCTGTCATTTATCTAATTCAAAATTTACATTTGGATGTACGTTGCTGTTCTAAAAATGTTCTTCGAACCCTTTTATTCCCTTTTCGGGTGCACTTCTTGTAATTTTTGAGAGCTACAATTGTTTTCTTCCACTAGGTCGCAAAATATCGTTTAATTTGTGCATAAGAGTCGATGTCATTATAAATAAAAGGTGCATGCACACAGGGAACTTCATACCTTAAACAGGATTCTGAAACTTTCAACCTACGGACTTATCGGCGGCGATTTCAACGCAAGGCATTTTCAATGGTTGGACACCTGCATCAGCAACAAAGGAAAAGCAATAGTCGACTGGATTGGATGAACCTTAACAGTGAAGAACATTCTTTGGTTGTTGTATCGCAACCAAAACCAACTTTTGCCAGAACTTCTTCGACATTAGATTTCTTTCTTTCAACCTCTAATTTTAATTATTTACTTCTAGAAATTAGCAACTACACCTGCTCAATTTTACTCAGTGACTCGGGACCACGAAGCAATATAACTTTAAATCAACTTAAACCAAACTACTCAACCAGCTCTACTAGTGAGAATACCATAAGAGAATTTAATTAATTACAGAAGACTGGATATTGAAAATATTCAAAGGGACGTACCTTGTCTAGATCTAACAGAAATCTACGCAATGATGAAATTGATAGTGCCATCGATTGCCTCGAATCATCCGTTTCCCATTCGCTTTAGGTTCAAAAAATACCTAAGACTTCTAGGGACAGGTATCAGCATTTCCCAGAGTATGTGCAAAATTTATATTCTCATAGGCAAAGCTGAGGAAACGACTTCAAAGAATCCCCCGTAGAGAACTGAACACAAAGAACGTTGAATGTTTCAATACCATGTTTCGGAACTCTATCCAGCACCACAATAACATCCAATTTACAAAGAGTTTACAAAACATCAAACCAGGACCAGACGCATTCAAAGAAATAAACCGCCTTGTGTTAAAAACTCAGCCGTTAATCGATGTTATGATTAAGGACAACATCGAAGTGATATCCACACATGACAAAGTAGAAGCTTTTGCCGAACATTTAGAACAACATTTCACAACGATCCCGATTCTTAGATGAAATCGAGGCATCTATACAGCAGACTCTGCTACCATAAAAGATAAAAGTTTGATGACTCTTGTCCAGCGAGTAATCCAAGGGATATCGTTAAGTACCGGAGAAGATATCCGAAATTATTATCAATTCCAAGCCAAATAAATCCGCCGGATCTGGTGGAGTCTCCAATTGTGTCATAAAAAGGCTTCCAAAGACAGTAATCATACTACTAGCAATCATCATTAACAACTGCATCGACAACTGCTACTTCTCCCAAAAATGGAAAATGTCCGAAATATTTGCAATACCTAAGAAAGGCACCAGAAACCATTTCTCCAACTACAGGCCGGTATCCTTCCTAAATAACCTCAGCAAGATTCTGGAAGAAGTCATCCTTAGACGACTTAGAAAATATAGCAATGATCTCAACCTCATCCCCGACATGCAGTTTGGCTTTTGTGAAAATCACTCGTCAGTGCATCTAATATTGAAGTTCCAGTCCGACGTCTGCCCAGCCCTAAATAGTCATCGTGCCACCGTTGATTGCTTTCTGGATGTGGAAAAAGCATTCGATAGCGAGTGAATTGAAGGCCTAATCCATAAGCTTAGGTCATTTGGACTACCTTTATCATTGACAAAAATTGTAATTTCTTTTCTTTCTTCCAGGAAATTCGTTGTCCAAATAGGAAGCTGTAAGTCATCCGGAGTCGGCCGGATTTGCACAAGGTTTAAAAGTTTTTTAACTTGATGACATCCGATCAACCCATGCCAACGGACTGCGAAAACCTACTCTTCGCTGATGACTAACTTACCTAGGCCTCTTCAATATCTCCATTCATTGCAGTCGAAAGAGTCGAAAACCACATTATCAGACTTTTCGAATACTACAGGAAACAGAGAATCCGGATCAACACAGCCAAATCCAAACTAGTGTGCTTCAGAAGACCTACCAACCATAACCGTATCCGTTCTGCAGCAACCTGTAGAAGTCTGTTATTGAAGCTCCCTGATCAATAGCAGCTAAAAGGCATGCCGAATACCTTAGGATCAACTTTAATGAGCTATTTAAATTCAACCCGGACTCCAGGGCAGTGCTTAAGTCCTGTAAGGTTCACAATCTCCAAGACAGCAATGAGCCAGCTCCAAATCTTCGAAAGGAAGATTCTAAGGATGTGCACCGGACTTATCTTCAATCACCAACAACAAAAACACTACAGCAGCAAACGACTCTATGATGAAGCCACTAAACCAGTTTCTTATACAGTCAGAGATGAATCTTATCTCAAAAACCGCCAATCACCCTAACCCATCATGAGAAGGATGACCACCCTGGAACGACATCCCGAACCTAGGTATCTTAGAGGCATGGATATCCTAGAAATAATCAATGACAACGCTGAAGCGTTTGAATGACATAATATTCTTTTTTTGCTATTTCGGGATTTAAAACAGGTTTTGATAAAAAAAATTCCATGATTTTTAGCATGGTAATCATCATGCAGGAAAAATGCTAAATTGGCCACCTGTACGTGGCAGATGCATAAATAAATAAATGAAGTAGCACATATAAATGATGTTGTTGACAGCAGCCAATGTTAATTCAGGCCTGATTTAACTAAATACTAATTTTTTTTTTTCAACTCAGGCTTCAACATTCCCATGACTTCAATACTTCATTAATTACTTTCTTATGTCGGGGCGGCGCGAACGCCATCCCCGGCTACCAAAAATTACACGCACGAGTTACTCGCATTAGGAATAATCGCAGAGGTCAACTCAACCGAATGTGCAATGGCCAAGCCTCGCTCCGGGGGAACCGCCTTCGTGATCACGGTAACCCCTACGCCAGGTAAGTATGCTTAACGGTGATCTTGCCTGAGATCTTATTCATTTTTCTACCCAAAGTAAGTGTGAATTATAAAAAAAAAAAAAAAAATAGAAAAGCGTTCATGTTGAAGATCGTTTTGTTGCAGATCATAGCGTAGCAACTTAGCAAATATTTCTCTTCATATATGAATTAAAAATAATTCACAAAAGTGAATAAAGTATTCGAAACTGAATTCATTTTATTTTATATCCGATTCGTGTCCATTTTTGAACCTATTTAATGATTTGTTTATGATTCAGAAATCCTTCAGAGAAATGGATAAATGATTTGTTTATGATTCAGAAATTCTTCAGACAAATTGACGTATACAAGCGCCAAGCACCTGTAGCATTCATTTGAATGGCTATTAATGAAGCTTTTCTAAATCATGTTAATTGTCGGAATATGGTTCATAAAACAAAGGTAGGGGAGTGTACGATAACTCCCGCCTTTGGCGCCAAGAATTCATAACAGCTTTTTGTATAGCGGTTGAATACAAGAATATTTTTTACTATGGGAGAGTGGTCTATTTCGCCCTGTTTAACAGGTAAGAGCGATTTTCGAAAAATAATGTTATGATTGGTAAAATAAATATTAAAATATAACGGGAACACTTAAAATACATTACTATAACGTTTTTAGAAGGCAGAAATCTTTTCTTTTCAATTTTCTCAAGAACTAGATGACATAAAGGCTTTCGGTTTTTTGCGTTTCGTTCAGAATTGATATAAGCATTGATCAGAGAAAGAAAATGTTATTTTCCATTTCCCAATTTTGAACGAAATTGGTTTTTATCAAAATTTTGAGTTTGAATGCGAATATTTTGAAAACTATTGTCACAAATAATTTAATTTAATTTAGTACGATTTAAGAACAGCTTTCTGTTTTTTTTTTTAAACCGTTATTGTAATGTATTTTAAGAGTTGCCGTTGTTTTTAAATATTTGTGTTTCCATGTAAGTATTTTTTTTTCGAAAATCACCCCTACCTCCTAAACGGGGCCGGATAGACCTCCCCACCCATTGTAGAAAAGCTTGTATTTAAATCCTCTCCAAAAATCCGTTATCAATTTTTGGCGCCGGAGTTGTCGTACTCGCGCCCTAAGTTAAATAAAAAGTATTTCATTATTCGTTTATATGAATAATAATTTAGTATTTTCTAGGAAGAATTTTTCATATAAATGAACGCGCACAACCGCCTATATGTTTACATCATTTAAATGGCAAGTACCAACAACCAAAAATTAATTTATTTAAGAATCGATTCGAGAACTGTAGAACCGGTTTTGATAAAATCCTGTTTTTGATTTTGTTTTTTGAAAAAAATTATTTTTTGAAATTTTGATGTGTAGCTTCTTAGATTTTATCAATATACATCCCCCTCTGGGGAATGCCAAAAAAATAACGCACCAACTTTGAAGATAATCACTCAAGCCGTTCAGGCTGCAGCTTGTTATACATACTGACAGACAGACAGACAGACATTTCTATGATCGTAATCTTATTATTTTAATTTGTTGTATATTCACGAATCCTTAACTTGCCTTATAGTTCCTATAATCGCAAGTAACAAATTATTAAATAGAGGATTTTATTATACAGGTAATTATTTGTACGAAAAAGAATCTTGCATTACATTACATGTGTTTTCCTAAATTTATGGAGTTACTTACTTATTTTCAGTCACGAAGTGAAGTGACTTAACTTATTAAAATATTGATGGAACTGAAGAAAGCATATGGCGTCGGAATGCTTTTGCATCTGCAGCTGCACTGAAAGGCGAAAAACCCTCCACATGAAAGATCCACTACGATTATTTTTATTATAGATTTAGTAGTACAAATCCAGATCTGTCCCGAAAATGTATAAAAACATAGTTTTTTTTTTTTGACACAGAATTTCTTGGATTTGTTGTCATAATCATAATTCATTTACGTAATTTAATGTTAAACGAATATTTTTCTTCATTTTTAGTGAGCAAAATCTGAAAGTTTAGAAAAATCTTTGCTAAAAAGGGCTTTGAGCAGTTTGAAAGCTATTGGGCTTTATTTTAATTCAGCTTAGATATAGCCAAATTTTAATAGTGTAGGTCGAGTGGGTAGGAGAGGAGTATTTCTTGTTGTTACTTCACTCGAATAAATAGAATGGCTTATTCATGTCTACACACTTAAGATTTAACATGAGCTTGATTTCAAAAGCCATTAAGTAACGTTATTTCAATGTATTTTATGTTAGGAAAACTGGGTCGAGGAATACAGCTCTTGTTAGTTCTTCTTGAATGAAATGGGTTAACAGGTATATCTTTATCGAAACATAATTGTGGGATAAGACGATCACAAGATTTCCAGAAATCCATTAATTTCCACCCCTCACCCCATCATTTGCACTTGTGTACTCCTGATTTATCTTTTAATATTCAACTAGTTTCTTTGATTCAAGAAATCGTCTTTAGCTATCTTTTTGGCGCTGTTCCTTGTAGATACAAATTAATTAGCTATAAATTAGTGGTTTTAAATAATACATTTTCAATTATCAAGATTATTAAAAATAATGCCATTTTCCATCGCCATCATAAGCCTACCCAACCGAAAACGCTGTAACATGCTTCTCTGGTCGCAGAACTGTCAAAAAAACGTCACCTCGCCTTGCTTCCTTCTGGTTGGAATTCCATCTCATTAATAATCACAGCTAAACAATGTAATTAATAATAATTAGGCCTAATGACGTCATTAGCACATATCAGCAACAGAAGCAGCAGCACCAGCGACGACGACGTCAACATCACTTTTTTTATTTCTGCCCAACTCCCCCAAAACTTCATCACCATCATCCCTATTGCCAGTGTCCTCTCGTGTCACGGGAGGATTCGCCGACATCCTGATGTGCGCTTCTTTAACCAACAAATGTGTGTATTTTCATAATAATCCTTCAGATGGCGCAGATATTAGGTTTTGAAAAAGTGTTCGGCTGTTGAAAGTACCTACTCTGTTCTGCTCTGTCGGGAGGATATCATAATAAATTAGAAGAATTTTTAAAAAGCCCGAATATGTCAGATGTTTTAAAATTCATCTTACTTTTTATCAGTAGCAGGTGGGAGTCCTTGGAGTTTGCAGGAGAAGGGAAAGAATGAACCTCCCTAAAAGTTTGACGCCACATCATAAAATTTTTATGTCAAACGAACGACATTTTTAAGGCCAATCCATAAGATGCAAATGTATCTAATGATTGAATCACTTTGAAAATTAACCAATTTCCAGCATCGTTAATTTTTTTTTTGAGTCTTCAATCTTCTAGTTACATTGTCAGAAGGATCAGAAAAAAAACTGCACTGCACTGTAAGTTCCAAACAAATTGAAATGTCTGGCTGGTAAGGTAATGGAAGAATTAATGCGCATACTGAAGCTATGCGCAGCATTTTTAAGGGCGTTGTACACGAGCATCACATCGCTACGTTCCGAACGCACAAAACCCGCATTGGAATGCGGTGCTGGTGGTGTAGTATATATTTTGGTATGTCACTTTGAAACCGGCAATTTTACGGTTGCTATCCGAGAGATACAATTTGAATCATTTGTATCTTTATACACACGTGGGCATTAGATTAAAGGTGTAGGTATGTAGCGCAGGAGTGGGAAGTTGTCCTGGTCGGTCGATATAAAATAGAAGCTTTCACTGTTTCGTACGTCAATGGGTGCACAATTCTGAATTCAGGCGGAAGGAATTTATCCTTTCTTTTGGTTTCTTTTCCATTTAAGCTTTGTTTCGACTTTTTTTTTGTGCTGTATTCATTCCTTTTGTTTGTCCTGGCTAAAGGACGGACTGTTCCATTATATATTTTTGTGTGCCACAAGGGGAATTCCTTTGGTTTTAATGGCTGCATTTCTTAATTTCATGGAAATTTCAAGTCAAAGGGGTGAGAGAGGCGAAAGAACGTTCGTTTGTTGTGAGAATAAACATGGACAAAAAGAATGTAATAGAAGATAGAAAACTCTTGTTGGAATTTTTGCAATTTAACAAGTGAGCACTAGAACACCATGCGTTGACACTTAAATGTATTTTTCTTGGGAAAAAAAATTAAAAAAAAACGGATAAAACTTAAGTACCATTCATTCAAAAGAGTGGCAGAACACAGAGAGGTTAAGGAGTTAAGTTCATGTTTAACTTTTGTAATTGCATTCGTGCTTGCATCTCATGTCAAGAGTTTATTTACAGTTTTGTCATTTGGTTTGCTTTTAATTTCAAAGAGTGCACGTATTTGTAATTATCTAAACAGAAAACGTCGACGCTACGAGTGATTTTTTAAACTAAGAAACAATTTAAGGTAGTTTTTAGACATTTTAGGAATTTCGGTATTCGTATTTATATGCATAAATCATTTAAAATTTCCTTGACTTATACCGATCAGAATTCTCTAGATGAAACCAAATGTGGCGGCTACAGTTCTAGACAGGCTGAACTACTTAGTGAACACCTTATATGGACTACTGCGAGGTTTTTGAAGCTCAGGGCTGTAAGGGGCAGCTTATCCGGCTTCTCGTCTCTGGGGTTATGTCAAGGAATTGGTCCTCATTTTTCAATTTTGATATTGCCCTATAGACGACTTTAACGCCAAGCTAGGAGAAAGAGTATATTAGATGGTACAATCGGAAAACACAGCCTGCGGAATGGATTAAGGCGAAATATTGTATTAGCTTCTAGAGAGCTGTATAACTGATGAAATAAAGTTTGAAGGTTTCACCAAAAGGTACAAAGAATTCTACAGATCCCGAACTGAAATTTGCAAAGATGATTAAGGGAACATCGTAGTATAATCGCAGTTGATGGTGAAAGTATGACAAGCAGATTGTACCATTATATTTTGGACGAAGTAGAACAATAATTTAGCATTTTTGCCAAACTCGTTCACCTATGTGAAAAATGACGATAGAAATCGCACACGGTTCCATTAAGGTCGGTAAAGACCACACAAAAAGATTTAGGCAAGGTTAAGCGCTGTCAGAAGACAAAATCATCATCAACTTTGAAGTAGTTATAGTCTGTCCACGAAAATTGTGGCCTATTGAGAGAGCTTTATTTTTTTCCAAATGATGCCACTTGGTACTTACTCCCTGAAATATCCACTGAAATAAAAAACCCAACCACTGACTAACCTACTAACCCGAATTTCTCATGCTATAACAAAAACAACTTTCTTCGAAGGTATTTGAAATAAACAAATCATTTTAGAGCTACCACTTCTACGCGAATGCAAATCTTGGTGGATTTTCATTTGGATTTTGTTAAAGAGCTTTTACAATTTGTGCTTTCTTAGAGCTTTCTTAAACCAATGACCTATAATGTGGACTACGGAAAACCTATAGTATTTGCGCTCCCGCATATTTAAGTTCGATTCTACTGCAGTCACTTTGAGGTGAACGTTCTATCTTCACTGTTCTGAAAATTTGACAGACTATAGGGACTGTGTCTAATGGGGTCCATTATAAACTAAGAAAACAACACTAGTGCTGAGCTGATATCAAACGAAGTATAATTCTTGCCAATCGGTAGGCAATTAAGAAGCAAAGACATATCTTATCATATTCTTATCATCCCAGACCCATTGTCAAAAGTGGGTCAGGAGGCTTAAGGCTACTTCAAGGCAAAAATTCTGCGGATGATTTTTGTTTCCGTATATATAAACGGTTAGTGGAAAAGATGCAACGAGGAACTACTATACAGTGACACAGACCTAGAAAAAAAAAGAAAAAATAGGAAAACTACCACAGCTTAGATAGACGGGTCATATAGAGCGGATGGAAATCAATGCTCCGACACGGAAAATCTTCGAATCTTCGATTTCACATCAGAGTAAGACCGAGACTTAGGTGGATTTTGACTTCGACCATCCTCACGTGGAAAACTGGATGTAGCTCTGCACTCTGTTCAGTTTATATTTTCAGTACAGGCCTTATGGAAGAGAGCTTTCAAGTTTGTATCGCGCTCAACTTAAGAAATTGCTTCTGAAATAAAAAAACAGAATCCCTGAGTTACATTGAAATTGTTTTTGAAATATTCCATAAGCCCACATACATTCCACCATGACCTGTCTGCTCCCCGGCTGTGAGGTATGAGGAGACTGATCGCCAACTTGCATCTCGCTTATTGTGTTTATTAAAAAAAAAAAAAATGTTTCGGAGTTACCATTCGTCGTTGATGGAAATTATAATATTTTTTTCTTTGGTTTTTGCTATGCGAGCATATATTTTAAGATTAAGGAAAAGATGTTGTCGCTGCTTGTTTTTCTGCTTACAGATTTAATTTAATTTATAATTTATTTAATTTCTTTTAACTTAATTTAATGTCTACATGATTCTGTCATGAAATATTAATAAATGGTTAGCCAATTGTAATGGTATGCCAATTTATAATGCATCCTACGGCAACCATGTCAGAGCTTTGAAATGGATATAGCTTATTGAAATCCATAATAGTTAAAGTGAAAGGCAAATATCTTATCTTCCCTGTATTGAAAATATAAGTTAAACAGAGTATAGCTAAGGGTCCGATTTGGTTGGAGAAGTTTGTTGGCTGAAATAAGGTAAGATAAGGTTATTTTATTTAATTTTCCATTATTTTATAATTTTTTTGTATTCCATTTTATTTTAGATAGTTTAACTTAATTTTACTAAGCTTTAATGCCAATTGAATTACTTTTTTCTTCTGTTGCCAAGAATTCCTTTCAAAAATAGTACTTTTTCGTCAGAAAAGCAGGGGTGTCTTCTGTAGATGTTCCACGTGGTCTTTCTTTTTTTTTAAAAAAAGGTTTTTTCAGTTTTATTCATTGAAGTGTTTTAACAGTAAAATTAATTAAATTTAGGAAATCAGCAAGGCACACATTAATGCTTTTCAGACAAAAGTTCTTAGTCCTTGGTTCATACACGTAAAGTGATTATCATAATATCATAGTGCCTACATCATCAAGTAACCATTTTTCATTTTTAGCTCATATTAATAAAAAAAGTAGATTGGAAAGTTATTAAGTAGGAAAAAATGTCCTTGAGAGAAAAAAAAACCAAAAACTAACTAGAAGGACATATGAGCGCGTGATGGTGCGTATTCTATTACAAAAATCCGAAACCATTTCTTCGATAAAAGATATCAAAACCTATTTAACAGCAGCCTTGACGGCTTTTATACTCTCAAGTAATTTTATATAAAAAAAAACTATTGAAAAGCATAATCAGAAAAAAATATTCTAAAAAGGACTCAAGTTTCCATTTTCGTATTCAAAGACTTTGCTGGGACTGTCCCCTAGACTGGCACAAAACTATGACGTAGTCGAGACGTTATAAGGACATACATTAGTTTAAGCCAAACGAAAATGGTTTTGATGGAAAAAAGAGGAACTAGTTTTTCCTTTCCTTTTGTTTACAACCAGACTCCCTTCTTAGATTACGTTTAGAAGGAAAAATAAAGAAAAAAAAATTACGAACTACGTCAAAAGAAATTCATTTTTCCACAATGGCAACTACATAGAGGACATTTTAAGGATAAAGTGAAAACATAATGCTTTCATTTTTATTAATGGAGGCGAGGGTGGAAAATAATTGGAAGTATGCCACTAAGACAAAGAAAAAAAATCATTTTGAGCTTTTTGAACGGCGATTGATGGAGTGTTGTGTTCGCCTTCAAGCAACAAGGATAATTGCTTATCAATGGAACAATCAGGTCTTTCGGTAGCGATGGTGGTTTGTAGTTGCTCCAGATTAGTGATGCCAAATCACTAGATAAAATAATCACATATGTTAAATGGAGGCCGAAAATAATAAGTTTGAGTTTTCCAACCGAAATCTTCAATTAACCCGAAAACAACTAGAAATAACGAATTCATTCTGTTTTGTCATAAATAAATTTCCGCACTTAAAATTGCCTTTCATAACATGAACAATCAATAAAACTGTTGGATTAAGTACTTTAAAATTCCAGTGCTGTCGCCTATCATATTTAAGCAGTTATCGTGTCTGTGAATGGCGCTTCCATAGGAGGCATAACGGTTATTCGTTCTGAAAACGATGTCACACAGACTAATGTTTAAAAATTCTCCACATATTTGACGTTTCTAGCAACTACTAAAATATTTCTATTTCTATAAATTGATAATAAATACACAAAGTGGGAACACTCTTTCCCATCACCTATTCTATCTACCCGATGGGATCTTAGTTTAAGTGCTTTTTTCCTAAGTGGATATAATATACACGACACCCGACCATCTCCCTTTTATTTTCCAACCACAATATGTCTATCATGTGTATGAGTGAGTGTGTTTTACGGGAAAAAGCATATGTGGGAAACTGGGAAGTTTGATTGACGTCATAGTTCTTCATCAATGTCCCATCCGAGCCTTCCAAAAATTGCTATAGATGGAACGATGGCGGTGTAATTTATCAGTGTTAAAATAATTGAAGTGTCGCAAGGATCTTTCTTTACTTAATATCAAAAATGTCTACTTAAAACAAGCCTTTCGTATGTATTTTGGTTCTCAGATTAGATTTCACACGATAAAAAGATACAAAAATGTATCTACGTACTTCAAAAATTCATAAAAGCCTCAAAATTGACGGGAAACATGGCAAATTATGCCTCTTTTTATGGGATACGGGCTTGGATGGAGATGGGATGATGAAGCATTAGAACTTTCATGTTCCTTTCGCGATGATGGGTTGTTGACAGGGGAATACCTGGGTTAATGTGACGCCGCGCCGTCACGCACGAATTTTTTTTTCTGCTATTTTTGTTTAAAACATCCGTGGGACGATAAATAATGAAAGAAGTCACCAAAGGGCGAGGGTTCCGGGTGGAGGGAGAGAAGTGTTTGCGCGCCATTTTGAAAGGGAAACTATGAATTATTGAACAGAAAGAGGAAAAGGTTGGGGTTTGTGTCACCACCCACTGACAGTTGTTTATGGTGTGTCATCATTAAATTGGTTGGTTAGGGGGGGGGGGGGTATGTGATTTGTGCGCCGAATTTCATATTTACCTTTGAAAAAGTTGCCAAATCAGTAAGGTAGATTGAAAAAAGGTAGGAAGAAAAAGAATAAAATATGAAGACGGATTAAACTTTTACATGGAATGGCACTTAGTGGAGTTTTTTTTAGATATTTTGGAAATAAAGGACATTATCTATTACAATATTTTAAAATTACTTGTTTTTGAAAAAAAAAAAAATAACAATACAAAATAATACAAATATTCGGATGGTCGGATTTGAATGTTGAATGTAATGAATGTAATGAATTTATTTTAAAACTTTTTTTACTTACGATTATAGGTACTATAAGACAAGTTTAGGGCTCGTAAATATACAAAAATTTGAGATTACAATTAAACATGACAAAACGATCATAGAAAAACCTAAAAAAGTTAGTTACACAAATGGTCTGTCTGTCTGTATGTATATTGATCTACAGCCTAACGGCTAATGTAATAACCTTGACATTTGTTGATATTTGGCTATCATCTAATTAAAACCAAATTTACGAGAAAAGTATATTAACGGTACTTTTCAAAATAAATAATGTATTTGCGCGACAGCTCCTTAAATAGCTAAGGCCTAGTGACTTATACTCTCAACCATTACTGTGTGTGTGTTGTTAATCTGCAAAAATGGAAGGGACCTACAGTTTACCGCCGAGACCGAACGGCTGCATGAGATGCACTTTTTCGAGACAATTTTTTACTCTTGGAGGTTTTGTCGTTACTCGCAAGAGGTAGTACCCCAGAAAGGGATGTGGCTATGAGCGAGACTCGAACCAAGGCTCTTCGCTTAGTGGTACGACACACTAACCACTAAGCCGCGATGCACTACCATTGTAACCAATTATGGACGCCAAGATGAAATAATGCTGTGAGGAAGTTTAAGGTCTGGCTGCTACAATAACCAGAAATGGCCATTTTGTTTGAAAGTTCGGTCTAGAAAGCTTTATTAAAATGACGTCATAACATAAATTGTATTCAATTCACGCGAACGTTACATATCCCCTGATGCTTGGCTTCCTTAAAAATACAAATGGCTAATCAGTCCATACATCATGTTAGCCATTTATACACATAAATCCATTCCTAACAAAATATCCATTTATTTCAATTACCGCCTTTCTATTCCACTAATTCACATTAAAAATCCCATAAGCTTTATATCGCATGAAACTATGTTTGGTGACCATTTAACCAAAACCATATTTATAGCTTCATTTATATGTCACAAGTATCTACGTATCTTTTGTATGCGCAACTATATAAATGTATAAATAATAAACCAATTCAAAACATTTATCGCTACATGAGGTCCCATTAAAATTCCCTTCCCCCACCTATTCCGCCGGCCCCAGCCATCATGCATATTTTTTGCCACTGCCAGGATAAATAACCAATTTTCCGAGGGCAACAAGGACAACATATCGGCAAAAGCAGGATAAAGCAGGAGAATAAAAAAAAAGTTTATTTTTTGTGTGACATATGCTCTGTTGCATTAATGAGATCCCCCGAAATGTCCTCCTTTATAATATCATGTCTTTATATTGTCCATTCCCCCATTTGGGGAATATCCATCAATAACCAAAATCCTTCTCAGCCCCATTCGTTTTATTGCTATAAAAGCTAATTGCGATGATGGATTATAGCCTAATCGACTTATGCCAATTTTTTCTGCCATATGCGGGTTTGAGATCCCAGCCACCATTTCGGATGGGGGTTGTACTTTATTATGTATCCAAAACTTTTTCGGCGATATTGGTAATATTGTTGTTTTTCGAAACTCTCTTATATCAAAAACCATATCCAACACAGTTCAGAGTTTTGTTGTTTTGGAACAATAATTTTGGCCGTCGAGGGTTGTCGTTGATTTTGGCAAACATTATCGCGCTCGGGTGGCAGCAGTGGCAGTAGTATGATGGCAACAACAACCAACATTTAGGGTGACAGTGTGTTTTGCTTTCGAATATAAATTTTGGCCATAAATTTCAGATTATTAGAAAAGTTTTATAGTCCTTCTTGCTTCTTAAATCACCCAACCTCCTGTATTAGTGTTGTCGTTGCACCAAGTTTCTGCCCCAAAAACTGCTGTTGCTCGGTGAGATTGCAGCTGTTTTTGTTGCCGAACTCTTCAACTGTTGTTCGGGGGCGCTGTTTCTGGTGTTTTCATCGCATGCTGCACCCTCGAATATCCGCTTCGAGAACATACACCCCCCAAAAATCGTCCCGGAAATGGACCTCTTTCTTCAAATTCCAATAACAAAGTCTTGTAGGGATAGTTCCACCATTTTCAACAACTATAATTTATATCCTGGGCCACCGCTGCTTTGGGCTTGATATAGAGCAAAGCTTCCTCGCTGTATCGTCGTAAATAGGACATTTAATGCGAAGGAAGAGAACGGAAAAATGCAAAGAACAAAATAAATAAATTGTTTCAATAATTTTCCCCCAGAGAGTAGCACAGTCGCGTGGAAAATATCGAAGGCGGTCTGTGAATTGTTTTCGAAAACACAGTGTAGTGTATTTCTGTGAAATTTCCCTCATACTTCATTAAGATGAATAGGTGTAGGGGATGCGGTTTTGAAGCTAATTTTCCTTGAGGAAAGTTTTGTATTCCAAATGCGAACTCCTACATCATTCATCTTCATTATTCGCAGTGGGCTGGCCGGAGAGTAACACAGGCGAAAATGTTTCTATATGTGTCTGTGTGGGAATTGAAAATGGGTCATTCCCGAAGGTGGTTCGATTAATTATTTTGCTTGTTGCCTCCGCTTGGGGGTTTCAATTGGAAAGAAGTCAATTGTAAATATTGACAAGTTTTCATGTTTTCATAAAAATTTAGGTGAAAAATGACAAACAAGAAAATAGCTTTGGAAAAGGTTTGAATTGATTATTTTTGGGACCATTTTTATGATGTTTTTGAGGAAGACACGGCAATAACCCCATTTAGGTTTCAGAACTTTGATATGTGGATTTGAGAAAGAAGGTGAATTTCATTTTTTTCAAAAAAAAACAAGGGAAATGTAAAAAATAGAAAAAAGCTTTCGGATATATTTTCTTTTTCTAGTTATGAAAATGACGGGCCAACCGAAAAAAAAACAATTATGAAGTAAAAAAATAAAGTTGTCTCTTCTATATTTTTGGATATGCAGAAACAGATTAAAAATGTGCGTACTTTTCAAAAGGAAAAATCGATTCGAAACACTACCTGGTTTAAGCCGAGGTACGCCTGCGGATATCTCGACCAACAACGGCAAGAAGAGTTAAAAGTGTGATGGCAAGAAATCGCCACGTCTTTTCCGATCGAATTTATAATAATCTCCAGAGTATAGTCCACAAATATCATTAAGTATTGAGAACCAGTGGCAACGTTGCCAAATTTCATCAGAAGTGGTCAGTTTTACAAGGACCCTACAACGAAACTCCTGGAAGCAAGCAAGGATCAGAACCGTCTTCTCAGCAGGAAAAAATGCAGCATGGGAAAAGAAGAGCCCCATTAAGGACATGGAAAGCTGTTACTGTAACAATGAATTTCGAACGTTTTACCAAAAGGTAAATAGATACTGTCAAGGCTACAGAACTCGAGCTGAAGGGAACATCATAATAAATCCCGAGTATATGCTGAGAATATGGCAAAACATATTCGGCAGACTTTATAACGGCGATGACGACCTAATTTCACTTTGAGGGAGTATTAACCATTCTAACCCGTCAAAAAAAACGAAATTTTTGTGGAGGTATCTATCTAAAGGCCGAGCTGGCTAAAGAATTTAGAAGTTTGTTGACAAATTGGATCTAAAAACAGGCAACATAGTTATTCCGTCTTTTTAGCACTTAGGGGGTATCTAAGGAATGTTTTTTTTTAGAGGCATAGAACTTTTTTTTAAAAGTAAAACACAACAAATTTAACGAAGTGACTTAGTTTTGGCTCACAATTTTAATTTAAAAAAAAAAATTAATAAATAAATTTATTGGCGCGACTGACTGCTCCAAGAAGGAGCCAAGGCCTAGTGAATTATACTCTCAACCATTCCTGTTAACGGACCTACAATTTACCGCCGAGTCCGAACGGCTACATGAGATGCACTTTTCCGAGACAAATTTTTACTCTTGGAGGTTTTGTCAGTTAATCGCAAAAGGAAGTAGCTCGGAAAAAAGGTGGCTCTGAGCGGGAGTCCAACCCAAGCTTTTCGATTAGCAGTCCTACACACTAACCACTAATCCACTAAGCCACTAAGCATAGAACTTACATTTGACGGTTCCCTACAAAAAGTAGTCCAAAGGCGTCAAATCACGTGAACGAGATGGCCAATTCACTGGTCCATTCCTTGAGATTATTGGGTCACCAAACGTTTGACTCCACAAAGCGATGGTTGGTAAGCGAAGTCTGGCATATTGCGTCGGCCGTCTTGTTGGAACTCCTACAAATGATTACCAATGACACGAATCACAAATCATTTGCCGGTAGCGTTCGCCATGTTTGGTAATGTTGGCACCGGTTTGGGATATAAAGACAAATGGGTCGATGAAGCCTTCGGCATGCGCCCCGCACCAAACAACTTCCAGTTGATTATCAGCACATTCACCGAACACACCACGCAATGTTGGAACTTATATGGATGTAGGCCAACACCATTTTTAAAAAAATTTCCAAATAGTGGGTCCTCTATCACACTCACGTCTACAGCGGCGATAACTTTATCTGTACCATAGAAAAAAGAACTGCGACCCGTACCGACCATGCCTTGCAAACCCTGAAATTTTATTTTGTGTATGTGAATATGGGTGAGATTCGTATGAGAAGCCGCCAATCAGCACCTTATCAGCCATATGTTTCGTGCCCACAAAAATGCAAACGTATTAGTAGTCCCATAAGAAATGTACAGGGACCGGTGGACATATGTCGCTGAAAGGGACATTTTTCAGTTTGTACGCGAAGAGAGAGAAGTATCCTCTCAGTTGTCGTTCTTGATTCTTTTTTCTATGATCTGTACGCACGGAACAGCTCGATTTGAATGAACCACATTTCATGAATCTATCCATAGTATTGCGTATAAACCGATCAGATGGATGATTACGCGCATCGTAAATTTGGCGAAGTGCTGGTGTAAGATTTTGCATGGTGATTTGCCAAAGTATACTAAAAAAAAAGTCAAACACAATTCATAAGTATGACAACTAGTTTGACAGTTATCCTTATCTGAAGTTCTATTCCTCTAAAAAAAACACCCTTATTTGATAGCATTATTATGGTTTTGAAGTAGATTACGCCAAAGTATTCTGCGTGCAATACTGATTGGCTACGTCACCAGAGCATTTGTTGGTCTGTAAGGCTTGGAATCCGAATAAACTCAGTTTGAACGAACCCAATGACGTTGTTGGTAGTGTTGTGGTTTGGAAGTATTTTGCTTTGATGTTTGATATTCAACCTTGAAAACGCTTGCAAAGTTTAGGAACCAATTATTTTCGAACATAACAAATGCATTTGAATAAAATAATGCGAATTTTATATTCGTAAAGTAACAATTCAAAAAAATTCTTCAGAAAGTGTTTTTTGAAATATTTCTTCAGATGAAAAAATAATATTAGAACTTTCTTTTATATCGATTTTTTCCACTTCTGAGCACAGTCGTTTTGAATTAAAGCACAATTCACAAAATTAACCATAAAATACTCAAATCAAATCAGTTCCTGAATAATGGATTTGACGTTGATTTGTCTCAATGAAGAAAGCTATTATGAATTGAGAATGACAGCAAACAACCACATTATCACATAGCTCATCCAACAAAACTAAAGTTTTTCATTTTATTTTGATCTCCAAACTAAAACAATCTTACTCAGAAATTTGCAATTGTCCAAAATATCTCAAATATTTATTCCAAAATAATACCACCAATTCCAGAAAATATTTATGATCCCTCTCTGATGACCCAATTCAATTCCCAAACAATCTCTTCCAGCGAATTGCTAAACGGAATTCGAAAAATTCGTATGCATAATCGCAATCCAATCAATAAGTCAATCACCCTCTACCTTCAATTCCCCCATAATCTGCATAGCATTGCACCTCACAGTTGTGGGCGCCAACCGTAAGTTGCTCGACCGATCGGCTTCTTCCCCGCGGACATTTTCTTATTTCCTCGAGACAACAATGGTATTTGGGCCATTAAGTCGCGTCAAAAACAAATTTCGCTTTGACCCGCCATGTGGCGCGGCATGGCGGAGGGAACACCGGTAGGAAGAAAAAAAAACCAAACAAACCAAAGATACAAAATCGAAATAAGATAGAACGAATATCTGGAGAAAACAAAAATACCTTAAATGCAATTTCTGAAATTCTTCCACGTTTCGCCAATAAATGTGGAAATAAATTCGAAATTTGCCATCATGGTGTACTTGGCTTTTGAATATCCCATGGGATTCTTCGGGTTGGGATGTATCTTTTTTTGTGTGGAGCAAGGAGAGGTGAAAACGTCGACGACTTGTGGTTTTATATCTTAATAATCCCATGCATTATATTCTCAAGGATTGGCAGAAAAAGAAGAAAGGTGACGAAGGGGTGTCGATGTCGGATGTTCTCCAAACCCATCATCACTCAACGACATAACCATCATCATCATCTTTTTGTATCTTTTTTTTTTGTTATTTCTTAGATACATATACTTTCTCATGTCGAAAAAGAAAGTATCTGTTTTGCTGAGTCTTGCATCTTCTGTCAAAAGAGGGTAACCTCTTGGAATAATTTTACACGATTTTGTGTGACTCGAATGAAATGAACGTGTATTGTAGATACTTTTGTGTATCTCATCAATCTTCAATTGGTTTTGCAAAAATAGGCAAAGCAAACAAGATTCCAACAACAAAAAAGAAATAAAAGCTAAAAATATCGGTTAAAGAAAAAATGCAAAAAAAAATTTAAACTCAAAGTCATACTGGGTCTTTAACCCTTTCTATTGACTTCGGAGTTTCGATGAAGAATGAAAGACGAAGATACAAGCAGAGAAATGTACTTCTACTTTTTATCTCAGATGACGAGATATTTGTGGTCGACAGGTCGTGTGAAATTCATCCATTCGACATCGACATCGACATTTCTCTTTTTTGCCTGCGGGATAAGCCATAGGGTTTAGATCTTTTGAATGTAACCCGACAACCGAGAAAAGAGAGCTTTTCTTGTAACCTTTTCCCAAAAGCAAGTATATACATACAGCAGGTTCCGGTTTCCATTTGCTGAAGAATTTTCAATTGTGTTCCTTGGAAGTGGTCTTAAATAAAACATAAGTGAAATGCTTAAGGTCTTTGTTACAAGCGATGTTAAATTTGATCCTTTTTCCCAAACATGAATTATGCCTTTTATCCTTAGAGTCTCGTAAGACTTCTAGGAATTCTTCATCACACATATACATATGTATATTTGATGACATCTGCCAAGAAAATGTCCTTTCGGCAATAAGCGATTTAAGGCCAACAAGCTTAGATGTACTCTGCTTTTGGCTTCTATTGTATTCAATTTATTGATAATGAGGAAGTTTCAGGAATTTTCTGGAAATGTAGTTCATTTTGTAAAATTGGAAAATAAGTTTTTCAAATTATAAAAGGTTATTTACTGCGTTGGATGTCAGGAATTGTATGTATAGATTCCAGGATCCTATAGGTAAGTCATTGTCGGTGGAATATGAAAGTTTTTGAGGTTGTAGTGTTTCTTCTTTTCGAAAGGCTATGGATCCATTCACGACCACTTTTACTCTCTTGGATAATATTCGTCCAAATCGAGCCCGTACTGTGCGTACAGAAGAAGCCCTTGACGCTGTAAACGAGATTGGGACAGAGGAGCCGAATTTATCGATCAGACGCCGTTGTCAGCAAATCGGTCTCTGCCTGTCCACTATTTGGAAAATTTTGAAGAAAGATCTTGGCCTACATTCAGGTAAGATTAAACTGTTGCAATAATAAACGACAGCGGACCATCAACTGCGTGGTGTTTTCGGTTCGGTGAACGGGCTGAGAATCAACTGGTAGTTGAAATAGATTTGTATCGTCAAATGATCTTCAAAGATGATGCTCATTTCTGACTGAGCGGTTATGTTAACAAGCAGAATTTTCGTTTTTGTATTCCATGTCATTGGAAATCTTTTGGAGGAGAAATGGTTCCAATGAGATGGCACAACATGGCATACAGCGCTTACCAACCCTCACCTTATTGAGCCAAACGTTTGGTGACAGAACCATCTTAAGATATGCACCTCCTTTGTGGGATTACACCTTTGGACTACTTTTTTAGGGGGTACCTCAAAATCTTCGGTCTATACTGATATACCAGCAACGATTGATCATTTAGAAACAACATGCAACTCACTATTGATAAAATAGGATGAATATGCTGGAAAAATTGGTTCAAACTTGGACAGACAGGATGGCGTTCATTAGGCGCAGTCGCGGAGGCCATATACCAGAAATTATTTTTTTAAAATATAAGCCAAATAATTGTATTTGTTGTGTACTATTTTTTTAAAAAAAGTTCTTTCTATGCCTCTAAAAACAACAGTACTATATTGCTTTGTTGAAGTTGGAACTGTTTTGAGTTCAATGCAGTGTCGGATACAGGGGGAGAGCAACTGGTGCGATTGCCTCTCCTGGGAAGTTCTACATTTCACATTCATAACATTTCTTATTATTAAATTGGCTTGTGTTTTCATCTCCGAAACAGGGGTTGTTTTGTAAATACTGTCCTTTATTCGTGATTGGCATTGTTGGAGGTTGTCAAAAAACTGTGCAGTGCTTAATAAACTAACTTCAATGATATTGTTGGGTAAGATGAAGATTTAGAAAACGATGATAAAAACATTAACCACAAATGAGCTGTTGAGGCTGAGACTGTGTTTCTTCACACTTATTAAAACCCAATCTTGTAATTAGTTAATCGTGTAGTTCTGAAGCGTCTCAAAAAGGTAGAAGAAAACAGGACCGCTTTCGTTCAATATTAGAAATCATCATTTTTATTTTTTTGACGGCAAAATTTAGTATTTAGTCGTCATAGAGATGGTAAGCTATAGATTTCAAAACACAGATATTTACAACCAATCTAACGTGGCTTACGGTCGAAGGAAATTGTAGAGAACTTCTAAGGTTTCCAGTGCCTGCTTGAGATTGAGAAAGGAAATTAGAGCAACATTTACAGTCAGCTTCTTCTAATGGTTCATATAAGGAATACAACACGGAAGAGATTTTTTATCAAATATTAAGTTTCCCACCAGATATTACGATACGTGCACGAAGGTAATACATTCATGAGGATATTCAAGGAACTAGTTTATTCTAGAACTAACGAAGAGTACGAGTGCGATGAGGAAAACTGGAGAGAAACCCGAAAAATATAAACTGCCGAAAAGAAGTTGGATGTAAATTCTACATCTAAGGAGTTATTCTAACTGGCAAAGGCATTGGCCAAATTATTTTGTCCAGCTAAGGAAGAAACTCAAACTTCCTCTTAAAGAATATCTCGAAGATCGAAAACTTCTCCATGACCGTAGGTATGGCTTCCACAGCAACCGTTCCACTGGAGATCTGATGGCATATCTCACCGAACAATGGAACAAATCTTTACATCGCTTTGGTGAACGAAAGATTATTGCTCTTGATATTTCTAAGTCATTTGATAGAGTTTGGCATGAAGCTCTCTTATCGAAAATGCCTGCTTTTAGGATCGATGATACTCTTGTTCGTTGGATTAGAAGCTATCTTCTGGACCGTTCAATACAAGTTGTATTGGACGGATTCAAGTCTGATTCTCACAAAATAAATGCTGGTGTGCCCCAGGGCTCTGTTCTATCTCCGACTCTTTTCCTCATTTTTATAAATGATCTTCTGTCTGTTATTTCTAATCCACTTAACTGTTTTGCTGACGATTCTACCCTCAGCTTTTCATATTCGTTCGATAATTCACGTCCTTCGCCTTCGGAAGTAATAGGAATAGTGTAGAGTTTAATGCTTAGAAAACTCAATGCTGTCTTCTGTCGTTAGAGCTAAATATACCCCAAATGCCATTGTCCATGAATAGCACTTGCATCGAAAAAACCGAAAAGCTCCCATTACTTGGTATGTGTGTCAACGACGACCTCTTGGAACGACCATATATTTGAGATCGCTAAAAATGCTGCTAAGTGCTTAGGTTTTCTGTATCGGTGTAAGAAGTGTTTTTCTCCTTCTGATCTGGCTACAATTTATAAAGCGTTTATAAGCCTTAAACTCGAGTATAACTCCTACCGGCAGGTGCTTTGCAAACATCGCTTCACCTGCTTGATAGAATACAAAATCGAGCCGACGGCAATGTTTTATGTCTTTCCTTATTTTATTGTTTCTTTTATAAAAAAATGTTCACTCGAAGTAGCCAGCTGCATTCCTCCCCTTAAAAGTTTCTTCAGTAATACTCGTCTAGCAAGGAAAGCACATCAGTTCACCCTTGAGTCCAATTTCTGACGTACCGTGAAATATAGGGATTCTTTTTTTAGCCGAACAACACGAATTTGAAATAGTTTACTCGGTGAGATTTTCCCTTGCCATTTTGATCTGCAAGCATTCAAAATCAATGTTAATCGACACATCCTATCCTTCTCCTCCTTGTCTCCCTAATGCCCACGCAGTGTGCTCTACATTAAAAGGGAAACAAATAGTCCCTTGTGCGCGCGTTAATTGTAAAAAAAATGATGAGTAGGAATAAGGACCCACGTATGTCCTGCTATGGCTGTATAAGTTCGAGGTGATGTCACGGTGATTCAAAAAGAAGCGAAGAATGCCCTGAGCTACAATCGCAAACTAAACAACTCCATTTTTCGAAGTTCCGAAGTACCTGCCTTTCGAGAAGCTGCACCTCATGTAAGAGGTAATAGTATTCTTCAAATCTCACTCATTAAACCGGAAAGAAAAACTGAAGTTATTTAAAGCAATATCTATAACAAAAAATTATTTAAGCAATAAAAACAAACAAAAATACATAAATCCATTCTTACTTTAACATTTTATAGAACAAGAAATTTATAATTGAAATTGAAAATCGAGTCAAGGGAAGAGAATGAAAATTGAGATTGATTGAGATTCGAAAGCGGTCATTTTATTTCATGTCGGTTATTTTTCACTGTGAAATAGTGAAGAAGATACCAAGTCAAGCGGAGTGGCGGAGTAGATTTTTGATTTTTCTTAAAATCGAAGTAAATTTGCTTCGATTGAAGCAAAGGTTCGTACCCTGCTCTTGACCTTTCTTCTTTTTTCTTCGTATAAATTACACGACAATTGACCCTCCCCCCTGATCGAAATCCTAGATCCGCACCTGGTTCAATTTTTTTAATGGCTAAAACACATACGTGCTTTAGAACCGACTTAGTCCCGTTACGTATATAAAGCTTTAGAGCGCTGTTCTGTCATCTTGAATGGAAAAAATATTGTAAACATAAAAAAATTCCAATTTTAACGTAAAATGTAAGAAACCGAGCAAAAGTTCATTTAATTCGAATTTGTTTGTACATGATTCGCTATGTTACGTTATTCTTACATACTTCAAACAAAGCGTTTGTAGAAAAAGCAGTATTGTGATAAACTTTAAACATTTCCGTATATTTGAACTTTTTCAAATTGTCAAAGTCGGTTGTAAGGCGTGATTGTGTTTCTACTTTAAGAGTAACGAACATGCTTATAACAAAGCCAAGCTAACAATCAGCGTTTTAATCAAAATTCTAGTAAATTTTTCAAAACCACAACACCACTTTCAGCGTCATTGGTTTCGTTCAAGCCTAGTCTGTTTGGATTCCAGGCTTTTTATGGCAATAAATGCGCTGATGACGTAGCCAAGTTAACAATCAACTTATACGCTGAACACTTGGGCGTAATCCACTTCAAGACCATAATAATGCTACTAACTACAAGGCTTCGTTCAAGTTGGGTCTGTTTTGGGTTCTTTACCTCTCAGAACAATGAATGCGCCTGGTGACGTAACGTGGCACGTAGAATTATAGGATTTTTTTTTATTTTCCACGACTTTTGATCTTATGTGATCGGTAGGGATGGTTTAAGTATTAGCACTCCTACATTTGTAGTAATTACTTCATCACTGAGAGAAAATAGTTGATGATTTGAACTTTCTGTTTAACTAGCTTGCAGCAAAATTGTCTGGAGAAATTAATCAAACAGTTTGAGACAGTGATCCATCATGAACTGGAAACTTTACTAAAGAAGATCCATAAGCCACAAAAAGAAAACCACAAAAAAAACAAACTTCCTTCGCTTCTGTCTACCAGACTAAGAACAATAGAGCAAGAGTCTCCAATATGAATGAGGAGATTTTGAGATTCAAGGTCCATATCTTCTTTTGATAGCACGATAAATTAACATCCCTGAGTTTTACTTTGAAAAATTCCTTGAAAGAGAACTTCTACAGATTTTTGTATTCTTTCAAGTGTATTGTAAAAGCATTTGCGCGGTAGATAAGGTGTTTACTTACTAATCCGCAGATCGTGAGTTCGACTCCTCGCCTGGGGACCTATTTCTCAAAAACGCTTAGTGCAAACTAGATGGACGGCATGGATTTTAACTGAGAAAATAGTCAGCTAGTTTTCGATCTACTGCACCAAAAAAATCTATCCTGTCTTTCTATTTCTTCTAACTTAACGCACTGCTCTAATTCTCGATAAGTGTATTGGAAATCCGATTAGTGCGCCCCTATAATAAAATAAAAGGCACGACTGGGTCGCACGTACTTGCCCCCGTGTGCTAATCCTTTTTGGGTACAGTCGTCTTTTTGACAAAGATTTAATTTTAATGTTTTTTTGACGTGCAACTTCTTTAGAATCGTTGTGGTTTGAAGCTCGAACGAACATGCGTCACGATAAAGGGATAAACACATAAATATATAGGATTATTAGCTTTTGCAGTTTTTTAGTGTACTATCTTTCTTGTTGTTTACCGTTTATAATATAATTTGCAAATAGAAAGATATAAAGGACTTTTTTCAGCTTAATTTTCATTTTGGTATGGAAAAATTTGAACAACTGGCATAAAGATTCGTCGGAATCAGCAGTAGGGCAATAATGCTAGGTATAGGGACCTAAAAAGGTCCCAATAACAATAATTTACTTTTTGAAATCAAATTAACTAAAATAGCTTAATTATGTTTGATGGATCGATAAACGTATGGTGTGGATAGGTTTTAATGGAATTTATTAAGGATATTAGGTACCTAAAATAAGATTGGAAGGAAGGTAGGTCCTAAAAATAAGATACGTGTTCCAACTACTGTTAAGCGAGTAGGTATAGAGACAATATTAAAAGTTAACACAGTGGTTTTGTTTATTTATAGGAAGGTGTAAACTTTTGTTTTCTCGATTGAAATTTTTGCATTCAGTAGTAATCGAATAGTTTTTTTTTATTTGTTAGTTGTTTTTGTGTGTTTATCAAAGGCTTCCTTATTTATTCTGTGCTTTTATGATGATGAAAAATACTTTAAAATACGTAAGTATGTATGTAATGTAGGTTGTCACTTTCTTTTATTTGACTAATGGCTTGGCTAGGGCTTAGCCGAGCAATATGAAATAAAATGTTGGGGAAAAAATTTTATAAATCAAAAAAACACTATTCATAACGTTTTTTGGAAAAAATGTTGTAAGCCATCTTATTTCTTTTTCTGTTTTCTATTTTATGAATTTTTCATTTCAAAATTGTTCGACTAGTGTTTTCAAAAAAATGTTTTTTTTTGAAAAACTTTTCGAAAACATATTTTAAATTTTTTTTGAGTATGTCAGTTTTAAGAAATCTATAGTTTATACTAGGAGAAAAATTTAAAACAAAATCTATAAATTCGTTTTCAAAATATTCAAAAAACAAAATATTTAAAAAAAAAAAATATTAAAAATTAATAAAAAATGGTTTTGAAAATTTTAATAAGCAATATTATTTAAATCATAAAACACTACATAAATTTCATCAAAATTCGTCAATTAGTTAACGAGAAAGTGTGATTTTAAAAAACCGGTCATATGGGAGGTACCGTTATAAAACTTTTTCTGAAAAATCCATTAAAACTAAAAGATAGATTTTGCATGGAAAACATCATTCTGAAAGTTTTATCAAAATCGTAGGAGCCATTTTCGAGAAAAATAAGTTTTTCATTAAAAGTTATATGGCAGGTACCGTTAGTTTTGGAGCTAGAATGCCAATTCCAAAAACTGTCGGGTAGAGCACTCTAAAAATACTATATACCAAGTTTGAATCAAATCGGCCCAACCGTTTAGGCTGTAGATATCGATACGGACAGACAGACAGACAAACAGATAGACAGACAGACAGACAGACAGACGGACGGACTTTCCGGACCCACTTTATTTGACTTCTCTATCATCGTAATGTCATGTTTGATTGTTAGATTTTTTTTTTTTTTACGAATGCATAAATTGCCTTATAGTCTCTATAAATCGCAAGTAAAAAAGTCTGCTGATGGTTCAATCTAATATTTCATACAATTTTATAAAAACTTCCCTCTTTCAACACTACTCGGCAACTCCTAAAGAAATTCCGTTTCTAATCCTGAATTATGAACCAATTTTAATCATTTTCCAACGAAACTTCTTGAAAATTCCTCCACGACCTCATGCACCAGGGGTCCTGAGATGAAATTCCTCACCTCTTCCACTACCCGGCCGGCGTGCGTTCCCTGGTGGGAAAAAACTTTTTCGCCAAAGCAAACTCGCATAACCAAAAATGTAATTTCACCTTAAAAAAGAGAATATTTTCATAACAGATAATTAAAATGGACGCAAATATTGTATAAATGAACCTCTTATTCGTTATCTTTTAATATAAAACAGTCCAGTCCAATGGAAAGTCGGTATGAGTTGGTATCAAAAGGCTTCCTCGCACGCCGCACAGCCCTCTGTTGGGCAATGAGCACGTCTAATAATAGTAATTATCTCTGCACCACAAAACTTTTCCCTTTGAATGGGACACCTCGTCCTCATTGGTTCTCCTTGTGCGCCATTGTTTTTTTTTTTTTTTTTAGAAAAGTTTCTCCTATTGTTCTGGTTCCAAGCCTAACTATAAGTTCTGTATTGCCGCTAGTCACAAAGCGGTAACAGGGACGGGGTATCCTTATCAAGGCTTTTACGTTTCAGCAAAGATGCATTACACAAAGTTATATCTTTTCCTTCTCCTCCTCCGTCTCTTTCTACTTTGTCTGTCTGTCTGTGGTCTGCACACATAATTCATTATGCAACCGCACGAGATATAGTAGTAGCGGCGCTGATTTTTAAACACAACTTTCTGTGTTGACTTTTATTTGTGCCTCCTGGAACGCAAACATTCATCCAGACAGAGACAGAAACATCGACACAAACATATTATATTCGTCACAAATGGCGGACGCGGGCAAACCGTTATTTGTGGATTTTATTGCATACAACAGTCACGCAAAATGAGTGATGGATATGCTTGTGTGTTGTGCGCCAGATGATGACGATGAGATGGCGCTGATCACAACGGTACACAAAATTATAAAAAAAAAAATATAAGAACGAGGGTGTAGGGATGTGATATGATTTTTAATGATGTAATTAAGTGTGCTCCAGAACGGAGGTTGCCAGAGTGCATCATATGTCCAGATGATGACAAATTAACCTGGAACCGTTTTGGAAGGATGGGAGGGTGTGATACTGTGCAGAGCATCGAAGCGAGTCCACTTGGAAATAGTAATCCGATTAGTTTGTGACACAGCTACTGAAAAAGGTGCAATGGTATGCTGTATGCTGCAGAATGAATCGGAGTAGGCTATGTCTCGTTGAAGTATCTACTGCAGGGTGTTCTTTGGGAGCATATACGTACGCAAGTTGATAGCCAACAAGCAGGGAAGCTTTATTTCTGCTCGTCGTACTTTTTTGCCATTTATATTTAATACTTAGAGCGAGGGAAAGTATCATCATCACAAGTGAGTTTCTATAAATGAAACAGAGTAAAAGTTAATGACCGTCCAAGTGTCCCGGTGGTACAGCCCGTCTGTGGATGTCCATTTATCGTCGTAGTTCGTTGACTTGTTTTGTGATGTCAATTAACAGGAATTATTAATACTGTTCTTTATATCAGCGAGAGAGATTGGCTTAGAAGACAAACCTAAAGACACTTAGATGAAAAGGAAGAACCAAGTAATGAGATTTCATTATCACTGTCATTGGGAGATGTTTAACAAAGGTTATTGTTCGAAGCTTATTTATGGAGGAAAACATGGTTGAATCTAAGAAAGTTGACTTTAATGGTTTTTGAAAATTTCATATAATATTTGTTTAAAAAAAGCTTTTTACCTTACGTAGTCTTTCTGTCCTTGGAGGACGCTCTTGGTTGGTCCTTTTTGAAAATTTTCAAAATTCTTTCGTTTTGAAAAATTAAGTGCAGAGATTTGAAACAGGATAACTAATTCTTAGGGGAATTGGAGATATTTTAAGAAGTTTGACTTGTGCTGGATTAACTGGAAATATGTTAAGTATATAGCAAAAGGTTAACGTAGAATACATGGATATAATAACCATTAGGATAGGAGATTTGACATACAAGTGATTACACCCTCCGCTTGTTATATGCGATTTTCCGTGGGGCTGCTTCAATTTTATTAGGTTAATACAAGCTTAACTTAAACACAACTAAACTTAAAAACTAATTAAACTAACTTAAGTTATAAGGAGGAAGGATGATGTAAGAGGTGGGCTTTCAGACAAGGACTTGGAAGGTCGAAATCAAAAAGAGGAGAGATTGAATTGATTTTAATCAACATGCGGGTTAAAGGTTCATTCAGACCATAGGATGAACGATGGGGAGGAACGTAAACAAAATCCCGATGATCTAATGTTGCGTTGGTTAGTGTTGAACAGGATAAGATCAAAAAAAAGGGGAACAATTATTGGCACCTGTAAGAAGCCGATGAATGAAAATGATTTCAAACGTATTCCCACGAATTTCAAGAAGGTTTGATTAATAATTTTGAGTCAGTCAAGGTAGGGTGGCAGAGATGAGAGCAGTTTAGATTCATAAAGACCCCGGAGAGCAAAGAGCAGAAAACGTTATCAGCTCGCATTTGGCAATATTAAGTTCGAGAAAATTCTTACTGTTCCAATTGACAAATGAAATGAGTACATTTTGAAGCAGGAGAGGATCACGACTAGAGGAGATCACCCTCAAAATTATAACGTGAGGGAGATAGAAGATGAATTAATTATCTTTTCTACATAATTAATGGCAAAGATCAACAAGAGAGGTCCAAAATGGCTACCTTGGGGTACCCCAGAGGTGGCCAAAAAAGGAACTGAAAGAGCCGAACGAAATCGAAATATGTATTAGCGGTTGTCAAGATACGATGATATCGATTTGTGAAGGTTAGGAATGAAACCGACAAAGGAAAGCTTGAAAAGAATTAAACAATGAGATTTTGTCTGAAGTCTGTAGTGATGACGTCTACTTCGTTATCTTTTTCCATCGCAGAGAGAAAACTCAACAAACTCAACAAGATTAGTTGTGGTAGAAATTTCTAACTAAAATATCAGAGATTTGCATTGGAAAGAGAGTACATATATCATATAGAATGCTTTCGAAGAGCTTGGGGATATGAGAAAGTTTAGCGATGGGTCGATAGTTAGAAACTAGGTGTTTGGGACGTTTTTCATGGACGGGATAGTGGATATTTTCCATATAGCTTATACAAGTTATTAATAGGAAGAGCCAAAATCGAGCAACATTTTTAAGTAAAATGGCCGGTATACTCGTCTTCAATTTCAATGAAGTCTAGTATGAGGTTTGTGTTTAAGTTTCTTGAGTGTTGAAAACTTAGATTAGCCTGAGCAGGTTTTACTCTACAAAATACCGGCAAGTTGTGAGTTTTTGATATGGTGTTCAGGATGCTTGGTAGATACCGAAATAATATTCCAAAACCACCCCCTTCCCGCCCCTGCACAATCTCAAAAAAGCATGAAAATCGGAACTTTTTTCATTCATTCGTAATCAACGTAAAATGACACAATTAGATTCGGTGTATAAAGTTTTTTGTACAACCAATAGCTACAGAACTATGAAGCAGCCAAAAATGGCCAATTTGGGTACTTCCATAAATCTTATTCTTTTACGTTTAAAGGGTGATAACTTCGTAACCCTTTGATTGAGCGCAAAAGTCCTCAAAATCATTTTTGTTGGAAATGTTATTACATATATATTTCATACTCCACTTTTCATTTTGTGACCGCAATGAGGGTTCATTTTAACTTGCGTTGCATTCCAGTAATGTATGTACGCGGCGTACCTATGCATATTATGAAGAACTCAGCTTTTTCAACTTTTTGAACGATTATATCTCGGAAACGGTGTTTCTTATGAAAAAAAAAGTATTAAGCCACTTTTTATAGATAATTACATGATTTACATTTTTGTCTCATAAAACTAATCGTTTTGGTAAAAAATGCAAATTTACTGCTGACACACTTTATTTAGAATGGTGTTCCAATTCAGCTCTATGCGAATTATTGCAACCTCAACCACATTGTTGGGCTAAATTGACGGGGCAATTAGTATTTACCAGGTTCTCAAACAACCATTTTTTTTTAAATAAATGTACATAAACCGTTGGTCCAATTTCCGTATAATTTATTCCGCCATTACTGTTTTATTTATGACATTTGTATGCGATCCTTAATCACATTAAAACACCAAAGATTGACTTAAACTTGGACCAAAATTGTCACCGCATTCATTCAGTGTATTACCCATACCATTTCCAACCTCCACCGCATATATCCCTCCAAAAATTCTATCCCTATGCTTGGCTATTTCCTCCTAAATAAACATCTCACTTCAGATCTGTTCCCTATAAATATTGTAAATGTGTATTTACGCACGTTACACAGATAACACTATGGCGACACACAACATGATTTATTCCCCCCCCCCCCCCCCTGTTTCATCAGAATTCTCCTCAAACAATTAAATCCGATTATTTTGTCCCAAAATAAGACCAAAAAAAAAAAGAAAAGTTGAAAGCCAAGCAAGTTGACATATTTTCTTAACTTAAATCGTCTCCAACCCATAATTATTATTCCACAGATGTCGCCACCAGCTCCACCACGCATAATAAGATTCCGAAAAGAAAATATACTTATATACATAAGTTAAGCAGAAATTGATGTGTGTGTGTGTGTAGGCATTTTATTTGGTTTATGTGGTTGGGCCTTCCCTGCGAGATGACATAAGGGCAAGGATATAAATAATATTTCGAGCACGGCTCCTTTGCCAGCGTTCCATATCACTGCGCATAAGGATCCCCCGAAGAGGAGGAATAACTTTTTTTTTCTGTCGTCCACCTTCGCATTAATTTGGACCGTTTTTTATGCCCCTGTCTTCTTATTTTTTTTACATTTTCGCCTGGAGACAGTTGAAACCCGCGGGGGTTGGAGGGGGAAGGATATAAGTCAAAATAGGTGCAGAGAAATGACATGTGTATGCTACGTTGCACATGGGTGGTAGGATTGTTGAGTTCCTGACGCGGACCTCATGTGAATCCGCAACGTTAAAGGATATGCAAAAAAACTCATAGGATTTGAGGATATTTTTTTGTGGCCATTTTGGGTTAATGCAAAAAACTAACATTGCAAAATTGCGGGGCAGGGGAACATTTGGAAAAATGTTTTCGTTGGCATTTTTTGTCGGTACCCTTTTTGCTGGTCTTACACGATTGTGTTTTATTAGAGTGGACGTGGTTTTTATGAGTTTACAAAAATTTCAAGACTGGTGACACATCTGAGTCGCATATGGATGTGTTTTAAATTTTTTTTTTTTTTACGAGAAAACTTCTAATGGGTTTGTTTTTTTATACTAAGGTGCAGAATGACAGCATAACATTTTAGAAACTTTTAAATTAGTTGCTGGCGTTCGCATAAAAAGACTCAGGACAGGTGCTATGGTTTGGATAAAAAGATGTGTGTTTTTTTGTGTGGAAGTTGTTGCTGATGTAATATTAATGAATTGGCTAAATAAATTTAATTTATTATTCCTACTCAGTTGGTCTCATAAAATGTATCAAACTTTATCTTGAAACTGTGCGAACTTAGTTGAACTCGTAATAGAAGGCTTTTAGAGTATTTTTCATCAAAGATAAATTTGATCATTTCGAAAAAAAAGGAAAATACAAACAATATTCCCTTGAGCTTAAGAAGGTTCTAATTGAAAATTCTCTCCTCAGGACTTAGGTCAGAAATGGTTGTTTGGAGCCTAAATATTAAATCGGTCCCAAAACTTGAAAAGCAGTCAGTCGATTAAATTTAAATTCGAACTGTCGCATAAGAATAGGCGTTTGTTTTTATTACTTATTACTTTACAGTCGACCAAACCAACGTTGCTCCGGCATAAAAAAAATTACAAGGCTTGACTAGGAAGCAATAATAAATACTCAGGCAGGTGATGGAAAAAAGTCCAGAATTCATCTCTCCAACATAATCAATATAATAACAATGAAGCAGTTTCGGTTGTGCGCGTATCATGCGAGAACGACACAACGAAATTAAACAATTTTTTTTTTATTAATAGAAAATTACCTCCAGTAACATAATACGACGCATTTGTTTAAATAAATTATTCAAATCTTTGTAAACTGGCCAAAGAAAAATTTGCTTACCACATCACGCAAAATGAGAGAACGTACGTTACGTACGATCTACGACGTATGTAAATTAGTTTTTTTTTATTGTTACAACTACGCCATACATTGGGTTGTTGCGTACTTCTACTCTAAAACAAAAGGTATCTTAGTATCTTCCGAAGCTAACGCAAGCAGAGCCCGCGGGCACAGCTAGTGTCTTATATATATTATAAATAAAACTCACGTGTCACGAAGTTTGTCGCCAATCTACTCCAAAACTACTGATCCGATTTTGATGAAATTTTCTATATAATGGACTCAATATTTTTAATTGCAAATTTAAAGAGCCACAGCAACGAATGGCTGGGTCTGCTAGTCTTTTTTATAGATTTAAAAAAAAAACACTTACAAAAGCACAGCCAGAATAGAATTTTTTAAGGCCATACAAAAATCGACATTCCAAAGAAAATTTAAGCTGGCCATGCCTAATATTACAAGTCATAATAAATTAGCCGGATTGCTGTTCACACCCATCAATGCCTTTAATTCACTTCGAGAAGGAGAAGCTATTCGGGACTGTGTTACGTCAACAAGGGGAAATATCGTCACTTAGGCTAGCCAGATTCAGCCATCCGTACAAGATTCTTTCACTCAGAGCAAGCAGATGGAATAAAACTTCGTACTGCACATAAATAAAGGGAAAACCGAGTACAAATCTGCGAGAAGAAGTGGTTCAAAATTAATTTTTTTTATGAAAAATGTTTCTTATGTTTATTTAATAAACTAGCATCTACCCGCTTCACAAATTCATGCATTCGTTGGGACACGAAAGCATAACAAACAAATCTTCAACCATACATCATTCCACACATAATCCTCTCCCAAAGGAACCGAACATTTTTTCGGGATAAAAAGTAGCCTATGTCTCAATCCAGCACAGTATCCATCTACATACCAAATGTCATCTAAATCCGTTAAGCCGTTGAGGCGTTATAAGGAAACAAACATCCAACAATACAAACATTCACATTTATAATATAAGGAGGATTATAATTTGTTCATCAAGTCGTCAGAATTGATGAACATTATGATATTTTCCATCACTTGTGTCAGAACTTTCGATTTTAAGTTCTTCTATTCCTGTCGGATATGCTCTTTCTATAGGTAGGCTTCAAGAGTCTGAGAGCTTTGCTTAAAAAAAGCCGGAATCGCTCGTAATGATTTTTGATAATTTGGCTGTTTGATATTTTGGGGGTTTCTTTGAAAACTTCGGCAACACCAACGATATACTTAAGAGATTATCATATAATAGGCCACGCCTGACAATATCTGGTGTTGTCTCAATCTCTTCAAAAGGAGCGGCTACAGGCCGCTGTGTTTATCCAGTTAGTGCCAGACGGCCGAAAAGGTGGAACACCTTGCAGCAGCCGATAATATTGTAGAAGAAGGACAACGCCTATACGTTTGAAGTTATGGGATTCAAATTTAAATGGCGTCGGCCTGTGATCGAAATGTATTGAAGAACTGCTTAGTTGAGGCCCGGACCAGATACCGGTTGTTGCGGCGATGATGGTGATGTTGGAGTATCAACACAAGTTTCAGCTGCTGTCGAGGTTACCAATGACACACAGTTGTTAAAATATTCTTGAAGGTTTTTGCCATTTTGTCATTCATTGTTTTACATTTTCTTGAATTATTGTTTGGAGGCCTATGTTTGGTTTAGCGGGTCTGTGACAAAATTCTTGCCATTGTCTGGGTCAAAACACGGCGAATATTCATCAAATCAAAACTGCCAATTTTGACCCATCAGTATACCAACCTTGTCAGAATAAGAATTTAGGCGTTGAGGTCTTACTAATGTGTGAGTGAAGTACATCATCGAAAGTGACTAACTCTATCCTGAAAATGCTGAAATCTTTTGTGATTAGATGTTTTCGATACATCCTTTGGAACTCCTGAGCTCGTCAAAATCCTATTGACAATTTTTTCGCAAGTAGGAAGTGGCACTGAGTTGGTTACATTTTCTGCGAAGTGAAGATATAAATAAAGTGTCCTATAATTATCATCAAAATAATCCTCCTAGACTTTCATTCTAAAATTTATTGGAAATTTTACATGCAAATTGACGATAGAAAACCCTGCTTCGTCAACCCCGGAATAGAGCTCATAGAGGCTTTTGATGTAAAAAAAGGACTCTGAAAAGGTGATGCACGATTGTGTGACATCTGTCACACTAATGGCCTAATCGCCTAATATATCAGTTTTTTTTTCGGAACTTACTGCACCACGAATGATGAACTCGAAAAATCAAATTGCACATGTGTTTTAAAAAGAAACGGGGTAAGTTCTATTTAGCATGAATAAAGTCCGGGAAAATGTAAATATTAAAATACCTAAGTGATTGGCTGAAGTTGAATCCGTAAAAACATCTTTAGAGATGGTAGGTACATTTAAAGGTGTTTAGAGGCTTTTAATTCTCGGATCAAAAAGAAGGGGACCCCGTGTAAGACCTTGGTCATCCTAATCCAATTTTATGGCGTCTCTGCGCCATGAACTCCCTTAAAATAAGATGTAGACGTTTTTGGACGTTTTGAACGAAACAAAGTTTTTCAGCTTTACTTACGGGCTTAGAGAAAGAATGTTCAACGACGGACTGTGACAACTGCACACCGCGAAAGACTAAGCACAAAAACTACGTATCGCACCTTAAAGATGTCTGGGATATTTCTTGAAGAGAATGCTCAGGCTTGTTTTAATGTAGGACACCTGGTTTTTTATTCAAGGTGTTGTTCTAGAGCTGTTCATTTGCTCCGGACTGAGACCAGAAGTTGATGAATTTCCTAGGATGGATCTTAAATTTTCCCAAAAAAAAAAAAAAAAAATTTAATCACTAAATAGTTGCTATTTGGTGCCGAAAAGCACTTGAGATTGAATGCAGGTCTGCAGGGGCGTTTCATCGCTTTCGAGACAACATTTGCACCTACCTAAGGTTGCGACTTCACCTTTTGAAGGAGGATTTTTTTTATATATGATATTTGCATTTTGCAGTTTTTGTGCAATATTTGAACAGAGTTTGGAGAAAATTTGTCATTCTTTATTGGGTTTGCCATAAACAGACTTTAAAGTTTTATAAGATGTTCTGTATCTTTATTGGCCTATTTGTAACAATCACTTTTATGACAACCGCCTTAACTGAACCTTACCGAACCTAACACAAAGGGTCAGAATTGACAATAGGATGTAACATAATGTCTTTCAGGTGACTTTCTTGATATCGTCTACCATAAAAGTTAGGTAATCCAATTCAGAAAATTCTAATGCACTCTTAAGCATTTCTATTGTGAGTAAGCTGGAATGGAAGGGACCCACAATTTACTGAAGCTTAGTGTTTTACGTGACATGCAACTTTCCGAGAATATATACTCTAAATTGGAGGACTGGATCGCACGTACTTGCTCATATGTGCGGTCACATTGTAGAATAAAATTTAAGAAAATTTAAGTCAACATCAAAGCATTTATTCGATTTTTGTGACTTTTGATTGTTTGAATAAATTACGTTAAATTGTTTAAATTATTTCATTAAACGCCATTTTATTTTTTAAGAAATGTAAAAAAGTGTGATTTTTTTCGAAATCGTATGAGTGGTTTTTAAATAAAACGGTTTTTTTAAACAACTTTTTTTAAAAAAACTAAAAAAAAATAATTCAAGAATACATTTTAGGCACAAACATAACATACATATATAAGAACAGAATTAAAAAAAAAAATTCACTTACCTGTTTTCAAAATATTGATTTTTCAAAAAAAAAAATATTAAAAACACAAAAAAAAAATTTCGAAAAAAAATTAATGCGAAATTACTTAGGTTACCTACATCTTCTTGAATATCAATTTTGATTGAAATCGGATCACCAGTTTTCGAGAAAGTCGTAGAAAAAAAACCGGTCCTATGGCATACAATATTGTTTTTTTTTTACCAAAATGTAATAATAATCTACAGTAGTGCACTGACCTTTTTCATAAAAATTCTTGGAGCCGTTTTCGAGAAAATAAGTTTTATATAACAGTTATATGACAGGTACCGTTAATTTTTGAGCTAAAAAAAATAAAAAAAAAGTTCTAATTTTGAAGACGATTGGCCCAACCGTTTAGGCTACAGTCCAAAATACATCCGTACAGACAGACAGACAGACGGACAGAATTTTGCCAGTAACTCAAATGTATTTCTCTATCATCGTTATGTCATGTTTGATTGTTATCTCAAAACTTTTTTTTTGCAGGAATGCATACTTTGCTTTATAGTACCTATAATCGCAAGTAAAAAATGACTTAAAAAAATATAAATTACGATAAACACTTAAAAATATCGCTTAAACCACCTAACAAGTTAAAATGAGTTTTAAAGATACAGTTTTAATTTCCTTTACTCCGTTATTCAGGAACCAGAATCCAATCCTTCCATTGTATCCTAGTTCAATCATTACTAACAAAAACACCACCCAGAAGCAGAAAAATTACTACCTGCACAATCTATTCTCTAGGAACTAATTTAAATGTGCATCCATACTTGATAGATAGAAAATCCCGCATTCATAACACGCCAATCAAAATTATATGTAGATACATTCCTTTTAACATCATGGCTTATTAATCAAAACCCATTTTTTTTGTTAAACCTATAAGCACGAACTCATCTGCCAATCTATAATTTTCCTTCATTACAAAAATATGAAATAACGCAAACATTGAGTAATTATCCAAGAAAGCAGACGACCCTCCTGCATTCGTTGCATCTGTAAGATACAGATACACCACACTGCAATACCGACAAAAACATCATCGTTAAAAATAATTGCAGATATCTATCTAACAGACTATAAGGAATATTATTTTTTTCATTTTAACACAGATCCGTCTGCGTTTAATCAACACACACACTACCATACACACATGCTTATGAGGAGGACTGAATGGTTAATTTCATGCTTAAGTAAAATTGTGGGGGGGGGTAAGTGGGTAGTGCAACTAAAATCTGTTGGATTTAGCTATCTACTAAGTGATAAATGGTCGAAAGCTTTGACACTTAAAACGCCCATTTGTGTTCTGTGACATATGATTGAGAATTATTTATTTTAATTAACCGACTCCAAGAGCAAATAGGGGTTAGCTGGAGCTGGAGCTCTGCATTCGGATGCGATTAGTTGGGTTGGGTTTTGGGTTGAGTATCTATGAGAAGACTCAACTAATCGATAAGATTGCTTTGCATCTCCGTTTCAATAAATATCTGGATATAATTACTATGTGACTTGAGATAAGTTGGTTTGTTTGGGAATTCCGAGTTAATTTTAATGGGAGATGACTACTTACTGGCAGTTGGTTTAGTATTCGTAATTGGTAGGGTTGACTTACCTGGAAATAGAAAAAAAAAGAAAATTGTAGTAGATGTGTGGATAGTAATAAAATAGATAAATAGAAATGTACATTTTATTAATTTGTTAATATTTTTAGTACATACTTACCTGTTATTTTCAGATTAGTTCTTTGTTAAACTAATACAAAAAGGGTTACCCTGTTTTTTTTTTATATAACATGCGCACGCAAAAGGGATTTGTTTGTTGCCCTTATAGTGCGCAAGCATAGAATGGTTATAGAAAGAAGGTGTCGATTAACATTGGTTTTTAATGCTTTCAAATTAAAATGGCAAGGGAAAACCTAGCCGGGTAAATCATCCCAAATTCGTGTTGTTCGGCTAAAAAAAGAATCTCTATATTTCACGTTACGTCCAAAATCGGGCTCACGGGAGAACTGATGAGCATTCCTTGCGAGACGAGAATTACGGGTGAAACTTTCAATGAAAGGAATGTAACTGCCTGCCTCGAGTGAACATTTTTTATAAATGAAACGATAAAATAAGGAAAGACATGAAAAGCGTCGGTGATTCAGAGGGGCAATTGTTTCAGAGACATTTCTATTTCCTATCAATCTTAACACTCTGTTTTGTATTCTATCGAGCAGGCGTAGCAACGCATAAGAAGCATCTGCTCAGAGTTGGCAGTTATACTCAAGTATTGGGCGTATAATCGCTTTATAAATTCTAGCCAGATCAGAAACACAAACAACAAACGGTACTGTTGCAATTGTAGGTCCGAAGACGACGGACTTGAATCATCAAACGAATATGAAGAGCAGAGGGTAGAGCAAAACAGTTAGGTGGATTAGAAGTAACAGACAGAAGCTCATTTATAAAAATGAGAAAAAGAGTCGGAGACAGAACTGAACCCTGGGGCACATCTGCATTTATTTTGAACACAAATTTTGTATACAACTTGTATTGAAAGATCCAGAAGATAGCTTTTAATCCAAAGAAACAAGGGTATCATCGATCCAAAAAGAACACATTTTCGATAAAAGAGCTTAATGCCAAACTCTATCAAATGCCTTGAATATATCCAGCGCGATAATCTTACTTTCACCAAAGCGATGTAAAGATGTGTTCCACTGTTAGGTGGGATATGCCATCGGATCACCAGTGGAACGATTACTGCGAAAGCCACACTGACGGTCATGGAGAAGCTTTCCGCTTTCGAGGTATTCTTTAAGCTGACGGTTAATCTAGCGTTTCCGTGACTTTTGAAAGAAGGGACGTAATTGTTGTGTCGTATGTCTTTTGTAGAATACTAGCTGACTGAAGTTAATATTATTAAAAAAAAAAAAAAAATAGAATCATTCATTAACTTTAGGAGATTTTACTGCTAGAAGATCAGTTCGTTATTTTTACAAACAATGCTCTAGCGAAATAGCCAGCTGCATTCCTCCCCTGAAACGATTCAACCGTAATACTCGAACTGCTAGGAATGCCCTTGAGCCTAACTTCGGACGTACTGGTAAGTATAGAGATTCTTTCTTTAGTCGCACCACACGAATGTGGAATGTTTTGCCAGGCTCTGTTTTTCCCTCCAATTTTTATATGCAGAACTTTAAAACTAATATGCATCTGTATATCCTCTTTTATACCTCCTCATTTCCCTAATGCTCGTGCGGTGTTTAAACATTTTAAGGGTACACACAAACTCCTTTCGCGCGTGTTAATTATAAAAAAAAATTGAAGAAGTACACCGCAAGGGGTTTCCTTCCCCTCTTCATATGTAACACATAATTAACTCCTCATGATCAAACTAAAAGTTTTTTTTTAGAGATATAGAACTTTTAGTTAGCAGTACTGTTTTAATTGACAGCCAGTTTGTTATCTGCCATTTGATTTATGTTTAATTTGGTTTGCCATTTCATCAGCCGAAGCCGCAGGTACATTTGGTGAATGGGCTCGAAACGAGATTGTTGCTGATCCCGATTTTCACAAGAATTTTTTTGTACAGCGATGAAGCTCATTTTTAGTTGAGTTGCTACGTCAATTAGTAAAACTGCCGCATTTGGAGTTTACATAATCCTTAAGCCATTGTTGAGATACCGCTGCCGTTATATCCGGAAAAATTAACAGTTTGGTGTGCTTTATAGCTTGGAGGAATCATTGCCCCTTACTTCTTTAAAAACGATGCCGATTAGAGGATTAAAATCAACGGAAAACGTTATAGAACTTTGACCAATGACTTTTTCGTTCCTTTATTAAATCGTCTTGATGTGAGGGAGTTGTGGTTTCAACACCTCTAGACTATTTTCTGTGGGGTATGTGAAGTCTCTAGTCTACACCCATAAGTCAAATTCGCCGCGTTATTGCCGATATACCACCCCAAATGCTGCAAGAATGATCGAAAATTTGGCCAGTCTTTCGTCGGCCATATGCCAGAAATTATATTCATATCAAAATGACAACAAATTGTCATTCAAATAGAGTCAATATTTTTCCTTTCCATTTGCACCGCAGTATAATAGCAAGTTGATCGGCGAATAAATCCAACAGTGAGGGTCTACAAAATTACATTAACTTCAGCATGGAAACACAATCTCTAAGTGTTTACACTTAAACAAAATGCTTTGGCCTACATAGCTTTTGTAAAAATAGCCTACAAGTCGTTCACCTTCCTAATTTGTTTAGATAATTTTCTTACACAGTCGAATCTAAATTTCTACCAAATTGTAAACAAAAATACTTTTTTTAACTTTTTTCATTTTAAAAACATTCCTTTTTTTTTTTTGTTCCTTCTATCGTTAGATGAAACCATACCTATCCCATAAAACAAAAATATTTTATTGTTTGGAATTAAAGAAAATGAACCCAGCCAATTTCACGCAGGAACTCCCAAACAAGTCTAAAAATACTTCGGTACTTTGCTAAATATTTTTTTGACATGTAATTTTCTCATTTTATCTTATCGAAACAACTTCAACGCAAACAATAATTTCGAATGGAATAATTTTTTTTATTCCAAATTGTGTTTCCGAAATACAATGTGCGATAAGAACTTCACGAAAAAAAAACCAAAAAAAAAAATAAGAAAAACCAATAGATTCAAAATACAGAGACAGGCTGGTTGTTTTGTTACCAAACCGTATCTCTGTGTCATTGTGTTCATATGCCATCTGCACTCACCGAACAAAGTATGTAGTTGCACGATGTTGGTATAGACGAAGCGCCACAACTGCAAAGTTAAGTACAACCCCAGAGATACATTTTATCTGTTACAATTGCATCCAATGGAATGTTTTGCCTCTCTTCTCGAATACACAGCAGAACAAAAAAAAAAAAAGTTCCACATACGCCACAGTTCACCGAATGCCTTTCCATTGAAATATCGTAAACGATTTGACCATCGCCATAGTCCTCTCGGAATACAATAACACGAACAACATGAACCCCTTCGAACTGTGTATTTACCGTTGCAAATTGAAATTATGTTCTGTTTTCAATGTTTTCCTTTCCATTTTTTTTTACCGTTCGTTCGATTTTCTGAATTTTCCTTTTCTTTTCGGCCTTCCTGATGTGGTGCTCCTGATAAGAAGAGTGTCCTCCATTCAAGGTATTGGGATTTATATTTGAACGAGAGGCACATTTCGCTTTACTTACAAACGACCACCCTCTGAATAAACATTTCGTCCTGGAGCCCTGAGCTGGAATTTAACTTGTGTTCTGTTGTATATCTTCTCCTTGTAGCAAACAAGGCAACAGATAAGGAAACTTAAAGGAAAATTGATGGAGTATCTTAAGAGTCCTCTTCGTGCGCAGTATCGCGCAAAGGACTCACTCACTTGTTCGTGTGGGATAAATATAAGACTCAATCTTTCGCTTCCTTCGCATTGATTGATTACAGGATTAAATCTGGTAAAAGACTGTGTTTAAACTAACTTTTCTTTTTCTCTTATCCAAGGCTATAGAGAATGACGAAACATATTGCTGTACAAGATAGGGAGTGGAGGGCAGGAGGCTGGGAAGTAAGATCAATTAATGTTGACACAATTCAATAAATAAACCGAAGTATCTATACAGTTGGAAGTTTGGTGAAGTCTTAAGGACATGATATATGGGAAGCCATAAAAGTAATATAGTTTTCACATTAAACTGAACCGAAAACAGTTGAACTTAGTCATGACCGAAACAAGACCGAGAGAGAGGGATAAAAGTATAAATTTTGAGCAGTTTAAAGGACTTGAATTTAACCAGGAGGAAGGACTTTTAGTGAGATGTTTCAATGGTGTGTTTTCAATACAAAAACATTATCAAAGTTGTTGCAAGAAGATATTTTAGGTATGGTTTGAGATTGATGAGACAAGCATGTCAATAGGGCTTAGGAGCCCATAGTCTTGAACCTTAAATACCGATATATTTCGAAGCCATTTGGTTTCAAAACTTAAACATAGGGTGATTTTCTGGAGAAGAAAAATAATGTGTAGTCCCTCTCATAGAGATGGTTTGAGGTGTACATATTGATGGTATGAGTGATTATTTATTTCGGAAAATGTCGTCCTTAAATACGGCAGGAAATGGATCTTTGAGGCAGTAATATGAATGTTTTGAATTTTTCTAAAGGAATGGGCATCAAACCTCAAAAAGTTCAGGTTGCAACATTCATGTCCAGAATCGGATATTCAATTCTCTAAATATACAACTCACATCTCGAAGCAATAACCTTTTTTAGCAATTATTCACTCCAAAAATTAACACCACTACTATATTATTGACTAACGATACCGATTTTGAAAAGGTTATTTAACTTTTTCAGGCAACAGAAATGGCTAAAAAGCAATCAGCCCAAAGGTGACAAAACAGTCAACTTCGTTAAAAAAAGGCAACATCTACAAAACTAAGAGATCTGACTGTCGTAGTTGGTGAAAAATCGACGAGATTCACAAGTTTACTCACATCTGCAAGAAAGAAATGCAACAAGAAAAATCATTTCCAAAAATTTTGCAAATTTAAAGCTGGGAAGAATAACCACAAAACCAGGGATATTTTTACCAAACAAACATCTGCAAAGAATCCGATGAGGACGATGACAACTCATTGTCATTGGTGCAGTCGAAACTAACAATTTTTGGAATTTGTTAAATAATAGTTTGTATAAAGCTTGTATAAGGCAAACTTGACAATTTAAAAAATTGCTTCTATAGGGCCTCCATAAGTGAGTTTGGCAAGTTCTATAACATGGCCTGTATAAGGCCTTCCCAAAATTGTTTACTGAATATTTAAAATAATAGCCGCTCTATAAGGCTCTCTACGATAGATCAATGTAAGGCTTGTCTTATATAAACAAAATAAATATTTGCTCTTCGACAAAAGCAAGGTTTAAAAAGGCTTGCAAGACCTTTCAAAGATGTTTCCTCGACACTTCTTTCTCTGATCCTAAGGTATTGGTATTGACTTTTCAGTCAATCCTTTGAGTCAATACTGTCAATGAACATGATCTTGAATACCACAGATTTTTGGCTAATTCCCCACACACGTCTCTCGTTACATAACCATTTGTACCGTCTGTGATAAGTTAACCTTACTGAAAGATGACTTTTCACCTTACCCGGATGGCAGCTCTTCAATTTTTCTTACGAAATGGGCCCATACACTATTCTATTCTCCTATCGATCTCACAAGCTGTCTTCCCCACATTTTGGAAAGAAACATTTATTTCTCCTATAAGAATCAGATATCGAACTGTCGATCTAGCTAAGCTCTCGGCTATACACAAGCTCTTCGAAAGTAAAGTTTATGATTTATTTTCACTGTAAGTCTATTGTTTCTCCTCTGCAACACGGTTTCTTAAAGGCAGACCCACTACGACTAATCTTAACAAATTCATCTCTACGCCAAATCTTGGCTCTTGAAAAAGGATCTGATGTTGATACTATGCGTACTGACTTTAGTAAGGCATTCGAAAAGATCAAACACTAAATTATATATCTCGAACCCTAAGCATTCGATTTTCCACCGTTGTTTATCGAATGGATAAAATCATAAATCGATAATCACATATACAGAGTTATCTTTAGAAACGCAGTGTCTAGCCCAATTTTTGGTCAGGGGTTCCTCAGGGCAAACACCTTAGACCACATCTATTTCGGCTCGCCATCAATGATGTGGCAGTTTCATTTCCTACTCTGATTTCTCTTTTTACGCTGATGACATTGAAATAACCGAGGCAATCTCATTTTCTCATGACTACTCCCTTCTCCAACCAGACCTAAATCCTTTTTTCCATGTGTAATAAAAACTTTGTTGAACTTAATATTAAAAAAATACCAATTTATGTCTTACTCCCGAAATCCAATGCTCCAAAAAAGGGCGATGCAATGTTGACTTGCCATAAGTCCCTTACACCCAGTTGTCAACTTACTCTTCAAGCATTACTCTATATTATAATTCTATACCCTTTTATATATTATTTACAATATTTTTCAAACTTTTTCGATTTTTTCTAAAAAATGGCAATATCGTAGTTTTTTTTTTTTAAAGAGATACTTTTCTCAAATAACAGATTTCTGGAAAATGTAATTTTCTTCGCACTGACTAAAAATACCCTGTGTTTCGCGCCTCTTTCTCTATTCATCATTCTCATTAGGAATTCTCCGACTTGACCCGTTGAGGAAATTCTAAAACATTTCGTCCTTATTACAGGATTTCCTCATTTATCATTTCTTCGAACTCCCGGAATCTTGAACATTTTTCTCCCCTTTTTCCAAGTTTGAATCGAACAATTCCATTGAGGACAATAATCGCCATTATCATTGAAGTCCTTTAGAAGGAATATAGAGATTCCTTTATTTCGTCTGATCCTTTTTTTTTGAAATGGTGTAATCCTTTCGGACTTCATTTCCTTCTCTCATCACGTCACCATCGGTGTTTTCCGTTTGCTCCGGAATTGAATTCTTTCTTGAAATTCCTTTTTTTTTATTTTTTATGTTAATGGCATAATGGCACCTACAGGCGATTTTTTTCGCAGGACCCACCAGAAAGGACATGTGCATGGGTTGGTGAATTTGTATATTATCTTGTCTTGTATCTATAATTTTAATCAGATGAAGGAAGAGTTAAATTTTTTTCGTCCTAACACTTTCAACTTTAAAACTTTGTTTTCAAAACTTCAAAAAAAGGATCTAAGAGCATCTTGAGTATTTGTTTTCGAATAAAAAAAAAACGAAGAATTTCTCAAACCACAGAGATGGTGATGTGGTGGTGGGAAAACTTTTGTCCCGAAAGTCTCGTTTGCCATTTCTTGGTCCTTTCCACGCTTCAGTGACATCATTCCCAGGAGAACAGCAACGGATGGAAGACAACACAAGTGCAAGATATGTCTTTTCTTGGTCCTGGATGCCCTTAGCATTGCGTTCGACTTCGGATGATGTTCTTTCTTGTGGTTGGGTGATAGTTTAAGTAGAATCCTTGTTCCGTGTTTTACGTTTGGCGATGTTCTTTTCCACACAACGTCATCATCATCATCGTCGTGGCGTCGTCTTCATCGTCATTCTAGCATACAAGGATGCCCTAACATGAGAATTGGAAAGTTTTCCTGTTTTTTTTCACATCCCTGCTCATCGAGTCAGATCTAACACCCCCTATACACCTACACAAGCCAAATAGACAACGGTACTTTGAGGGATAATTGAAATGGAATGAAAATCTTAAAGAAAGTATCACGGGAGACGACTGGATCACAATATACCATGTCACACACACACACCCCCATACAAATAGAAAATTAAATTTCTTCTTATGGGAGTTTGTTGCCAGACTGTTTGTTGGAATACTTCGAATGACAACAGCAGGACTTGGGATATATATCCAGAGGATCAAGCTGGCGAGGTGCTGCTGCGTCGTCGGTTATCTGGTATGCACTTTCGAGGAGCGACATTCACAAGAATGGCGAGGTTGGATTTCTTTGCATTTATTCTTGGTTGCTGGAGATAATCTTGAGGAAAATAGACACCGCGATAGAATGGTCGTCGGGTCCCAGAAGAGATGTTCAAGGAATGTGGGTTTTCCTATTTGTGAAGTGCAAAAGAGAATTTTGACGTTTGAAATTGTTTCATTAAAGAGCAAGAGAGATGTATTAAAGACTTAAATTTTAGTACGAAAATATAAGAAAAGGTTTAGAGTGAAGCTAGTTCAACAAGATTCTTTAAGTTCTGAGCGAATTGGACATCGATAACAAAAAATAATAAATATGCAACTAAAAAGAAAAAAATATAATAAAAAATAAAGTTGATAAATACAATTCGACGGAATTTAACAAATTAATGTACATTTTTAGATTTACTTTTAAGTTTTCCAATTTTAATTTTTTTTTTAAATTGCAGAAGAGAAAAATGTAAATGCCTTCTTTCTAAAAATAGACGGTTCGACAGTTCTTTGAATTTCAAACGGAAGTCCATTCCATATCTTGACTAGAGCAACAAAAAAAGATCTTTCAGCAATGGTATGTCTAAATCGAGGCAAAATCAGTCGAAGTCCTCTTTGAGACTGTGCAAATTGAAGCATTTCTCCGGAGTACCCAGGACACCTTTCATGAATAATGTTATAAAGAACAATAATATTACGAAACATAATATATTTATCTGAACTCAAAGAATCATGAAAAATTGAAACACTTTCATATCTAGGGGTGTTATGGATGAAACATAGGCAGTCATTAAACATTAAGTTTACGTTTACATTCGTAATCTAGATTAGGGTAGACGGCGCAGTTAAAAGTGAAAAAGGGTAATATAGAGCTTTTAACGAGATGTTTTTTTTAAATCAGTGTCCAATATATGGGAAGAAGACCTCAGGGAACGTAAACCACAGTAATTTCGTCTAATAGATTCTGATATTGCATCACAACAAGTCAATTTATGATTAATTTGAAAACATAGGTATTTAACCTGTGTAGTTAAAACAATCGCTGGTAGATCCATATTATAAAATTCATGTCTTGAGCAGACAATACATAGTGATTTTGACGGATTAAGTTGAAGTTTATTTAGGTTAGCCGAGTTTTGTATATTTACTAAATCTTCGTTGATTCGAGCAACACAATCTTCCATCAAACCAATTTTACGAAAAATATACAACAAAACATCGTCTGCATACATATGAACGTGGCAATTGTTAACAATTTGAGGTGTCGTTAATAAAAAGGGAAAAAAAGAAGTGGCCCCAGTATTGACCCTTGTGGCACCCCGCAGTTGACAATAAATGTTCCTCAATAGCTTAAGAGCAGTACTAGAGAAACTGAAATTATTACAAAGTTTCAAAATTAAAATTTGATGATCAATACAATCAGAAGCTTTTGAGAAATCTAAAATCTAATTTTAAAGGTTATTTCAAAGAGCTAATTTAAGTGCGGACTTGTTTATATTAAGGTCGAGAGAGTGCATCGCATCATTCGAGTACCGACATTGGTTCAGAGTGCCCATAATTGGTTTGATGATGGGGGAGGTAAAAACATTGTCGGGAACGGAGATTACGGGGATTACCAAGGATCAACTGATTAGCAAAAGTAATGTCAGCTATTTGACGCCGTTGCCCTAAGGATTTTAACCCAATTCAGACGGTCAAGGTAGGGAGGTAAGGAAATAAGGTCCCGAAGGGCAAAACGGATAAATCTTCGTTGAACGTCTTCAATTCTATGTGAATGACATTCATAGTAAGGTGACCAAACCTGACTACAATATTCTAGAGTGGGTCAAACGTACGTTACATAAAGGGACTTCGTCACAGGGATTATTGAATTCTTTAGACCAACGTTTAATAAACCCAAGAGAACGATTAGCTTTGTTAATTATCTAGTCAATATGGGTGTTAAAATTTAGTATTTTATCACCAAGAACACCAAAATGACATAAGGATTCAATAACTTTGATGAGTTCATTTTGAAAAGAGTAAATTCTTGACGTTTTCGTAAAAATGTTATTTTATGGCATTTACTAATATTTTATTCTAGAAAATTTTGTGTGCACCAATTGAAAAATCGATTAAGGTCGTTTTGAAGGAGAATATGATCAGGAGCAGTATAAATTTCCTCAAAAAATTTCATATCATCTGCAAACATTAAGAGAGAAGAGTCTCTTAAAATAAGACTCACATCATTGACTGTAGAGACAAAGATGAGCGGTCCAAGGTGACTGCCTTGAGGAACTCCAGAGGCGGCAAAGATAGCCTTGGAGAGGGAACAACGGAAAAGAACTCTACAGATTCGGTTCTTTAAGTACGAAGTAAATCACTCAATAAAACATGGTGGAGAACCTAGAACCTCAAACTTGAGTCGAATGATTTTATGGGAGACCTTATTAAAGGCTTTAGCAAAGTCTGTATAGACTGTGTCAACTTCATACCCTTTTTCAATAAATTTTAAAGCTTGTTGCGGGGGAAAATATAGACTTGCAGTGGAAATAGACTGAATCATAAACTAGACTTTCTAAGAGTTAAGGAATGCATGAAAGTTTAGCTATCGGTCTATAATTTTCAACTTCATTCTTGGGACTTTTTTTATGAATTGGATATATAAAGAAGTCTTTCCAATAATCGGGAAAAACACTCTGCACACATTTTTTTAAAAGAATCGAAGGGACACCATCAGGACCAGGATTAAAATTATCTTTGAGTTTATTTATTTTAACAATAACTGAATCACTGGTAGTATTGATTGAAGTCAAATAAGTTTGTGGACACTTATTTAAATAGCTAAAGTAATAACTACTGTTAGGAGTTATCGGATAATTGCTATATGATTGGGAAAAGATGGAGGCAACGAAATTTGATCTTGTTGTGGGTTCAGACGATGTGGTGTTGCAGAAAGTAAAACTCGAAGGAAGTCCATCGGATTTCCGTTTTGAGTTAATAAAATTAAAAAAGCATTTTGGATCGGAGAGGAGATTATTTCCAACTTTAGAAAAGTATTGATTATAAAGAAGTTCACTTAATTCGGAGAAACGATAATAAACGCCCATGTAATTAGAGTAATCTATTACTCACCTAGTCGGTAAGAAGATTTTCCATAGTTTATTACGTTTGTTTCGCAGTTTGCACAAATCTTTGTTATACCAAGGCGGGGAGCATATAGAGTTTTTGTTGCGCTAGAGGGGAACAGATTCATCTATACACCAAGAAAGTAGTGCGTAAACAAATGATCTGCCGATCATGCGTCGACCACATTAACACTTTGCGAAACGAATTGTAACTTACTCCACTTTTAAAAAGCCTTCGATCGCTATACCTGAAAAAATATCGCTATAACCAGAGGTACTTTATTTACTGCACAATCGGATAGCTTTCCCATGGATTTGACGTCCGACAGGAAATGAGTAAAGGAGATGATTTGACGCCAATTTTGTTATTCCTTGTCGATAGAGTAAAGGATTCCGCAACAATACAAGGACCACTTTTCAAGGAATGGGAACAATACGCATTACAGACCACAATTCCATCGAAAACCACTGGATCAATGACCTTTAGAAACTGAAGGCTCGCCAGGATCTGCGCAAGGACAAGAAAAATAGAAGCTAGAATCTTCTAGTTAATTCAACAACTAAAGCGACGTGTTTTGTAAGGAAACCTTTGAATTCAGAAAAACAATGTCAAATAATTGTTTTATGTTAAATTTAATTCAAATGATGAATATATTTGTTTTTTCTCTTAAGTAAAAATATTATATACTTTCATTTCATAAATCCTGTTTAACATAAAAGCATCAAAGAGTGACAAAGCAAACACCCTGACAGTTTTTAATTTTATTCCCTAAAAGATACTTAAGCTGTGTGAATATTCACAGAAGATATAAAGTGGATCTTCAGCATTATTTATAAAATAACTCTCTTTTAAGTTTATGAGATATTCCAAATTTAAATTTTATTTGATGTTAAATTTACAAAAAAAAAAAAAAAAAATATTTTCTGCTTACACTTTCTTCAATGTAAATTCTGCTATTCTTCTTACAAGAATGTCAGAGAGATGCCATGCTTAGCGAACAGAACTACAAAACCATTTCCAACTTAATAGGAAAATGCAGGATAACTTTCATTTCAAACTATTTTGACTCATATTACCGCAACACTATCGTACTATGGAACACAATCTGTCACATTTATATGATGAATTTACCGGCATTGCTTCTTCCCTGCCGAGACTTCGCATGCATGCACTCCACAAACTGTATACACTCCTTAAAATCCCTAGTCATTCTCTGTTTGCATTTTCTGGGAAAGAAGATATTTCAACTTCAGAAAAAGGTTAAGACACACCAGACACCGCATCGCACCACATAGCTTCAGCACAAGCAAGCAGCAAACGAAATGTATCTATAACTTGCAATCTTTTATTCATGCATCTTTTTATCGCCAACTTATTGCATAATTTTTAATGTCAACGCTGCTGTGCTGCAGATGAAGATGAACTTTTGCTTAAAATTTATATTTTTTGTGTGGGTGTGTGGGTAAAGATGACACAAGTTGTGGCAAAAATGATGGAGAACTATTTGTTTATAAAGTGGTGTGTGGTTTTGGCCGTCATTCATCGGTTTTTGAAGTTCACTATCGAAACTTAACGATGAAAATGCATTTCTAAGCTTATAGACCGTCAAATGTGAGGGAAGAGGCTATAAGGATAAGCCTAGGAAGAGATAATTGAATAAAGTAAAGTAGTGATAAGTTTTTTAACAACGTCTTCAGGTTGGTAAGACGTAATCAAGAAAATAGGTGACGTTCCGCAAGGTAGCCCCATAGGACCGTGAGTTGTTATATATTTTTTGATTGGTTATCAAAATGTATTTTGAATCATATTAGATATATAATGACATTGAATAGCGAGAAGTTGAACTTTTCGAAACTAAAAACAGTGTCAATGTTTAACTTTGAGTTTTGAGAACTATCGACAGTTATATTGATTTATAATCGATAGTCTTAAGTAAGAATAAAATCTGTAATAAAGTAAAACAAATTAAAAACAATAAAATTAAATTCATTAAATAAAAAAAAAAATATTGTACGTGCACAGATATGGATTCGTGCAAAAAACATTCTAACAATCAAACATGACATTACGAATATAGACAAGACGAAAAAAGTGGGTCCAGAAATTCCGTCCGTCTGTCTGTCTGTTCTCACCTCTAGAGCCTAAACGGATGGGTCGATTTGCTTCAAAATTGGTATTTAGTATTTATTTGGTAGTATCTTGGGGGGTGTTTTCATTTTTGCTCTAGGTCGAAAAATAATGGTACCTGCCATACAATCTTTAACAAAAAGTTTGGTTTTCTCGAAAACGGCTCTAACGATTTTGATAAAACTTTCAGGGTCCTATTTTTTTTAAAACGACGTTTCGACCATTCTTTCAGTTAGAATGATTTTTTTTTTTCAAATGCGGTTTTATCGTAAACCATTATCCCGATTTCAATAAAATTTTGCACACAGGAAGTCATTTATAATTCATTAGTGTTGGATTTAAAAAAATTCAAAAACTTTTTTTTTTAATTTTTCTAAAAAAAATTAGTTTTTGAAATATTTTGAAAATGGGTTGATTGAATTTTTCGAAAATAATTTTCCCTGATTAAAACTACAGATTTTCTTATAATGGCATACTAAAAAAAAATTTTTAATATTTTTTTGAAAAGTTTTTCAAAAAAAAAACAACTTTAAAAAAAAACTGGTCGAACGATTTTCTGTAAAAATATTATGCATTCGTGAAGATTTAAATTTTTTAGATAACAGTCAAACATAACATTACGCTGATAAAGAAGCCAACATATATGAGTTACTGGCAAAATTCTGTCCGTCTGTCTGTCTGTCTGTCTGTACGGATGTATTTTGGACTGTAGCCTAAACGGTTGGGCCAATTTAACATAAATTTTTTTTCGAAAACTTTTTTTTTTGTATTTTTAATAATTAAATTTTTTTTTTTTTTGAAAAATCAATATTTTGAAAACGGGTGTTTTTTTTTAATTTTGTTTTTAAATGTATGTTATTTTTGTGCTTAAGTTTGTATTTTACGTTTGTATTTCCTACGATTTCAAAAAAAAAATCGCACTTTTTTACATTTCATAAAGAAATAAAATGGCGTTTCTACTATTTCATTCAATACAATTTAACGTACTTTATTCGAACAATCAAAAGTCACAAAAATCGAATAAATGCTTTGATGTTCACTTTAATTTTCTTAAATTTTATTCTACAATGTGACCGCACATATGAGTGAGTACGTGCGATCCAGTCGTGGTATTAGTTTTTTTTTAAAAGCAATGGAGTGAAATTGGATTCCCCAAACAAACGTATCGGCAACTGACATTTTCGACTACTTAAGACTACTAAGTTTGTTCGTAGACTCAGGAATTTGCCAAAAACGTTTATGTTTAATGAAATGGCAATTGTGCTTGGTGGTTGGGATTGTTGTTAATATGGAAGAATCGAAGGGACCAACAAGTTACCGCCGAGTCTGAACGGCTACAGGAGATGCACTTTTTCGAGAAAAAAATTACTTTTGGAGGTTTTGTCAGTTCCTCGGAAGAGGCTGTACCCCGGAAAAGAAGATGGTTGGATTCGAACCCGGGCTCATTCGCTTAGCATTTAATTTTTTTTATTTGGTAATTACAAATATTTTGCAAAAATCCATTTTTTCTTGGTTGTGAAAGTGAGTCGTATCACTTTCACAACCAAGAAAAAATGTCTTTATTTACTATTTTATTCTGCCTTAAATATTCTACACACACATTGCTAATGTTTAACACGAGGATTGCGAAGTTAGGGGAGGAGGGAAAGAAGGTGTCGATTAACATGATCTCTAATTGGAATGGGAAGGGAAAAATTTCGCCGGGTAGACTATTTTAAATTCGTGTTGTTCGGTAAAAAAAAGAATCTCTATATATTTTACGGTACGTCCGAAATCGAGCCCAAGGGGAGGAATGCAGCTGGCTACCTTGAGATAATTTTTTTTATAAAAGAAAGCTTTAACGACAAAAGACAGCATTGAGTTTTCGAAACACTAAACTCCACACAATTCCTTTTACCTCATTTAACAATGCTGTGTAACTCGGAGTTTAATGAGTTTAACATGCGGTACCGTTGCAATTGGACGTCCGAAGGCGAAGGACGTGAATCACCGAATAAATAATGAAAACCTGAGAGTCGAGTCGTCAGCAACACTTCAGATTATTAGAAGTTACAGTCGGAAGAACTAAGATAAAGAGTCGGATACAGAACGGTGCCCTGTGGCAAACCAGCAATAATGTTATGGGAATCAGACTTGAAACCTTCCAATATAACTTGTATTGAACGGCCCAGAAGAAAGCTTCTAATCCAACCAACTATAGTGTCATCGATTCCAAAAGCACACATTTTCGATAAGAGAGCTCAGCCGAGCTCTATCAAATGCCTTAGAAAGATCCAGCGCAATAATCTTACTTTCGGCAAAGCAATGTAAAGACTTGTTCCACTATTCGGTGAGATATGCCATCAGATCACCAGAAGAACGGTTACTGCTAAAGCCATACTTACGGTCATGAAGAACCTAGTTGGATTCCTAGTATTGCCAAACATTCCTGGTGGGAAGTTTTTCTTTAACTGGATGATTGGAGGGCGAGAAATTTACTGACACAATAGTCCGAAGTAACAAATGGAGAAGTTACACTAATGAAACACTTGTCCTGGTGAGAATTAAGAAACAAAATCAAGAGTATGGGAGGCTTGCTTAGGAACATCCGGCATTCGAGTTGGCTCATTGGTTAGCATGTTGAGTACACAGTTTTTTAATTAAATTATCTAGTAGAGTATTTATATATCAGATGAAGTTTCGAGGCATCAATAAAATCTAGTCTACCTGAGGGAATCACATAGATCCTTCATTTTTAATTATTTTAATTAAAGTTGTTTAGTTTGACATTGAGATATTGATTTTGGTCTTTATGCGGAATTGACTCGATTTTCCAACTTTCGGTTTTTGATTGGATTTAGGTGAAATGCTTGTTTTTTTTTCATTTTCAGTCAAAGGTCGTACAATATAATACTTCCGGCGATTTATTTGCCCCGACAAATAACCTTCTTTCCGAAAATTGGAATAATAACCAAGAATCTGAAAAAGAGCTAATTACTACTACAACAGTGTTATGGTGATGTAAATACACGATTGCATCCCTGTTGCCATACCAGCCGTGGCAATCAACATGAACAACTTTTTTTCTCTTTTGCGACTAAAATCATCAGCTAGAATAGAATCGTCAACTGCCAGAAGCTAAATTAAGTACCATTCCCATTCTGAAACTTTTTCAAACAACGAAATGCAATTAAATAGGAATTTTCTTTCGAACTCTGCACAACATATACGACTACAGACGACGAGTATAACCTATAAACCTCAAACTATGCACCCGCATTTAGAACCGGAAAACTAAACTAAACTAGAAAAAAAAAAATAATAAGATACAAGAATGGCAGCGCAAAATAAAGATGGAAAAATGTTGGAGAACTAGAAAACGCAAATTAAACCTCAGACCCTATACAACAGTAGTCGACGACACGACAACGCTGACGACTTCCAGAGTTCTGTCATTAAGAGTACTAGACACAGTCGAACACTAATTGTCTACCAAGGTTATGCGAGACAACTGACTGTTGTCAAGCTGGGTTCTTCCTGGAACGGAACTGCCATATAATGCAGGAGTCGGTGAGGTGGAAGGTTCGACTTTTGCACCCATTTCTTGGCTCTCTCCGCAGCAAACTGGGTGACGATGACACCGATGTCATTTTTGTTCAATTCTGCTACTCCAGATGAGACAACAACGACGACTTGGACGTTTCTGCTGTTTTGCGTTTATTTTTTTATTTTTTCACCAACCACTGGATGGAATTTGTTTAGTTTTCCTTTTTTTTTTTGCCAGTTCCACTGCCAGCTGCGCCACTTGAAAGCAAACCAACCTAATGGATAACATCGTTAGATATCGGATGCAAAACTCGTTTGTTCAAGTGTCGGAGTCGTTTGTTGTATTAATTGGCAAAGGGCATCGAGTGAAAATCGATATTCAATTTTCATGGCAGAAGATGGGGGAAAATAATGTGGAACTATAACGATGTGTCGGACAACAGGGGACATACCCTATTTCTGTTTGAAAGACAATATTAAAGAGCTAAAAACAAAATTGATGGGTTATCATCACTGATATTAGGGACAAAAAAAACATACATACTTGAATTCGATTTACTTGAAATAAGGATTCGGTGCTTATGATAGATATACAAAAAATAAGAAAAATCAATGAACTCAAACGGGACGGAGCTGATAGTTGATAACCCTTGGCCGTAATTGTTTTTTGTTGTTGATTATCATTTATTTTATTTTGTTTTATTTCAGTTTATTTTATTTAGTTTAAATTTTCATTGTAAATCCCTCTTTTCCCCCAGAAGGCATGGCTTTTTCAAAGGCAGGTCTATAACAACGAACCTCGTTGACTTTGTGTCATTTTCCCTCTCAGCATTGGAGAATGGAAACGAGGTCCATGTTATTTCAACTGATTTTAGTAAAACTTTCGATAAAATCTCCAAAAAAAAACTTATTGATTATAAACTATCCACTCTCGGCTTTGAACCCATTCTGTTGAATTGAATTTCTTCTTCATATCCGTCTTATCAAGTTGGTTTTTAGCTACAACCGCTGTTCCCCAAGGCAGACATTTAGGCCCCCTCCTTTTCATTCTTGCCATTAACGACATTGAAATGGTCGTCAAACATTCCTGCATCTCATTAACGCATATGATACCAAGACCAAGACCATTTCATCAAATGAAGACTCTTCTCATTTCCAACAAGATCTCGATAATTTTTTTCAATTTGATGCTATAAAAACTGCTAGGAGCTTAATATTTCAAAATGCAAATCAATAACCTTCTCACGAAAACGCATCAAATCTCCTGCTGGTCTCTATCTTCTCCACAGTCAAACCATTTCCCCTGTTCAGGTGATGCGTTAACCGTGCGTTGCGTTGTTGGCATTATTTGCGACCAACACCTGAATTTTCCCAAACATATCGATGATATTATTCTGAAAGAAAATTCAGTACTTGGCTTCGTGAAACAATGGTCTAAGGAATTTTCAGACCCCTACGTTACCGGTCTCTTTACATATTCTATGTTCGTCTGCTTCTTGAATACGCTTTTCAAGTCTGGCCGCCCTACCAACAAGTGCATATTGCCAGAATTGAGAGCATACAACGCCTTTTTCTCCGGTTTGCTCTTCGAGGTCGAGGTAATCCATTAATATTACCTCCATATCGAGAACGACTCTTACTTGTACAATTGAATTCGCTGAAAAATAGAAGAGAAATATTTGACATACTCTTCAGTCATCGAATATTTTTTAGGTACCGTTGACTGTCCAGCCCTTAACGATTCCATCTTTCTCAACACTAACCCTCGGGACATACGTAATCCTCGTCTCTTATATCTTCCCAACCATCGAACACCTTATGGCTCCAATGAACCTCTCTCCCGAATGATCAGGAGTGTCAATTCAAACACTACTTGTTTTCACTTCAATATCAGTACCCCCTGCCTAAAGCTTCGTCTCCTAAACCGTCCAACCAGTTAGCTCATAAGTTTCTTAGTTCTTAAGTTAGATTAAGAAATAGCTTGTATTAAGCCTTATAAATGGGGGTTTTGCCCCCACCAAAATTAGTATATTGTTTAATTTAATTTAATTTTATTATATGAAATTACGCCACCGGAAGTAATGCAAAAAAAAATAAATTGGAAAAAGGCCCAAAAAAACTACATACAATAATTTGTTTTTTCCCCCCCCTAAAAAAGGCCAAATTTTTTGCCTACAATTTTGGTTGTTTTCATATTTTTGGTGAACCTTTTTTTCTTCTAAGAATAATAAAAAAGGCCAAAAGAAATAATTTGGAAAAAACAATTTGTTCCAAATCGAAACGGAAAAAAGTTTTTTTTCAAAACGACAAGGAAAAAAACATCAGAAAATTCTCCGTTTTTTTTTTGGTTTCAAATCGAAAGTGTGTAAAGACGCTTATACTTATAATCCTACTTATTTTTAAACGTGAATGTTTGTATGTTTGGATGTTTGTTCAACAATCACGCCTAAACGGCTTCACGGATTTGGATAAAATTTGGTAGATAGATAGTTTATGTGCAGGATTGAAACATAAGGCACTTTTAATCAAAACAAAAAACATGGCTCCTGTGGGAGAGGCTTAAATGTGAAATACTGCATTTCTGGAGGTTTGTTTAATATTGTTTCATGCCTTAATGGCCCACGAATTTGTGATATTTTCTAGGCGGAAGAGTTACAGGGGTGGAATAGCGTAAGGTGATAGTTGATAGGTGACAATCAAAAGCGATACTTTGATTATCAAAACGACTATTTAGGTGTCGCTTTCATACTTTCTATTGACTTTTTGCATTGTTGGTTTGAACTTCGTGAAAAATAAAAGTAAAAATTATAAGTGTTTCTTATTGAAATTAAAAGAAATTATTTAAAATAAAAGTGAAGTGAAATGTTTACATCATTAGCAATTTTTAATAACGCTAACAGAGTGAGAAATGCAGAAAATAATTATAAAAAAGTCCAACTGATCAGAACCAACCTTAGAAATAAAGCAAATATTCTGGAACTTCCCAGCGCAATGTATGAATCCTTTATGAACAATGTTTGACAATTATTATTTAAATATTTTACATATCTATTTTAGATTTTTGAAAAATTTTCGTCTAACTAAAGAAGCCTTTGTTCATGTTTTGCGGCTGCTAGATTTACCATCTAGCATTTAAATCGACATTTGAAATAATATAATAATATACTTACATATTTCGTTAAAAGTATCCAGAACCTAGGAGAGACAACTAACAAACAAATTGAACAAATCAGAGCCAAAATGACATTTCATTCTTGGCAGAATTGTAAGTGATGCCAATAAAATAAATTTTTTTTGCGATCACCTTAGACAGAGCAACCAAAAGGTGATAATCAAAAACGACAGTCACAAAAGCGACAGTCAGCTATCACCTTACGCGATTCCACCCCAGGATTCATTATACTTTAAAGAGATATAGAGATATAAAGATATATCCTTCATATCCTTTCATATTCCTAACGCCGCCCCGCTGTGTTTAAATAAAATTACAAGGGTAGCTAAACCTCTTTTGAGCGGGCACATTATAAAAAAAAAATACATAGATATAAAGATACCGAGATAGATATATACAGAATATAGAGATATAGAGAAATCGAGACATAGAGATAAAGAGATATATAGATCTGTATTGAGATACAGAGAAATAGAGAAATAGAAGTATGAGTCCTTTCATTTCTTTCCCTATATTCCTCACGCCCCGTTATGCTAAGGGTAGCTAAAACCCCTTTTGCGCGAGTTCTTATTGAAAATAAATACATAGATATAGAGATAGATATATATAGATATAGAGATATGGAGATATGAAAGTAGATATAGATATAAGGAGATAAGGAGACATAGAAACATAGAAATATATAAATATTCGGAAAAAAATGCACCATTTCGGCGGGAGAAATTTAAGAAAATTTCTTTGGCGAGTTTTGATTTAAATAAAACAAATAATTAAATCTGAATTCTCCCCTGACGAAGTCGCGGGTAGAAGCTAGCATACCTATATATATGAACTAGCGGTACCCGGCGCGCGTTACTACGCCCTAGAAAAACATGTTTTAATGTGAAATGGGAAAATAATGCCAGCGGAACCAAACACTCACAGAACGATCCATGGACAAAACTATATTTACCCCATAAATTTCATAAAAATCCGTTGGGCGGTACGTTTCTCGACATACATACACACATACAAACATTTGATGTTCGCCTGGTGCTCAGAATACGTTTGCGATTGCGGTTAGCGTAACGCGTTACTATTTTGTCAGCTCCAACCCTTTCCTTTATTGCAAAATTACAGTGATACCCATACAAGACTTTGACCACAGTAAAAAATACGTGTAAATACGTGCAGCTAAAATAAGTTTTTTTAGAATGAAAATTGTGTTAATTTAATAGAAAATTGATGCAAATCGCTTTAAAACATACATATCTTTTAATTGTATGGCAGTTTTCTTAATTAAAAACTGCAATACATCCTAAAAAGAAGTTATTAAATACTTCAAATTTTTACATAAGAATATACAGAATACGAATACCCATATGCAAAAGCACTATCTCCAGTAGTCAATACTATTATTAATTAGTATACACAATTGACATAAAAAATTCTTTATAACTTGTTATTAACCACAAACAAATTGCGCTGATAATTTGATGAAATTGTTTTTTCCGACTTTCTTGACACTTTTCGTTATACATTGGATAATATACGATATATCTTTATGAATTGTAGCCTATGTGTTATTCTGATATGTAAGCTATATTACTTTGAAGTTTCATCAAAATCCATTGAGTAGTTTTTGCATGAAAGAGCAACAAAGATACATACTCACAAACTTTCACGTTTATAATATTAATAGGATATAGATCGCAAAATAACAATACTTTACATCTTTTTTACGATTTTTGTAGAGCACAATTATTGTTGTAGCATACATTCTATTTATTTTATTTATTTTATTTTACAAGATCAGTTGTAATGGAAAATTCGTCACTTTCTTAGTCGCATTTTAGAGAATGAACAAAAGTGGACAAAATGGAAAGTTTTAATTATAAAATAATAAGTGAGGAAAAAAAAATTGTCAACTTTTATATATAACAGAACATATATAAATGTCCATGCTATAGGGAAATGTTTGCATATATCCTTCAAGTTTATATTTAATATAAGAAAAAGTATATGTTCTCAAGATTCATAAATTGATAAATTGAAACGAAAATTGTTTTATTTTAAATATGTAGTAGAAAATAAATCCACGAATTTCAAAAATTTTAAACTATTGCGCAATGATCTTTTAGTCACTGTGCTGACGCTATTCTGTAGAAATAACTTAGCGGCGCGACGGAGAGGGGAGCGCGTTCGCGTTCCAGTGTCACCGGAAGCGCGGATTTGCGAACACGCAACCGTTCGCTCGCGTCGACCGCAGCACTGGCTTGCGAATGCTTCCCGGCGCCGCCGTTAAGTTTATTTCTACAGAATTACGTCATCGCAGTGACTAAAAGAACCTTTTTATTTTTGGGCCTAATTTCCAAAACCGCTTTGGAATTTAACCCAGAAAAAGATGATTTTTGGTCTTATTTAAAAACGAAGTTAGGAAATTAAGCCACAAGGCTTATATTTTTTGGCGTAATTTCCATTTACACAATTTGGCTCTTTTTCCTAAATTGCGGTGTAATTTTCATACATTTTAGAGAATTTTCTAAAATTATTTGGGCGGTTTTTTCCAAAATTATTACGCTCAAATTTGTTAAGCCTTTTCAAAATTACTTTTGGGCGTTATTTTCAAATTAAATTTTATTTCATATTGTTTATTTTATTTAGTTGCATTTGTTTTATTTTATTTAGCCTTGTTTTGCATATTTTAATTTTATTTAATTCAATTTTATATTATTTTAATTTAATATATAAGTTATATACGCTCCAAAATGCACTCCAGCAACATAGACAAATCTTCAGCATGATAAGAATGACATCATGTTCAAAAAACCAAAATAAGATAACGCAGCTGCAACAAAGTAACAAGATAGCCAATCCTCATAAATATTGTAATAAAAGATAACATAGCACATGCAGCTGTAACAATAAAGATAGCAAAACTGTAGATATAAATAGCACCTAAATAAAATATTGTTTTTAGAATTAAGAAAGTCTTCAGTCTTCGAGGTACTCTCGTCCTTGGTTACAAGACTAAATAAATAAATTTTTAAAAGAAAAAACTCTTAGTTTTATTAAACAAAACTGGCGCAGTCGATAGGATAGAGTTAAATTGATTCTATCCTGTAAAAATCTACAATCCGTTCCGGTGCAGTGAATTTAATTTTCAAATAAAAGTTTTCCTGCGAAAAAGTTTAAACGAATATTTGAATTAATAAGAAAATCGGCACCGCGACATCCTTAATTATTTCAGTGAAAAATCGTACCAACATTGACGGAAAACATTTAAATAATTTAAATCAATTCAGTGAACTAGAGACAGAATCCTTAGCGAAAATAAAGATTTTAAATCTGTGAATCAGTGAATCCTGATTAGTCCATGACTCAACCAACGTATATGGTGTATGTCAGAAAGTCCATAGAGAAAAACTAATCGAAATCCAACTACCCCGCGCTCGAGAAGAACACATGATGGACCAACTAACCAATAGTAAACGAGGATTGGGAGAAGAGATCCAAGCGATCGTAAGAAACTTCAATAAAGATTCTCAATCCCGCAAAACCACCAAAGAATACTTTGTCTCTCGGCTAAATCGTCTTGATGCAGTATGGAACGAATTTAAGTCTAATGATACTAAAATTCGTTCTAAAGCTTATGCTTCAGTGGATGATGACTACTTCACTACAAACTACTACGAGAAGATCTACCAGCTATACACAAAGTATAAACAAACATTTAGTGATTTGCTGGCACAAATCAAGCCCAGCCACATCGAAAAATCATCCGACGAGTTGACGACAAAGGATCCAGAAGATAAGCATACTTCTATCGATCATCAGCATCTACCTTCATCTCCAAATCACAATAAAATTGAAACACTAATCAGAAGGCAACAAGCAATGCTTAATTCATTAGCTCGTATCATCCACGGAAAAGCTAAAGAAGAACCACCAGCTCAATGTCTACATGCGGTGAACAAGCTTTGGCACCAAATTGAAGAAACTCACTTCCTAATTTGGGAAATATCTGACAACCCAATAGCTGAAGGGTAGAACATGCAGTTGTACTGCGAAATGGAGACAGAAGTATTGAAAAACCAAGCCTCTTTGGGTAAAATGACAGCCAGTCCAAGGACCGAGTCTTCAAGGCAGGTAGCTGATCACTCTGCAATCCAACTACCGAAGATGTCAATACCCAAATTTGATGGAGATTATCTGAAATGGCAAACATTTTCAGATATCTTCACAAAAATTATTCACGATCAGCCGCTTCCATCAATCCAAAAAATGTGGTATTTAAAATCAAACGTATCAGGTGACGCCGAGCGATTGCTTCGACATCTCGAGCTAACTGAAGACAACTATAACACAGCATGGAAAACCTTACAAGATCGCTTCAGCAACAAAAGACCCCAAACATCTGCACTCATACAAAGAATGCTCAGTTTACCGAACCTCAACCCAGATATGAAATCAATCAGAGAATTTCATGATGCCATTCAGGAATGCCTATCTGCACTCAAAAATCTGGACATCGAGAAGTCATCCTCGGACCCTTTGCTTATCCATATTTTGATCAAAAAATTGGATCGACAAAGCCATTTATTATATGAACAATCAATTAAAAACCCACGAGAGCTTCAGTCGATAGATGAATTCTCAAAATTTTTGAAAAAAACGATTTGTTGGCGGAAAGGACAAGGCCAGAGTGGTTACAACCATATCCACATCGAACGTCGAAGGTTGCAAGGTATGCGGGATAAAAGGCCATCATCATCAGGAGAAGAAGCAGATCAACATTTAATCAACATTAGAAACCAGAAAATACCTGAGCACATCAGTAAGAATAATTGTAAGCTTGAAAATAATAAATTTGAAAATTTTGAAATCAATAAATTAAAAATTAATATTTGAAATAATTTTGGCGGTGAAAAAACTATAGCAGAAAATAAAAATAAAAGTGAGTTGAAATTAGAAATCAATTACCAGAATACCAACAAAATGCCCTTAGAAAATAATGATCAAGGTACAGCCAAGAAGAGCTTAACGCTCGACCGATATAGAGAAGTTAAGTCCTTTCGATGGAAGGACAGAAGATTTATACACATTTCTTTCTTGCAAATGTTGACGGAATTATTCCAATCTTGAATGAGTATGATAATCAGAGCCAAATCATGTGCATTAATATCCTTAAATCGAAATTCATAGGAAAAGCTAAACGCTGCATTGAGATACACCCTCACTTACAGACCGACATCAAAGCGATGTTGATCTCTAATTTTGGCGACTTTAAAAATAGCATTCAGTTGTATGAAGAACTTAGACAGCTATTATTTATTATTTTTTTTTATTATTTATTTATTTATTTATTTAGTAGCAGATATCAAATTAATTTTACAATTAAACACATTTTTTTTAGAGATTTAGGATATACATACAAATCCTTTACAACTATAACCTATATAATGTGTATAACAATATATTTTTTGATGATAAACAAAATTTTTAATCAAGGGAAAACTACAAACAAAAACCCTTATACAAAACTTAAACCTAATATTGCAACACTCCCAACTCCCATATTTAAACTTTTAGTTGAATTATTTTACAATTTATAACTTGTATTATTAAAGTTGGTTAATTAGAATATTTTCAGATGAGTTACAATTTTTGTAAAATTTTTGTTTTGAAATATTTATGAGAGTGTCCAAAAAGTTGATATTGGCCAATTCATGAAGTCTCTGGGTTGAGTAATAACGTGGTAAGTTAAGCATAATTTTAAGTATTTTATTTTGAGTTCTTTGGAGTTTGAATTTATGTGTTTTAGCACAATCGTACCATACAGAGGCACCGTACAATAATATCGGTTGAAAAATTGCTTTAAACATAATAAGTTTATTTTCTTTATTGAGTTTAGAATTTTTACAAATAAGGGGATAAAGAATTCTAATGTATAAATTTATTTTATCAATGGTGGTAGATATGTGTTTTTGAAAATTAAGTTTTGAATCTAATATAATGCCGAGATGCCTACAATGCTCGGACCAATCAATATTTACAGAACCCAACTGAAGCTGAACATGTCGCGGTAAAAAAACATGCTTTTCGGCGTCGATTGAACCAAATTGCTTGTGTTTTATCAGGATTGATTTTAATTTTCCATTTAAAAAAATATTTTTCTAATAGAATTAGAGAAGATTGCAATTTTTGGTGAACATCTAAATATGTAACACCTGAAGAGAAAACAGCCGTATCGTCTGCAAACATAGCGAGTTTGGTATCTTCACCATGAAAAGGCAAGTCGGAAACAAAGATGTTAAAAAGAATGGGCCCAAGTACAGAACCTTGAGGCACGCCAAATTCAATATTTTGGATAGAAGATTTATTGTTTTGCACCTTAACTAGAAAATTTCTATTGCATAAAAAGTTTTGAATAATTTTGACTATTGGCATTGGAAAATTTAACTTAAAAAGCTTATGTATTAAAGCGTTGTGCTACACTGTATCAAATGCTTTCTCAATGTCTAACAGTATCAAACCTGTCGATTCCTTTGACATGAATTTTTCAGTGACATGTTTTTTAATCCTTGCAATTTGTTGGTTTGTGTTGTGGTTGCGCCTAAAACCGAATTGAAAGTCAGGCAAAATATTAAATTCAGTAAGGTGGTTATCAAGTTTTTCTTTTATTATTTTTTCTAACAACTTACTAAGGCAGCTGAGTAGGTTGATAGGTCTGTAGCTACTTACTTCGTCTTTAGGTTTGCCGGGCTTAGCAATTGGGATAATCATTGCTATTTACCAGCATTCAGGAAAGTAACATATTTTCAGACACCCATTAAATATAGAAGTTAAGTATTTTATTCCGGAGAGAGGAAGAGCCTTTAGAATTATGTTATTTATGCCGTCCAGCCCAGCTGATTTCTTATTTTTTAAGGATTTAATTAGATCACAAACTTTATTAGGACTAACCAAATGGTTTACAGGAAATACCATGTTTGATTGGGATATGTTAATTTAAGAGTTAGAAACTATTGCTAAAGTATTATTATCACTAAGGTTAGCTGAAATATAGTAATTTTTTGAGAAAGTTGTTGCCAGGAGGTTTGCTTTATCTTTTGGGGGCAATAAAGAGCTCGTTTTGTACTTTAAGAGGTGGAATACTGGTACCTTTTTTTTTCATTATTTTAGTTATTTTCCAGAACGGTTTACTAGATTTGTCAAAAGAGGAAAGTAAGCCATTCCAACGAAAGTTTCTAAAATCTGAAATTTCTTTCGCAATTACTTTGTTTAAATATTTTACATTATGTAGAAAAAAGTCGTAACGATAGCGGAGCCAATGGCGTCTTTCAGAGTTCCTCAAACGAATCAATAGCAAAATGTTATATATGGTAGTTTCACTTTATGATTATATGTTACAGGAAACTTAGGTATTGCAACATCGGCAGCTCTGTTAACCAAAGACACAAATTTATCACATAAAGAATCAATTTAATTCTCATTAATGTCAGATGATAAATCATTCATATTGCAATATTTTTATTAATAAAAGATTTAAATAGATTCCAGTTAGCAGCCGAATAATTGTAGTTAAATCTGATCTGCTAGTGAGGCCTAGTGCAATAGTTTGGTATGTTAGTGACAAAAAGTCAAGAGTAGAGGGACTTTTAGACCGAGATGTAGGAATATAAGTATAGTTAGGTGGGTATAACAATGAAAAACTCGGGTAAACTTCATTAACTTCATATAGAATACTACCCCAGCAATTAGCTCGAAGGCAATTCCACATTTGATGACGGCAGTTTAAATCACCACCAACGATAATGTTACTGCGAAGTCTAAATATTTTTTGTAGATCACTTTTAAAGAGAGGAATTATACCAGTGGTTCTATTTCCACCAGGGAAATAGGCAGAAAAAACACTCTTATATCTACTCCTATTATCTCAATACACCGGAGGTGCAAGTCATGATGTACTATGTGTTCGATTTCTTTTCTTACTAAAACAGCGACACCGCCACCGTCGGTGTTTTAGAGGAAATATCCTTAAATTTTATAATGACATTCAAAACAAACTTTGTGATCTTAATCAAAAAAGTGTACAAGAAGATAAAACACATGAAATAGATAGTAATAATTTAACGGCTTTAAATATTTGTAAAGAAAAACTATCAGTACTCTCAAGCCTACCAGCTTACAAGAAGCTTTACATCAGCTAACTGAAGCAGGTTTTGTTAATTCAAATCCTTTTGGAGAAAGACAACAAAAACGTCAGATGAATAATAGAAACTTCCAACCTAAACTTTACATCCCACAAGAGTATAATAATAATTCTTTTAGACCTCAGAGTAATTTTCAGAATAACTCTCAGAATAATTCAGAACAATTTAGAAATAATTTTAATAACAACTTTAGACAGAACAATTTTAGACAACCCTAACATCACTTCAGTAATCAAAATAACTTTAGACCCCCATTTCAAAATAATCGTAACCCTAATAGAAACTATAATAATCAAGGGAATGAGCCCATGGAAGTCGATCCAGGCTCGAGCCAATTCAGGAGGAATCCTAACCTATGCAATAGGCAGGTAAACTACAGTAGAAATGTAAGCCCAAAAACTGATCCTGCGGGATACGTAGAAACAAATACTAATATTAATAATAACCCTGCGGGATATCCAAAAACAAATAATGAGCAGAACCATTAAAAAATTAATACCGTAGGAAACCCAATCTTAGTTGAAAAAGAAGTACTCCTACCAAAAGAAAAAATCATTTGGAAAGTTAATGAAGACTGTTTATTTCAGTTAATGACTTTCAGTCAGAGCTTTAACGGCATCATTGGCAACAACATTCTTATACCAAACAATGGAAAAATTGACTATGCAACTAAAATATTAGAACTAAACGGAACTAAAATACCAATCTTTTTTGATGGAACAGATGAAGATGAATATCTTAGCATGGCTTTTAACTGTGCTGAATATTTAAATTGATTTTTTGTATGCAAGCTGTCTTATGGGCATAACACCTAAGACAGTTTGCTTATTACAGAAATTAATTTGGATTTTCACTGCATGGTTCGACTTAGTCAGAATTGTGTTTTGTGTGAAAGTATTTTTAAATGGTAAGTGATTTTTGTGTCGTGTATTCCAATGTTCGTGGTATAAGAAAGAATTTCTTTCACGTGTACGTCTACACTGTTCAATACAGGCCAGCTGTTTTGGCATTAAGTGAAACCCAGGTTGGAGTAAATACTGATTTATCAGAATTTGCTGTACATGGGTATAGCTTGGTGCCATTACTCTTTTCCCATCATGGTCTCGTGGTCTATGTTAGGAATGATATTGCTTGCCAGAGCCTTCCCCAATATGGGCAATGTTCCAACACGGACTTTAACTTCTTATGGCTCAAATTCACTGTCCGCAAGCATGTCATTCATTATTGTTTTATTTACAGGAGTCCAAATCTTGACAGTAATTCTACTTGTAACGAGTTCGATGCACTGTCTGATTTCATCTCGAAAATTGTTTCCCTTTGTTTTCGCACTGAAATCGTTATTGCGGGCGATTTCAATGTACACAATTCCAATTGGCTCCGCTATTCAGGTCAGACAACACCCGAAGGAAGGTTTGTCGAGCTCTTTGCCGGGTTACATCACCTTACCCAACTGATCGATGTGCCAACGCGTATATCGGATGTTGCTGGGCAAGCCGCCCATACTCTTGACTTGTTTCTTACTTCTCACCCTGATAAATATACCATTAGTGTAACTTCTCCATTTGGCACTTCAGACCATTGTGTCATTTCAGCTAATTTCTCATCCTCCACCCATCCAGTTAAAGAAAAACTTCCCACCAGGACCGTTTGGCAATACGAGAAAGCCAACTGGGACGGTCTGAATATTTTTTTCCGAAACTTTAACTTGTCACTATTCTTCCTCGATAGTGACATTGATGCCAGTGCTGAAATGATCACAAATGTGATTCTTCTAGGGATGCGTGTTTTTATTCCTAACAGGGTAAAAAGCATCAAGCCTAAAGAAAAGTCCTGGTTTAATTCTGAGTGTAAAGAAGCTATCAGGCTCAAAGAAGTAAGTTTCCGTTCTTACAAAGCCAACCCTACAGAGGAAAATCGGAAAAAGCACAAACAAGCAAGGAACTCATGCAACTCCGTTATTGAAAGAACCAAATATTTGCATGACCAAAAATTACGGCGAAAAATTCTGCAGTGTCCCAAAGGCAGTAAAAATTTTTGGTCACTTGTAAAAAATATTAATAACTCCTCAACATCTTCGGTTCCAACGCTCATCGACAATAACAAACCAATTGTTTACTCTTCAGAGAAGGCAAACTTGCTCGCCGCCCATTTCGCTGCCAGCTCCACGCTGCCGCATAGCAACGTTGCCCCTCCTGTACTTGAGAATGTAAATTTTTCCTTGGGACGGATTTTTTTCCGCACTCGTACAGTAGCAAGAGTTCTCAAAGGTCTCGATATACACAAATCCGCTGGCCTGGATGGTATACCCCCGATTCTTCTGAAGAGGTGTTCTTCCACACTGGCAAAGCCACTGCGTAAGCTTTTCCATCGCTCCTACTCTTCTGGAATCTTTCCTAGAAGATGGAAAACAGCATTTGTCCAGCCTGTCCCTAAGAAAGGTGACCCATCCTCCCCCTCCTCCTACCGACCCATAGCACTGACATCCCTTCTTTCTAAGGTCATGGAAACACTGATTAACCGTCAGCTTAAGGAATATCTCGAAGATCGAAAGCTTCTCGATGATCGTCAGTATGGCTTCCGCAGCAACCTGCTGATCTCCAAGGCATTTGATAGAGTTTGGCATGAGGCTCTGTTATCGAAAATACGTTGTTTTGGGATCGATGATACTCTTGTTCGTTGGATTAGAAGCTATCTTCTGGACCGTTCAATACAAGTTGTATTGGACGGATTCAAGTCTGATTCCCACAAAATAAATGCTGGTATGCCCCAGGGCTCTGTTCTGTAGCCGACTCTTTTCTTCATTTTTATAAATGATCTTCTGTCTGTTACTTCTAATCCACTTAACTGTTTTGCTGACGACTCTACCCTCAGCTTTTCATATTCGTTCGATAATTCACGTCCTTCGCCTTCGGACGTACAATTGCAACGGTACCATATGTCAAGCTCATTAAACTCCGATTTATACAGCATTGTCAAATGGGGTAATAGGAATCGTGTGGAGTTTAATGCTTCGAAAACTCAATGCTGTCTTCTGTCGTTAAAACTAAACATACCCCCAATGCCATTGTCCCGAAGAAACCGAAAAGCTCTCAGTACTCGGTATGTGTGTCAACGACGACCTCCGTTGGAACGACCATATATTTGAAATCGCTAAGAATGCTGCTAAGTGCTTAGGTTTTCTGTATCGGTGTAAGAAGTATTTTTCCCCATCTGATCTGGCTACAATTTATAAAGGGTTTATACGCCCTAAACTCGAGTATAACTCCCACCTCTGGGCAGGTGCTTCACAAACATCGCTTCACCTGCTTGATAGAATACAAAATCGAGCGTTAAGATTGATAGGAAATAGAACTGCCGCTGAAACAATTGCCCCACTCGAACACCGACGCAATGTTTCATGTCTTTCCTTATTTTATCGATTCTTTTACAAAAAATGTTCACTCGAAGTAGCCAGTTGCATTCCTCCCCTTAAAAGTTTCTTCCGTAATACTCGTCTCGCAAGGAATGCCCATTAGTTCACCCTTGAGCCCAATTTCGGACGTACCGTGAAATATAGAGATTCTTTTTTTAGCCGAACAACACGAATTTGGAATAGTTTACCCGGCGAGATTTTCCCTTGCCATTTTGATCTGCAAACATTCAAAACCAATATTAATCGACACCTCCTATCTCTCCCCTCCCTATCATCCGAATGCCCGCGCAGTGTGTTACATTAAAAGGGAAACAAGTAGTCCCTTGTGCGCGCGTTAATTATAAAAAAAAAAAAAAAACTGGCTTTTTCAACCAAAAACGTGCCACAACCACAACTCCACTAATCCATGACCTTTCAACTTAACATTTATTTTGAAAGTACTCCACATTTACAAACTTTTCTGTTCCTTTTATTAAAATAACGCTTAGCTGTATTAAAATAAATTATTTTACATTTTAGTTTACATAATGTATTTCGCACTCAAACACGATTTCAAAATTGTATCACATATATGATTCAACATTAAAATACGATTCTATAAATATTTGCCCAAACGTTTGTACACTCTTGTCCCCCTTTTTATCCCGGCACTATTCTAGTGTGACAAGTTATATTGCGAGTTATTTGACAGTCAAGAGTGTCACTCAATTTATCAAAAGCGTTGCCATGTAAACTGAAAAAAAAATCATTAAACTAACAACCATTTTCGTCCCCTACATTAGACAATCCGTTTTAAGTGGATTTTAACAACACTGAGTGCGATGAAAATTTAGTTCATTTATTATTATTTTCTCGCTTATTTGTTGTTGTTTGTTTTTTGTGTGCGCGCTGGGCAATGCAGTTAATTGCGTGACTATAAAAAAAATATATATATTTTCATGGTTTTCCGGAGTCCAGACTAAAAAAATGAGTGTTTTTTGTGTCACGCGCTCAAATAAGTCCAAATGGAATGTCACACGCTAGGCGATTTAATTTGTTGAACAAATGTTTTTTTATAAATAGTTTTTTGTTAAATTCAGATTGATTATTCAAACAATACTATTAAATTATTGTAGTTCTTGTTTTCTATGTCGGCCCTTCATTGAGAGGGTGGATTTGTCAACTCAAACTTTATAATATAACTCAAATCCACAAATGCAAACAAAAGACTTAAATGATTTATTTGGCAATTAAAATAATAATAAATCATTGCATAAAGTATTTGTGCAGTCGGGGAGGCTAAGAAGACTTGCAGGAATTTGGGCTAATGGATGGATGCAGTGTGATGGCAGTGGGAGGATGATGTTCTCATCCTCATGGTTCTATACATCCTTTTGATAATACCGTTGTGCATTGATATTGCTTTGAAATGATGAAGTCGACAAAGCTTCTGACAGCTGACTGAGGAGAGAATAAGATGAAATGCAATATCATCGGATTGAATGGCTCAATTCCTCAGGGAAATGGCCCGAAAATCGATTTGGGAAATAAATTTTGTGCGACTGAGGCGACCTTAGCAGGAGACTTTTGATTTGTTTTCTTTTTTTTTGTTTTTTTTTTTTTAGATTAAAAATAGTAATTTGAACTTTTTTAAAGGTTTGATAAAGAGTTGAATTTAACCTCTGCAATAGGACTTACGATATTGGTGGGGGTGATCTAAGCCCAACTCTGTCAAATCCTGCTTCTGCTATCACCTCCAGTACTCAAACTGGAAATCTAGTGATGGGAATTAACTTCACATTTGTGGGACATAATTTCACTTTTTTTTGTGAAGTAAATTCTCACCAAGAGTGAGAAAAAATTTACCTTTATTGTGAGAATTAATTTCACTTAAATGTGAACTAACGTCATATGGTATATTAAAATGTATATACCATACATACAAAGTTTACGATATACAAACAGTAAGATAGGTAAGGGGCGGCATACCTACTGCCGCCTACAACCCCCCTGCTTTGAGACACTATAGGATTTGGAGTAGGTGCGAGGTGGGTATATGCACTTACTTTTGCATAACAGAATAGTTGAAAATAAATTGCACGACTGGATCGCACGTACTTCCCCCTTTGTGCGGTCACAGAGTCGAATTAAATTTTAGAAATATAAGAACTTCAAAGTTTTTATTCGATTTTTGTGACTTTTGATTGTTTAAAAAAGTATGTAAAAGAGTTTTCAGCGCTATTTTATTTCTAAAAAAATGTGAAACAGGGTGTTTTGTCAAAATCGTAGCAACGGTTTTTAAATAAAACGGTTTTATTTTAACATTTGTTAAAAAATAAATAATTAAAGAATGCAAACTTTACCACAAAAATAACCTTCATTTAAATAAAAATCACTGACGCCTTTTCAAAATATCGATTTTTCAAAAAAAAAAATGTTTTAAATTATAAAAAATACAAAAAAAAGTTTTCGAAAATATTTTAAATTGATTACTTAGGGTACATATGTACATCTTGGTTAACCAGTTCACGAGAATGTCGAATAAAAGAAACGGATGGCAGGCATCGTTTCATTTTATTTTTACTTGCGATTTAGGTACTAAAATGCAAGTTATGGATTCGTGCAAAAAAAATATCTAACAATCAAACATGACATTACGACAATAGAGAAGTTGAAAAAAAGGGTCCGGAAATTCCATCAGTCTGTCTGTCTGTTCGCGCCTCTACAGCCTAAACGGATGGGCTGATTTGCTTCAATTATTTATTAGGTAGTATCTCGGGGGATGTTTTTAATTTTTGCTCTAGGTCGAAAAATAACAGTACCTGCCGTACATTTTTTTTAACAAAAAGTTTGATTTTCTTCAAAACGGCTCCAACGATTTTGATAAAACTTTCAGGGTGCTATTTATTACAACAATACATATTCCAGTTAGAATGAATTTTTCGAGATTTGTTCTATAACGGTACCTCTCATAGAATCGTTTTTTTTTCAAGTGTGGTTATATCGTAAACCATTATCCCGATTTCAAAAAAATTTTGCACACAGGAAGTCATATATAATTCAAATAATATTGCATTTCAAAATTTTCTAAAACTTGTTTTTTCAATTTTTTTTAAATTTTCTTAAAAAAAAATTTTTGTTTTCGTAATATTTTGAAAATGGGTTGATTGAATTTTTTTAAATAATTTTCCAAAACTACAGATTTCCTTATAATGACATACTAGAAAAAAATTTAAAATATTTTTTGGAAAGGTTTTAAAAAAAACGACTTTTTAAAAAAACTGGTCGAACGATTTTCAATATTTTTTTTCCTCGATAGACATTTAGTTTTAAAATTTTATTGCATGCTTAGTTTTTCTGAGAAAACTTTAAGCTAATAAAAAAAATTAAAGAATTTTCTAAAAAAAGAAATAATTTTTTATTTTAATAGACGTGTGGCTTTCAATCTGGCAATACTTATTTCGGAGTTGGTGTGTTTGACAGCTGTCACTTGATTTATGCTCAGTTTGGTTTGCTATTTCATAATGAATAGACTTACTCCCGAACAAGTTTGCAAATTTATTACCAAAATAATGGTTCGTTTCGGTGGAGCAGAGTATCGAAGAAGACCCAAATAAGTCCATCAGCCATCACGCGCAAGAATTTGAGATGTGCCCATCCATTTTATGGAAGATTTTGCGGAAGGATCTTTGTTTGCGAGCTTACAAAATCCAACTTGTGCAAGAGTGAAGCCGAACGACCATCAAAACGAGATGGCCATCGATCCCGGGAAGATTGTGCCTCTCGGCTGAAATTTATTCAAGCCAGCCAAGAAAATTCGTGAAAAATGTATTTACTATGACATACATATTTATAAAAAACATAAGTTGTTAGGTTCGACCCAACATTTACAATCAAAGCATATTTTTGAACATAGCAGATGCAATTTTAATGATTTGCAACATAAAAAGGAAGTCAAATCAAATTATTTTGGAGGTCTGACAAATTCACCTGCTATGAACCATCAAATGGGTGAATAAATCTCTTTGAAATGATATTAATTACTCTGGTAGCGAGTTCCATAGCCGAGCACCTTTAATGAAAAATTGTCTCTCAGAAGTAAAACAAATACATCTAGGAAGATAAATGTCATTAGTTCTATGAGAAGAGAATTGGATTCCATTGTAAAGGTAGGAAGATTTCCGAGTGGCAATGTAAAACACAAGGTTAAGCTTTGTTTTACTGACTGCGTCAGCGTTACAGAATATTTCACAGCCATACGTCAAGATAGGAACAATTAAGGATTTAACAAGCATTTTTCTTGTAGCAAGAGGAGTGTATCTTTTGGACATTGATAGGTTCCTTAAGACTCCATAGGCCCTTCCCACCGCTGAATTGATTTGCTTATTCCAAGTCAGTGTTCGATTAAAGTAGACACCCAACCAAGTTCTTAGCTGTCTTATCATACTCGGCTGGAGATCCATTCAACTCAACAGCGGGGAAATAAGGTAGATCAAGGACTTTTTTTGGAGATGACAAGACTATTTGTTTTGGTGGGGGTTTAAAAACAAGACCCCAGCTATTTTTAAAATAATGCATTCAAATCCTGGTTAATATTATGTACACAATCTTCTATAAAACCCAGCTGACAACTCTTTACAAGCTGAACATCATCCGCAAACATACGCAAAAAAGAAGTGGACCCAGAATTGATCCTTGTGGAACTCCTCGAAATAGCGAAAGAAATTTAGACACTACATTTTTAAAAACTGGTTAATAAGCCATAATCATACCACATAAAAAGATAGTCCATCGCTGGAACGTGATTGCGTGTATCTTTTAAAATAAATGAATTGAGCAGAGAAATTTGAAGAGAGCTGCGCAGTAAAATGGCCAGGTAAATTGGTTCAAACTATAATGTTGTTCTTTTGTTGAAAATGTGTGCTCTGAGTGTAACATAAAAATTCAAACCCAAAAGATTGCTGAAGGTCAAGTAAATTAAATGTAGATGTCCTTATTGCAATGCAAAGCACTATTTTATTAGGATAAACTGCCCCAATTTTGGGGCCTTATTTCACAAAGCCAACTAATTTGTGTTTTTTTTTTTTTGTTATTTTGTTCTGTTACCTTTTTCTGTTAGAAAAAACGTTTGCTTACAATAAATTTCTAAAATCTACATGATTTCCTCCCGAATTCAACAATTTTAATCTCATAAATTAAAAAAACCGTTATGACAGGCACCGTTAATAGACTTTTCCCGTAAATTAGGTTCTGAATAAAATGAAAGAAAAGACCTAAAAAAAATCTCAAAAATGTTCGTCAAAATCCGTTTTCGAGAAGAATAATAATAATAAATATTTTAGTTTTTGGTTTTCTCGGTAACAGCTTTTTGGATTTCTGTCAAATTTTATATTTAAGAAGATCTAGGTAGCCAAATTAAATCTGCACACCAAACTTTTGAATAACTTTTTTTCTAATTAAAATTAATTTTAGAGTTTTTTTGTTTTTTTTTTTTGAAAAATCAATATTTTTATAACTAATCAAAAAAAATTATTTTAAATTTTATAATCATATGTATGTATATTAATAAACTCTAAAAAATTGCATACCGAAATCAAAAAAAAAATTAAAAAAACAAAATAAAAAAACAGGATATTATCGAAATCCGATCCACAATTTTCGAAATATTTTTTCCATAAACTCGTTATTATGTATGTATGTATGTATATTAGTTCATATTCTCGTTTACAATTTTATTTATAATTACTTAAGTGTACAAGCTTACAATTATTTTAGGAGAATAGTTTGTAGCATTTATATTTAAATAAAAAATTGGGTTAATGCTACATTTTATAAACAATAAGTGGGATGTGAATAATAACAATGTGGGGTGACAAATAAATAATTTACTCTTTATCGTTAACATAACTGAATTTGAAATTAAGTAATACGACTTCAAACAAATACATTAATAAGGAAAGATTTAAAAAAGAAATCAACAACAATTTATAGGGAAAACAATTTAGTAAAAATAATAATTAAAATTTTATCAAACAACGTACTGCAGCAAAATTTCGATTTCATAATTATTGTAGGTAAGAAGCCATGATTTAATACGTTTTAAAAACAATGATAGAATCCTTATGCTACCTTCAGGGAGTTTAATAAACAATTTGCGGGATACTATAGTGTAAGAGTTTCTTAAGAGTGTAGTTCGAAAAGGCAGGGCGGGAACAGAGCGAGTATTGCTTCTTAAGTTATACAAATTACTAATAGGACTTTGTCTATATCCACCTCTTATAAAAAATATTTTTAGAACTTTATAATAAAATAAGTGACGAACGGGTAAAATGTTTGTATGTCGAAATAATTCCATGGATAAGCACCCTCCACAACATATTCCATATTGTAGCCTGGAATGAAATAATCCATAATACACTGTGGTAAGGGTGGTGTTTGAACAGAATTTTCTTAGACGATAAAAACATCGAATACTAGACAAGAAGTACTGCTTCAAATTATGGAAATGTTCGTTCCATTTAAAATGTTGATCTATTGTAACTCCTAGATACTTAAACTGTTTTACGGTATCGATACAAAAGCAATTACCACGGCAAACTGCGTTCGAATTATAAAGGGACCTTAAACAATTATAGTTTATTAATTTGTATTTTACACAAAACGGATCATGAAACATAACTTCAACATTAAGTGGTTCATTAGACTCATGACAAAAACATAAGTTTAGTTTTATTCCTTATAATAAGTTTATGATCAGCAAACCACAACCTTAATAAATGTAAATCATGATTAATGTCAGCAACTATATTAAGAGGATTAGCAGCATCATATCCAATGGCAAGATCGTCTGCAAACGCTGTTACTGACCCCGCAAAAGGTTGTTGAGAAAGAGAGTTAATATAGACTAAGAACAGAATGGGTCCCAAAACAGATCCTTGAGGAACACCTACATTGACATACTTAGATGCACTTAAGACATTGCTCACTTTAACTTGTTGGTTTTGTTTTCTTAAATAAGATTCAACCCAGTGGTAAAAAAAACCACGGTAGCCGATGTTGTACAACTTGTTTAAAAGTATATTATGGTTAACCATATCGAATGCTTTGGTTATGTCGACGAAAAGTGTACCACAACATTTTTTACTATCTAGACCTTTCTGTATAGAACAACAGAAGTCCAAAAGTGCATCTTCTGTGGATAGACCCTTCCTGAAACCGAAATGTAGAGGGCTAAAAAAATGTTGGTTAGTCAAAAAGCGCAGAATCCTTGTTTTAATGATTTTTTCAAAAACTTTTGAAATTGATGGCAACAAAGAAATCGGTCGATAGTTACATATGTCTGTTTTGAGTCCTTTTTTTAAATATTGGAATAACATGAGCGAATTTTAAACTATCTGGAAAACAACCAGAGAAAACACTCAAATTAAAAATATGTAGTAAAATGTCTATTATATTGAATACCGTTTTTTTCAGTATATCGTTTGAAATTTCATCATTTCCACAAGACTTAGAGTTTTTTAAAGTTTTAATAGTATACAAAATTTCAAATGCAGAAATAGGTTCAAAAAAGAAACTATTTCTACTAAATCCTTCGTTTAAAAAGTGCCAAAACTTGAGCAGCAATTACAAGAAAATTTGCAGATCAATAGGAAATGAATTTTGACCTTTTTCAACGAAATAATCATTGAATATGTTAGCAATCTCTTTAAAATCAGAAACCTCTTTGTTACCATTTTGTATCTTCATTGAGTTGGACTGATTTTTAACTCTTCTATTCAATATATTATTAACTACCTTCCGTAGACGTCGCGACTCAATCGTATATCTTTGTTTGTTTTCTCACATATTTTTTTTATAGCGAATTTTTAAGCTGGTGTTTAGGGGATGTTTTTGGCTTTTCTTACGAATTTTATATTTGAATTTAATTTTAGTGAGAAGAGGTCGATTCATCCAAGGTTTTAGCCTTACATTAGATCTTTTTTGTCTGATGGAGTAAGTTGAATTGGTTATATGGTCTTTTAAACATTTTAAAAATAAATCTGGATGGGTTTTCTTCAGCATAGACTTCCTCCCAGTTATTATCATTCAGCTTACTAAAATCAATTTTAATTACCCTACGTTCAATGTTCGGTGTGTTTGGCTCAAGGTATTTCATTTTTTTAAAGACAAAGCCTGTCATGCAATGATCTGTAATTTGTAGATCGAATACAATGCCAGCACAATCTTCCAAGGATATTTTGGAGAAACGCCCAAAAACATGATCAAGGCAGGTGCCTGAGATTAGTCTTGTGACTTCGTTAACGAAGGTTGAAAATCCATGAACGGACAACTTAACATTATATAAATCCAAAGCTGTACTTGGAGTCAGTAGATCTAAGTTCATATCACCCAAAATGATAAGATTTGCTGCTCGTTCACTATTTAAATAAAAGGCACGACTGGGTCGCACGTACTTGCTCTTATGTGCTAATCCTTTTTAAGTGCAGGCGTCTTTTTGACAAAGATTTTATTTTAATATTTTTTGTATGACGTGCAACTTCCTTAGAATCGTTTTGGGGTGAAGCTCGAACGAACATGCGTCACGACAAAGGGATAAACACATAAATATATAGGATTGTTAGCTTTTGCAGTTTTTTAGTGTAGTATTATCTTTCCACTTGCTGCTTACTGTTTATAATATAATTTGCTAATAGAAAGATACAAAGGACTTTTTTCAGTTAAATTTTCATTTTGGTATGGAAAAATTTGAACAACTGGCATAAAGATTCGTCGGAATCAGCAGTATGGCAATAATGCTAGGTAAAGGGACCTTTATACGTCCCAATATGGGACCAATGGAATTTATAAAGGATTTAGGTACCTATAATAAGGTTGGAAGGAAGGTAGGTGCTAAAATTAAGTTAAGCGTTCCAACTACTGCTAAGCGAGTAGGTATAGAGACAATATTAAAAGTTAACACAATGGTTTTGTTTGTTTATAGGAAGGTGTAAACTTTTGTTTTCTCGATTGAAATTTTTGCATTCAGTAGTAATCGAATAGTTTTTTTTATTTGTTAGTTGTTTTTGTGTGTTTATCAAAGGCTTCCTTATTTATTCTGTGCTTTTATGATGATGAAAAATACTTTAAAATACGTAAGTATGTATGTAATGTAGGTTGTCACTTTCTTTTATTTGACTAATGGCTTGGCTAGGGCTTAGCCGAGCAATATGAAATAAAATGTTGGGGAAAAAAATTTATGAATTCAAAAAAACACTACTCATAACGTTTTTTGGAAAAAATGTTGTAAGCCATCTTATTTCTTTTGCTGTTTTCTATTTTATGAATTTTTCATTTCAAAATCGTTCGACCAGTTTTTTCAAAAAAATGTTTTTTTTGAAAAACTTTTCGAAAACATATTTTAAAATTTTTTTTAGTATGTCAATTTTAAGAAATCTATAGTTTATACTAGGAGAAAAATTTTAAAAAAAATCTATAGATCCGTTTTCAAAATATTCAAAAAACAAAATATTTTTTTAAAAAAAATATTAAAATTTAAAAAAAAATGTTTTTGAAAATTTTGATAAGCAATATTATTAAAATCATAAAACACTACATATTTTGAAAATTTCATCAAAATCCGTCAATTAGTTAACGAGAAAATCTGATTTTAAAAAAACCGGTCATATGGGAGGTACCGTTATAAAACTTTTTCTAAAAAATCCATTAAAATTAAAAGATAGATTTTGCACAGAAAACATCATTCTGAAAGTTTAATCAAAATCGTAGGAGCCGTTTCGAGAAAAATAAGTTTTTTAATAAAAGTTATATGGCAGGTACCGTTAGTTTTGGAGCTAGAATGCCAATTCCAAAAACTGTCGGGTAGAGCACTCTAAAAATACTATATACCAAGTTTGAATCAAATCGGCCCAACCGTTTAGGCTGTAGATATCGATACGGACAGACAGACAGACAGACAGACAGACGGACGGAATTTCCGGACCCACTTTTTTTGACTTCTCTATCATCGTAATATCATGTTTGATTGTTAGAATTTTTTTTTTTTTTTTACGAATGCATAACTTGCCTTATAGTCCCTATAATCGCAAGTAAAAATGGAAAATTCTTCAACAAACATTTGAACCAATGCATGTTGAGTTAAGTCACAAGACGTGTGATGGCGTACTCCATTTTTACTAAAAACCGTTAACTGTTGTGGTTTTGACACTTTTTTTGAGTTCAGGTAGTGTAATTTTTTTACGTTAATGTTACTTATTTTTTTAGATTTTATTTGACGATGTGACCGCACATATGAGCAAGTACGTGCAATCCAGTCGTGCAATTTATTTTCAAATGGCCTTCAAAGTCCAAAATTTCAGAAAATGTTAATAATATAAAGTGTGAATGCTAAGGGTCATTCGTCAACTATGTATCTGGAAGATTTTTTATCTGTGAGCTTTTATCGAAGCAAAATGTCCACCATCGACAAAAATCACATACTTGTCTCAAGGTATTGGAAAATAACCCATGAATTTAAAATCGATATCCATCATCAAGAATGGGTATTCCAGCATTAATAAGGACAAGGTTTTAGGAGCATTGTCCTGTTTCGATTCAGAAAGAGCATCTTAATCTACGTGAAAAATTACATGTCTCTAGGAACAGAATAGAATTTAAGCTTAACAAATCTGTTTGTTTCGAGATAGTACTGCCACAATTTTCAGTAAACTTGCTCAATTTGAAGGAACTCATTACATAATTCTTCACCTCAACATAGTTTTATATGTAAAAAGACATTTAAATAGAGTTCTACATAGGGTCACAAGACCCGTTTCTTACATAAAAATCAATGTGTTTATTTTTTTCAATGCATAAATTGAAATTGGAAATTAAAAAAATCCTCCATAATATCCATATCTAGTAAGACCGAGGCCAACTGACTGAGATAAAAAATGTCTCCATGTTCATGTTAAGCCGAGGTTAACCGATGATTTCATCAAAATCAATAAAATGAGGCGAAAAAAACTTTTACTAACTAATCGAAGAAAGTAGTTCGGCTGGCCAAGAACAACTATTTACAACTTTTTTTCCTTCAAAACTATCTTATCTCAGTTTTCTCAAGGATATGCCTCCCACACATGGATTGTTTCTCAAAACACAAGTATCTTATAGATACATTTAAAAACACCCGAGTGGGTGATGGAAAATTCGTTTTTCCTCATCAACTTCAACGCCAGCGCCATCCTGTGTGAACATTCGAGAGCAAAACATCTCTCACATATGTTGTTGTCATCAATGTCACTATTTTCTTGGTGCATTGACATCATTGTCATTGACGTCGTCATCCTCGTCGTCCTATCGTCATTTGTTCAATTCGATGGACAGAAGACGAGTAACAAAAACCATTTCAACATTAAACGGCAAACAAAAGGAAGAAATAAACAAACAACAACAACAAACCAAAAAGGGAACACCAGGACCCCTGCCGCACAAGGAGTTTTGTTGGTCGTGTTCAGAATTGCGCACAAGAAATTGGCTTGTTCGAGATGTGTAAACGGTGTACAAAGGTGGAACGTTTACATATGATTTATGACAATGACATCAGGAATGCGGCCGGATTGGGAGTTCGAAGGGACTACATTGCTCTGGCACAAGTTGCTTGTCATCCATTCCAAGGTGTGGGCGATTGAGGGGAATTCACTTAAGGCGGTGGCAGGATGAAGAGAAGCATTTCTTATCGATTTTACTTACACTAATGTGAATGTGATGCGGTAAAGGAATCAGAAGAAGAAGAAGAAACTAGTCAAGGAGCCAAGTTTTCCAGAAGAAAATGGTGGCAGTTGGCTGAAATGGATTTGTGTTCAAGAAGATGTAATGGCTTGCTAGGGGGGGGGGCGGTGAGGATGTGTACTGTTGGTGAGCTTTGTAAGTTTTTTTTTCCAACATCGGGTGTGTGTACAGAAAATAAATATCATTTGTTTCAATGCATTGATTACGAGTTTACTTACGAGTTTTGATGTTTTTATTTGTTTATGTTTTTAAGTTTTTCTTTGAAAATTGCGCAGGAAGGATGACTTTAGGAAGAGGACGATAGTGCACAGCCAGGTAGAGGCAATAACATTAGACTCGATTGAAGTTTCCGGCTGGTTTGTGTTAATCAGTTAAGTGCACTTCTATTGATTGGCCGTAGGGTGCTAGGGGCCGAGAGTATCGTTTTTGTGGACGATTTAATTTCAAGTGTATGGAGTAGTTGACTCCTTTTTAAGAGAATTCATTTTCCTTTACTAATAGTTTATGGATTTAATATTTCAATATGAACTTAAGAAAAGAATGATGAAACACATCAAATGGTAATATTTAGGGAATGTATTGGAAACTTTATGAAACGATTAAATGGCATTGGTCTGGAGGTATTAACATAAAAATTAAGTTAAACAAGTCTTAGCAGTACTGTAGTATACAACCGAGACTTAAATGCTTGCCAAAAAGTAGAAGGCAAAGTGCAAGATTTTGCTTTCGTTGGAAGAATGGCTTAGACCAGGAATATCAAAGCCTTGGTCTGCGAAACTGGATGGCGTAGCGTCGGCCAGCAATCGGGATGTATGAAAGACTTTGTTGGATGTGGCCTGGACCGAATCACGGTAAGTTCGGCGCTGATGATGAGCATACTTGTAGAGGTTCATTGGAGCCATAGAAGATATTGTGAGAGGGCAGATTTGCCAGACTGTGGAGGATAGTGTTGAAAATAATGGAATTATAAAGGGTAGGATGACAGAAGTTCTTGAATGAAAAGGATATCGGCTACCACTCTTCGTTTAACAAGAGTTTTCAGATTAACGAGTTGGAAGCGGTCTTGATAGGGAGGTATGAATGAGTCACATAAGGATTGAAGAATTCTTAGGATTATTGTTCAACAAAGCCGAGTGCTGAATTGGCCTTTTCGATTTCTTTGTTAATGTGTGTAAGGAAATAAGACTCACGATTACATAAAAGACCAACCAACGATGGACACAAAATGTACAAGCTAGCAAGGTCTTATTGAATGAGGTTGGAATCACTTACTGGTGACATGGTTTCGAAAAATTTAGTATCGTTAGTATAAAATGAAATGTTGGTGTGATTTATAACCAATTTAATGTCATTAATGATAAGGATGAAAAGTAGAGGGCCTGAGTGACTTTCATGAGGGACCCCGGAAGAAGCGAGAAATAGACTATAAATTGCATTTCGGAAACGTGCTCTGCAGAAACGAGTTCTGAGGTGGAAAGTTATCCACTTTAAGTAGATCGGTCAAGGCCAAGTGCATTTAATTTGAAAAGTATATATATTAAAAATTCGTTCCAGGCAAATCAACAATTGAATAGATCTACCTTCAGGCAGGTGATGGAAAAAAGTTTTTTTATAGACTTGAAAACCGTTTTCCATAGCATAGCTGGGTTGAACTCTATTAGGCCATGCGAGAATTCAGCATCCCAAATAAATTGACATGAGATTGTAGGCCGGCTTTGCTGTTCAGACCAATTAATATCTTTAATGGTCTCCAACAAGGGGATGATCTGGCTTGCATCCTCTTTAAATTGGCGTTGGAGAAAACAATCCGAGGGATTTTCTTAGGGATTTTCTTTACTGAGACCAACTAGATTTAGTCTTCCGTAGACGATATCGACATTATAGGAAGAAGTCAAGAAACTGTACAAGACTCCTTCATACAGCGCGAGCAGGTTACATACAATTACTTCCCAGTTATCTGTTTTTTGTAAGTGCTTGACAGTTGGATAGAAAGTGTCCAACAGGTCATCCGCACTGAGCTGAATTTCCTTTTTATCGTGTCTCACAAATTTGGTCCAGTAATAAAGTACACGACAAGGTTCGGAGATCTTTTGTTTAGTGGCAACATTCTATCTATTTTATGTTTATCCAATTTTGGCCCATAAGTATTTGATTTTGACGAAAAGGCCGAGCAGAGTTCAGTCAGTATTTTCTACTGGGAAATGTTTCTTCCAAAGGATATATGTACGAAACCAAGACAAAGTAGTTATTGAAGAATTCGCACTTGGGATACGGAACTCTAAATCTATATGTCAGAGAAACTTTCGATTAATTAACCAAGAATTGGGGAAATATATAAGAAATATATATTTGTAAGCGTTTAAAAGTGAAAGTGTTCAAGGTTATTACTGAAAATATAATAACAATATCGGTGCCGCAAGGCTCTGTTTTTAGTCCCTAATTATTAATAATAATCATTGACTACTTAATGCATCACTAGCCGAACAAGCAAAACTTATCTCAACTTCGCGGACGTTGTTGATTTTCACAAAACAGTATAAATCTTCACCAGATGATAAGCATTTTGGAAATTGAAATGACAAAATCGGGCTGAAGATCAATAATGCGAAAATAAAGATTTTCAATTTGTAACTGAGTTTTTCTTCTGGGGCAGTAAGCTAAATGTGTAAACAGCTTTCTGTGTTATCTCTAAGGACCAGGGAGGTACAGAAGAAGATCTTAACTGACAACTCTGTTACGAAAAAGCTGCAAACTTAAGAACTTCGCAGAAGAAGTGGTCAACTCTGATCATATCGATATTGTTATTCGCAAAAGGACGTATCAGAACCTACAGCTTGGCGTGGTAAAGGCTATATTGCAAGTAATGTAATGGAATAAGACTCCTAAGATCACTGAAGATCTGGGGGTTAAGGGCAAACCTGGCGTAGAACAGTTGAGAAGGATTCTCAGGAATTATAAAAAAGTAGGAGATAGCTCAAACACAAGTTTTCAAAAGCATTATGACATGGCGTATAGCGGTTGTTGATGCCTTATGCGTATGCCTCACAGAGTACTAAGTTAGTATATGTACATATGCCTACAAGACTTGTGAACTTGGCCAAGATAATCATTTTTTCCTACTCAAATGATACTTTATAAGTGAAAAAGAAAAACATTTGTTTTCATATCAGCTTAGAAGAAGTTTTCTGAAAATTCAATATTTTTTTACCGAAACTCTATTTTTTTTATAATTGGCGCCCTCTTAAGGGGTTATTAATACCCTTATCATATGATGACACAATGCGAACGTTTAGTGAAGTTGGAAAGAAGATAAAATGAAGCAACGATCCACATTGGATTTTAATGTCTTGAAATCGCAACAGAAAGTAAATAGTCGAGCCGGATAAAGCATTCCACATTCGTATCGTGCGGAGTGAACCCCTATACTGGACAGTGGGTCCGAGATTTGGGTCATGGGTGATTTAATCGGCGGATTTAAGAGGAGAACATCTGGCATTCCATTTAAAACCTCAAACCACCGTATTTAACACAATTGTAAAAATTCTTCATAATCAAAAAAAAAATCCTTGCACTAAATTCTTCGTTATAAATCCAAACATCTTGACTTTTACCCAAGTACAAAGTAAACTCGTTGATAAGTGTCAATTTCCAGTGAAAACTAACCCCAACCTACAACCCCCGATTCAACATTTATCACCCAAAGGCGATGAACTGAAAAAGTAATTATAGATTTTATAAAACTTCCCCAGCGCGATTGAATCGAAAGCATGCCTCTACTAATTATCATGTCGGAAGAAATACGAGGACCCAGAACCTCCCGGAAGCATTTCCATATTTCGCCTCTCTCTGACTCCGCATTTAAGCGTTAAACTTTTGCCATAATCTCTGTGCCAATCGAATAATTAAGAAATGTGAGCCTCATTTCCATCGTGTACCAATTACCAACTCTATATTATATAAATGAGAGTTGATATCTACCCGGACAATCGCACTGCAGATACAATGTATCTGGGGATGTGTATCTTTAAATTTGATTGTATTACCCCAAACCCTCATCTCCCTCACCAAGTAGAGTAGAATTTAGAGAAAATTTAAGTTTACATTATCGTATGGTCAGCTCCTGACATAAATAAATTCAGCACTTATGTTCTGGCACAAATGTTTATTTGTTCTCTGAAAGATACCAACACAAACAAACCAGGAAAATTATGGAACCAAATTCTACTTCTGTGGCTTGGATGGCCAGAAAGACGAGAGCGAAAAAGGCTTAAGAAACGCATAAAAGCTTTGGAAGACCTTCTATTTTGGGAAAAGGACATTCTATAGGGACGTCGACGTCGACGTCTTCAGCGACGACGACTTAGAAAAATAGAAAAGGATTTGTTCCACTGGCAAATGGAAATGGGAATGGAAATTAGAACCGAAAGATAGACTGCGGATTTCTTTATGACAAAATGAGGAAACAAACTATCCACTCAGGTTTCCATCTTCATTTTTATTTTATGTTTTTTTTTTGTTGTTTCTCTTACAAACAAATCTCGAAAAGAAAATAGGATTCTCATGTTTTTCAACTGTGTTCTTGCAAAGATGAAGATGATGATGATTTAAAGATACATCCGTTTTTATCTTAAAGATATTCTTTTTTTTTGCATATTTTTGTGTCGCTTTTTGAGATGCAAAGAGATAAGCATATGAAAGCGGATGGCAGTGATTTGAATTGCAGACATAATGTATGCGCATATATGTTTTGATTCCATCTGGGAGAAGGACGAATAAACGAACGGTTCGGGAGATGGGCTTGGGACGTGTGTAGTGTGTAGGATTGAACCTAAACTCATTCTTAAGATGTCTCTGATGGTGAAGGACGACGACAGCGAGAAGAATGTCGACAAAAGACGATTGGCACAATATGCATGTGTATGTCTTTGTGTGTGTGTCGACAACCGTGCAGAGGATTTTAACATGAGAAAAGAAAATATTGAGCAAAAAAAAAAATCTAAAAAGGTTCAGAAAATCATCTGGAAGACAAGACAAGTGATTCTCTTCCGACTTTTTTTCCCGGGACGAAAACGAACCAAGCCTTGAAGGCAGTTTTATATGGAATGGAGACACATACGAGTATTTTCTATTCCATCTTGAGCTTTCCTCTGACAGTCTTTGACTCTATGGCATGGATCTCTAATAATGTTTTTGTGTATGTGACTTTGTTTTACACATACATATGTTTTTTTTTGCAAAGAAAATTTGAAGTTATTCATCTTCTTTAGTTTTCAATCAAAATGGCTTTTGTAGACGACACTTTGTGATGCAATGTAGAAGGGGAAAGGTTGACATAAACTTAAGTTAAAAATGTTCCTACTTTGACAACGCGAGTGAGCTTTGGAAAAAACGAAAAAAGGCGTCTCTTGATGGCATATACAAATAGTAGCAGCCTAATGTCAACGAACTAAGTCTGTGATATATCTGCGTACATATTATCAAGAAATAAAGCAGCCGTAAAGGGACATCAATATTAAAGTAACATTAGGCAGAGCAGACAATGCGTAAATAAGCCAGGACAATTTTGGCAGAGAAAATTTCCAGACTTTTTTCAAGATTTCAAAGAAAATTGTGCAGAACATAGTAAAAGGGCTAAGAGAATAATAATAATAAAACATGTAAAATTGCATTTTGTATGATTTAGTATGTGTGATGCTATTTAATTATTTTAAGTGATTTCTTGAAATTATGCCAAGCACACATTGTTTGGAAAATCGGGCATTCGGGATGATTGGTGTTGCATTAATTAGATAAAAGAATGATTGTTTACTCATTGAAAATATTGATATTGTTGAAATACGATTAAAAAACATTTTTGATGTTTGAACTTTTTCACAATACAGAAGCAGAAAGAATGATTTCTGCTCACAATCACCTTCAGGTAAGGTGATATGTGATAAGTGATGAATTCAGGGGTGGAATCGGTTAAGGTGATATTTGAAAGCCATATTTCTAAGTCAGATTTGATAATATTAAATTTTCAGTTTGCGTAAAGTGATCACTACGAAAATTACAAGTTCTGACATCAGCTTACGCAGACTGAATGTTTCGATTGTGACAGTCACTTATCATAATCACCTAAGCCGATTTCATCCTTGGTCTAAGAAAATTTTGGGACAAGTCTGAGATGTCATGTTTTTTTTTTGACGTGATAACGTCTTACATCTCGATGACAAGCTACACATACGAAATAACATGACTCATGCTGATAATTCTGATAAGAAAAGTGACGCACGCTGCGATACTATGGTTCGTTCAACGAAAATCGATCGCACAATCACCAGGCGAACATGGAAAAGAACAGGCGCAATTTCCCAAAATTATTCCATTAAAATTCAAAAAGAACAAGAAGGGAAAAAGAAATACAAAATAGGCGGAGTTTTGTTAAAGTAGAAAGTAGATGTAGATATTAAGGTGTGTGTGTGTGGATTTAACGAAAGGGTTTCTGGGTGTGAGTTGTATATTGGTGTTGCTACCATCAATGTTTCCTTATGACGTTACCACGTAAAAAATCGTCCATAAACCGACTTTACAGACAACCAAATCTTGCTTTGTGGGAAGGAAGACACCTGCGTTTTTAGTTCTCAAGTCTTCCGAATCCAAGAAGTAGCACGAGAGTTCTACTAATCGGCGAAAATTTATCCAACATTAAAAAAATGGATATCAAAGGCTTTATAAAGGTTTTTTTTTTTTGAGGTAACTTTGATATGGAATAAAAAAAGATGATTTGTGTACATTGACATGAAATTTACTTTATTCGAAAGATAAACTTCTGGCACTATAATTTGTGGCCGTATATTGGCAATAACGCGTCGAATGTTGTCCTCCAAGTCGTCAATGTTTTCGGGCTTATCGGCGTAGACTAGCAACTTCACATATCCCCAAAGAAAATAATCAGGCGGTGTTATATCGCACGATCTTGGAGGCCAATTCACGGGTCCGTAACGTGAAACTATGCGGTTACCAAACGTTTCCTTCAATAAATCAATTGTGGCTGTGTGACATGTTGCACCGTCTTGTTATGGATATACGTCAGGATATAATTCTTGGGTATGTATAGTTTCCAATGATATTTTTATGAAACAAAGGAACAAATTTTGCGACGTGTTTTAAATGAGGACATACAAGGTGGACCAAAAGTAATCACCCGATGTTTTTTATTTCGCTGTAATTTTTTTAAAGAATATAAAATTGTTTGTCACATTGTGGGTGTTATGTTTATTTAATAAAATAAAATTTTGTTCATCAAGTCGAAAAAAATGATATCGGTCAAGGGGCCGCGACGCGCCACGACATCAGAACTGATGGACATATATGGGTTCGTTATTTTCAATTACTTGCGCCAAATCTTCTGGATTTCTGACGGATTGCCTCATTCAGGGGTTCAAAAGTCTGAGGCCCCACAATAAAAAGTCTAAGCCGTTCAAATCGCGTAGGCCGGTTATTGGAAATCGCCAAAGCGAGAAGACGTGTATTCTGCATGTTTATACAATTATACATCAAAAATTTCAAAACAAAGTTATAGCGTCTTTCAGTGGGTAATTGCTTTTGCGCCACCCTTATTATAAAGGCTGCCAAAAAAAAAATTAAGAAAAAGACAGAAGTTCAATGAATGCAGTCTTCGTATTTTATCGTTATAAATCTGCAGGAGCAGAGGAGGCCTACAATTTACCACTGAGTCCGAACGACGAGGGTCCTTTTTGGAAAAAAAAAATTACTCTTGGAGGATTTGTCATTTTCTGGCAAGAGGCAGTATCCCGAAAAAGGTGGCTTTGATGCGGAATGGAACACCTAACAGTAACACAAAGCCAAGAGCAGTTACTACCGGACCTTTCGTTACTACTTTAAAATTTAAAACCGTATTCACCAACTAAATGTCAGGACAGTCACCGCAGAATTTCCTCTCATTGTCGGAGTACACCAGGGAAGTGTGTTGAGTCCTCTATTTTTTAATTCTTTTTTCTTATTAGAGGTAAATGTAGAGCCACAAATCTATAGCGCATTACTTCTTCTACATTGACGAAAGCAGTCATTAAAAACGATTCTGGTTACCAGACTTGACAACGGACGGATTGCAACCAAAATCACTTTTTCAAGAAAAACAAGACTTCAGTTCCTCGAAAAGTTTTCAATTCTGAAGAATTATTTGAATGAAGTCCTTTTTATCACTAAATTTCGGTAACCGTGAGTCATGTCTAATTGTTACATATTAAATCCCTTGCTGCGGAAAAGTAATTTAGTGTTTTTTTTAATTAATCAAAATTATAGCAGAAATATATCTTTTCTATAGCAAAACAGACAAATAGACATTTCAATTCTTTCTTCACAATATTCCTTTGCCAGTTTTTTTGCTTCCCCTTTTTTATTCTTTTTTTTATCCCCCCTCATCATCATTTAGATAATTAAATCCTAGATACTCAGGCACTGATTAAATGAAATACAAATTATCTTTGCAATCACAATCTCAACAGAATAGACGTTTGAAATCTTACAAATCCTATTAAATCCACCCATGAAACTGGCCCAGAAAAAAAAACAACGAACCCACTATACATACTTTCCGGATGGCCTGCTTAATGAACCCATCTTAACTGAATTAATTTTACTAATGACATATTTCATACGTATTTTAGTCTCATACCAAGGCGTGTGTATTGGGTTAATTTCCTTCGAATACATGTAAGTGCATCCCCTCTGTTCCCCGATCTACAGGAAACTCCCCACACAACTACCGTTTTCTTGGAGTCCCTCTCTGAGTCAATGATAGTTTCCAAAGTAATTATCTGTCCCTAATTACCATAATTGAAAATCTGTGTCGGATTCTAGGTCTTCGCATAAGGACATTATATTCAACGTAGGCTTTGGTGGGGTCTTTTTTTATTTTTTTTTTCTTCACCCTGTCCCAACTCCTCTCATTCTTCATAACTCATAACGTCCTGAACTTTAAGAGCAAAGTCGAGAAGTGGGAAAGAAAAAAACGCTGAATTTTCTTGATAGGTACTGTAATTGAATGTTTTGCACAGTTAATTGCACTTTCAAAGGACCTAAACATGATGGCAACAGGAAGTCGGTGATGGTGAAATCCGATTGCCGATACAAGCGAAAATTAATGGAAGCAAAGAGCCGTTTTAATATGCGGTTGACATCAATATCCTTCGCGTATACTTAATTTAGTTTCGCAACAAGGATCAAGTGGCACGTGAGGAAACAAGGACATTGTAGGTTGAGTAGAAGCGGAACATTTTTCTATGTTTTCCAGGCCACTTTTCGCGTGTAAACGCAGCTTTCTCTGACTTACGAGGGGGTTTAAAAGTTTTTTGTTGGTCTCTGTTCAGAAGTGGGATTATAAAGAAAATTCATCGTTCTCGAGGGGCTTATCCTTCTTAAGTAGTCAACTTGTGGCGATAATCCGCTTAAAATTTCATGTTCTTCGACGAAGAAAAAATTGTTCCATTCCCTTTCAGTATCGGCCAATCTGGAAAAAAATACTACCCCCTCCCCCGCACTAGACCAAGACTAATAGAATATGCTTACATCAAAAGGACCCTGCGGTAGCATAAAGCAAACAAACTAATATCCTTTTGTTCAAACCCAACAATAAAGACTGTGTGCTCGTCGTTGGGGGGGGGGGGGGGGGGGTAGATTGGTGTGTGGTGTGCAAATAAAAGTGGTGATTTGGTCTGAAAAGAAAATTTACAGGGCATCGTGTGCTACGAAAACTCTAAAGCATCAAAAAAAATTCCTTGAAAACACACGAAGTCATACACAAGACCCAAATCGTTGCCAATTTTAGCGAGATTGCGGTGGCTGCTTTCTTCTTCGAATTTCGCCATCTCCTTCTCCCCCATAACTTTCCATTCTTTGTTTTACTTCAATGCCATGAAATGCTGCCCAAGTCACCATTATCCTTATGAATATTTTCCTAAGGATAAATAGCTTCCAACAAGCGGGTTCTGTTTTTTTTGTGTGCATTTTGTTTTCACTACGTATGCATCCTTGCTTTTCCAAAATTGCTTTATAGCTTCGGGTATTGGTCATGGAGAATTTCCATATCCTTATACCATTTTTTTTTGTTTTTGGATAGAATACCGCCTGCAGGATACGTTACTGTAAGCCACGCCGCCATAGTGTAAATAATTTTTTTTGTTCTTCCAGCAGAAAGTTACAAGAATGTTTTTTTTTGATTATTTTTCTTCAGCAGATATCCTTCGTATGTATCTAGATACCTTCTGCAAACAATGATTCAATGCTTTGGTAAGAAAATGAAAATGTCTGTAGAGTTGTTGTGGTACAAGGAAGATGAAATAAGGATGTGGTCAGCGATAACAGCAGCTCACTGAAGGAGGTGAGGGAGGGAATGAGGATAATATTATAAAGAATGGAAGTTGAAGAAAATTTATGCAAATATTTGTTGAATAAACTAAGGCAAAAGACGATACACAAGGATGGTGTATCCCTAATTTATTAAATTTGAATCAACATGGATGTATACAACAATATAAGGATGTCGAAAAAAGGTTCATTGCGTGAGAAGGGTGATGAATCTAATGGATTTTCTAGCGCGGCGATGCCAACAAAAAAAATAAAGATTTCATTCACGTTTCGTAGGTGTGTCCTTTAAGATTTTCTTATGCAAACATTGTCCTTTGAATTTGTTTTTTTTTTTTTTTTTGTAAACATTTTTCTTATCACTTTCATAGCTGTCGAATGAATCCCAAATTCCAACGATGTCAAAGAAAATAAAAAAAAATTTCTATCTTCAAGGACCAAAAGTATCTTCCTGACGGCGCACAGAGATATCCATTATAATTCCTAGCCATGTACGTCTGAGCTGCAGGCAATAGAAAAGGCAAGCAACGCAAAGCTGTTACAAATTTGTTGATGATGGACACGAACTACTGTGTTGAATGTTACAACGCCGGCCGCAATGGTTGGGCCTCCTGGATATTGTTTGTATTTCAGAAGATAGTTTGAGTGAGATTCTTTTCCATTGTTGCTTGGAGATACATTAGAATTTCGTACGCAGTTTTGTTTGGCTATTAAAACTGCGGCAGATTACTATCTTGGGCAGAATAAGATTGTTCTGTTGAATTTGCTGATGAACTTGATGGAAAAGTTTTTGCCAACAATATTATACGCAGTTGTATGGAAAATGTGTTACCAGTTTGTTACATTTGTCTTAAAAAGAAATGCAATTTCTGAAATAGATGTATGAGGGAAGGGGTCTTAGACCATGAACTTTTGAAATTTTAGTTTCTGTTTATGGCTCTTTGAGTTTTTCGTTGATACGACAGATTGAACAAACTTTTGATTGTTGGGAAAGATACAATAAGAAATGATAACTAGGAACTTTTAAATTGCCATTAAGTTAAAATAATACATAGATATTTATTAGATTTAATTTAGGTCGTGGGAGGTAAATATATTCGGCAGTTCTTAAAGGGTTTTGAAATACCAATGTTTAAAAAAACTACTGTTTCTTAGTCAGAGAGCCATTTATATTCAAACATTTGAAAAATTTGTCATGAAAACGGTTTAGTATATGTGTTGCAATGCTGGTTTTCAACAAGCTTAGAAGTTAGAATTAAAAGTCTAAATCAAAGATTAAGAAACAAAAGAGTCGATAAAAACCTCCGTTTATTATCAAACATTAATATCAAAAAATCAATAGCTTTCCTAATAAATGTAGAATATTTGTTTAGAATCTTTTCTTTGGCTCGATTTCATATCAACTAAAAAAAACACTTCAATTAAACGTTAGAATGACTAAACTTTATTAACTGTCTAACTTCAAGTTTTTTACTCTACACTCTACGGAATAAGTAGGATTGGCATTGTGGCGAACGAGGCGATGGCTACGGCGGTTTTAACTAAACTGAATAGAGTGAGAAAATAATGTAGACGGCGCGTGCTCTCTGTGGAGCTCTGAGGTCTGACTTATTGTTTAATGAACATGTTTTGTAGTGTGTATATACCAGTATACGTATAATGAGTCGTTATCGTTAATCGTTATCGTTAGTAATTGTGTTAAAGAACTCTGTACTCTCCCACATAAATAGAATATCTCTTCGGCTCATAAAAAAGATAATTGGGTTATGATCACGAAATTCCTAAAACTGTATTATTTCGGTTCAGTTTTCAGTGTGTATGCGGTGAGTCACAAATATAACGAATGGCAGCATTTAAAATGTTCCCAAAACATGCGAACAGCAAGGAGGCACGATAAGAACAAACATGCAAAAAAGGTAGTGGTCTAAGAATAGATACCTGTGGGTCTCCTTGTAGAACAGGGCAAATAGAATCAGTGACAATCTTTGTAATCCATAAGATAGAAAATGTTCTGATTTTGTTAACCCTGCGACTTAAGAACACTGATTAATACCGAACGTGGGCAAGATAAGCCATTCCTTTTCTTGCACTTAACTGGGTTTCTTCTTTTACCACACTTTCAAACTCTCCCTCAAGAAACCACTTTGGCTTTGACTTAAGAATCTTTCAAATTCAGATTCTGAATGCACATTTTGAACTTCCAAGTACGAGATTTATACAAACACATTCAGCTTGCTTTGCTCCAATAAGGCAATGTAATTTTTTTGGCCAATGGCTTAAGTTTCGTTCAGAGAGGCTCCCCAGTTCGGCGATAGTCATGTTCATTGCGATGCTTATGGTGTTATTTAATTGCTGACGATTTTCTGCTCCAAAAGTTTTGGGAGATGTGACACCTTTTCCTCTTTTATGCATTAGCCAAATGAGTAACAGGTAAAGAATAAAGGTTAAATATAAACTGATCTTTTTTTTGTTGGTATCAGTTATTAGCTTATTGTTCCGCGACTTCGCCTGCATTGACTTCATTATTATTTACCTAAATAAAAACCTGTTAAAGGAAATTATTCATATCTCTCCTACAGGAACCCTGCATTTTTTTTTTTTAATAAAATATGAGAGTACAGTGAATCCTTCAACTATTTCATCTAGCGAACTTAAAAAATTCCTGCAGGTATAAAGGCATGGAAAAATTATTTCACAATTAAGTCATTTCCACAGAAACTATGCTTTTTTCGGATTAAAATTCATCACCTCATCTATCTACCTACTAACTTTCATTCAAATTAGTTAAGCCGTTAATGCGTGATTGCGGAATAAACATTCACAGTTATTACAGTTTTTTCGGGAACTTATTAAAATCCGAACTCACAGCTTTAACATAAAATCTGTCAATCCTAATTTCCTGATTCCTGGCTACTAACAAAAAATCCCTGTAGGCAATGAACATCAAGGTGAACCTAGCAAATCAGAGAAATGGGAGAGTATTTTGTTTCCCAGAGGAGTAACTATAATTTTTTTTTTCAATTTTATAATTCAATTTCTATATCTATTCTTACGAGCAACCTCTTATAAAACAGCCTTGAGCATTCCTCTTCTTAAACATTTAAACAAGCCACTAACACACTAACTTACAACACTGTAGATTATTTCTTTAGGCGCACCACACGAATGTTGCACACATTCTTTATCTGTATTTTCCCATCTATTAAGGTATATATGTATCGTTATCATACAAAGCCCTTTAGTGGACTTCTTTGTTTCTGCAAATTCACAATACAAACACAGAAATGATTGAGAGTATAAGTAGTGCTCCGTGGCTTAGTGGTTAGTGTGTCGGATAAATAAATAAAAATCTCTTAAAAGAAAGTGTCGGACTGCTAAGCGAAAGAACCTGGGTTCAAATCCAGCTCATAGCCACCTTTTTTTCTGGGGCCTCTTGCGAGGAACTGACAAAACCTCCAAGAGTAAAATTTGTCTCGAAAAAGTGCATCTCATGTAGCCGTTCGGACTCGGCGGTAAACTGTAGGTCCCTTCCATTCTTGCAGATTAACACACAGGAATGGTTGAGAGTATAAGTCACTAGGCCTTGGCTCCTTAAGGAGCTGTCGCGCCAATAAATGTATTTATTTTTATAAGTAACAAGGCACCTTGTTTTCTTGAGGGATTGTCGGGCCAGTAAATTCACTATTTTGTTTTATTTAAACCGGGCATTCATTATAAAAAGAATTTCATTCCTAAGAAACCAATGAGAGTATTCTGAATTAAATCTAAGCCTACAATGGGACACTTAAATCAACATAAAACGATAGATATATCAAAATAATTTCCCCATTTAGAAACTTTTACCTAATTAAGAGTTGATAGTGCTCTTATCTATTTTTTAATTTACACCAAATATATCATACACTCTCATAATTTATTGGAGAATATCATTTTTCCAACAAATGAAAAGCTCTTTTGTAAATATATAGCATCCAGTCCCCTGCCCCTGGAAAACAAACAAAACAATTACCTTTTTACATAAATCCCATAATTGCCTACTTTATCACAAAAAATTATTACGCATTTACACAAAAATAGACAAAGTCAAAGGGTCATTAGGGGGGTGAGAAAAAAACTAAATTAGTAATAGAATATTGTATCTAAAACATTTCCATTTCATTCGAACCGAACAATGTAATTACTCCAACTGTCTGTTAGAATCACATTATAATTATATTGCCATAGAGCATTTGTGAAGCTCTGGCAGCTCTGTTTGGCCGCCGCCTAATGGAATATTCAAAACGAATCAGTCCGGTGCGTGACCAAAAATCCTAATTAACAATTCACACTTTCGATCGAATGCACTTTATTGCCAGGACCCTCACAGGAGCCTTGTATCTTTCACCTCGGCCCGGGTGTTCTGTCCTTTGACACAGTGTTTTTGTTATCAATTAAAAATGTACAACACACGGGTACCCGTTTCGTTTGGCTAAAGAGAGAAAGAGGAAGAGCTTTCCACCATAATGAATTCACACCGGATATGCAGACATTTTTTTTTTTTAATTTCTTTTGATATTAATTATGACAAACAGCAAACGGGAGGGTGTATCTATGGAGTTGAATTAAAAACGGATTTTTTTCGCACAAAATGTTAAAGCGAACGGAATTATTAATCACATTTCCATAATTACCCTTGAAAGAGCAATGCAAATAATATGAATTGAAAAAGGAAAAAAAAAAAAGAGAAACAGAGAACGCCTATGGGCTATGGCATAAGCAGGCTGCTACTATTACCACACAACTTGTCGGTTAATTCGCGCGTTCTATCCGTCTGACATTAAATAAATTGTTCCTGATTATTACATTTATTAATCCGCAAACAGTGCTGTTGCATTTAAATAATGTTAATATAATACGAAGCATTAAACAAAAAAAAAATATTTAAAAAAACCCACATAAGGCCAGAGAAATGAAATCATTTATGATAAATAATTGCCTGTGATGTGGTCAGAGGAATTTGCTTTTTTATTTGTTTATAAAAAAATATTATTTAACACATGCCAAGTCGCATTTTTTAACTTCACTGATTGTGATGTGATTAAAAAAAAATGAGAAAAAAATAACACAAGTTCATACATCATACAAGGATAAATTTATTTGAGGTAAAATATCTGATTTAAAAAGCAGAACAGTGCAACTAATAAATTATGCTAATTTGTTTGTAATCCATTCATAATTTAAATTTAGATGAAAATCAATTAAGCGAATATAAAATATGCTAATGATTACAATTTAAGTAAAAGTGCCCTGCTTGAGTCGCATGTACTTGGTGTTATGTGCCAAAATATTTGACAGGAACGGTGCTGAAAATTTAGGTAGATTTCCATCGAAGTGGAAACAAGACCGATCTTACGTTTTTTACATTATTTCCTAAATTGAAGGAAATTACGTCGAAGGCAAAAACTGCCAATAAAAAAATACTAAGCTGAGCTTAGGGACCTGCGGCTTGATTTACCTCCACGTGGTGGTCCCCGGGCAACGATTTGTGTATATTTTTGTACACAAATTAGCAAAAATTGCAAGCACTTCCTAAGGGTTGGGGGGCTAGTAACCTCTCCCGTAAAAAAATATTACTCAGAACCCGACAACAAGCCTCGGAAATATACTGATTTCTCAACGACGAACCAAGCAACGACAACGGCTGAACGATTTAAGAATTTTTCTCATGGAACGTCAGAACGCTCTATAGAGCTCGAGCTGCACAACAGCTAGCTGATGTCCGGGCCATGTATAAAGCTGACATAACAGCACTTCAGGAAGTGAGATGGCCAAGGAATGGTGTTTTGCAGAAAAAAGAATACGACATATATTTTAGCGGTCACTCAAAACACCATGTGCTCGGGGTAGGCTTCCTAGTCAGCCAAAAAAATGAAGCCTACCTTCATCGGCTTTAACGCAATAAATGACAGGCTATGCACCCTTCGCGTGCGAGGCAAATTCAATAACATCAGCCTCATAAACGTTCACGCACCTACTGAGGAGTCCGAAGAAGAAGAAAAAGATTCCTACTACGAACTTGTAGAGAGGACCCTCAATACCTGCCCAAGGTATGACTTTAAAATCATCCTTGGTGACTTCAACGCAAAATTAGGTAGGGAGCCAGTATTCAGGCAGTACATAGGATCCCATAGTTTGCATGAGAACACTAATGACAACGGACTACGAGTCATATAAATGGCAGCATCAACAAAATTGGTCGTTGCGAGTACCAGCCTCCCGCGTAAGGATATCCACAAAGTCACTTGGGTATCGGCTGATGGAGTCACTCGTAACCAAATTGACCACGTGTTGATAGATCGCCGCCACTACTCGAGCCTGAGGACGATACGAACGTATCGAGGTGCCAACATCGACTCGGACCACTATCTCGTTGGTATGTTGTTCCGAGGGCGGATTGCTATGCGAAGAAGTATTGCATCCGTTGGTCAGGCTCGAATCAACACGGCTGCCCTACGCGATGAATGCAAAAGCAACCAATACAGTCGCGCACTAAGGCTCGCCTTCGGAGAGCTCGATAAGGGAAGAGTAAGTCCTGGGGACAGAATGCCGGGGGTAGTGGAAAAATGGTCACGCCTTAAGAACAAAGTCATAAGTACTGCTTATACCATCTTAGGCAGTAGTCGCAGAAATCGGAGCGACTGGTTTGATGATGAATGCAAACTAGCGTCTGAACGTAAGAATGCTGCATACCGAGCAATGCAACGGTCTCATAGAACGCGGGCACGCGAAGATGAATATAAAGAGCTCCGAAGAATAGAAAAAAGAGAGCCTGGGAAAAAAACATTGTCTGTGAAATTGAAAGAAATAGAGAGCGAGGTCCGCACCAGGCGCGGAAGTTCTACCAATCCGTCAGGAACATGTCGCAATACACACCACGCTGTACATATTGTAAAGACGGAGAGGATCATCTGATCACCGATCCTGAAGGCATTCTGGAGCGATGGGAAGTGTACTTTAATGAACTGCTGAACGGTCAGCTCACGGAAGAAATGGAGACTCCAACATTTCAAGAAGAAGATCTCAAGCTGCAGCCACCAAGCATTGAGGAGATAAAACTGGCGATTAATCGGCTCAAAAATAATAAGGCCTCAGGAGCCGATGGTATACCTGCCGAGCTGATCAAACATGGAGGGCCAACACTACATCAAGCAATTCATGAAATCATAGTACACGTATGGGAACACGAAGAGATACCAGAAGACTGGCGAAAAGGCATCATAGGTCCCATACATAAGAAGGGAGATAACACAAAATGCAGCGACTATAAGGGTATAACATTGTTGAGTACATCCAATAAGATATTCTCCTCTATCCTGCAAGAACGGATAGCCCCATATGCTAATACCATAATCGGCAAATGTCAATGTGGTTTTATACCAGGCAAATCAACAATTGATCAGATCTTTACCCTTAGGCAGGTGATGGAAAAAAGTCTGGAATTTAATATCCCAACATACCATCTTTTTATAGACTTTAAAGCCGCCTACGATAGCATAGCCAGGGTAGAACTTTATAAGGCCATGAGAGAATTCGGCATCCCAAATAAATTGACACGACTATGTAGGCTGACCATGACCAACATTACAAGCCAAGTAAAAGTAGCCGGTTTGCTATCCAGACCAATCAATATCTATAATGGACTCCCTTGGTCTGGCTTGCATCCTCTTCAACCTGGCGTTGGAGAAAGCAATCCATGACTCTGGCACGTCAACAAGAGAGACTATAGTCACCAAGTCCAGCCAGATACTAGCTTACGCAGACGACATCGACATCATCGGCAGAAGCCAACAAGCTGTACAAGACTCCTTAACCCAGGTCGAGCAAGCGGCAAAATACCTGGAGCTGCATATAAATGAAGGGAAGACTAAGTACATGGCGGCAACGTCTGCGAGAAATGTTGGTACTACCATCAGGGTAGCGGAGCACGAACTTGAAGTAGTGCAGTCCTTTAACTGTCTTGGGTCAAAAGTAGCAGCCGATAACAATATGGAGGAAGAAATACGCGGGCGTCTGCTGAAATTCAACAAAACCTACTATAGTCTGTCAAGGCTCTTTAAATCCAGAAACCTTACCATAAAAACCAAACTGCTGCTGTACAAGACTATGGTCTTACCAGTACTCACATACGGATCCGAGACTTGGGTGCTTACAAAAAGGCACTCTGATCTCTTATCCGCGTTCGAGAGAAAAGTCTTACGGAGAATTGTTGGCCCCATGTGTGAGGAAGGACGATTCCGGAGAAGATACAATCATGAATTGTATGAAATCTATCTCGAAGCAGATGTTGTTGGAAAAAATAAAGCTCGGCAGACTCCGGTGGGCTGGACACCTATATCGCATGAGCGAAGAGGAACCAACTCGGAGTCTTTTGCGGTACTTTTTATGGTAGAAGACAACGTGGCAGACCTTGCTTACGTTGGAAGGATGGCGTAGACCAGAACGCCCGAAGCCTTGGGGTGCGCAATTGGATGGCGTCGGCCAGCAATCGGGATGTATGGAAGAATTTGTTGAAGGAGGCCTGGATTGGATCCCGGTTGTTGCGCCGATGATGATGAGCAAAACAAAATTGGGAAAGCACGCAGTATGTAAGGGGGGAAATTTTTTATAATTTACGCGCGCACAGGGGACTATTTGTTTTCCTTTTAATGGATGTAAGTACAATGCGCAAGTATTGTATAGTAGGGAGGGGAAGGACAGAAGGTGTCGATTAACATTGGTTTTGAATGCTTGCAAATCAAAATGGCAAGTGAAAACTATACCAAATTCATTTTGTTCGGCTAAAAAAAGAATCCCTGTATTTCACGGTACGTCAGAAATTGGGCTCAAGGGTGAACTAAATACAACTTGTATTGAACAGTCTAGAAGATAGCTTCTAATATAACGAACAAGAGTATCATCAATCCCAAAAAAGCACGCATTTTCGATAAGATAGCTTCATGCCAAACTCTATCAAATGCCTTGGAGATATCAAGAGCAATAATCTTACTTTCACCAAAGCGATGTAAAGATTTGTTCCTCTGTTTGGTGAGATATGCCATCAGATCACCAGTGGAGCGGTTGCTGCAGAAGCCATGGTCATGGAGAACCTTTCGATCTTCGAGATATTTCTTAAGCTGACGGTTAAACAGCGTTTTCATGACCTTAGAAAGAAGGGATGTTAGTGCTATGGGTCGGTAGGAGGACGGTGAGGATGGGTCACCTTCCTTAGGTGACCCATTTTTTTATTTTGATCGGTTTTTAGTCTGCCTTTTACAAAATAATTTCTGGTGTGCCCCAAGGCTCCATTCTTTCTCCGGCACTCTTCCTCATTTTTATGAATGATATTTGTCTAAGACCTCTAAGTTCCACTTCCGAAGATTAGGGTTGTGATTCTGGAAATGAATATATGAAACTGATAATACTAACATCAGAAAAATTATTAAGTAGATTAGAAACTTAAAAATGGTTCTTATCATCAACTTCCTATATTCATTTCCAGAATCACAACCCTAATCTTCGGAAGTGGAACTTCAAGGGCAGCTCATGATAAGGTCTTTAAATTCCGATCTACCCTAGATCTAGGCAAATGTTTTTGTTACTTAAGTGCGTTAATTGGATAAAATCCAGAAGAATGCATTAAAAATAATAGCGTAACAGAAGCATTCGCTTCTTTTGAAAGCTGTCCAAATTGTATCGCTATTTCTATAAACAATGCTCCAGAGATAATTTTTTGGTCAGCTCAATCTTGTTTTGAAGACCCTATTCCAAACGAAATCGACATTTCTGGTTCATATTTGATACTCGTCCGGTCAATGCATAGTAATATTTGAAAATGTTTTTTGATATGAAAAAAAAAACTAATTAACTGATAAAATAATGATTATCATAAACTAAAGTCGTTCGCTCTCAACCACCCGTTAAGATATAAATGTATATTTTATTTAAATGTCTTCTTGATCTAAAAACAACCGCCAAAGATTAGCGTAATGTGCAGTGCAGAATTGCATGTGCGTTGCGAAAAAATAAATGCAACAAATATTTCTTTCCGCTGTCTGGTAGCGTTGATGGGAATTTGTGTGTCAATTGTGGTTAGTGCAACGTTTTGAGGAATTCAAAGGCCCACTTCGAAGAATTGTATTGCAGTTAGTATTGCCAACTCAGATTTTTAAATTGTAATCCGTATTTTAACTATTTTTAGTAGCTTTAGTGAAATCACCGCTTTTCACGTCATTGCCTTCATTATTTCTTCTTTTAGGCGTATAATTAAACTCCTTAAAAAACAATAAGAAAAATAACCCTAATAAACAAAAATAAATAAATTGATTGACAGTTTGAATGTCACTTTTATTTTCGAAGTTTTAATTCATATCACCGCGTAAATATATATTTAAGGATAGCAAAAATATGGAACCTTTTTCTTCATTTGGATAATTTTCTTTTGTTTATAAACAAATACTGTTATAAATATTTTTTTATAAAATCAAAAGTAGATTTTTGTGAAAAATTAAAACAAACCCAGTTGGCAACCATTCCCAAAAATGACATATTTCAATGAATGCTATTTTCGATTTGTTTATTTTTGTGCCGCGGCCGCCGACACTATTTAAGTTTTTTTTTTCATTATTTATTTTGTTCTTAAATTAAAATTAAAAATAGAAAATTAAACCGCACACACCGGCCAAGGAAAACAAAATTTGCGAATTCTAACAAAAATAGCAATGGCGGCAGGCTTGGTAGTGCGCAGTGCCGTCTTCTTCGAACTCAAATGTGTGTCGGCGCTGAGGTTTTGTTATTGTTGTTATGTTATGGCGTAAGTATTGGTTTTATTTTTAGCCTTAAGAAAAAAATAATATTACATCGACATATTGTGTTGTTGGGGGTAGTTTAATTTGATTTATTGCTCCCCTTAAAGAGGGTTGATGTGCACTGTCAATTTATTCCAAACAAACGACATGGTGGTTATTGATATGTTTTTTTTTTTTTTTTTGATTCATAATTTATTTCGAGTCCCTTTTGAAATGATAATAAAAACACACCACCTGAAGCATAATTGATAAGTATCTTACAGATACATTTAGTCAGTTCAATAGAACTATTTGACCGCACACGTGCCTTAGATATAATATGGTGTAATCAAGTGCAGGGGGCGGGGGAGATAGTGGTGAATGTCAAATGCATATAGCAATGACCAATCTAATTTAATTGCACACTCATTGCCGGCGCTATTGTCATATTAAATGACCGACACATGTAATCTATGTTCAAGTGGAGAGATAGATAGCTTGTACTTAGGTGTGTACAAAGGATAATCAGATAGAGGGAGGTTGTTAAGAGTGGTCATCATCACTCGGGATATCAAATAGTTACACACTTTGATGGACTAGTGTTTCAAGATGTAATCCAACATGATTAAGAGTAGTAGAAGGGTCAAGTGCTTGATTTCCACGAGGAACTGAAGGGAAACTTGATTTCCTTACATTAGTTATTCAGTGGAAGTCGGGACCGCTGGACCGATATTACTTTAACCTTACTAAACGTCTGATGGCGGGAATATTGAATAAAACAAAAAAAGTTTGATAGGGATGTGTTTGTTGATGATGTGGATGGTTTTGTTGAGGATGTGGATGTAGTTTTGGATATTGTGGATTTTGCTGCCCCTTAAATGTGATCTACTGAAATATTCTGGCTAATCGTCTTACCATTACCATGAATGTGACATTCAGGGTAAGAGTTTGATATCACTGAAAAGGGTTTTCTAGGTTTGTGATTTTGTTGATAACCTTAGGAAAGGAAATATATTATGTGATTCGCGGAAGAAAAGAATTATCAGACAGTCAAGGGGTTGGAAATTCTTACTGAAATGTTTGAACATAATTAACTCCAAATAAATAGAAACAACTTTTTTAAACTAGTCCACATTCAAAAAGAGCGCTTGAGGAACGAATGTCTCTTCACTTTTCTCCAATTAAGACTATATATTTTTTTTAAATTAGGTAAGCTCGCGAAAAGTATTTTTTGAGCACCGAACAATTATGAGATACACACCAAACGTTCAACATTCGTGCGGTGCATTTAAAGAACGGATCACTCTACCAAACAGTACATCCAAAGTTTTGGATCAAGGGAAAACATGTAATTTCTAGTATTTCTAACATTCTTGAAGAGGATGAATGCAATTGCACAATAACTAATAATAAAAGACAAATTACGATGTTCAAGAAATGTAAATTGTTCGGTAAACTTTCTATGATCATTTTATTTTGAAGTGTTTTTTGATAGAAACATTCAAGACACTCAAGATAGTTATATGATCACCTTCCGAACCATGAAAATATGATTGTGAATCTGGAAAAGCATACGAAAATGTGGGAGTCATCGTCAATACCATCGACGAGAAACTGTCGGAGCTTTAGAGCTCGAACCGAGGCTTTCAAGGTCGACCAAAGGCAAATCGCAATAGAACCACAAGGCCACTTCTGCACACTATACTGACGATGATGTACCGAATTATACATAATGAACCATTCTATTTGAGAGGGGGAGGTGTAATACCAAAATTCCGCCTTACCGAACTAGAAGCTGGCAATATCTGAGTTGACTTAACTCTTCCTTTTCAAAGAAGAAAAAAAAACAAGAAGAAGAAGAAGATTCTCTATGAGAGCATAGAGTCGAGCTCTATAGAGCAATGTATAGTTTTTTTCATTCTTAAATCGTCCACCTGTGCAGAATGACTTATGGAAAAAACACACTGTTCCATTAAAGTTGGTAAAGATTTCGCTTTTGCGAGTACAAAGAAATGGTCAAATATGGAACTACGTATTTTCTGTCATTAAGAGGAGGATTCTGCTAAAAATATCAAGACACACAGCTATTACTTTGGCTAGCTAGGATTCGTTATTAACTAAGGGAACTATATACCAGCGCTTTGATCAAATCAAGAATAACTCTGGCCAATCGCAATCTAGTAGCATAGCGCTATCTAAGGTATTATTTTGTTAAATCTATATCAACCCAGTCCTTCTGCATGGTGCAGACAAATAGGCATAGTGGCAAAGGTGGATGAGGACCCTTTAAGCTGTTTCGAGAGGCAAATTGTTCAGGTGATTTTTGTTTCGAATGCTAAAATGCTGAGAGAAAGAGGTTGAGGCCCAGGTCTACCACGAACAGTAGAGCATAAGATAACGAAAGGTAAGCTAAGTACATCTAAATGATCTTCCAATAGGGACTTCCGAACTTAAACGCTGAGTGAAGAAAGAGGTTGAGGCCCAGGTCTACCACGAACAGTAGAGCATAAGATAAGGAAAGGCAAGTTAAGTACACTTTCGAACTTTGATAGCAGTTCATAGCGGCCATCTTGTTGAAGCTACATCTATAAAATTGACAGTCATTTATTCAGTCTGTTTTGCTAAATCAAATCCAACTGACCTAGGAGCTGAAGGCAAACAAACATAGACAACAACGTGTGTTCGCTGAATGGGCTCTGGAGTAGTTGGAAACTGACCCTTATTTTTATCGAAAAATCATTTTCAGCGATGAGGCCCATTTCTGGATGAATGCAGTACGTGAACAAACAAAATTGTCGAATTTAAAATGATACAAATTTTCTCATCCAAGAGCGTCCAATGCATCCCGATAAGGTCACTGTTTAGGGTGGATTATAAGCTGGCGGCGTCATCGGTTCATATATCTTTGAGAACGATATTGGCCAGGTCATCAACGTCAACGGCGAGCGCTATTGGTCGATGATTACCAACTTCTTTTGGTCTGAATTGGAAGATATGGACACCAAGGACGGCGCCTCGTGCCACAAAGGTCATGCCACTTTGGACGGCCCTCAAAGCCAACATATCCAATGCCATCGCTCAAATTCATCCCAATTTAAGCGCTAGTAGGCTAGAGTCATGTAAAATTGGATACTTTGGATTTGCACCACCAAGATAAGCCGCGGCGGACATTTAAACGATGTTATTCTTCACAGACAATGGCATCCATAGGTTTTTTAAACGAATAAAAAATGGCGATAATATCACACACACACACTTTTTTATTTAAATTTAAAGTTAGGAAGCGCTTGATAAAAGACCCTTTAGTAATCTTCACCTAGTAATCTTTGATTTCATCCCACAAGGGAAGGGAGGCGCAATAAAGGTAATTGTTGTTGTTGTTTAAAATAAATTCGCAAATTAACGCAGAAACTGCTGGGAACTAAGAACAGAGTTAGCTTGTTGATTTAGACTCATTTTTGATCCAGTCTTGGGACAAAACGCCAAAGAAAAAAAATCCATTAAATTATTAAAGCACTTTTTAGGAAATTAAGTGACGAGTAAGGTTTCAAAAAGAAATATAAAGACGGTTTCAGCTGGTATTAGTTTGGAGACTTCGTTGGCTCCATATAACCACCGTCCACCATTCATGTATGTACAATGTACATAGAGAATAAAAATTAAAAAAAAAAAACTATTTTTGCTAATATCTGGTCTTTGAATAAAATTTGTGTATGAATGAAATTGCATCCAAGCTGAAAATAAATTCCAAAAATGATAGGAGAAACCGTTATATAGTAATTGTTTTTTTGACACCTTCAACTTCCTTATTTCATCAATGAGCCACCAATCTTTTCTCAAAGTATTCATTAAGTCCCCAATGTCTTTCCTCAATCAACCCAATCACTTACTCAATTTACCACTCAATTGACGACCCATCATTAATGTACCTGTGGGACCGAATTTCTGACTCACAAAAGGTTTTATGCTCAAAAAATATTATTATTACCGCATAAAACAAAAGTTCAATGCCTTTCTCCAAACCAATGCCAATAAATTTAAACTTGTCCTAGCCCCTCCCCTCCTCCCAATCGTACGGTTCATCAACAATTCCCTAACAAAAGGTAGACAAAAAAAAAAGAAAAACTCAAATTTTGAAAAAAAAAAGAAAACTTATCAAAAACAGAAGAAAAAGAAACAATATCGGTCCCTTAGGGTTTCCCTCAGGCACTCCAATTTGCATCAAAGTTTTCATAGCTTTTCCAAAAAGGTAAAATTTGTTATCTTCGAACTATGCAAAACTCTCCTTTCATTATTATTTCTTTTTCTTATGTATATATAAACTCTCCTTTTCCCTGGGCTATTAAAATTCCAGCATTATAGACCATTCCGTTTATACATTTGCCATTTCTGCACAGACTGAAGGGGGATTGTCTCCCCCTTTGGTTCATAAAGGTCTGATTGATGATCCCCATGATCTATAACTTTAGGTACCGTTAATATAGCTCATGGAGTCCAGAGATGAATCCCTTGTGATATATATATTTCGATACTAAATAAATTGGGAAATATCCTTCTTTTGGGTTTTTTTTTATTTTGTTTTATATTTTCTCACGAAATTGAATTAATTTGGGATTTTTTTGTTTTCTTTATCAATGTGTGTGTGAGCTGTTTAGGAGTTCTATAAAAAGGCTTTTTGTGGGATAAATGTTCTTCCAAGTCATTGTCCTGGACACATTAAAAAAAAACAAGTTTTGTCTATACTGAACTATTTATAAATCTTTAAGATATTTCCGCATCTTTATATCGCAGTGGAAAATTTTGTATTCATGCGAAAAATCCTTTTTTTAGTTTCGTGCTTCAAGTGGATAATAAGACGACGAGGATGACGACGCCGATTAATTCCTTGGGGGAAAAAATCTTAAGATCTCGAGCTCTGCTCCAATGGAATTTCTATATTTGTAGTAGTTATGCTATTGTTCCCGCCTGAGAGAAATGAGAAAAAAAAAAGAATCCTTTCTCCTGGTTTCGATGATTGGGTTGGGGTTTTGTGTATTTGCCTTAAGGACGAGTGTGGGAGTAGACAGAGAAGCACTATACGCAAATGAGAAGTGAAATGAGCTAAAAGACAAAAGGATTCACTTTTCTGTGAGTTTTTTTTCCTATTTCATGCTGTCTTATCCTTATTCCATGCTATTGGCATTATCTGTGGTTTTTTGCTTAGTTTTTTTTTGTATCCCTATTCGCTAGTCCTTGTTTAAAGAGTTTCTCGTGCAAACGCAGTTAGTTACTTGTTTGGTGCCTTCAGGCCAAAACACCAGAATTCAATTCAAACTGCAAAGCACATCGATTAGGGACTTTTGCCAACAATGCATTTATAGAAAATGGAGAAAAAAAGGACGAAAGATGGGAATATTGGTATTCCCCCCGCCCCCAGTGTCCTATTTGTTATATTCCAGAGATAATCGCAAGAAGGACTATATCCCCGAGCTCATTTCGTATTGTTCCATCTTTTATATTGAATGTTGGTATATGTATTGGTGATGATGGCGTGCCTTGGTTATTTCCTTGGGTTTGCATATATAAAACTCCAAGGATAATGATTATCATGAGCCAGTTGTGTTGTTATTGTTGTGGCATTGCTGCTGGTGGGGACTAGTGATCCTTGGATCGGTTTTATTTTTATTTTCATTAACTTTTGTGTGTGCCTTTGCATGATTTCGCTAACGTATGAGTTCCAGTTTGTATGGTGTTTGGTTTTTTTGGAATCAACTTCTAAGGATATGCATCGGGATATCCTTTTCAGACTGAAATGGATGGTGTGAGTCTATGATTAGTTTGCGTTTGGTCGGTGGCGGCGAAAGCCGTTAGAAGGAATGTAAAGTTAAAAAGAAGAAAAAAGGTTTTTTGCAAACAGGATGTGTTACCAGGACGAAGGGAATTATTATCGTAATTACTCTCAGTAAATTTTGTTATTTATAGTTCGACGAGTACAAATGGGGCAACAAACATACCCACTCCACGTCAACGAATAATTATTCGCAAGAACGATTTATGGAAAACCATGGTTTTTTTATATAATATGGGTGAAGAGACACCACTAGAGAAGGCTTCATAGTTCCTGATATATGTATACGGATAACACTTGCAATGCAGCCTTTATCTGTGCGGTTTTAAGAGCATTTTTTATTTCCTTTCGACGGAAAACATTTAATGAGTCCAAAGAGAGTGATGTGGAAGGATGATGATGATGATTGTGTAGGGCGGGTGGGTTTGAAGCTTGCCTGCTGCCACGGGTCGGATAGAAGATTCATTGCATTCGAAGGCGTTAATTGTAACGATTCATATGGCACGGTCGAGGAATGTGAGGCAATGCAATTTATTTGGTGGTATTATTTCTGTGGTTGCATACAGCAGCATTGCATGTTGCATAAAGAAGTTTATGGGTGGGTTGTAGGGGGCAATATAAACTAAGCCCATTTCTGGTGTGCTGAGCTGATTAATTAAGTTCAATTTAGTGCTGAGTGTGGAGTAAGGATTTATGCTGGCAAGTGGTTGAAATTAGTGATTAAAGTGTGGCAGGGAAATCAATGATTTTCCGGTGGTTTTGTGGCTTATTCGCATAGATCGCGCCGTCTTCAGAAAAAACCCCCAAGAAAAAGTCTAACAGTGTCAAACTGCACGATCTTGGTGACCAGTCCACATCACCTATACGAGAGATGCAATTCAGATTAACAAAAATTTTGGTAATCGAGTCGTTGACGGCGATTGCATCGTCAATGTAGTTCTCAAAGAAATATGGACCGATACCGCCGAAAACTCAAAATCCACACCAAACAGAGACTTTTTCGGGATGGATCAAACGCTCTTGGATCTCAAGTGAATTGGTATCATAACAAATTCGACGATAGTTAGTTGACGTACCCATTCATGAAGAAATGGGCGTCAATTTGACAGATGTAGTTTCAACAATATGTCAAAATTCGGAAGTCCCTATTGAAAGACCCTTTAGAAAGAAATGAATTTTGACGCAGACATTTTCACGGGAACCGTTTAAAAGGCTTAGTCATAATGACGATGTTGGTGATGATAATCAGAATAATGACGATGATGATGATGAAGATGAAGGATAATAATGATAATGAAGATGACAATAATGACGATGTTTATTATAATGAAGATGGATGATAGATGGTGAATGATAGATAATGAATAATAAGTGATGGATAATGGATAATGGATGATATATAATAAATAATGGACAATGGATAATGAATAATGCATAACGGATAGTGGATAATATATAATAAATAGAAAATAGTAAATGGATAGCGGATATTTCATAAATAATGGATAATAGATACCGGATAATGGATAATTGATAAATTATAGTAAATAATGGAAAATATATAATGGAGAATGGATAATGAATAATCGATAATATTTAATAAATAATGGATATTGGAGAATGTAGAATGGATACCGGATAATGGACAAATAAAAGGAACATAGAAAATGGATAATGGATATTTAATATATAATGGATAATGGATACCGGATAATGGGTCAAGTATAAGTTTATAATAAATAATGGATAATGGAGAACGGATAAGGAATAATGGATAACATATAATAAATAATGGATAATGGAGAATCTAGAATGGATACCGGATAACGGATAATGGATAATATATAATAATGCACAATGGAGAATTAATAATATTAATTAAATAATGGATAATGGATAGAGGATAGTTGATAATGGGTAATTGATAATAGATAAATTAAAATAAATAATGGAACATTGATAATGGGTAATGAAAAATGGATAATGGATAATAAAGACGATTTAAATGTTAATGATGATATTATAGTAAAAACGAAGCTATGGGGCACAGTTTTTACATTTTAACCAACCAAATTTGAAGATTTCTTTGTTGATTCAGCTTAAAACTGATTGTCAGCATCGCCGAATTTCATAAAACTTTTTTATTTTTAATATTTTTAAGCTCATAGCAGTTTCAGAAAAAAAAATTTTTTTCCACTCCGCGGAAATACATAAAAACCACCTTCCGTGGTGGAAAGTGAAAACGTGAACTTTTCCACTATCAAGCGTTGGCCAGACAATTAAATTGCATATTTTAGCAATTAAACGTGATTCATTTAATGTCAATATTCACAAAAAGCCAAAACACAAACAAAAAACAAAAGGTATAGGTACGAGGGTTGTGAAGAGTACAACCAGCGGCCGCTTTTGTTTCCTCCGTGAAAACATTGAAAAAAAAAACACATTTAAAAGATCCCATCAGTCTCATTAAAGTTCTTTCCTCGTGTCTTTATCCTGATAGCATTTCCATGCCAAACACAAACAATTCAAATCCCAAAACTTAAACCTTCCAAAATTTCCTTAACGCGCAAACACCATAAAAAGGGAACCCATAAATCCTGTGATTTTATACGTATCTATATCTCATTTTGAAGGAACGCCTCTGGCTCGTTAGACAACAAATACTCAAACGAAATTACAGCATATAGACCCTTAGCTCAAATGAAACAGGGAACTGCCCTGGATAGAATATAAAAACCTATAAAATGTGTCCTTTGCATTTGAATGTTCGTTCTTATAGTGTGCGTGTAATTTTATACTCTCCCTCAGCACAAAAGCCAAGCTACCTTCAAAAAACTCATTTAAATTCGAATTCCGAATTCGTATCTCGCCGCCGCCGTTGCCATCACATCGACGACATAAAAACAACGCGGTGGGCGGTGGGTAAGGTAATAGAAGATGTGGAGAAAAAAAGGATACATCCTTGTCGTTGTATGCACATAAAATTCACAATTAACAAGGATTGATATTCTATTTGGCTGACACTCTTCACAGTATCTTCAAGACAACACCCATTATGCCTCTTCTAACTATCATCTGTGCAGCAGGAACGTTCCTTGTGTCTTACCGTAGGTTGTCGTAAAATTTCATTTGAAAAAGGACCAAGATGAAACCCCCTTCCCCACATCCATTGCAAGAAAATGAAGTGAAAGGATAACATAACAAATGAGGAAGTTTTCATTGTCGGTTGTCGCAATGGCGAGCTACGAGCAAAAGATACATAGATGCACATGTTCCATGCTCCTGAATCCTGATACACATGCATGCACAAAGCTATGGGGTGAAAGACACATAGAAAACAAGCATTAATGATTCTTGTCACTCAATTCGAAGGATGCAATTTTTTTGTGTCCTCCTGATAGCGCGCACCCTATCGCACCAGCAAACTCACGCCTTGTCGTTCAACGACGACGTCCATGTCGACGTCTTCTGGGCTTCTGGCTTTGTGGCAAGGTAGATGGAAATCCACCAATTTTCGCATTTCAATTTTTACTTTTCAAGGATAGTGCAGTGTTCGGATCGAAAGGACATTCTTTGAAGGCGAAGGTGTATGGATTTAGGTGTTGGTATTGGGGTTGCATGACGGCGGAATCCTGGCAATAAGGACACGTTTTCATTGCACGTATTTCGTTAGATGATTTGTTTTTTTTTTTTTTGGAAAGAAGGAGTTTTTGTTTGTGTCTGTGGTCTGGGGACAGGTGTTTTATGTCTCCAGTTGGAAAGTCCTTTTTTGGTTATTTTTTTTTTTAAGACTGTAGAATTTTATTGAAAGGTTATGTGTCGTGCATATTTTCGTTGAAGAACCACCGACGAATTCTCAAGAACATCTGCGACATTGAGAAAGGAAAGGTATGATTAAAAAAAGAATTAAGAATTCTTTAAAAAAGGGAAAGGGATAATCAAGGTTGTAATTCAATAATAGAAATGAGAAAGGATGTTGCAAATAGTACTATGCAGCACGTAGCTTAATGGCTTGCTTCATTTTTTTTTTGCTAAAAAAAAAGATATTTTTTTCTTAAGTTGCAACTTACTCGTTACAGGTAAATTGGAACAGTAATTGAAAAGCTAATTGGCACTCACCTGGAAAGAAAAGAAAAGAAGAAAGGCAATTAGTATAAGAAATGATATTATAGATAGAAATTATGTTTTTGGAAATTTCTCCAAAAATAACTTATATTTTAGGGAATCGTGAAGTTCATTAATTTTTCAAAGGTTTCAAAGAGAATTTTGCGATCCTTTTTAGAAGAGAATTGCGACAAAATGTTGGTAAAATGAAATGAAAACTTGAGTTTGGGTAAGTTTAAGATGTCTCTACATATAGAAACTTAAAGGAAGAAGTTGAGAAAGAATATCTCAACTAGTTCTTTGTTAAGGGCATTAGTGATGATTTTTGGAAAATTCATACATCTTTTATTGGAAACCTTACATATAGATATATTATTTTAAAATGAAGTGTATATGTTTTTTCAGGAATTTTCTCCAAGAAGCGTTGGTCAGCTGAATTCAGCATTACCATAGAGTCAATCTGGTTTATTTTGCGGCTAAATTTTTTGTCTACATCCGCGTTTAAGATTCTTTTAAAATAATAAAGTAGATACCTTTACTGTGAATGGTCTTGGACGGCTTCTTGTCTGCCATTTCACTACCGTATATCGCACAATGTCCGGGAGACCTTTCCTTTTTAACTCGATGACAACCGATCAACATATGCCAACGGACTGCGAAAACCTACTCTTCGCTGATGACTCACTCACTTCCGCTTCTTCAACATCTCCACTCATTGCAACCCGAAGAGTGGATAACTACATTACCAGACTTTTGGATTACTCCAGAAAATCTGAACTAGTGTGCTCCAGAAGACCTGCCAACCATAGCCGTATGTGTTCTGCAAAAGCAACCTGTAGAAGATCCCTGATGGATCATCAATAGCAGCTAAAAGGAATGCCAAGTACCTTGGGATCAACTTCAATGAGCTATTTTAATTCAACCCGCACTCCAGGGCAGTGCTTAAGAAAGCCAACTATGCGTTCCATCGTGTCCCATTACTGAGGAAAAGAAATGGTTTAAGGAAGTCAACGAAACTACTAATATACAAGCAATTTCTTAGACCAATTATATAATGCTCAATTTATAGCGTTAGGCCCCTATGTGCCAACAATTAAAAATCATTTCCATCAATTTATGTATAGTTATAACTTGTAAGTTAATTTTAGTCAAATTGTATATATTATTCATGTTCAAAAAAAAGCACCATTAATAGCGGACCAAAGATAATTCACAATATTTTCAATATCAAAAGAGTTTAGTAAGGATTAAGGGATCGGGTTTCAGGAACTGAACTGATACGTCATATCAAGTCCAGCAGCGTCGCTTTGGCCGAGAACGACGTTAGTGAAGCGGTCACCTCCAATGGAGAGCAATTTCGGTATGTGGTTCCAGCAGGACGGCGCTAATCTCCACACAGCCAACGCCGCAACATTCAGCACGCAGTTTTTTTAAGGTAGGCTTATATTTGGCCATCAAGGTCAAGCGATTTAACCCCGGTAGACTTGTGGAGTTTTCTGAACTACATTCGACAGATGCCTTTAAAATGAACATAACAAACGCCATCCATCCCCCAAATTTAGCTGGAACTTCTTTTTCTGTTAATTTTGGGACAACTTTTGCGATAGAAAAGAATGTCCTTTAGATTTTCGGTTCTCCTTATTTTGAGAAGTTTTTTTTTTTTTTTTTTTTTATAACTAACCCGCGCACAAGGGATTATGTGTTTCCCTTTTAATGTAGAACACATTGAGCGGGCATTACGAAGATAAAGAGGGGAGAGATAGGAGGTGCCGATTAACATTGGTTTTGAATGTTAGCAGATCAAAATGGCAAGGGAATCCCGCCGGGTAAACTATTCCAAATTCGTGTTGTTCGGCTAAAAAAAGAATCCCTATATTTCACGGTACGTCCGAAACTGGGCTCCAGGGTGAACTGATGAGCATTCCTTGAAGAGTATTACGGGAGAAACTTTTAAGGGGAGGAATGCAACTGGCTACTTCGAGTGAACATTTTTTGTAAAAGAAACGATAAAATAAGGAAAGACATGAAACATTGAGTCGGTGTTCGAGCGGGGCAATTGTTTCAGCGGCAGTTCTATTTCCTATCAATCTTAACGCTCGATTTTGTATTCTATCAAGCAGGTGAAGCGATGTTTGCGAAGCACCTGCCCAGAGGTGGGAGTTATACTCGAGTTTAGGGCGTATAAACGCTTTATAAATTGTAGCCAGATCAGATGGGAAAAAATACTTCTTACACCGATACAGAAAACCTAAGCACTTTGCAGCATTCTTAGCGATTTAAATATATGGTCGTTCCAACGGAGGTCGTCGTTGACACACCTACCGAGTACTGAGAGCTTTTCGGTTTCTTCGAAACATACAACATACAACATACAACAATGCCATTGTCCATTCATGGACAATGGCATTGGTTGTATGTTTAACTTTAACGACAGAAGACAGCATTGAGTTTTCGAAGCATTAAAGTCCACACGATTCCTATTACCCAATTTGACAATGCTGTATAAATCGGAGTTTAATGAGCTTGACATATGGTACCGTTGCAATTGTTTGTCCGAAGACGAAGGACGTGAATTATCGAAGGAAGAAAAGCTGAGGGTAGAGTCGTCAGCAAAACAGTTAAGTGGATTAGAAGTAACAGACAGAAGATCATTTATAAAAATGAGGAAAAGAGTCGGAGACAGAACAGAGCCCTGGGGCGTACCAGCATTTATTTTGTGGGAATCAGACTTGAATCCGTCCAATACAACTTGTATTGAACGGTCCAGAAGATAGCTTCTAATCCAACGAACAAGAGTATTATCGATCCCAAAAGCACGCATTTTCGATAAGAGAGCTTCATGCCAAACTCTATCAAATGCCTTGGAGATATCAAGAGCAATAATCTTACTTTCACCAAAGCGTTGTAAAGATTTGTTCACTGTTCGGTGAGATATGCCATCAGATCACCAGTAGAACGGTTGCTGCGGAAGCCATACTGACGGTCATGGAGAAGCTTACGATCTTCGAGATATTCCTTAAACTGACGGTTAATCAGTGTTTCCATGACCTTAGAAAGAAGGGATGTCAGTGCTATGGGTCGATAGGAGGAGGAGGAGGGGGAGGATGGGTCACCTTTCTTTTTGCCGTAATTTTTGGTCATGCAAAAATTTGGTTCTTTCAATAACGGAGTTGCATGAGTTCCTTGCTTGTTTGTGCTTTTTCCGATTTTCCTCTGTAGGGTTGGCTTTGTAAGAACGGAAACTTACTTCTTTGAGCCTGATAGCTTCTTTACACTCAGAATTAAACCAGGACTTTTCTTTAGGCTTGATGCTTTTTACCCTGTTAGGAATAAAAGCACGCATCCCTAGAAGAATCACATTTGTGATAATTTCAGCACTGGCATCAATGTCACTATCGAGGAAGCATAGTGACCAGTTAAAGTTTCGGAAAAAAATATTCAGGCCGTCCCAGTTGGCTTTCTCGTATTGCCAAACGGTCCTGGTGGGAAGTTTTTCTTTAACTGGATGGGTGGAGGATGAGAAATTAGCTGAAATGACACAATGGTCTGAAGTGCCAAATGGAGAAGTTACACTAATGGTATATTTATCAGGGTGAGGAGTAAGAAACAAGTCAATAGTATGGGCGGCTTGCCCAGCAACATCCGGTATACGCGTTGGCACATCGATCAGTTGGGTAAGGTGATGTAACCCGGCAAAGAGCTCGACATACCTTCCTTCGGGTGTTGTCTGACCAGATTAGCGGAGCCAGTTGGAATTGTGTACATTGCAATCGCCCGCAATAACGATTTCAGTGCGAGGACAAAGGGAAACAATTTTCGAGATGGAATCAGACAGTGCATCAAACTCGTTACAAGTCGAATTACTGTCAAGATTTGGACTCCTGTAAATAAAACAATAATGAATGACATGCTTGCGGACAGTGAATTTGAGCCATAAGAAGTTAAAGTCCGTGTTGGAACATTGCCCATATTGGGGAAGGCTCTGGCAAGCAATATCATTCCTAACATAGACCACGCGATTATGATGGGAAAAGAGTAATGGCAACAAGCTATACCCATGTAGAGCAAATTCTGATAAATCAGTATTTACTCCAACCTGAGTTTCACTTAATGCCAAAACAGCTGGCCTGTGTTGAACAGTGTAGACGTACACGTGAAAGAAATTCTTTCTTAAACCACGAACATTTGAATACACGACACAAAAATCACTTACCATTTAAAAATACTTACACACAAAACACAATTCTGTTAGTTAGTAAGTTAGTTTCGAACGTTAACACGTCTCCCTTCTAGCACTTAAATATTTTTTAATTCGCTGTTTTTTAAAACAGTTTTTAAAATTTAAAACACGAATTAAAGATAACGCTCCATGACGTTGTTTCGAGGGTGCAAAGACTGATGGTAATATAAGGCTAGGGGCAAGTTTTGGATATCAGTGTCATTACACCTGCTTCACCTGCTTTCAGACATTTTCCGATTCAAAGAACACCACAACTATATGTCTCTCGAATCAGTAAAATGTTCATCTCTCTGGAGGCAACATTGATATTAAACTCTCCTAATAGTTGGTCATAAGTACTGATAAAAAACAAGATTATGAGTTTCCTTAAGTTCATGCCTCAAAGACATTTTACAAAAAAAAAAAAGTCAGTATATTGATGTTGTTTTAGAACTTTCTTTGTTGATAGTACACCTGTAAGCATTAGAATGGACTTCATAAAATCCACTACTGTAATTCTACTTGACATTACGCATTGGGTTTTGAGTCCTGTAGGGCGTTATCATGAGGATTTTATTAATTCTGACATTTCTGAAAGCTATTATGCTACATATATATGAAAAGATATATACTTAGTCTTTTTGTCAATTTTATTTGTTTTTTCTTCAAAATCATTGAAAAAAAAACTCTACAAATCCTTTGATCTTGAAATTAAAAATTAAATTAAATTTATTGGCGCGACAGCTCCAATAGAAGCCAAGGCCTAGTGACTTATACTCTCAACCATTCCTGTGTGTGTGTGTTGTTAATCTGAAAGAATGGAAGGGACCTACAGTTTACCGCCGAGTCCGAACGGCTACATGAGATGCACTTTTTCGAGACAAATTTTACTCTTGAAGGTTTTGTCAGTTCCTCGCAAGAGGCAGTACCCCAGAAAAAAAGGACACAAAAGGGTTTGTTTCCATTTTTTTTTTGTAGTGCCTCACTAACTCCTAAACAGTCCAAAACACCCCCGATTTATCACACCAATTGGTTGTTCCATTGTACGCACCAATATATCCACAGTAATGCAATGCAGTGCACATTGCTCAAAGCCTTTGACTTTGAAACGCACTGCAACACAATATTACAACAATGTGAGCTGTCAATCGCTTTACACTCCATTATGTACAATTTTATATGCGAAATCCTTTTGAATGTAATCGCTGCCATAAATAATACGCACAATCGCCGTGGCGGCGCGGCGTTTAAGCTGCTTAACATAATAATACGCAACGCACGCCCGTCTCTATGTACACACATACATATGTATAAAATCGCTCTGATTGGCATTTAAGCCGTACACATAGCCATATAATCTGCTGCTGTATTTACAGTCAAAAAAAAAAACTTAAAAAAGGGGGAACACTGCAAAAAAAAGTATTAAAAAAGAGACAAAAAAAATATAAATAAAAATGCATTTTACAATAATCTTGAATTTTTTGAGATTTTTTTTATTTGCTTCACAAAGTAGATTTATTTTAATTTAATCGGATCTGGTTGGTTACTTGGTAGCTGTCAACGTATGTGTGTGTGTGCGTGTTTGTGCGTTCGTCGACTTTTCTTTCTTTTTTTATTTGACGCTGAAATGGGTTCACCTTCAGCGACCGCCGCGCCGCCAACGACCACACCCAGAACCAAAGATGAAGAAACAATAACGAAAAAAAAAGATATTTTCTATTTTTCTACCGTTAATTCGTTGTACACGAAGTGTGCAGTATTAATTCATTCGTTTTCCGTTTCCTTACTCATAATATTTATTCCGGTGTATCTCTTGATGCACCGTGGATAATTATTGCGAAATTACGCAGAAACGCAGATAAAAAAAAAATGGTTAAGCAAGTTGCTGCCGCCATCGCCATCTGTCGGATAAACAAATCTAATTATGAATAAATTAACTTCCGCCTTGACAGAGTTGAATTGCAATTAATTGTTCAAGAGCGTTGGCGGGCGAAGGGGGATATGCAAACAGGAGGATGCATCAACAATCTATATCTACTAGATACACAGCAGAACACCAACAAAGGAGGAAGCCTTCGCCAAAAACTGCGTTCGAAAAAATGCATACCGCACCCGCACCCACACCCTGCGGAAGGACATCATCACGTCGACGATCATCGTCATTGGCTTCATAGTCGGGTTTCTTTTGGTCGAAGGATTGCGTGGGGATTGAGGACCTCACTCCATTTTTTTTTGACTCTTCTACACCACGCCGATGAATAAGTAATAAATTAACGGCAAAGATTGAGAGCACTTGGTTGGATGACCCGAAACCAGCAGTCACCATAGCTATTCTAGAGCTGCTAATGCTTAACGGTATTTGTATGTAATTAAATTTTCTGTATGCAGAACATAGTGCGCCTGAGGCGTCCTGTCGTCCATCTATCGTCGTCGTCGTCGTCGGTGGGTCGGTGTGGTGTGGACGACGACGACGGCGATGGCGATGAGAGTGACGATGGACAGACAGAAAGTACCCAAGAGTAAATGAACAAAAGACATACAAGGCAAAGCACAAGTTATGCTTGAGTGGAATAGTAAACTAACGTACACCAGCAGCGGCAAACAATAGAACTTAGGGTTGGATTTAGGGGTTCGTCGAGAGTTTGGGCTTTGGCGGAGGACGAGAATGAACTCTTGACAAGTTGCAAGAGGGATTTGGGTTTTATTTTGTACGAGAATATTTCGTCTACAGTGCTGTTTTTGTATTTTTTTTTTGCTGCATACGAAAAACTATTACTTTAAGCTTGTTGTACGTATTAGTTATGCAGTTTGATCATTTCTCAAGATTTCCATACAAAAAAAAAAAAACATTTGTTCATTTCTTAGAAAAATAAAGGCAAATTCCTCGTGACCCGGGAACAGAGGATCTAGGATGTATCTTGTTTGGTTTTTTTTTTATTTTATTTTACAGGATGCTTATAGAAGATTTTCATTTTGACTTTTCCAGGGAAGTTAATTTGAAATGTATCTTAAAAAAAAACATTTTTCTATTGAAGTTCCTTTGTCATATTTTTTACGAAGTCCATTCTTAAGCTTCCACAGGTATACCTATATTATAAAAAAAAAAGAAAATTCTAAAACAACATCAATATACTAAAAATAAAAAGAGTAATGCAGTCAGCAAAATTTTTTAATGCATACAAAATTTAAGACATAGGCCGTCAATATATATGAGGAAAAAATGTTGGATATAAAATAGAGCCTTGGGGAACCCCAGCATTTGTTTTGTAAATATCAAAACTTGAAATCGTTCAACAATACTTGTATCGGGTTTTGCAACAGGGACAACTTTGAATTTAATTTGTGAACGCACCCTTTCACTAATCATCGAACAGGTTATTGTCAATTTATTCAGTAAACTCAAGATTTCCAACAAGATAAGGTACACGAGCGAGCAACGTCTGTAAATTATAAAAAAAAATTCTACCGAAATTCGGTGACCGCAACTTTAAGAGCGTTCAATTTTCGAATTTCATCGCAAAATCATCTTCAGTGACGAAGCTCATTGTTGGTTCAATGTTTCCGTTAATAAGCAAAATATGCGTTATTGGTGAGGGTGAAAATCCACATTTCTTTCATGAATCACCACTTCTTCCACAAAAAATAACTCTTTGGTGCGGTTTGCATGCCGGCGGCGTTATTGGGCCATATTTTTTCGTTGACGATAACGATCGTCACGTTACTGTGAATGGCCAGCTTAATCGCGGCAGGATACCGATTATGTTTGGCCCGAATTGGAAAATATGGACTAAGACGACATGTGGTTTCAACAGGATGGTGCCACAAGCTACAAAGCACACCTCATAATCGATTTATTGAAGAATAAATTTGATGGGGTTGTTATCTCAAGAAATGGGAAATTCGATTGCCCGCCTCTAGACTGTTTTCTTTGGGGCTACGTTAAGTCATTGATTTATACCATTAAGCCGACGACGTTGGAAGGACTCAGAGCCAACATTGAACGCGAAATAGCGGCCGTTTCGGCCGAAATGTGTGGCCGAGTCATCGAAAATTGGGTCTTACGAATCGACCGCTGAAAACGTGCCCGCGGTAGCCATACGAACGAAGTCGAGTTCCATTCATAAATGTTTTGATTGTACCTACTTCAAGCCGAAAATAAAGTTTTTTGAGATATCTCAAATGGTTTGCGTTTTATTTAAAAAAAAAGTCCTGATTCGAAAATCCTTGATTACCGTTCCAAAAAATTATTTCGATTATTGAGAAGCTTTTGTTTTCGAAACAGAGAAAGGCCAGCGGGTTGTTTGTACATATTGAGAACTTTCAATATTTTAGCGAAATTTGATGAGGCAGAGCGAATTGAGCTGTAAGCTCTGTTTTGTCTCCGACTATCTTCCTTATATTTATCAACGACTTATTATCTGAAACAACTAATCATATCAATTGTTTCGCTGACGACAGTACTCTCAGCTTTTCATATTCGTTTCCAGATTCACATCCTCGTTCTTCGGATGTGGAAATGCAACGGCAGCGTATTATAAGTTCATTAATTTCTGATCTTGACAGCATTGTACAATGGGGAATTAGAAACCGCGTAGAATTTAGTGCTTCGAAAACTCAATGTTGTCTTTTGTCGTTAAAGCCAAATATACCCCAAATGCCACTATTCATGTGTGGCACTTGCATTGAGGAAACCGATCACCTTTCAGTTCTGTAACCCACTTGATTTTTCTAAATAGAATACAAAAAAGAGCTTTAAAAATGATAGGTGATCGAACAATAACAGAAACATTTACATCTCTGGAGCACAGACGTAATGTCTTCTGCATTTCATTATTTTATCGCAACTTCCATAAACAAAGCTCTATCGAAATAGCCAGTTGCATTCCTGCCCTGAAACGATTCAACCGTAATACTCGTACTGTAAGGAATGCCCATCAATATACCCTTGGCCCAACTTTGGACGTACTGTCAAGTACAGGGATTCTTTCTTTAGCCGTACCACGCGAATGTGGAATGCCTTGCCCTCCTTCTTTGAAGTGCAGAACTTTAAAACAAATGTGCATCGTTACCTCCCTCCACATTCTTCCCTATTTTCGTAAAGCCCTCGCTGTGTTAAATTAACATTATAAGGGTAACCAAAATCCCTTTAGTGCGGGCTAATTATAAAAAAAAAAAAAGCAAATCAGATTCTCTCTGGGAGGTGACAGCAGGATATTATTGCCAAATTTTATGATTTTCTTAGGTGATGTTGACTTTGTAACAGAAACCTATTTTCTTGATTTGTTAAAATAGGGTTCATTTTAGGTTTGATATTTATTGGCCTGTTATGGACAAAATTTCTTACTCCGAAGAGAATAATATTTCTTAGCATATCTGCAGTCTACGACACTAATGGGAAAGCACATTGACCAGTTAAAGTCTTTAAGTAGTTCCTGAGACACATCACTTAACGTTTTTTAGGCCAAATGGTTATTTGACTTTTTTGCACGACAAATTGGCAGATATGGCAAAACGTTTCAGATGTGCTAAGAGGCGTTTTTACAAAGATTTTTGATTTTTGCGCCTGTGGCCTTGCAGCCGAACCCTTAAGAGATGCAGGCATGACTTTGGTTATAAGTATGTATGTATGTACAAAATGATAAGCAAAGTGTCGTAAGAAGAAAGCATGCCCGATTAGTTGAAACTCAGAGGATTACCCTGGAATACCTCTCAATATCCAATGGAACAATGCTAAGGGGCATTTACCCTGGGAAGATGATCGTAATGGTTGGTTTAACAAAGTGATGGTTGCATGCGCTGTATGGCATGTTGCGCCGTCTTGTTGGAACAATTTTTCCTCCAAATGATTTTCAATGATATGAGGAGTAAGCAATTGATGATTCACGCCATTCACTGTTATGTGTTGGCACCGGTTTTGGATTTAAGGACAGATGGTCCGATGAAGTCTTCGTCATTTTAACCGCACCAAACAGTGATTTTTTCCGGATGTAATGGAGTCTCATGACAATTGTGCTCAGTCAAAAACCGACCTGCTTGTTTACATACCCGTTAAGTCTGAAATGAGCCTCATCGCTGAAGATGATTTGAAGTTAAAAATCTGGTACAGCTTCCATTGATTCTCAGCCCATTCACCGAACACAAGACGTAATTGGTGGTCCGCTGGGTTTAATTCTTGCACCAGCTGTAAAGGGTGTTTTTTTTTTAGAGGTATAGAACTTTAAGTTGGCAACACTATTTTAACTGGCGGCAATTTTGTCAGCTGTCAATTGATTTATTTTTAGTTTGGTTTGGCATTTTAACATGAATAGACTGACGCCTGAACAACGCTTCCTAGTTGTGCAAATTTATTTTGAAAATCATGGTTCTGTTCGAAATACTATCGCGCACTACGTCCATTTTACGATCAACATAATCATCCATCAGAGCAATTAATTCGATTAACTATGGAACGTTTTCGCATAACGTTTACTCTAAATGATACAGAAGAAGTCATTGATGCTGTAGAGCGTAGCGTAGAGAAAGACCCGAATCAGTCTATCCGCCATCGTGCACAGGAATTGGATATATGTCCATCCACTTTATGGAAGATTTTGAGGAAAGATCTTGGTTTGCGTGCTTACAGAATCCAACTCGTGCAAGAATTGAAACCACAGGATCACCACACAAGGCGTAGATTCGAAGAATGGGCCCAAAACAAGATTGCCGTTAGTCCCAATTTTCATAAGCGAATTTTGTTTAGCGATGAAGCTCACTTTTGGTTGAATGGAAACGACAATCAACAAAACTGCAATATTTGGAGTGATGATAATCCTCAAGTGTATGTTGAGACACCGTTACATCCATAAAAACTGACTATGTACTTGGTGTGCTTTATGGGTTGGTGGAATAATTGGTCCGTTCTTTAAAAACGATGCTGGCCAGAACGGTACTATCAATATCGCTATAGACCCATGATTACTGACTTTTTTGTTCATCAATTGAACAGCTCATGCCACAATTGATTTATTGAAGAAAACGTTTGGTAACCACATAGTTTCACGTTATGGACCCGTAAATTGGCCTCCAAGATCGTGCGATTTAACGCCGCTTGACTATTTTCTGTGGGGATATGTGAAGTCGCTAGTCTACGCTGATAAGCCCAAAACGATTGACCATTTGGAGGATAACATTCGCCGCGATATTGCCGGTATACGGCCACAAATGATGGAAAAGTCATCAAAAACTGGACCTCCAGATTAGACTACGTCCGAGCCAGCCTTGGCGGTCATATGCTAATAATCATATTTAAATTATAATACCAGAAGATTATCTTTCGAATAAAGTAAATTTTTATGTCAATTTAAAAAAATCATCTTTGTTTTATTTCATTTCAAAGTTCTATACCTCAAAAAAAAACACCCATTATTTTATATGGATTTATACGATTTGTAAACGTTCTTCTGGATTTTGTCTTTGCATGGTGACTTGCCAAAGTATGCTTGGAAAAAATTCAAACAAACTTTCTTAGTATGACATCTAGTTTGACAGTTATCCCTATCAGAAGTTCTATACTTAAAAAAAAAACAGCTGCTACAGGATAGATAACTGCTAAATTAAGCTGATTCGAGCTCACATCGCAAGGCGATGACTTTAAGCTTCAACTAACTGACGAATCTTCGAGGGCTTTACGCCCCCCAAGTTGTAAGAAGCTTTCGATCGATTTCATCTCATCCGACGCTTTCCAATATGAAGACAGTCGAGGACTGATAGGGGATATATTGGTGATTCCGTTAATTTGCCACGTCGGCCTTTAAATGTATTAAACGTGCAAATATTACTTAAAAGCTATAAGCAATACCAGAAGGTTATCACCTTGGGCCACATCTTTTTAATGTGCTTCTAACTACTTCTTGCTTAATCTTGGCCGATAGAATCAATTTTTTTTTTATAATTTATTTCCTATTAACAACACTTTTAATCAATAAAATAAAAATAAAAAACCACGCAAAATATCTGAAGTTGAAGCTTAATTTTAATATTTGTTTTAATAATCTGGGTTTATATTAGTTTTTCATTTCATCACTTGAAAAAAGCTGATTCTTTAAACAAATACAAATAATTCCACAAATCGTATTTCAAAATCACAAAGCCAACGTCAAAAAATTTATATTAAAAAAAAAACAACGAAAAATAAAAAAAAAAAACAGACACTTGACTATTTGCATAAACAATAAAGAAAAAAACATTGTGGGTGTTGTTGCGTTCATTGATGTGGCATTTTATGTTTATGCCGCTGACATTTTAATGTCGTTTTTTTATGACAAGATAATTCCGAGTTCTGTTGTCCTATTGCGTGCCAACAGAGCAACACGTTCGTTGTATTTTCGTTTTTTTCTTTTCTGTCGCAGGATAAATTAACATTTAATCCAGGATAATTTATGATGTTTAAAATTGTTTTATTTTTGTAGGCGCTCCTTTGACAAGTGTTCCGCGATATGATATTAACATCGTCGAAAACACAATTTTTATGGGCTGCACTTAAAACATCGATTAATTATTAAAATGCGTTAAGGATTTTATGAGCTAATGCTTTGTTTTATGATGAGGATGACTGATGTTAACAAGCTTGTAAAAGTAATCGTTTTTGATGGACTCACCGGAGAAATTAGGGATATTTTCCTATTTTCTATTAGGATAAACTCAGGGGGTCGGGAATCTAATGAATTTACTCCCACAACTAGGAGTGGAAGATTAAACCAAAATCCATACATCCAATGTATTTCACTTTCTCTTGTCTCGAATTCACATGTTGCAATTTGCAGAACGATGCAAGGAGAAAGAATTAAGGACGTCCACACGTTCAACCGTTGGCTTTTCAATTCCAGTGAAGGTGAACGTGTTCTCCGAATGCGAAATAATATTAACCCCTGATGGTTTTGCCCTTCGTTTTTTCTTTGCATTTATCACCTCGACGATGCCCCTGCCCATCGACGAGCTTGTATATCATGGCCAAACCAAGACTCATACAATACCAATGCCTGCCGAGGGATTAATAATTTTCAATAGACACGTTCTTCTCTTTCATTTTCTTGTTTGAAAAACACACAGCAATAAACACGAGGGAGCTGGAATCAAAATCCGAAGTCAGATCCAGAGCCAGGAACACCAAACAACAATATGAAAAGGAATCTGCTGAAGGAAAAGACAATAGATGGGAAAAACGTGTGCAGATTCATAACATAACGACTCACGGGATGATGGGAGAGCATTTGCAGGGAACAAGACGACCGGGAACAGATTGTGTGTGCTCTGTGTTGTGCCTAGGAATAGCAATTCCATTTCGAAGGTAAGCTGATGAACTTCACAGACATAAAGATAGAGAGATCAGAAGAAGAAACTGTTGTTTTTGGGTTGTTTTTGTATCTTTTTTTAGAGTTTTGAGGGGGAAGATTTGTATGGTTATTGAGGTTCATCAACTCTTGAGGGACGTTTAGTGAAGTGGGGGAGTTTTGAAGGAGTTCGTCTATCACATTTGAGGTAATTAACTTTTTGTTTTGGAATTGTTTAATTATTTGTTTTTTACTCAGAACAAAACATGGAAAAATTAACACGACTTGCTCGCACGTAGATGATGCCCTAACATTCATATAATTTTGTAAATTAGGATTCTTCAAACAGCTTCAAGTGAAATTTTGGTTTGCAGTTTTTTAGAGTTTATGAATATACATGTGATTATAAAATTTAAAATATTTTTTTTGATTAGTTTTAAAAATATTGCTTTTTAAAAAAAAAATTTCAAAAATTAATTTTAATTAGAAAAAAAGTTATTCAAAATTTTGATATGCAGAATTAATTTGGCTACCTAGAACTTCACAAATATTAAACTTGACAGAAATCCAGAGCCGTTACTGAGAAAGCCAAAAATTAAAAAAACCGTTATATGAAAGGTACCGTAAATACACTTTTCCCGTAAATTTGGTTCTGATCAAATGATAGCCAATACCAACAAAATAAATTTCAAATTTTTTAATCAAAATCGTTGGAGCCGTTTTTCAGAAAAATAAGCTTTTCCTAAACGGTCATATGGCAGGTACCGTTATTTTTAGGCCCTTTGGGGAATGCCAAAGAATCACATACACCAAATTGGAAGATAATCGCTTAAGTCGTTAAGGCTGCAGCCCATTATATATACTGACAGACAGACAGACACACAGACATTTTTTGCCATTAACTGTTTTAGACTTCTCTATGATCGTAATGTCATGTTTGATTATTATCTCAATTTTTTTATATTCACGAATCCTAAACTTGGCAATTAATCGCAATTAAAAATAAATTGCACGACTGTATCGCACATACTTGCTCATATGTGCGGTCACATCGTCGAATAAAATTCAAATAAAATGCACGACTGGGTCGCATGAACTTGTTCTTATGCTAGATAATTGCTTAGTGGCTGCATATGTATGCATATAAAGGGTGTTTTTTACACGTGTGGTTTTCAAGAAGAAATATAACGCATATAGTTTAATGTTATGGCCCAGAATCTAGCTTTATTATAAAGATAAGGGTTTGCATTATGTTCTAAAAATTATTTCGGGGAAGTGGCCGCCGTGGCTGGCTCGAATAAATTCCAGCCGAGGCCTAATTTTCCCAATTTTGTGAAAATCGGGATCGGTGGCCATTTCGTTTTGGGCCCATTCACCGAACGTGTGACGCGCTTGATGGGCGTTCGGCTTCAATTCTTGAACGAGTAGGATTTTGTAAGCCTGCAAGCCAAGATCCTTCCGCGCGCAATGACGGATGGACTCATTTGGGTCTTCTTCGACACTCTGCTCCACCGAAACGAAACATTATTTTGGTAATAAGTTTGCAAAATTTGCAAACTTTGTTCAGGAGTAAGTCTATTCATTATGAAATCGCAAACCAAACTGACTGAGTATAAATCAAGACACAGCTGTCAAAAAGACCAACTCCGAAAAAAGTATTGCCACATGGAAAACCACACGTCTATTAAAATAAAAAAATATTTTTTTTAGAAAATTCTATATTTATTTTAATTAGTTTTAGAATTTTCTTGGAAAAACTAAGTATGCAATAAAATTTGAAAACTAAATAAACTATCGAAGAAAAAAAAATTTGAAAATCGTTCGAGCAGTTTTTTTAAAGTCGTTTTTTTGAAAAACTTTTCGAAAAAATATTTAAAATTTTTTTCTAGTATGTCATTATAAGGCAATCTGTAGTTTTCATCTGGGAAAATTATTTAAAAAAAATTCAATCCACCCATTTTCAAAATATTTCGAAAACCAATTTTTTATATGAGAGGTACCGTTATAAAACAAATTTCGAAAAAATTTATTCTAACTGAAAGATGTATTATTGTAAAAAATTACACCCTGAAAGTTTTATCAAAATCGTTAGAGTCGTTTTCGAACAAAATCAATCTTTTTTGTTAAAAATTGTATAGCAGGTACCGTTATTTTTCGACCTAAAGCAAATATGCAAAACACACCCGAGATACTACCAAATAAATACTAAGTACCAAGTTTGAAGCAAATCGCCCATCCGTTCGCTGTAGAGGTGCGAACAGATAGACGGACGGAATATTCGGACGCACATTTTTCGACTTCTCTATCATCTTAATGTCATGTTTGATTGTTAGAATTATTTTTTTTGTGCGAATCCATAATTTGTCTTGCATTACCTATAATCGCAACAAAGTCATTTGCCTCCAAAACTGAAGGCTGCTGCATGTATACTTATATTTGCTCCAAATTTACTGATAGTACGTTGATAATATAGTACTTTTCAACGAAATCATGCCAAAATATTTAAACAAATTTTAGAAGCTAGTTTTCAAGAAAACAATTATGACCAATCATAACATCTGTGAAGATATTTCACTTTCAAACAATTATCAAACTAGAAAGGCAAATGTTAGAAAATACTTCATATTGTCAAAATATCAAAAACATTTTCGAAAAGAAGCTCGTTTTTTATGAGTACAGGAACATTCAATACCAAAAGGTAGAAATTGAAATAAAGATTATTTTCTTGATGCATGTGGTATATTTCATAAAAATAAATTGCAACAAATAAGGAGCATTGTCCTATAAAACCAAGTTACATGTCTTAATTCGACTTCACATTATAACCTTTAAGCAAGTAAATCAACAAGAACAACAAAAAACTAAATAAAAAACACTCGCCTAGTATCTTTTGTAAAAAAAGAAAAAAAATCAAACATACCTTTTCAAAGAATAGAAATTCTTCTGCAACAAAGTAGACGCAGGCACCTCGTTGCAATCAGTTTACTCCAATTAAAAGATGCCTTCTCTGTGCCTCTGACTCTTTCCTTTGTTCGCTCGAGAGCACCTAATTACAAGCTTTAAAGAACTATATACACAACAATAAATCACTTCTTGTTCATAAGAACTATTTAAAGATGCAACAGTGTGTAACAACAGTACAATTGCAATAAAAATTATTTTTTTATTAAAATATTTTCTTTTTCCCTTTTTTTTTGCTTTTGCACAGAAGCCGGAAATATAGATAGATGTATAGATAATTTTTTTTCTTTCCTTAAGTAATTTGTTCCGGTTTGTTAACGATTCAAGTAAATTGTGATGATTACGGTGAGTCACTGCACTTGTTAAAAAATTGATGTAAGTATGTTGTTGATTTGCTTAATTTGTTTTTAAACTGTAAAAACAATGATATATACACAATGATTAGCGAACACGCAGGTAAGACAGAAGATAATCGATTGAAATGCGTCGTAAATTGATTTCTATTAAAAGCACTGGCCTAGTTAGTGTCACCGGTGGCACCCCATTTCTTTCTGTGTTGGCTATGTCAAATATCTAAGAGACACTTGGTCACCAATTAAATTTTCACTACAAATACATAAACATGCATACATATACATATACATACATCTATTCTAAACTAAATTGGAACCAACAGTCCAGGTCCAGACTGAAACTGAACTTCTATTGGATGGACACAATTGGAAAGGTTTGTTCTTTTGCGGTATTTCTTGTACAACTTGTCGGTCGGTCGGCCGTCTATTCCCCCTGGCTGCCTGCCTGGCTGGCTGGCTCTGGTTATGGGTATATTCTATGCGAATTTTCCGCACGATTTCACCGGTACCAATGGCGACAATGGCCAAAAGGCATTTACAGCAATTTCGCTGCAACAACAACGATACCAAAACAGATACATTCAAAGTGAAGCGGAATGGAGGTTTTATGACTGCCTAACGTGTATCTCTGCAGATGGTGCAGCAGCAGCAGCTAAGCCGAAGGCATCATGTGGCGGCAATGTTCCGTTTCGCGTAGCGGATAGGTTGTTAGCTCCAGGAATGCACATTTAATATGGTTTAGTAAGACCGTACAGCGTACAATGCTTCTGGAAAAATGTGTGTTGTTGTGTTTTTTTTTGCTGTGCACACTTTTACGAATGCTTTTCCTGGAGAATTGGCTGGCACGCACCTGAGGTATTGGCTGCACTTGACTCAACCATTCCGCATATGTGTTGGTGTGTGTGTGGTTATTGGCCGTATTTGGGAAGAACGACGACGAGGCGAGGATAAGGTGTTTATGGGCATAGACAGGGTGTGTGCTCTCAAGAATATTAAATTTTGCGCAATTTCATAAGAATCAGCATATATGTTTGTACTGAACACATAGGGAGAAGGCGAGCTGCGTGCAACTCGGCGCGGCGTTAGCGGCGAAGAAGTTCCCGGGGTGATATAACAATAAAGTACATATAGAGGCATGTACATTGCTTTGGTAACTATAATAATGCACACTACACGAAGATGTTTTGCAACTTCTTAGACAACCTTAAGAGGTGTATCTTTAGGATGTGGGCTGTGAGATGTCGGTGCAGTGCAAAGTAAAGAAAAACTTTGAGATGAATAATAAACCACACGGTATAGTCAGATGCGGTCGGAGTTAAACTTTAATAACTTTAGTTTATTTAAAGCATTTTGTGATGTATAGTGAGTGTGTTAGTTAGAGGCATGTCTAAGATTTCCTGGTGCAAGAAGATGTCTAAAGATACAAACGATATGTCAAAATGGCAGTTTGTAAGTGTGAAGAAGGTCGTTGTGACTTCTTCGTTGATGTCTTCTGCTCAGATCAGAAGATAACCTTTCATAGCAACTCTGTTTAGTTTAAAAACAAAGGCAATCTCAATCGGAAAAATCGTACGTCAGTCCGTTCCTAAAGTTCCTCAGAAACTCAAAATGCTATCAAGGGAAATCCCATGTGGAAAAGGAAGAACTTTGGAGGAGGCTTTCAAGAAGAATATACTGTCTTACCAGTATTGAGTTAGGACTCAAAGTATTAACTATCTCTACAAAAACGTACCAAACAGTAAATCTCAATAACGTTAAATTAATAAAAATAATAAAGGAACTTGGCAAAACCTGTGGGAAAAGATAAAATTTCGTCAAATCGAGGGCGAAGGTTCTCGTTAAAAAAAATTGCAGTTTTAGAGCCCAGTTCACTAGTAAACCAGCAGTCCTCGACACATAATGAACATTTATGGCAATCCTCCGCAAAAAAAGTATGAACGAATGGTTTAGAAAATTTTACCGTCGAAATCATCAATACCAAGTGTCAATTCAATACAGCGAAGAAAAATCTTGGAGTAAATAAGCATTCAATACCCTAATTCACCAATAAGCAATAAGACCTCGAAAAGTAGTGAACATAAATGTCAAGAATATTTTCTACAAGATATTTTCTGCTATAGCAGGCTCACATCAAAGGGTTTCAGGTCATGAACGTACACGTAAACCATCAACTATATATTCTCATTTTGGTAGATCTAGAAAGAAAGCTAGGAGCTTCAAATCGACACCCATTACTTCTTCGAAATCAAACGGGGCTTTGATTTCGAAGAAGTAATGGGTGTCGATTTGAAGCTCCTAGCTTTCTTTCTAGATCTACCAAAATGAGAATATATAGTTGATGGTTTACGGCAGAAATTATTGAGCAATATGCAGTTGTGACTTGTGACAATCCTGCCAAACTCCTCGTATGATTTAGACTAGGTGATGAGGAGTCATGCTACTTCTTCAACATGATACTTGAAAAATAAGTGCAGAATTCTCACGCCAACACCAAAAGCACGAACTTTCAAAAGCTTATCCAATTACTCGCAAACGCCTACGAGTTAAACAAAATCGGAAGAACAGAGGGTGATGTCAATAGCGCTTTTATGTGTATTGAGGTGGAAGCGAAGAAGATGGGTTTAGCAGTCACTGAGGGTCAAGACCAAGTATATGCGGTTATCAAAAATCATCAACGTCTTGGTGACGATAGAGAGCAATTGCTTAAAGTAGTTAAGTAATTAGTCTACCTGGGCTCCGCATTCAACTAGAGGAACAATAGTAGGGCTGATCTTCAGGTCAAGAAGGTAATTGAGTAGCAAAGCCCTCTCTCGGGCAACTTAAGTGTCCCTTTATAAGACCATCATCACCGCGAACATGAACTTTGTGAAAAGTGGATGAGAACGCCTTAGGTTGCTTTTGGATTGCATAACCGGCGAGTGAAGAAAAAGATACAACGAGGAACTGTACGGGCTGTACAGCAATCTAGCCACAAGATAAAAATTCCAACGTCTCAGAAAGCTGGGTCATATAGATAAATACCAATGCTCCGGTCCGGAAAATCATTGATTCTACCACGAAGGGAAAGCGCTGTAGAGGAAGACCGAGACTTAGGTACCACACACGGTCGAAAGAGGACCTCGACCACCTTGATCTGCACAAAACTGGAGGCGGCTGAGGCCCGTTCCTTATTTTTACCAATCTCTGATCTCGACTGGGATCACCCCACTAGTGTTCCACGTGTGGGGTTCGCCGGTTTGATCTTAGAAAACGTCGGTAAGCCTCCCGGTTTTAAATTGTTTCATGTCTGAGGCCAATCAAATGCTGGTGTTGGATTGCTTAGGACTGCTTCTCCTCTTTTGCCATGATAAAACTGAGTTTTGAAAATCGTTCCACAACACTTCATCTTCTAACTAAGAAGTTTAATAGGTCTTGATTGGAAACAACCGATTTTTTTGGATAGAAGAACCTGTGGCAATATTTTCTTTCTAAGTCGATATACATATGTAAAAAGTGTGTCATATTTTGTGTCGGTATGTAAACATTTAATAACTTTGACTGATTTTTATCAACTTGACTTGAGTAAACTTTTGTTTAAAACGTCAATTCAATACAATTTTAATTGCGGAATGCCTCACATCAAATAAAAGCGCTAAAATACTGACGAAGTGCATTGAAGAAAGTTGTTTTGTTGTGTTAACTCAACGTGAATAACGTCCGACAGCAAACCCTGTTTGACAACATTATTCTGCGTATGGTGTCGAATTTTTTTTGAGCGGGATAATGGGAGATTTTTGCCATGTAGCTAATCAATGCCCAGGTTGTTCTACCTTTCAATAAAATGTTTGAAGGGGTATGAAAATGTTACCAAGAAACAAGTATGTCATATTGTCACCGAGCTCTGTATTTTGCCGTTAGTGGCGCCAACTTGTGATTAATTGCATTTGAATCAAAAAACATTGCCGACAGAGTGCCCAGGTCGCTTAGAATATGGCCAAACAGTGGCTGTCAAATGGTTGACACTGAACTTGAAAGTAACTTCTGATGATCAAGGTCAACCCTGTTTCACTCTCTGCCATTATTTACAAGAAAAAAATTTGTATTTGCGAATAGAAGAATCTACAGGCGATCCATGAAACACAATAATATGATCCAAAAATAATGTTTGGTAGAGCGTTTGTGCCAAAACCATCAATGGCCTATTTTCCTTCAGAGATAGCGAAACAGTTGATAGCAGTCAATATCGGTTGGCTCTTTCCGATTAATAAATAAATATATTTATTTGCGCCACAGCTCCCTATATAGCCAATGCCTAGTGATTTATATTCTCTATAATTCCTGTGAGTGTGTCGTGAATCTGCAAAAGCGGAAGAGACTTGCAATTTACCGCCGATTTCGAACACTTACACATTTTTTAGGCCAATTTTACTCTTGGATTTGGCATTTGACAGTACCCGTTAAAAGGTACCTCCGACAGGGAATCGAATCCTGACCCTTTGGCATACCAGTCCGACACACTAACCACTAAACTACGGAACACTACAGACCCATGCAATACTGCAAATCAAAAAATGCAGATTCTGCAACGAAAGTTTCCTGGAAGAATATTTGCAAGAAACGGGGAGAGAGAAGCAATTCATTGGCATTTTGGCCTTAAAAACCACTTCCTATACCTTCAATCGTTTTTTGTTCTCTTTGAATATCATAATTTTTCGAAACCATCTTTAGAGATGAAGAGGTCTCTTTAAACATCAAACTACTTCACAAAAGTTCCTTCACCAATTATTTAATTAAACTTAACAAACTCGAACATTTTCCTTAATTCCTCACCACTCGGCAACCCTGGCCAGACACGTCTGGAATGCTGGACGAAAATATGGCATTCAGAGGATAATGTAACAAAATATTTCCAATCTAGTGTAAGCTTTCACACAAATACACTCACAAAAAAAACTATTGCCCTTCCAGCAATAATTCCGGCTAACCACAAAGGATTTTCTCTGGCGAATCTGTCTGGTCTGGCTGTTCCTGGCCCTTCTCCCTTTTACCAATTATTCCACCTTAAATACCAGAATCTGAGTCTGGAAAATTAGTTTAATTTTTGATTTCTAATCTTTCAAGAACAATAAAAAAAAATGCAAAACATGTCCAAGAACATTAGAGTGGTCGAAGAGGGGAGAGATGGGTGTGGGAATGTCAATGTATATTTAATTTGGCTGCACTTTTCAGTTTCAACCCAGGAATTCGACATTTTTGTCGCTGTTTTTCGATGATTTATTTCAAAATATTATACACTTGCTCGAAAATGAGGGGGAAATAGATGAAAAACTCCATCCAACACATCTATATACGGATTGTGTGCGGCACCGGGCGGAGGTTGGCGAAGCGAAATAAAAAGGCTGTGAGGTGGGGAAAGCTCCAACATAACAAGCTTTTATCTTTATGGCCGTTGTGGTAGTCGTCGTTTGTCTGGGGTGTTTTCATTTTCATTTTCAATTTTGTTTCAATTTTTTCTTTTTTTTTTGTATGAATTTATGCTTTGTCGTTCAACTTAAGGGGGTGGGGTGGGTTGGCAAGACAGACGCCTGCTTGCAATTCTAATAAAAGAATCTCAGACGCATTTCGATCGATTTTCAACATAAAAAAAAAAAAAAAATAAGAAGGTCCTTCAGCGGAAATACCGTAAAACTGAAAATAGCGATGACTGATGATGGTTCTGCTGGAGCTGATGGCAATACTAATGATGATGATGACGGGCGAAATGATTTTCTTGGATAATTGCAATCCAAATATTTATTTTAAGAAGCACACCAAAAACAAAAAAAAAAACTCACGAATGAGTTCCGAAGTCCCAGAAAAAAGGTCATAAACAGGAATTTCCGACCACGAAATTACGGCTGCGACGAAGATTACAAAAAAAAAAATAATTGGAACTGGGAGTTTGAGGCGAAGAGTATCTCAAACAACAAGCAAACTCGTAGATACAATTCGCAAAAAAACCCTCAAATTTACTGATATACGTAGCGACGACGAACAAAACGAGTTTTACGTGATTTCTTTTCCTTTATCTCGTTTTTCTTTTATTTTTCAATGTTTTTTTGTTGTCTGTTTCTTTGCAGATACTTTTCGCGACAAAAAAAATTTAATTTTATTAACAACAAGTTCTAGAATTGCCGGCAGATTGCGCTGCGTCTTTCAGGCAAAAACAGAGAGAATGAGATAGAAAGATAGCTGGGGGGGTTGTGTGCACCCTGAGATTTATAAACACGTACGCACCGTTAATTTGGTTAGTTTTGTAATCTTTTTTTTGAATTCAAATTTAAGGTGTGTGGGGGGAGATACAAACAACTGTGTAGGGGAAGTTGTCTTTTTTTTGAGTATTTTTTTGTATAAAAAATAAATTTGTATCTTTAAGAAAAAGAACCGTTTCGCCCGAACATCGAACTTCAACTGAATTCGCATGCGGCAAATGTGGGCTCTAAACTGTGCACAGAGAAACACATTGTTGTACACCTCGAGCCCGACCGCTCAACCTCAAACCATCATAGAAACAAGTACTACAAACTACCTACTTTATGCCATCATGAGGACGGAACGGAGGAGCTATGCGATGCGATGGCGGCAGCGGGTATCCGTATCCGTGTATTTTGAAATATTATGGCATTGCATGTGTGTGTTAGTGAAGGCCGCCGCAAGTCATTTTACACTTGCAGCAATCGCGTTCAGTGCTCCACCAGCGACTACACTAAGAAGACAAGACACAAGACTATGACACTCTTTGATAAAAGTAACAGTGTATAGACGCTTTGTTTGGCACAACGAATGGGGGGTTATATGATGGGCGAATGAGGGGGTTGTAGGGTGGTATTCAGAAGAAGAATAATGCAAGAGGATGATGTTGATGACAAAAACTTACCATTTTGTTTCTGATGATGATGGGGTAGGTCGTCTTAGTCGGTGTCGGTGACGGTGGGTTGTTTATGGAATTTATAGAAAGAATATATTTTTTTTTATTTTTGATTTTCAATCTCTTTTCAGGATTCTCTTCGATGCTAGGATAGGAGATTTCTCTTAAAAGCTTATTCCAATCATTGAAGGTGAAGTAGAAGCATCTTTTTCAGTTGTATAAGTTGTAAGTTTGTGGGTTGGCTTGGAAAAAAAGTTTATATGCGAATGTAAATATGGGATAATGATGAGGTGGCTTTGGGGTGTATGAACGATGATGCCGGTCGGTTGGTTGAAAATACGGTACGTACCTTTAGATACAAAGTATATGGATAAAAAGATGGCTAACTCTTTGTTTGGAAGAGAATTGTCAAAAGCTGGGTTGCCAACATCATCATTTACGTCATCACGTTCATGTGGAAATCAGTCGCAAGATAGGAATTTTTTGTTTGAAAAAACATTATTATTATATTATAATGGAAAGCAGAACACCATTTTTTTTACTATATATAATGCCGACATTTTTTTTTTATTTTCTCAAAAATATATAGGTACTAGGAAGGTACTACAAAAAAAAAACTTTGTAGGAAATTAATTTTTTTCATCCAATTTCTGGGATTCAAATAATCAAAAAACTAAATTTGTCCATATCGTTAGAGCCGTTCTTGAAAATAATAAGCTTTTTCTTTACCGGCACAACTGTAGGTATCTCAAATCCAAATTTTTGAATTCAAAAGATTTGTTTAAAGCTTAAAGTTGACTTTCTTAATTAAAATGTAAAGATGCTTTGTGATTATTTCAGTTAAGCACGTCACAAATGAACTGTATTATTATTTCGTACACATTAAACGATTCCTTTATGCTCTACATATGATTGGTGTTGTATATTTATGTTCATTCTACTATCCAATCTCCAATCCATCGTTACAATTGTATGTACATAAAACAATCCTTAAACCGATCGTTAGGTTAGATACTACTCTTTTCACTTTCTCTTTAGCAAACAAACATTAAAATAAATCAGTTGAATATCAGACGCCGAACGAAGTGGTTGTGTTCTTGTTTCGCTTTCACCAAATTGCCTAAATAGTTCGCAGGAAGATCGAATACGATATACGATCCTAAGCTCTCATATTGATAAAAAAAAACATGCTAAACAAAAGCAATAGCTTCGGATACAAAACCCCAAAATCCTACAAGTGCTGAGCGCATTTTAAGCACTTGTAGGATTTGTAGATCAATCTTTTCAACTTTATGTCTATTTTATTCTTGTTATCGAATTTTCGGAGCTTTGTTGAACAGGCACCTAGAGTTAATCAATTTAAGGCTGTTTTGTAAGACTAAAAAAATGGACAGGACTGGGTCGCACGTAACCACACTTTGTAGTAAAAATTATAAATTTATGAAAAGTATTTCGAAAATTATAGGACCAATTTTGAAAAAATCTTGTTTTATTTGTTTTTTTAAATTTTGATATGAAGTTTTTTTTTATTTTTTATTTGTATTTAAAATAAAATTTATTGTCTAGTTTTAAAAATATAGGAAATTTAAAAAATAAAAAATCTAAAAAATTAATTATAGGTAATAGAAAAAGTATATAATATGTAGAATTAATTTCGATACCTAAATCTTTTTTTAATATAAAATTTGGTAGAATGCCAATGAGCCATAAATAAATACCTATCATAAATTCATACCTATATCTCTAATATACAAACTTCTTAACTTTCATCGCCTTTGTAAATCGCAAGTCAATTCAAACACACATTTTGATTAAGTCATAGATAATATAATATATTTTGTAATGTATACCTAAATTTACAAATTTAATTCAAACATAGCAGCTAGGACTTAGGTTCAGGATCAGTGTTGCCCCCAACGGGTTGAAAATGTAGTGAGAAGTTCATTTAAAATGAAATAATTTTTTTTTAACAATGAGAAAGTGGGTAAGACTGGATCGCATATACTTCCTCTTATATGGCTATCACATTCTTAGCCAAAACAGCACATACTTGCTCATATGTGCGGTCACATTTTTGAATAAAATTTAAACAATAAGTAACATTAACGTAGAAAAACAACTTAAAACTTAAAAAGTGTCAAAACCACAACACTTAACGGTTTTTAGTAAAAAAATGGAGTACGCCATCACACGTCTTGTATAATAACGAATTTATGAAAAAATAATTTCAAAAATTGTAAGACGGATTTTAATAATCCTGTTTTTTTATTTTTAGTTTTTTTTTTAATTAGAAAAAACAGTTATTTAAAATTTTGATATGCAGAATTAATTTAGCTAGTCATATCTTTTCAAGTATAAAATTTGACAAAAATCCAAAACCCGTTACCGAGAAAGCCATAAATTAAAAAAAAAAAACGGGTGCCGTTAATAGACTTTTCCCGTAAATTTGGTTCTGATCAAATGATAGCCAATACCAACAAAAAATTCTCAAAAATGTTCATCAAAATCGTTGGAGCTGGCAGGTACCGTTATTTTTGGACCTAAAAATAAAATTTCAATTTCCCCTCTGGGGAATGCCAAAAGAATCACACACACCAAATTTAAGTTAATGGCTTAAGCCGTTTAGGCTGCAGCTTTTTTAGACTTCTCCATGTTCGTAATGTCATGTTTGATTGTTATTTAATTTTTTTGTATATTCACGAATCCTAAAAAAAAAGATATCTTTAATGAAATTCAATTTCTAAAAAAAAAGTAGTTCCAAAATTATAGACCGATTTCGTATTTTTTTATTTTAGTTTTTTTGAAAGAATGTTTATTAAGAATCTAAAACCTTAAAAGTTTTTTTTAGAATACCATTATTCATATCATGAGAAAATGAAAAAAAAAAATAAAGCTGAGATTGGTCATAAAACAACTACATTCTAAAAAGGTTTTTAAGAAATAAATTTTCAATATTTTCAGATTATAGGTACGTAGTGATTTTTTAAGAAAAAAATATGTAGCAAAAACGCTACATTTGTAGTAGGGCGGCAACACTGTCAGATTCAGGTTCGTTCATATCGTACCCATTATTGGTCCAGTCCAGGCTCCAAATATTTTTCATTTCATTTTATTTTACTTTCAGCGTTACCGCTGTGACACTTTAGTGTCATTTTTCCATCGTTTTCGAGTGATGCCACTCTTTCTTTCTGCGCCACTTTTATTAAAGATTCTTTTTCGAAACAAAAAAATAAAAAAACAAGAAAACAAAAGCAAACAATTCACCATATATAATATATAAATATATAATATGTTTGTTGTTTTCGGTCCTTACGTGAATACGATAGTTTTCACGTTTTCATTAAACATAACAATCAACTGCGCAAAGCTGTTACTATCCAATGAAAAAGCGAATGTAATAGTTTTACTATAAGAATAAAGTCGGACGTTGGTGTCCTTTTTGCTTCGATTTGTGGAGAGTCAAAAATGCTTCAAAACTCATATCATATCATTACATATCTTTGGAAGTACGGACAATATTTGAATCCAAGAGGTAGATATTAAGCATAATTAATGCAGATTAAAATTATTAGTTTAAAACATTTAAAACAATTCATATTAAAATGGAATTAATTTTTTGAACAAAAACAGATTGTTGGCTTTCCTGTAATAATAATAGTTTTTATATGAAGACAATATATATATATAAAACTAATTTGGTGTTCTTGAAATTATTTTTTTAGAGTGACCTCTTTTTTTGCAACTTTTCAAAAAATATCCAGCGGTAACGCTGTCCCCATTCCCAGTAAATAGGAAAAAAGGAAAGCGGTAAGCGGACGGCAAATCTACTTATTTACAATTAATGAAAAAGGAAGAAATAATATAACATTTACAATGTCGGGGCGGCGCGAACGCCATCCCCGGCTACCAAAAATTACACGCACGAGTTACTCGCATTAGGAATAATCGCAGAGGTCAACTCAACCGAATGTGCAATGGCCAAGCCTCGCTCCGGGGGAACCGCCTTCTTGATCACGGTAACCCCTACGCCAGGTAAGTATGCTTAACGCTGCTTTTACTTGTGGCTTTATTAATATTTCTGCACAAACTGAATGTGAATTATAAGAAAAATGAAAAAAAAAATATCCCCCGTCACTCGTTTAATTCAATTTCGTTTCTGTTATCGATTTGGACTTTGGACCTTGGATTGTTGTCTTGTTGGATGTTGATGTACGCGACGCGGCTACGGGGTTATAAAATGATATGAAACTGGACGCAGTGGTTTGGCTTCAAATCTTTTCCATAGGGAAGTACCTATAGTACCATACCTGGGTTAAGGTTATGGTTAGATACTTCTAGACTAGGTGTAGGTAGTAGTTTGAGTAGATTGTAATTTGCGAATTGCAAACGGTGACGAAAAATAATTAAAATTAGTCATGTTTGATTGGCAATCTATAGCTAGTGCAGTGATAGAAGTCCCCATAAAATGCTATACTAACTCCATAATTCACTTTTAAGGTTTATTTTAAATTCCAGGTGATTGACATTTCTTTCCAAACATTCCAGACTTTATCTCAACTTATTCACTGTTTTCACTAACTTAATCATCGACACTTGATTTTTGTTGTTTGCCGTATAAAATTAACTGCGCTGGCCAATAAAACACGCCTATTTACTTACCTATTATACTAAACTATCTTAAATTTATGTGACTACCTTTATTACCTATAAGATATTTGTAAAGGTTTTTATGGTACTATAAATTTCAGATTATAGAGGATCACTAATAATTCAACTTTTTCTTCTTTTTTAATTGACGATTGTTAATGATCTGATCTAGGACCAAACCCATCCCAATTACCTGTTAAGTGATTCACCTGAAGGATTTCTACCTGGGTCTGTCGGGTTGACCGCAAAACACGTCGGCAGGCTTCCAGGTCTTGGATTGTTCCATGTCAAAGGTCAATTATGGATATGAGTATATCTAAAATATTAAATTAATTGCCAATCGTCTAGAAAATAACACCTTCGTTGTAACAATGTGATTTCAATCTGCCTAACATTGAATGGAATTTTTGTGAGCAAGATAAATGTGTTATCCCATTTAACGTACGTAGTAAGTTGAGTTAGTCTGCATTAAATTGTTCGCAAAGAAATTTTGTAAATATTTCAATCAATAGATAGATTTGATTTTTGTTGATAATGTTGTCGAATCTCCTTTCCCAATTTTAAATAATAGCATACATAACAAAGCTTTAGATATAGCAATAGATTTTTATGTTTTAGAGACATCGAACGATAATGACCAAAATGTAATATATAAATTGGATTTCAATAATGCTGATTATGAATCATTATGTGGTTTTTTAAATGAGTGGCTTTTATGTCTGGGTTCATCTAATCTAGATTCAGCTTCTGAAATTTTTAGAAACATATTAGACGGTCTCTAGATTTGTGCCAGTTAAAACATCTAAACGTCTAAACAATAAGCCCATCTGGTTTAATAAAAGTCTAACGCGGTTTAAAAATTCAATGCTTAAAAAATATAAAAGAAGTAAGTCAAATCCTAGACAAATTTCGCCAACTAAGGTCTGAATATGAGTTTTTTTTTCTTTTAATTCATGTTCAAGCATTATATTTAGAATCTGGAATCAAATATAAAACAAAATTCTAAATCGTTCTGGACCTACATATATCAATAACAAGAAAAATTCATATGGAATTCCGGAGTATATGACGCATAATGGTGCCAGTTCAAATAATTGAAGGATATATGTGATATGCTTTGCTTCTTATTTTCAATCAAACTTTATAAATGAATCTCCCTGGAGTACACTCCACCAGTTTCAAATTCTTATTGTGTTCATGTAGGATTTCTTCCAGTTTCTGAAGATGAAATTCTCTCTACTTTCGTCATTAGAATCAAATTCTAAGATAGCACCTGACAACTTGACACCCAACGGTTTAATTAAACCGTTAAGCATAATTTTCAATAACTCTTTAGCCAGTGTTAATTTTTTAGATTGCTGGAAAACTTCTCTAATAACCCCTTTTCATAAAGCCGGTTGTAAAAACCATATTGATAACTATAGACCAATGATAAAGCTTCAACTTTTATTAAAAATCTTTGAAGCCACGGTTAAAAACAAAATGTTTGCGAGTGTTAAAAATCATATCTCGAAGTATCAGCATGGCTTTGTGAGTGGAAGATCCACTGCTACTAATTTGACAATTTTATTACGAATATGGAAAAGTGACGTCAAGTTGACACAATTTTTACCGATTTTGCAAAAGTTTTTTGATCGAGTTCAACATTCAATTTTGGTGAAGAAGCAGGAGAAGTTTGGTTTCCATTTCAGTATTTTAAGCTGAATCCATAGTTATTTGATTGATCGTTGTCAATTTACTAAGATTGGTTCTTCCTACTTACTTACTTAGGGGGCGCTACAGTTCTGGACGAACCTGGGCCTCAACCAACATGCCTTTCCAGCCAGCTCGGTCTTTGGCTAGCTGCCTCCAGTTTTGCACTCCAAGTTGGTTGAGGTCGTCCTCCACTTGAGCGCCCCACCTTAGGCGAGGTCTTCCTTGACTGCGTCTACCCACTGGAATGGAATCGAAGATCCTGCGAGCCGGAGCATTGTTGTCCATTCGCTCTACATGACCTAGCCATCTTAAACGTGATATGCGTACTTTTTTGACCAGATCAATGTCGCTGTACAGCTCGTATAGTTCTTGGTTGAACTTTCTCCTCCAAAGCCCGTTAACGCAGATAGGGCCAAAAATCCTCCGAAGAATATATAAATAAATTTATTGGCGCGACAGCTCCTTAAGGAGCCAAGGCCTAGTGACTTATACTCTCAACCATTCCTGTGTATGTGTTGTTAATCTGCAAGAATGGAAGGGACCTACAGTTTACCGCCGAGTCCGAACGGCTAGATGAGATGCACTTTTTCAAGACAAATTTTACTCTTGGAGGTTTTGTCAGTTCCTCGCAAGAGAACTTCTCTTCCTCCGAAGAATCTTACGCTCGAAACGACTAAGGATATCTTCATCCGCTTTAGATAGAGTCCATGCCTCGGCGCCATAAAGCAGGAATGGGATGATTAGGGTCTTATACAGAGTCTCCTTTGTCTTTCGAGAGAGGGCTTTGCTACTCAATTGCCTTCCTAGCCCATAGAAACAGCGATTGGCAAGAGTAATTCTTCGCTTTATTTCTGACGAGATGTTGTTGTCAGATGTTATAGCGGATCCGAGGTACACAAAGTCCCTAACTACCTCTAAGTTGTACCTGTCTATTGTGATGTTTTGTCCAATCCGCCGGTGTTGTGTGTCCCTTTTTGTGGACAGAAGGTAGTTCATTTTGGCCTTATTGACTGCTAGTCCCATCTTAGCCGCTTCAGCTTCAATGCTAGCAAACGTTCCAGTGACAGCTCGCCGAGTTCTGCCAATGATGTCTATGTCGACAGCGTATGCTAGCAATTGCACAGACTTGAAAAAAATTGTCCCACTACCATTAACTTGCGAGTTTCTTATAATTTTTTCAAGTATTAAGTTGAAGAAATCGCACGATAGCGCATCACCTTGTCGGAATCCTTTTTTGACGTCACAAGCTTCTGTGAGGTCAGTACAAACTTTGACGGAGCAGCGAGTCATCCTGAACAGTCGGACGAGTTTTGTGGGGATGCCAAAACCTGACATGGCTCTGTATAGCTCGTCTCTATAAATGCTATCGTACGCGGCCTTAAAATCGATAAAGAGGTGGTGGGTATCGATTTGGAATTCTTGGGTGGTTTCCAGGATCTGCCGTTGCGTGAACATTTGATCGATTGTGGACTTTCCTGGTCTGAAACCACACTGATAGGGGCCAATCAGGTTGCTGACGAAATGTTTCAGGCGTTCACATAGTACGGCAGAGATGATCTTGTACGCGATATTCAGGAGACTAATTCCTCTATAGTTGGCGCAGTTTAGAGGGTCTCCTTTCTTGTGGATCGGGCAAACGATGCTGAGGTTCCATTCATCAGGCATACTTTCTTCTGACCAGAGAGATGAGTTGGTGTATGCACTCGACCAGGTCATCTCCGGCCGCTTTAAAAAGTTCGGCGGGTAGTCCGTCGGGTCCAGCAGCTTTGTTGTTTGATTGGTTCTTCCATCTCTCTTGTTATTTGTAATTATTCGGGGGTTCCCCAAGGCAGCCATTTGAGTCCGCTCCTGTTTTTACTTTTTATTAACGACCTACCTTCTCACATTAACCAAAGTCTTAAAAGTCTTTTATGACGCTGACGTAAATCCTGTTATTCCGTCATAATTATGTTACTTACATTTTATTTTATTGATTGTTAATTATTAAGTTTACCAATGTATTTATATTATTGTCAATGTAGTCTATGAAAGTTTCTCTTGTTAGACGCAAATAAATAAATATGAAAATATGAAAAATATGAAAATTTGATGTGCCCACTAGATGCCGTGATATATACACATTTGAGTTCTTGCGATTGTCTTTCATCCTGGGTAGTGTTTTAATGCTCTTTAAAATGTGTTCTTAATGCACTTACTGTGCATTGTTGTTCAACCTGTACTTTGTTTATGATGTTTGTTCTCTACTCACGCCTGAACGGCTTAACGGATTTCGATGAAATTTGGTAGGTAGATGGATAATGTGCTGGATTGAAACATAGGCAGAGAAAATGCATGGTTCCTGTGGGAGAGGCTTCAATTTCAAATGCTGCATTGCTGGAAGTTTGTTATGATATGATATGCTTCCAAGACTTAACGGCTGCACGAATTTGTGAAGTTTGGTAGACGTAAGAGTTACAGGATTCAATTATCTACACACGCTACTTTTGTATAAAAGGAATGCACCGTTTCTGCGGGAGAAATCTGAGTAATCTTCTTGTGTAAGTTTTGGTTTAAATAATACATTTAATTTAATCTGAAGTCCACGCAGACGAATTCGCGGGTAGGAGCCAGTTGATTATAAATTCAAGAATTATTCTATTCACTTTATGGATGGACTATTTAAATTCAATATATTGTCCGGAATCGGACATTGATCAGATCAGTTTAGGCCAGGTTGAGTGGTGTACGTTTGGCGCTAATTTCTCTTAACTGAAAGTAACACTTCTGCGCTGTCATATAGTTTTCCAAAATTCACATGGTATACTGTTTAGAGTAGCTTTGTTCCCTTTATTGCAGGCTTAAGGCGGCTTCGCCAAATTTTTCCACAATGAGAGTCGATGAAAACATTTTTTTGACAAATGTTTTCGTCATTCTCAAGAAATTGACCTAAAGTGTTCTCAATACTTGATTTGCCTCGGCTTGTGTGTCGTGCGGACTTTCCTTTAACTCACGAAACAGTTCTACCGTCTTCTTTAGTTTTTACTGAAGGTAAGATGCACTTCTTCTTCGCTTTTTTATTAAAATCATAAATCAATTTCGAGTGGAAATCTTGGCCTAACAGAGTTAAGGTAAAAGTGCCACTGCTTAAGCTTCATCAGTTTTCCACCAGGTTTCTTAAGCTATTTGGATAATATCCGGAGACAATGGACCAATTTCATGCAATAATTGTTGAGATCAGTTCTCACACCTCAGTTCAGAATAAAAGGCAAAAGTTTCCCTACCCTAATTCTGCAATATACAGTCTGTTGTACATTTTTCTCCAATCAATTCAAAAAAGTATTCTTTATATAAAATATAAACCGAAAATATCTTAGAATAAGTATTCAAATTCCTGTCGAATGGAGATTCTATAGTTTACAAATTTCTTCGAATCCCCATCAATAAACAAACAAAGAAACAATAAAGATACTCCCTCTCGCCAAGGAAACTCATCCTATCTCACTATACAAACCCCTAAAGATGTTATAAATATTTGAACATTTTGTTAGTTGTTTTGCGCTAATAAAACTTTTCAATTGGTTTACGAGAAATTTCAACTTTACCCATAAATCAATAAAATATGATAAATTTATCCTTGCTGTTTCCAGATACATTCCCCAATATTATGCAGTATCTTCGCTACTTACTCATCAGTTACGTCCTGACTTGCTACTTCGTCTGTTATATTCAATCGAAGTACATGCAGTGAATAAATGTTTTCGAAAATAAACTTTCCGCATACCCCTTGTTTGGAATGTCAAAATATCGTCGAAAAATTCAAAAAAAAAATATAAAAATATAAAAAAAAATCATTTTAATCCACAACAACTACTGGGGGGACTCAATCCACCCAGGACGACAAAACGACAAGAATTCAAGAACTCCTATGGCCTTGGCTCCGCGTAACTAAAGTTCATGAGAAACTGTCAGCAATAATCATGAAATCACCTACCGAACATGACATTAATTCCCCCAAAGGATTAGCTTTCTTGTTGAGCGAAGGATATATAAGTAATGTCCTTAAAACGTGCCGTTCTTCGATATATATATACGTTTGCCGATATCCTTGGTGTATGTAGAATTTGATAAACAACAACAAGTATGCAATAAATAAAAGAAACGAAATTACGTTAACACGCATCAAAGCGAGGAGGGAGCTTTAAATCCTTCGAAAAAAACAGGAAATGAAAGTCAAAGGGATTACAGCTCCTTTCAACCCACATGCTCTTTACTCTACTCGTTCAGAGCCAGATAACGAGACACAAGTTTGTAGTCCCTAAGATGTTACCGAAATGTTTATCATTTTTCAATTCGCCTTCTTGTATACTATAGTTTGTATCGTAGTTTTGAATCTTTTGACTCAACTTAGGTCCCGCATCGTTCTATTTTTTTCGATCGCACAGGGTGTTAAGTTTTGGCCATAAATTGGCGACTAACTGGAATTGGATGATTAAATTTGATGCCATTTGTAATTTTGAGAATCATGTGAAAATTTAAAAAAATGATTTCCCAATGAACCTCTGCAAACATCTGCTAAAATAATTTTTCTGGCAACATGCAGATTATGAATGAAAGGTAGATGTGAAAAAAGAATTACCTCAGGGGAGCCACATAGGGCCGCTTCTTTTTATAATAGTTATGAACACTTTATCCGCTGTGGATATCGTTGGATTTTGGGAGGAAGGGATTTATGGGTAACTTATTTTACTTTAGAAGGTGAATCAGACCTCGGATAGACCTGGATCTTAAATAGCAAGCAACAGCAAGCTTACCTCGAGTTTCGCACGAGAAGATGGTTGAGGTTCTCTTAACGGGTGATCTTATGATTGGATTAGAGAGAAACCAATCTTACTTCTTCGCAATTAGGTTTGTAAAGATCTTTTTTGATGCTTAACTTATATGTTATTGTTTCCAAACTAGGTCGAGAATCTATCAAGATTTGAAAACCAGCTGTTGAGTGATTTAGTGGAGAATTAGGTGAAACATTGCCCAATTCGTCGAAAAAGTATTCTCCGAGGACTGTTTTCCTGGTCTGAGCTAGGCTGAGGAATTCACAGAGGAAATAATATAAGCCCTCTTCTGCATCAATGACCTGCAGCGTGATGTCAGTAGCGCTTTTGTGAGTATTGAGACGGAAGCAGCGAAGATAGGTTTAGCAGTCAATGAGGCAAAACCAAGCAAATGCTGTCATCAAGAAGAGACACCCAACATCAAATCTGGGACAAAACATCACGATAGATAGCTATAACTTGGAGGTAGTAAGGAACTTTGTCTATCTGGGCTCCGAAATTAACTATCAATGAAACACTCCAGCGCTGAGATCAAACGGAGATTAACTCTAACAAATCGCTGCTTCTTCAGGCCTAGAAAGCAATTGAGTACCAAACCCTTGTCTGGGACAACTTAAGTGTCCCTTTATAAGATCCTCATCATATCAGTCCTGCCATATGGTGACGGTACATGGTCCTTGTCAAAACTGAATGAAGACGCTTTTGGTTGCTTCGAGAGAAACAATTTGCGGGTGATTTTCGGTCCCGTATGGATCAACGGCAACTGGAGAAGAAGATACAATGATGAACTGTACAGCGACGCACACGTAACCAAAAGGGTAAGTCTCTAATGTATGTCAGATAGCAGGGCCATTTAGAGCGGATGGACATCAATGCTCCGACCCGAAAAATCTTCGGTTTCGATTTCGAATCTTGATTTCCATTTTCTCACAAAATTTAGTTAAATTGATTTAAATAAATGACCAATATGCTTACCGTTTTCGATTAATTTCCAATTTTCGCCATATCCGGTTCTTCAGAACTATATTCTTATATGATTTATCACCCATGTCAAAGACATGCGTGCTATCTAAAGACATTCTACCGTGATAAACAATATTAAAAATGAAAATGACACAAAAGACGTCAAAACAATAATTTAAATGACTTAATTCTCAAAACAATTTAAAAATTAATCTTTTCTAACGCGGCGTCGAAAAATTAATTTGTAATTTATTCCAAAACCGCGTCTTGACGCAGCGTTGAACTTGACGCGGCGATGAAAACGCACTCTAGGTGACATGGGATATAAAATAATGCGGCGTTAAAACGCGGCGTCAAAACGCGTACTGTTTGACGAGGCCTTTAAGTGTAGAACGCAAGTGGAAGACGACTTCGACCGACTTCACGAGCAAAATTGGAGATAACTAGGTAGCTGGCAGGAGAAGCTTGTTGGTTGAGTCCCTGGTCTATCCCGAACTATAGCGTCTCCTAAGATTAAGTAAGGTAAGGTGAAATAAACTTATTATTTTTTGCCAACAACGAAGCTATCCTAAAAGATAGCAACGAGCAGTTTGTGTATAAGTGGATATTCTGGAAGGAAATGAATACCGCATAGGCGCGGTATTCGGAACTAATTACACAAATTCCAATGGTTAAACCTTGAGGCGAAGCATTGAAGTGGGGGAGTTGAGATCTCAGCCGAGATCAATTACCGGTTAATGAAGAAGAAAATGAGAATCATATAACAAGATGAATTTAGACAAATTTCCTAGACAAAGACTTGAATACATTTTGGTCAAAGGATTTTTCAAAACCTAGCTAACTTGTAGCTAAATTATTCGCATTAAAAAAAAAAAATCGAAATTGAGTTCAAATTACTCAGCATTGAAAGTGGATATAAAAGTGAAGAAGAGTTTTTGAAATGTTGAATAGGTGTGTGAAATGCTTTTAAAAATGAAAATATTAGACGGAAATTGCATCCAAAGCTTTTGGAAAATTCACAAGTCTAAATTGAAGTCAGCAGTGAAAGTGGATATACAAGTGAGGATGATGTTGCATGTATAATAAGCTTTTAAAAATAAAAAAAATCACACAGGAATTGCATCAAAAGAATTTTGGAAAATCGACAACTCTAAATTATGGTCAGATCCCAGATCATAGTCAGGGAAGAAAGTGAATATACATAGAAGTAAGAAATAGTTTTGAAATATTGAAATGGCAACAATTGCATAAAAAGGCGTTTTGAAGATGCACAACTCAAAATTAAGGTCAAATTATAGTTGGCAAACAAAGTGGATATACAAGTGAGGATGAGTTATGAAATGAAGGATGTGTTAAAAAAATTGAAAATGGCTCAAAAGACCACGAAAGCTTTGATTACACAAAGTGAGTTAAATGTTAGACTCATCAAAATTATCATCAAAACTCCATTAAAATAAAAAAAATAGACCATAATTCATGCAATACGATTTACAATGGAAACACCCTTCAACTGACCTTGAAAACGCATTAAATACAACCAACAAAACAAAAATCCTTTAAATCCTTACAAATTTTCAACGTCTAAAGTTTTCATTAATTTTATAGAACACCTCCCTTGCGCTCCCCAAACTCAGACACACCCTGTTCCAAACAAAGTGTTGGAATAGCACTCTACCCGACCGACGACGACGATAAGTTCTAAACTCTTCTACTTTTACACCCTTTTTTTTGGAAACAAAGATAATAACACCTCCTTGAGTTTTGTTTTAATTTAATACCAAAGGATAAACGGAACCAACTTTGTATACGGAAGAGCTTCTCCAGAGCCGAGTTGGAGATAGACAGCCAGGAAGTTGCATGAATTGCACGAATCGAAATGGAATAAACACTCGACTCGAAGATTTATAGAGCTTAGAGGTTGAGTTTGGTGCGGCTTGCAAAGGCCTCTTATTCGGTGTTGTGTGCGGTGTCGGTATAGTGATGGAGTTTGTCGCTTTTATAAGGATTATGCAAAAAGTTTTCCACTATACTTATTATCCTTGACCGGTAAAATAGTCGGGGGTTTTTTTTTGAAAACGTTCTTAGTCTCGAGGTTTTTTTTTTTTAAGAGCTAGCTGATTCGGTTGCTGTTGCATTAACCATCATTGACCAAATACCAGGTGCTAGTGTCCGCCGCCTGTTGGAAGGTAGCCTTAGGGGCTTGTATATATGTATGTCCATCCCCGGTCCTTTCGGAATGCATGTGCTGTTGCTGCTGGTGCTTCTGCTTTAGGTGAAACGACACACAAGATTAATGACTTTGTTAGATGGATTCAGACACTCGAGAGTTAGGGATATTAATGAAGGATATGCCTTTATGCAGATAGACGCATAGAAAAGACCTTAAGGCACATTATATTATAGTTTAGGCCAGAATGGAAGCCCAAAGAGCCAAAGATTTGTTTTCAGTGGTTGGCCAAGGAAGGCAGCATGGCAATAAAATGTGTGTGTGTGTGTTTAGTTAAAATTTGTTAGTTCTTAAAGATTTAACCGACTGGAAAATTAGTGTTGTTAGAAATTGTAGGTGTGTGTGTGTGTGTGATTTACATGTTTTGTAATATGGGGAACATTCAGGAGGAACATATTTCCGGGTATAGCATTCTTTGGGGTTTCCTTTGAAGGGAATAAATCTGTTTTCAACTCGGAATGGGAATTTATATGGAGTTGAATTATTAAAATGTTTCCTTACAATATGAACAGAGGCCTAAAATATGTTGGAGGAGGTCTGTTGGAATGTTTAAACAGATGGGATTTGTGTGGCTATTCTTAGAAAATTAGATATTAAACGGTTTTTTACATGAAGAAATTCATCAGGAATTTATTTAAAGATATTAAGTATTTGAAAACAAGGAGATATCTTAAAAAATAAATAAAATTATTGACCGAAAAAGGACGATGCAATCAAAAAGTTTGTCACACGTGTTGCTAGAAAGTATTAAGCAATTTCAAGTGAGCCACAATTGGTAGCTTAGTACCACAATTCCTCAATGCAAGAGTACTGAAGGTTATAGTCGACGAAGTTAGAATAAGAAAACTGCATTAAATTAAAATATCCTTCTAGTTTTGGAAAGATAGTTGTCATCGGATTCATTTAGGTCACTATTCTAATCTCCAAATATTAAGGAACAGATTCGATGTCTTATTGAGGAAAAGAAGGCTTTTTTCCTGCAATTTTAATTCTTAATATAATTATTTTATCATGAGGAGAAAAATCGGTAATTCCTTAAAGGATTTTGAAATGCATATTGGTTGACCTCGAAAAAAGTATTCAATAGTCACCCATGATACTTAATACTAATCCTCAAAAACAACGAGGAGTTTCAGAAAAGAATAATCAAGAGTTTTAAATAACCAGGAGGTTCTTATAGTCTCTGTTCTTTGTTGCTGACTATATGTTTGAAGGTAAGGTGACGGACTTTCAATCGTATCAGTTATTCTTTGATGGAAATTGGTCAACAGTATCTTGAACAAATCTACATCTAACAAAAAGGATATTATCATCAACATTGATGAAAATGTGGTATCTGGTAAAAAAAACGTTATTGCTAATGAATTTATTGATTACTTTGTCACTGCAACAAACTCCTTACAGTCTTCTTTTTCTTCTACCTGTTCTTTTTTGTTAAATCTAGTATAATTTGTGGTGATCCAATTTGACTCATAATTCGTTTTTCTTTGAGCCCCCAACTGGTCTTGAGCTCCTTAAATGCAGTGTTGTGAACCTGATGGAATTTCAACTAAAAATAAATAAATTTATTGGCGCGACAGCTCCTTAAGGAACCAAGGCGTAGTGCAAGAATGGAAGGGGCCTACTGTTCGAACGGCTTGATGCTATTCACTTTTTCGTATGACCCAATTTTTAGCCTTATGGACCTAGACGTAATGTAGTTCCAGTAGAAAGGCGCTACGGATGCTACGTTTCAGATTCAGCATGATCGATTTGATGGTAAGGCTTTCTCTGGCAGAGGTGACGTGAAATAGCCAGCAAAGTTTTGCGATTTGACCATGCTAAAATTTGTTTAGGGAGTTTACTGAAGTTGCAGGTCTATGCGAATAAATACAACTGACCGATGGCTTTAACATAACACAGTCCATCGCTCAAATTCAGATGGATCACTGCGGAAGCGTCATTGAAAATATCTATCCGCCCTTATTGAAAAACCCTTTGTGAAACACCATTACATGTCTAAAGGATGACTGTTTCGCTCAGCTTTTCGCCAAAACCGTCAATGGGTCATTTTCTTCAGAGAAGGCGGAACAAACTTTTTGAACTAAAATCATTTTTTCTGTTAAAAAAATTATGAAAAACGCCTAGACTGTGTAACTAGTTTTTGTTGGAACTAGTAACATAGTTCCAACAAAAACCGATGCGCAATGCTATACCGCCAATCAAATATAACAGTTTCCTGCAACAAAAATTCCTTGAACTTGTGTTGTCAAAAAAATGGCAGATTTGACTTCTGGACTTCTTTTTGTAGAATTATTCAAAAATAAAATTGAATGCAATCCGGTGGCTGCAGGCAACCTTAAGGCAAAGATTCGTGCCAAAATCATCGCTATACCGTCTGAGATGCTGGAAAAAGTGACATAGAAACACATCAAATAGGGCACATAGTGCTTTGGTCAAAAAAAGGCTGCCACTTGATTGATGTTGCATTCAATAACTAGTCCTTCATCCTTCAAGAGTAAACTTTGTCTCGAAAAGAGTATTTCATTTAGGCGTTCGGATTAGGCTAGGTCTTCTCGACTCCTGCAGATTCACAATGCCTACTCAGAAATGCTTGAAAGCACAAGTTGCGCCAACTATTTTTTATATCTATCATCACTGACTTGGCCTAAGATGTTAAAAAATTTAAAACTGGAAATTTTTGCCAGCGATTTATGAAATAAAATTTAAGAGCCTCAAACGCGAATTCGAAAAGTGAGCAACATGTTTATAAGCTTTGTGGCCAAGTTATTGAATGGTGTCACTGTGGCGTATGAGTATTATTTATAAAAAAAATGGCTAAATGACGTTTATGATAAAATCCACAGTTACTAACATTCAAACAGAGATTTTCAAAAAAAACTAACCTTGTTCAAAAAATTGCAAGTTTAAATTTAAATTTTTACAACTTTAAGTTGAAAGTTAAATCCTAACACAACCATTTATCAACTTTGACAACAAAACCTAAACGATAAAATATTTTACATTTACTCCCAATAAAAAAAAACTGTCAGAATTGACATAGGTAATGCTCACAAGTGACAAATATTTCTATCAATTTTTTCATACAAACCAAAAAAAATAAAAAAAAAACATCAACCCACCCTCACTCCCTTGACATGCTTGTGACAATAAATGTCACAGAAAAATTCACATTCATTTGAAAATGATTGGCACATCAATTAAGTTTTCCCTCTCACTATGCGAATACTTGATATGTCAATATGTGTAGAAACAAAGGTTCTATCTGTTGGATACCATCAAACAACAAACCACACCTTATTTTAACCCCAAACAGGGTTCATTAAACCCTGGCAAGGCTGACAGCCATACTTATATACGGGTTGCAAAGTTTTCAGTTCCCAGCAAAGTAATTTTCGGTCTCAAGTTTTCAACCAAACTAACACTCAACGCAGAGTCAGGTGTTTCAATTCACTTCACGTGATTCATGAAGTTTCGTCTCCTTTGGAAAACTACAGAGATGCTTTAGAACTTTTAAATTCACCACCTCAACTTGAAAAAATATGAAAAAAAGGAAAAAGAAAACTATTAATATTCTCGACAAAATGGCAACAAAAAGTCCAGACTTACGAAAGGGAAGTTTTGCTCTGGAGATGTGTCCAAGAGAGAGGAACAGGTCGTTGTGAAAGGGTCGCAGTTTTTTTTTTAAGTTTTTTTCTTTTTTTTTTATTCTGTTTTCATAGAAATATAGGAGAACCTTAGAATATTACAAGGATACTATCCCCAAGGCAAAGGAGCGAAGTCTATTATTGAGTTATGCAGATTTTTTTCTTCGTTATTCATGTACTTAAAACTTTTATCGATTCTATTCATAAGTTGGAAGGGAGGGGGGGGGGGGTTGAGGGTGAAAGGATGACCGACAGGAAGTTGAGGCAGAAGATAAATGCATATTTCATCTATCTATAGGAAGCCATTCACAAATTACCCACATCGCTGGCCTCAAAGAGTTGATGGTATCAAACACATATAAGGGTCTGCAGATAATTATCTGCTCCCGTCCCCCAGAGATCATTGCATGCTTTATTACCCTCTGCGGAGCAGTATTATAGTGCAGCAGCACTATTGGCGATGCATTTGGGCTAATCCCACTGACTTGGCGGCTTTTGAGTGTGGGACGTCTGTAGTCCTTGTCGTCGTATAGGATGACAACGATAAAGCATCCCTTTGGTCATTCATTTGGAATTTCTATATGGCAATGGCGGCGACTGACGTGGCCGAAGCGGCGCCTATTAAATTGCTAGGGACTGGCCGAAGCGTATAAATCACGAGTTTTGTCATATAATTGCAGGCATATTTCGTCATTCTAATTTCCGCAGTCGATATTAATAGCAAACTGACAGCTTAATTACCTCCAGTGTATTGAATGCAGTTGCTCTTGGGAGCAGCTATTCGGTGCATGATTTGTAAGGAGCAATTTCGAAAAAAAGTAATCCTTTTGAAGCTGTAGCAATAGAATTGTACATATATCTATGTTGGCATATCAGTGCAGGGATTTAGAGACATAAAGATATAAAAATACTGAGATATATAGATATATAGATATATAGATACAAAGATATAGAGATATAGAGACATAAAGAAATAGAGATATAGATATAAGGAGATATAGAGATATGGATATAGAGAATATAGAGAAGATATAAAGATATAGAGATATATATATACAGAGATAAAGATATATAGATACCTATTGAGATATAGAGATATAAAGATATAGAGATATACAGATATACAGATATAAAGAAACAGAAATATATATAAAGATATATACAAAGAGATATAAAGAAAGAGATATAGAGATATAGATATATAAAGAAACAGAAATATATATAAAGATATCGAGATATATAGAAAAAGATATAAAGAAAGAGATATAGAGATGTATAGAAGATGTATAGAAATATAGAGATAAGGAGATATAGAGAATATAGAGATAGAGATATAATGATATAGAGATATAGATATACAGAGATATAGGTATACAGATATCTATTGAGATATAGAGATATATAGAAATAGAGATATAAAGAAATATAGATAAAAAAGATGCATATATAAAAATATATCGAGACAGAGATATAGATATATGGAGATATAGAGATATAGAGATACAGAGATACAGATATATAGAGATACCTATTGCGAGAAAGAGATATAGAGCTATAATGGTATAGATATATAAAAATATACAGATAAAAGAAAAGAAAATCTAATATTTTAGTATTTATTTATTTCAATGAATGCTTACACATGAAAATATTTCTTAAAAGCTAAAAATGTTGACAACCGATATTAAGAAGAAAACTACTTAATAAGTAGATACATAATTTATTGAGATATAATAACGATAACAAAAAAAAAAAAGATTTAAAATAATTCATTATAAAAGACACAAAATTTAACAGAAAAAAGGGGAAAATGTTGTTGTTAAAAAAAAAAATTTAAACTGTGTTTCTATTCTTATTTGTCTTATTTGAGTTGGAAGGGAATTCCACAGTCGGATGACAAAAAACTGTCTTTCGGTAGTTACTTTACATCCGTACATTAAAGTAGATAAGACTAAGTTTTTAGCAAGTATAAGACGGGTTTTTAGCGGAGTAAACTCTTTCCGGAAAACTGACTGCTGGGGAGAAAGGATATTTTTTGAACGGAGGTGGTCAGTGATCTTCTTCTGCAAAATCCTCACAAATACCTTAGACAAATAAGGAAGTATAGAGACAGGCCTGAATTCAATATGACTTCCACCTTTTGGTATGGGCAATATTTTAGCTAATTTCCATTGAATTGGTAACAAACCTTTGGATAAAATGGTATTGTAAATATGCGTAATGTAATGCAAAATAAGCGGTAAGATGGATTTCACAAAAACAGGATCGCTGATAATTGGTCATAATAGAAAAGGACGTCATCGATATCACTCACGAAATATACATCGAGAAGTGTTTGTGATTCTCTGGAAAAATGTGTAGCATTTTGGTCGTGTTTACTGGAAATAAATTAAATGTTCTCATACCATCAATAAGAAGGGTCTGCTTTAAGAGATTACTGTTCATGTCCCCACAAATTATAATTTTGGATGGACCAGGTGAAATGTTTTCTAAAAGCGTTAGAAGCGGACTTATTTCAATATTATAATAGGGCGCCTATAAACAGCATCTATAAGTGTTCCCTCATCATTGACATTATTTTAAAAGAGATAATCAAACTCACATCCTAATCACATCAAGCCTGTTAGCGCGAAAAAGTCTGTAACCATCAAAAAGATACAAAGCATCACTATTAATTTCCAAAAAACCAGTTTTCCGTCACACAGATGTCAATCATAGGATTTTGGGGCACCAGCTTCAAAAGCTGTCTTGATCTTGTTTTAGAAGTGGGGAAGAGTCAACAGTTGGTGTTATCTGCGTTCATTGGTATATAAGACTTATCTATGATATATATTAAAATGAAAAGAAGAGGACCAAAGTGACTGCCTTAAGTTATAAGGCAGATATAAATGTAGTAACGTTCTTCAGTATATCTTCTAGATACCCTTCAACACGAGCAGCCCCATAGGCAAAAACCATAATCGGCAACTATAAGCGGGGTTTCCTATCAGGGAAATCAACAACTGATCAGATCTTTACTTTTTGGCAGGTGATGGAAAAATGTCGGGAAAATAACATTCATATGCCACCTTTTTATCGACTTTAAAGCCACCAACGATAGCAAAGTCAGAAGAATTTGGCGTCACAAATGAATTGGCATGACTGGCCATGGCCAACATTACACACTTGGTTAAGCAGTCCGATTGCGGACCAGACCAATTAACATATTTAATGGACGACAGCAGAAGTATATTCTGGTTTCCATGAGTTTTGAACGTCAACAAGAGGGGGATAAAAAATAAGCAGACGAAATCGATATTATTCGTGAAAGTCAACAAACTGTACAAAATTCCTTCGTACAGATCGAGTACGCGGCACAAACCTAAGGGCTTCAAAATAATAAAAAGGAACTTAGAACCTAGTGTAAAACTCGAGGCGGTCGATATTTCTCCGTGCACAAAAATTTGGCCTTTCACAGACTTCAACTTTGCGAATTTTGCGTTGGAACTTCAATTAACAGCCGTACACGATTCAAAGCTTAATATACCTTGACCATAAAAACGCTGACTAGTTTTTGGAACTTTTCGAAAAAGATCCTAGTTTGGCCGCCAATCATCTGAGCAATGAAATAAAATACAAAAAAAAATATGAAAACTATAGGTCCCAGGTTGGAACTTTGCGGTACGCTATTAACTATGTTTTTTTCTTAGTAATTCAGATTAATTTTCGTTTTTTTTTTTAGGAAAATAGGGCTACTAATTGATAGAACAAATCAATGTTTCCAAAGAAGGAAGAATCGTTTTATTTAACTGTATTATGAAGGATTCAAAAAGTATTAAAGGTTAAAGTTTGTTCGTTGAAAAAAATTTATTCGAAATAATATTTTTTCCAAGAAAGGTTTATTTATCTTTGAATAGAGCCATGAAAAAAGGTCGACCATTTTTAAGATCTACATTCAAAAAATTTATGTTTCGATTTGCTCCAACAAATGGCGTTTTTTTGAGAGTGTAATTTCCATATAAATTTCCTACCCAGTATGAAAGACTTCTGTTTGCAAGAAGAAGAGCTTCAGATACTCAAAAGATGATGCATAAATGCACTGCTCTTTTTGTGCCACTTGCTGGAACTTATGAAACTGCAATATTTCGCTGCGATCCGTTAATAGGGTTTTTCATTGTTGGCAACACATTGGCATCAATACCACCAGCCAACACATAGTCAGTTCCCGATAAATATACAAGTCGTCAGACGGCCATGTCGAGAGCCCAGAGTGAGAGGGTATCGAAAAGGACATTCCGAAGGATAAATGGATATATGAGTTCCTATTTTTTTTTTGTTGCCAACAACCCGCTAGTTGTTTATACACTCATAATTTATTTTTTGCAGTTTATAATCAATTTTTCTACTGCGAAAGGCAGAATAGCAGCAGAGGCAGAGAATCATCATCAATGTAGAGCGAATCGCATAATAAAATGTATAAATGTGGCAAGGATATGAACATCTCTGTATAAATATACCACACCGTACTCACCATAATGCTAATGGAATCCTGAAAGTGATGAAGGATTTTTTAGCTGACTGCGCCAGATCATAATATTGTGCGAAAAGAAATGTGCGTTTTGTTATAGTGGGCTGGATGGATAGATGGATGGATGGATGCATGATATATATATTATTGGATAAAGGATTCGGGCGAATAAAAGAAAATCTTGGCAATGATTGTTGGATTGTATAAGTATATACTATATACTCTTACATGATTGATGGTTGACATATTATTTTGATAAAAGCAAAAACGGTTTAATAACAGTAAAAAAAGAAGTACAAGGAAACTGGGACAACACAATGGATATTAATTTTACATATTTTTGGAAATCTTTCCTAGAAACCCTTTTTTGAATGTTTTTGACATTTTAGGAACAAGTATTTTGAAATTAAACGATTTCGAGGGATATTTATTGAAATTGTACTCTAAAAAATACTCATTTGATTAAAAATCTATCAAAAGATAATGCAGGTTTCAAAAATGAAGACCTTTATCGAATTTGAAGAATTTTAAACATCTTCCCTTTTTACCAATACCCCAGAAGAATTGGGGAAATGAATATAGAAGTCACATTTCATCATAGCAGTCCAATACACAATCAACTAGGCCAGCAGGCACTACATAACGATAACGCTTACAACCAGCTTCAATCACAAAACAGAGAAAATACATAGAGCTTAAGATCTTAGATCCGAGTTGGAAATGAGACTTTAACAAAGAAAAATAAAGAATAATAGTATAAAGTTTAGAGGGAAATAGATGGACAGGCAGGGAAAGTTCTAATAAAGGTACTTTAAAGAAATCAATATTTTGCTCATCATCATACAAGTCAATTTCTACATTAAATAATATGGGTCCTTTCAGAGTACCTTGTGGACCTGCACTGAAGACATGGACCGAAAAAAACGACAACATAAACTTTGGTAGGTACAAAAGTAAACGAAAATAATGGTAAAAAGTAGGGGTCGCAGCACTGAACCTTTAGGCACATCGATCTTGGAAGATTCGAAGATTTTTTCATACGGAAGTTATTAGAACTAATAGATTTTTGCCTGAAAAAAACGACAGTATAAAATTTGGTACAAAGGCAAACAATATATTGTCAAAGGAATGGGTTCTAGCATTGAACCTTTAGACACATGATTCAGTAAAACATTGATAGAAGACAAAACGATTGTATCAATACTTTTGAACCTTTTGAATTTTTTCTATACTCAGCCCCCTAAGCAAAGGTGTTAGGAAAACAAGGAAAAATGTAATAGAAGGTATCAACGCACATTTGTTTTAAAGATCTTTATTTTTAAATTTAAAGGAAAAACAGAGTCCGACAAGGCATTACACATTCGCGTGGTAGGGCTAAAGAAAGAATCCCTGTATTTGATGATGCGTCGTTGGGTACGAGGGTAAACTGAGTGGCATTCCTAGCAGTGCGAGTATTACGATTAAATAGTTGCAGGCTAGTGCCCCGTGACTTAGTGGTTAGTGTGTCGGACTGCTAAGAGGAGGGTCGGTGTTCGACTGCCCGTCAGAGTCACCTATTTTTGCGGGGTACTGTCAGTTGCGAGAAATTGACAAAACCTCAGGAGTAAAATTTGTCTCGAAAAAGTACATTTCATATAGCCGTTCGGACCCGGCGGTAAATTTTAGGCCCTTCATTCTTGAAGATTCACAACACACACACGGGAATGGTTGAGAGTAAAAGTCTCCGTAAGGAGCTATCGTGCCAGTAATTTTGTTACCTTTTGGCTAGAAACATAACGTAAGAGATATAAATAATACTGTTATTGTACGGTCGCTTATCTATCCAAGAAACTCAAGTTCGCCTAGATATGAGAATAATGTTGAAGTTTCACATCCACATCAGACGAGGTTTTTTTAAATCTTCGAAGGAAACCTAGACAACTCACAGAATTCTTGGCAACATCGAATATATGGTCATTCTACAGAACGTGGAATACTGGAAACTGCACATTCCGGTAACTGAGAGGTGTTCTGTTTTTTCGATGCAAGCGCTACTCATAGATTGTGGCATAGGAAGTACGTTAGCCTTTAATGACAAAGGACAACTTTGTGTTTGAAGCATTAAATTCGACACGATTTCTTAGTCTCCATTGGACAATGCTCTCAGGAACAGAATTTAATAAACTTGTCATGCTCTGCCGTCGTATTTCCAGATCCGAACAACATGGCTGCGATTCTGAAACGAATATCAACAGCTGATAGTTCTGTCGGCAGCAAAACAGTTCAATCGATAATTAGTTTTAAACAAGAGGTCGCTGATAAATATTAGAAAAAGTGTGGGAGACAAAACAGAGCCCTGAGGCACACCAGAGCTTATGTTGTGAATATCGGACTTGAATCCGTCCAACACAACTTTTATATAGCGGGTCTTCTAACGAAGAAGAGTTTCATCTAGTTTAAATGACCAGGGGAGTCGCCAAAACCGAACAGTCGGTTATTAAGAAGCTTTCGAACTTCTAGATATTTCTTAAGCTAAAAATTAATCGCCGTTTCGATGACTTCCCTAAATAGTTTGAGGATGAAGAAAATAAGCCTTTTGTGGGAACAGGCTGTACAAATGATGTTCTCCATTCACTCGAAAAGTGATCAGGGGCTAAGGAAAGATGGAAAATTCACGCAGTATGGCCGGCGCGGCGTTTAAGAACACTTCACTTAAACAATAGCGGGTATACTATACCCGGGCCAGCTCGAATCGATTAAGTTATCTTTATACTTTTTGAACTATTCGGGAACGGAATTTCTCATTCCTAAAAGAATTATATTTGTTACCGTAATCACGTTTGAATCTACGTCACTATCAAGGAAGCATAGCGACTAGTTAAATATCTTGAAGAAATAATTCAGACAGTCCAAGTTGGCTTTCTAGTATATTGCCCAACAGCAACAGTTTTTCCTTTAATTGGATTTTGTTGACTTGAGGAATTTTCAAAAATGTCACAATGGCCAGATATGCTTAGAGGCATTAAAACACGAATAATATATTTATCAGGATCACATCGGAGGTACAAAACAAGTCTAGATTTTTGGCAGTTTGACCTGCAATGTCAAGAAAATGGGTTGGCTCATCAATGAGCTAAGCTCAACATATACTTACCTTCGGGTGTTACCTGGCCAGAAAGACGAAGCCAACTAGAATAATGTACATTGAAATCACATGTAATAACGATTTCAGTGAGAGTATAATAGGCACTACTAAAATAATGCTTAATAAATATGGATACTAGTGCAGAACCTTACGAAACTCTAACCCTTAAACAACGTTAAAAAAAATTGGACCTAAATAAATTGAGTAATTTAAAACGGTCTTTGACTGTTGAACAACAGAGAAAGTTTGATGTTTTTTAGGAGATCCTGATATCACAATTGCATCTACCATAGAGAAATATTGGCATTCTACAGGAAGTATCTTTGTCCGCCTAATCTTTTGTTTTAATGATTTCTTATAGTACAAAGAATAACCCGATTCTTACATTAAGTTCCAAGAACAAAAGTAAACCAGAAATCCAGTAAGAAATTTTGGACCACCCTATGTAAAAATGTATTACTTTGATAAAATTATAAAAGGACATGAACTAACTAATGGCTTAAGCCCAATTGCCCAATAAATCATAATAAATAGGTAATAACAACTAGTTTCGCGAATTAACACAATCGACCATTAAGACCCATTTCCAAGACAATAACCATTTACAATTTGAACAAACGAACAACCAATCCATATCTTTCAGTTCGCAGTTGTATCTTTTGACTACAACACACAAAACTACTCTCCAAGGACACTAAAGACCAAAAAGGACAATTTAAATTGTGTGTTCTGTTTACATTTTTCTTACAACATTTCCCTTTATTGCTTTAATATTATTTTTTTTTCGTTTGTGAAGCCAGAATGTCTAAGACCATTCCAACAAAAACAGAGAAGACTCTCACCAAAAAATATTCTGAAGAATCCAAAAAAAAAAACCAAATCGTCCAATAAAAGCACAATTTCCAAAAAAAAAATGTCCCTCGAGATGACAAGGCTAAGTTAAAATGTAAATTTTACCATCTCACTGTTTTTCTCATGTAAAAACGACTCGAATTTCCACTCGATGTGCCCCAATGTCGTTCAGGACTTTAAGGATGCACAAAGGAATAAAATTGGAATAATTTATTGTTAATTATTTCGTTAAATTTTCTGTGTTTCTAAGGATGGCCTACAAACTTCGCACAATATGTAATACCAAAATGGGTTTCTTTTTTTGGTAACTAATTAGGACATTCCGATGAGATTTGTCTGCAGGGTTTTGTGGACGACGGGTTTTTGTTATAAAAGAAGTGTTTTTTTGCAGGGGAATCTACATGTTTTAGAATACATACCGTGGAAATGATAATTTGTTTTGACACTTACCTAGAAAGAAAAAAAAGAAGAAATTATTTACAGATTTTTTTTTGCATAAATGTAATTTATATCCATATTATGTATTTACATCTTTTGATTATAAGGAAACGGAAATAAAAAGAAAAATTATAAACATAAACATTGATTTTGGGGTCACCAATGTTATAAAATTACAGACACATTATATTTAAAAAACAAACAAAAGGCAGTCTTTAGTTTAAATTAATGATATTAATTCCAATGTATTTTTAAAGCAAATAAAAAATTGAAATTAAAAAAATTTAAGAATAGTGTAGAATGACACCTAATTTTATGGATATGATGGAAAAATGGGTTTACTGAGAAATCAAGGCTTTAAGAAATCAGAAAAAACTTCTTTCCAATGTAAAAGGTTTGAGTAAAACTTATTTTATAAATGCAAGTCATTTAAACGCTGTATGAGTATTAAATAAAAAAATAGGTTGCACATTTTTTACAACTATTTTAAGCTATGATTCTCCAAATTCTTGACAAATCAACTCCGTTCGAACAACATTTCGTCTCCAAATAGTAGGAATCTATCGAACGTAGAGAAATAAAGGGATACCTTACCTTCCTCAGATGGATATGGAATCATAAAACAAACGATGGACAAAACTTTTCCATCACACAAAGAATGTATGAGTTGATTTTTATATTTTTTTAATAAAATGGGACAAGCGTTCTTCGTTAAGGTTTTTGTTGAAATTTATTTCAAAGATTTATTTATTTCATGACAAATTTTCAAAAAAATAAAATAAAATTGTTTATTCATAAAAAAGAAAATGTTTCTCGGGAACGGCTGTTCCAGTTTTGACGGGACTGTCACAGGTAGAAAGCTGGTGTTTTAAGGAATAACTTAGAACATTTTAATTATCCAACAGATAATCTGTCTCATTTTTAGACAGATTTTGATGGGCCTTTCACAGGCAGATACATAGCTAATGTTGTAAAAAGTATTTAAGACTATTACCCTAAGATGACGTTGGGGTCACCGTTTTATAATTTAAATAAAAATAAAAAAAACCTCTATCAAAATTTTGACACGATAGTTGACACTGGGGAGGAGAACGAGGTTTTCCCTGTACCTTTAAAATTTATGGGTAAATATCAACGATATTACATTTAAATGATTTGACCAATTTTTAAAAAATTTCTTTGTGTATTAACATGGTTAACTGGTAGCCAGGTACTATTTATATATTATATTTATTTTTATTAATCACTATACCTCATAACTCTTATTAAAACACAATATCACGTCCAAATATTTGCAAACTTCGAGAAAATAACTTCTTTCTACTAAAATACCAAAAGCCAACAAAATTTAACTGTATTTTAAAGATTTTGTAAGTATTAGTGCTACACAAATTAAATACGACAACGCCGCCTACCATCTCACACTGTTAAATTTGTTTTAAAAAGCTCCAAAGCCGATATCATAGTTTAAAAATATATTAAATTTTCAAAAAAAAAAAAAAAATTAATAAAAAGAAAAAAAAAAGAATTAAAAAATGAAGGTATGCGAATAAATTTGGCTACTTAGATCTTTTCAAATATAAAATTTTATAGAAATCCAATGAGCCGTTACCGAGAAAGTCAAAACTTAAAAAAAAACCTTATATGAAAAGAACCGTTAATAGACTTTTCCAATAAAATTGCTTTTGATAAAATGTTAGCCAATACCTACAAAAATTTTTTTTTTCAAAAATGTTCATCAAAATCATCGAAGGTGTTTTCGAGAAAATTAAGCTTTTTTCCTAACGTTCATATGGCAGGTATCGTTATTTTCAACTCTTAAAATAATATTTCAAAAAGCTCTCAGTGGAATGTCAAAAGAACCACACATAAAAAATCTTAAACTAATCACTTAAGCCGCTTAGGCTACTACCGTGTTGGAATTGTGTGAGCTAATCTACGAGAAGTTGGAATGTTGAGAGTAAAAAAAGCCAAATCTGGGCGAACGCCTCGCAAGGAGTTAGCTCTCAATGGACACACACCTTTACAATGATAGAGATGTCCCGGACCTGTGGATTTGGTCATCAAGCAGATGTGGTCTTACAGCTGATTCTTGTGGGACTCCATAAAATGTTTGATTTCGCTATATTTTGGATTCTAACATACGCTGCAGTCCAAAAGTTTGGTTCCATCTTAGTCATTTGACTTCAGCTCTGCGAAATAAGACAAAACGGCCCAAAAACAAAACTGAAATAAAACCATATTTTTCTTTATGAAATTACGCCCCAAAAAATGAAAAAAGACCCCAAAAACAAAATGAAAGAAGAACCAAATTTTTGTGAAAAAAATAAGAAAATAATAAAATAAAAACCTAACACACTTAGGTTAAACTAGTTTTGCCTAGGCATTTCTTGAGAATTTATTTCCCCCCAACTGGTATTGACGGGGTGATTACTTCTACCTAACCTTGTTTTTTTCATACAACGAATGGTTTTTGTTTGACGCAGCGTTGAACAAATAGCGCTTTTTGACTGTAGGTATGATTTCTACCATAAAGGATTGATGCGTTTTTGTAATGATCTGGGGGCATAGATTGGGGTGGTTAATGGAGGAAGCGTATAAGACAATATAAGAAGGAAACTATTTGCTCTATGTATTAATAGCAAATTTCCAAACACTTCCAGGATTACCACGAACAGAGAAAAGATGAAGAATTCTTTCAATTCATGACATGGGCACCACAATCACCGGGTATAAACCCTTTAGAGTTGTTGTGGGACGAGTTGGACAGATGGTGTCCGGGACCATCATAATCAGCGTTATGGAATACGTAATAGAATTGCCGGAACCATGCAAATAAATTACACGACTGGATCGCACGTACTTGCTCATCGTCGAATAAAATTTAAAAAAAAGTAACAATAACGTAGAAAAATAACACTATCTGAACTTAAAAAAGTGTCAAAAATACAAAACTTAACGGAGTACGCCATCACACGTCTTGTATAATAACGAATTTTTGAAAAAAATATCTCGAAAATTTTACCACGGATTTTGATAAAATCCTGTTTTTTATTTTTAGGTTTTTGAACAAAAAAAATTGAAATTTTGGCATACAATTTTTTTTAATATGTGATTATAAAACTTAAAATAATTTTTTTGATAAGTTTTAAAAATATTGATTTTATAAAAATAAATCAAAACTTAATTTGAATTAGAAAAAAATCATCAAATCAAAATTTTGATATGCAGAATTAATGTGGCTACCTAGATCTTCTTAAATAGAAAATTTGACAGAAATCCAAAGAGCCGTTACCGAGAATACCGAAAATTAAAAAAAACCGTTATATGAAAGGTACCGTTATTAGACTTTTCCCGTAAATTTAGTTTCGATCAATTGATAGTACCAACAAAAAAAGTTCTCAAAAGTTTTCATCAAAATCGTTGGATCCGTTTTTGAGAAAAATAATCTTTTCCTTAACGGTTATATGGCAGGTACCGTTATTTGTAACTCTAAAAATAAAATTTCAATTTCCCCTCTGAGGAATGCCGAAAGGATCACATACCAAATTTGAAGATAATTGCTTAGCCGTTTAGGCTGCAGCTCGTTATAAATACAGATGGACAGACAGACATTTTTTGTCGATCAAATTTTTTTACACCAAAACATATACTATAAAAGTACACTTATTTTTGTTCATAAAAATTCTTTAAGCCATTTGCGAGAAAAATAAGCTTTTACTTAACTGTTTTATGGCAGGTACCGTTAATAGTTGAGCTAAAAAAAATTACTCGGTTGAATGTCAAAATAACCTTATGTTCCAAGTTTGAAGACGATTGGCCCAACCGTTTTGGCTGTACTTCAACCTACATCCGTGCAGACACACAGAATTTTTCCAGTAACAAAAATATGTTTTTCCATCATCGTAATGTCATATTTGATTGTTATATCAATTTTTGTAATCTACACGAATGCATAACTAGCATTATAGTACATATAATCGCTAGTAAAAACTTGAAGGTAGACGCCATTATCAGCAACTTTTTTCTCTTTTGTTTTATAATTTCCATTGTGTTTAGTTAATAATAACTAGCTGACCCATCCTGCGTTGCTCCTGTTTACCAAACATTTTCTGAATATATTGGGTCTCGTGCCACTTACACGCATATGAACGTCAATGCTGTAGTTGTGTGCATACATACACGCGGCAACAAAGAGAAACCAAAATGAAGTGTGTGTATACAAAGTACATATTTTTTCTACTAAAGCATTGACAACCATGTGAGTGACATTTTTGGTCATAATTCCGGTTCTAGACATCGGACAGCATTCTTATATGCACTCTCCAAACATGTCCTAAGGTCTCCTAAATATGTCATTCAAATCGATCGATCCGAAAAAAAGTAGTTCGCGCACAAACATAATTTGGATTGTTATTTATATATATAGATTAAGATCATTGCTTCCAGAGGCGAAAAATTAAATTTGTAATTCCTTATAATGGATATAGACCAATCCCTATTTCCTATATTTATTTATTGGAGATGCTTTTTCATATTCTCATTCCTAATCAAATTTCGTTTCTAATTTTAGTTAAGGGGCAATTCCTTCCTCTGAACTTGGCAGGACCTCCAAGCATCTAATTATATTCTGCATCCGTTTCAATCCATTCGCGGAAAGTATTTCCATGCATGCCAATGGCAGTTGAAGTTCAAAAGCATCCTTGTTTCTTGCCCTTTTCATTTGTCCCTCAGCAACACTCCTCGACAATCCTAAAAGTAAAAATATACCCAATCTTAAATGCGGTTATTTAGCACAATGTATTTTTATGGCTAAAACGGCGCCCAGAATCTAGTCTCTCTATTGCAAAAATGACGATGAAAAATATTGGACATTTTTTCCTGTTTTTCTTCTTTTTGCATATATCCGCATAATGTCATCATCAACAACCAAATAAAATATAGGGAAAGGGACACATTCTAGAAATCATCATCTTACCAACTCACCATCACCATCACCAATCCGCATTTCCAGTGTATTCTCCTTGCTGATGTACGGACATCACTAAGTAGTTTTATACATGTTTTGGGGTATTGTGTGTATGTGGCAGGAGCCCTTAAAAAAGGACATTCTTCCACACGAGACCCTATACAACCCACAGAACCCACTCATGTGTCGTAAGTTAAATAGTTTACAGAAAAATTATCGTGTGTGTGGGATGTTGGAGTAGGTTGACAAGACGAAGGATAGAATTCTTGGAACTTGAACCGAGGGATCAAGCCCACCCAGCACTCTGGGTGTCAATTAAATTTGCAAAACTTATGGACGCCTGCGAATGAGGGAACCAAGGACGATGCGGCGAAGGCGACAAGAACGGCGACGGCGACGGCAACGTCGACGAAAGAAACTCAATAAACCAAAAAATGTGTGTTTTCCATTCAACCCGTGTACGACTTCTGTTCTCTCTGCTGTCACGTATATATCAACGAAAGACGGCAGACGAGCAGGATAAAGGAATTCACGCCAAAGGATCATCATCACTCCCGTTCCCATCAATGAGGGAGGATTTCTTTTTTCCTCGTAGGACGTGCTGTAATTTACAACAAGAGTGTGACATTTTCACAGTTCATTTGCAAACGGAATTTGAACAAAGCCAGGACCAGAGAAGGATATGCGGCGAAATTAAAGTCGCCAAAGCTGCCTTAAAATGTCAAATTCTTCGAATCCACCATCCACCATGGATAAAATGAAAGAAAGGAGGGCAAAACAAATTCCGAAATGTCGAAATGTCATTTTTGTCCAAATATCGCCGGCCGTGTCCTTGTGGTGGGAGGATTCTTTTAGGAAAATTAAAAACCAAGAAAGAATCCTGTTCCTTAAAGGCTTCTCCTCCTTCTCTTCAGTGTTCACCCAGTTTTCACAGCCCTTCGCCTTGTTATTGTCCTTAACAATACACCACCCAGGCAGAACTGCAAAGAAACCACATTGACAAGAAGAGCTCAGCAGAGCGCTCATTTTCCCGAAACAAGGACGAAACCAAATTCAAGTCATCCAGTTCAGTGGAAAAGAAAAATTACCAGCCTGACGAAGTCCAGTGTCCTATGGCACTTTCTAAAGATGTGACACACCACCAAGGCAAGACAGTTTGAAGGGAGTGAGTTCACACATTTCCAACTATCCGGTTCCGTTGTCGTAGTCATCGTAGTCGTCGGAATGGCCTCAAGGCTCCAACTTAGGCTGGATTATGTTAACCTCTCACTCCGGCTTGTCCGTCCCGTCACACACACAAGAATTTCTCTGGCCTAACAACCAATTAAGATAAGAAAAGAGTTTTGTCAGGACGATTTTGTGTCAGGCAATTTGTGCGGCAGACTAATTGTGTCGGTGTATATGTGTCGTGCAGAAATCACAAACAAGCTCTGAGTGAGTGTGTGTGGTTGATTGCGCTCTGAAGAGTGGCTTTAGATTACACCCAGCTTTGTGTGAAGTTGTTAAAGGATACCGGATCCGGATGTGTTCCGTTTTGTGGGATATTTTTTTTTTTGGCAAGTTTTCCACAATTTGTTTGTATCGTGTTTTGTTTTTTCCCTTTTTTCCTGTGGTTATGGTTGTTTGTGAAAAGAGATTCCTTTACAGATTTTCCATCAAACAAACATCAACAAAATGGAAGTCGGGAAAAATGAACGATAGTGTGTTAGAATGCTCATATTCAGATTACTAGAGTCAAGTCCTTTGTGTGAAAAGAGTGGATTTTTTTCCAAAAAAAAAAAACGGCAGCAAACGAAATTACTTTTTATCTATTCCATGTAGCTGAGGTGGAATTTTGATGAAACGAAGAATGTTGCACTATAAAAGGACCTTCAGTACCTACATCATACATGCGGAGGAAGGATATTTATTTCGAGAAAAAAAAAATGATGAACACACACTAGAGACTAGAGTCTCGTTTAGCTGAATAGCGATGCAAAGGATGCTTTACACGTTTTGCCAGTGAAAAGGTAAAATTTACGTAGAAATATCCTTTCATTGGAGCGAGTTTTTGGGTGTGGATTGATTCCCTGTTATCTGAGATTTCCAGGTTTTCATTAACGGTTATAGGGTTTCGGTATAGCGAAGGAGGCAGAAGGATTTTGTGGCGCACAGACAAAAGGGGGAATAGTTGTTGTGAAGAGTGAACATAAGTCATGAAAGGCTGGCTCTACAAAATGGCAAGAGTTCTGACAATTAGTCGAATGTGAACTTCAATGAAATGGAATGGGAAAGAAGTCGAATATAAGGCTTTCGTCAGATCGACAGAAGATAATGGGGTTTTTGGGCGGAATGAAAGGGGTTCTAACGAGCGACTGCAAGTTGCAATTTAAGAACATTTAAGAGCAATTTAGATGTTGGGAGCATTTTAATGGGACAATATATCAAAAAGCGGTTGGTAATGTAAAAACGGGCTTTATTACTTCAAACCTTTGAAAATCAAGATTATTTCGTCGGACTTAAGATTGTCAAAGTGCTCATTATAAAATGCCACCCTATGGTTTTATGTGGGTCCAACAATCAGGGTAGTGAAACATGAATTTGAAATAGTTTAATCCTTTAACGACTTTGGGTCAAAAGTAGCAGCCGATAATACTATGAAGGAAGAAATAAGCGGCGGCTTCTACCATCCAACAGAACCTACCCTACCTACCTGTCGAGACTCTTCAAATCCAGAAACCTTACCATAAAAACTAAGCTGCTGTTGAACAATTCACCACGTCTGAGAATAAAGTTTTAAGGAGAATTATTGACCCCATTTGGGAGGACGATTCCAGAGAAGATACAATCATGAATTGTATGAAATCTACCGCGTAACAGACGAAGACAACGTCGCAGATCTTGCTCACGGGAGGATGGCATAGACCAGGTTGCCCGAAGCATATGGATAGGTTAGGTGAAAAGACCAAAACTACAGTTGCAACGGGATTACAGGGTGACCGGAATAACAGTTTAAATTGTTTGTATCTCTTTTTGTTGGCAACTCTTTTTCAGATCGTTTACTCTACACTGAAAGTCCCGATTTACATTGGTTTTGAGTGTGAGTGCATTCAAATTTTATTGGCAAGGAAAAACTATTCCAAATTCGTGTTGTTTGGCTAAAAAAAAGAATATCTTTATTTCACTGTACGTCCGAAATTGGTCTCACGGTTGAACTGATTAGCATTCCTTACGAGGTATTGCACGAGAAGCTTTTGAGGGGAGGAATGCAACTGGATACTTCTAGTGAACATTTTTTTATAAAGGAATCGATAAAATAAGGAAAGACATGAAACATTCCGTCGGTGTTCGAGGGGAGCAATTGTTTCCGAGACAGTTCTATTTCCTATCAATATCGAGGTCTAATGTGTGTTAGAAGCCACAAAGTAAAAAAGGCTATATCCATTTCTTGGATTTCATTGATTGAAACGATAAACACGCTATAGGGCCCTATTCTCCTATGGAGTATTAACAAAAACATGTTTTATGTTTTAAACCAAGAAACAATGGCAATCCTAAGGAATATCATTTGAAAAACTGAGGGCCTATTCCTAGAGTTAAAACGCTTACGAAACTAATCAGATTAACATAAAAACGTAGGTTTTGTTATGTGCTCTTAAGAATCAAAGATAATTTAATTGTACGACAAAAAGAACAGGAGACAACACGGAACCTTGAGGCACTCCATAGTTAAACTTCTTGTGGTTTCTTGAATTGAAACTTCCACCATCCAATACAACTTAAATTAAGCATCGAAATGACTTCTGTCTGCCCCAAAAGGTTATTGTTTCTTCCATTTTATTAAGAAAAACAACAACAAAAAATTCATACTTTACCCATTAAAACTTTATTGCAAAGCTTGTAAGTCACAAACAACTGTCAAAAAAATTAATAAAGAAAACTTAATATTTTTAAGCAATACAAAAACATATTTTTTAAACCTTTTTTTCTTTAAATCCTATAAAAACAACAAAGGCTAAAAATCATCATTTTCATTTTAAACTCTAGACCTTTGAAATTTAAAACTGCATAAAACGTTTGACCACTTGAAAAAAATCAAACTCTCAAAATAAAAATTTGAAGGAAAATCTTTTGTTTTGACACAAATTTGTGGTGAGAATTTTCTGCCAGACAACAAAATTTAAAGCAAAAAACCAAAAAAAAAAACAAAAAAAAATACAACACTCTCTCGACACGACGAAAACACTTTGACTTTTGCCCATGGAGCACTCCATAAGGACTTTCGCTCCTTGTGCGAGCTTTGTCTTCCCGAAAATTTCCCAACAAAACATTTCTCCAATATCCGGATATTCAGTTCTGTTCGTTCGTCGGTAAAAGGAGTCGCCACAAAAAATACCACACCACACCAAAATAACTAAAAGAAAAATATTTTTTTTTCCAAAAAAAAAAAAAATAAAAAAAAAAGAAAAACACATTTTTCTGGCTGCGCTGCTGGTGGGTCCTGTGCTTTACCACAGATTTATCCTTATTTAGAGTTTTCCCTCTCAGAAAACACTTTTATTTCAAATGAAAGTTTAATGATCAAAACGATGACCAAAAGAATCTCCTCTTATCGACGAACATCGTTCGTAGTCGTAGCCGTCGTCCTTCGTCGTCATCCTCCTAGTCATCGTCATTCATTCATACTCAATGCCTCCGTGGTATGGTGAACGTAATTTTGAAAATAGGAAAACAGCCATTTTGAACAATCCACTTTAGAAAATGGTGGAAGACATATAGAAACAAGGAACGCGCAATGGTCTTTAATAAGAGATAAAATTCGACAGGTCCTTTGGCCAAAAAAAGTACTACTACAACAACAACCAATACGTAGCAGATAGCCATGGAAGCTTGTTCGTATTGAGGCTTTTGTTTTATGTGCGATGTTCTGTCTGCTTGTGGTTTAATAAAACCGCAAAAGATGAAACTTGAAAATATTAAATATTGCGGCTCTCAGGACATTCAACTTGTGGAGGAAGGAGGACTTTTCTATTGCTGTAGTTGCTATAGCGGACGGAGTTGTAAGCGGCTTATATTGTGAAAGAGCATCTCAGTGTATAGTCTTTAAGGATAACGTCGTTGAAGTTTTCCCGCGAAGGGTTTTATTATTGTTGTAGTTGTTATCTCATTGAAGTAAGTTCTTAATATTTAATCAAATAGAAGTACTGCGGCTGAGGATTGTTTGAATTAAAATTTGAGGCAATTCTTGAAATTGGACATAAAAATACAAATTAAAGGAGCTGTGGAAGCAATCAAAAGAAATATTCAAATAAACTTTTGAAGAATGTAAACTGGAAAAGTAATTGTTTTTTCTATTTAATTTAATAATTGTTTGATTTTTTACAAGTTTAAAAAAACGTAATTTTTTCAAGAAAATGATCACTTGAACTTTATTAAGTCAGGAGGACAACAAAACAATCTTTAATTTACTTTTGACGTCTCGGTTATGGAGTGATTCTTATCCGGAGGTACTCCAAGAAACGGAACAGGATCCAGCACAAGTTACGGTGTGATGTGCAGTTTCATAAATTTGTATTGTCGGAACAAATTTAATTTTCTAATAAAACGGAGTAAGTGTTACTGTAAATTGGGACGGTCTTTTAACGATGCTTGATATGTTTTTTTCTAGATATACGCCAAGAGCGAATATTTTTGAAGTCAGCATGTTTTCCCAGGAATTTCACTTTGCGTTTGCCTTCAGGGTCAACTGAGCTGACTGTTGTTTGTATGTTTTCGTAACAAAACTAAACCCAGTTTTTACTGCATAAGCTTTTCCACTTCTTAGGGCTCGTCCCGAGCAAATCTAAAATGCATGCCATCGATATTGGTTGTTTCAAGTCTGGCACCCTCAAAATAGATGCTATATTCTGTTTCAGAAAAAATTTTAGTACATTGCTTATGGGCGAGCTTTTCCAAAAGCCTGTGTATATTATCAGGACACTGAATTGAGAAAACTCCAACTAAAAAAGATACCAAGCTACTGGCCACTGACTAACGTACAGGCAAGAGAATATTCGGGCCCGTTGGTGACCATGCACGCCCTCTGTGCACGCCCCCTGCGCCCACTCGGCTACCCTGCTAACTTACATGAAATGTGTGTGTCACTTGTCACTTCTACCTACCCTCGCTGTGTGAATTGACATAAAAAAAAACATAGTCCACCAACAGAGTTACCTTATCCAATTTAAAAAAATACTATAGAGCTTTTTCAATGGTTTTTATTGTGGAGCTTTTGAGAAAAAAAATTTTGTGTGAGAAGGTAGGTGTGTTGTCGCATTTGTTAGTTCGTCTCCTACCCAAATTGTTAGCTGCAGGGATATAAGAACCTCCAATATCATCACAGAATAATGATGCACCTTTGCGATCATCATCATACTTTCAAACAGGTAGTCAAGAACTGCAAAAAAGAACCAAGAATCACACTTCCATTATAAAATTGGGAAAAGAGGTAGGTCCTTCTTTTTCCGTCCTTTTATTTCCGACGACTTTCTGATTTCGACTGGGATATCGATTATTCCACTTTAGTGCTTCACACTAGTGCTAAGCCCTCCCTCTTCTCTTTTGCGAATATGTTGTAATGTTGTACCATATTGCCTATTTGACGGGGTTTTTAGAATCTCTTCTTAAAACATGAAAATACCCGGTTGGGCTCTAATTTTCTTAAGAAGGTATTTTTGAAGTTAAGCCTTCCTCGAATTTTCGTACTACTTATTCGGCCAAGCTTTGTTACTCCTGCCGTCATACGAAGCATCTTCATCTCAGCCGCTGTTAATTTACTTTCATACGTTTTGTACATTGTCCAACATTGTGAACCGTATGTAAGTGCTGGACGCACAGCTGCAGTGTAGGGCCTGCCGTTCAGCTTAGGGAACATTTTCCGATCGCAGAAGATAGAAGAGTTTTCCCGCAACTTCATCAACACTACGCTTACACGATGATTGATGTCAAGTTGCTTCGTTTTCAATCATAGATCCCATAGATCCAATAATGAATAGCCCGCGAGGATCAGAAAACGGACAGCATAAGTATGCAGTCTTTTTTAGACTAATACAGTACCCATTTCTTTCCAAACCCTCCACCCATAATCAAGTGTTCGCTGCCAGGATGTAGGATCATCGCTTATGGTGGCGCCATCGTCAGCAAAAAAAAACTGATGCACTTTTGGGTCCGTCACTTAAACTTCAAGCAGACAGTCAAGGACTGTAATAAAGAGCAATGGGCTGATCAGGCTTCCCAGATGTACTCCTACTTTGATTGGGAATCCTTCAGTGATACCGGCAGAGCATCTAACCTTTGTTTTTGCTTCATCGTGCATTTCCATAATTATGTGCACGTAGGTTTCCGGAACTCCTCATTGTCTTAGAGCCATCCATATAAGATCCCGTGGTTATCTATTGTAAGCTTTTGCAAAATCAACTAGCAATGAAATCCTTTAAGGAATCACCATGTTTTTCATTATGATCCTTTTACTCTAGGTTGCATCTGTAGTTGATTTACTCGTGACAAAACCGCATTGATCATCGGAAAGTCATATTATATTTTGCAGTCGACCACCCAACACTCGCACAACGATCTTCATCGCATGTAACGTCGTGAACGGTAATAAACTCAGCTTCGCGTGCATTAATAAGGCATCCGATCTCCTCTAAAAAGTTTGGAGACGAGAATCACGAGCCACCTAGACCCAATGTCTCCAATCTTTTTCTAAAAAATTAGAAGGTATCTCGCCCTATCGCTTTTCCTGTATTTTGGAGTTCTTGACCGCCTTGTAAACCTCTTCGACTGTGACATCGGGTCAATCATCGAAGTAAGTTGCAGCTATGGGAAATTGTTCATAAGTGCCTCACAATAATGTCGCCGCCTGTGAAGGATTTTGTCGTCCTCTACAAGAAGCTGTCTTTGATCATTGCTAATGAACTTTGTTCAAGGAACCTCCTGAGCATTTGTTCTTCTTTGAGCGGCTATTTTGAAGATGATTGATTGCCTCCTTATTCATGTTGTCTTGTCGCAGAATCTGAAAAGCTTGGTTGCCATCAGCAGCCAGGGTTTATCATTTGACCCAAGACCTTTCCTTTTTTTTGGAAGTTTTGATCGCATCACCACCATTTTCCACCATGAAGTGGGGTACTAATGGCCAAAGACAGACAAAGCAGTTTTAAGGTATGGCAGCGGCAGGAATAACTCTTCATTTAAAATCCATCACAATACTGTTGGTGTTGCCATCTTAGAAGAGTTTTGTTGTCGTTGACAAGAAGCTAGCCTTCAGAATTGTTAATGAACTTTGGCAAACGAATCTCTTGAGCATTCATTCCTCCTTATTTAAGCCGTGTTGTTACAAGATGCGTTCCAAATAAGAGATGCTAGTATAATTGTTCCTCAGATCAACCCAACAAACTTCAATAAACCATCTGTCATGCCAGCTAGGCCCAAATTTTTTTTTTTTTTTTTTTTTGCATTTCAGAGGTCAAGTGGTACTAAGTTTAGAGCAAACTCATATGTACGCAACTTATTTACGCTCTTCATCATGAATGTAGGTGTTAGCAGTTAGTAACTACCCAACACCAACACAAAAATAACGTAGAACTGAAGATAAACACAAAAAAAATAACAATTCATGTATTAACTACAAAAAAAAATGAACAATATTTAAACAAAAAACAAAATAAAATTTTTTACAAAATTAAAGAAAGACGGTTCACAAACACGTTTACAATAAAATAGTAATTAAAGATAAATAAAAATACGATAAATAAAACATATAACAAATAGAAGTCATGCTCGTGGAACACTGGTTATTAAGTTTTGTTTCAACTGCTTTTTGTTCAAATTAAAATCAATTTTAAGGTGATTGGTATTATACAACCTTTTCATGCGAGTTAATGGTTCATGCATGCCATAGTTAGTTCTATGGTAGGGGCAATACAAGAGTTCTTTATTACGTAATCGGTAAGAGCCTCCCCGATAGTTAAAACCTACCAAGGAAAGTAATTCAGGAGCATCAATTTGACCAGAAAGCAATTGATGAAAAAACACAAGATCATTACTGACCCGTCTGTGAGAAAGGGATTGGAGATTCAGAAACCGAATTCGATTCTCATAAGGGGGCAGATTAAATGGATCTTCCCATGGAAGGCCTTTAAGAGCAAAGCGAATAAATCTATGCTGAATAGCCTCAATTCGAGATTTATGGACTTCATACAATGGTGACCAAATTTGAGAAGCATACTCGAGATGGGGACGAACATAGCATTTGTATAAAGATACGTAGGGATCATTGAATTCCTTAGCCCACCTCTTAATAAATCCAAGCATGGAATTTGCTTTACTTATACTAGAGTTGATGTGCTCATCAAATTCAAGGTTAGAACTAAATAAAACATATCATCGGCAAAAACAAGAATTTCACTATTAGAAATGTAAGAAGATACGTCATTTATAGCAACTATGAAGAGTAAAGGTCCAAGGTGACTTCCTTGTGGAACTCCAGATAATGCATTAAAAGGGTTTGACAATACGTTACGAAATTTGACTTGGTAAGATCTATTTGTTAGATAGCATCTTTTTTAAAACGATAGGTGGAATCATATCAGGTCCAGAAGAAAAATCATCATTGAGAGAAGAAAGATAGTTTAAGATTCTCTCACTGCTAATAGGAACATTATTAAAATTAACTTGAGAGCAGCTAAGTCGATTATCAAAGTAATTTTCATTTATTATTACAGAAGAACTACAAAAGGAATTCGAGAAATGATTTGCGAAGGCATTAGAGATGTCAGGGGTATTTTTCAAGGTAAGACCATTAAAAACAAAGTTGGTTGGATAACCATCCGATTTTTTCTTCGAGTTAACAAAAGACCAAAAACTATTTGGATCATTTTTAAGAGAATACCCCATTTTTGTTACATAGTTGGAGTAAAGATTATGGGAGAGCGTTCGAAATTCTTCAAAAAGACTTACTAAGATTTCGTGGTCAGTTGGAGAAAGAGTTGATTTAAAAGTTTTCCAAGCTTTATTTCTTTTGTTCCTTAAAAGCTTCAGTTCTTTAGTAAACCATGGCTGGTACCGAATAGGATTTTTGATTAAATTTTGTGGAATTACTTTTTTCATACTATCATATAAAATAGAGTAGAAACAAGTAACTGCTTCGTCAATATTTGCAAAGGTTGATATATTTTCAATACCAGACCTGCGTAGTTCATCCGAAAGTAAATCGAAATTCGCTTTTCGAAAGTCAAAGGTGTATGAACAGTCATTAGCACAACTACTTTCGTCAAGGACATTCGTGAAAGCAACAAAAAAATATCTAAAGGAGGATGGTAATCGTCTAATCTGGTGATACCTGAATTAGCATGAAGAACAACTGTATTACTAGCGTCAGATGAGAAAACCAGATCTAACATGCGACCTTGGTAGTTTCTTATACAGCTTACTTGCTGTAAGTCAGTACAGATAATATTGTCTAAACGGGAAAGCTCGTGCTGTGGTGAAGATAATGAAGCTCTTTGAAAGAATCCATTATCAGAGGGAACCCTCTGAGAGTGTAGGGAAGACTGAAATCTCCTAACAGTAAAATTTCGCTTTCGAAATTCGACAGTTGAAAAATATAGTCTAAGACTAATGTCAACTCTGCATAAACTGAAATAGGGCTTTTTGGGCAAATTTTAACACAAATAATATAGATAGTTAAATAAAACGGAAAAGTTATATTACATGGTAAAAATGAATTCCTGACAGCAATAAGTACAATAACCCCTATAATCCGCTGAAGAAGTCTCCTCTAGATCTCGAATTAAAATAAATAAATAAATTTATTGGCGCGACAGCTCCTTAAAGAGCCAAGGCCTAGTGACTTATGCTCTCAACCATTCCTGTGTGTGTGTTGTTAGTCTGCAAGAATGGAAGGGACCTAAATTTGTAAGTCATCTTTAAATCTCATTTAACATTCACAGTGGTTTAATCAAATCAAACTTAATTCCATTTAACATTCATTCAGAAGTGGTGAATAATTTAAGATAACTTCTCTTCAATTATTCCGAAAACTTTTCTCAGAAACGCAAAAGTTTTATTTTTTTTTGTATTTTCATCATGGAAACGATATGGAGAAGTTCTCTAGGACGAACGATTTTATTTTGTAAGGCTTTTTTTTGGGGGAAAATCAACGTTGGTGATGGGAAAATTAAGGTGAGCTCATGTCGTCGAAAATATTTCATCTACTTTCTTGATATTTCAATTTTTTTTTTTTTTTTTTTTTTGTTAAATACATGAGGTGAGCTTTTTCACATTAAAAGCCTCTCACCCTGCATCCTCAAATAAAATTGAAAAGAAATGATATCCTTATAGTTGGTTACAGCAGGCGTCCCGCTTGCGTCAACTTTCCGATCAAAGTTTTTCCTTGAAAAGTATCAACTACATGGGCAAAGAAAACTCCACTTCTTCTTAAATTAGATGCCAATTATGCTCGAGTAAAAGAAAGTTGGCAGAAGAAAAACTTCCTTCCAGAATCAGGATACCTTCCATTTCATTCTTATTTTCTTCCTTTTGACGATGGGGCTTGACTCTTCGGTGTATAGTTTGCATGCAGGCGCTGGTACTGGTATCGGCGGGGGAGTTCTAGCTTCAGATGAAAATTGGAAGAGGACAAAAAAAGGATGAAAATTGAGCAAGAAAGTTCCAGTTGTAGACCTGATTGCCTCTTTATTGCACATCTGGGTTGTAATACCTCATTATTGAGTTTAGGTAATAATAGTCAGCGGAGAAAAAGTTATCGAAAGATGAAACTTGTTCAAGAGTGAAAGGGGGGGGGGGGCGGGGGGACAATGTACTAATTTATGTGTGTGGGGAGAAGAATTCAACATCTGTAAGGATGTAAGCGACGAAAGTCTTTGAAAAAAGTTACGGGTCTGCTTCAAAAGGACTCTGGATTTTAATCAAAGCCATTCTATCACGGATCTGGTTGATAAGGACACAACTAAGGGAAGGATAAAATCAAGGACATTAATTGCAGCAGATGGTATTTTTTTTTTTTTTTTGGTTTGGTGTAATGAGCGAGCAGTGTTACACTAAAAAGTTAGAACTTTCAATAACTTCAAGTAGACTTTAGCAAGGACAATGGCAGCAGTAGTTTTTTATTATCTTTTTATTATTTGTCTCTGTATAGTAAAAATTTTGGGATGTAACATTAGTTTCTAAGTATTTAAAAAATTGGAAATTAATTCGTAACTTGATTAGACGATATGAAACAATCACTTTCATTAATTAAATACCAAATAAAACAACAGTTGTAAGTGGACAATCATTGGCAAAAACCATATTTTTTATTTTTAAACATCCCTACGTGCCTATCAAAAAGTTCTTTCTTTCCACAAGTCACAAACTGTACTGAACTGAACTCATTAGAATTTATTTCGAGGTTCGATCTAAAAGAGACAGAGAAAAGAAAAACAACCAATTAGAACAAAAAGTTCATTAGGGATAGGGATCAATGTTGCCACCTTAATCTTTTAGCAGTAGATCTACTGCGCTTAGCCCCTTACGACAATCTACTGCGAAACAGAACGAATCTACTGAACATTATCCAAAATTAACTATAAATGCCCCATCCAAAATATTAAATGTACAACCATGTTTAATCTGACTGCATCCCCCGAATATTTCAAATTACATTCTCTTGCGGGTTGCGACTCAAAAACATCAAACTGAAACTAGTTTTCATGAGCGGGTTCAATTAAAAACGTCCCAAAACGACTGGACCGATTTGCATGAAATTTTGTTTGTATGTTTTCAACCAACCTGGTTGGTTTGAAAACTCTATTGAATGCGGGAGGTAGGTTGCTTGCTAAGCATAGGCTTCGGAAAAAAGAAAAGGCGGAAAATTCTACACAAGTAGTGCTGTAGGTGCAAATTTCGTTTTTCAATTTAATTAAAAATTCTTATTTATGAAGACGGTTTTTTTTTTTATAATTTACAAGCGCGATAGGGGTTTGTGTGTAACCTTAAAATGTTTAAACACCGCACGAGCATTAGGGAAATGAGGAGGGATAAAAGAGGAGATACCGATGCACATTAGTTTTAAAGTTCTGCATATCAAAATGGGAGGGAAACACAGAGCCTGGCAAAGCATTCCACATTCGTGTGGTACGACTAAAGAAAGAATCTCTATACTTAACAGTACGTCCGAAGTTAGGCTCAAGGGTAAACTGATGGGCATTCCTAGCAGTTCGAGTATTACGGTTGAATCGTTTCAGGGGAGGAATGCAGCTGGCTATTTCGCTAGAGCATTGTTTGTAAAAATAACGATAAAATAACGAAAGGCACGAAACATTTCGGCGGTGCTCAAGAGATGAAAACGTTTCTGTTATTGTTCGGTCGCCTATCATTTTCAAAGCTCTTTTTTGAATTCTATCTAGAAAACTCAAGTGGGTTATAGGAGCACCTGCCCAAATATGGTAATTAAACTCGAGTTTCGGTCGAATAAATGCTTTATATACTGTAGCCAGATCAGACGGGGTGAAGAACTTCTTGCATCTTCGAAGGAAACCTCACCGCCTCGCAGCATTCTTTGCGATGTCAAATATGTGGTAATTCCACAGAAGGTGGTCTGTAATGCACATACCGAGAACTAAGAGGTGTTCTGTTTCTTCGATACAAGTGCCGCTCATGGATAGTGGCATTGGAGGTATGTTTTGCTTTAACGACAAAATACAACATTGAGTTTTAGAAGCATTAAATTCTACGCGATTTCTTATTCCCCATTGTACAATGCTGTCAAGATTAGAATTTAATGAACTTATCATACGCTGCCGTTGCAGTTCAACATCCGAAGAACATGGATGTGAATCTGGAAACGAATATGAAAAGCTGAGAGTACTGTCGTCAGCAAAACAATTGATTGGATTAGTTGTTTCAGATAATAAGTCATTGATAAATATAAGGAAAAGAGTCGGAGCCAAAACGGAGCCCTGGGGTACACCAGCATTTATTTTGTGAATATCAGATTTGAAACCGTCCAATACAACTTGAATTTAGCGGTTCGAAAGGTAATTGCTAATCCAACGAAGAAGAGATTCATCGAGTCCAAATGCACGCATTTTCGATAAAAGGGCTTGATGCCAAACTCTATCAAATGCCTTAGAAATATCAAGTGCAATAATTTTGCTTTCCCCAAAACGATGAAGAGATTGGTTCTACTTTTCGGTGAGATATACCATTAAATCACCAGTGGACCTGTTGCTACGAAAGCCGTATTGCCGGTCATTAAAAAGCTTTCGGTCTTCGAGATATTTCTGATTTTTAAAGGAGTAACTTAGGCTATTTGAAATACCCATTGGTGACGCTATGTTGTTTTTTTTTTACAAAATTTGTATTTATTGGCCGATTTGACTCAAAATCACAACATGTATAATAATAGTTATCATATTCAAACAAATATAATAAAATAAAAGTCTTTTGCAAAATTTTGACCCGATAGGTGTCGCCGAAGTGGAAATATGACTACAAATTTAGTTTTCTCTGTAAATATTTTCAAATCAACAATAACACGATCTTGGATAGAGGCCTGTAGAATACGACAAATGGAAAAGTTTACACAGTGGTTTGGCCAGCGTGGAAGCACACCATATCACACTGAGGCAAGCGTTGCTGCAAACAAATCAGCTTTCGCTTGGGAGTTTTTTTACGAAGGACAACAAATTTTTACTTCCTTTAGGACATGTTAATATTTTTTCCTTAAATTTTGTTCGTGTACAATTTTTGTTCTTTGAATAATAGCATTGCAGGTCTTTCTGGCTTGTTTAAACTTCTTCCGATTTTCCTCATAAGGGTTGTATTTAAAATATCGGAAACTTACTTCTCTCACCCTGATAGCCTCCTAATAATTTGAGTCAAACCAAGAATTTACTTTTGGTTTGATAGTTTTTAGCCTATTTGGAATGAATTTTCTCATACCAAGGAGAATAATATTTGTAATCATATCGGCACTACAATCTACGACACTACCGAGGAAGCATAGTGACCAATTTATTAAAGTTAATTAAAAAATCGTTTAAACCTTCCCAGTTGGCTTTCTCGTAACCCCGTACCAGTAATTATGAGTAGGAACACTCTCTACACAAATGCAACGCCTATTACTACAAATACCAATGGGCAGCGAAAAATTAAAAAAAAAAAAACATAATTAGTAAGAGCAGGTCAAAATCATTCATAATAATCCTTTCCGGATATAACATATGCTAGAAACATACACAATCAGCCCCACCACATACAACACCGATCGTAAGATACACAAAATGTTCATTTTCCTCAATAAGTTTTCAAAAGCGCTTCGCCTTGACCTGAATGTGTGTGTGAATTTTTTGGTCTGCACGGTACTCTTTTTCGGGATACTAACTTTTTTATTATATTATTTTTTTTATTACATGAATTATGCCTTGTTATTTGTTTTTAAATTGATTTATGATTCTAACAAATGAAAATTATGGTTTGATCTTTATTTTAGTATCACCTACAAAAAAAATTAATTATATTTTTCCAGGTACAAGAATTTATCTTTTTTACTTTTCGATGCCAATTAATAAGAAGCTGGTCACGCTAAAATGCAATTAGGGATGAATTGGAATTGTTTACATTTTTTTGAAACGCGTTTTTAAAGGCGACGGAATTTCATATCATTGTTCGGAAGCCTTTCAGTGAAAAAAAGGGTGTCGCGAAAGTTAAAGTGCAGTGAAAATTAAAAAAAAAATAAAATTAAAATTCGAATGTTAGATATTTTTACTACCGAAAAATACGGAAGGGTAAGCAAAATATATTTTTTTATCGCCCATTTACTGCAATACCGGCATTGCAGGTACTTTTTTTTTTTTTTTTTTATAATTAACGCGCGCACAAGGGATTATGTGTTTCCCTTTGAATGTAGAACACACTGCGCGGGCATTAGGAAGAAAGGGAGGGGAGAGATAGGAGGTGCCGATTAACATTGGTTTTGAATGTTTGCAGATCAAAATGGCAAGGGAAAATCCCGCCGGGTAAACTATTCCAAATTCGTGTCGTTCGGCTAAAAAAAGAATCCCTATATTTCACGGTACGTCCGAAATTGGGCTCAAGGGTGAACTGATGAGCATTCCTTGCGAGACGAGTATTACGGGAGAAACTTTTAAGGGGAGGAATGCAACTGGCTACTTCGAGTGAACATTTTTTGTAAAAGAAACGATAAAATAAGGAAAGACATGAAACATTGCGTCGGTGTTCGAGTGGGGCAATTGTTTCAGCGGCAGTTCTATTTCCTATCAATCTTAACGCTCCATTTTGTATTCTATCAAGCAGAGGTGGGAGTTATACTCGAGTTTAGGGCGTATAAACGCTTTATAAATTGTAGCCAGATCAGATGGGGAAAAGTACTTCTTACACCGATACAGAAAACCTAAGCACTTTGCAGCATTCTTAGCGATCTCAAATATATGGTCGTTCCAACGTTGACACACATACCGAGTACTGAGAGCTTTTCGGTTTCTTCGATGTAAGTGCCATTCATGGACAATGGCATTGGGGGAATGTTTAGCTTTAACGACAGAAGACAGCATTGAGTTTTCGAAGCATTAAACTCCACACGATTTCTATTACCCCATTTGACAATGCTGTATAAATCGGAGTTTAATGAGCTTGACATACGGCACCGTTGCAATTGTACGTCCGAAGGCGAAGGACGTGAATTATCGAACGAATATGAAAAGCTGAGGGTAGAGTCGTCAGCAAAACAGTTAAGTGGATTAGAAGTAACAGACAGAAGATCATTTATAAAAATGAGGAAAAGAGTCGGAGACAGAACAGAGCCCTGGGGCACACCAGCATTTATTTTATGGGAATCAGACTTGAATCCGTCCGATACAACTTGTATTGAACGGTCCAGAAGATAGCTTCTAATCCAACGAACAAGAGTATTATCGATCCCAAAAGCACGCATTTTCGATAAGAGAGCTTCATGCCAAACTCTATCAAATGCCTTGGAGATATCAAGAGCAATAATCTTACTTTCACCAAAGCGATGTAAAGATTTGTTCCACTGTTCGGTGAGATATGCCATCAGATCACCAGAGGAACGGTTGCTGCGGAAGCCATACTGACGGTCATGGAGAAGCTTACGATCTTCGAGATATTCCTTAAGCTGACGGTTAATCAGTGTTTCCATGACCTTAGAAAGAAGGGATGTCAGTGCTATGGGTCGGTACTTGCTTATATGTGCGGTCACATCGTCGAATAAAATTTAAATCAAATGCACGACTGGGTCGCACGAACTTGTTCTTATGCTAGAAACTTGCTTAGTGGCTGCTTTATTTAAATACATTTTTTTTTTGTTTCTCGAAAAAAATTTCAAAATTTTATTGAAATCAGGATAATGGTTTACGATAAAACCGCATTTGAAAAAAACCGGTTCTATGCGAGGTACTGTTATAGAACAAATTTCGAAAAATTCATTCTAACTGAAAGATGTGTTTGTTGTAAAAAATTAGCACCCTGAAAGTTTTATTAAAATCGTTAGAGCCGTTTTCGAGAAAGTCAAACAATTTGTTAAAGATTATATAGCAGGTACCGTCATTTTTCGACCTAGATCAAAAAAGAAAAACACCCCTCGAGATACTACCAAATAAATACTAAATACCAAGTTTGAAACAAATCGGCCAATCGGTTTAGGCTGTAGAGTTGCGAACAGACAGAGAGACGGACGGAATTTCCGGACCCAATTTTTTCGACTTCCCTATCATCGTAATGTCGTGTTTGATTGTTACAAAAAAAAATTTGTTGCACGAATCCATAAACTTGCATTATAGTACCCGTAATCGCAAGTAAAAGGGATGTGTGGAGATTTGATTAATTTACCTGAAATGTTTTGTATGGACACGTATTTAGTTTAAATTGGGAAATTTTTGGGTTGTGCAAATATTTATATAGTTTAATTTAATTATTTATGCGTATACTGTATTTAAGATAGATATAAGTTATATATAACATGATAACTTAAAATAAACTTTAATAAAAATCTTCCGAAAAAAAATTATACATATTTATCCCTTTTACTTGCGATTATAATACAAGTTATGCATTCGTGCAGACTAAAAATGTTGAGATAACAATCAAACATGACATTACGATGATATAGAAACATATTTGAGTTACTGGCAAAATTCTGTCCGTCTGTCTCTCTGTCTGTCTGTCTGTCTGTCTGTACGGATGTATATTGGACTGCAGCCTAAATGGTTGGGCCAATCGTCTTCAAATTTTTAACTTAAGGTTATTTTGACATTCTATAGAGGTTTTAAAAAAAAAATTAGCTCAAAAATTAACGGTACCTGTCATATAACCGTTATGTAAAAGCTTATTTTTTCTCGAAAACGGCTCCAAGAATTTTTATAAAAAAAAATCAGTGTACTATTGTAGGTATGCATTATATTTTGGTGAAAAAAAAAATTAATATGGTGGGCTAAAACGGTACCTCCCATAGGACCGGTTTTTTTTCTTCGACTTTTTCGAAAACTGGTGATCCGATTACAATCAAAATTGATATCCAAGAAGATGTAGGTAGCCTAAGTAATTTTGCATAAATTTTTTTCGAAAACTTTTTTTTTGTTTTTTTAATAATTAAAAAAAAATTTTTTTTTTGAAAAATCAATATTTTGAAAACGAGTTAGTGATTTTTTTTAAATTTAGTTTTAAATGTACGCTATTTTTCTACTTAAGTTTGTGTTCTTGAATTATTTTTTTTAAATTGTTTAAAAAAAACCGTTTTATTTAAAAAAGGCGCCTACAATTTGGAAACAAAAATTCACACTTTTTAACATTTCCTAAAGAAATAAAATGGCGTTTAAATGTTTTCACCCAATACAATTTATCGTACTTTATTCGAACAGTCAAAAGTCACAAAAATCGAGTAAATGCTTTGATGTTCACTTTAATTTTCTTTAATTTTATTCTACAATGTGACCGCACATATGAGTGAGTACGTGCGATCCAGTCGTGCAATTTTTTTTGTTGCACCTTGTTCTTGTTCTCCTCGTTCTCTTTTCTACCATTACACATCTTATTACCATCTATTCCTAGTATATGTGACATAAAAATACGAACTGATAAGAAACACGTGGAGACTGGAGTGTGTCCCTACTCATTATTAGGCATACTCTGCCCCACACGGTTCTTTTTGGCGTGTTTTCTTTAACTTTTAAGATGACAACGAGAAATTTGTCGATATGATTATGGTCCGACGTTCCTAGAGGCGATAGTACATTGATGGTTTACTTTTATTAGTTTAGTAACTGTCACTGTTGCTGTGGCGCTGTTTTCGGGGATCCAGAAAATGTATGGTAAACTCGAACAACGCCGAGTGGGTTAGCTAGTATTTATATATATGTTTAATTTATATTGAGAGATCTGCTGCGATATTCCCTAAACAGATGTGCAGCATGACTGCATGCAGTCGCGCACCTAAAACAGATGTGCATATTATTTGAAATTTATGTATTGCTGTATTAATACCAAAATTCAGCGTTACCACTGGACATTATTAAACATTTGCAAAAAATTGTTATACTGAAGAAAAAATGTCACTTAATATGATGTAAAAAAAATCTAATTTGTGTGAATATTGAATTAGAGAATAAAAATTCCAACAAATCCGACAAAAATTCGATTTTTTAAGTATCGCATTATTGTAAGTAAACGAAATACATAATATTACCATAAAAACTATGATGAAGTGTTTTCTGAAAAGTGGTGGCAAAAGTGTCACAGCGGTAACGCTGATTAACAAGTGTGGTATATATCAGTAATGCCAGATACCTTTTACAATTAGGACTCCCAATAAGAATCCAAAACCGAGTGATTGTCTTAAAAACGATTTAACTAATTTTGATTATTAATTGGGCCGATCCCGGCGGTACTGCAATACCGGGCCAACCCGCGACAGAGGTGGAGCAAGCCCCTAGCACTCCGTCAAATTCCAAAAATCAGTTTAACATTTGTTGTCCTCCGATGGAGGATCTATCAGATGTTAAGCTGATAAGAACAGATACTACACTTTGATCTTAGCCATAAGGCCGAGAAGCGATAACACTAACTAATCAAATTGGGTTCCTTATGCATTTGTTTGCTAAAACTGCATGTAAAGTGAAAACAATTAAACAGAATAATCTTCTGCATTTTGTTGTTGTATTTCCTTCCATGTAAGTATATTGTGCATCAACTAATAGATGAAGGTTGAAGGATGAAGAAAATTGATTAGCCAAGCCACGAACCACGATAAGTGATCACTTCAACAATAGCCGTGTTTTATTATCTTCAGGTCTGGATCTGGATTCAGTCTTATTACGCGTATTAGAATAACAATTTGAAATCCTGCTTTCTCTCTCTATCTATTTCTAGATCCAAGAATTAGTACTAATTATGAAAAATAGATGGCCGTTTGCCGTTTTTTGGGAACTGAAAACAAAATAATGTATGATCTGGATCTGGATCTGGATCGTTTTATTTATTGAAAAAGATCCATGTGGATCTTGTTGGATAATAAAACGCAGCTAATGTACATTATATTGTCACTTTATGTATAATCAGTTTTTGTTCTTTTTGTATTCAATGACATAAAACATTTCTGATGGAGTTTAGGGAATTAAAGTTTAGTTTAAAAAGGTTAAAAAGGTCTTCCATTCAATCTACTGATCAAAGTATAATTTGTATAGATTTTTTCTTATTATAATTTCGGTTAAAAATTAAAAAGAAAATAACCTGAGCAGGAGCTGGTTTTTTGGAGACATTTAAGAAAATAAGTTTTTTAAACTAACCACTTGAAAAATTTGGAGGGCAAAAAATGGTAAAATATTTTTTTTACTAAAAAAAAATAAAACAAATAAATGAAAACGGTAAGCTTTCAAACAAATCCTAACAAAATTAATTCAATTCCAGAACCTCTATTTTCGAATTAAAAATTAAGACACTAGTTCTACTTTCCATGAGTTATTCAATTTAAAATTCTTCCATTCTTTAGAAAAATAAACTCATAGAAACAACCACTGTTGTTTCCCCTCACTTCCCCCAAATACAATCTATTCAATTGGTGATTTCTTGAAGCAATTGATTTCAAACAAGAAAACAACATCTGTTATCAGAGCCATGTTTTCCCCATGGACTCTCATGGATGGTGGACAAAATGAAATAGCTATCCTAGTAGGAACGTACACCCTCTTCACCGTTAGCCCTTGTCCACCTAAAACATATTACGAATCTATTTGTTTGGCATTATATTGATTTGATTTAATGCTTCAATAATAAATGATTTCTAGCATAACCGTCTTAATGTGAAGACACTCATACCTACTTCGAGTGTGGAGACAACACTATTCCATCACCCTCTTCTATATCAACAGCTCGGTCGTCCTGTTTGAGCTTCTGGAGTCCTGTGCCGCCACCACCAGAGAGATGTATTATACTCGCCTCCACCATAACTTAAGTCTATTGGGAGCAACAGAGAGGAATAACACAAGGCTTGTGTGTAGAACAACGAAAAACAGTTGGGAGAGTGGCTTATAGCCACTTAAGTTTATTGCCTCTAACTGACTTATTATAAATGCATTTACTCGAGAACTTATTGGCCGTTGTTGTATTGCTGTTCCAGATTGGCTGGGCCCGGGTGTGCAATGTGCAGTGTACCAATGTGCACGGTGTGCACAGAGTGTGCCCTGTCTAGCATGATGTGTACATTTTACGATGACGACGATGGCGATGGCTATGGCATGGCGTCCTTCCACAAAGTATGGCCCCTAAACAAACACAGTCAGATGATTTAGTTGGCGGCTCTCCGTCATGTCCCTCATCATATCGACTCAACACGACATGCTGTTCAGTTCATGCTTCAGCTTCTCGGTCTCAATTTGAGTCACAGACAACAACCCCCTTAGCCTTAAACTATCAGCATTGCCAAGTGTATTACTGGAATTGGGACAGAAAGAAGTGAATAACAGGGTGTTTCTTAATAAATATGTCGTGTTTTGTTTTCTTGATGTTTATTGTTTTATTTTCTTTAATATAAACAATTTTTGTTTATTTAATGTTATTAAAATCATGTTTTTAAGGTTTATTTGAAATAAACTTAAAGGACCGTAGGTCGGGGTTCGCTAGTGAGCAAATAGTTTGACACAAAGTACTTGTTGAAAGAAAAGCTGTAAAATATTTTTGACTCAATTTAGCAATGTTAAAAAACTGCATATTTATAGGATCCCGCACCGACTGTTGCATATTCAAAGGAGCTGAGACTTATTTTGAAATAAAAGGGTTTTTTGCAGTATAAAATGATTTTTTGCACAGAATCATGGAACACCCTATAATGGTGTAAATAGTAAATAGTTGGAATGAAAATCTCATTGAAGCATGCAGCATGCAATGTGAGCATTCACTTGGGCTTAATCCGTCGTCGTCGTAGTCATCTTCATCACTATCCTCATAATCATCATCACCATGGCGGTCGTCGAGGTGGTCGTAATTGTCTCACCTGAATTCTCTAGATCCGGATTCCGAAATTACAAAAAAAAAAAAAAAAAAAAAAACACTTAGTAACAAAATATCTTTCCCAGTAGTACATACCTGAGTATAATTATTTATAGTAGATAATACTATGAGATATATATGTATCTTTTCCCATTTAATGAGGATGGTGAGATTTGAGTGAGTATTACTGTGAGTATGTTTGCAACTGTGGATAGAATCATGTACCGAAATGTCACAGTCGACATCACAAGGCATTCATTTATCATTTTTACGACTTGAAACGGAAAAGCTTTTTCCAATTCCACATGAATTATGGACCAACGACATGGGATCGGTGTTCGGGATGCTGATGCTGATGATGGTGACTCTATAGTTTGGTGATTTTCAAGGGGTCTGTGTATTTATTGCAACAGCAGTAATAAAATCTATAATAGACATAGAAGAGACACAAAAGTTAATGTTCCGAACAGGAGTTTTTTCTGGATACACTGCAAAGCAGTTACCGTACACTTTAAAGGACAAAAGCAGCAGTAAACAGGGTTGTTCCCCTAATCTGTGTTACTGCATCTCGTAAAAAGGACACAAAATGAAGAATAAATAACCGCGATCCATTGCTAAGTGGTTAAGGTACAATGAGGAAAACGAAGTCGAAGAAGGCAGCCAATAAATCAATAAACGATTTAATGTAAAAAAAAAATACTTAACTTAAGATTGAATCAGTGTAAGCGACGATGCTTAGTTGAACGCTTTCTCTCTGCCGAGTGGCGGTGGTTCAATGAGATGTGCAAAAGGGGAGCGTGATTGATTAGGAACGTCCTAAAGGGTTGCTTCGAGGAGTGTCTTCTTTAAGTAGTTAACTTAAGCTGCAAGTGTATTCTTTTTTTCTGTTTTATTGCTTAATGGGTTGGATCAGCAAATTTTCTTTTTACAATTCGTAAAGGAAATGGAATGATTTATCCTTTTTTTTATCATTTTGAATGGTTGCTTCTATGCCGAAGGATGAATGAACAAGGTTTTATATGAAATCTTGAAGGAATTAAAGCTTGTAGGTCAACAAATTTATTTTAAGGAACTGGCGATCCGGAGATGCACAATCTTAAGCACATTAAGGTCAAAACTATTGTGGATTCCTTATTTGTATACAAAAAATTGTCTTAGCTTCTGACCGAGTTTCTTAGAACGTACAAAACGTCTTACAAACAATAGAGGTTAGTTAAACATCATTTTCGAAATCGCTGTACCACAGGGCGGTGAATTTAGTCCTACACTGTTTATTAAGTTAAAAGTACTCATAGTCCGATGTTCTTTCATTAGGAAGCATTATAAGTCCTTAACCACACTACATGGGACTGATTTGTATAAATGATTCATGCAAGTGGTTATGTTATCTTTATTCCTCAATGAATCGTCAACGACCTAACGGATTTGGTTCTCTCGTAGAGCGGGGCTTCTTATTGCTTATAATATCCCCGAATCGATCGTCTGTAATGGTTCGAACGTTAATGTAGCTTTAGTTGGGATCTAGTTGTTGCTGTAGAAATTGGTGGACTTCCATGTTGGGGTGGTCCTCAATGTTATTCATAATGTTCTTGGAGAGCTGTGGCATGAACCGATTTTATGGAGTCAATTTGGCGTTATCATACAGCTTCGTGTTTTCGATATATTTCCTCGGCATGGAGTTTCGATGTAGACCTGTACACCTACGAAGTTGCTTTCTTTCGAAAAGTTCGATCTTCGTCATTTATGTCGGTGATATCGTTAACCAAATGGGGTAGGCGTACGGATCAGCTGTTTATAGATCAGGAGCTTAGTCCTTTTGCTCAGTCCGTTTCTCCTCCTTAGAAGCAGGTGGACCAGGTGTAGAGAGAAGTTAGCTCTCTAAAGCATAAAGCATATAGGGTGCTTGTTGAATATCAACCAGTTGGTGAAATTCACTACAAGATATTTTGCTTATGTCTTTGTCCTTATTACTGTGTTTTCTGGTAGCATTAATACTGATGTTATCACAGCTTGATGCGAAGCCTCTTCGATTCGTTGCTATTGCTGGCGTTCTAAAGCAGATAAGCTCGCTCTTATCGCTATGTATCTTCAGTGACCATTTGATCGGCATACAGCTTTCTTTTCGTCCCTGGGATGTTGGCAGGCTGGTCAGCTATATATAGGTTGACAAAGTATGTGGCCCAACTTGGAACCTCGTGCAACTTCACCTCTGATCAGACCGGTTGGTCTTCTTCGGAACGGCACCACTTTTGCTGTTTTCCATGTTTCGGGAAGTAGCTGTTCTTCAGGCAGTACTAGATGATGATCGTCAGTAGGACAAATGGGGAGATTAGGAAGCTTCTTTAGCACAAAATTAGAAATCCCACAATTTCCGGATGACTACTTAGAATTTCCTCCATGGATTATGTCAGTTACTTCCTCGAAGGAAGTAAATACATCTCCAGTTGGTTCTAGTGCAGAATTGTCTTCATTAAAGGTGATGACTGAAGTGTTAGAGGTTGCAACTCCTTCATACTTGTATTCAACTTCTTCGATGAATTCAGGAAGGTTATCTTTAAAGGCTTGCTCAAAATGCTAAGCGAAAGCTTGTGCTTTATCGATTGTAGTTCTTGCAGAATGCTGTCGTCGCATTATGGTATCTGGCATCCAGCTGGGGTGTTGAAATGAACAATAGTTTATAATATATCCTATATACTGTATATCCCATTTCTATAAGAGGCCTACATTAGAAAGTGTGTTTGGAGGTTGGGATTCTTGATTTGCTTTCCCACCTCGAACACTTCACGTAGACGCAAGACGTGAAGTTTTAAAACCTAGAAAAATGAGTTAGCGAATACACATTGCCTACTTTCAATCCCGAAAAAATGTCGGTTGTTTTGGGAGAGATCTGAATCACCAGTTGGGGGTTATTTTTAATGACAAACCGATTAAGTTTGTATGTTTATTTCTAGATCGAAGAAAGATTTGGTCTTCTTAACTGATCAGTTATGTTAAAGGTAAGCGGAAACCAGCGTTTCTTAATGTTTCCCAAGCTTTCGATAGGGTCTGGTTTTTTTACGAAAAGAATATGTATATGAGAAAAATAAATGCTGGTGTCGGACAAAGAAGTGGTTTTAGTCCAATATTCTTCTTGCTTATTACTCGATATATACCTCAAGAAGATGTCATCAAAGCCGGATTTGCGGATGATACAGCCATACTTGCATCATCTGGATTAATTGAACGAGCTACCGAAAAGCTAAAGAAAATCCTTAATAAAATAACAGAATTGACAAAAAATAAACTGAAGATTGTAACGACCTCGACTAGGACCACACTGGTCTCCTCTCTTCTCTTAGGCTTCACATGTTTGGTTGCCCATGGTTGACAGGCCTCCCGGTTTTGGATTGCTCCATTTCTAATGGTAACTAATTGCAGGTGTTGTTGCTGTTGTTTGATCAGGAGTTTAATTTCACTTACAAGAATGTTAACAATCTGCTCATCGAGAAAGAAGTACTCGACATTAAATTACACGGACTAGATTGGTTTATTGGAAGGAAAATACTCTATTCTAAAAACCTATAACAAACAAATGCTTAAGGTGTATGGACGTAAGGGTGGAGCTAAGAATCAATTGGCTAACTACAAAACAATTTCAATAATTTCGGTCCACGAAAAGTGCCTAGAAGGCATTGTTAAATAGATTACAAAGTTTCATTAAGAAACACTATTATTAACAAGGCCATAACGGATTTCAGAAGAACAAAATTACAGGAAAACTGCTTGGTGAATATACTAAATGTGTGAACGAGAGCTTAAATAAAGATCACCTTCTAATTATATTGTTTATTAATTTCAGCAAGGCTTTTTGATGTTCTCAATCATTGAAATCTTTTAGAAGAGTTAGGTAAAATCGCTATTCGGATGTGTTGGCTGATTGGGTGTCAAAATATCTTCGACAAAAAATGTCAAGATTAAAGATATTAACATTGAGGCAAGAAATTTTTAATATGAAGTTCCACAAGGGTCTAATTTGGGTCCACTTCTTTTTATCCTTTAATTACAAGGTTAAGGTTAAGCTTTTAACTCACTTTTGGTGTTGACATTGCAATTGTTTTCTCACACTTACGGTATGATGCTTATGAGGATGTTTTACGATAAGTCTATCATGCCTTAGATACTAGAGTCAAAGCTAAGATATTGTAAACATGTTTGTGTAAACGCAGCAACAACTTATATAAAGAGCTCCAAAGACTTCAAAACTAAGCTCTAAAAATTATTCAAAATAATAACAACCAACAAACTGAAGACACTGTTAGGGTAAACTGTCGAAGAAGAAGATTAAAAACTTCTGCTATCAAATTCAAATTTACAAGCAGGACCTCGACGACTCCTTTGAACGAGACCGTTGGACTAAGAATGATTAAGGCAATTGATCTGCTTCATAATACGGTAACTGCAGGTCCACTTGAAGGAGATTGACATACGCTCGATAAACAGATATGATTTTTGCAACCGAAAAAGTTGAAACGTCAACGTAAAAAGCCGTGTCGGTACGTCTACGAGGCATAGAAATCGATTTTTCAATGTAGTTTTGCGGCGGTGGTCATTGTTGGCTATAAAAATACTACATATTGGTTTTATAAACATTTCCAGAGTTTTTGGATCCCATATCTATACATAAATTAATACATTTATTGGCGCGACAGTTTCTTAAGGAGAAAAGGCATAGTTACTTATACTCTTACCGACTCCTGTGTTTATGTTGTGAATCTGCAGGAGTGGATGGGACCTACGTTTTTACCGCCGAGTTGGAATACCTTAACGAGATGAAACTTTTTTCGAGACAAATTTTACTCTTGGAGGATTTACCTTTTCTTCGCAAGAGGCAGTACCCCAGCAAAAAATTGGTGACCCTGACGAGGAGTAAAACCCCGACTTTGCTTAGCAGTTTGACACACTACCCACTAAACCACGGGGCACGAGCACTACTATAATATAGCTCTATTGGTGTATTTATTCCTACCATTTGATTTATTCTGCCCCATTGTGCGCCGCCAGAAAAATACCAGAGTTTACCCGAAATTCACATAGCCAGCCGTCAATCTAATGTGATCACATGTGACTATCACTAATGTGACTGTCACATATCACCATACCCGATAAGCAGAATTTCGAAAATTCAAATCTCTTAGCAGTTAAATCAATCTTTGAGTGAGATATAGGGAGGGGTTAAGTAATACTGATAACTCACAACTTTCCGCAAAGTAGCTGGGCACAGTTACCACTATTTCATGGTCTTATTTTGTTGATACACTTCATCATGTATTAAAATTAACTGCAAAAGCTTATAGAGTAAAACTCTTCGTCAGAAGCAATGCAGTGAAACTTTTTTGTTCCTTGCAGAAATTTAAAATTTCATATTCGTGACATATTATCTGACTTGTTAAACAAACGATAGCGGCGTCCCTCAAGGTTCCATGCTTGCCCCTATACTGTTTACATGTACGTTAATGAGGCCTCAATTGAAATAAAACAATTGACAACGTCCCAGTTTTCAAAGAATTTTCCTTATTTAAAATAATCTATCGTCTGCTTTCATATAACTTCATAATATCCCTATGTGCAGTTACGAAATTCCGCATATATGTAAAAGCTATGGAATTTATGCATTAAATTGCTATAGAAAAACATTACGATTCAAGACTTCTGCATAATTTGGACGAAGATAAATTAATAGTTAAGGCTTTTCAATTTACACCTTAAGATACTGTTCTTTTTAAATCCTTCTTCGATCGGTTCATACAGACGGTAAAAAAAAGTGCCAAGACCAGGTGCAAAATTATTACCTTTCCCCTGAAATTCATAAAGAAATAAGCAGCCTTCTTTAAATGATACACACCAACGGGAAATAGACACCACAAGTCCGTATTTATTCCCAATCGTATCGAGCTATTAAGTCAAATAACCATCTTGTTAAGTCTTCCATAGCTACCACTTGTCTTAGTTGCCATTTTTTTCTTATTCTTTTTATTAACTTGAAAAGGATGACTCTAGACAAAGACTTGATCATAGAACATTTACAGCGGTAATACCACATTCCAATAAAATGTACAAACCAAACAAAAAAAAAATCTAAAAAGTGCACAAACCGCAACTTAAAGTGGCATTTTGCAAGGAAGATACAACATATCTGGATAAAAAGATATCCCATTTGAGCAATCACGCGAACGTGATCCAGAAAAAGTTCATACATCCAATTGTATAGGAAGCAAAGCAGAATTCGCAACATATCGGCCTAAAACCAGCGAACGTTCTGGCTGGCTCAGCCTTGATTGGAATTCCAAGATGAGATCCATAAAAAGTTGTGAATGCAGAAAGCCTATTTGTTAATCCGCGCACAATACTCGTCTCACCACCATCGTGGATCAGGTGAAGAAATAAGGTGCTGGAGTTCCTAAGCTCTTGTGCTTGGAATGAGTGTATTTATCTAACTGGATTGGCAGGAATATACCGTTAGAATAGTTTCAACCTTAATGCCGATCGCTGGCATTTAAAGAGCATTTGTTTCTCAGTTGACAGGTAGCACAAGGTTTCTGTGTGTGTTTGAATTTATATAGACGCATCTAGTATTGCTGTGGTAATTTTGAAGAATTTTTATGGAGCAAGTTCTTCTTTGGGCTTGTGGCAGGTTAGGTAAGGAAGGTTGACAGTCCCGTGGGTAGTTTATGTTTTCCTGCTGTGGAAACAGGATGAGTTCGGGTTGATTTATAAAGACAGCTGACTTGGTAGCAGGTTGTTCAGATACAATTTCTCAATTTAGAATATTTTTTTTTGCTTGAGTGTAGGTTGCGGTTGAAAATAATTGAATGAGATTCTTATTGGTGGGCTGAATGGAGTTTATGTGTTTAAATTGAAAGATACGAAAGAATAATTTAAAAAAAATCGACAAGTCAAATTGTTCGAAGGAGAAGATAAAGTTGGTGAGATTAGCTTTGATTTCTTTGAAGGAAAATTGAAATTTATTGGATTCTTTCTGCAAAGGTTAATTAAGGTAAAGAAAAGAAAAAATATATTACATTACAGGGCTTTTAAGTCTCACTGTAAGTTGATCAAACTAATTCAAAAGGCTAAGAAAGACTGTCACAGAAAAGGGAGTGGTAAAGGTCTGTGTACATATTCAAATAAATTGCGCGACTGGATCGCACGTACTTCCTCATATATATGTGCGGTAACATCGTCGAATAAAATTTAAAGAAAATGCATGACTGGGTCGCACGAACTTGTTCTTATGCTAGATAATTGCTTAGTGGCTGCATATGTATATGTATATATTAAAATAAAAAAATTATTTTTTTTCGAAAATTCTTTAATTTTTTATTTGCGATTATAGGGAGTATAAGGCAAGTTTAGGATTCGTGAATATAAAAAAAAATTGAGATAACCATGAAACATGACATTACAATCATATAGAAATCTAAAAAAGAAATCAACAAAAAAAGGCTGTCTGTCTGTCTGTCAGTATGAATAACGAGCTGCAGCTGGCTTAAGTGTTTATCTTTAAAGTTGGTGTGTGTGATTCTTTTGGAATTCCCCAGAGGGGAAATTGAAATTTAATTTTTATGCCTAAAAATGTACTTGCAATATGACCGTTTAGGAAAAGCTCCAACGATTTTGGTGAATTTTTTTGAGATTTTTTTTGTTGGTATTGCCAACAATTCATCTGATTAGAATTAGAATCCGGTAACGGATTTTTGGATTTCTGTCAAATTTTATATTTGAGAAGATCTAAGTAGCAAAATTAATTCTGCATATCAACATTTGTAATAACTTTTTTTTCTAATTAAAATTAATTTTTGATATATTTTTTTTGTAAAATCAATATTTTTAAAACTGATCAAAAAAATATTTAAATTTTTTTATTCACATGTAGGTATATTAATAAACTCTAAAAACTGCATTCCAAAATTTCCAAAAAAAAAAAAAAAAATTTAAAAACTAAAAATAAAAAACAGGATTTTATCAAAACCGGTCCTACAATTTTCGAAATACATTTTTTCATAAATTCTTTGTCATTTAAGACGTGTGATGGCTTATCTAATTTTTACTAAAAACCGTTAAGTATTGTGATTTTGATACTTTTTACGAGTGCAAACTGTGTTATTTTCATCGTAAATGTTAATTGTTTCTGTCAAAGATGTAATTAGGCACATAAGAGCAAGTACGTGCGACTCAGTTGTACCCATTTTTTAATTAGTTTAATTTTTAATTAATTTAATTAATTTTTTAATTAGCTTTCTCGGAAAAACTGAGTATGCAATACAATTTAAAAACTTAATGGCTATCGAGGAAAAAAATATTCAAAATTGCTTGACCAATTTTTTTTTAAGTCGTTTTTTTTATTTAAATTTTTTTAGTATGTCATTATAAGAAAACCTGTAATTTACATCTCGGAAAATTATTTGAAAAAAATATATATTTCGAAAACCAATTTTTTTATAGAAAAATTAAAAAAACCGGAAAAAAGTTTTTGAATATTTTGAAATGCAATATTAATTGAATTACAAATGACTTCTCCTGTGCAAAATTTTATTGAAAAATTTATTCTAACTAAAAGATGTAGTACCGTTACTTTTCGACTTTTTCGAGCAAACATATACTAGCAAAAAATACTAAATACCAAGTTTGAAGCCAATCGGCCCATCTGTTTAGGCTGTAGAGAACCGAACAGACATATAGACATATAGTCCCACTTTTTTCGACTATCTTTCTATCATGGTGATGTCATGTTTGATTGTTAGAATTTTGTTTGCACGAATCCATAACTTGCCTTATAGTACCTATAATAACGCGGCTTTGGTCACGATGTATGGGCCTTTCAACTAACTTAAAATATTGCATAGTTTTAGGAGTATAAATCAGTATAATTAATACAAAATAGTGCGTTTTAATGGTTTTCTAACGTTCGTGATCAGTAGTTCTCTTGATAAAAATGACGTTTTATTCTTTTCTATTCCCAAGCAATAATAATATAATATAATATATAATATAATAATAGGCAATGTGTGAGGAGAATTTCATGATGATCGATTAAGTAGTTAAAACGTGAAATCGTAGCAAACAAACAAACTATGCAAAATGTCTAATTTTTTTCACTGTGTGATATTTTTTTTGGATATCATCAACTTGTTTCAACAACAAAAAAAATTATCATAATTGCTCGAGAAGCAAAAATTATTTAATGAATATCGTACCATCAATTTTAAAATGTCTTTAAAAGCCTATTTAGACAAAGTCTATCATGAATTGTTGATGTTCTGTCCAACATGGACATTTGAAGCTCCTGGATTTTTTACAAAGTAAGACCTGCGTATCGTGAATGTTTTGATCGCAGGTGAACTTTCATACCTTTGAAGCACACAAATATGAAACCACAAGTTCTTGAAGTATGGACTTTAGGCGTTCACACACTACAGCAGAAAAATTTTATAAGCAATGTTTAAGATACTCATTCCTCTGTTTTTGGACAAATCATATTGTCTCCAATTGGGTAATGCCGAGATTCTATTAGCGTGCATTCCTCTCGACCAAACCCGGGATATGAATCGGTGCACAGTTCTCTTCCTACCCAATCATCGCCTGCAGCTTTAAAAAGCTCGGCAGTAAGGTTATTCAAATCCATCGGCTTTATTAGATACTAGCTTCTACCCGCGACTTTATCTGCGTGAAATTTATATTAAATACTTTGTATTATTTAAATCAAAACTCGTTAAAGGAAATTATTCAGATTTCTCCACAACAACGGTTCATTTTTTCGAAGTAAAAGTAGCCTGTGTAGTAGAGAGGAGTTTTTGAATTTTTTTATCTCAAAAATTAACGGTACCTGTCATATAACCGTTATGTAAAAGCTTATTTTTCTCGAAAACGGTTCCAAGAATTTTTATGAAAAAGAATCAGTGTAGGTAAGCATTTTATTTTGGTGAAAAGAATTTAATATGGTGGGCTAAAAACGGTACCTCCCATAGGACCGGTTTTTTTTTCTTCGACTTTCAAAATTGATATTCAAGAAGATGTACATAGGTAGCCTAAGTAATTTGGCATACATTTTTTGGAAACTTTTATTTTTGTATTTTTAATGATTTAAACATTTTTTTTTTTTTGAAAAATCAATATTTTGAAAACGGGTTGGTGAATTTTTTTTTAAATTTGTTTTTAAATATATGTTAATTTTGTGCTTAAATTATTTTTTTTTAATTTAAAAAAAAGTTGTTAAAAATAAACCGTTTTATTTAAAAACCGCTCCTACGATTTTGAAACAAAAAATTCTCATTTTTTAACAGTTCTGAAAAATGGCCTTTAAATTATTTCGCCCAATACAATTTAACGTACTTTATTCGAACAATCAAAAGTCATAAAAATCGAATAAATGCTTTGATGTTAGCTTAAATTTTCTTAAATTTTATTGTGCAATGAATACATATGAGCAAGTACGTGCGATCCAGTCGTGCAATTTATTTTTTTTATTTTAAGTAATTTTGTTGGAAAATGCCCTCCGGCTAAACGATTTTTTTGTCTCGACCAACCTACACGCTCGAACTATTTGTCACATCTCTCGTAAATCACCCTGTCTATCTCTATACCTCTCTATCTCTCTAACTTTCTATCTCTCTCTATCTCTCCATTTCTATATCTCTAGTATAGTGAATCCTGTAACTCTTCCGTCTAATTCACTTAAAAAATTCATGCAACGTGCAGTTGTTAAAACATGGAAGCCTATCAAACAAATCTTAAGCAATGCAGTATTTCAAAAACCTTAGATAATCTAGTTTTATTTAGTCCAAGTCGGGTGGGCTATTGACTGTCTATTTCGGACAGATTTAATGGATCATTCCACAAGAAAGCCAAAATCGGTTCATGATCACCATTACAAAGCCCTCACAATTGATCTTTTCATATTCTCAACTAGCTTACCCACCGGGCGTTGCTCGGGTACACCTTACATTTTCGAAAAAAAGAGCCGGCGCGTGGTGCCACCAAGTAACAAAAATATAGCCTTCATTTCTTCTTACAAAATTATCTATCTCCTTGTGAAACGACTTCAGTGACACCAAAGAGTGATTAAAATATTCTTAGTTACTTATTACTAAGGGCTATCGTTCCTTGAAAATCCCGTCAAAATCGGTCCATAAATAAGAATTTTCGTTAAAAAAAAACTACCCCAGCGCCGCCTAGTGGGTAATTTTAAGAACCTCATTTTCCATTTTCGAATGGCACGGTTCACATGCTCTCTTTGTATTCTATGAGAAACCTATGTTTCTCTGCAATCTTTTGCTAGCAGAACCCGCAAGAAATTCTGATCCTTCTATGCTTCATCTACTTGCATGTGTTTGCCGGCAAATCATGTTCAAACTTGGGTATTCATTATGGTGGCCGTGTAAAACCTAGCATTTCAGAGACGGCTTCTTTGGCATTTGGCAATGTTGCTATTGTTTCCTGATGCTGGTTGTGAAGAAATATTTTAGAGGTTACTATGTATATACTCTTGTAAAAATAAGTGGCTACTACGATGGCTACTTGTCGTTTGTCAGGATATCTTTTACAACAAGGAGGGAGTAGGTCTTTTCGAAAGTTCGAACATACATGGTACTTTTGACCAATCAACTTGATCAATCTGGCTGACACTTTATTGTTTAGTAGATCTCCCTGTCGATCAGTTTGAGTTAGTTATAACGGCAACAGTAGATTTTTCCAGTACACTGTTCTTCCCATTTCTACCACCAAAGATAACCTGCCTCTCTCTCTAGATGCTTATCGCATCGTCATTGTTAATGACGGTGATACTAGTCTTACAGCAGTCAAGAGTCTCCGCTAATTGTTTGGCTGTACGCTATCAGTATAATTATTTTATAACGTTACGGACGTTACGACTTTGTATTAACTGTAGATCAGCATAACTGAAATTTAAACGCCATCTTTGAATTCTAAATATATTTATGCAACGTCTGGATTCCCATAAGGCAGTCCTTTAGGGTCCTTATTTTTTATTTTAAATAAAAATCCAATTTCGTTCGATGCTGTTCAACGCAGGTTCATTCATTTCGCTTTCGGCTTTCTTTCTTGGAATGACCATTACAAACTGCATCCCAATGAAGACATAATACGATCTTGTGGCAATCATTTAAACAGAGATGCGGTGAAGCAGAAATTGTCTTTGTACAGCAAATTTAAAATTTAAAATTTAACTGTCGCCTTCCTATCAGAATTAAATCATGGAACCAATGATCTTAGTTTTCGCTAAGCGAGAAGTCTAAGAAGTTCTTGTTAGTTTAATTTTGTTAAGCGTAGCATTAAAATTTCCTTGAAACACCTAACTGCCTTCTCTAAATTTCGATTTAAAAATCCTTTTTTTTATCTCTAAAGAAACATCGAGTAATTTCTAAACAAAAAAACTTTCCAAAAAGTAGCATTCACTTTGAACCCAAAAACTTTTTTGACGAAATTCCTTTGAACCATTAAAAACTATTGCGTTTCCGTTGGAAATGTCTTACACAATTCCCTGAAATCTTACACTTCACAGCAAAGCTCCATTCCATGGATAGTTATCAAAAAATATTTCAACCACTGTGCCAATCAATAATGCCCCGTAAACACGGTCAGTGCGAAATCCATTTAAACGCAACAATTTTCATCTCACGCGCACCATTAAGGAAATTCCAGAGCAGAGATCACTGCAACCAAAATGTCTGAGGTGGAGGAAATCCCATGCCCACAATTCAAATGACATTTCAATATAAGAAACGTACCAATCCTTTTGTGTTTGAGTGTGTGTGTGTGTGTGCTGATGTGTGCGGTGGCAAAGTGCAAACACACACACTTGGCTTGGTTGCACCTTGGGTTTCCCGATTTGATTTGAACCGAGCACATAATTGCGCCCGCCAGCCACACCAAACGCGCTTCTCCATCATCATTCGTTGTTTGCTTGATTCCGATTCCAATGATGGCAATGGTCGTCTCTCTTCTCGTTCGGTGGTGGGCTGGTGATGGTGGTTTCCAAAGAGCACCCGCCCGGGCGCCAATTGGTCAAAAGTTTTGTGTTTGGTTTTTGAGTGATTTGGTGGATCGATTGCATGGGCAAGGGATGGCTTGATGTGCTGCAGCTGAAATTCATTCAATAAGACGTCCACGTCACTCAATCAGAGTTCGGAACAAAGATTGAAAGGAGGAATGCTGGGAAATTCCTTAAAAGGGAATGGTTGAAGTGAAGCCAAATTGAACGATTACTTCGGGTTTCTTGGATTAGTTTGTGTGTATTTTACTAAACTTTGGTTAGTTTAACTGTCAAGAAGTTTTTTGGTGGTGGATTGGTTTGGGTATTAACATGACATCGACATTTGGTGCTCACGCCATGTTGTGGTACTTTGTAGAGCGTGCACTTTGTGATGTTGGAATTTGAAGAATTTTGTTGGAAATTACGGTTTGTTATGGCTTAATGACTGTGCTGACGGTGTGTATTACAAATTGGGTATGGTAGAGAATTCAATCATAAGTCGATTTTGATTTGGATGGAAATGATGTCATGTAGTAGACTTAATAGACTATTTAAACCTAAGTAATAGTAGAAACAATTTCGCAAATATAAAGATATTGCTTATGTGCAGCAGAACTGGAATGTAATGTGAATATTCGGTCGATGTTGAATCCTACTAAAATGAATCTATTAGGTTTTTGATGAATGGTTTTAGGCGTTTGCACACAACAGTAGAAGAGATTTTGTAGGCAAAGTTGAGAAGACTGATACCTTTGTAGTTGGCGCAGTTCAGAGAGTCTCCTTTCTTTTGCACGGGGAATTCATCGGGCATGCTTTCTCCTTTTCACATCTCGGTTATGAGTTGGTGCCTTCTAACCAAGTCATCGCGTGCAGCTATGAAATCGGCAGCTATGCCATCGGCTCTGGCGACTTTATTGATCTTAAGCTTAGATATATCTCGCTTTACTTCGTCCAGATCGGGTGGGTGGAATTGATGTTTTACATCGTCATAATGAATAGTTCATTATTCCTGACCACGGAATTGTGTTTGTCATCAACGTTATACAGTTTGGAAGGACGATTCCGAAGAAGACACAATCATGAATTGTATGAAATCCACCTCGAGCCAGTAGTTGTGGAAAAATTAAAGCTCGGTAGACTTTGGTGAGCTGGGCACCTAGTTCGCATTAGTTCTTTTTATTGTTACGAATCCCTGAACCTGAATCCATTTACTTCTGAATCCACCTCAAACGTACCAACCTACCGGAATATTCACATTTTTCATCATAAAAAGGAAACAATGTGGTAGCACTTTGTAAATCTAATGATTAGTTGATCTCTCATTTTCTCTTTTTCAAATCCTTTATTTGCTTTTCCATCCTTTCATTGGGAATTCTTTCACAAGCGAATCCGCAACATTGGTGTCAGAAGTGGGATTCCTAGTTAAACATGGAAGAGAATCTAGAGAAAATTGTCGCGAAACTTAATTTCTTAAACTTAATAACTACAGATTTGTATAACCCCAAAACAACCCGATGGCGAGAATATCATTTGCAATTCGATATTATCGCTGAGGCCAATCAATGAACACTCGCTTCTTTACTTCGAAGAGAAAGTGTGGCGGTTTTGGCAAATTTAGACCCTGCTGATTTTTCCGATTACAATAAACTAGTAGCAGCTTTACGGCTAAGGTTTGTAAGCCAAGAAAAATACATCACTCATGCTACATTCCGTTCTAGGTGACAAAGTCCCAATGAAGATTTAGGCGCAAGCGACATACAGCGACACACACGTATTGTGTTTTCTGACTGCCCTTCGAGCGCACAAGAGCGCATAGCAACTATGCAATATCTTGATGGGATTTCTAACCGCAATGTGCAAGAAAATGTAAGGCTTACAGACCTCAAAACAATCGCCGAGGCACTTTCCAGAGCCATCACCGTCGAAGCCACTCACCTTGCTACGCCCTCAATTCAACAGACACGAACAATTGGAATCGGCCAAGAACAAGTTAATGTGTCGAGAAACGAAGAGCAGTCAGTGGCGAGGGGTCAACACTGATTTCGTATACTCGACCCAAAATCTGTAAAATCTGATTTAAACGTCGCATAAAATTGCTGGTGTTCGATTATTCCTTAGCCATTGGATGCGATGGAACTCTCGGGAATACACCAGTTGCTCTGTTCGAAGAAGCTGAATGTTTGGATTCGATGCCAAATAGTGAAGACGTTCCTGTCCCAAAATGTGTCACAGAATTTTTCTATTGCTCATTGGAGCACCTCGAACTTAACCGATCTAAGAAGTATCAACGGCCTGTGTACTTACTATCGCCAATGTGTCCCTCGGTTTGCTGCCATTGCTAGCCCGCTTCATCAGCTTACAGAAAAGGGCTTCAAATTTAACTGGTCTGACCAATGTACGCATGCTTTTAACGATTTGAAAAGGGCTTTAATTTCCTTTCTAATATTGAGCCATATTCAAGTAGTAGGGGAAATCATATTGAACACTGATGCATGCGAATATGGGCTGAGAGCAGTACTCTCCCAGCAGCAGGAAGGAATTGAATGAGTTATTGCTTATAACAGTCGAACTCTGAATAAATCTAAACGCAATTACTGTAAAACACGTAATTTGGTTGCTGGCGTTGGTTAAGGCCATTGAATACTTCCACGTGTATCTTAACTATCGAGAGTGTCGCCGACCATGCGCCAGCGAAACATGCAATCATTGCGACAACAAAGAAAACGACTTCAATTGGTAAGCAGCTTTTTCTGTTCAAGCCATTCGCATTGTTGCTAGTGAGATCGACCTTGATAAAATTCAGTGCGCCCCAGAAGAAGATGCTGTGCTTGCTCAAGTTATTAGTTGGGTTTAAGAAGGAACACGACCTCCTTGGAATGAAATTTCTAGCCAAAGCAGCGACCTAAAGGTTTATTGGGTACAGTTTATCTGTCTTAAGATATAAAATGGAGTCTTGTGCAAGAAATGAGTACCAACATCAAAACAACACGATCGTTTACTACCAATAGTTCCGCAAACACTTTTTCGGGAAGTCATAAAGGTGAACCATTCCAACGTGTAGCCATCGACATCTTAGGGCCTTTACATTTAACTAAACCAGGAAACAGGTATGTTCTAGTGTTGATGGATTACTTCTCCAAGTGGCTCGAAGTATTTCCTCTCGTCGACTAAACAACAGAATCTGTGGCCAAGACACTAGTGCAAGAAGTCTTTTGTCGTTACGGCGTACCTACCGAGTTGCATTTGGAGCAAGGCCGCAACTTCAAATCTGAAGTTTTTAAAAGTGTGATGGAAATTATTGGTATAAGGAAGACCCTAAGAACGCCTCTTCACCCGCAGTCGGATGGTCTTGTGGAGCGAATGAACAGGACGATTCTTCATTATCTCTCAAAATTCGTCAACGATAACCAGTATGACCGAGATGATCTTCTTCCACTCTTCGCAATGTGCTACCGTTCGTCTACTCAAGAATCCATCAAAGAATCACCATTTGCAATTTTGTATGGTCGTGAAAGGAGGTTACCTCAAGACTAGTTTATGGAAACGACTCCAGAATGCGAGCCATATCGGGGATACGTCCAACAACTTCGCGATCACCTCCAAGAAGTTCATGACCGAGCAAGGATAGAACTTCAAAGTTCTGCTCAAAGAATGAAAACCAGGTATGATTTAAAAGTTAACATTCTTTAGTTTCAGGTGTGAAGCTTTCTGTGGTTTCACAATCCTCAAGGAAGAGTTCGAGTCTGCCCTAAACTTCAGTCGGATTGGGATAGAAGAAGAATTAATTCCAGATGTCACCATTGAAGACACCTCGATCAAAGTTCAAAGTTGTACACATAGATCGGGTTACCGACTATCGAGGCAGTAACCTAAGTGCTTGGCCTCCCGAAAAAAGCCTGTCGATTCGAGAGGGGACAGTCCAACAAGGGGGGAGTGTTAAGGATCCCTGAATGCATTCACATCTGAACCCACCTAAAACGCACCAACTTACGAAAAACGATCTGTCATTTTGTAAATCTAACGACAAGTCGATCTCTCCATAATAAAGCTTTAGTTTTGACATTAAACCTCATTTTCTCTTTTTCAAATCCTTTATTTGCTTTGTAGTGCCCCGTGGCTTAATGGTTAGTGTGTCGGACTGCTAAGCGAAAGAACCTCAAAGCCACCTTTTTTCTGGGGTACTGCCTCTTGCGAGGAACTGACAAAACCTCAAAGAGTAAAATTTGTCTCGAAAAAGTGCATCTCATGTAGCCGTTCGGACTCGGCGGTAAACTGTAGGTCCCTTCCATTCCATTCTTGCAGAGTAACAACACACACACAGGAATGGTTGAGAGTATAAGTCACTAGGCCTTGGCTCCTTAAGGAGCTGTTGCGCCAATAAATTTATTTAATTTTATTTATTTATTTATTATTTGCTTTCCATCCTTTCATTGGGAATTCTTTTACAAGCGTATCCGCAACACTAGCAAACCTTGTCAACGTTGGAATGATGGTGTAGGCCAGGACTCCTGATGGCATGGGAAACTGGATGACGTCGGAAATCGAGATGTATTGAATAACTTGTTGGACGAGGCCCGTACCGGATTCGGGTTGTTGCGTTGTTGATGATAATGATGATTATACTCAAATTTTTCGAGATAATAATGCTTAAAGTTCTTCTTGATTTCGTCAAAGTTAAAAAGAACAGTGATCTGGTAAAAAAAAATTATTAACCTTTGATACCATACTCGTAAATTCTATCCAGAACTAGAATTCCTTCTTTAGCCGCACCTTACGGATGATAATGTATTGCGCGAACCTAACCTTTTTATCTTTATTTGATATTTCGAATTTCATTGATGAATGAATCTTTTAACAATATTCCTTCACATGGAGCTGTCCTTTGTCAATATATAAGAAAAATAAGAAAATATATTTGTGGATTCCATGGTATAACCTCAAAATGTAACTTTCTGTTGAAAATCTTCAGTGGTTTTCCTTTGAAAATCGAGATTAATCGCCAAACAAAAGCAGTTACTACATTTCAAATCCAAAAAAGCGACAAGAAAAATGTAAAAACTATTCAATCCAATTGTTCCTGGAAAACTTCCTTGAAATATATTCCAAGGGCTACCTTCACCACCAGCTAGACCGACCACCACATCGACTTTTCTACGAATTGGCAATCACATTTTTGTTTGTATTCTGCGTCGAATTTACATTCACATTTATTTTCCGCCATAAATCCTTTTCTTCCGATAAATAAATGCATTTCAAGCTCCGACTCCCATCTGAGAAGGGATCAATCCCAAATGTCGTTACTTATTCCTTGAATTTTCAAAAAGTCTTTTCTAGTGTTGGAGATTTTTTTTCAATTTTTTTTTTTTACTTAACTACTTACTTTTGCCTTGTCATTGAACACTTTTATCCTCCAAGAATCTCATTTTGCCTTTCTTGCTTTCCATACACTAGTTAACTAACTCGCAGGACCTTTCTGGAATAAGGATGGAAAAAAAAAAGAAAAACTGAATTCCTCATGCTGCTCGAGTGCAATCCATCCATTTCGCAGGAAAAGTATCATGCATTTTCCATGTAAATCATGATATAGTTTCCTCTATCTTCCTGCATCCTTTTTGAAAATCCAGCAACGCAGAGGGAGACGACAGACGACTCCTATCGATTTCTAGCAGGAATTTCCATCATCTGTGTATGATATGAAAATCTTTAGTTCTATGTGTGTCCTTTGCATAGCATTATACATGACGTTACTGCATCGAAGGAGTAGAAGATTTTTTCAATTTTTTTTCTCATTGGTCGATGAGATTTCCTTGACTTTTCCTCCTCTTTAACATAATCCAGATCCAGAGTACTGTGCCAGGACATTCTTGAAATCTGCCAATGATATTGTCATTTCATTTATTTACTTATTTCGCATACTTTAGTCGACCGAAAAATAAGTGACAAACAAAATTTGCTGCCGGGTGCGGTGGGGTGGTACGGGCGACGACGACGCTGGAGTCCTGATTCAACTCAACACCCACAGCCGCCACCGCCATGCTACGCCATCTATCGAGCCAATAAAAGTGTCATTTATATCAAATTTTTTGAAAGCAGCAGCGAAATCAGAAGGAATTGCAGCGGTGCGGCAGGCGGTGTTGCGGCAGCGAACAACCGTCTGAGCTGCAATCATGGCTGGAACATACAGCAACTGTGTTCCTCTGCTCGTTATGGGATTTTTTTCTTCGTTTTTTAGGGATGAAGTTGGGGTGAGTTTCTTTTATCAGCGTATTCAATGCACGTTCGGTGTACTTAAGCGTTTGTCAGTTGCTGCTGGAGATGTCTGACTAGTTGCCTGTGATCAGGGTATATATCCCACTACCCTCTCCCCCTTCCGACCAACGTCTGCCTTTGTATCTTTGGATTGCATTATGCGAATGGAAGCTGGCAGTTCCTTGGTCATATTTCTTAGAAAGTACCAGACAGAATCAGAAACGTCGAGTCGTAGAGTTCGTGATAGGTCGACAGATAGGAGTTTCGGCAAGAAGCTCAGACGAAGACGTCTGAAACGACCCGACCACGGTCGGTAATAATGATGATGAAGAAATATTCATCGGAATATTCGAACGTATTTTTGTCAGTTTCGGACCGAACTGAACCTTGGCCTGAAGGCTGCTGATAAAAAGATACAATAACAAATCCGATGGCTCTTGATACAACTATGGCAGGATGGCAGAGTTTCTTGGGTTTCTCTTTGATTTTTTAATGAAAAATTGAAGAAATGTTAAAAAAAAATTGTGTATTAAATTTGAATTGGTAACGAAAAGCAAAGTCTCATAATTGGAAATTCAAAAGGAGATGCTTCTTGGTAGCGTAAAAGATGTTTTGATAACCTTTTAGATAGTCTTAGAGTTTTTGGATGAGGTTTGGTTTTGTGTATCTCTTATTAATTGATTAAAGGTACTACATATAAGGCAAGTTTAGGACATGACATTACGATCATAGAGAAGCCTAACAAGTTAGTTACAAAAAATGTCTTTCTCTCTGTCATTCTGTCTGTCCGTCTATATTGATCTACAGCCTAAACGACTAAAATGATTGATTACCTTCAAATTTGGTATGAGTGGTTCTTTTGACATTCCTCAGAGGGGAAATTGAAATTTTATTTTTAGGCCTACAAATACCGGTACCTGCCAACCGTTAAGGAAAAGCTTATTCTGCTCGAAAACGGATCCAACGATTTAGATTTTTGAGTTTTTTTTAGGTATTAGCTATCATTTTATTAAAACCAAATTTACGGGAAAAGTTTATAACCGGTACCTTTCATGTAACGGTTTTTTTTTTTAATTTTCGGCGTTCTCGGTAACGGCTCATTGGATTTCAATAAAATTTTATACTTAAAAAATCTAAGTAGACAAATAAATTCTGCATACAAATATTAAAAAAAAAATATATTTTTGTATTCAAAATTAATTAATTTTTTTTTTGAAAATTGAATATTTTTAAAACTTCCAAAAATAAAAAAACAGGATTTTATGAAAATCTGTCCTACAATTTTCAAAATACTTTTTTTCATAAATTCAATAATATTAAATACGTGTGATGACGTACTCCATTTTTTACTAAAAAAACATTAATTCTTGTAGTTTTGGCACTTTTTATAGGTTCAGGGCGTAAGTGTTACTTGTTTCTGTTTTTTGCCTTCCAAGGTGATTAGGCACATAAGAGAAAGTAAGTGCGACCCACCTCCAGTAGTGAAATGATTGGACGTGAAATGTTCTTGGTTCGCCCGAATCTCTCCCTTTTAATTGCTAATAGCTCCTCAGCCGTTGGTGCTGTATTTGTTGTAGGAAATTTTATCAGCTTCATTTTTTCTTCAAAGTTTATTTTTCTACGACGAACCGTTTTCGAGATATGCGGGGGCAACCGTGGGAAGGTCCCTTTAAACCATCCCCCACCCCGCGCGGCACCCGGATGATTTTTTATTGCGGGTAGAGGGGAACTACATGGATTTTTTGGTTTATTTATTATTTTCAGGCTTAGTTTGCCTGGACTAATAAAGGGAGTTTTCGGATATAAAAACACGGTTTGGGTATTAGTCGGAGTCGGATTGAACTTGGAAAAACTGTATATTTGAAAAAATCTAGAGTACTGAATACTCGTAAATGCTTTTTAGTCCTTTCAATAATTTACTTACAAGTAGTATAATTTTGCTCAAGTCCGGTCAATTGCTTGCATTCGCAGACGGAATAGACTTAGACAGAACCTAATTAACTTTCAATGGAGCGTTTACAGTAAAACCGGCGAAAGCCATGTAACTCCATCCCTCGCACATGGGGTCAGCAATTCTCCGTAAGGTTTTCCTCTTGAACGCGGATAAGAGATCAGAGTGCATTTTGTATTGTTTTGTCTGAGCCGATGGCTTTAGTAGCCACTGCTCATAATGGTTTCGGGCTGTAGCTCACGGATGGCTTGAATGATATTCATCTTATGTGCTTGAATTGTTTCCGGATGATTGGCATAACTTCGGTCTTTCATGGTTCCTCACAAAAAAAATCCAAAGCGGTTAAATGCGGCAATTTAGTTTTTTTTAACGTAGCGCCTGGTCAGAAAAGATGAATTTTTGCCTAAAACCGTTGTCTAATTCAAGCTGCTCTAAGGCCCAAACTGCGAAGCGAGCTGATGTTCGTGAAATGAGTCCCACACTATCGGCTATAGTAGCCACATTCTCGTCTGGGGACCATAAGTGTTGTTCCTAGCATACCAGTCCGACGAACTTTTTGTACAAACATGTGCGTACAGTAGGCGTGGTGGGTGTTTCATTTCAGCCAAAACTTCTTTTCAAAAAAACACTGTTTGGACGACATCAGCACTCACTTTGGAAACAAGTTTTAATGTTTCCCAACGTTGTTGAAGCGTAAAGACACTCATTTCGTTCCGCAGAGGTATGATACGGATTTTCTGCCAAGATTTCGAGCGGGAAACAGCTGGCGGTGTCAAAATAACCTATGATTAGAAAAAAAAACACTAGATGGCCCACCCGTTATAGTCACTTCACATGTACACATGTACATGTACATAATAAGTGTTGGCCGTACGTGTTCGATCGGCTCGGCAAATATGCCATCAGCCTCGAGACCTTGTTATTTTGAGCCGATAGTTACAGCATAAGGTCTTCTCTGGAAATGATGGGAGTCTTCATTTCTTCCAGAATGCCTTCAGCATCGGTGACCCGATTTACGATTTCGCGCTCCGTAATGGTATATATTGCGATATGTAGGAACGTTACGGGGCTACGATGTTATTTTATTTGCCTCGCAGGAGAAGGTTGCATAGCCTTCCGTTTATTGCACTTAATCCGATGATCAAAGGCTTTTTTTTTGGCTGACGACTAGGAAGCCTATCCCGAGGACATGGTGTTTTTCTTCCCAAACACCATTCACTGGTCATCTCAGTTCTTGTGGTGTGGTCCTTATATGTGGCCAGGACATCGGTTAGCTGATGTGAATCTCAAGCGATCTCAAGAAGAAATCAAGAACTTCTTTTTTAAGCATTATAATCTACGAAAGATCGGAGTATATTGAGTCTAAATATTGCATACTCTTAGGAGTTTCAAAACTAAAATTAAATCAGATTGGATTGTATTCAAATCAGGATTAGTTTTACGACTTGTGTACAAAGATTTTGCTTTTTTATAAAATAGAAAAAAAAGGATTTCAAATAAACGGATCACAAAAGCCTAAAAATATTCACACTTTATACTACACAATAGTTAATGGCAAGAACCCAATTTTGGCCTGGAGAAACACTATTCAGTTCTATAGAACCGAAATAGCTTTTCCCAAAAGAAATAATCTGCCCATAAATCTAAATTTGCTTCCCTGTTGCAAGTTTTATGACATTTACACACAAAAAAGGCATAAAAACCAACCCTTCTATTTTTAACAAAAAAAAATGAAAAAAGGTAAAATTACTTCGTTTTATTGCACTTTAGAAGATATTTCTTGGTGCTTGTACTCAAAAAGGTTTAGGGCGAACATTACTTGAATGAAAAGTGTATAAATCGATTTCTACCATCACATCCCTCAAGCCAGGGGATAAATTTCGATGAGAAAGCAAGAAAAAAGAAACGATGAATTGCAAAATGAGAAATCCACAAAAAGGTATTCTCGAGCAATTTAAACTGTGATACACTCGTGTGCACTTCCTTCCACCCAACACCACCCTCACTCTAGTTCGTCCTTCTTCCTCAAGTACACTTGTCGTTCTGCATTCCCCTAATACACAGCAAATGATACACATGACCTTATCGCACGCCAATCAAACACAAACCACTACAGTCGTCCTACCAGAAGTCTAACCATTCCAAACTCAGAAGTAAATTCAAGAACACCTAAACGATTCCCTGGCGCACATTTTAAGGACTAACTTAGAACTATACTTTTGCCCACCGTCGTCGTCGTCGTCGTCTACCTTCTCGTCGGGTTGCTTATAGTTCTGCAGCTCATGTGGTCATTACAAGTTTTTTGCTCATTTCAAGTAAATTATATGTTCTTGATTTTGAAATAAGAACATAATTTTCCAGCACGAGGAGGGGTTGGATTTAGGAGCTCAGTATGCCCATCAAGCACCAGGACACCCCTCTTCATCAGCCTAATCGACTGATAGTACGAGCGTCCTCAAACACACTTCTAACCCTCGGTCATTGCGTAAAGCACCTTTGAACAAGCTGGAACGAATGAATCTTATTTAAAGTCGGTAGCAATAAAAAAAAACATTTCCTTCCCACCCAGGAAGGGGGAATCTACTAACTTTGCAATGTGGCAAAGGACCACACAGTCGTGTACCTATACTTGTGCAAAGAATTTAAAAAGCCTGATTCCAAACTGAAAAGACCGCAGGAGGAAGTTGAGTGTGCATATTTGAAGTTTTTTTTTTTTTTTTTTTTTTTTTGAAAAACCGTATCACAATGAATGATGTTTTTTTGGTTCAGTTTCTTTGGTTTGGAAACCAATATATGACACAGATTCCAGCTTCGTATTTGTCTAAGCAGATTCAAGGCACGTGGGACGGAATTTAATGGAATTTCAGACAAAAAAAAATTCGAATATCCTGTGTGGGGAACAATTTTTTTTTATATATAAACATGGTTTTTGTGTGATGGATATCCTTTATGTTTACTTTATTGGAATCCTTGGCCCTGATTTTCTTTCTTTATTTTTTATATTTGCCTTATGAATTTTAAGCGAATAAATGAAAACAAATATAATAAAAAAGGTTAAGCTAACAAAAGTCCTTATTTTTGAAACAGGGTATATAAAGTGGGTTTTTTGGACATGAAAATGCATATGTAAGGAATAAATTATTTCAAAAACAAAAATTTATTCAAAATTGTATTATTAAATTAAGGTTACGTTGAAAGAAAATTTGTTGGTTCGTACAAAAATTATATTTTAAATATTATTTTGTAAGGGTTGTCGAATGTCTCCTGCTCTGTAAGTATGCCTTACTTCACGCCTCTCCTTGCGTCGCCATCTGGTTATTCCTTTAATGGTTATGAAATAAAGATGCCGAATGCGGTGATTTTACTGATCTGGGACATAATGAGATGCAATCGTTAAACGAAAACTGCTCCCAAGCAAAAACAACCTTCGGGAATATGGATGGATACCATATGTTGAAATTTCTGGAAGGTTTAGACCATTTTTGACCCACGTGAAAAGGGTTCTCAGAATTTTCAAAAAATAAATACAAAGAAAATTTATGCGGTGCGAGTAAAATAAAATGATAGGGTGCTGTAGAGTATATTACCAACTAGCTAGTGGTTTATTTATTTTTTATAGTCTCGTAGCAAAAGGAAGATTCTCTTATGGTAAAGGCCCTAGTGACGGGCATGACCCCAGAGACCATTAGGATCAAAATTAATTACCCAATTCTTGGCAGCAATGCAATGGAAAACTCGATCGAGGATTAAGGGGACCACATTTTCGATCAATATGTTGCCACCTACAATCTTACACTTAAGGGACACCACTCTTAAACTGTATGAGTGCTCATGGCTTTAGAAAACGAAAATGCAATGTTGAACGGTAAGTGGGTTTGTGCAACGCCAACCACCTTCGATGGGACTCTGTTTAAGCAATTTTTAAAGACACAACATCAGATAGCCAAACCCGCCCAAAAATACATACTTTGAAAGCACGCGTTCTAACGGATTCATCCCGCTGAAACTATCCTATAATTACGCAGTCCAGTCCTCGAATACAAGAGACATCTGCATTGCTGTTAATCTAGCAAGTCGGTCGTAAATCTGGGGATTGGCGAAACTTTTAAGAGACATGGTTGAGGAGAGCGCTTACAGTTTAGTAGAACAGTGTTCGATCGCAACCCTGATGGGATTTGTTGATCAATTGCATTTAGTTTCCAGTGGTTACAAACCGATAGTTGCTGCCCACCTTTATGTATTGCATATCGTAGGCTTACCTTCAGTTTTTTTCTGACGAGAAGGTCCCACAGAAAGCAACGAAGAATGTGAATGAAAGAAATACAGATCCTTCAAGAGGGTAAGCCTTATATCAGGTAGGAGGAGGAGCCTTCATCTATTTCCTCTCTTAAAGCAGGAGGCCAACAAACCAACGATGACGTTAGCAAGAACAGCAGAACAAAGCAGTAAGCACTGCAAATCCTTATCCAAGTTGTCAACTGCCTTGGCTCTGATAAGGCATAGTTTCCCCCGTTGCGCGTGGTTAGTAGTCAGATGGGGGGCCGTCCGAAAGCCAACTGCGTGCTGTTGACATGTGTTTTTCTGTTTTCCGTTTTCTCTCTTTCTTCTGTTCTGTCCTGTATAAATGTCGTCTTGTGTGTCTTGAAATGTCTGAACCGATGGCCTCAGAGCAGCATATACACTCAGCGGAAGAAAATCGAAGACGGATCACCAGCTAAACTACAAGTTTGGGAAGGTAGCGGTCACCTCCACCCTTCTTACCAACATCGCCCCACAAACATTAAACTCATCCAACCATTAGCAAACCCTACCCCACTCGCATACCTAACCGTTTCTACCTTTGGGCCTAGAAGCGAATTCTACATTAACATGGGAAATGGGCAAAAATAACGCTAATTTGAGTACCTGGCAGTGTCGCGTCGGCGTAGAGTCCAATTTAAGAAGGAGAATCTCAGAAAAGGAAGCAAAGAAGATCAACAATCTGAAATAAACTCCTTTAGCTTCGGCATGACAAAATTCTAATTATTAATTACAACCAAGAACGTTTCGAATCCTGAATTAGGTTAAAAAGAAATAAAAAACGAATAAAAACGGGATTTCTCACAAGACACTCTAAGCTTGGAAGCTTAGACCTGAAAAATAGTACCGCTTTCACGTTTTGGAATGCTTAAGGAGACACCTGATCATATTCTGAAGGTGTGACCACACTAAAGAAACATTTGTTTAAAAAAACATTTCTGAAATGTTTCCCATTTGTTTAAAAAACATTTCAGAAATATTTCAGCAATGTTTCTAAAATGTTTCTTTGATTTCCCATTTTCTCTCTACCATTGTAAATAGTTAGTCGACATTAGGAGTTTCAGTTTGAAAAAGGTGGGAACGTAATGACACTTTGAAATGTTGTTCAGGGTTGGTTATTTAACATTTTCCCAAGTTTTTGACCTCGAAGAACTATGCAAAAAAAAGGAGAGGGGAAAAATCTGCAAAATGTTCGACCTTAGGTTAGGTTTTTTAACAATAACTTTTAAAACATCTGAGAATATCTAGTAGGACGTTTCATTTCCTACAGTATTGACCATATTGATATTAGTTAACTTTCGGATCGATGCCCCCTCCCGCACCCGTTCAACATAACCACACTTTTTCATTCCAGCCAACTAGACTAAAATACTTGACAAATACAGAAAGTTTTCCGTTCGGAACCGGAAACAGAGAAACATTTAATAAACATTTCAGAAATGTTTATTGGTTTTTGAAATTTTTCTGAAATGTTTAAAAAATGTTTCTTTTGTGTGGAAACACCCTAAGAAAAGATGTAGTACACTAATACATCAAAGGTATAGGCATCTCAGACTTAGTAGAGAGGGAACTACTTTTTCTATAAAAATACACCAAATACTAATGTTTCAAAGAAGAAGAATTTGGTGGAAGAGCTGTAGAATTGGTAACCTCATTCAGTTCCAGTCGAAGTACAATAGATCTTCAAGGTCACAGTGCACTTATACATGAAACCTATTTAGTCATTCATAGTTATAAGTTAATCAATTAATTAATTAAAAAAAAACTTAGCTTAAGAGAGGACCAATTCGGCAGATTTGTTAAAATTTATAGATGGCCAATGGAAATCTGGAAAAAAGCGCTAGCACCAGAACGCAGAGGGTGTTGTCAGCGCTAGTCTGCGAAACCCGAATAAGCTATTTCGAGTGGCAAATTTCTAAACTCGTACAGGCCACCTCAGCAACCACAAGATTCGCAGCTTCGATGCAACCTTTGAATACAAAAAAGCGTCGGAAAGCCGCCTGAATTTTGGGAGGTGACCGAGGTAATCATATGAAAGCTGCAATATCCTTTGTCAACATAAGTTGACAAACCAAATTTCAAACAAATGCAGGGGTTATACATAAGCACAGGTAGAAGCCAATTATAGCACCATACGAAGGAAACGTAACCAAAGTTCAAGTGGCCAGCTATATCTGGCAAGAAAAGCTAAAGAACAGTGAAGAAAGAAAAGACGAAAACCGAGAAAGATGGCGTGCAGGTGTTGTTGATGGTCTATGCTTTACGATGAATCCTAATATCTAATTAGCAAGCAAGAATCGTACAAGTGAAGTCAACGGATGCTTTAGACTCCATGGTTTCGTCCCTTCGAAGGTAGGTTTCCTAAAGGGGTTTCCAGATATCAGGCAAATGTTTTAGAGTATAACGAAAATTTCGCTCATTTGATTTGGACGAAGTAGAGCAAGCTATATCTAAAAAAAAAAATTAAACTGGATCACGGCTTTGTCCTCTTTTAAGAGAAGGTCGGCTTTTCGCAGGTTAAGTCGTAGTTGAATTTTAAACTCCAATAATGTTCCTATTTATGATTTTTTTGTAGAAATTGGAACCTCTGATTAGATTTTATCACGCAGTAACCCATCAAAATAAATTTCCAGCTAAATAAGTTTTTTTTTTCAAAAGTACCTTGTTACACTATAAAGAATCTGAATCAAAAATTCCTTTATTAATTAAGTGGATCAAAACATCAAAACTAAGGTAACAATTTTTTTTCAAAGTAATTTTTTTCTGACGTCCCCCTTAGAACTAAGAGATACCAAAATTGACAAAAAAGTCAGTTCCATTTATTTTTTAAGTTCACCCAATATTTCACTCAAACAAGCACTCAATTTCTACTCCAAGAACATATTAAGAAAACAAAACCTCAAATCCACTCTTATACTTTCTCCATTTGCATATCCAACAATGCAAAGCAAACTAAAGTGCATTTCTCGGTGTTAATTTACTGTGAAGATGTGTCACGTAAGTCGTGAAACAACGCTCTAACAACACCCCCCCCCCCCCCTTCACCGTCTCACACAATGCAACAGCACGCGAGGATACAAAATTAAAAAAAAAAACACTTACACCATGTTCCTGCCGCTTGAAAGCCCAACAATAATAACACGGCCATATAGTGGCGGTGTTAGGTACCTAATTGTGGAGGCATTTACGGCAGAGGCAACGTGACATCGTATACTTGATCCTAAAACCTAATATTTTCCTAACTTCCCCCCGCCACTCCAGGTTCCATCTAACTTTTTTTCCGTAATGCATTCTCACTTTCGTAGCTCGCTTTTCACCTGTAAGTTTCTTCTTTCTTCGTGCATCTTGTTGTTGTTAATGCACCTGTAGTCGTGACGCTTGGCCATAGATGATTCCCCATGCCCATTCCGATCCTTAACCCGACCCACATCGTGTGGGAAAACAATTTGTTTTGGGTTATTACTCTCGTAGTTGTCGTGCATTGTGGTCTGGTGTATCCTTCTGTGGGATGAGGAGGCAACTTCGATGAAAAAAACCTTCGAAAATAAAAGCCTTTACACAATATGTAGGCGGATCGGATGTGTGTCAAGCTTCTACTTGTGAGTCGTTGTTTTCGTATGCCCGGACAGGTAAGGATTAACGGTATATCGATTGACAAGACGAATGAATGCACACGTACAAAAGCGGCAGGACGAAAAAACAAGCATTTGTATATAGTTAACAACCAAACTACAGTATTGTCCTTTTCAGGAGCCGGCATCGCAACAACAACATCCTCCATTTGGTTATATTCCACTGGGGATGATGATGGCTGGAAGTCGTCTCCGTTTTGTTGGCAAGTTTCGGCGAGGGTCGTCATTAGAAATTGTCCTAATTCACTCAGGAGGATTGCTGCATATGCATTAATTAGCATGTCGAAGGATGTTTCTTATCCATATGGACTGGACCGTAGCGGACCGGTTGATGTGCACTGGCACAGTGGCACATACATATGCATGCCCCCAAGTAGGTGCTTGTTGGTAGCAAGGGAATAGAGCAGGTCCAAAGGTTAAAGTTTACTCTGGGCTTTTCTGTGTAGCATTTCAGGTGGACCTAATGTAGTTTGTGGGATTTATTATCCGATTGTGGGTACGGGACGGCTGAATATTTACCTCAAGCAATTGCACACAGAAGTTGTAATTTACAAAAAGAATATTTCATTTGCCTTGCAATATGCAAATTGAATTGATGGTTGGTTGGTTAGAGTTAGAGAAAGGGAGTCCACGTGTAAAGTCCTTGCTGGCGCCAGCTTTACATGCTGTGTGGTTGCACAAACTTTAGTGGCCCCAGAGAAGGGAGGAGGGTGGTCATGTGCACATGTATGTACATATTGAGAGGATGTAATAATTTGTATGCTTCGATTGTTGTAGGTTTTGAGAATTAAACAAAAAAAAATTCCATTGCATAGTTTCAGGCAGTTTATTTTATGTTCTCGGAATTACAGGCGATGTTTTCATGAAAATCGGTCCGAAAATACAAGAAAGTATAAATAGATAAGGAGTACTGAGTATTATATTGAAATTTATATTTCAAGTTGAAAGGGTACACGAAAAACAAGTTTATTTGTTATAAAGTTTAAAAAAAAGAAAGAATTATGATGTTTTTTATGAAAAAGGGCCCGGGAAATATAATATTTGTAAAAAAAAACAATCAAAAGGAGTGTTTGGAGTGTGAATACAAAAAGAGATTTTATAGTATAAATCAGGTCATGTAAAAGTTTAGTCCAAAGCATACAAAAGTTTGAAAACAATATACTCGAGGTGAAGATTTTCAACGTGACTACAGAGTAAAGAAAACTATTTTAGGATTAGAAACCTTACCGTCTCAATTTCATTATTTCAAATAATGAGGTGGGACAGGCTAAGCTAGTATTGACCCTTTAGAGAAAAAATAATAGAAAACCCTTGCAACAAAAAAGGAAGAACGGGTGGGTGTCCCAAAAAAAAACTCCTAAAGTATTACTTTACTTTCTATTAATATTTCTATATTTTGAAATATCAGAACAAGCAGGTTCAATAGCTCGTGATATACGAGCAGCGTACGAAACCTTGCTTCAACTGCAGCAAATTTACTACGCGACGGACGCATTTCTCAATTAATAGAGTTCTGATTTCTTTTATTGAAACGTAGTTTATCATTCGTCCAAAGTATAATATTATTTATTAAATTACTTATGAATTTAAAAACGATGTCGGCCAGAGGGTTACAATCAATAATGGAGACCGTTATAAAGCCATGATCAATGACTTTTCCGTTCCTTTATTGAATCACCTGGATGTGGGGGAGCTATGGTTTCAATAACACGTCGTTTTGTGAGCGCATAATTTTGCGTTTTGGAACTGTGAATTAGACTCCAAAATCGTGTGATTTAACAAGGATTAATTTTTTTTCTGTGGAGTATTATGAAGTCGTTAGTCTACACCAATAAGCCAGAGAGGATTGACGACTTGGAAAACAACATTCGGCGCGGTATTGCCGATATTGATATACGACTCCAAATGCTGCAGAGTGATCTAAAATTATACCTCAATATTGGACTATATCCGAACCAGCCGTGGTGCCCATATGCCAGAAATCATATTCAAATAAAAATGGAAAAAAATATCTTTCAGATAAAGTCAATTTTATGACCACTAATCATTCTATATAAAAACTATAGAACTATAGTACTACCATCAGGCAGCATCTAGTTTAGCGAGATACTGCCGTAATAGCGCTGCAGTAGTTCTTGATATGCATTTGTATGGGTTTTGGAGAGTATAAAGAAATATAGTGATGAAAGAGTAGGTTGTATGTTATATTTTCAGAAACGTATGAGTTAGAATGATTACAAGCATTTGCAGGAATAATGAATAATAGTACGAGTGAAAGGTTCAAAAAGTGACTCTAGACCATATGGTATGGCAGAGTAAGGGAAACAATAATTAGTGTATTTCCCTTTGATTTGTTTTCTGTATTTTCTGTATTTCATATACCAACATCAACTACCAATGTTGCCATATTCGGATTCGAGTGCTAAAAAGTTGGTACTATGTTGTTGGTACAATAGTATTTTGGTACTAGATTTGTTGTGCTTAGTACTAGAATTTAGTACTATCGTAGTTTTGGTACTATATTTAGTACTAGATTTAGTACTTAGTAGTAGATTTAGTACTATATTTAGTAGTTGGTAGTAGATTTAGTACTAGATATTTGACGTGATAAGTGAAGATACTCTAACATAGGTACAAATATCTGCAAACAATGTGTTTTATTTGTAAAATAAGTAACTAGGTAGGCACTTGATATTTGATATTTGATATTTTGTACACAAAAAAACCAAACCAAATATCAAATTTCAACAAAAATCGTTAAAAAGGTAAATTTCATCCTGTTGCCGTATCTATAAAAAACGTACCCAAAAACAGTGTATTTTCAAGGCAGAAATGAGAACTCTTCACATACCTGTTTAAATTTCTATCTTCCATTCTCTCATTATCAGAAAATAACAAAGAAATAACACAAAAAAGACTTTATAATTAGCTTCCCTCTAACTGCTAACACTTTATATACATCTTTCCCGTTCTGTCAATTTCTTACGTTGCATATGTGTTGAATTCATCTCCCCGACTAAAAGTCTACACTGAGAAAAAGCTAGATGGCGCTAGGTGAAATACCCATCTTGATAGTACTATAGATTCTATATACAATGCACTAATGTCAAACGAGAAATATTTGTTGTCTATCATTGCTTTCTCAGATTTAGAAGCATTGATTGGCAGGACCCCTCTTCGGCAACTTAGTCTCTCTATAAGATCCTCATAATCATTTTTACTTGCGATTTAGCTACTAAAATGCAAGTTAGGATTCGTGCAAAAAAAAATCTTCAGCCTAAACGGATGGGCCGATTTGCTTCAAACTTGGTATTTAGTATTCATTAGGTAGTATATCGGGGGGTGTTTTTCATTTTTGCTCTAGGTCGAAAAATAACGGCACCTGCCATACAAGTTTTAACAAAATGTTTGATTTTCTCAAAAACGGCTATAACGATTTTGATAAAACTTTCAGTGTGCTATTTTTTTACAACAGTACATATTTCAGTTAGAACGATTTTTTTGAAATTTGTTCTATAACGGTTCCTCTCATATAACCGGTTTTTTTTTTAATGCGGTTTTATCGTAAACTATTATCCCGATTTCAATAAAATTTTGCACACAGGAAGTCATTTATAATTCAATTAATATTGCATTTCAAAATTTTCAAAAACTTTTTTTTTGATTTTTTTAAAATTTTCTTTAAAAAAAATGGTTTTTGAAATATTTTGAAAATGGTTGATTTTTTTAAAATAATTTTCCCAGATGAAAACTACAGATTTCCTTATAATGACATACTAGAAAAAAAAATTTAAATATTTTTTCGAAGTTTTTCAAAACAAAAACGAATTAAAAAAAAAAACTAGTCGAACGATTTTCAATATTTTTTTTCCTCGATAGACATAAAATCCTCATAATCATTTTTTTTAAGTGCTTGAGGTTAAAAAAAAAGAACTCTGCTGTCCGCTTATGAAATTGGAACCAGCTATTTTATTTACCGTTAAAGCTGGGTGGTAAGGGATGTTCGAGGCACAGGTCAATTTAAAATTCTTCCAACCACTACTAAAAGAAGATTTTTTTTTAAATAAATTATTATATCGAAGTTTCTTTGACAAATCCTTCAGAACTAGTAGATTCACAAGATATTATTAATGCAATTATTGTGTCTTATATTTATCATACCTATACATAATGTATACAAATTTGGTAACTTACTCTTAAACTCTATGGTTTGTTTCAAATATCAAAATGCTTACCTGAAAACAAAAGAAAAAATATTATTAGTTAATTTTATTTTAAAAAAAAATTAGTATTATGTAAATGCATTTCCTAAAAACTATTTTTATTCAAAAAAATATCATCGACTAAAAGAAATATTGCAACAAACTAAACAAAAAAGTTAAAGTTCAAAGTGGCATAAGACCCTTAACCCGCAGCACCCTAGAGGGAGCACAACCAATAAAATGCCCGAACTAGAAGAAGGAAGTCTCATTGCACCATGTGTTTCCTTGTCGAACAAAACGAAAGAACACCCAAGAAACTGAAAAAACTTAAAAAAATGTCACAAAACTAGAAATAGCAAGAAAAAAAGTTAAAAAAAAAAATAACTTTTGAATTCAACTCAGCTGGAACATTGCAAGAGCAAACTGATTCTTATATTCGCCATGTCCTTCCAAGAAGACTTTTTTTGGCTTTTTTCCCTTATTCCTTGAAAATATTTTTTTTTCGTTGGTACTAGTTTCTCTGTTCAATTCACAGTTCACAAAGCGTGACATTTGTCGTTTTAGAAATTCAAAAAAAAAAAATTATATGAAAACATATTAAACGTATATATGTATAAGTTCACGGAATCAGGACGAATAAAGTTTTTCCATTAACATTTGATTATACGCTTGATTCGAAGTTCTAGTATGTGTTAGTATTGCAATCGACATTCTTAGTAAAAAAAAAAAAGAAGGAATTTCAGGAGAATGTGTGGGAAGGACTTTTCTTATCAAATGCAAAAATTATAATTTTCTAACACCGCGTAGGAGATCAAGTGCTCTCCGTACAGTGTGCCAAAAGTTTAAATAACGGCATATTTTTTTTTTTAATTTAAACATCCCTGCTTTGAGGTTGTTGATTATAGAAGGTAAAAAAAATGTCTGTGTTTAAATAAGTTAAGATATGTTGATCCTCAGGGATCAAATTTTTATTCACGAAAACATGAATATTGAGAATTCGTATTTCGATAAGTGTATTCAATAACATGGCTTAATCTTTTTTAAATATTATACTCTTAAAGCCCTAGCATTCAGGCGGCACGCGGCAGCGGCAGAAGCATCTAGATAGGACTGTGGGATCAACGGTAAAGGCTTAATTTAATTAGTGAAAACTTATGTGAAAGATTATGTCCTTAATCTAGCTCTACGTTGTTTGGAGTCCTGGTCCTTTTCTTCTTATCAAGAAAGTTGACGCTACAATGTTCGTTTCAGATCTGTCCTCTCTAATCCGTTGTTAGCTACAATGGGGGGACCTCCAAGGCAGCCATTTAGGTCCGCACCCTTTTATTCTTACAATGAACGATATTGAAATTGTCATAAACAATTCCCACATCTTACTCTACGCTTATAATACCAAGACTCGTCTCTCATTCAATTGGATCTCGATTGTTTCTCAGTCTGGTGCCTCAAAAACTTTTTGGAACTAATTATTTCCAAATGCCAATCAATTATTTTTCACGTATCTACCATCTCAATACTCAACCAATATCTAAAGTGAATTCGAATCAAAACCATTTTACCTGACCGACTACTCAACTTCTTAGTACATATCACTACACCATTTGGCTTTAAGAAAGGTTGGTCCAAAGAATTTTCCGACCCCTACATCACCCGATCCCTGTACATAACCTTTGTACGCCCGCTACTTGAATACGCCTGCCAAAAATGATACCCATATCAGCTGATTCACATGTCGAGAATTGAAAGCATTCAACGTCGTTTCCTTAGCTTTGCCCTTGGCGTTCTGCTCTGGAATGATCCATTTATCTTGCCCCTTTTCAAAATCGCCTTTAACTTATAAACCTGAAAACGCATAGAAATAGCCGGGATTCTCTTTATTGATCGACTCATTTCTTCGGGAAACTCTTTACAACTCTACCTTCTATAGTACAAAACTTTGTTATTTAAGAAATCCACGCTTGCCTCTTCTACTATACATCTCATGACTTTAACATACCTTCATTAATTCGGATGAAATTAACTATTAACTATTTCGAATTCGTCTTCGGAATCATTCTCCCAGTTTATCATTAAGTTAATTTAAGATATGAAGCTTGTATTAAGCCAAATAAATAAGGTCATTGAACCCCCCTTCACGCTGAAAAAATATCTTGTTTAATAACCACACTAACAAGATTGTTAGTAAACCTAGCTTTGAACCTACAATGCGGTAAGGTTATTTTTTAGCCGCACCAAACAAATGTTGAACGCTCAGCCTATTTCGGTTTATCCCTTCGAATTGAAGCTTTAAATCAAATGTGCATTCATTCCTTCTTTCTTATTTCTGAATATGTTTTTTGCTAAATTATATTTACAAAGAATTTTTTTTTCTAAAAAAGGATCAAACTCCCGATTTTCTTTCCAAAATCATAAAACGCATCTGCCAAGTGTGCTTTTAATAGATTATGTGAAATAAAAGTTTTGTACTTTGACATTTTTTAAAATTTTGATTCAAACCGATGAAATAAACGTTTAAAGTAAATAGTGGAGGACTAGTTTTTCTCCCTTGTGGCACACGGTATGTTTTAAAACATGTCTTTAATAAATGACCAATTCCGTATTCTTCTCCCGATTTTCTGTCTCAAATAGTATTCAAAAATCCATTAAAATGTTTCATTCTAACAGAAAATCCAAAACTTTAATCAAAAAGTAAAGAAGCAATGATTTTCCCTTGTGGCAAACCGTTTTTATGTCAAATTACTTTAATCTGAATTGAAAACTTACCAGAGCGCAATACATTTGTAATAATTTAATGCTTCATAAATAGAACAAAAAAAAAGCTAAATACGATTTCAGCTATTCGAAGTCTTTCGAAAAAATGCAACACACTTCGAAAACTTTGGTCGTTTTATCACGCCTCTATGCTGGCTTCAAACTTTCAAAATTATGTTTAAAGTACTTAAAATTAAAGTAAAACCCTTATGAAACACCACATTTTCCAAACTCATTTTCATTTCCACCACCCTTATCCATCTCAATTTCTGAGGTTAACAGAACTATTAAGTAATTGGATAACTCTCCTATGGCCTTTATCTCTGATGTCATTCAAAACTCCCATAAAGACAAAAAAAAAAGAAGCATTTCAAAATTTTACGAAACTTTTCCCAAAAACAGATTATTAAAAACAAAACTCCACACAAACGAAAAACGTGTTGTATGGAAAAATGCAAATTGCACATAAAACCGCTACAAAACAACAATCCATCCACACACAATAAACTAAAAAGGACAACCATAGAGGGATAGACCCATAGAGAGGAATAAGAACAGAACAATGGCAGCACAAAGGAGCAACAGTTCATTCGACTAACAGAGGGAGCCAGGGCGCATATAAAATAAGAAAGTAAATTCGCTTAAGTGTAGTATCTAAATTGCAAATGGCGACCAGGGAGCACGAGAAACATGCTGTATAAGGGAATGATGTACAAACACACACACAAACATGTGTTAGAGGGATTGGGTCCTTAGACGTGGAATGTATGAGGATATTCCATCATTAATCCTCTTGTGTGTTATAGGATTCTGAACAAATGGACCTTTCTCTATACATACACCATACACCTATTTATCTGTCTTCTACCTTCCTGAACCAACAAATTCTAATGAGATAAGACATTCATACACTCAAAAAACACATACACTTGGGTGGATATTGTATAAGCTTCACAATAAAATATAAATTCTCTGGCAAAAAAGGATTTCGTGTGCATAATCAGGAGTTGGTCGCGAACACTAACCAACCTGCAAAGCTGCTGTATGGCTAGTTCTAGGAACGCATCAACAGTCTTGCACACAAGTTGGGGTACGGTTTAATATTATTTAAGGTTTTGATTTTCAGGTCGATTTTTACAATATTGTAGGTTGTGTTGCTATCAACAGCTGAAATTGCCTTTAATTTTGCTTGAAGTCTGTCATACAGTGCAGCAGATAATTCAGCAAACGTCATTTATTAACAACTAACATCAGTGCCATCTGCTGGCTCAACTTATAAACCATTAAGATACTGTCGCGTGACTTTCAGATTCTTCATCCGATTCAACTGCGAAATAAGTAACTTATAAAGCCACCCAGGTGTCCGCCATATGTCGATAAAATAGTAATACATATATATATTCGTTGAGTCGATACGGTAGTGTATGTGTAAATGATTGTTAATTTAAAATTTGAACTGGCAAAGGGAATAGATCAAGTTTCAAAGGAGAATCAAATTTGGTTGCCTAAGCTGTCAAACGACCATCTCTCGAAGTTAATTGATAAGGTAGTTTTTTGAGTAAGGTGACTATTCAATAGGGCGTGTTTTTTATAAAGGTGCCGACACATTATTAACATTAATAATATTCAAGGAAAAACGTCCCATTTTTATAATCATAGAGACTATAAAGCAAGTTTAGGATTCGTGAATATAATAAAAGGCACGACTGGGTCGCACGTACTTGCTCTTATGTGCTAATCCTTTTTAAGTGCAGGCGTCTTTTTGACAAAGATTTTATTTTAATATTTTTTGTATGACGTTCAACTTCCTTAGAATCGTTTTGGGGTGAAGCTCGAACGAACATGCGTCACGACAAAGGGATAAACACATAAATATATAGGATTGTTAGCTTTTGCAGTTTTTTAGTGTAGTATTATCTTTCCACTTGCTGCTTACTGTTTATAATATAATTTACTAATAGAAAGATACAAAGGACTTTTTTCAGTTAAATTTTCATTTTGGTATGGAAAAATTTGAACATCTGGCATAAAGATTCGTCGGAATCAGCAGTATGGCAATAATGCTAGGTAAAGGGACCTTTATACGTCCCAATATGGGACCAATGGAATTTATAAAGGATTTAGGTACCTATAATAAGGTTGGAAGGAAGGTAGGTACTAAAATTAAGATACGTGTTCCAACTACTGTTAAGCCAGTAGGTATAGAGACAATATTAAAAGTTAACACAGTGGTTTTGTTTATCTATAGGAAGGTGTAAACTTTTGTTTTCTCGATTGAAATTTTTGCATTCAGTAGTAATCGAATAGTTTTTTTTATTTGTTAGTTGTTTTTGTGTGTTTATCAAAGGCTTCCTTATTTATTCTGTGCTTTTATGATGATGAAAAATACTTTAAAATACGTAAGTATGTATGTAATGTAGGTTGTCACTTTCTTTTATTTGACTAATGGCTTGGCTAGGGCTTAGCCGAGCAATATGAAATAAAATGTTGGGGAAAAAAATGTATGAATTTAAAAAAACACTACTCATAACGTTTTTTGGAAAAAATGTTGTAAGCCATCTTATTTCTTTTGCTGTTTTCTATTTTATGAATTTTTCATTTCAAAATCGTTCGACCAGTTTTTTTCAAAAAAATGTTTTTTTTGAAAAACTTTTCGAAAACATATTTTAAAATTTTTTTTAGTATGTCAATTTTAAGACATCTATAGTTTATACCAGGAGAAAAATTTAAAAAAAAAATCTATAGATCCGTTTTCAAATTATTCAAAAAACAAAATATTTAAAAAAAAAAATTATTAAAATTTAAAAAAAAAATGTTTTTGAAAATTTTGATAAGCAATATTATTTAAATCATAAAACACTACATATTTTGAAAATTTCATCAAAATCCGTCAATTAGTTAACGAGAAAGTCTGATTTTTAAAAACCGGTCATATGGGAGGTACCGTTATAAGACTTTTTCTGAAAAATCCATTAAAATTAAAAGATCGATTTTGCACAGAAAACATCATTCTGAAAGTTTAATCAAAATCGTAGGAGCCGTTTTCGAGAAAAATAAGTTTTTTAATAAAAGTTATATGGCAGGTACCGTTAGTTTTGGAGCTAGAATGCCAATTCCAAAAACTGTCGGGTAGAGCACTCTAAAAATACTATATACCAAGTTTGAATCAAATCGGCCCAACCGTTTAGGCTGTAGATATCGATACGGACAGACAGACAGACAGACAGACAGACAGACAGACGGACGGAATTTCCGGACCCACTTTTTTTGACTTCTCTATCATCGTAATATCATGTTTGATTGTTAGAATTTTTTTTTTTTTTACGAATGCATAACTTGCCTTATAGTCCCTATAATCGCAAGTAAAAAAAATAAGATAACAATGCAACATGACATTACGAAATTGAAATTTTTATTTTTAGGCCTAAAAATAACGGTACCTGCCATATGACCGTTTAAAAAAGCTCATTTTTCTTGAAAACGGCTTCAAAATTTTTTTTTTTTTTTTTCAATTCATTTCAATTTTTTATTAGTTCAAACGTTACATTCATTTACAGTAAATTATTTTATAATTTAAGAGTTATAGAAATTTATTCTTTACACCTATAATATTTTGCATGTGGGTATGACAAAATTTGATTTAAATTTTTTTTTTTTTAAACGGCTTTAACAAGTTTGATGAAATTTTTTCAGATTTTTTTGTTGGTATTGGCTATTATTTGATTAGAACAAAATTTACGGGAAAAGTCTATTAATGCATATCAAATTTTTGAATATCTTCATTTTTCTAATTAAATTAATTTAATTTTTTTTTTTTGAAAAATCAATATTTTAAAAACTAATAAAAAACTTATTTTAAATTTTATAATCACATGTATATTAATAACTAAAAAACTGTATACCAAAATTTCGAAAAAAAAATTCAAAAAAATAAAAATAAAAAACTGCATTTTATCAAAACCGGTCCTACAATTTTCGAAAGTCATTTTTCATAAATTCCTTGTTATATAAGACGTGTGAATTCATTTTTACTAAAAACCGTTAAGTATTGTGGTTTTTTATACTTTTTATAAGTTCAAACAGTGTTATTTTCAACGTAAATGTTACTGCGTGCGACCCAATCAGTCGTGCCTATCTTTCTTATAATCGACGCCCAGGGTTACTATACCGTTATCATGAAAAAACGCAGTACGAGCGTGTATGGAATTTGGATAGAAGATAAAAAGTGGTATCGATGGACTTTGGTTTTGAAATACCAGTAAATCGTAATTAATGAAGGGAACATTCAAGCAGAGTAAAGCGTTGTACATTCGTGCAGTGCGACTAAGGAATTAGTATCCATATTTAACATTGCGTCCGAAATTCGCGTCAAGATTAAATTGATGGGCATTTCTATGGATGTAAGTATTAAAATATAAAACTTTTTTAAGGGGAAAAATGCATCTGGCTATTTCGCGGTTTTTAAAAAAATTGATATATGTATAAGGAAGAGAAAGGAAACATTCATTTAAAATAATAGTGGCTAGCATTATTTTGAATGATCTCTTCTGGACTCCATCTAAGAAACGCAAGTGAGTATGATGAGCACCTGCTCAGAAATGAGAAGTATACTCAAGCTTTAAACAAATGTAGGTCTATGTATACGTATATGGCGTATATGTATACGTTACACAGAATGTGGTGTATGATACACATACATAACAAGGTAGCAAAGCTATGTTCGTTTTCCTTGAATCAAGTGGCCTTCATGGATACTGGCATGAGGGGGTAGCATTGAGTTTTTGAAGCCATTGAACAATGGTGGCAAGATCAAAATTTAATGGTTTAATGTTTTTGTCTCCATGTTGTCATCAGTTGATAGAAGAATGGAATAAAATTGAAAAAAACAAATATTTTATTTTAATTGAATATTTTAAATAATTTTAAAGATTTTAAAATAAATAACAACATTGTTTTTATAATTTTTTTTTTATAATTTAATTCCATTCATCAATTAGAATTTAATGAGCTTATCATATGCTTCTCTTGCAGTTCTCGAAGAACAGGGTTGTCAGTCTGCAATCGAATGTGAGAAGCTGAGGTTTCTATCGTGGATTGGACGTCTTAGACAAAAGATCGTCGGTAAGAAAAGAGGAAGAGAGTCGGAAACCGATCGGACCCTTGGTGCACACCAGTATTTATTTTTTTTTTTGACCATCAGACTGTAAACCGTCCAAGAACAACGCGAATGAAACTGTCTGAAATATAATTTTTAATCCAGCGGGGGAGGGACACATTTTTAATAAGGTAATAAGGTACCAAATTCTCTCTCTCTCTTTTTGGTTATATCTGGACAAATGTTGTTGTCCATGTGGTCGGAAGAGTATAACTGAAAAAGCTTGCACAGTGGCTTTGCCAGTGTAGAAGAACGCCTCTTCAGAACAAAAGCCCGGATACTATCTGGACCATGTCGAAATCTCCAAAAATTACACCACTTTAAAGGTGAGGAAGAAGATTGGTCCCATAGATCTCAAGTACGGAATGGTCCCTCCTGACACTGCGTTGAAATCGAGGACGAAGAAGAATTTCATATTCTTACTATATTTGGGACTTTTTATTATTGTTTGGTCCATCAAATATGGGAGTTACAGGCCTTGTGCACTTGTGAACTTTTTCCGGTTTTACTAAGTGGGGTTGGGCTTACAGCTTAAATTAAACCATTAATTTACTTGAGGTCTGATGCTTTTGACTCTATTTCGGATAAAAGTTCTCATTCCGGAGAAGGTCCATATTTATATCATGCACAGGAGTCTAGAAGTGACCAGTTAAATATCGTAAAGAATTGAGAATATCGTAAGATATTGAGACTATACCAATTGGGTTTCCTATACTGCAAAACCCAATGGTCAACAATGGTCAGTAATGCCTAGAAGTTATAGCTCATTATATACACCATTATACTTATCAGGATGAGATGTAGGAATAAATTCATCGGTGTATTGGAAATGACCAACAAACTGATTCAAGTTGCTTAACTGTGCGAAAATCTCGGTATACCTTCCTTCGGGTTCGTGTGGTGTCAGGCCAGAATTTTATACATCGAAATGACCCGTAATATCTATTTCATTTCTTTGTTTAGAGTTCGACTGCGCATCCAATTCGAAGTCGAATTACTATCAAGATTCAGACATGGTATTTTCCTTCTCGACCCCACTGTACTTCTATTATTCAATGCCATTTTAATCTCCGAAACATCGACTTCGGTTTTATATAATTTCCCAGAGCTGTTTCTGCGGTTGCTGATGTCTCTGACATGGCTTTGGTTTTTTGGTTTTAAAATTCACGAATTTAACCGTTTCGTTGTATTTCATTTTTTGTGGCCGAAAAACCAAAGCAACGGCATTTGGGAACCATCTTACTGCAGGTGTGTGCATAGCAAATGACATATTCCTAGAAAATTAATGCAGACTTTTCCAGCAGCGTAGTCCTTTTCACTGTCGTCTTCCACAAAGACAGTAGCTCATTTGGCTAATTTAACTACTCTGCAAAGTAAATTGTTCTACGCGAGATAGTTTTTGTCGTTTTAATTTCAAAAAAGTCCTGCCCATCCTTTATTTTCGTTGGAAGTGGCTTGTCATGATGCTACGCTTCTGCTCTGCCCCTGCTGCTGTTACTGCGCTGATAATTTTATCCTTTTTCGCTTCTAGTTTAGCAAAGTTGTTTCGGTCCTTTTTTTTTGTCATGTGTTACATATATTTTTCTTGTAATGTTAAGGATTATTTTGTTACACGCGGAACACGAGTAACTGTGTATACTGCATTGTTCCATCAGCATCAGCAACTGGCATATCCTGTACAAAAGGTGTGTGTGCACATTGGAGTGGATCAAAATATGTTACCACTCCCATTGTTAGCCGGATGTTGCTGCTGAAATGGCATACAGCATCATCTTAGTAAAAAAGTATTTTTTTGTTGTTGTTGTTATTGAGTTGTGTTGTTTTTTAACTTTATTCTGACCTTTTTATGTCAAAATATAAAAATAAAAAAGAAATACTTAAAAGAATATGTTTGTAAGAACCAACGAGCAGATGCCATCATAAGTATAGAAACGCAAAAGGATACGTTGCACTGCATTGTATATTTTGTACTCATTTTTCCTGTGGGACTAAACGTGGGCGGGTGGGTGGTGTAGGCGGTGGGGTACACAACATACACTGATGTACTGTGAAACCCTAAAGAAGAATAGAAGAGCACGGGGTAACACTTTGGACTAACTGACTGGGTTAAGTACTTTTGAATGTGCTTGATGTATTACACAAAAGCTATTTGGCATTATGTGTTTGTGTGCGAGAGAGAGAGAGAGAGAGAGAGAGAGAGAGAGAGAGAGAGAGAGAGAGAGAGAGAACGGACGAGGAAGTAGGCGGTAGGTGTTGGGTGGCGGATATGGTGGGCGTGGTGTCACGGCTAAGTGGTGCTCATTTTTGTAACTTTACTTTGAGTAGGGCATATCTTGTTTTTTTTTTTTTTTTTTTTTTTTTGATCTCAAAAAATGAAAAGAGTTCGCAGCTTGAATCTTAAACTGCTTAATGTCATATTGGCGTCTCCAGAAAAAGGGGTTTCCATGTTTTTCCTTGTTCTCTAAGCGGATACAGTGAACGCAAAGTGTGTCCTCATTAATGTGGAAAATAAAGGATGGCAGACCATGTTTGCTAGGGAGGAAATATGTTCAAGTATATATATATATTTTAGACAAGCTTTGAAGTTTTTTTTTTAGTTTGATAACTACAACAGACGATGTTAGATTTATGTCAAATATTAAAGAAAAACATGAAAACTGTACGTTAATGAAGAAAAGCTTCTTTAAGTCTTTGGGGTTTTGTAAAATGTATTGTGTGTTGGTTTGGTAATTTTATTTGATGTTTTACGTAATTCCGCTTTTGAAGTTGACATGAGCTCGACTATTGACTGTGGGGCTAAATGAACATCAAATAATTTTTTTAGTTAACAAAATACTTAGTTTTTAAGCCAATTTATTTCAAAAGGATTATAAGTACACTTAACATGCGTTCTTTTCTGAATATCTTTTCAATATCATTAGCCAATGTGCGAAAAACACTGAATGATTTAAAGTTTTCAATAATCCTATGATGCGGCTAAAGAAATAATATTTCTGTGGGTATGAATACGTGGCAAATAAAATTTAAGCGTTAAACTAAACTTTACTGCCATTTAGATGTCATTTGGTTTTAGACAACAAATCTGAAGGCGTCATAGGATTGAACACAATCAACCAAGATTGACTGCTTTTTGTGGTTGCATTAATCAAATTAAAAATTGTTTCCAAGGAGAATCTTTTCATAGCCTTTTTTCCAGAAATTTCCGGAAATCTAGCCACATTTTCTATACACAACCCGATTTAGGCCATAAAATGTGCTATCTAGATAGATCTGATGCACTCTGACTGATAGCTATCGCCAACGCTTCTTTTCCGCAATTCTACAGTTTGCAATTTTGGATCTGCCAGAGTTGGCTTACAGGTTTGATCCATCATAGGTCAAAGGTTTGCACTGAGCTTGGTTTGGTTCATTTACAAAATTATATAAATTACGGCCAAACCAGTTTGAGCACTTGCTTGTGGATAAGCAGTTTGGTAAGATTTGATTTTTTTCAATCAGCTTATTTCTCGTAACTCTTTATTGAGTTATTTCGTTTTTTGGTGATGTGTGAGTCTTGCATTTTAAGCTTAGCGCCAAGAGTCGTGGATAGATAGCTTGCATCATAAGACGCATTAATACTTTTGCTCAGTGATGAAATATGCTCGTAGCGGTTTACTTAAAATATGTTTAAAAATTTAAGTCAAAGTCCGTTACCGTTATGATTTTCACAAGCAATTTTCTAGTTTTCAAAGTAGTGATATACCTAGTTGGCCACAAGAAACGAATGTTCTGATAGATAGACTTGGTCAACAACTTGATTGAGGTGGTTGTTCCAGCTTAAGATAAATTCCGAATTTTTTTTATAAAAATACATATTCAACTTGTGCGCCATTTTCAAGAAAGCAACACTATAACCTAATAGCTGAGCGATCCTCGTTGATCTGTGAAAACAATCCTCAATCAGACCAAGTGTACTACTTTTTCGTAACTGGAGATCATTAGCCATAGAAAAAGGTAAGGTTTGGTTAGGTGATTGTGGCCACACATTTTGACAAGTTCCTATGTTGAATTTCCGCTTTGGGAAAGAAGGCACGAATAAAGGAAATACAGAATGGCTTCTTCTTCCTCTTCGTTCAATACAACTTCCGCTAAAATCATTTGAGAAGACGCCGAGTATTGTGGCGTGTTTGCATGTAGGGTATAGTGTCTAGTAATGACATCTATCAATGAGCTAATATGAAATCTGCTTAGAGCCAACAAACATTGAGAACCTTTTAGATCCAGTTCTGGCCAGATCTGCTTGGTCGCTTGGCAGATATTGATACAAGTAAATATGGTCATGGGTATACCAATATTTACCCTGTTAGGCGTGATTAATGTTGTAGCTCTTTTTCTGGTGAGTTCTTCGGTTTTACAGCTTTTGTTATGTGTGACTGCAGTTCAGGGTTGTTACAGAGTTTATGGAAACAGAGCCTAGTGATTTGAGGGCAGCTTAGCTATATTTCATAGACATATTATGTTACTTCTTTAGGTACTCATAACTATTAAGTCCGTAGAGGACACTTAGCGAGGCACAAGACTTCAACTAAGCCTACGCGCCATCGTTTGCGACTTCCGGAAATGTGTTTAACCTCCCTCCAACTCCTGCCTAGTTATGCTGATTCCTCCCTGACTGTTCCGCACTATGTGCTTCTCAGCCGCCCAACTTCCATCTTGTGTTGGCGCATTCCGCGTTTTCCAATTTATAACCACTTTCACCATCGCATAATAGAGTCAATAGGTTCCACACCGGTTCTCCTGCGGAGATCTTCGTACGATATTTGATTGAGCCAGAAAATCCTAAGAATGTTTCTATTAACGAACGTTTGCAGCTTCCTCGTGACAGCTGGTGTAACTTTCTAAGTGCTACATCCGTATAGCATAACGGATTCAAAATTCGAGCGAGACTGTTTGGCCCTTAAGCTCAGGGAATTATGTATTGTTCGGTTCCGCCATCGGTAGAGATGATACTCGCAAGGTATTAAAAGGTCTGTACTTATTTTTTTTAGTTAAATTTATGCTTTTCTCTCCGCCCTTGTTGTCATGATATCCATAACATGTAAGCATACTTCGTCGGCATGTCAAGGTTGCACGCAGAACATCGGTGATAAGCAATAAAAACAGTACTGGCCACAATATAGAGTCTTGTCTGACTCCACTTTGGACTGCATACCTGCGTGTATTCGCAGAATGTCGTTGGCGCCCCTTGCAAAAGCTCAGAGGGAATGCTGTCAAGACTCTTCAGTGTTTGGATTGCAGTACAAGTCTCATCTGCGGTGCGAGTTTGGAAGCTTGTTACTTCGAGGCGCTCAGCAGATATCACACATTATTAACAGTTAATCGTTTTAAAACTGCAGCAAACCGCTTAGCTGTTTCTGCATTTTTTTTTTTCAAAACTTTGGATAAGAAGGAAGGATTATGATTGGAGGAATTCCAGTGTTTTTGCATTTTTGATGTGCTGACAATTGTTTTCCTTTCACAATTTGCGTCTAATCAAAGATATATTTAGATGAGCTTTGGTGGCACGTGTTAGGCAAAGAGTAATATTGAACAAACGGTAATCTCGAAAGTTATTTGATATTTTTGCATTCTTCAATTTTTTGAAAAATTAGTCTCGTTGGTCAATTAAATTGCGTTTTCCTGGCTTAAACCATATTTTGCCGTAAAAAAAAATATTAAAACTTCTCCTTCATAATTTCGTCCGATCATAACTTTTAAAATCTCTCGATAATATCAAACCAAATCGGAAATACCCTGTATAAACCTTTAAAACAATATTCCCATTTGCAAAACTTAAAATATTAAACTTCCCCCAGCAAGTTTACATCGCTTTGGTGAAAGTAAGATTATTGCTCTTGATATCTCCGAGGCATTTGATAGAGTTTGGCATGAAGCTCTCTTATCGAAAATGAGTGCATTTGGGATCGATAATACTCTTGTTCGTTGGATTAGAAGCTATCTTCTGGACCGTTCAATACAAGTTGTATTGGACGGATTCAAGTCTGATTCCCATACAATAAATGCTGGTGTGCCCCAGGGCTCTGTTCTGTCTCCGACTCTTTTCCTCATTTTTATAAATGATCTTCTGTCTGTTACTACTACTAACCCACTTAACTGTTTTGCTGACGACTCTACCCTCAGCTTTTCATATTCGTTCGATAATTTACGTCCTTCGCCTTCGGACGTACAATTGCAACGGTACCGTATGTCAGGCTCATTAAATTCCGATTTACACAGCATTGTCAAATGGGATAATTGTGGAGTTTAATGCTTCGAAAACTCAATGCTGTCTTCTGTGGTTAGAGCTAAATATACCCCTAACGCCATTGTCCATGAATGGCACTTACATCGAAGAAACCGAAGAGCTCTCAGTAATCGGTATGTGTGACAACGACGACCTCCGTTGGAACGACCATATATTTGAGATCGCTAAGAATGCTGCTAAGTGCTTAGGTTTTCCGTATCGGTGTAAGAAGTATTTTTCCCCATCTGATCTGGCTACAATTTATAAAGCGTTTATACGCCCTAAACTCGAGTATAACTCCCACCTCTGGGCAGGTGCTTCGCAAACATCGCTTCAGATGCTTGATAGAATACAAAATAGAGCGTTAAGATTGATAGGAAATAGAACTGCCACTGAATCAATTGCCCCTCTCGAACACCGACGCAATGTTTCATGTCTTTCCTTATTTTATCGTTTCTTTTATAAAAAATGTTCACTTGAAGTAGCCAGCTGCATTCCTCCCCTTAAAAGTTTCTCCCGTAATACTCGTCTCGCAAGGAATGTCCATCAGTTCACCCTTGAGACCAATTTCGGACGTACCGTGAAATATAGGGATTCTTTTTTTAGCCGAACGACACGAATTTTGAATAGTTTACCCGGCGAGATTTTCCCTTGCCATTTTGATCTGCAAACATTCAAGACCAATGTTAATCGACACCTCCTATCTCTCCCCTCCCTATCTTCCTAATGCCCGCGCAGTGTGTTACATTAAAAGGGAAACAAGTAGTCCCTTGTGCGCGCGTTAATTATAAAAAAAAGGTACACATTCGCATCTTAATTAACCACAGAAAAAGATTAAGAGAAACCCACTTCTCCCTACTGCGGTTGCACACTGTTTGAAGCGTCTTTCACCCAAAACTTTTATCTCCAACTTCAAAATAAGGTCGCCCGACAAAAAATTACTCCGAAAACATTGTTTCCAAAGCTGCCGAAAGAAATACTGCATGCGTTTGTTAATTAGCGCCGAGGAAAACATTTCACGCCATCATTCCACCGCCCCGCACCATAGCGTATGCAAGGTTGTGTTGGCAGTTTTGTTGCACAGTTTTGTGGTTTATTATGTAGCAAAGCTGGCATCGTTGGTCGCTTCCCTCTGTCACCATCACCACCAACGAGCAGCAGGTGCGTCTTTGTATTCTGTGGTATTTACCACGTCTATAAGTATCTGTGTTGTGCTGGAAAATTGTCACCTGCATACAAAATAAGTTTGGCGGTAATGTTGTTTGTTTTTCGAGCCCCCCAAGTAGCAGTCACCCAGGCACCATCCCGAACGGCTCGATTTTGCACACAGAATTTCCTCCAACCATATGTGCTTTGTGCGCAAGCTTTTGTAAAGGGCGAGTCTTGATTATGAGCTAAGGTTCCATATAATGATGTGTCGAAGGACTCGGATTCGTGTGACAATATTTACATTTGCCAATTTAAGGAATTAACATGGTACATCTCATGTTCGTTGGAGATATTCCGAGATTTCTTGAAAATAATTTCTTTGATCTGCAGAGTCCCACATCCAGTGGGAACTCTCCTATCTATATATGTATGTGTGTTTTAAATGGAAGACTTATGAAGATTAAAACTGATTAAAACTTAGGTAGGCTGATGCGTCCCACAAAACTTCCCCATGATTGCCATTCCACTCCAACATTAGCGTGTCGTTGGCAAAGCCATTACTGGTTTGTGTTAATTTTAAGTGGCGCCCAACATGAACCCCTTTACTCTAAGCACGTACACGAAAGGTATTCTATTTTTAACTGTATTATAATAATATGCATTAATTTACTGCTGATCTAAAACTGCGAGGGGCAGGGGGTTGTGGAACTCCCTTCATTTTGAAATTAAATGTGCGACGATGTGAATTAATACAGAACTGGTGGGTGATACACTATGGGATACACTCGGTTGTACAAGTTTGCCCACATGGGGCTAACGACAATGAATGTTTATGGGGGAAATATGTAAAACGCGGTATGGTAAAGTTTAGTGTTTTTTGTTGGCTTTTCGTGACAAAAAAAGCACAGCAATACCTCACGCTAATGGTGTTTGTTTTGTTGGAAATAGTTTTTGTTTTAATGATTTTTTTAACTACGCAGGCTGGTGTGGTGTGTCGGAAAAACAAGAAATTGTAGTTTTATCTAGAATTTGCATATTAATTGCGTGCGTTACATTGTTCGAAGATACAGATTAACTACTGATTTCTAGGAATCAAATTACAGAATGACGGCTGTAAAAATTATGATTTTATAGCCATTCCTCCCCTTAAAAGTTTCTCCAGTAATACTCGTTTTGCAAGGAGTGCTCACCAGTTCAACCCTGAGCCCAATTTCGGAAGTTGAAATATAGGGATTCTTGTTTTAGCCGAACAACACGAATCTGGAATAGTTGACCCGGCGAGATTTTATCTTGCCATTCCTGTCCTTCCCCTCCATATCTTCCTAATGCCCGTGTAGTGTGATCTACATTAATATGGAAAAAAAATAATCCCTAGAGCGCGTTTATTATAAAAAAAAAACCGTTTTGACAATATAAAACGTTTAGTTTTTTGTGTAGAACGCCCCACAAAAACTCCCGAACAGCTTGCAGGATTTGTTGAATTTTGTTTGTGAGAATTGCTTTCGAGTTTTAGGTGACGTTGTTTAAAATTGTCCAAATTTAAAATTCAAGAATGAGCCTCGGCATACTTCACAATTCAATAGGAATTTTGGCCCGAATTCTACCGCGAAATAATGGGCGTTTCTCTGTTCAACTGGTCTGCTTTTAATCGACATTTTTATGCATTCTTTTAGATTGAATATTTTGAGATAACAACAAACATGACATTACAATGATAGAGAAACATATTTGGGTTACTGGCATAATTCTGTCGGTCTGTCTGTCTGTTTTTCTGTACGGATGTATTTTGACCTACAGCCTAAACGGCTGGGCCAATCGTTTTCAAATTTTAAACATAAGGTTATTTTTTTGACATTCTATAGAAGAGGTTTTTCAATTTGTTTAGCTCAAATATTAAGAGTACCTGTCATATAACTATAAATTTGTGTACTATTGTAGGTGTGTCATATTTTTATGAAAACTAAATTCAAACTGTGGGCTAAAAGTGGTACCCCCAATAGGACCGGTTTTTTTAATTCTTCAACTTTCTCGAAAACGGGTTATCCGTTTACAATCAAAATTGATATTTAAAAAGATGTAGGTATGTAGGTATCCTTAGTAACTTCGCTTTAAAATATTTTTGGATTTTTTGTTTTTATATTTTTTTTAAATTTTTTTTATTTTTTATTTTTTTTGAAAACCTAATATTTTGAAAACGGTAAAGTGAATGTTTTTTAAATTTTGTTTTAAAATGTATATTATTTCTGTGCTTAAATTTGCATTCTGGGTTTTTTTTTGAAAAAACCGTTTAAAAACCGTTCCTAAAATTTTGAAAAAAAAAATCACACTTTTTCAAATTGGATTAGGTGGAATTTCGAATCTTCCTTCGGCTTTTTTTGGTCACCTTAAATTTAGCAAAGAAACAAAAACAGTAACTTTGGCATGTCCCGACGTTTCGGCAAGGGTTGTTGCCTTCTTCAGGGGAACTTTATTACACATAAAAATACAAGATATAGTTATATGCACAATAAATAACAATTTTTTTTTTTTTTTTTTTTTTTTTTAATGTAACATTAATATAATTTAAAGTTTTTGAATTAAAAAAAAATGAAAAAAACACTTTTACTTAAGAAGTTTTGTCTTCGATTGAAGGCGAAAGAGAAAAAGAGATATTTTGTTTTTATGTAGAAACTGATGATATACTCTGTGTATCTTGCTTTCGGTTCATGTTGTTTTTGTTTTTTAATATATGAAGAGTCTCGAGGGTGTATCTCTTGGAGATATGTTTTTCTGTTTGGAGAACTTGAACTCCTTCAAAATCGGGAAGATGGCCACTTTCAATAGAATATGAAGCAAGGACTGTTTTACCAGGGTTGTTAGTGTTGATGTCTGATTTATGGTTAGACAAACGTTGGCGCAAGAATTGTTTGGTGGTTCCAATGTAACATAAGTTACAGGGCTTGTCCGTTTTTCCTTTGCAGTTGATTTTATAAATAACATCAGTGCTTTTATCCATCTCCGGTTTGACTATCAACTTTGTAAAAAGATGTCCAAGTGTTTGGTTGGATTTGAAGGCCAACCGAACAATTTGGCGACAATTTTCTTAAAGTTGTCAGTCAGACTCATTAACTTCCGTTCAAACCATGCCAAGCATATTATAATAAATACGGCCTCTCACCTTGTGAACAAAGTTTTCACGTTGAGTGATGAAAAGTTTCACTGTGCGAATGAGAAAAGAATCACAAGAATATTAATTGACAACGGCTACCCTACTGCGGTCATTCGCAGTTTGATTTTAAAACACAAATACAAAACACCGAGACAGGAGAATGTCTTAAACACAAATGGGTTTTTTAACAGCGTCGTTTATGTTCCAAGTCTGACTGACAACTTTAAGAAAATTGTAGCCAATATTAATGTTATATTAAATAATAATAAAAAAAAAAAAAAAAAGTTTTTAAATTTTGTTTTGAAATGTAAGTTTCTCACTATTGTTATTTATTGTGCATATAACTATATCTTGTATTTGTATGTGTAATAAAGTTCCCCTGAAGAAGGCAACAACACTTGCCGAAACGTCGGGACATTCCAAAGTAACTGTTTTTGTTTCTTTGCTAAATTTAATGCGACCAAAAAAAGCCGAAGGAAGATCCAAAATTCCACCTAATCATATCTTAAAAATTGGTCAATACACACTTTTTCAAATTTCTTAAAGAAATAAAACGGCGTTTAAATTATTTCGCGCAATACAATTGTACGTTATTTTCTCGAAGAATTAAAAGTCACAAAAATCGAAAAAATACTTTGAGGTTCTTTTAATATTTTTTTAAATTTTATTCGTACGTGCGATCCAGTCGTACAATTTATTTGTGACTTCTTCGATGCTAACCGATACGGTCAGGTCAGGTTTCCAAAAATCAATATCGCCGAAAATGGCGGAGAAAAAACTCTAAGATCATGAGTTTTTCGTTTTCATCGTCGTCATGAAACAAACCGAAACCGGGAAGCAGGTCGACGTTTTTTTGAGTTCAACCTCACCAATCCCACCGGTGGAGATTTAAGACAAAGCAGTGAAATAGGAGAGCTCAAAGTGGACATCATAAAAATTTTCGGTTTAATAACAAAATCAGACAAAGAGTTCAATAACTCCTATTCTGAATGCGTGATTCAAATTGAGTTTTAGGAAACCGAATTGATCCTTTTGTGTGGTTTCTACCAGAAGTGTATTCTTTAACCGTTTCCCTGGTTTTACTCAGCCATTTATTGTTCTATATACAATATCATCCTAAGGATACTTTCGACATTTTTTTTATTTTTATTGAAATTAAATTCAAACTTCTAGCAAAAACATTAACTAACAAGATAAGAACTCTAATAATGTCTTCGCACGAAAGTAAATCCTTTTTTTTTAATGCTCACACAAAAATCCCTTTAAATCCAATTACCACTTCCAAAGCTTTACACTTGCAGCAAGTAATGGTCGTTTGTTGGAAGCAAACAAAAAAATTCAATCGACAATGATGACCCCATCGTCTGCCATTTAAAACTTGAGCACTAGATACGGCATTATTACCCGAGAATCTATTTAACGAACCATGACTAGACGATCGAACATAAACGTTAGCTGTTCCCAACTATCGCATCGTTTCGTAGGGAAATGTCCTTTTTGGAGTCCAGAAGGTATTTCCGTTTCCTTCTAATATCTCGCCATTTTAAGTGCTTTAAGTTCTTTTCCGAAGAATTTCAGCCATAAAACTATGTTTCCCAGCATCCTGAAGATATGGCAACACACACACACACATGCTTGTAAGGAAAAAATGAGACAAAAAAACAGAGTAAGACAAATAGAAAAAAAAAGAAAAACTTACAACTTGAGTGTAAAATAGTTTTGGTTACTTTGATTGTTATGTAGCAGCAACACTAAACTTTTTCTTGGATGTAGAATTGTACTAGATTGTGTTTGCACGTCGCGCACGCATTTGTTCCTTTATCCGTCTTTTTCCGGAGTTTCTTAAGTTTTATAAAAGTGTTCGAGCTGTTTGTACATGGAAAGCAACTTAAGACGTTTTTTTCAATTTTTTTTCTTTTAATGCCCCAACATTGGAAACTTTTCAACACAAATACAGTAATTGTTGAAAGTTTTTCATGTTTTTTTCCTTTCAATTTTCTTTTATATTTTCGTTTTCGCTCGTCCTCCTGTTTTCTATGTGAAATTGAGTGATTTATATCTTTTGGTTTAATAATGGAAATAGCTTGAGTTTTTTGTTTCGTAAGACATAACTCATTGTGCTTGACATAATAATTTTATAGTCTCATTGTGTTTTTATATATTTTTAAATGTTTATGTTTATTTGTTGGAGGGGGGGGTGGTGGTATTGTTGATAAACGTTTATGTATTGAACGTTGATGAAGTGGTTTGTTTAGACATTTTATCGTCTCAAGATGTACTTTATTGAATTTTTTTCTTTTTATGCCACACGGAATATGCAGCAGACATGGTTAATAAAAAATGCTAATTATCAAGGCAACGCCTTGAGACCTTTGCTTTTTATTATTATTATTATTATTTTTTTTAATTTAATTCAGTGTGTCAATTCATATAAAATGGATAGACTTTGAGTTGGAAAATACTTAAAAATACATTATCAATACTACTGACCATAGAAAAACAAGCTTCTGGGAAGATATATAAAGGTTGATTTTTTTTTAGAAGTGTGGCCAAGAATTTTGCTTTATTATAAAGATAAGAGTTTGCCATTAGGTTTTAAAAATGATTTCGGGCAAATGGCTCGAATAAATTCCAGCAGTCAATGACTGCCAAATTTAGGGATTGGAGAGGGAGATAGCCAAAAGTGTACAAATCCAAAGTCTCAGATGGTAGGGTGATATAGAGCGAATGGACATCAATGGTTCGGCTCGAAAAACCTTCAATTCCACCCGGAGACGTCGCGACGGCGGCGGAGTAAAGGAAGCCCAAAAATTAGGTGGCGAGCAAATGGAAGAGGACATTGACCAACTTCTAGTGCAGAACTTTAGGCAACTAACTAAGGACCTAGAAGTTGGCTGCTAGAGAAGCTTGTAAGTTAAGCGACCCCCTTGTAGGTTCGGGGTAAGAATAGGCTCACGGTATGGATATGCCTGCAGTAAGAGCATGCTAAAATATCTTCCCCTAAAAGTTCGAGGGCAGATTTGGCCCATAATAAGGTAAGCGCCAGCAGTGCTTAAAGCTCCCACCCCTATAGATTCGGTGTTAGACTCGGACTATGGTTCGGGTGCGCCTGCAGTCAGTCTGCTAAAGCTACCACCTCTGTATTAACGGGGTCAAGAATTGTAATACGGTTGTGGGTGCCTGAGGTAAAAGTCCTCACAGTAATCACACCACCCTATAGAATCTATGTAGGAATAGTTATATAATTTAGGGGTCGCCGGGAGTAAGAATCTTCCAAAATTAAGTCTAGTTAGGCGCTTTACATATGATCCTAAAAAACATAGCTTGCTAGGTGGAGCAGCAATGAGGAATTCAAGATTTCATTGCGATTGGTAGGCACACCAGCATTTATTTGGTGAGAATCATACTTTATTAGGCCTTTAAACAGAATTTTGGAAAAGGACTTGAAGGATAAGCGTGTGTATACGCGCCGCTTTAGCCATTCTGAACTTGCGCCTTGAGGAATACAATTTTGAAGACGGGAGTCTGCCCTTTAGGTTTGTAAAGTTTTTAAAGAGAATAACCGTAAAAAATGCGAAGAGTAACCACCGGAAATTCTGGCAAGTTTAGGGGAAAATGCCAAAACCGATTTCGAAAAGAAATCAATTCTGGCAAGTTCCACTTAAAATAAATACATATATTGGCGCGACAGCTCCTTAAGGAGCCAAGGCCTAGTGACTTATACTCTCAACCATTCCTGTGTGTGTGTTGTTAGTGTGCAAGAATGAAAGGGACCTACAGTTTACCGCCGAGTCCGAACGGCTACATAGGATGCACTTTTTCGAGACAAATTTTACTCTTGGAGGTTTTGTCAGTTCCTCGCAAGAGGCAGTACCCCGGAAAAGAAGCTGGCTATGAGCGGGATTCGAACCCAGGCTCATTCGCTTAGCAGTCCGACACACTAACCACTTAGCCACGGGGTTCCATTTAACCGATGCTAATTAATAGTCTATGATTAAAAAGAACTTTTTTTAATTTGAAAAACACAAAACTGAGAAACTTACATAATGGGTTACAACATAAGTTGCGATAAAAACTTCGAAGCCGAAAGATCTACAGAATGTGCTGAAAATGTACTACAAACTTACCGCAGAAACCGTGATTATTAATGTTCTTAAAAGGAATAATTTTGCAAAATAGTTTTACAGAGAAATTTCAGAATATTTTGAAGAATGCTGATTTATTGGGATAAAAGATGTGGAGAATGTTCGATATCACCAATGTACAAAAACACATACAGTTAGAGCTATAAGGTTTTGTGTAAACGTCTTCAGCCCTTCATCAATGACTTAATTTGTGTTCCCTAAGGCGATTTCAAGGTTTAACGTCCAAAACATACACAAAGAATTCTCATGGCCAAGTCTTCGATGACTTCTTCGTAAATTTCAAATGCTATTTCAGCCATGACATGACAAATGTTGGGATTTAACTTAATGTCACCGTAATACTTCTGCCGCCGCTTTATTGTATAGCGAAAGGTTCCCAAATATAGCGCGTCACCCAGACCACTATTCACATCTATCATACCACAAGGAGGTGTGCTTTTACGACGGGATACAAAGACGGGCTAGATTTAAATGGAATTGAAAATGATCCCAGCGCTTGAGTACGTGCTATTGATCCACTTGCTTACAAACATTGCAAACATATTTTAGGAGCTTAAAAATTTAACATTAAAATGCATGGACAGGACACCAACATTTTAAGGATCAGTTAGAATCAATTGTTGACAAACTCAAAAACTGGAGTAAAAGCCTAACTGATAATGTAGCATTGTTTCACAAACTTATAGCACTTCAAAAATGAATATTCGAAAAAAACAATTGGATTGTATAACCCACCAATTGGACCTTTAAAAGTAGGAGGCCTCCACCCACAAACCTTCACCTAGCCTCAATTCGAAATCATTGGCCTGTAAATTTAAGCGTTTCTGATATACGTAATAAAAACAATATCATTGCGTTGAAAAATAACTCTTTTTCCCAGATATTTTCTAAGAAAAGTCATTGTCTGAGTTTTGGTGCAGTGTAACTGACACTTAGCGAATACGGCTTTAAAATTTTTGATATTTTTTAATGCACATATATTGAGTAGCAAAATCTTAATTAAAAGTCAGTTTGGGTCTCAAGTTGCCACCAAGAAAAAGTTAGAAACCAATGATCTAAGGGTATAAGTTTCATGTATCAAATTGATTCAAGTTGTATCGAAGGCCGTCAAAAATCTGAGCAATCCAACGGAATTTGATGAGTTTGAGCTCTGATTCAATCATATTAACATACACACATTATTTAACGACAAATAAGAAGACCCAGTTGCACTCCATACTTTTGCATTACGAAATTACTATAAATATTGTCTAGAAATTCCGCTTAAGAATTACATTTACCATAAATATTTGCCCACCTCTCCCAAGACCATCTAACTAGCTTTGATTCCTAGACTACATTCTAATTTGAAAACTTCCTATATGAAAACATCAACAACCTTAACTTAAATCGACACCATACGATGCCAAAAATTAAATTTCCGAGAAAAATAAAACGGAACTATAGTTAAAGAAGGAGCACAACATTCTTTACGATCCGCATTAGCTCAAAGGAATATTTATATCCTTTGAGCAAAGAGCAGGGCAATCTGCAGTGCCACCCGTCGTCGTCGTCGTCGTCGTTAGTTCCAGACTTTCATTATTTGTAAGTCCATTTCCTTCCTACATTCCAAACAAAAATAATAATCCAGGACTTTTCTCTAACCTTTCCTCAACTGTGCCATCTCAATTCATTGGATTGCTCTTCTTAAACACGTGACACACAGAGGCAAATACAAGAAAAATTGCATACAAAATGCGGGAACCAGACGGTCATACCCAGAAGCTGGAAGACACAAAAAAAAAACACAGCGGGATAGCTGCAGTACATCAACCGGGTTCGGCGGCGGGATCTGCTTTACCAAGGGGCAATTAAAATTAAGGAACTTGGCGAAAAATAAATAACTTCTTAAATGTCCCGTTTCGGAAGTTTTACTTTTTTTTCTGAAATTCCTCGTTTCTAGTATGGGCACTCTTCAAGCTTGTTAGGAGCCACACATATAGCTTCCTTTCTTTGTTTTTTTTCCCTGAGATTTATAGTCATTTGTTCCAGTGACTGTGCAGAGATAGGGGTATGTGTCCCAGTGTAAGCTTAAAAGCGGGATTCCAATTCTTTTTTGGTCAAAGTGCACACATAAATTTCTGCATAACAAATTTGAGTCTTTTTCTTCTGCATTTTTCTCCCCTCCAGTCTCTCGTTTAAATATTGCAGAGATGCAGATGAAAATGAAAATGAAAATGAAGATGAAGTTCTTTTCCCTGACTAGGTATCTATGTGTTACTTGTGTGTTTGCGTGTGCTGCATGCACTAGTTTGGCGTTTAAATATCTGATGGGTAAACTCTTCAACGACAGAGTAGGAACAAAAAAAAAAACAAAGCGAACTCACAACGATGAACATTTATCCACAAAACTTACTCATAAAGAACAGAAGCATCAGCAGCGGCAGTGCCAGGCCAGGACGACCTCCTCCACCCAGCCTTCGTGCCGCAACGAAGCAATACCAGAAATGAAAGCTAAACAAAAAAAACTATATAAATAAAAGCTCCTTTTGTCTCCTTAACAATATTCCTTAAAACCATTCCTATTGTCCTGGTAGTGCGTTTGTTCTACCAAAGTAAATGAAAACGGGGAAAATTAAAAAAAAAAAATGAAAAAAAAGAAAGAAAACGTGGAATCAACTCGGGTTTTGTTTACGTTCAGCTTCAAATAAATATCTGTCATGTCCTTCCGTGTACTGGTCCTTGGAGTGCAGTACGTGAAGTTTTAACAACACAATCCCATGGAAAATAATGAAGTCATTGTTCAGGAGCGCTGAAGGTGTACGACTCGGTGAAGAGGAGTCTTTAGCAAAGGAAAGATTAAGAAAATGATTTTCACTTAATTTAGTCATGCAAGTTAGGAAAACATAAACGTTTCTTTGATTTCGAATGAAAGAGCATAGAAGATTAGAATTTTTTTTTCTCTTCCAAGAACAGCACAAGAGGATAATGTTTTTTTTTTTTTTAATTCTGCTATGTATTAAATAAAAAAAGGATTTAAAAATATGGGTTTTGGCAGAAAAAAAGATATGACATTTAAACAGTTCTAAATCTTCAAAGCTCAATCTTTAAATGTTTTTGACATTCGAAGTACAAATAATATAAAAATGATTAAAAAAAACTGATAAAGACAATGACTTGAAAAGAATAAGATTTATAGATATATTTTTGTCAGGATATACAAGGTGATCCAAAAGTTGTCACCCTATGTTAATTTTTTTTTTTTGCGATGACTGAAAAACTTTGATTCTGCGATTGAAATATGTTAATTTGATGTCTTAGTTTTGGATCCACTAAGTAAATTAGATAAGTGGCCCTGCATCCTGTCCAGCGTTTTATGTGAACGTCAAGTCGTTTACTGAGGGAATAATAAGTCCTCACTAAGGCGGTTTTAGACCTTGAAAATCTACGATCGACCGAATCTTCACACTACACCAGATTCTGAAAGAAAACCCAGGAATTTAACATCGAGATCCACCACGTGTTCATTGATTTAAATGGCAGCCTACGACCGTGTAAACAGGTGTAAGCTATACCGAGCTATGTCTAGCTTTAGAATTCGTGCTAAAATGATACGTCTTATCAGGAGGACGAGGGAGAATGCTTGCTGATCCATCAAAATTAGTAGGGATACAATTAAGACCTTCGGCACCACCACAGAATTACGACAAGATGACTCATGACATGGAGTCAGCAGCAAGCGAAATATGAAAGTCATTATTAACAAGGACAAGACGAAGTATATGGTTTCATCAGTAAAAGTCCAATTCCACAACGGACATGATCAGAGCGTGGCAATTGATAAGTATAACTTCGAGGTAGTTAGTGATTTTGTCTACCTATGAACTGTTGTCTTGTAAACACAGGGAATAACGCATCAGCGCTGATATCAAACGTAGACTCACTCTTGCTAACCACTGTTTCTTTGGGCTAAGAAAACAATTGAGGATTAATGCCAAATCGGTTGTGTATATTTTGACAGAAGCATGGACCCTTTCCCAGTCGTATAAAAGCTCGCTTAGGGTATTCGAGAGAAAAGTAATGCGAGCGATTTATGGCCCTGGAACGGTAGGGCTAGAGATCGAGCCGGCTGGAGAGGCATATTAAACCAGGCCCAGAAGCATAAAAAAGAAAAGAAAATCTTCGAAATTTCAGGTGGACGTCTATAGAAAAACCAGATATCCTGTCATATTTACGTAGCCCATATTACGTAACGAACGTCAGTATTAGAGTATAATTGCAATTATAGTATATTTCACAACAATACATCAAGATAGTAAATAATGTGGATTTCGCGTCGCTCACAAGAACTCGGACTTTCCCGACCACAACTTGGCTAATTTTGCCTCTACACCTGTACAAAGTTCAACTGACCCAGTAGCTGACCATAAGCAACTGTAGCAGTTGGCAACTGACCATAATTTTCATTGAAAAATCATTTTCAGCGGTGAGGCCCATTTCTGGGTGAATAGGTACGTGAACAAACAAAATTTTCGAATTTAGGATGATATCAATTCACATGAGATCTAAGAGCGTCCAATGCATCCCGTTAAAGTCTGGTCGTTTGGTGTGGATTTTGGGCTGGCAGCGTCATCGGTCCAGTTACTTTGAGAACGATGTTGGCCAGGTCATCACCTTCAACGGCTAGCCCTATAGGTCGATAATTTAAACTTAGGAAGCGCTTACAGTATTACAAAAGTCTAAAGCAAGAAGCAAACTCGTTTTTGAAAGGTGTTAACGCATGCATTATCCTTACAATACCAAAAACGCCATAGACCTTTCCAACAAGTCTATTAATGTGGTTATCCCATGTCAAAAAGAGGTTGAAGATCACTGCGAGATTTTTTGCTTTGACATGGTATTCGAATTGAATATTTCATAAGAAATAATTGCTTGGAAAAGAAGTGATATCTAGAGATTTTTTTTTGATGTGATAAAGCATTTAGATTTTGAAGGGTTTAAGATTAAGATTCAGAACAAATTACCACTTTGACACAGAATGTTCCATGCTAAATTAGGCCAATTGTGCAGCTGATATAGGTACAGCTGAACGTCACCAGCAAACATATGGGAGGAACAATATGAAAGCGCATATGGAAGTTCATTGATAATAAATTGATATTAAACTGAAAACAAAATGGGTCCAAGAATTTAACCCTGAGGCACTTCACTAACATTCGGCAACAAATTATACAGACTGTCAGCAACCTACACTGTTTGATTTCTGTTACTTAATTCAGAAAAAAATAATTTTGTAGTACCAGGTAAAAAAATTGAAATTTTGCATGAGCTTTCTACATAAATTGACATTCTTGGCAGTACCAAAAGCAAAGCCAATGCTTGTCTAAGGTCGTGGTGGTACATCTATAAATCTTACTAAAAACAGTGGGATAAACATTGATTTGTTTTTATAGAATCCTTTCAAAAGCTTTTTTGGAATTTTGTGGGGAATTAGTATGATTTCGGCTTCTTTCCATATGTCCGGATACAAACCAGACAAACCAATACAAAATGGTATCAAAAGCAAAGGTAATATATGGCAACATCACCAAGTTTTTGATAAAAGTAAGGCCCGATGACGCTAAAGTTGTAAACAATACACCATGCAGTAGCTTTGAGTGTAATCCAGAAGGAATTTAATAACAGTTGCTCTAAAAAGTTATACGCTCCAAGGCGATCAGCTAAATGTGACCAGGAAATTTGCATCGAAATCAGGATGAGCCAAAATCACCAAACAAACTATTCCGCAAAAACATCGATATAAATATTATTGTTTTGATTAGAATCTGAACGCAGCAAACACTGCGAAGAAGTGGGGTTTGAATCCGGAAAACATATGAAAAGCTGAGTGTGCTGACGGCCGCAAAGCAGTTTAAAAGATCAGTAGTTGTGTTAAGGACAAGGGATCATGTATAAAAATGATAAAAAGATTCGGAGAGAAAACAGAGCCTTTGGGCACATCAGCATTCATTTTAATGACGTCAAACTTGAAACCATCGAAAGCTGGGTTCCAAATTCTATCAATTGCTTTCCAAATATCAAGAGTGACAATATTGCTTTCGCCAAATTGGTGTACAAACTGTTTCCACTTATCGGTGAGATATGCTATCAAATCACCAGTGGATCTATCGTGTTTTTCAACGCTCAAGTAGAGCGACAGGGACAGCAAACGACGCCAAATTTCTTGCCGCTCTTTTGACATTTCTCTTCAGTAAGGTAAAGGTTTGCCATTTCGTGATGGAAAGATATACGAGCCAACAACTAGTCGAAATTCGAAGTCAGTGGCCTCAACGTTAAGAGCGCTACGTCCAATTTATGGTCGTCATAATCGTCCTAGCAGATCAACAATTGAGCGTCTAGTGGAAAAATTTGAATCCACAGGCACAGTACAAAATGTTTACGTGCCAGTGAGACAAAGAAGTGCCCGTAGTGTCGAGAATATTGCTGCCGCTGAGGCTTCAGTTGCAGAAAGCCCAAATGTGTCTCTCACACGTCGTTCTCAAGCGTTGGGCATCTCTGTGACGTCGTTGTGGCGAATTTTGCGAAAAGATCTTGGCCTACATCCTTACAAGATTAAATTGACGCAAGAACTGAAGCCGCTTGACCACCAGAAGCGTCGTATGTTCGTAAATTGGGCTGAGCAACAACTTGAAAATGATTCGGATTTTCATCGAAAAATCATCTTCAGCGATGAGGCTCATTTCTGGCTGAATGGCATCGTCAATAAACAAAATATGCGGTATTGGTCAGGCAGCAATCCACGAGTACTCCATGAGTCATCATTGCATCCCGACAAAATTACGGTTTGGTGTGGTTTATGGGCCGGCGGCGTCATTGGGCCGTACTTCTTGCGTGATGATGTTACTATGAATGGGGATCGCTACCGTTCAATGATAACCGAATATTTTTGGCCCCAATTGGATGATATGGACTTGGAGGACATGTGGTACCAACAGGACGGCGCCACAAGCCACACAGCGAATGTCACAATCAATTTATTGGAAACCAAGTTTGGAGAACGTGTTATCTCACGAAATGGTCCAGTCGCTTGGCCGCCTCGGTCGTGCGATTTGACGCCGTTAGACTATTTCCTGTGGGGCTACGTCAAGTCTATGGTCTATGCCAACAAGCCAGCGACGATTGATGAACTTCTTACGAATATCGAACGTGAAATTGCAGCAGTATTGGCCGATTTATGCTTTAAAACCGTCGAAAATTGGGTTCAGCGTCTGGACTTCTGCAAGCCTGCCCGTGGTGGCCATGCAAAAGAAATCGAGTTCCATACATAATGGCATCGAACGTACTTTCACAGGAATAAAGAATTTCATTAATATCCAAAACCGTTTTTGTTTTATTTAAAAAAAAACTTTTGTAGCGCTCTTATGGAAGCCCTACCTACTGCCGTCATAAAGGAGTTTTCGATTCTCAAGGATTTTTTTAAGCCCACGATTTGTCGGTGGTTTCTCGACCTAAGAAAGAAGGAACGTTTAATGTTATTAAGCGATAGTAAGAGGGTAAGGAATATACAGCTTTTTAGGGACTGGTTGGACAAAAGCTGTTTTCCATAGGACTCGGATGCCAGTTGAAATTTTGGAATATATATTGTACAGACGTACCCAATTGGAGTGATCCGACGTTGCTGAATTACCTAAAACGACGATAGAATATTTGTTTAGGGTAAGAAATGAGAAATTAGAAAATATGTCCTGTAACATCTGGAATTCGAGTAGGATCATTAAAAAGCAGAGTAAGATGGTTAAGTTCAGAAAATATTTCGGCGTATCTATCATGGGTGGTAACTGGCCCGAGCGTTTATTATGACTATGCACATACAAATCGCCGGAAGCTACGATCTCTGTACTGAGGTTGTGGGACATAATGGCTGATGTCTGAATTTGGGCTACCGTATAAAAATCGCATTAGTTTAACCTATACAGTATTAAAGTCCGCGATGCAAAAAACCACTTTCAAACATTCCAAACACTTTTTCCGTAATAATATTGCACATATTTCACATTTTCGAACAAACACCTTGGACACTGCCAATAAAGCCAAAGGCAACCATTTGAGTATATGTATAAGAGCAGGAATTCAATTTCGAATTTAAGCCAGAATCAATGTGTCCCAAAAAAAACCATACTTAACTGACATGATATCAAACGCTACATAATTTTTTTTTGCAAAAATGTCATTGTTACATTGCCTTGAGAGGAAGCTCATCATGTTGTGCCCATCTTTTAACCCTTACCAGCTTCCAATATACTTTCATTTTCCTTCCTGTCATATTAATTCCTTTTTCCCGACAAAACCCTTTTGGACAACAAGTGTTCGCCTAATTAGTAGTCGATGAAAGCACAAGATTCAACTAACATCAACCTACTCTCAAGTTCATAACCCTTACTTATCATAATTACTTCAAAAACAAACCTTTTTTCCAACCCTATCATTCTACCATCTCTCTGCGAGTCTACCAATTTCTTGTTTCAATCTCTAATTAAATCAGGCAAACTTTGTCCAAAGTAAACTCTACACTATATCATACCTACTCTACACACTTTCAACATGGAGGTGAATAATTTCGCAAAAGCAAATTACTTTTTAATTCGACTCCGTGACTAAAATTCAGTGTGCACGCATTATTATTCATTTGTACCAACAGCAGCAGTGAGTAGTGGCAGAGCGTCACATGGAAAAACCCTTTTAAGTGCACTTAAATTTGGCTTTTTGATGTGCAAGCTCTTGAATTTCCGGTACCTTTTGTAACTTCACACATACCTACATACATTGCTCTGGTACAGCAGCAGCTATTTCCTTAGCAAATTTTCCCAGGCCAAAAATTTCAGAGAAGGGAGGGAGTGTATACAGTCGTGTTTTACTAACCATTTCCGGTGCGCTTTTGTGCGGTGGCGGTCCTGTGTTCCTTTTGTTTCTCCTCGCACATTCTCCTATATAAACCCACCGCACTACCAGATACGGAATCTCTCCACCTGATGCGGGTAAATTTAACGACCACGTTTCGTTGTACAGCAATAACAGCTACGTAAACGTAACTACCAAAAGAAGAAAATTCCCATTTCCCTCCCCCTCCCCCTCCCCTCTACCACTAACCCAACGAAGTTGTTATTCATTTTTATTCGGGAGCAATTGAGTTTTTCCGCTACAACGTGGGATGGCTTAACATTTCCTTTCTTCGCCCACACTAAAGGACCTTTTATTGTCCGTTCGTATGGTATCCTGATTTTGGCCACAAATATATTCCACGCTTAAAGGTATGAGTGGGTATTTATCTGCAGGAACAGAAGCACGTTGATGTGCTTTGTAAAAATAAAGCATTCGGGAAACTATTCACAAGGATTTGCTGATGTGTTTTCGAGTTTTTGGGTTTTTAAGTTTTCAAAAGAATATCCTTTTAGCAGCAAATACTGAGTCTGATGAAATTTGTCTGAATTCATGTTTTTTTTTGCTTGCCATTCTAGTGCTGATTAAGGGTCTAATCCAGATCGAACCCAAATAGGCAATCCAGTCACAGAAATACATAGCAATCCTAGAGGGCTTGTTTTTCAGGATTCCAAAAGCCTGTCGGAAGGATTTTTTTTCTTCAATCATTCTTCGTAAGGATTATAAACAAATTCATCCTGCCTGAGGCATTTCATCCCAAACATTTAATTAATAGGTTTGTTTTGTGTCCCAGGACTTCCTGTGAATTACAATTAAGTTTCAACGTCGGTGTTTATCCTGGCAAGACCAACAACAGTTTGTTTTATGACTTGCACACATATAACTTCCCAAAATCAAAGCAAACTATTCGTGAGCAGGTGCCTTTCGTGTATCCAAATCCTCCCCAACCAACAAAAAAAAATCCAAACACTATTACCACCAGCAGTCGCTTCCAGAAAATGGCTGCTTCTTTTACTACCCAACAAGGTTATTTCAACAGTTCTCCTTTGGATTAAGAATTAACGTCACTCCAAGGAAGGGATTCTAATATTTGGTGTTCTGGCTTGAAAACATTTCCCGGACGCCACACAAACATTAGGGGGTTCCTCGAACAGTATTTCTGGAAAAGCTTGGGGATCCAAAGCATTACTTCATCATCAACAACCCCCTCCACCCCTCCTCACAGCTTTAGGGACCAAAACCAGTGAAAAATTATTTTATGTGCGTGTTATTTACATTTGCTTTTAGTCGCGAAGCATTATAAAGTTTAATTAGACGAAGCGTGGTAGGCGGTAACGAGTTCCGCCCCATGTTTTGGTAATTTTACATATATTCAGCGATTCAGCTTTATTTAAACCACCAGCTTTTCAAAATCTGTATTGCCATCTCGCAAGTGTTGACAGTAGAGCACGTAATACGCAGAACAGTCAAATAGGAAGCGCAAGGATATATATAAGGCATCTACCATTTGCAAGGACTCTTCTGTTGCATGGATTTTCGAATTATGTAGCCAAATTGAAAGTTATGTTTGTTACAGGAATTTCGTGTGTGAGTAAAAAAGGATCTATGAAATTATGATACAAAAAAGGACCATCAATGTTTAATGCAAACATAATCGGTAAGTGCAAGGATATGGCTTGCAATTATTATTAAACATAATGCTCGATGGGGGGCATGTAAGGGGAATTGTAAAAGGAACATTCACTTGTGTGGCAGGAAGCCAATCTTCAATTAAAACGAATTAAATTATAATTAACGACAGAGGAGCGCGTGATTACTTCGTACGGTCTGGGACGAAGGAAGTCTTTTGAGGTTGATATTGTGTTTTGTGTCTTTTACGTGCTTTCGAATATTATATTATCCTTAAAATTAATGGTTTACTGTTATGCGATGATTAACTTATATTTCGCATGCAAGGAGCGTTACATTCATTAACAAAAAGGGACAATCTTAAAGGAGATTAAAAAGAATATTGGGGTTTGAATAAAACATAAAAACTAGACGATTTAGATGCCTGAAATTAACATTAACAAAATTTGAGTCTGAATTTTCGCTGCTATTGTTTTTTTTCCAGTGAGATAAATGGTTTGTCAAAGTGTCGAAAATATTGCACCACATGTTATCGACGTTCTTAAACCGCACATTCCAAAGTAAAGACTGAATTTCGGAAAAGATCTAAGTTTGCACAGATGAAGTTTATTCAAGAAGTTTAAACCACTCGATCATATGAAGTGAAATTCATTTTGATTTGTTAGGCTTGAGAAACGTTGGAAGAAATTCATCAATTTAATGAATTTCTTCTACAAATAGAATATTGGTGCTAATTGCTTCGGTGAAAACCTTAGTGTTTGAAGAAACATCAGTTAATCCTTCAAATATAGTTTTTTTTTTAGAAGTTTAGAACATCTGATACGGATAACTGGTCAAACTAGCTATTATACTAATGAAATGTGTCTGACATTTTTCTTTCCATGCGAAGACTAACACCAGAACAACGTTTACAAATCGTGGAAATTTATTTCCAAAATTTGCCCTCTTTTCTCCAAACTTATAGAGCACTTCGTCATGTTTACGGTGCTCATAATCGTCCATCTGAGTAGCTAAACCACAATACTATGGACCGATTCATGACCACATTTACTCTTTTGCATAATATTCATGCAAATCGAACCCGTACCGTGCGTACAGAAATAGCCGTAGCCGCTGTAGACGCGAGTGTGACAGAGGACCCGAATTTATAGATCCGACGACGTTGTCAGTAACTCGGTATCTGTCCTTCCACAACTTGGAAAATTTAAAAGAAAAATCTTGGTCTACATCCGTATAAGATGCAAGAATTAAGGCCAGCGTCGTCAATTGCGTCGTGTATTCGGTGAATTGCCTGAGAATCAACTGGAAGTTGAAACTGATTTTTATCGTCAAATCATCTCCAGCAATGAGGCTTATTTCTGGCATCTGACTTAACTCTTGACTCTTGAGACTCCATTTCATCCCCAAAAAATCACATGCAAAAGGCGTCATCGGGCCATTTGTGTTTAAATCCAAAACCGGGGAATTGAAACCCGACTCGACAGTTCGACACACTAACTACTAAGCCACGGGGTACTACCTTGAGAATCCATTGGATACCGAAAAACTCACTGTTTGGTACGGTTTACATGCCGAAGCCGTCATCGGCTCATTTGTCTTTAAAAAGCGAACGCTACATCTATGGCTAATGATTCATGATTTTTTCATTCCTCATGTTATTGAAAATAATTTGGAGGATAAAAGGTTCCAACAAGACGCCGAAACATGCTATACAACGCGTGCAACCACACTTTATTGAGCCGAATGTTTCCTGACCGAATCATCGCAAGAAATAGACCTGTGAACTTGCCACCTCGTTCGTGTGATTTGACACCATTGGTCTACTTTTTGTAGGGATACGTCAAATCTCTGTTCTATGTTGATAAACCAGTAACGATTGAACATTTAGATGCTAACATTCGACGCATTGTTTGAGAAACCCAGAGCTCATATTGAATGAGAGATAGAAGATGTTACCGCAGAAATGTTCGACGGAGTTATCGAGAATTCAGTTCAACAAATCGACTGATTTCAATGGGCCATCTTTGTTATCGGAATGTTAAGAGCTCTTAGAGGAAACAAGACTATATGAACCTGCAGGAGCGGAAAAGGTCCCGTGATTAAGAGGTTAGTGTATCGGTCCGTTATGCCAAGGGATACTGCATCTTGCGAGAAAATGGCTAATCCTCCAAAAGTAAAATTTGTCTCGAAATGGCTGACATTTATCAGCCAATACAACGCGCATCTGACAACACTATTTGACGTTTTGTGTCGAATATGTTTGACCATGGTCACCAAGCTCAACCTCGTTGAACATCTTTGCATGTTTTTACGGCTAAAACAACTGACTTAGAGAATATTACCATCAGACCACATCGCTTGATTTACGTCCAAATAATGGTTAATTATAGAACCTGATTTTTGGAAAATAAATCATAATTCCCATTCGTTTAGTCATAAGCGTCTTGAAAAAGCTTAATATTCACAAATTCGCTGGCCCGGATAGTCCCCGATATTGTTATGAAGATGGCTATTGGGAAACGTAGAATCCATAAGATATCCACCAAAAACAAAGATAAGAAGCCCGGCATGAAGTGTCTTACGTCCTTTGCTCTTTATAACAGTTCTCTCTTTTTCTGCTAGAAGAAAAGGTGAAGGACACTAAGGTGAATCAGTTATTATTTGCTGATGATAGTGGATGTTCTGAAAGGCATTAGAACGAATAAGACTCAATACCACCTGTTTTCACAGATTTATTTGAATAGAAAAGTACCTCAAAAAGTGCGAAAAGTTTAAATTTCTTGGAACGATGGGTTTAGCAGTCAACGAGGTGAAAAAGCACATGCTGTCATCAAGAGGAGATACCCACACCCAATATTGACTTCTTGAAAAAAAACATCACGATAGTTAGGGGTTTTGTTTATAATCTCAGAGAACAATACCAGAGATTAAAACGAAGAATAACTCTTGTCAATCGGAGCTTCTTCTGACTAAGAAGGCAATTAAGTAGCAAAGCCATCTCTCAGGCAGCTAACAGTCCCCTTATGAGACCCTTAGCATCCCAGTTCTGCTGCATGGTGTAGAGCCATGGACATTGTCAAAAGTTGATGAGGACGCTTAAGGCTGCTTCGAGAGAAAAATTCTCCGGCAACACAGACCTTACCAAAAGAGTAAAAACCCAACATCTGAGATCATGCAGAGCAAATGTTTTGCCAGGAAAATCTTCGATTCCACCCAGAAAAAGACGGCGCAGTAGAGGAGTGCCGGGACTAAGGTGGAAGAGGACCTCGAACAATTTCACTTGCAAAACTGGAGACATCTACTTAATCTTGTGATGAAGATATCAAGCAAATCTCTGCTTCTCTGATCGAAGGCTCTGTACGAGAATTATTCGTCCACCGACAATGTACGTTTTTGAATAAATTGACGGCAGTTGAAATGATAAATGAAGATGTTTCGCATGACAGTAAGATTAACAAAGTACCTATAATCAAATAAGGGGCAAGAAAATTCGAGGAAGCTTCAAAATTAAGAATACCATCTTCGACAATATACAGCATGTTCAACATAGGTGGTACTGCCGTGTAAAAACAAGATGCTCTGAGAACTGAGCTCAAAAGGCAATTACATGCTACGTTTAGTGCCTCGTGGCTTAGTGGTGAGTTTGTCGGACTGCTAAGCGAAGAGCCTGGATTCGAATCCCGCTCATAGCCACCTTCTTTTTTCCGGGGTACTGCCTCTAGCGAGAACTAACAAAATCTCCAAGAGTAAAAATTTGTAGGTTCCTTCCATTCCTGCCGATTAACAACACACACACAGGAATGGTTGAGAGTTTAAGTCACTAGGACTTGGCTCCTACGTTTCTGCCATATGCTCTTGCTCCTGGATAAAAAAAAATGCAACAAGTAGTTTATTTGGCCGAAAATATGGAATAATTGAAAATCCACATGCCTGCCGATTTCACAGTGAATTGGGAGAGTTATGTTCCCAGTCAAGATCATAATAATCGTCGGTTAAAGAAGAAGAAGCAGACGAAGAAGTAAGGGTTATCGAGTCTTTAGCTTAAGGCTGCGCGAATAATGGTGCGACAAGGCGATGCGATGTGAGAAGAGATGCGACAAACTCTTCTGATCATTTTTTCAAGCGAGTTTGTTCATATCTCGAATGGCTTGTCGCATTGCTTCTCGCATCGCATCGCTTTGTCGTACCACTGTACGCGCAGCCTAACAAAACTTCCGGAGACGTAGCCCACGACGCTTTTTAAATCCTAGTAAGGATAAGGACTATACATCAATATATTTTTTTTCGTTGAAGGAAAATATTCAATGAAACCTAAGTACTGGATGCACCCATTCAGTATGGTGTCAAAAAAAAAAAACTAAAAACTTGTTGGAAACAAGGGGGTTCTCAAGGTATGATATGTTTTATTCATCAAATCTACTGTCACTGATAAGTGTATCTAAAAAAGTTTATTATTTCAATATCCAAACATGAAAAGATTCCTCAAGGTCAAGACAACATGTATTTATTTTTGTTTTCTAAAATAATCGACTGAAATAAATAATTGAGTTTGGAATCGATTTTAAGAAGCTATGACATAACCTTATTGCATTTCTTTTTTAAAAGTTACTCTAAGACATTGATCTGACAGTAGAGCAACAAAATTACAAATTAAAACCAAACGTTAAATTCATTAAGAAATGGCGAATTTAAGGCTTAAAACTTCTGCAAAATGAAATCTTCGTAGGTACTCAAGTTCGGCAATCCCACTTCAGTTGACAATCCCACTTCTGATTCATATTTCTATTGTTAATTTCTACCATCTTATCATTTTTTCAGCTGTAGTTTTTGTACAAATATATTGGTCTGTAGTCTCGTTTTTTTTTTTGTTCGAAATATATACATCTAAGAATGATCCAAATTTGCATTAGAAAATTTTAAAAATTGCAAAAAAGTCACTAGCCCCCTAGCCTTCATTTCAAATTAGACTAAAATACCTGAAGCCTAAACTCATTGAACAATTTTCCTGTCCTGATTGTCCTATAATAACTATACCTCCAGCACTGGTCCTCCAAAGATTTTTTTAAACATATTCTATCTTTTCATTGTTCCTGGTTTTCTTGCAAATTGTGCTAAAAATTTATTGATTACTCCCTTTCGGGCAAAAGGTTTGCATTCATAAAAGCCTGTTGTTCTTTCATTTTATATACAAACGAAAAAAAAAATAATGTTAAAAAATACGGGACAACATAAAATATATTTTTTGGCCAAAACCAAAGCCGCCGTCATCACCGTCATTATCATTATCACTATAGTTTGTAGCCGGGTGTATATGTATCTTTAGATTGTTGGCTAGAAGGTAGCCTAGATATTTTATCCACTTCTTTCCCTCCTTTGTATCTTTTTTTTTCAAGTCTTCCATTATATGTGGTTTTTTGCATTTTTTGTTGTTGTTCTAGAAAAAAATGCCACAATTTGGTGGTTTTCCAAAAGTATCCTTAAGCACAACGACGACGATGTCGAAAACGATGGCGAAAAGAACAACAACCATAGATACAAAGAGTATCTCCCTGTGACTACTTCACACAAACAATATAGGATATTACTTTTTTTTTTTTTTTTTTGCTTCAACCAAATAGGAGCAGGAAGAGAGGCGATACTTATGGCCGATGAATGAAATACTCAAACAACCAGAAATGAATTTGTCCTTTAAAGTTTTGGTACCCAAATGCACCTCCTCGGCCGTAATGTACCTTCAACGCTATTAATAGTTCTGCTCCTGTGAAGGGAAAAGAGGCTATCACTGTTCATATTGTTATCGAAAGAACGAATATATCTGTTTGATGCAGGAAGGTTCCCTTAAAATAAAGCTCGTACAATATGGCAGGACTATGACGACCAGAAAACCCTCGAAAGATACAGCAATGTTGACCGGTTTTCTTAAAATTGTCATTTTTCAACTCTCTCGTGTTTTGAACATTATTTTTTGAATGATTTTCCTCTCCAGAATGTTTCTGGTTTCAAATAGGTTATTTACAAAAAAAATAGGACTTTCCATGGTTTTGATTACTGTGAGGCTTAAAGTAGCCCTCCAGATGTCACAAAAATATACAAAATAAAGTTTGAATTTGTCTTATTTTTTTTTTGTATTTCTACATGGAATGTTCAACAATGATCGTAAATGGCATGCAATCGTCCTTTAATTAATATTGACATTTCTTCGGGTACTGGAGCGGAAGAGATAGTGTGTCTGGAATAATTAATTTGGCAATGGGCCAGAGGTGAATTGAAAACAGTTCAACTGTCAGTGTCTGTGCAACTGTATGGAGGATGTACAACTGTACGAGTAGAGAGCAAAAAAAAAAAAACATGGATGCAGTCTTGAAATTAGGATTTGTTTCGAAAAGAATTATTGCATCTGGAACGGAAATGCTAGCATTTTGGTCATAATGATTGTTTTCTTTGAAATTGTACAAAAATTAGTGTTGAAGACGGGAAATTGGGAATAAGGAGTGCATTACCAGGTTGTGCAAAGCTGCTCTAGAATTAAAAATTGTTGCAACAAACTATATCACTATAGTAGTCTCAAGGGCATCAATTTTACAACCATTCGATTAGTTTTATTAAATTTAAATGACTAACCAAACACGTGGTTCGGAAATTTTTCAAAGTCTAAAACAGTTTTATGAGACACCAAGTACATACAAAATATATTTTGAAAACCTACTCACACGTATTTTTTGTCTGGAAAGATTACAAAGAAACAGATTGTCAGGAATTGGATTTTGTCAAAATCGTTTCAGTGGTTTGGAATTTATTGTAAAAAAATTGATATTTCTAAGTCCTGCACGTCTAAAAATGCGTTTGGATATCAAGCCATACACGTTAAGGATCACAGACAGAGCTATATTAGCCATATAGGCAACATAGGCAGTTCCTAGGGCAGAGTTTAGGGGGCCTCGAATTTTCAACACTCATACTAGAAAGATATATGTGTTTTGAAAATATAACTTTTCAAAAAAGTGAACCAATCAATCTCAATTTCAATCGTTTCGAAATGAACGATACTGAACACAACCAAATAAATTACATGATTGGATCGCTCGTAGTTGCTCTTATGTGCGGTCACAGCGTCGTATAAAATTTGATAAATGTAAGAACTTCGTTTTTATAAGATTTTTGTGACTTTTCATTGTTCAAAAAAAGTACGTAAGAGTTTTTAGAAGAAAAACTTAAACGCCATTTTATTTCTTTAAAACATGTGAAAGAGTGTGATTTTCAAAATCGTAGGAACGGTTTTTATTTAACAACAATTTTGTTAAAAATTAAAAAAAATTAATTAAAGAATACAAATACTTTAACACAAAAATAACCTACGTTTAAAAACAAAAAATTAAAAAAAAAATTCATTTACGCGTTTTCAAAATATTGATTTTGCAAAAAAAAAAACAAATTTTATTGTTAAAAATAGCAAAAAAAAGTTTCCGAAAATATTTTAAATTGAAATTACTTAGGCTACCTGCATCTTCCTGAATATCAATGTTGGTAGTAATCGGTTGACTGTAAATTTATTAAAAAATCAATTGAGGTAGGGGTTGAGTATCTTATTTTGGAACTATCTGAAGGAACTACAAAATGTCTTCTTTCTTGTGCATATAATCCTAACAAACAAAACTCTCATGAACCATTTTTCTCGGAAATTTTGGAACTATGTTCAATATATGAGCACATTATTGTATTTGGAGATTTTAATACTGATCTTTTAAAGAAAAATTGTAGGTCAGATCGATTACTTAACTTAATATCGCTTTCTGGACTTTGCGTAAGGAACTCATATCCTACCCGATATGCACCTAACTCTGCCCCAAGTCAGCTTGATTTAATAATAGTGTCAGATAACTCTAATGTTTTACTCAACGATCAACTTTCTTTGGATGGAATTTGTCTTACAATATTGTTTTTTTTCACGTGCTTCTAACCCTAAGACTTTTCAGTACAGAGATTTTAACACAATTAATATTCCTGCGCTGGCTCTTGAAGCTTCCACTTTCAGTTGGGATAGTTGTAAGTATCTATGTACTGCTGATGAAAAACTTCATTTTGTTCAATGGCTTTTACTGGATCTATACCATAGGCATGTTCCTCTAAAAACTGTTCGTGTGCGTAATAAAAAATGTCCTTGGTTTACGAATGAAGTTATTACTGTAATTAAGTCTCGAAGAAAAAAATATTTAGTATGGAAACGAATTCGCTCTAACAGTAATTGGGTAAAATTGGGTAATTGGGACTGTCAGGCTCGCAATTATGGCACATGGGTAACGAGGAGAGCTAAGAAGGACTATTATTCTTCAAAACTTAATCCAAGATTTTGTTCTAAGCGCCTATGGAACAATTTGCGTAACATGGGTATAGGCAAGTCTGACAATCTTAACTCTTCAATGGATCCAAACATTCTCAATGACACCTTTATACCAGATATTGAAACAAACACGAATTCTTTGCCTAATCATGAACAAAATAATGGTGTTTTGAATTTAGTTTTGAAACAGTTAATGAAAATGACATAGTAGAGACTATTTATGCTTTAAAGTCAAATGCTATTGGTGAGGATGGTTTGCAACTTCGTTTTCTAAAATTAATAATCCCATATTTTCTTACTTCCTTAACACATTTTATCAACTTCTGTATAACTTCTTCATCTTTTCCTAACAACTGGAAAGTGGCTAGAGTCTCACCCGTGGCTAAGAAGCCGCTTGTCTAAGGTCTTTGAGAAAGTCATGGTGAAGCAACTTGTCAATTGTCTTAATCGAAATAATCTACTTTATCCATACCAATCTGGGTTTAGAGCAAACCATAGCTGTTCTAGTGCTATGATAAAAATTCTGGATGATATTAGACTAAACTTTGATCAGGGTGATATAACCATACTTTGTTTGCTGGATTTTTCAAGAGCCTTTGACAGGGTTGACCACCACATACTTTGCAGCAAGTTGGGATTTTTTTTTTGGATTTACTCAGAGTGCAGTTAATCATATAAAAGAACACTTGTGTAATAGATGGCAGAGAGTGGTGGTGGGAAATAATCAATCTGGTCTTAAGCAAATAAAATCAGGCGTTCCACAAGGATCTATTTTGGGCCCTATTCTTTTTTGCATTTATATTAATGACCTACCAAGAGTATGTACTAATGTCTCTATTCACCTTTACGCTGATGATGTTCAATTTTATCTCTCGAGACCACCTAGCTTAATTGAAGATTTAGTGTGTAGAGTTAATGAGGATCTTTCTGATGTATATAACTGGTCCCGAACAAACAAACTCCTACTAAATGTACCAAAAACTCAATTGCTACCAATATCTAAGAGCCCCAATATTCATGTCTGATAACAGACTGACATTTGTAGACACTGTTACTACTCTTGGGTTTAAGTTGAATCGTAACTTATCCTGTGATACCCACATAAGTTATATTGTTGGCCGAATTTATGGATTGTTGGAGCACTTCGTAAGTTATGGCTCTCAGCAGCGTTCACTCCTCAAGCAACAAGATTGATACTGGTTAAGACACTTATTCTTCCATTAATATGTTATGCTGATACTATTTTTTGCAAGTTGGACTCTGTGTCCATTTTCTTGCATAAGTTAATTGATTCCGGAGAACCTACTTATTTATTTAAAAAATTACAGTTTGCACAATCCCGTATTTAACATTTAACCTCATTGTGCCACACTATCGATACATAAACTCAGCACGATTGTTTTTTGTCAATACAATTAAACTTTGGAATGCCCTGCCAACAGATATTAAAAGGGCCAATGGGTCCAAACAATTTAAAAATAAAGTATTTCAATATGTATCGGAACAGCGTTAGTTTATTGTGTAATTATTATGCAATTTCATTTCTTCTATTAATAACCTATATCTTTATACTTTCCCAACTTTATCTTCATTGACCTATATTTCTACTCTCTTTTTCTTTCTATCTCCATGGCACGAAAATTATTGTGATATCATAATAATTTCCTTATTCCTAGTATTTAAGGTTATTTTTAACTTAAATTATGTATAGAAGACTAGGTCTTAATTGTACATATCAAATAAACGAATTGAATTGAATTGAATTGAATTGAATCACAGAACCAATATTAGACATTTCCTTCTTAATTGATATCGGAAATGTTTGCAATTTAGAGAAAAAAAATTGATGAAACGGTATCTATTGCATTTGATCTTTTTGAAAACTTAATACATTTTTCATTCAGCTTTCTTTTTGCGAGAGATCTATTTTACGGAACTTCTCAACATGATTTTATTATAAAATATTTACCGAAACTATAACTTCTATAAGCTTGATTTAAATAGTAGCAACTTCTTAAAAAAACTTTGAAGTGAAAAGAGTGACCTTCCTTGAAGAATATGTCTGAAAACTTCTTTCATTCCTCGCAGCGCAGTAGAGGAGATTTGGGTGGGGCAAGCAAGTGGAAGAGGACCTTGACCAACTTCACGTGAAAAACTGCGAGCCAGGGACCGTGCTGGCTTTTTTGGATGAGGCGCTGCTCCAACCCGGATTGTAGGGCCAATTAAGGTAAAATAAGGTATATCTGAAAACAAGCTTCATTTTTATATCGATGTTGAACAAATGTTGCGACATCATCTTTAGCTTTGTCAGACAAATAACAAATTAAGTTTCATTTTTGGTGACCGTGCAAACCAAAACCTTCTTAACGGACCGAGGTTAGATCAGTACGATACTTTAATCCAAGATCGCAAGAAAAGAAGTTTTACAGATTGTGTTTTATTTGTTATTAAAGCTTTATAGAAGCTTTTACTTTCGAAAAGTACTATTTTGCTTTCGAAAAGTGGTCAAGTTAGTTTTCTTATGCAAGATTTTAAATCTTTGGCCCTACAAATTTGTTTTAAGCGAAATTTATGAATGAATTTTTGTAAGTGTTTGATTCAAGTTAAAACATTACTTCGGTAAGCTTTCCTACTCACTTCGGTTAACATACTTAATAAAAACATATAATCAAAGCTCACAACAACAAATAAAGCTAGTTTAAAAAGTAGACGTAATAAGAGCTAGAGTCACCGATTGCTTTCAACGAATCAAGTTCAAAGCAAGGTACTGAGAGTAAAATTGGCCGAGGTGTTCGCTCTCCTGCTGGAACCACATGTCGTTTAGGACTAAATAGTTCACCTTGGGCCACCAGAAATTGATTTATCATTACCAATGTCGTTTTCGAAAAACAACGGAACCTTTTCATGAATTTTAACCTACTTTGTCAATTAAATGGGTGTAGGCCCATCCCGACGCAAAGTTTACAAGGTGGAAGTCTGCGACAGGCCGAGTTCGTGTACGGCGAGGAATTGATTGCCTCGGGTTCTACTGTACATTTTTACGGACCGCGGCAATGTTCTTGGACTAATTTTTATTTTTTTTAAACACGAATGTTAGCTTTTTAATTACCGAACTAGTTGTCTTCAATTTGACCATCAAATGTTTTAGAGTCGACTATGATGGGCCACCATGTATGCCGTTAAAAGGTCACAACACGCGTCACGTTTGCACTCACGAGCACTCATTTTGATAATAAAGTTTTATCATTTGGGCATGCTGTTGACTCGTGTAACTTGCCATGGTAATTTGGCATTAGTGATTGAATAACATACGTATACAATAGATTTGACAACAACGCCAATTAAAAAACCCTTTACAACGTTTTCATTATGAAAGCTTTACAGAAGCTCTTATTTCAAGGGTTTAATTCAAATTGAAAACTTACTTCGGTAAGGTTTCTAACTTACTTTGAATCTATTTTCGCTCAAAAAACTCGGTGGAAACTAGGTATGAAGCTCACATCAGTAAACAAAATCAATGTTGAAACCAGATAAAGTGAGCAGAAGTCACTGGTTGTGTCCTTTAATTTTATATAAAAGCTTACTGTAGGCATTGCACTTTTTTTTTAATAAACTATTTAAACGCATTAAACCAACAATAATAATACAGACATAGTTATATCATTTATTAACCGAAGCTTTACAGAAGCTAAATCGGACGAGTTGTTTCAAACTGAGGTAGTTACTTCTGAAAGTTTTCTCTTCATGAAACTAATACAAAAACTTTAAAAGTCTCTGTAATGTAAAATGTATTACAAAATAAGGAGAAAATTACTAAGAAAATTATTGTTAGCTCCATTTAAAGAATAGTATGATAGTCTCGTTAAAAAAAATGTGCAGCATTGAAAAAACGTTTCCAAGAAAAATCGTAAAAAAAACAAATAACAAGCCTAATTACTTCAAAACTTTTGCTAAACTTATTTCATAACCTATCTATCACCCCTTTTATCCGCAACATAGCCAATGCATTTCAAAGTGTTTTTATGCAAAAACAAATTCAAAACTAAGCTTTTACGCAAATATACTCTCTTCATTATAAATTTCTATTAAACCATTTAGACAAAGTGTTCAACCCTGAAATTAATTTTCAAACACTTTCAAATCACCCTTTTTTACTTTATATGCATGTGTTCCAAGAGGACGGAGTATTGTAGCCAGGATACCCTACCCTGCATCCTTGCTGCAAGCATCAACTCCATTTTAATACAACTATTGCAAACTCTTTAAGCATACACACACAATCACAAAACTTCATCCTAACGGGAAAACGAGAACAAGAATAAAAGAATGTACAATGAAACGCCATTAGAGGCTGCGATGATTATGATGATAATGATGGCGCTGGCTGAGCTTAAATAAACTGGAGAAAGGTAAGATGTACTTTGCTAGAGCATAAAGGCGGTATTGCCAGGTGCTTAAAAAAAATTCCCATGAGAAAACTGGCAAATTCTCCAAGATAACATATTTCAAAAAACAGATTAATTTGTAGGCTTCTATTTTAGATATAAGTCTATTTTTTTCTGAAATAAATGTCAAAACTTTTGGAGAATTCGAAAAACGAATTGGAAAGGGAAATTCAAAAACCTTATGTAAAAGTTTTATTTGTTCATAAAACATTTTGGGTTACATAAAAAAAATTGATTTTTAAGCTCACCAATTGAGCGAAATTGATTAAGACGAGACGACACCCTGTGCAACAGAAAATAGAATCTATGAGTTTCGTTAACGAAGTTTGATCTCAAGTTATACTGGTGGGCTTTACTCCCAACTTATAATTTAGCTTGTATAAGGTAATTTTTTTTCGAAATTAGCAATAGTTTGTATAGAGCTTGTTTAAAGGCAAAACCACATATTTCAAACTTTTACAGTTAAACAAACAGCTGTTATAAGACCTTTAAAAGTGAGTTTGACATGTTCTGTACAAGGCTTAAATAGATGCAGAGGTTCAAAATGGCCAGTATAACCCTTCCCAAGTTGTTAACTGAAAATTAGAAAAAAATAATAGCTGCTATAAGGCTTTCAACGACAAGTCATCGCAAACAACTTGTGTAAGGCTTCCAAAGATGGTGTAGTGATAGAGTCCTGGAATGGAACAACAAGGACTCGAATTCATAATCCAGGTTATTAAAAGCTTTTGTTAATTATACACTTTCGCGGTAACCTGGTTTTTCGGCTGTAAAAAATTAAAAACTAGACCGATTTTCATGATTTTTTTTGGCTTTGGTTGGGTAAGGACAAGTTATTACCATTGAGCTGTTATATCTTGCGGAGCTGAGTTAATTAAATTTCATGGATTAGGCCGATATAACAACTGTGCACAACTTGTATAAGGCCTGTTTCTATAACAGTCTGAAAATAGCTTGTTTAGAACTTTATGCAAGTTATATCGATAGATAATAATTGGGTTGGTATAGTCAGCATTGTGGGTAAATTGTTTAAAGATAAAAAGGCATATGACTGGAGCTAGAGATGAATTGCAAAAAAAAATTCCACATATGGGACAACTCACATCTGTGTCAATGCTGAATTTTCCAAAATTTTCCAAAAATGTGCATAACTTCATAAATAAAACTCCAGTATGCACAGAATAGCTCCCTCTTTTGGCAACACTGTTTTGTAGTCATTTCACCATAGCAAATGTATGAATTTGCGAAATACATGTCCTTCTTTCACCTTTTCCTTTCCTAGTCGTCATCATTCAAAGACTCTGTTGTTAGTGTCAGTCGTCCAACTAAATTAAAATTGTTTTGAGTTTTAGTCGTGTCTTTCTTTCGTTTAATTATATCCAAATCCCAATCCCAATGCGAAAAAAAAAACAAAGTAAAAGGATTTTACTTATCCTTCGAATGTCATGTATCCCTTCCCGTTTTAGGTTTCCAACAAAAATAAAACACCGCGTCGAGAAGAATGGATAGAAGACTTCAAGGTAGGAAATCCTGAATGACTTTCCACATTACACATTCTTTTTTTTTTCTTTTTTGTTGATGTGCCTTGTCATTTTGCGTGCCTATTTGTCAGTTTTTCGGGCCAAAAATAAAATCCTAGAATTCCTATCCTATTTCCCAATCTAACGGCAAGTCATCTTTTTTTATTAGGAATTTCTTTTTTTCTCTCTAACATTGCACTCCTTTGGATTTATTATTCGATTTCACACAGCTTGCGGCAAAAAGTGAAGGGGGTTGGGGGAGAACGCGCATTTAATCATCTACTTTGTATGCTCTGTATGTGGCAAGCAAATAAATTTTGAGATATGGTTCGCTGGTGCCACATGCGGGTTTATCCTGTGCGAGCTTTTCGTATATTAAGTTACACCGAAAATACCGTAGTTGCTTGATCTATTTGCAAGTGAGTGAGTGAGAGTGATGGGGCAAGGATTTTACGTATGGTTGGTTGGTGAAGCACGATTCATAGTCTTGGCACTTCTGCATTTGATGATTATTGTTATGATGGCCTATTGTTTGATGCTTTGACTTTTGAAGGGGAATAGGTTTTTTGAGGGGGGTGAGGCGTGTGTAGAACAGAAGACATTCGCAGGATGTCTATAAACTTTGTAACGATCCGAATGGCACACATGTCTTGCATTAGGAATTTGGGGTTTTCGTTTCAAGTCGATTGTGTTGTACTGGGGGTTTCTTGCTTTGTTTTTTTATGCAGCCAATAACAATTTTGTTGTAGAAATATTTTTTTATATTTTATTTGTTAGTTTATAACTTAACAGTAGATATTAAATAAAAAAGTGCAATCGAATGGAAAAACACTGGTATTGTGGATAAAAGAGACTATAAGAAAATCCTAATCGAAATTTGGCAAAGGGGCCATAGGGGTATTTTTCGTAGATGTTAGCATTGGTATAAGATTTGTTAGTACCTCAATCATTGCAACAGGATAATTTTGGTTTTCAGTAGCGATTTCCGAGTTGCTTATACCAAAATACCAAAACTCTTAGAACTTCTGGCTCAATGAAATTAAGAAACATAGGAATTTAGTTAACCTCAGTCATGGAAGAATATAAAACTAGAATGCTTGCCAACGTTTTTTAACTTTATACGGAAAGGAGTAAAGAAGGAAGGTGAGTACATTTTTTTTATCGCTGATTCTGATGGGCACGACTGGGTCGCACGTACCTGCTCTTATGTGCCTAATTACATTGGAAAGCATTATCTTTGACAGAAACAAGTAACATTTATATTGAAAATAACATAGTTTGAACTTATAAAAATCTTGACAAAATCCTGTTTTTTATTTTTAGTTTTTTGAAAAACAAATTATTTTTGAAATTTTGGTATGCAGTTTTTTAGAGTTTATTAATATTAATAATTATTAAAAAATAATTTTAATTAGAAAACAAGTCAATTAAAAATTTTGATATGCAGAATTAATTAAACTACCTAGATCTTCTCAAATATAAAATTTGACAAAAATCAAAATAGCCGTTACCGAGAAAGCCCAAAAATAAAAAAAACCGTTATATGAAACGTACCGTTAATATACTTGTCCTGTAAATTTGGTTCTATACAAATGATAGCCAATACGAACAAAAAAATTCTCAAAAATGTTCATCAAAATCGTTGGAGCCGTTTTCGTGAAATATAAGCCTTTACTAAACGGTCATATTTTTAGGCCTTTAAATAAAATTTCAATTTTCCCTCTGGGGAATGCCAAAATAATCACACACACCAAGTTTGAAGATAATCGCTTAAGCCGTTTAGCCTGCAGCTCGTTATACATACTGACAGACAGACAGACAGACATTTTTCTCGATCACTTTTTTAGACTTCTCTATGATCGTAATATCATGTTTCATTGTTATTTAATTTTTTTTTATATTCACGAATCCTAAACTTGCCTTATAGTCCCTATAATTGCAAGTAAAAAGTTAGAGACTGCTATTGTTCACGAGACCAGTCAAAGTAATTAAACATTATTTTTTTTAACATTTTAACATTTTTTTCCAAACATATGAAATGAATCAGTCGAGTCTGTAAAATATTTCAACTTTATTTTGGCCTTCGAATTGCATCAACGGCTTCCTCATCCTCGGGAGGAAAGCTATTAAATATTTAAAAATGGACAGATTAAAAATTTATAAAAAAGATGGAATAATGTCTACTAACATCAATAAGCTTTCAACTCTTTCAATGGACAGGTGTTATGGAATGACCATGGGGATATTTGATGAACATCTGAAAAAATCCAACTTTGGAGTATAATATTGCCAGAATTTGGACGTACGAAGAAGACACGAAAAAATCCGGATTTTGATTTTTCAAAAAGACGCATTCTTAAAGATCTACTGAAAAACATGATATTGAATAGTCTTTAAATTATAAAGAAAGTGAAAGTTCAGCCGGGTAAAGTATTCTTCATTCGTATAGTGTGGCAAAAGAATGAGTCCCTATATATACTCAACAATACGTTCAAAATTTGGCTTAATAAATGATGCGCATTCATTATACGATACGAGTAATATATTTGTAGGGAAGAAATGCATTTGGCTATTTCACTATGGAGCATTGTTTATTGAAGTTCTAAAGATTCTAAAGATATAACCGACGATTGTCATGATCTCGACTGGGACCACAACTCTCCCACTTTTCTGTTAAGTTCTAAGGCTCCATCTGTGGGATTCGCCGGGTTTTGGAACTAAAACTTCGCCCCTAACACTTATAATTTTTAAATGCACTCCTTCGGACTTTATCCAGCAAACGCCGCACAGACATGAGCTCAAGCTTTATCGAGATAAACACCGAAGCACACCGCACCGTCTTCTCGATCAAGTGCCATTCATGGATAGTGGCATAGGGGTAGGTTTTGCAGTAATGACAGCAGACAGCATTAAATTTTTAAAGCCTACCCGTTCCATATTTGACGGACCAGGTTTTGAATCTGGAAATTAATTGGAATCATTTTTTTTTTCAGTATACTTTAGCAAATCACCATGCAAGGACTTACACCGGAACACGACGTTTACAAATAGAGGAAATTTATTTCCAAAATTCGGGCTTTGTTCGCCATCTGAGCAACTAATACGCAATACAATGAATCGATTTATCACCACATTTACTCTTTTGCACAATATTTATCCAAATCGAGCCCGTACCGTTCGTACAGAAGAAGCCACCGCCGCGCCGCTGTAGACGTGAGTGTGACAGAAGATTCAATTTTATCAATCCGATCGACCGACGGACGCCTTTGTCACAAATCGGTCTCTGCCCGTCCATTACTTGGAAAATTGTGAAGAAAGGTCTTGGCCTACATCTAAATATATGAGATCCCAATGGTGCAAGAATTAAAACCAGGGCATCATCAATGGCGTCGTGTGTTCAGTGAATGGGCTGAGACACAACTGAAAGTTGAACCTTATTTTTATCGTCAAATCATCTTTAGCGATGAGGCTCATTTCTGGCTTCGTTTTTGGAGTGAGTACAAGTACAGTCCTCATGAGAATTTTAAGACTCCAAAAAATCAGTGTAAGTATTTTTCTCCTTCAGATCTGGCTACAATTTATAAAGCGTTTATACGACCTAAACTCGAGTAACTCCCACCTCTGGGCAGGTGCTTCGCAAAACTCGTTTCACCTGCTTGATAGAATACAAAATCGAGCGTTAAGATTGATAGGAAAGAGAACTGCCGCTGAAACAACTGCACCTCTCGAACACCGACGCAATGTTTCATGTCTTTCCTTATTTTATGTTCACTCGAAGTAGCCAGCTGCATTCCTCCCCTTAAAAGTTTCTCCCGTAATACTCGTCTCGCTAGGAATGCTCATCAGTTCACCCTTGAGTCCAATTTCGGACGTATCGTGAAATATAGGGATTCTTTTTTTAGCCGTACAACACGAATTTGGAATTGTTTACCCGGCGAGATTTTCTCGAGATTTAATCGACACTTCCTATCTTTCCTGTCCCTATCTTTTTAATGGCCACGCAGTACACTAAAAGGAAATGAAGTGGTCGCTGGTGCGCGCGTTAATTATAAAAAAAAAACATATCGAAACAATCGATTACAAAGTTTTTTTTGTGATAATTCGCAGTCAGCAACCAAACAACAAAGAGCACATTACTTCCGGTCGATCATCACGTTGGAGACGAAAATATAAACAAAATATGCCCCCTACCTTCACCTTGTTCACAAAACAGGAATTGAATGCGAGCCCAAGATAATAGGAAAATCAAAACATAATGTACCAGGGAAAGAAGGTTTTCATTTCATTTCAGTTAGTCGAAGTCAATCTCTTAGCTTTAAATTATTCTATGTAAACGAATTAAGCTTTTTTTTAAGTAAAAAAGATTGTTTAATATTAATTTGCAATTTTTTTACTAATTTCCAATACACTGCAATCTCTTGTTCCAAGCAACTCGAATGGAATAATTGTGCTTCCAATTGAGAGGATAACAACATCAAAATAAAAGGTTAAAACTTTTAATATGTATATATTCCGCCCACATCTGTTGCACCATCCAGAATTTTAAGTTAGCAACTCAATTAAAAAAAAAATATTAAAAGAAAAACCTTAACAACAATAAGAAATAAACAAATCAATTAAAAAAAAAAAAAAAAAGTTGCCAACAACTCATAAGCCATGAAATTAAGTTATTACAAAAAAGGGTATAAATTAAAAATGCAATAAACGGTTTTCCAACGAGCAATTAACGAAAAGCGAGAAATATTTGTCTGTCAGGCAGGACCGAAAGGAGAATATGAGAAGCGAATAATAACACACAAAAAATAAGACAGTCAAACGCATACATACATATACAAGCAAGAAAAAAATGACTTAAAACGAATATAACGTTCGCGTTATAACGGTTGGAGTGCTCTACGGATACAGTAGATCTAGAGATACATTGCACTGCGAACTCCGAGGTCGTTTTTCAGTTTAAACTTTGACTCCTCAAGAAAAATTGTGCTCGTTTTTTGTTGCTATATATTAACATACATACATACATATATACGACGAGTACATACATAGATATTTATGCGATTATTGTGAGACTTGCTTGCTGTTTTCTAGGATCCACAATTTCTGCAATAATAATTTCGGTTTGGGTATTGGATGGAGGTACCGGAAGTCCTGGCACCGTACAACACCAAGGAAGGCAAAAGGCGAATGAATACCGTTTTTCGCACTTCTTAGGGAAGATGTCTTAGAAGTAATTAGAGACATGAAATACCGACGACAACTCTTCAGAGTTTTCGGTTTAATTTTTGTTTGTTTCACTTTTTGATTTTCTAATTGTTATCCTGGGAAAGCGGAAATTAAAATTAATTACTGGCGATGTGACTGCCTGGTATTTTTGGGGAAAACTCTGTTTTTTTTTTTTTTTTTGTTAAATAATAATTATTTCACAGAAGAGTTTTTTTTTTATTATATTTTGTTGAAAAGAATAACAGATGTTTGATTAAAAAAAATAATCTGTAGGTAGGTGCTGTTTTGAAAGCAGTTTAACTTTATCATATTAATTTCATTATATGTATGTTTCATTGATTCAATATAAAAAAATCTGCTTAAAGTGAGAAAGGATGCTAAATGATTTTAATGTTTTTCCTTACGTCCAACCATTATACACAATATCTATAGGAATTATCCAAATAGATCAAAAACCCGCAGCGTGGTTTTGGGTGTTAGAGGTAATCGATTAATAATGGGATTTATTGAAAAGTGGTATAGATCTATTAATAGAAAAAAAATGCAGGCGCGGCTTTAACTCGTTATACTACGTTGAAAACACGGTTTTTTTTTTCAAAAATGGAGAATTTTGTTTTAATCACTCAAATCTACCCTAGTTGCAAATGCTTTCAAATTGAAATGGCAAAGGGAAACCTCGCCGGGTAAACTATTCCAAATTCGTGTTGTTCGGCTTAAAAAAAAAGAATCTCTATATTTCACAGCACGTCCGAAAATGGGCTCAAGACGAGCTTTACGGTTGTGAACTTTTAGCAAACTGGCTACGTCGAGTGAACATTTTTTTTGTAAAAGAAACGATAAAATAAGGAAAGACGTGCAACCGACAATTTTTGCAGAAACAGTTATATTTCCTTTCAGATTGAACGCTCTGTTTTGTATTCTATCGAGCAGATGTAGTGATGCCTGAGAAGCACCTGCCCAGAAGTGTGTCATACTCAAGTTTTGGACATAAAAACGCTTTATAAATTATAACCCCTTCAGAAGAGGAAAAAAATGTATTATCAATACAGAAAACCTAAGCATTTAGCAGCATTTTTAGCTATCTCAAGCACATATATGGTCATTTCAACGTAGGTCGTCGTTGACATTGACAATGGCAGGAGGGTATGTTTAGCTTTAAGGACAGAAAACAGCATTGAGTTTTCGAAGCATTAAACTCCACACGATTCCTGTTACACCATTCAACAATGCTGCATAAATTGGAGTTTAATGGGCTAAAACGGTACCGTTGCGATTGAACGTCCGAAAGCCAAGAACGTGAATCAAAATCGAACGAGTAAGATAAGCTTAGGGTATAGTCGTCAGCAAAACTGTTTTGTGGATTAGAAGTAACAGGCAGAATGTAGGAGACAGAACGGACAACACCAGCATTTATTTTTTGGGAATCAGACTTTAATACAACCTTGAACGGTTCAGAAGATAGCTTCTAATCCAACGAACAAGAGCATCATCGATCCCAAAAGCAGGCATTTTCGAATAGAGAGCTTCATGCCAAACTCTATCAAATACCTTGGAAATATCAAGCGCGAAAATCTTACTTTCGCTAAAGCGATGTAAAGATTTGTTCCACTGTTCGGTGAGATATGCCATCAGATCACCAGTGGAAGGATTGCTGCGAAAACTATATTATCGGTCATGAAGAAGCTTAGGAGAAGGGACGTAAGTGACGTAAGTATGGGTCGGCAGGAAGACGGTGAGGGGGTATCCTTTCTTAGGGACAGGCTGGACAAATGCTTACACAGTGGCTTAAACAGTGTGGAAGAACACCTCTTTTCAAAAGAATAGGGATATACCATCCGGGCTAGCGGATTTGTATATATCGAGATCTTTGAGAACTCTTACTGAACTGTACTAGTGCGGGAAAAAATCTGTCCCATGCAAAAATTTATATTTATTGCAATAATCAATTGGCCAAAACATCATGAACTTGTTCAGATCAATTCCAAGTCACTCCAACTTTTTCACTTTCTTAAGTTTGTTTTCGATACAACTAAGTTGTTCAAGTCTTGGAAGAAGGACAACTTCCTTGATGACTAATTTATACATTTTTATATATGTAGGTACACGGTTTGAAATGGGGGAAGGCTTAGTCTTAGTCTTTCATTCCGTCTATCTGGTTCGTGTATTCCAAGCGGAATGTCCAATATGGATATCCGCTTCTTCTCATAAAATGAGTCCACTTTGAAATCCCTCAAATCATTTTCTCCAAAATTTTAATTTCTTAACGAGATGACTGAATAGTTGTGGTCCCAGTCGAGATCATAACTTATATAAGCCAGTCCAACAGTATATATTTTAAATGAATCTGTCCTGAACTTAACTTAAATTTTAGATTGGCACTGTAACAAGTGTGTCTTGGTAAAAAAAATGCTACAAAAAACCATATCGTATTATTTTTATTGACTTTTTTTCCGAAACTGGTTCTAAAGACTAAAATAAAAACTTCTTTATGTTTCTCTTATTTCGTTAAAAAAGAGCAAAGCAAGTTTTAAGAAAATTAAAAAGCTGTTCTTTAGTTAAAATATCATTCTCTTTCTACAACAGAAAGAAGCCATAAAGCTTTTGGTATTCTAAGAAGCACATGTCCTGCTCTTTCTTTTTTCTATACGATCCATTTTACAATGCTCAAAACTTTTCGAAAACATATTCCAATTTTTTTTTCCAGTATGCCCACATCGAGCAGCTGGTAGTTATTATCAAAAAAAAAAATTCTTAACAAACCGTTTTTGAAAAAAATAAAAAAATACTCAAAAAAGTTCTTTCATTTTTTAAACTATTTAATTTGAAAACTAAATGTCTATCGAGGAAAAAAAAATATTGCAAATCGTTCGACTAGTTTTTTTTTAAAGTCGTTTTTTTGAAAAAAAAATTATAAGAAAATCTCTAGTTTTCATTTGGGAAAATTTTATGAACAAAAATTCAAAATATTTCGAAAACCAATTTTTTTAGAAAAAATTCAAAAATCCAAACAAAAAGTTTTTGAACATTTTGAAATGCAATGTTAATGAATTATTATAAATGACTTCCTGGGTGCAAAATTTTATTGAAATCGAGATAATGGTTAACGATAAAACCGCATTTAAAAAAAAAAACGGTTCTATGAGAGGTACCGTTATAGAACAAATTTCGACAAATTTATTCTAACTGAAAGATGTATTGCTGTAAAAAAAATAGCACCCTGAAAGTTTTATCAAAATCGTTAGAGCCGTTTTTAAGAAAATTAAACTTTTTGTTAAATATTGTATGGCAGGTACCGTTATTTTTATATCTAGAGCAAAAATGAAAAACACCCCCCGAGATACTACCAAATAAATATTAAATACCAAGTTTGAAGCAAATCCGTTTAGACTGTAGACGTTCCAATATACAGACAGACGGACGGAATTTCCGGACCCATTTTTTTCGACGTCTCTATCATCGTAATGTCATGTTTGATTGTTTTCTCGATTCCTAATTTTAAGACGATTGGCTTAACCATTTAAGGTGTAAAGTTCAAAATACATTCAAACCGACAGACAAACATATTTTTTTTTCTTAATCATCTTAATGTAATATTTGATTGTTATCTAGAGTTTAATAAGCTGCACAAATGTTTCAGTTGACATCTTATATTCTACAATTCCAAGTAAAAAGAGGAAAATTTAAAGTATTTTCAATTAAATTCTATTTTCGTATCAGATTTCTACCATCATTGTGAACCCAAATATACATTTTTTAAGCCCACTTCTACATCACAACTCCTTTGACAAAAAAAATCGAAAATAAAATAAATTGACTCCCAATTAAAAATGGAACCGGTACCTTCTTTGCAAGTTTAATAATCAAATACCGAAAAAGCTTCATAAAATGTATCTTTTTGATACAAAAAAAAAATAAATTGAATTCAAAAAAGGCAAAAGGTCCACATTACAGAACCGATTTGTCATTTTATTAAATCAACAATACCATTCTAAGTCCTTCCTTACATAAAATGTTCTTTTGATTTTTTTTTCGAGAAAATTCATCTTTACCCGGCGGGGTGGGATTTTAAATTTTATTAAAAAAAAAAGATATAAATAACCGAAAATAAAAAAAAAAAGAAAGATGTTTAGATATAAATTTTATTACCAAAACAGGCACAATGCAATAAACACAGGGAGCTGTATTCGGTGTCGCAATCAGGCTGTAGCCGTTGAAGTTTAAAGATTCCGTTTTAAAGGTATTCCGTTTAACTGGTTTCGAAAATGTTTGAAAGGCGTTTTGTTTTTTTTTTGTTTTTTTGTTTATTTTTGTTTTATACTTTTCTATAATTTTTTTTAAGTATTTTATTAATATTTACTAAAGAAGTTTTTGACGATTTTTTGATGTTTCCAGTGGGAGTTCTATACTAAATATTATTTTTTTTAATATAAACGCGCACTTTATTTTTTTGTTTTTGTTTTTTTTTTTATATTATTTTATTTTATTTTAGCACTTCTCAATGACAATTAAATGACTTATTATTGGTTGAAAATAATAATATTTTTAATTCTGTTTTTTATTTAATTTTACCAATTTGAAATATGTTTAATTTTTTTTTAATTTTTCACTTTAACTTTCGGTTTTTGGAATTTAAATTTAAATTTTATTTATTTTTTTATTTTTTTTGGGACAAGAATGACTTTTAACAGGTATTATGAATGATTTTCCGAAGAATGGCTCAAGTTTTATTGGTTATTCTAATTTTAAACAAGACGGACTTCAATACTAAATTTTGGAACTTTTATCTAAATTTTAATTTGTTTTTCTTAAGTTATTCGCAATTACAAGAAATCTTTTTTTGGTTAAGATTAGGGAGTATAAGTAAGAAGAAAAGGATATTTTTGGAACTTTTTTAAACTTCTTTCGAAATGTCACTGAAGGAACAATAATTTAAGGACAATATGTTTGTTTTTTATTTTCTTTTTATTTTAAATTTCAAAATGCCGGTGGATTTTTCTTTTTTGATTCAAAAAACTATTTTTGTTTTCTCTACAAAAGCACGCAATAGTTGGAAAATCTGTTTGTTTATTTAATTTTCTAAAATTCGTCTTGGCAAAAACGACTATAAATTCTATTCTCTATCTCTCTCTGATAGACTAGTTGCAGCACCATAAAATCAACTCAAACAACTTTGTATCTCTAAAATATAAATCTATCTTGTATTTTGTTTACAATTTTTTTTTAATTTATTTATATTAACTATTTTCTAAGCACCATTTAGATTATTTTGTATTTAAGCATGAAGCAAGCTAACTTAAAAAAAAAAAAACTTCTACAGCACAAGGGTTCTCTAGGTAAGTTGATTTGAAAAAAAAGAAACAAAAATTTCAAAGTAGTTTTCGAACTCCGACCACGGACAAGAATAATTCGCTTGTCATTCGCAGATACGAATGTGTTTTTTGAGATTTATCTGTTAACGCACTATATACGAATCCAATGGATACTCGCTACTCGCTTCTCTAACGCCGGGTTAAGTGGTTTGGATTTTCGTTGTTTAACGAGATATCATGAGTTAAATATATTTTTAATATTTTATTTTTTTTTGTTAATTTTTATAGAAGAAGCGAGACTATAGTGTCATCACCGTGTTAGATGTCTTCACGTAATGGTGCCTTTATGCCACTCCCTGTTAACAGCAAGATTCAATCTGTTTTGGGTGCTCCTGATGATTGGGATGGAGCTGCTGGCTGCTGCTGATGTTTGCCACTCGTGGTGGAGTTTTCTGTTGCTTCTATTTTTTGTCTCTCCACTATGTTGGTGTAAATTTTCTGCGCGCTCGCAAGGTCTAACTAAATTGGAGATAGACGAAGACCGAAGACTTGACTTTTGCCTTGCCTATACCTTTGATGTTTTTTTCTGTTCTTTCTGCTTAATAGTATTTAAGAGAAAGATGAAAAATAAATGTCTATTTGCCAACACTCACTCAACAATATTTTTGTTTTGTATTGGAAAGCGACAACGCCGACAAGAACGGCTATCAGAAGTTCGCTGAGAACTGACGACTGAGATTGTATTTGTTTGGTTGATTCTCAATTCAAGTAAATTGGAGATTCATATACACACAACCATACATACACTATTAAACAAATACCAGATGTTTGGCCAGCTTGACGGCTGATTTTGATAAATGTGGGGAGAATGGTGAAAATAATGCAAACATGCGCAAAAGCTATTAGAAAAGAATGAGAAAAAAGAGCAGGTGCAAGAAAATGGCAAAATGGTGTGAATGGTGATCTCTTTAATGAAAAATTAGCTTTAAAAAGTGCTGCCAGAGTTGTCATGAAACTGGAACTGATTTAAGTAAATTATTTAATTTCGTGTGGGAAAAAAAATTTAAAAAAATGTGCTTGGGTTTGGAATTAGTTTCGAAAATATAATAACGATGTAAATAATGTAAACTTTAATATATTTATGCCTCGCTTAATTTTAAGAAGAAAATAAAGTTAATGCATACTCTAAAAAAAGCTATATTTATGTTTTGAAACAATGGTTTGAGGATTAATAATTGCTTATTTATTATAAATAAATAAAACTTTTTGTAAAGAAAAAATTAATTTATTATGGAATAATAGAAGGTTAATTTTTTTCAACTTTTGATTTATTTATTATTAGATTTATATATTATTTTATTTAAAGTTATTTGATTAATTCTATCTCTATATACATACATATATAAAAATGGATGTATGTATGTATGTCCGGTATGAACTCCTAAATCACCCAACGGATTTCAATAAAATTTTCAGGGTAGATATAGTTAGTCTAAGGATGGTTCTGTGAAGGTTTGGTGCAGATCGGGTCGAAGGAAAAAAAATATGAAAGGTCGTTGGCAATGTTCTTATAATTTTTTTTTATTGTGACAAAAAGTGAGCTTAAAAACTTCATTTGTTAGGTTTTTGGAAACTTCAATTTTAAGAAAACGTATTTTTTTAAACTAAAACGATTGGTAAATATATATGGAGATTTGTTTTTGAAAATATTGTTATGCATTTAATACATAGGTTTAAACCGAGTGACATCAATCGGAGAATAAATCGATTGCAAGTGATCTTTTCGCACTTAAATGATATTCGTTGAGTCAAAAGTGTGAATTACTTTTTTCATTTTCAATCTATTGCGAGTGTTTCTTCCACAATCACCAAATAAATAAAGATTCAATGTCTTCAGTTTTCAACAATGCTACCAAAAAAAGCGTCGTTTGGAAGAAAATCATCAGAAGCAAGGAATAAAAGAGAAAAAAGAACCGCTACAACTGTAAACCAACGCGGATCTCGCCCACACCAAAGCTTCTTTTTCCAAAGACGCTGAAACTGAACAAAAAATGGATCTCGCCTTCAGCAAATGCGCGACTGAACTTTCCGCTCAACTGAAGAGCAACGTGAATCTCGCCTTCAAAAGCTTCGGCCCAGAATTCCATTTTATTTCACATTAAATACAATTTTTTTTTCTTGGACGTAGCAACGTGCGCCGGGTACCGCTAGTAAATACTACGTTGTAAAAAAAAATTAAAACAACAAGTAGAAGACTCAGTACTGATTTTGGACTTTGTTGAATTAATAATTCACAATAGCTAGCGGCCTTTAAGTCCATCAAAAAATTGGCGTTTCGTCCCGGTAGCTCAATTGGACATGGACAATGAGTACCTTGTCAAACTTATTGTGCGTTTACAGAAACCAAAGATGGAGGGATTGCCTACAATATTTTATTGGTTTTTATCCCTTAGTGTTGATCGTTATATTAAAAATAAAGGTTCTTTGAATAGGGACTTCCGAACTTGGACAGTTGATAGCGGCAATTTTGTTGAAGGTACATCTGCCAGTCTGATTTGCCAAATTACCACGAACGGATATAGCGTTCAACAATATGTACAATGATTAAATTATTTTATTCGGGCGACATTCCGCACGCTTAGCACATTTAACGGTAGCCATAATTGTCCTACCAAGAGGAATATTCGCAGTGTTGTGCAGAAATTTGTGTCACTGTTTCAGTGGACGATCAACCAGCATCCGTCCTTTGTTTCGCTCACATGATCTCGGCCTTTTGCAGACCACAACTTGGCGAATTATGCGTCGCAACTTGGGCCTGCACCCGTACTAAATTCAACAAATCCAGGAGCTGAAGGTAAACAACATTAAGTTAGACATTCGTGTGGTGCGTCTAACGAAAGAATAAAAAAAAGACCAAAGGTACCAAAATAGAGCCATGGGGCACACCAGCTTTATTTTCTGAATTTCTGACTTCAAACCCTGCAATACTGCGTGTATTTCTGATAGATAATGAGCGTTGCAGTAAGAATAGTAAATGCACTGCAATGTCGACAGTTAGGGGGCGAAAAAATTAGCCTTTTTAAAGACTAGGCCGGACAAACGTTGTTTTCTCCATCTAATCTTGAAAAGGCCCGAGGATTAGGAAAAATAGAAAAGCTTTCGCAGTGGTTTTGACAGCGTGACACAAAAAACTCTTTAAAACAATTGGATGCATACTTTATGGACCAGCGGATTTGTGTATATCAACCTGTTTTATTGAGGCCCCACCCAAAATGTCGAACACAAGTTCGAAGATCAGCAATTTCTAGAGCTGGCAAAAAAAATTTAGTCATCATCAAAATTCGAAAAACCAAGTAACAAACAACACAGCCTTCTTTCATTTTCTTTGGTGTTCCTTGTATCTCTTAGTTCGTTTGAATCGGTGGTAGGTAAGGGAGTAAAAGTTGTTTAGTTATACAGGGGTTGGATATTTTTTCATTCATAGAGGCCAATACAAGAGTTATCAAACAAAATAGGAGTCCATAAAAAAACTGGCCTGTATCCATATATCCCTCTATTTTTTGGAAGAAAAACTATATGCAGTTATATGAAAAATAAAAAATCTGCTCCAGTCAATTCAACGATCTATTCATCACCTTTAAAACGACATCTAAAGTTTATCTAGTTTATGCCTCTGATTCACGTTCTACACGTATCGCCAGAGTGGTTTTGAGCAATTTTACGAAACAAGTCACCGAAATATTGAAATAAAACGAAAACAAAATCAAAAATCGAAAATAGGCCTCAGGTGTTTCATAGCCAAAATACCATTCTTGGGTACACAATTTAAATTTTAGTAATACATTAACTACAGGCTTCACGTATCCATTTGTGCAATTTCTCGCTTATAACCTTGCGATCATCTAGGTCAAACATCATTGAAGAAGAGAGAATAATTTCTCAAGTTTGTCTTTGGGATCTGCATCTTGGTTTCGTTCGACTAATACTGTGAGCTGTTAGGAAGTTTGACGCCTAAAGGCTGCATTCGCAAGAAATCAAAGTCTTTCCAATCGAGTCTCTTACAATCTTTAATGAAGTCCTTTCCTCAAGTACTGATAACGAAACCCCTGATGAATGCCAGCAAGCACTTTTAGTCTACCAGGAAGAAACCACTGAGGCACTGCATAGGAGGACTTGAACTGCTTGTGGGGCATTTGAAGTTTTCAAAGTTTTACCAAAAGGTAAAAAAAAAACTGCCCAGGTATCAGATGCTGAAAATATGGAAAGAAAACTGCTAAATGGATATTGCCGAGGACGATACCAATACTATTGGGTTCAATGGACCGGTTTTTCTGGCCAAATTAGAACAATAATTCCGCCCACACGATTTGGACGAAGTAAAGCTGCCAATATCCAAGCTAAGTCCACTAAAGCCGCCCGCCGAAGGCGATACCCGAAAGCAATGACAGAGAACAATATTAGCAAATATTGCAATCGCTGCTGCTTCGGCCTCGAAAGCCAATCAAGCAGCGAAGCCAAGTTTCGTACACAAATTTCTTTTTTGGGACCCTTGTTTCCAGTACTGATTTATGGTGCAGGTTTGTCAACATTTGACGTGGTCGACGACGAAAGCTTCGCGTTAATTAACGCACCAACAAGCTGATTTTCCCTGCCGGGAGCATAACTCTCGTCTCGTTGAAAATAAGTTCACGACGACGCATCGCGAGTCGTCAATCTGTTGATTTAATTTACGGAAAATTCGTCATCCTCACAACAAATAATATGTCTTATCACTGAAAATTATTGAAACTGGAAAAATATTGCAGGTTAATTGCAAAAAATTAAATTATAAATCATCCCGTGTCGAACAAATATTTTTTTGCCTGCAATATACATACGACTCCTGTGATATTGGTTGTGGAATGAAAGAGGATTTCTCTTAAAAGTAATTAATTTAATTTAATTAAATTTAAGTTATTTCCTGGGACAATTCGAAATTGGGTTCCTTAAACAAAAACCATTGGATACTATCAACTACAACTTCCCGCACTATACAATTAGATATATTATTACTCTGGTCACGTCGGTTGCTTTAAAGTTGCACATTAAAAGGACACAACTGCCACGTTTGCATCTGCTGACTGGAATAGTACGTTGGTTGTTGTTGTTGCAAACATAAGGACCAAAGTGTACCAATTTGGAAACGATGCCGCGCTATGGCATTGGTCAGTGAATTTTTTTCAATTGCAATTTTTTTCTTGCAACCGAAAACGTGCTGCTCCTGTTTTGGGATAAGTAATTCTCTACTGAACTGGTTTGCTTTATAAAGACAGAATTTAAGGAGGCAATATATTGAGAATGTTGTAGTTGAAAAAAATGCAAAATTTTTAATTGAAAGTGCATAGTAAACCGTTAATTGTGAACGAGAAAGTGCATAGGTTGGGGTTGGAAATTATGGACTCTGGAAAACAGTTTTTGTGTTTGTGTTTTTAATTTAAATCTTTTAATTGATATTTTGTTCTGTTGTTAAGAATAAAGTCTCAATGAGGATGGCACAAAGAACTAGCATGACCTTAAAATCAACAAATCTTTTGATTTGATTCTCATTTGACACTTGAAGTTTTACAAACAAATTGAGTACAATTCTGTCATTCTCTGAAGATATAAGGGCTTGTCTTTCGCAGGGGAGTGCTCATGGTTCTATCTTGTTTATTCTTTGTATGCAAAAAGATTGTAAACACCTATACTTGCTTATTTAACGGTTTTATGAGGTCAGCATTTAGCGAAATAGAAGGATTTACATAAAGCACATGGAAGGAAGAACTTGCCGAAAATATTTCGCCTGATGGAAGTTTCATAGAATCCTTACGGGGCGCGGCAGCTGAAAACAAAACTTTATTAAAAGCCTTTCTATAAATTAAAATAATTGTAGATCACACGAGCTGCACAACTTTATTGAAAAAACAATATCAATGACATTTACCGCAGCTGCCCTCCAAAATACATTTACTTAGCTCGGTTATAGATCGTCGCCACAACCTGAGCCTGATCGTAAATCATCATCATCATCATCGGCGCAACAACCGGGATCCGGTCCGGGCCTCCTTCAACAAATTCTTCCATACATCCCGATTGCTGGCCGACGCCATCCAATTGCGCACCCAAAGGCTTCGGGCGTCCTGGTCTACGCCATCATTCCAACGTAAGCAAGGTCTGCCACGTTGTCTTCTACCATAAAAAAGTACCGCAAAAGACAAATCGTAAATCGTAAAGTAATTAATATGTCATTCTGTAGATAATTGTACTGTCTAAAAGTAGTTCCTGGGTAACTTTTAGAAAAAATAAACTGTTTGGAAGTTTTTAAACAAAATAAAATAGATAAGTTTTTTTCATGATGGTGACATTGCCCTTCGTGTACCACACTTAAAGTTTGTTTGTTTTTTGAATAGAAAATGTTTTTTCCAAACAAAACCAAAAACAAAGAATTTCCCAACTCAAAAATAATAATTCATTACATTGTTTTAACTAAATGTACTACACTCCAATTTTTACGACCGTTTTTCTCCAAATCTATTAATTGTACGATAAAAAGTGTAGGAACATACAACTTTCGAGTAATTTCGATAAAACTGAGTTTTACACCCCTTTACCCCCTCCCCTAAATTTTTGTTTGCTTTGTTCCAAATTAAGGGTAGTTTTATAGGAAATACTTAGGACATACAAAGAAAGCTCTTGACCAAATTTAAGCTTTGTCGGAATTTTTTTCGAAGCAAGGTATAGAGACTATAAGGCAAGTTTATGATTCGTGAATATAAAAAAATAAGATAACAATCAAACATGACATTACGATAGAGATGTCTAAAAAAGTTAGTTGCAAAAAACTAATGTCTGTCTGTCTGTCTGTCAGTATGTATAACGAGCTGCATCCTAAACGGTTTAAGCGATTATCTTCAAATTAAGTGTGTGTGATTTGGCATTTCCCAGAGGGGAAATTGAATTTTTATTTGTAGGCCTTAAAATAACGGTACCTGCCATATGACCGTTTGGGAAAAGCTTTTCTCAAGAACGGTTCCAACGATTTTGATGAACATTATTGAGAATTTTTTTTTTCATATTGGCGAATTTACGGGAAAAGTCTGTTAACGGTACCTTTCATATAACGGGTTTTTTAATTTTTGGCTTTCTCGGTTCTTTGGATTTCTGTCAAATCTTATATTTGAGAAGATTTAGGTAGTCAAATTAATTCCGTATACCTATCAAAATTTTGAATAACTTTTTTTCTAATTAAAATAATTTTTATTTTTTTATTTGAAAAATTAATATTTTTAAGACTAATAAAAAAAATTATTTTAAATTGTATAATCACATTTACGTACATATATTAATAAACTTTAAAAAACTGCATACCAAATTTCAAAAAATAATTTTTTTCAAAAAACTAAAAATAAAAAACAGGATTTTATCAAAATCGGTCCTAAAATGTTCGAAATATTTTTTTTCATATATTCGTTATTATACAAGACGTGTGATGGCTTACTCCATTTTGACTAAAAACCGTTAAGTGTTATTTTTAAGGTCAGATAGTGTTATTTTTCTCCATTAATGTTACTTATTTTTTAAATTTTATTCAACGATGTGACCGCACATATGAGCAAATACTTGCGATTCAGTCGTGCAATTTATTTTATCTATCTATTACTAAATGTCAAAATAATTGTTGAGGCACAAAAATATAGATGTGAAGACATGAAACATGACACGTTTTGGACTTAAGCTTTTGCAATGTTGACCAATGTCAACTAGTCACCAATATAGTGGGACTAATAGTTGCCGTTGGATTTCTTTTCTGTGGGGCTTTGCATAATTAATCACACAATCTGTAATCGCTTGATAACAGGAACAAACTTCTTGTCACTCGATCGGGTCTATTAAAAACAAACAAAAATAGAAAAACTATGTAGTTCCGCAGGGTAGTTTCCTTGGACCGATATTGCTTCTTTCATTACACTCGACAATTCTGCATCATAATATTTGCCAATAATTTTTTTTTACTAGCGGGAGACAAACAAGAAGTGATAGTTTTCCCAAATTTTATTTTTCAACAACTGTCAAAGTTACCAATGATATATAGCTTATGGTTTGGCATTTCTTCATGCATCTTTTCATGTTTGCCAAACGAATGGAATTTAGAAAGTTTATAGAAATTCCGGCCTAGCAGAAATACACAGAGTGAATTTCGCAGTAAGGTCGGTCGTCATCATTGCTTTAGAGCAGCGTAGTCAATTTGTCGTACCGTGGAAATTATTTCTTCTGGACCAGTCACCTGCCAGATTTTTGAGTGAAATAAAGAAAACAAATCCGCCCTGCCTTATCGGGAAGTATGGAAGAAGACCCCCTTATTTCAAAGTTGAATGTTGGCCAAAATCCTTTTAAGCTTATGGTTTTTTTTTTTTTTTTTTTTTATAATTAACGGTGTGGTTTTAGCTGGACTTACACTACAGGCCTAAAAGTTTGAGTCACCTGACTTCATTCATTGGACAGATTGGGTTTCTTACTTAATTTTCTTACCTGAACAAAACAATCACATGGATTTTAAGTCTACTTTATTTAAAAATATATATTATTCTTTTTGGTTGTTTTTTCAACATCTCTTTGTTACTACGTACATAAAAAGGGATTTCAAAACCTAAAGTTTGTCGACCTGAAACGCAAGGTGTTTTTATAAAAGCCGCGCACTTTTTGGTCATACGATCAAACAAGAAGAAGACCATCTTTTAGTCAAGACTATCAAACTAAGAAAAATTGTGGTTTCACCCGGTTCAATGCCGACTTTTTGGCAAACGCTATAATCGCCGAGCAAACAGGGCCAAGTTCCTTGTTAATTGCGAAGATGGATCTCCAGCTCATATTCGATTCTTTAAAGAATAAGAAGTCTGCAGGTATCAATTGTATTTCCAGCCTTGTACTAAGATATTTACCGATAGGAGCCATTGACATTTATGCCACACTGTTCAACAATGCACTGAATAATGCATATTACCCTTATCGTTGGAAAACAGCTGTTGTACATCCTCTCCCGAAAAAGGGAAAGGACAACTCCAATCCGTCGAATCTTCGGTCGATAAGTCTGCTTCCAAGCATTAGCAAGATATTCGAAAAAATAATCAATAGGGCTCTGGCTAAGTGGGCTGCGCATAAGAAAATCATTCCGGATAATCAGTTTGGGTTCAAGGCGGGACATGACACAATTCATGCCGCGTCTAAGCTCGTTTCTGATAATGGGACAAATCAAAAAAAACAATGCACGGGTGCCGTTCTGGTTGACTTGGAAAAGGCTTTCGATACCGTATGGTTAGAGGGTCTTTATTTTAAGCTATCCAGACTTGGTATAAGCAAACCATTATTGTAAGTGCTTCATGATATGCTCAGCTCAAAGTGGCAATATAACTTCTACCTCAACATTTGAAATAAAGAATGATCTACAACAGGGAGCAGTCAACTCTCCGATTCTTTTCGGTATTTACACCAGCGATTTGATAGGTAGTCTTACTCAGGCAATTGCGTATGCCGACGATCTTATTGCGTACAGAACGGCCCAAAATGTTGAAATCATCAGAACTCTTTTGCAGCGTGACTTCGACAAGATTCAGTGATACTGCGATGACTGGAAGTTAAAAATCAACTTCCTGAAATCGAACAATTCTGTTTCGGACCCCGTTGGCTGGGGCCTCAAGGGACACTCGCATGAATTGGCGCAAGATGGTCATTGTTGGACCGGGCGGACAGCAACTAACGAGCAAGACTGTAGTAAAGTACCTAGGTATCTGGTTGGATCAGTATTTGTATTTCGACAGACATATAAATGCTGCGCTGACCAGAGCCAGAGGAGCCTTCGCACAGACAAAACAACTGTTTTATAGTAGTCGTCTTGACAAGAGTAAAAGTAATTTGATATATGGCCCTCATACGGCCGATGATCGTTTATGGTTGTCCTGTGTGGTTCAACTTTGCTCCATCTCAAATAGAAAAGATTCGGGTTTTCGAGGGGCAGTTCCGCTTATCTACCACGTCAGTAGAAGAACCGTAGACCGGCGCCTTCGGTTTAGTAGGGCTGTGTCCTATCGAATGAAGCAGGAGAGCCAGTTTTGGTGGCTTCAATCTGCACGATAACAGGTTTTTGGGTTGGGTGTTTAATTGAGCTTGGCCGGCCTAAATACCTGTTTGGTATTATTAGTCTTAGGTAAAATAGGTACAGTGGCAAAAAAAAAAAACCTATATGTCATAAATACATATATACACATAAGTTAATTTTTGTATATATTTATGTAATGGTTTGTGGAACTACAAAATAAAACATAAAACAATAAAAAAAAAAGTAAAATTATATTTGATTGCTGCTGTGGCTGTTGCAGTTTGTAAGTAATTCATAGGTAGCGTAGGTAGTTTTAAGTTTTATTTTAAGACTTAATTTTAAGTAGGTTGTAAGAAAAAAAAATTAATGACAATTAGTTTTTTTAAATTTTCTAATTAAATAAAAAATAATAAAAAATATATATATATATATATACTTAGGTCATACGCTGAAAGGCATTAGCTGGGGCCAGTAAGTTAGATTTAAGATTAAGTTAAATTTGCTAGTTTTTTATGAATTTTTGTCTAGCTTTAAGTTTAGTTATAAGAGTGAATTCAATAAAAATTATAAATAAAAAAAAAAATATCAAACGAAATGGGCGAAAAACAGCACCCGAAATACGCTCTGAAATAAATGCAACAAGAAATAATTCAGTATCACGGTGAAAGAAATGCTAGACTATTTCGGCGAGTTGTAGTCCGAAAATCACTTCTGCGACCACAAAATAGCATTGTAAAGCATGGAAGTGATTCAGTACTGGTCTGGAGATTTTTCTCTTCCAGTGAATTGGGAGACTTGAATCGTGGTACAATGAAGAAGAAACGATTAAGAAAAATATTTCAGAAAACGCTTCGGTTTCTAGAGTTAGATTGATAATCGAAGGATTCGTATATCAATAGGACAACGGCACACACCAAAACCTTATCAGGATAATCTCAAACAGAGAATGGCCGCAATGACCGCAAACAATTCATGGCCGCCGCAAGCACAACATATAAACCCTGTAGAGCTGTTGTGGGAGGAGCTGAATAGAACAAAGAAGGCAGCGGGATCCGGCGATTGCTGGAAAAATATCCCACATGCAACAATTGTGAAAGTTATAACTAGACTGCCTAGAATTTTAAGAACAAATAGGTAATCGAATGTAGAGGGGGATTTTTGAAGAAAATTTGGTTTAAACCAATTGCTATTAATAAAATAAAATTATTTTGTCCATATTTTGATTACAAAGTACATACATACATACATATTCCAATTATTAAAAAAAAATATATTTTCCATGTTAAAATTTGGGCTTTCCTCGAAAAAAAGGACGTGAACTCGACTGTTGGTCTGCAGTGTAGCTAAGCAATAATTTAAGGCCTTTTTAGGCATAGCGACTGTTTCAAACAAGGAAAATTGGCATTTTGGAGCAAACACTATCCACATAGTGCTGGATCAAGCGGTGCAGATGCAGATTATGGAATGGACATAAGTTTTTCGACTTTAACAGATTGACCCAAGCTGGATAACATTGATATATCAATGGTGTGGTTCCCAGAAAACTGAACTGTTAACCATACAAGCAGCCGAATTTTCCTTTCTAAAAATAAGACATTTTCGATTGGATAATCTACGTCAAGCGTTCATCGAATGGCGATTTGAATGCTTGAAGGCAATCAGTAATTTTCTCTGACGCTAAATCTAGTTTTTAGTCTACGCTAGCATATCAACCAATTAGAGGACCTCGACGCCAACATTCGAGATGGTATTGCCGGAGCAACGCCGCACATATTAGACCAAATAATTCAACAATTGGACCAGCTGTTTAAAGTTCTGCCAACAGAGTCAAAGTCCCTATCTGACTGATGTCCTATTCCATACATAAAAGCATGAACATGGCTTAAAAATCCCCAGAATCAATATTATATCTCACACTGTGGTTGTTTTATTTAAATACCTCTCCCTGCCTCTCTTATTAGTATCTTTTGGCTTCTCTCTTGTTAAAAAAAAACTTAATCTCTGTTTTAAATAAACATGAAGCACCGACACTGCAGTTCAAAAACAAAATAAGCGTTCTTAACACCTTTTTACAAACAAATTAAAACGAATGCCAAGCTGACACTGAATGTCAAATAAAAAAACTCTTAATGTGTCTCAAGAACAGCTTTTTAAATGCTGTGCAATATTAGTCCTTACATCAAGCATTAGAATAATAATTCTATTCAATTAATTTACTAATTAAAATAAAATTTCAAAAAAAAAATCTTAAAAACCAACTCAACCCAAAATCAAATGCACCTTGCAGTTTACACTCCAGACGTTACGTTATATTAAGTTGGAAGGTTATATAACATCAAACCTACTTGTTTGTATTCTAGGAAAACTTGTCTATGGCACAGCTTGAATAGCAAGTCCTAGCATCCTCAACCTCACTCGGTATCGTTTGAATTCGCTTAATAATTAGCCCTTGTCATCACAACACCTCTGCAATTCAATCCTCATCATCGTGCACCAATCGATAAAAAAGGTACCCACAAAACTCCTTAGTTAGCCAAGAGACGGAAAAAAGATAAAATCCCTCTTTATGTATCTCAACCTGTATCTCTCTCAAATTTCCATCCAAATGGCCACAAGTTTAATAAATTGCATCTGGTTACAGGGTGCAACAGCAACAGTGCAACGGATGAAAAAAAGTCAAAGCTCGTTCCATCGAATTGCAGCAGTCACCTTTACCCACTTCAATCCACTTGCCACGCTCGCTGTGGATATAGCTTATAGTTGGCTGCTGCAGCTAAGTGGATTAGTATTACAACATCTAAATGACGACAACGACGACGACGAGTTTGACTAAATGTAAAAATGAGCGTTAAGGCCCCACCAACACCACCACTAACGACTCCCTACACCCACCGCCTTGCCACCAGCTTTAAAAAAAAAAAAAAAACAGACAACTATCAAAATATCTACGCCAAGCCGGCCGGCATGGCAGACATGGCGTGGCATCATGACCCAGCGCCTCTAGGCATGCTCAGCACTCTCCCATCTCGTTCTGTCCACAAAGAAGGTGGCACATGCAAATCAGTCACATCACCAACGATGGAGCTTCGTCTGGCCAGGCCATCACCTGAAAGAGCTAAATTCCTCTATTTCTATCGATGCGCCACAATGACTCCGTGATTTCGCTCTGCATGCCGCCGCCGCTGCCGCCAACAGTACATCAGTTCGCGAATCCGCGAAAAACCGTCGTAAAATCTAACGGATGCGAGAGTTTTATGGTTTTTTTTCTGACTTTATATTCAGCGAAAGATTCATGCCCCTGGGGGTATACAAGAACACAACAAAGCTTATGCAGCATACCATGCCATGCTGTTGCTAAAAATAGAATCTTGCACCGCAGCATTGCACACAAAAGTTGTGTCTGTATGAACGCGCAACACAAAACCTGCATCTTTCTCTTTGGCGGGAGGGCGATCTGGCGGGCAGATCGGTGCTTCTGCTATGGGCGGGGGAGCCGCATCGCAAGCACCAGACCTACAGTAAGGCAGCTTTGAAACTTCCGGGAAACTCGGTGTGTTATGCGCATCTCGTGATCGTGAGTTCGCAATAGATCACCAGCGTGCGTGCATGCCAAAAATACATGCAACTAGTTAAGATATTAAAGTTGCTTGTCGACACAGAATGAGCAACAGACAAGAGGCATTGCGTGCTTGGTAGGTCATTGAACCTGGCTGCTTCGGTTTTCGGTTTTAATTAGAACTTCGTCGCACATTGTTGCTTCCGAGCTTCAGACTTTTGGCACACTTTGACACTCTACTGCTATCAAGGGGGTGTAGGAGGGGAAAATAAGGCCAACCGGATATGGCAGCCCTTTTTGAACAATTCACAATGTTACACCGGAAGATTAGAGAACGACAATGTTTACATTAATGTTCTAAAGACACACACTAAAGGCATCACTCTTAAAGACTATAACTTACGTTTGTAAAAGTTTGTGGCCGCGGAAGTTGGGCAGGTGGCCGCATGCCCGTTAGGCCTCCTACTTGCGGCTGCGGAGCTGGACTGTAACGTGGCTGGTGCATTCTTTCTGTTGTACTTTGTTCTTCAATCTGCAAGAGAAGGATTAAAAAAGGCATTTTAGTTGTGTGTTGCATTCGAAATACTTGATTTGACGGATTGACATTTATTTTGAGGAAATGGTTGAGCAGGGCATTTTCGGTGAGGTTTCACAGGCAGGAATTGGAAATTTCAGTTCAGATTAAAAAAAATGAAAATTAAATGTGTTAATTTCAGAAGAATTTTGTTTGGTGTTCTAGATTTCGAAAAGTTTTCGTTTTATTTATTTGAAGTTTTTTTCAATGAAATTGTAAAAAAAATATCGACAGTAGGTAATGAATATGAAGTGAAAGTATTTATAAAGTAGAATGTAGCAGTTAACGTGGGAAATATACTAAAAATAAAGAATTTTAAAATTGGCGAGGTTTGATTTTTGCGGCCATGTTGTTTTTGTGACATTAATTAAATCAATTTTTTATATTATACATTTAGGTAGATTGAACAGTACGTCCAAATGATAAAGCTTTATTTTCGAAACGAACCTTCATTAGTGGAACTTTGCAGGCATTTAACGTTTGGAGGCCGAATTTGAGAGGAGCGGTTCGGAACGGCCTTTCCACAGAATTCAAATTGGCGAATTTTGCGTTGCGACCTGTACACCTGCACAAGATCAATCCGACACAAACAAATCAAAGTTCATGACCACAAACAACGCCATTGGTACACTAATTGGGCTTCGAAACGTTTGGAAGACGACACAAATTTTAGCGACGTGGCGCATTTTGGCAGTTTACAAGCAAAACTGACGTAAATGGTAAAACACCAACCCACATGAGATTCAACAGGTGACAATAAAAATAAATTTATTGGCGTGACAGCTCCTTAAGGAGCCAAGGATATGGACTGCCAAGAGCCAACTTCACGTTGGTTTCTTACAGCGCTGAATAAAAAAAAAATTGTCAAATATAGAAACAAAATTTCAATCAAGAGGCGTACATTGGTAGGAGGCAGAAGGGCAACTAATCCCTCTTAACCACAAAAGTATCAACAATATATAAAATAATAAATGATAACTAAGGTTTAAAAATAAATAAATAAATTTATTGGCGCGACAGCTCTCAACCATGAAGGTGACGCCAAATAATAAGATCGATTTATCAAATAAAAATTACATGTAAATTTCAGTGTTGACAACCAATTTAATTGGGGTTATTAAATGTTGGAATTATCGAAGTTCGACTGTATATGATAGAGCAGACTTTTGGCATATTAAAAAAAGACATAGCACATAATTGTATGTAATGCCGTTATTTTTAAATATAATTTTTTCTAATGCAAGTGCTTTTTTAGACAATTGCCCCACCCACCTAAACCGGGGCAGATAGACCCCCTCCCATAGTAAAAAATATTTGTATTTAGTCCTTCTATAAGAATAAGTTATTGTACTCTCCCCTGTTTTTATAACAACGGAACTTTTATGTCGGATCTCGATAATCTCGAAGGTAGATCTGCATTTTGTAGTAAACGACGGTTAGTTCTGCAACTAACACTGATCCATGTTTCCTGCCGCAAATCTTTGGATGATAGAAATTAATCGGATTAAGGCTTCCTTATCAATGACAATTGATGCCGTAACATTGTGTCAAGCTACATTATGCCAAATATGAAAATTTGGCACAATGACGTTTTCGAAAGTGACTTTGGACCAAATAACAAGTAAAGTGTCAATAAGACGTTTCGGGTAGGTATAGTGATTTTTCTTACTACTACATATAATAAAATACTAATAATATAATACAGGCTCAAAAGTCCACAAATAAATTATGGACTTTTGACCCACCCTGATGAGCCAAAGTCCAACCGAAAATATTGTGGATTTCAAAGTGCAATTCAACTTAAAAATATATTAAAGTTTTCGGTGAATAAACAGTGAGATAGGTTTGGGGAAGCATGTTGCCCTCCTGCAACCCGTAGAACAGAATATAAAATGTGGTAACACTAGGGAGTTGTATAAAAGTAGGGCTTTTCTCATGTTCACAACACTCCTTAATCTTTTTAAATACATTGAGTTGACTTTTTTTAAATTTTTTTACAAATATAATTAGCATATTCTTTAAATTTTAAATTACTGTCTAACACAACTTCGAGGTTTATAAAATATTTGACAAATCCAATTTGTTTATTTTCCATAAAAACCGAAATGTTAGTTCGGCAATTAAAGCTCATACATTTTCTTTTGCTTACGTTTAGCTTGATTTTCTTATTTTTTAACCACTGACTTGTATTATCCTCATTTAAAGGCACCATCATTTCATCGATATTTTGTCCACTAATGTAAATGAGCAGCAAACATTTGTACTTTGCAGTACTTTAGATTATTGTTGGCATCGTTTATATATATTAAAAAGAGATACACCCCTAGGACTGATCCTTGAGGTACTCCTAAAGTCACTTCGACGGCCTCTGAATATTCATTATTAACTTTAGTTTTTTGTGTTCTTCTCGTCAGATATGAAGGAAACCAGTTCAGTTCTTTGCCTTGAATGCCGTACTCCCAAAGTTTTTTCAACAAAATATTTCTATTAATGGTTTCAAAAGCTCTTTTTAAATCAACAAACTCGACAACAACAGAATTACCGTCGTCAACGGCCTTCTTATACAGGCAAAAATCAAAAAAATTAAGCGCAGTTTGACAGGAGTGACCACCACGAATGCCAGAGTATGCTCCTTTATCAATACAGTAGAATCTCCAAAACATGAACAGTTCTAAAATATGAAATCTGGGTACTCGAAAAGATGAAAAGATTTTTTACTTGCGATTATAGGTACTATAATTCAAGTTATGCATTCGTGCAGATTAAAAATTTTGAGATAACAATCAAACATGACATTACGATGATAGAGAAACATATTTGAGTTACTGGCAAAATTCTGTCCGTCTGTCTGTCTGTCTGTACGGATGTATATTGGACTGCAGCCTAAACGGTTGGGCCAATCGTCTTCAAATTGAACTTAAGGTTATTTTGACATTCTACAGTTTAAAAAAAAAAAATTGTTAGCTCAAAAATTAACGGTACCTGTCATATAACCGTTATGTAAAAGCTTATTTTTCTCGAAAACGGCTTCAAGAATTTTTATAAAAAAAATCAGTGTACTACTATGAAGGACATTATATTTTAGTGAAAAAAAATGTAATATAGTGGGCTAAAAACGGTACCTCCCATAGGACCGGTTTTTTTTTCAACTTTCTCGAAAACTGGAGATCCGATTACAATCAAAATTGATATTCAAGAAGATGTAGGTAGCCTGAGTAATTTTGCATTAATTTATTTTCGAAAACTTTTTTTTTTGTATTTTTAATATTTTTGATTTTTTTTTTTTTTTTTGAAAAATCAGTATTTTGAATTTTTATTATTTTGTTTTTTAAATGAACGTTATTTTTGTGCTTATGTTTGTATTCTTGAATAATTTTAAAAAAATTTTTTTAAAAAAAGTTGTTACAAAAACCGTTTTATTTAAAAACGGCTCCTACAATTTTGAAAAAAAATTCATACTTTTTTACATTTTCTAAAGAAATAAAATGGCGTTTAAATTATTTCACCCAATACATTTTAACGTACTTTATTCGATCAATCAAAAGTCACAAAATAGAATAAATGCTTATGTTCACTTTAATTTTTTTAATTTTATTCTACAATGTGACTGCACATATGAGCAAGTACGTGCGATCCAGTCGTGCAATTTATTTTATATCTTCCCCTTTATTTCGTCGTGTCATTTTTAGTTACGTAATTAAATTTTGGTAACGGTGCTTTTAAGCGCGGTTTACTTTACAGTTTGGGTAAATTCTTCAGTTAAATGTGAGTTTTGCAGAGGAAAGATGCCGCCCGTGAAAGGTAGAGTTTAGTTTTTAAACCTTAAACATAAGTGTGCTGTGTTAGAAGACATAAATAATAAATTATCTTATCGAAACATTGCCAAAAAATATGGAATCGCTATATCCACGATTGTTGGAGTAAAAAAAGGTAAGGTAATCCCTTCGAGAGTGTGTAAAACACTAATTTCTGGAGCGGAAAAACGCAATACGCATAAATCCGAAACGCCGAAAATTGAAGCGGCGTTGTATGTTCCCGTGTCAGAGATAATGATGAAAACCAAGGCCAAACAATTGCACGGAGAAAAATTCATTCAACGCGAGGTATTAATGGATTAATAACTTCAAGGCTAGATTTAGAGTTCGGCTTCTAGCAATCAGTGCAGAAAAAATGAGCTCTAATAAAAACGCTGTCCTGCCATTTAAACAGAAATTAAAGACTATGGCCGACTTCGGTATCACCCAACAACAAGTGTATAATCCGGATGAAAGTGGCTTATTTTGGCGAATGATCTCAAACAAAACATTTGTCCACACTGGTGAAAGATCAGCTCCCGGAAGAAAAATTGCAAAAGATCGTTTTACATTTTTGGTATGCGCGAACAGCACTGGTGAGCACAAAGCGATGATGGCTGCATTCCCACAATTTTCATGCCTCCAAACGCGACACCACTTATATGGACCAGAATGTAATAATAAGGCTCACAAAATTGCACTACCGAACAAGTGTTTTGGCAGATGTTATATCTAAAGGGCGGGATGTTGTAAGGATGATAATAAAAAAATTAATTTACGTGACGCCCTGAAATGTCTTCAAGGAGCTTGGGACAAACTTACATGGAAGTGTTACATTCCATTATATATAAAATAAAATGATTCGTTAATTTGATAGATGCAATGTTCATATGTATAGCTATATGTTTTTCTCGATGCTTGGAAAGATGAACAATTCGAAAAGATGAACGGGCCCTGTTTTATATCTGTTCATCTTTTCGAGATTCTACTGTATGTTGTTCTTCTCAAGATAATTGACTAGTTGGTTTGCTACAAAGCGTTATAATATTTTTTCATCTGAACTTAGCAAATTAACTTGACCAAATATTGTTACTTGGTTCAATGTCTTTTTTGAATTTGTGATTTTGTATGGCTATTTTTTCGTGGATATTCTGAGCTTCAAGGCATTTAGAACCATAACAAAGAATAAGATGACCCGAGATGTAAAATTTTACCTCGAATAATCACAATTTAAACGAAAAATTTAATTGGTTGACTATTTTTCTAAGTTTTTCTATTTGGTTGGCCAACTTTTGTTCTACAAAATTAAACATTGGATATACAGTTAACCGAAAAACCATTGATTAGCCCAATACCACTTTTTTCTTACGTGATGGTAATGTCATGTTTGATTGTTATCTATATTTTTTACTTGCGATTTAGGTACTAAAATGCAAGCTATGGATTCGTGCAAAAAAAAATCTAACAATCAAACATGACATTACGATAATAAAGAAGTTGAAAAAAGTAGATCCGGAAATTCCGTCCGTCTGTCTGTCTGTCTGCCTCGATAGACATTTAGTTTTCAAATATTATTGTATACTTAGTTTTTCCGAGAAAACTTTTAAGCTAATTAAAAAAATGAAAGAATTTTCTAAAAAAAAAATATTTTTTTTATTTTAATAGACGTGTGATTTTCAATCTGGCAATACTTCTTTCGGAGTTGGTCTTTTTGACAGCTGTCACTTGATTTATGCTCAGTTTGGTTTGCCATTTCAAATTGTGCAAATTTATTACCAAAATAATGGTTTGTTTCGGTGGGGCAGAGCATCGAAGAAGACCCGAATGAGTCCGCCATCGCGCGCAACAATTGGAGATGCGCTCATCCACTTTATGGAAGATTTTGCAGAAGGATCTTTGTTTGCAGGCTTACAAAATCCAACTCGTGCCACTTCCCCGAAATCATTTTTAAAACATAATGCAAACCCTTACCTTTATAATAAAGCTAGATTCTTGGCCATAACTTTAGACTATATGCGTTTTGTTTCTTCTTGAAAACCACACGTCTAAAAAAACACCCTTTATATACATAAATACATATGCAGCCACTAAGCAATTATCTAACATAGGAACAAGTTCGTGCGACGCAGTCGTGCATTTTTTTAAATTTATTCGACATTGTGACCGTACATATGAGCAAGTACGTGCGATCCAGTCGTGCAATTTATTTATATTCACGAATCCTAGATTTACCGAATGCTCATATAGTATACCTACATTTGTGTATCCCGGGGACTTATGTCGCGGGCACTTATGTCCCTGCGCCGTACCTCACATCCTTGCGTAATAAATAGTTCTTACAGGGGTTTGGCACTTCTAGAAAATTACGGTACAAAACGGCGGAAATTTGAGAATAAACCTATACATGATTGTATGTCTAGTATTCGCTGTTCTATAGAACGAATATGAGCGTTTGTTGGTCGAATACTAGACCCATTGACTAAATATCCCAGATATTCTATTTCGTCATACCCGAACTTACAATTATTTAACCTTAGTTCCAGTCCTTTCTCATAAATAATAATTAATAGCTTCGTCTCTTCATTTAAACTGATTACAAATCCAACTTACTTTGACTCCATTTGCAAAACTAAGCTTTGGCCCCCAGAGACCCTTATAAAGGAATTCATTTCAGTTAAGCAACAACGCGACACAACTAAACTTCAAATTGTAAAAAACTCAAAAGGATTACCCTCTTCTACCAAAACTTCGTAGTAAGACCGCTGACATTTATTTAAACTCTCACGACATATTTGTTTTGACAGAAACTTGGTTAAATTCAAGTTTCTTGGACACAGAACATTTTTCCCCAGAGTTCCTAGTTTATAGAAAAGATCGTCATAATGGTAATACAAAAGAACTGGGTGGAGGTGTTTTGATTGCGGTAAGACACACATTTTTTTTTTCGTCAGTCTCTTTCCCGTTTGAACTACTAATAGAATTAGTCTGTGTAAAAATAATTGTAGAGACAAAAACTTTGTATATTTTTAACGTATACATTCCACCAACAAGTTTATCTTCCGTTTATGGTGAACTTTCTATGGCAATTGATTTTATTATTGAATTTTGCTGCTCGGATAGCAATATTTTACTTTTAGGTGATTTTAATTTACCTAACATTGATTCGATTCCTTCTGAAGATGAATCCTACTTAGAACCTTCATTATCTTCGCATAACATTCAATTAGAAAAAACTGTCGGACTTTCTTACTCCTATATTCAAGAAAGGAGATACGGCTGACATTGCAAACTATAGGCCCATTTCTAAATTATCTTGCATTCCAAAACTTGTTGAACAAGTTGTCTGTGAGAGTATGGTATTTTTTAGTAAAAATCTGATTTGTGAGCAACAACATAGATTTATGAAGCCTAAACCTAAACAATACTCCTTCTACCCACCCTTCTCTTGCCATGGGTAAGACAAGTGCGTGGAGCTCATGTAGCACTAAAAAAGCTCTCAATCTCAATATTCTTCAGTGGAATATGAACGGATGAGTATCATTATTAAAGACCATAATCCTACTATAATAGCGATACAGGAAACCCACTGCCCCTTTAGTAATGCGCTACATTTTCCAAAAGCCTTTAACGGCTATCTTCATAATTTACCAGAAAACGATACTGGTAAACAGGGTGCAGCTCTTTTAATTAAAAAAAATACTCCCCACAAAATTATACCTTTGAACACAAATCTGCAAACCCTCGCTGTTGAAATACAACATAACATAAAATTCACCTATGTTAGTTAATATATACTTACCTCCAAAACAACCCATCAATAGAAGTGATCTAGAAAACATTATTAAACAAGTTAATTCACCGATTATATTCGGAGGCGATGTCAATGCTTGGAATACACTTTGGGGCTCTCACACCAACAACAAAAAAAGGTGATCTATTGGAACATTTTGTTCTCTGAAAACAACCCTTTTATATTAAACGACGTCTCCCCCACCCATCTTTCAACGCACAACACTCTTACACACATTGACGTTACCTGTTGCTCACCTGAGTTGCTAACAAAAATAGGCTGGAAAAGGTTAAATGACCTTCACAACAGCGACCATTTCCCAATAGTGACAACATTAAATACTTGTCGCATTACAAATTCTAAAACATTCGTCCCAAAATTTAAAACAGACTTTTCTAATTGGGCATTATTCAAAAAAATTACCACCGAAAATATTACCAATAATATAACCCTTCCCCAAACAACAATAAAGTAGCAGCGATATTGCAAAAAGCAATCCGAATAGCCGCAAACTTTTCAATTCCTCAAATTCCTCAATTCCTCAATCAAACGTAAGAACTTGGTGCCCTGGTGGAACACTGAATTATCAACCCTGCGTAAAGAAAAAATGACAGCACTTAAAAATTTTCAAAAAAAAATTAATGCTTAAGGACAGCAAAGTAAAAAGTTTCTCTGAGGTCACCTCAAACATCAATCCCAACCCATTTCCCTCAAAAATATGGCAAAATATCCGTCGGCTAACTGGAGATTCTACATCACTTGCTATCAACAGCATTGGCTCCAGAAACGGTATAATCATTGATCCGGCAAAAATTTCAAACCATTTTGCACAAACTTGGTCAAATTTTTCTGAAAATATAAATTTTTCCACCACTTTTATCGAAGAAAAAACAAAAATAATGAATACTATCTCTCCCCTAAAAAGCTACAAATCTGACAGCAAGACTCATTGATGAACCCATTACTTTAATTGAGCTTGAGACCGCACTGAGCAAAGTTAAGGGCAAGAAAGAAAGCCTTTTTTTTTTTTTTTTTTTTTTATAATTTTTATTGAATTCACTCTTATAACTAAACTTAAAGCTAGACAAAAATTCATAAAAAAAAAACTAGCATATTTAACTTAATCTTAAATCTAACTTACTGGCCCCAGACGGGCGCTCTAAGTTATTCTGTATTGATTTTCTTAAAGCTAATGCCTTTCAGCGTATGAACTAAGTATATATTTTTTTTTTTATTATTTTTTATTTAATCAGAAAATTTAAAAAACTAATTGTCAATATTTTTTTTTTCTTACAACCTACTTAAAATTAAGTCTTAAAATAAAACTTAAAACTACCTACGCTAAATATGAATTACTTACAAACTACAACAGCCACAGCAGCAATCAAATATAATTTTATAATAAGACTTATCTATACTTTTTTTTTTTTTTTTTTTTTTTACTTTTTTTTATTGTTTTATGTTTTATTTTGTGAAACTAAAACATTAGATAAATATATACAAAAATTAACTTATGTGTATACATGTATTTATGACATATACGTGTTATTTTTTTTTTTTTTTTTTTTTTTTTTTTTTGCCACTGTACCTATTTTACTTAAGACTAATAATACCAAACAGGTATTTATGCCGGCCAGGCTCAATTAAACACCCAACCCGAAAAGTTATTATCGTGCAGATTGAAGCCACCAAAACTGGCTCTCCTGCTTCATTCGATCTTTTCTGTCCCGTTTGGACACGGCCCTACTAAACTGAAGGCGCTCTCCTCCGCCTTGTGTGAGGATGTACCGATCATAAAGGAGCCGCCGGTCTACGGTTCTTCGTCTGACCTGGTAGATAAGCGGAACCGCCAGTCTATCTTGAAAAAGCCCGCACATATCAAAATGAAGGAATGCCTCCGGCGGAATGAAACCGTTCAAGCGCACACTTTCAAAATATTCAGCATTCGGATAAAACGCTCCAAAAATCAAACTATTGGTCGAATTCATTGCTCTTACAATGTGACCACGAGCAAGTTTTATAATGAAGTTATCAATTCTGTTAATCAGGGCCCCATTATACAGGACCTCGTTAGAATAGTAGTAAGTATATTCGGATTCGGGCGTTCGATGCAAACCGAGACAGCGCCGAAGACACTGCCTCTCGAAAACCCGAATCTTTTCCATTTGAGATGGAGCAATATTGAACCAAACAGGACAACCATAAACGATCATCGGCCGTATGAGGGCCATATAGCAAATTACCTTTACTCTTTTGTCAAGACGACTACTATAAAACAGTCGTTTTGTCTGTGCGAAGGCTCCTCTGGCTCTGGTCAGCGCAGCACTTATATGTCTGTCGAAATACAAATACTGATCCAACCAGATACCTAGGTACTTTACTACAGTCTTGTTTGTTATTTGCTGTCCGCACGGTCCAACAATGACCATGTTGCGCCAATTCATGCGAGTGTCCCTTGAGGCCCCAGCCAACGGGGTCCGAAACAGAATTGTTCGATTTCAGGAAGTTGATTTTTAACTTCCAGTCATCGCAGTATCACTGCATCTTGTCGAAGTCACGCTGCAAAAGAGTTCTGATGATTTCAACATTTTGGGCCGTTCTGTACGCAATAAGATCGTCGGCATACGCAATTGCCTGAGTAAGACTACCTATCAAATCGCTGGTGTAAATACTGAAAAGAATCGGAGAGTTCACTGCTCCCTGTTGTAGACCGTTCTTTATTTCAAATGTTGAGGTAGAAGTTACATTGCCACTTTTGACAACAAACTTTCTATCGTTGAGCATATCATAAAGCACATACAATAATGGTTTGCTTATACCAAGTCTGGATAGCTTAAGATAAAGACCCTCTAACCATACGGTATCGAAAGCCTTTTCCAAGTCAACCAGAACGGCACCCGTGCATTGTTTTTTTGATTTGTTCCATTGAATATCAGAAACGAGCTTAGACGCGGCATGAATTGTGTCATGTCCCGCCTTGAACCCAAACTGATTATCAGGTATGATTTTGTTATGCGCAGCCCACTTAGCCAGAGCCCTATTGATTATTTTTTCGAATATCTTACTAATGCTTGGAAGCAGACTTATCGACCGAAGATTCGACGGATTGGAGTTGTCCTTTCCCTTTTTCGGGAGAGGATGTACAACAGCTGTTTTCCAACGATAAGGGTAATATGCATTATTCAGTGCATTGTTGAACAGTGTGGCATAAATGTCAATGGCTATCGGTAAATATCTTAGTACAAGGCTGGAAATACCATCGATACCTGCAGACTTCTTATTCTTTAAAGAATCGAATATGAGCTGGAGATCCATCTTCGCAATTAACAAGGAACTTGGCCCTGTTTGCTCGGCGATTATAGCGTTTGCCAAAAAGTCGTCATTGAACCGGGTGAAACCACAATTCTCGGATCGCCATTGCACAATGTCATTCCGAAGGTGGAAGTGATGAAGTAAGGCACTGTTCTCCAGTTCGTAGTTTGGGCGAATGCTAGCATTCACCTTGTACACTTGCTGGAAAGCAGCCCCCACTGTCTCCACTTTCTCCTGCGGATCTTCGATTATAAAGAAGTCATCATCCATTACTAAAGAAAGAAAGACTCCAAGTAGAGATAGGATTTCCTACCCTATGCTGAAAAACCTTCCACTAGAAACCAAACAGAGAATAATCCGTTTATGTTTAAACTCGCTCTAGAAGACATTTTAGAGTGGTCCAAAATATCTGGAGCCACATTATCTATACAAAAAAGCAAGCTACTTCATATTTGTCGAAAAAAAAAATTGTTCAGAACTAGTCATTAATGTCAACAATATACAAATTGAAAATGTTAGTAATTTAAGAATTTTAGGATTAACTTTTAATAATAAATATTCTTCGAAACAAGAATAACATTGTTTAGATTTAAAGAAATCCCTAGCTGCCAGAACGAACATTGTTAGATACTTAGCCTGTAAAAAAAGTCAAACTAATATAAACACTTTGTCACATATAACTAAAATGTTAATCTCAAGCAAAATCGATTATGGGTTATATATACATGGGTATTGTTCAAGATCTATTTTAAAAATCATTAAACCGACTTACCACCAAGCAGCAAGAAGTACCATCAACGCTTTCCCTACTTCCCCTAAAAAAAACATACTAGCAGAAGCAGGATTACCGAGCATCGAGGAAAGTAGAGATGCAATCACTCTAAAACTATTTGCAAGACTCATCTTCTCCACAATTCACTAATCGATAACGACGTCAAAAAGGCAATGAGTCAAAAGCTTACAAAATAGATACCATCAGCAATAGCTAGGATCCTGGAAAAAGGAACACAGGCCGAGCTTCCATCCAAACGCACAAACTTCACCGTCCCACGCTACCCTTCATGGTTCATTGACTCTGCATCCTTGATAATGACACTAGCTAACTACAATAAAACAAATACCAGCAATATAACCTACTGCCAACTCTTCTCCAACTATCGGCAGATCTGAAATCTGCAGAGAACACATCATTCGCTGTCCCATTTAAAAACGGATCGATCATCTGCATAGGTAACTTACCTGACTTCGCCTCAATATATACAGCAGAAGCGTTTGCCATATTGCAAGCCACCAAAACAGCCATTAAACTGCAAGGAAAATATATAATCTGCTCTGATAGTATATCCGTTCTTGAAGCTATCAAGAATCCCAACAACAATGCCAATCTAATATCCGAAATCAGATATCTACTAATCAAATCACCAAATAACATCAAACTGATGTGGTCTCCGGGACACGTTGGAGTCCAGGGAAATGAGAAAGGTGATATTGCAGCTAACTCGGCAAAACACTCGCCGGTCTTCTCAAAACTAGATCTGCTCAGAGTTGCACAAAACGCCATAAATACCAACTCTAAAAACGAATGGAAATTCAACCCTGAAAAATTACAGCCTATGTATCCAACAGATATCTCCAAACAAAAAAATTCAAACTATGTTCGCCTACGACTGGGACACACATACATCACTCATCAACACCTCCTCACAAAAAAACAACCCTCCAATTGGGCCTACCTGCAATACTAATTTAAACTTAAACCATATTCTAGAAAACTGTTCCGTTTTATCACCCATTATACAAAAAAAAATTGAAAATGATTCAATTAATGACATTTTAAGTAACCCTAACACGAAAAATATAGGAAAAATATCGAATTTCATAACAGAAGCAAACATTAATATCTAATTTGTATATATACTCTAGAGCTAATAGTCCTGGCAGCTAGGTGGTAATAAACAATAATAATAATAACAATATGAAGCATAGATCAACTGTTACAAATCTTCTAACATTCTCCTACAAATTTTCAAATGCATTAGAAAAAGGTTATGAAGTTGACTGCATTTACACTTATTTCTCAAAAGCATTTGACCAACTAAGTCACGATATAATCTTGTTCAAGTTAAAAGCTTTTGGTTTTCCTCCTTATTTTCAAATCATACCTTTCAGAACCCTTCGTGGCACACTCTGGCGTACCTCAAGGAAGCCACCTTGGTCCTTTACTATTCATTTTGGCAATAAATGATGTTACTTCATGCATACAATCAAGTGACATTCTTATATTCGCTGATGACATGAAGATATTTAAGACAATAAAATCTAGCGATGACCGCAGTTTTCTGCAGGCAGACATTCATAGCTTTATTATTTGGTGCAGAAAAAGTGGTATATCCTTTACCTTAACCCTTTAAAATGCCAGACGATTACCCTTTTCCAAAAAACGTATCGTAAGTGCATTCGTTTATATTTCCCAGCACAAACTCTGTTGCGTCTTTAGTTTTAAAAAATTGGTTGTCCATTTTACCTCCAACTTTGAATTTACTCAATTTTATTGTGAATATAGCTAGCTCTATGCTTGGATTCATAAAACGCTGGGCAAAGGAATTTAGTGATCCATATATGACTCTTTCCTTGTAAAATTGCTACGTACGCCCCCACCTTGAGTATGCTTCACAGGTATGGACTCATGGTTACTTAATTCATAAGAACCGTATTGAAGCAATCCAACACAATTTCATTCATTTTGCCCTTGGAACAAACCCTTCACCAAAGGCGTGTTAATAACGAATTAATATTTTTCATCAACTTACTAAGGCGAAATTGATGCTCCTTATTTATTAGCCTGTATTGGGTTAAATTACCGTGGAGGATCTTATCACCTGCGTGGATCGGAACGTCTGCATGTTGACGTCCATAGAACAAACTATGGCATACAAGAAGCTCTAAACCGTATGAGCAGACTTTTTAATCTAAACGCTTCTTCTATAGACTTCAACTTAAGTAAAGTGGGATTAAAATCTTTATTTCGAACCAGTGTTCCACTGTCGTGATTGTTTTGTTTAATGTTTTCTTGTACATATAAAGGGTTTTCCAATAAGAGGTGTTATTTTGATATTCAAAGAAAAATGGCATTTTTTGAGATAAATGATCGGATGTTTATTTCATTATAAAGAGGAAGGTATGCCGTTAATAATGGAACACAACATCAGCCAAATGGCCGCCACGACCACGCCTACAGGACCATATCCTTTTCATGAAATTTTCCATAACCAAATCGCAAAGTGGCTGCCCTATGTCCTCGATAGCCTCACGAATTCCATCTTTGAGGTCTTGAATCGACGCTGGGCTGTTGGCGTAGACCTTATCTTTCACGTGGCCCCAAAGGAAGAAGTCGCAAGGTGTTAAATCACAAGATCTCGGTGGCCAATTGTAATCACTTCTTCGAGAGATAACAAGGTCCGGAAACTTTTCCCGTAAAAGATCGATGGTTTCATTGCTTGTGTGGCACGTAGCGCCGTCTTGTTGAAAGTAAACGTTGTCCAGATCAATACCATCCAATTCCGGCCATAAAAAATCATTAATCATCTCTCGATAGCGCAATCCATTGACCGTAACTGTTGCTCCAGCCTCATTTTCGAAAAAGTAAGGTCCAATGACCCCGCCGGACCATAAACCGCACCAAACAGTCACGCGTTGAGGATGGAGAGGCTTTTCAACAATAACTCTTGGGTTTTCCGAGCCCCAGATGCGACAGTTTTGCTTGTTGACGTAGCCTCCGAGGTGGAAATGGGCCTCATCAGTCAAGATGATTTTTCGATGAAATTCCGGATCATTTTCTTGCATTTCAAGGACCCAATCAGCAAAGACACGACGTTGTTGATGATCAGCCGGCTTGAGTTCTTGTGTTAACTGAACTTTATAAGCCTTAAGACCCAAGTCTTTATGCAAAATACGGTGTAATGACGTTTGTGGAATGCCTAATTCCAAAGAACGACGAGGAATGGACAAACCTGGGTTTTCTTCAACACTTTGGGCTACAACAGCAATATTCTCAGTTGTTCTTGAGCGACGTGCACGGGTTTTATTCTTCACATCACTAACTTGTCCCAACAGCTCGAATTTGTCCACCAATTTCTGTATTGCGGTCCGACAAGGTGCTTCACGACGACCAAAAAATGTTTTAGTTTTACGAACCGTCTCTGCCAAATTTTCACCATTTTTATAGTGAATTTTAATAATTTCAATGCGTTGTTGAAGCGTGTATCGTTCCATTTTTATTAATGGCGTAGTTTCTACTTGTCAAATGTCAAAAAATGACAGCTTCAAAAGTGACAGCTACCGATATAGTGGGCTATTCAAAATAACACCTCTTATTGGAAAACCCGTTATAACTGGCATGATTACATTTTAGTTAGTTTTTGTATTTTGTGCATGTGTTAGGCTATCATTATTTTATTTTATTTTAATTTTACTGACAACTAACACATGCACTCATGATGAGCCTCTGATTGTAGTAAAAAGCTTGCTCTAAGCTTACTAAATCAAAGAATCTGGTGTAAAAAAAAAAATAAAGCCGGCACAAAACTTCATTTAGAATTTCGATATGTGAATGTCATCCATATATATAATTATTTTCCCAGCCTCAATTAGGTTCTAACATTGGCGCCGCAAATTAAAAACGGATTCTTGTAGAGCGACGAAATACAAACATTTTTTTTACAACGCGAGAGGGGTCTATCTCCCCCGGTCAGGCAGAAGTGGCATATACACAGCTGGTCAAAAAAATAGGTGTGACTATTTATTTTTTTATTAGTTAATTTTTTTTACATTTTTTCAGTTGCATTATAATTTTTTATGTTTTTAATAAAACTTCAATAACAAAGAAAATAAAAGATTTTAATAATATCTTGAATTAATAGAACATTTTCATAATAAGTGGCCGAAACTGTCGATTGACGCATTTTAGCCTGGTAAAAAAAATAGGCGCGTCTTCCTAAAGTAACGGGTGGCACACGAATCGTGCTACAAAAATAAAACGTAATAACTTTTTTTCTGTGTGAGTAATCGGCTTATTTTTTTTTTATTTTGTAGGTTACTATTTAGATTTATAAAAATGGATGCTTGGGATACGGAGAAAAGAATTTGGATAGTGCAACGGTACCATGCTTTGCAGTCCGTCATTTCCGCCCAAAGGGAATTTAGGCGGGAGTTTGGCGGTAATCCCCCGAGTAGATGGACCATTATGAGGTTTGTAAACATGTTTGCCGAATCTGGAAGCATCGCACGAAGGCCGTACCATCGAGATGCCAATGTTCGGGTTCAGGATACAATCGCAGCAATAGCATCTGCAATACAGGCCAATCCGAGCGTTTCGACCCGAAACTTATCGGGGCAAATTGGAATTAGTAGACGGTCATTACAACGGATACTTCATGACGATTTAAACTTGTTTCCGTACAAAGTCCAAATTACTAGCAAGTTAAACCCTCAGGATTTGCCTGTTCGCCTGGAATTTTGCAAAAAAATGATATCAATGGCCGAAGAAGACAACACATTGATCAATTGTTTGTTCATGTCTGATGAGGCCCATTTTGATCTTAACGGCAATGTAAACAAGCAAAATTGCCGTATATGGAATGAGTCTAATCCAAAAATGCTCCATGAGACGGAATTGCACCCAGAACGAGTCACTGTGTGGTGCGCAGTTTCATCAAGGTGTATTGTCGGGCCGTACTTCTTTAAAGAAAACGGTGTAACCGTTACTGTCAATGGGGACCGTTATTTAAAAATGTTGAAGGAGTTTTTTTACCCAGAACTGCGCCGAAGACGTATACCATTCAACAGCGTTTGGTTTCAGCAAGATGGAGCAACTGCACATATAGCCAGACCAGTTATGGCGGAGCTAAACAAAAAATTCGCAAACAAATTAATTTCTAGGAACTCCACTCTTCGCTGGCCCCCAAGGTCACCTGACCTGACTGCACCAGACTTCTTTTTATGGGGTTATGTCAAGCAAGAGGTGTATAAAACGAAGCCCAGAAATTTAACTGAATTAAAGCAGTCCATAACGACAATAATTGAGGCGATCCCAACTTCAACTCTTCAGGCCGCAATGAATAATTTTTTGACCAGGTGCCGCATATGCGTGGGAGAGCGTGGAGGTCATTTGCGGTCTATAATCTTTAAAAACAACTAACTATTTAAAATAAAATTTAATTTTCTAACCAATAAAAAAAATAAATGAAATACATCGATTAAAAAAAAAGTTATTTAAATTTCTTATTGTAGCACAATTGGTGCGCCACCCTGTATTAAAAATATTGATTTTATTAACATTTAATGTTGGTTAACTAAATTTTCGATTACATAACTCTAATAACCAGAGTATCCTCCATTGTTAGCTTGAACTTTTTGGAGTGGGCGTGGCATTGATTCCACCAATTTTTGGCATGTCTGGTTGGGTATAGAATACCATTCTCTTTGAACGGCTTCCCACAATTGGTTTCCATTTGTGAAATATTGCCCGCCTAACTTTCGCTTGAGTGCATTCCACAAGTTCTCAATGGGATTGAGGTCAGGGGATTGACTTGGCCACGGGATAAGAAATACTTCCTTCTCTTGGAACCAATCTTTTACGAGACGCGCCGTGTGTTTTGGATCGTTATCCTGTTGAAAATGCCATCGGAGGAAGCATGACATTTTTAAAGATATCCCTATAACCATATTTTGTTAATATGGTTTTAATGAGAAATATAGGACCGACACCGTACCAGGAAAAACATCCCCACGCCATAATATTGCCACCTCCGTGTTTGATTGTTGTTTGTGTATAGCGGGGATGGTATTCTTTTCCTTTTGGGGGTCTTACATTACGCCCGGAGTCCAAAGAAAACAAATTTATTTTAGTCTCGTCGCTCCAAAGGATATTACGCCATTTTTTAAGTCCTTCAGGTCCATTCTAGTTCGCGTATCTAAGAGCAAATTCTCTCTTCACACCTATTTTTTTCGACCAGCTGTGTATATATATATATAAATTTTAATCTTGATTTAGCAGGTTGACTAAGAAGGTCGGTAGCTGTGTTGGCTCTTGATAGTTCGGTTAGCTAGTTCAGGATCAATTAGAGTGGATGTCCTTAGGAAGGATATTATTCCAATGTGTCTTAACTCGTCAAGTAATATGAGAACAGCGAAGAGTAAGCTTGATTAAAATACTTTATTTGAAACTTATAACTTAGTTACTAATACATTAGACAATTTCTTTAATAATAAGAAAGGCTTAGAGGTATTTGTCGCGACTGAACCAAAGTGTAGTACGATGTGCGTGACTGTAGCGGAGTTATAAGAATGCTCCTCTGGTAGTTTATCCAGTGGTATTTATACTGTGTGTGTACATGACTTCTTGTTATCTTCTGGAAGTGGCGTACGTGATATATTGGTAGTTTTAGTGATGTTTGGTTAATCTACTGATTATGTTTTATGGTTCCTCTTGGGTCCGTATGCAAATACTCTTATCGTCTTGTGACTTTCCTTGGTGTCGGATGTAAATGTGCTTATCTATCTGGTTGGTGCGGTTATCTTTGTTTAAAGATGACCTCATCCAGTTTTGGGTTTTGTGTTGTGTATTATTCTAGCGAGAATACTCCTCTTTGGGTAGGTTGTTGTAGTGCGATCATAACCTATATATATATATTTGAAAACAACGGCAACACTTTAAAGCCAAAAGCCTGTTCTATCATATATTTTAGTTTAAGTCTTTAAACATCTATTTAAGTATTTATTTATTTCAATGTATGCTTACACATTAAGAAAATATTTCTTATAAGCTAGTGATAAGCTAAAATTTTTGACAATCAATATAAAGAAGAAAACTACCTAACAAATACATAATTTATTGTGATATACCTAATGACAATAATAAAATAATACCAGATTTAAATAATTTAATAAAAGCGATACAAAATTTAAAAGAAAAAAGTAGAAAATGTTTAATTAAAGAAAAGAAAAAAAACAACAGAATTATACATTTACATCTCAAGCTTACAATTTTTTTTTAAAATACAATATTTTTAAAAATACAATATATCGTTTTTAAAGAACTTTATAAAATTAATTAAGAAAATAGGCGCGTAGCTGATTTCAAAACTGTGTTTCTATGCTTATTTGTCTTAAATGAATTGGAAGGGAATTCCACAGTCGGATGACACTAACAAAAAAACTGTCTTTCGGAAGTTAGACAACTATAACGCGGTTGGATGAGTTATAGAGATATGTTTAAAGAGCCAAACTGTATCCTATTAAATAAACCACAAGGCTGTTTAGTCTGAATTATTTTGAACAATAATAAAAGGGAACGAAAACACTTAAGGTAGTCTAATGAGATGTTATATATTTGTATTGAATACCTGGAGATATGATCAAATCTATGTAATCCAAATAACTGGTTTTTCAATAAGAGCGCTCCAATTTTTTTTAAATAAAACAAAAACGATTTTGGATATCAATGAAATTCCTGTGAAAGTACGTTCGATGCCATTATGTATGGAACTCGATTTCTTTTGCATGGCCACCACGGGCACGCTTACAGAAGTCCAGACGCTGAACCCAATTTTCGACGGTTTTTAAGCATAAATCGGCCGATACTGCTGCAATTTCACGTTCGATATTCGTACGAAGTTCATCAATCGTCGCGTCGCTGGTTTGTTGACATAGATCATAGACTTGACGTAGCCCCACAGGGAATAGTCTAACGGCGTCAAATCGCACGACCGAGACGGCCAAGCGACTGGACCATTTCGTGAGATAACACGTTATCCAAACTTGGTTTCCAATAAATTGATTGTGACATTCGCTGTGTGGCTTGTGGCGCCGTCCTGTTGGAACCACATATCCTCCAAGTCCATATCATCCAATTGGGGCCAAAAGTATTCGGTTGTTATCATAGAACGGTAGCGATCCCCATTCATAGTAACATCATCACGCAAGAAGTACGGCCCAATGACGCCGCCGGCCCATAAACCACACCAAACCACAATTTTTTCGGGATGCAATGATGACTCATGGAGTACGTGTGGATTGCTGCCTGACCAATACCGCATATTTTGTTTATTGACGAAGCCATTCAGCCAGAAATGAGCCTCATCGCTATAGATGATTTTTCGATGAAAATCCGAATCATTTTCAAGTTGTTGCTCAGCCCAATTCACGAACAAACGACTCTTCTGGTTGTGCGGCTTCAGTTCTTACGTCAATTTAATCTTGTTATGATGTAGGCCAAGATCTTTGCGCAAAATTCGCCAGAACGACGTCACAGAGATGACCTACGCTTGAGAACGACGTGTGAGAGACACATTTGGGCTTTCTGCAACTGAAGCCTCAGCGGCAGCAATATTCTCGACACTACGGGCACTTCTTTGTCTCACTAGCACGGAAACATTTTGTACTGTGCCTGTGGATTCAAATTTTTCCACTAGACGCTCAATTGTTGATCTGCTAGGACGATTATGACGACCATAAATTGGACGTAGCGCTCTTAACGTTGAGGCCACTGACTCCGAATTTCGGTAGTAAATTTTAATAATTTCGACTAGTTGTTGGCTCGTAATGGCAAACCTTACTGAAGAGAAATGTCAAAAGAGCGGCAAGAAATATGGCGTCGTTTGCTGTCCCTGTCGCTCTACTTTTGTAGCGTCCCTGTTGAAAAACCCGATTTATACCGAGCGGTGTTGTTGAAGGCTACGTTGAGTTATCTTTTACTAGCTGCATCACACTGACTGAATACTTCACATCCGTACATTAAAATAGGTAATACCAAGGTTTTAGCAAGAATAAGACGGGTTTTTAGCGAAGTAAACTGCTGTGAAGTCCAAAGCAAGCGTAGAGCACCATAAACTTTGCCTACGGTCGACTTAATGTGGGACTCCCACGTTAATGTTCTATTGAACAACATACGTAGGTTAATGGCAGTAGAAACATATTTAATGGATAAACCATTCAAATTTAATGAAGGAAAATAGTCGAGGCTCAAGGCTTTTCTACTGATGACAATACATTTAGATTTTAAGGGGTTTAGAAAGAGCCCATTGTATGTCGACCAACACAGTATTTTTTCTAGGTCGTTGTTTATTGTGGAAGCACAGTCTTCAATTAACCCAAGTGAACAGCTTATGTACAGTTGAACATCATCCGCATACATCTGGAATGAAGAGCCTGATCCTGTCATAATAGTGGGGAGTTCATTGATATACAAGGAAAAAAGTAGAGGTCCAAGAATCAATCCCTGAGGGACGCCTCTGGCAACTGGAAGGAAAGATGAAATTTTGTTTCCAATAGAAACTGATTGTTTCCTACCCCTTAGATAAGATTCCAGCAAACCAATTAGCATGAGAGAAGAACCAAGAACGTAACATGATCCTCATCTAAGGCGAGTCTAATATCTTCGACTGCATTTATAATGGCGGTAGCGCAGCTGTGGTCTTTCCGGAAACCTGACTGATGGGGAGAAAGAATATTCCGTGAACGGAGATGGTCATTGATCTGCTATTGCAAAATCCACTCAAATACCTTAGACCAATAAGGAAGTATAGACAGGCCTGAATTCAATACCACTTCCACCTTTTGGCATGGCAATATTTTAGATAGTTTCCATTGAGTTGGGAACAAACCCTTCGATAAAATGGTGTTGAAAAAATGTGTAACATAAGGCAAGATAAGTGGTAAGATTGATTTCACAAAAACAGGACTTTACAGATAATATACTACTCAACAACGTCATGGCAATTAACACAAGAAAAACCGAAACCAACATCTGGGGATGAAACAGCGGTAGACACTAAAGCACTTTGGGAAAGGGTGGGAAAAGGCAGAGACGATGTAGTTCTTCAGAGAATCTACATTTATGTTTTCATCTCCATTATTTGGAAATTGCTTTCCCAAACCCAATTTCTTCCATAGCTGACCCCCGTTCATAGAAGGATCAAGCTTTTCACTGTAAAGATTAATCTTTGCAGTTCGTATTTTGCTAACTACTTGGTTCCGCAACCTACGGTACATTTGATGATGTATATCCAGCCTAAAACATTTCCATTCACTATAAGCTCGATCACGTTGTACGTTTTATTGGAAAACCAGCGTGCTTCCCCATTCTTCATTGTTCTAGTTCTAAGTTGAACATTACTATCAAATTATTGGAAATATTATTGTTAAGGAACTCAATTTGATCATCAGGAGTTGGCAGAAAATAGATTTGATCCCATTCAATACTTCGAGCTTCATGCTCTAAACGAACGTAATCAACATTTCTGAAATCCCTGTATTCATACGCTGTTGAAATATTTCTGATTTTAAAGTTGAATGAAGTAAAATATACATCGAGAAGTGTTTGTGAATCTCTGGAAAAATGTGTAGCATTGGTCGTGTTGACTGGAAATAAATCTATAAAAACTATATCAGAAAAAAATAGTTTATGTTGACTTTTTTTCTAAATTGAGATAATTTGTACTAAAATTTCTTTTAATATTTGTTACTCCTATTAATTATTAATTGAACACTGCAAACAACACGATATTATGTATTACATTTTTCGAGAAAATTGAAATTTACTAAACCTGCTTTTTATTAATTTTGTTGGTATTCATGTAGTCTTCCTCTTTACACATTTTGGGGTAAATAACTTTGGCGATGCAAAACAATAACGTCTACTTATAGAGAGATTAAATCAAGTATTTGTTTACTTTTTTTTAAATTTAATTTTGACAATATACATATCTGCAACAGACACCCTGTATGCATGGTTTTATATTACGAAAAATCACTCAAAATAAAAAGCCTAGGGTGTTCTATATACATAGAACACGAAGGTGCTGATCAAGATGCATAGGTTCGCCTTTCCAGAGGACTTTTCAATAATCCTATTTAATCTTAAAGAAACAGCTATTGGGATGAGCTCCTTCGCTTAGTGTCTCAAGAAGTTTTTATTTAATTCATCATATCAGAACCGATGAGGCAAGTCCATAGCTACATAATGCTTTTACAGGTTGATAGTGACTTTACGCCCGATTCGTCACATGCATCACGTGCATTACAAACATAGATATTCGTGTTCAACTCAATTTGTCAGAAGTTTTGTTTGTAAATGAGATAACCACAGCTGCTTAAGCAATCAAAAACACACTAAAATAATCAAAATAAAAACAAAAACTCAAGGAAGTGCATCATCTAACGATGAAGCAATACCCGGCGCGCGGCATAGAAGCTCCCGCTCCGCACCAACCTTTGGTGAACCAAGCGACATGTAAAATGAAAACAAAATTATAAAATCCAATCAGAAACAGCGGCCATCGAATTTTTTTCGAGTATGGCTACAACAAAAGAAAACACAATTTAAACGAATTATACAAAAAATATATATGTATTTGTTTTTATTCTAATTTTGTAATTGAATTTTATTTGTTTAATAATATACATACTCACCACAAAAATTACTAGAAAACAATTTTATTTCGCTTCGGATTGTTTGTTTTTTTTTTCAAAGTCGCCGGACGACAATAATAAAGAGCGAGAAAAACCTTCAATTTGACAGCTGTTCGCTCAGTTTTTGCACTTTGTGTGGATGTATAAGAACGAGACCAACACCGATCAAATAGAGCTTAATTTTGTTTTCTTTTTTTCTTGTTATTGGACAAAAATCCAATTGGAATTACGTATTCAACTTTTAATTTTTAGAAAAAAACACACACAACACGACTTTTCTTTAACAATAAATATTTTTTATATTGTTTGGCATTGAAAAATCAAAAGAAAAAAATATTTTATTATAGCACAGCAGCCAGCAAACTTTACTTTAACTGTTGTGTGTAAAAATTGATTTGAAGATGTGGGTGGTAGTGAGCGAACTTTGCTTTAAAGAGCGAGTGTAGAAGAGAAGTTTAGGGATAAGAGCACGCAAAATGCAATCACTGAAGGCACTTTATTCAGTCTATGTTCACCAATTTTTTTTTTATAATTATATTTCTACAAAATTCACTCAAATCCAGCGATAAATTGAAACGATTTTGAAAAGCACTCAAAAACGAATTAACTTTTTTATTAAATCAATGGTTTTTCTTATTAATTCCGGCAGAAATCACAACAAACGACACAAGAACGACAGCGAAAACTTTGAACAGACTTTACGCAATTCGTAATCTGCAAGAAACAAAAAAAAAATTGTAAGAGAACTCACCACACACGGCAAATGTCAGTCCGATTGACAGACAATAGCGGCGGCTGCAAGAATTAACACATATATATCTCCACACAAAAAAAAACTACCAAAACACGGCGAAAACGAAGCAAACAAAATTTAAAAAAAAATTAATACAAAGTGCAGTTAGAAAAGAAGGCTGCGGCGAAGGTTCTTTGGAAATATTTCAAATGTTCAAGGCTTCCTCAAGCTCAATCAAGAATTTTCAAGATTTTTCATTTATTTTTGCCGAATTATATCACAAAATGGATACTTTCGTCGAATTAATTATCAATTTCGCAATTATTTTCACTTCTTATTGGAAAACAACAGTGGTGGGTTTGAATAATGAATGAGGATTTTCACCTTTCGCACTGGGGGAGGCTTTTACAGGGATTTTTCGTCTTTTTTTTTGCAAAACTAGGACCAATTTTGTATGCAAATTGGATGAAAAAACTGTTAAATTCACTTTTTTATTGTTACGTATTGCACTTTGGTGGATGTTGTTGCAATTCGCGGTGGAGAGCTAACAAATTAGTTATACAATAGTTTTATTTTGTTGTTAAATCTTTTTTATTGGGATTAAAGAAAAAATAAAGTATTTTGCAAGTCGGCAACGACACGGCGAAGACGACCACACAAATTTGTTATAATGAATGAATGATGCGAAGAACGCAGGAGAATGGTGAGAAAAACTTAGCGAAATGTTGTGTTTGTATGGAGTGTGAAAGAAGAACGAAAGTGGATTTTTCGGCTCGGGTCTCGGGTGTGTAAATATGTCTGCTAAAATTATGCAAAAGGGAAAATGGTGAAGTTCCTGAATGGTGTTGCCATGGTTTAATTTTATTCCTTTTTTGAAATTTAAATGATATATGTAAGTCAAAGTTTAAAAACAATTAAAAAAATAGAAAAAAAACGTTAGACCTAGGTTTTTTAATACAAATTCAATATTTTCAAAAGGTTTGTAGGTATAATACATATTAAGAACTTTTCATACAATAGTCACTTAGAACTTTTGAGTAGTTCGTAACACATACGTACATCGTCGTTTATTGTATAGTAAATTTTTATTTGTTATAAATACCTTTATGTTAAAATTGTTAATTATACAGCTGTTCGTTAATCTATTAGTCAACCTGGCAGACGACAATGCCATGCTATGCTTGATTTTGTAAATAGTAATGTATTTTTTTAAACTATTATGTTCAATAAAATCACTTAAACTTAAAAAAAAAATACATCGTCACGAGTTAAACCATTATTTCTCGGGGTTTAAGACGAACTACCTAAAACTTACTATAGTCAAAAAACGTTCAGTTTCTTTTTATTAAGACAAATAAAAAAAAAATTTTGGTCTTATTTTAAATTAGGTATACACTTTTTTTTAGAGCAGTTACCTAAATTGGTATGTATATAGTTAAACGTTTATTGATTCAAAATCTTCAGTTTCTGGTTAAAATTGATGATTTAAAATCTTAATAAGTATAAATAACTTTTTTATAATCTCAATCTCCATATAAATATAAAAATATGGGGCTCTACACGAGTTGGTTTTATCGCCTGTGGCGGCCATGATTTTTTTGGTGGCATCTGACAAGTTTCTTATTATGTAAGTAATGCCAAACCACCATGGCAAGTTACACAATTGAACATTGTTGAATTTTGTCTTTCTTTTATTTGTGCATATATTTGCAATTTGCAATAATTCTGATATATATTACTTTCTTTAATTTCTTATTCAGAAATTTAGATTTTTTATAATTTCATATATCTATCATAATTTAAAATTACATATTAAAACTAGAATTTAAATAAAGCATGTATGTATTTAAAATTATAAAAGCAGATTTATTGATATGTCTTTTGGCGCCTGCGCTGTTTTATAAAATATTGCATTTTATTATGTAAAGTTGTTACTTAGACAAAGAAAACGTCCAGGTTACAAGACTTGATTGAAATGAGTTTTTCCTAATTCAAACGTTACGCTTGTTGCGTCCATTTTACGCTAGATGTGGTGCGGCTTCAGAGTCGGCTCTTCAACGGTTGTTGGCCAAATTTAAGATGACAGGTTCGTTAATTAACCGATCAACATTCGAACGTCAAAGGAATGCAAAATCGGCCGAAACATCGGCACGGTCCGTGATATTGTACAGCAGAAACCGAGACAGTCGATTCCTCGCCGTGCACAAGAAGTAGGCTTTTGCGTAGTTCAACTTGGAGAATTTCGCGTCGAAAGTTGGCCCTACACCCATGCACGAGTTAGATCGGCTCAAAGTTCATGACTACAGACGCAGTGCAGTGCCGTTTGTGAACTGACTGTGACTGGGCTTTGGCGAAAGAGGACCTCAATTTTGGCCGACAAATCATCATTAGCGACGAGCCTCATTTTTGGATGAATGTATGTGTTGAATGTTGTTCACGAGGTACCAATCAATCCTCAAAAACTTACCTTTTGATATTGATTTTGGGTGGGCGCGTAGGGTACAAAACGATGATAACCATACTTATGGCCCAAATTGAACCGTATAGACCTTGACGATATGTGGTTCCTACATGCTATTGAAAATAGTACGAAGTAAAATTATATAGAAGAAATGCACAAAATATGTAGGTATGCCAACAAAAAATTACCATTTTCATATTTTGTTTTTCGACGTTCTCATGATCAGATCAATGAATTTTAGTTCAGCTTCGTAAATTGAATTATCTAAAAAATAAATCACGTATTCAACTATTTTACAAATAATATTATTTTGATTAAAACAAAAGCTAAATTTTTTTTCGAAAAAAAACGTTTTATTGAATTTCATTTTTAAAATATATTTTATTTGTATACTATATTTAATATTTTTTTATCTAACTACGATTTCTTATTTCTGTACTTCAGATTGAATCATTTTCATTATGTAAATCAAAACTCGATAAGGAAAATATGCAGATTTCTCCCAGCAGGAATCATGTATTTTTTCGGAATAAATGCAGATCGTGTAGTAGTAGATCTAGTGAATTGTGAATCATGTAGGTAACTTGCAGCTTATACATCATTTCACACATAAGTCTCTACCACAATAACCGTTCAGTTTTCGGGATAAAAAGTAGTTTTTTTAATCCCAGCACCTCATCTATTACTTGCCAAACTTTATTAAAATCTGATAAGCCGTTGAAGCGTGATTGCTGAACAAACATCCATACATTCACAATAATAATATTAGTAGGTAGAGTATGTATAACACAGATTTTCCGGATGTCGAAAACAGTGCTACATTACATATTTAGCTCAAATATTGCTAAGGCTCACATACAGACGTATAGATAACCACTCACAAAAAAGTTTGTCGAAAATCGAAATCAATTGAACCATTTAAAAATTGTATTGCTGCGCCTAACCACGAAAAATCCGGGGTTTTTACTTTACATCAAAGAGCGTATAATGCTGCAGGTAAAGTCAAGAAATTACGATAGCTATCTATCAATTACGATGTAATCACACAAGCCCTTTACAATTAATAAATAATAAATACATTTATCGACGTGACAGCTCCTTAAGGAGCCAAGGCCTAGTGACTTATACTATCAACCATTCCTGTGTGTGTGTTGTGAATGTGAAAGAATGGAACAATTTACCGCCGAGTCCGAACGGCTACATGAGGAGGTTTTGTCAGTTCCACGCAAGAGGCAGTACCACGGAAAATAGTTGGCTCTGGCGGGAAGTCAAACCTCGACTCTTCGCTTAGCAGCCCGACACACTAACCATTAAGCCACGGGGCAAACAATAAACAGTAATAAAAAAATAAGAATTAAGAATCGGCGACAAAAAAAAACCATTGGTTTAGCTTAAAAGATTTTCACTTTGTCTTGATGGATTCAACAAAAAGCATTAGATAGACAACCAGGAGATCTAATGAGTAACCCTAAGTTTTGGAAACCTACGTGCGGATGATCATGGATTTTTAAAATAAAGAGAAATTGCGCTTCAAGATTGAATCAAACTTGGTACGCATCAGGGGAGCTTTGAGTACTTTTCTATCTATCACAGTCCTTGATTTTCTGCTGGAAGGCAAGGGGACGTACCCGAAAGTTAATCGCTTGTTCTTTACACACGACAAAGCCTTTGGAAGTGGATCATACATAACTGCAACGAGCAATTGATGTGTGGGTGGATGTTGTAAAGAAAAATGGATGTTGTCATTTGTCGTTAAAATGAAACATACCTCCTTCCATGAAAGTATCCATGAGTGATACTTGCATCAAAAGCGATTGTGTATTACAAACCACCTTCTGGCGAATGACGTCGTCAAGATGCTGCCAAGTGATTTGGTTTCCTTCGAAGATGCTAACTTTTGTCTTACTTTTTTGATCTGGGTACTGTCAAAACATGAATATGATTCCCATATTTAAGCAGGAAAAAATAAAAAATAGCTGCTTTAAAAATAATAGCAGGCAACCAAACAGTAACATAAACATTTACATCACTTGTGCTTGAGCACTGTCGTAATGTTTCATTCTTTTCATTGTTCTATCGCTATTTTATAAACAAAGCTCTAAACAAAAATAGAAATCTACACTCCTTCCTTCAAGCGATTCAACCGTAATACTCGTACTGCAAGGAATGCCCATGAGCTTACACTTGAGCCTAAAACGAAATTCAATGTGATTTTAAAAGTAAGGATTAAATTAAAATATACTATTTAGTTGACGTTCTTTTCTATTTTTAATTTGCCTTTTAAAGCTTTTCGCCAAATAAAAAAAAATCTACAGTTTGTTGAAATTTCGATAGAAAAACGTATGTCTGGTCAGCTAGTTTCAATCATGTGCATTATGTTCGCGCATTTAATAATGCAAAACTCTTTTGTGAGTAATGCAAACTCACCACCTGGTTAATGCTTTCACTATGCATGAAGTGTGGTAGGATGCTGTTGTTCTATAACGTTGGGTTCTAGTCCATGATGTGAAAGAGCTTTTATCTGCCAATAGGAGGCCAGCCTTTTTAAATCTCGTTACTTTTCAAAATGGATTTTAATTTTTTGTTTTAAGAATTTAATTTAAATGGCTTAAATTGGCGAGCTTATGATTCGATTCCTACTTCTGAAACACATTCTTCAGTGGTATCTTACAATCTTGATAGCGGATACCTTTTTTATAATTAATTCCAAAGAAAAAACACATTTCTTCTCCAGCATTTGTTTATTTTTTTTTTTCAAATTTGTATAAAAAATGTTCGGTATCAAAAATATTCGTTAATTTTAAGACAACAACAAATTACTATTTTTCGGAAGACAGAATTGTTTTTTTTTTTAATATTAATCTACTACAAAATTCAACTAAATCAGTTCTACACATTTATTGTTATTGTCACATAAAAAGCCTTTATAAACAAATGCAAAAAAAAAATCAAAATTTACTATTTTTGTTTTGGTTTTGAGATTTTTAAAAACAATTTACTACATCAACGGCCTTTCAATCAACGGTATTTACACAATTTTCTAAGTACACTCGAATTTCCATTCACACAAATTTTGTATGTGTTTTTCTACCACGCCCACTTTGGTGATACGTGTTCAAAGTCCCACACGTCCGGATGTCCTTCATGCTCAACTCCTGGAATACGTTCAGCCACCGTCGACCATTTAAACGGTCCACTACCTTGTCTCATTGCAATCGCACGCATATCATTCCGAACTGGACGTCTCTCTGTGATAACTTCCAGTTCAGTTGTCAAATCGACGACTACATGGGATTCCGAGGTTAGAGCGTCATCCTGGTTGTAGTGGAATCTCATGAAGATAGGTCCAGCAAATGCTTGGTAGTCACTCAGGCCAATTTGGGCGTTGAAGGAAAATAGCTTGATGTCAATGTTTCCATATGGCACCGACTCTTCTCCCAACAGGTCTCCTCGGAATCCGTTTATTCGAAGGTATTTATCAACAGACTCAAGGGTGGTGAGATCACCACCATCTGGCAAATCCATGCTGAAATTCTCCGCAGGCACTCTACTAGCTTCAAGAATATCATCGAAATACGGTACTCCATTGGCAACCCATGTTGTGTTGCCACTCAGGAAGCTATTGCTGACATCTTCCACATGCAGACGTCCTGGCAGCTGCTCCACAATCCACACAAGACCATTTTTTGAGACTTCTGACTTTATATCGCTTTCAAAGACACTCTCTTTTTCGTTGGAACTTCTCGAAACCTCGAGAGAGTTAAGCTTGTTCAGATCCACCGAAACCCATTGTTTGTTGCCGGTAAAAGGATGTCTGGACATTGCCTTTGCCCAAGATCGCCGACTCTGAGCAATACGATTGGCTGCCATTACACGTGCTGTTAATGGAAGTGCATCAGCCACATCGATATTCTTCCATAACTCGAGATTCTCATTCTTTATTGCTACTCCAGCTACAATCGATTGCACTTGACGTCCCTTGATGATGTAGAAGTCATCTGTTGAACCTAAGATTCCTGGATAGCCAGTAAAACTTATATCTACTCCTGGCACGGTATTCGAGCGTTGATCTGGAGAAAAATGATAACGGAATTTGTATCGTTTTTGAATTCTCAACATGGATGAGTAACTTCCAGCTGAACTGTGACCGAATAGGAGTTGCCATCCAGACGAAGCTTCTTTTTGAAAGATTTTCGTGAACATGGTAGCACTTGGAAGGAAGAAATTCTTTTCCGACTGACTTGCACCGCCTTCCTTAAGAACGTAGTTTTCATAGTAAATCTTCAGATCCTGAATGTCAGCAGCGGAATTCATGAGGAGGAAATCCACAAACGGAATCTCTTCTTCAAGTCCGGAGCGAGCACGAGTTGCACCGCGAACGAAGCCTGCCTCAAGACCTTCTAATTGAAAGAAATAAAGGGCAATTTGATGCCAATACTGATCATGGTCTGCTCGAGCCAGAGCTCGCTTCTTAGTTTCCAGGTAGTTTGCAGAGATGGTGTCTCTTAGCCAGGTACAAAAGTTCTGAGCATTCTCGTCCTTATCACAAGCTGATCCGATGGTGCTGGAAGATGGAAATCATTTAATCAGAAAGTTTGTTGATAAAAAAATTGTTTATAGACTTACTTTAACCATTGATTGTAGATGTTATTCCACGTAAGGGAACCCTCAAGGATTCCAGCACCGAAAGCCTGCACCCAGTCAGGATACGATCGCTGTGTCTCAACTTCCAGCTGCGCCCATCTAAAGAAAACAAAATGCATTAAGTCAGAGGTTCAAGTTGTCCCAAACTTTCAAACCTACCCATTTTCATATATCGAATCCTTATAGCAAATCCTTGCTGCACCTTTTGGAATGTTAACGAGATCATTTTGCTGCTTCCAGTATTCGATTTGGAAGCCTACCTTCTCCGTCCATAATGCCGTCGCACAATACGTTCCATCATATTCGGGACGGTCCATTTCGGCAACGAAAAAAGCAGCTATCACCAAGAGACCTGCACCGATAAGGATGTAGGTCCCTATCCGTGTTTTCTGCCACGATGCACCAACAACTTTTAACATTGTCCCAGCCGTTTTAAAGGTGTTTTGGAATACGATTATGGAAAAGAACTTTGAGAATGTGGGCTGCTCTCTGTAAGCCTCTGTAATCGTTAACTGGAGATCTCTTCGAATTGGGCCTAACACTTCACGGGTAATTGAGATCAGCTCGGACGGCGAAAGAGTGTCCTTGTTTAATCAGAAGGCAGGATGAAGCTGCCAATACAAGTGAGTGATGGAAGTTTGGTGTGTTGATATCTACTCGGACCGTTGGTGTTACCAAAGCCAATTTTGATGGCAAATCGACCGTGTTGGTCATCGGAGGAGGATTGATTTGTGTATTTAAGCGATCAGGTTAAAGGATTAATCCTAAAGCCCGTACTCTATGTGAATATCTTCAATGACAGATACTTTTGGTGAGTTTCAGATGGTTTTTTTTTCGAAATAAATAGTTTTAAATATGCGAATGATTCTTGGTATTATGAAGATTTTCCAAATGATGCGTAATTTATCTTTGATTTTGTGATGAAACTGTTCCTTAGGTTCGTCTTTTTTTGTTAGTTGGTTATCTGTCAAGATTTCCCTAAAAATATAAGAAAAAACAAAAAAAAATAATTTATGAAATTCGGGCTTATTTGAGGTTTCAATGAAGATATAAATTTAAAATATGGTTCTTCGAGCGGGATTTTCATACAGCTTTTAGATTTATGTAACTTATTTTCAAATGAGGTATTTTTTTAAGTTTAGTTCTTCAAAAGCCTATTTATACGAACATAAACCCTCGAAAAAACATGTCAAAAGAGATTTTGACATTCCTTATAACTTAAACAAAAAAGTATCTTGGATATCAAAATCTTTGAAATACAATGGAAACCGTAAAATTGATTTTATATCTATATTTAATACACAAAACCATAAAAAACTTACATTTAGAATTTTAACAAGCCTAGAGTAAAAGATAATATATACTATAATAGTCCATCATTAAAACACATTAATTTCTTAATTGTTTTTTTATGCATGCTTCTAAAGTTCAAGATTTTGATTTAAAAAATAATTTTTTTTCTCTCTTTGAAATTCTTTGAAATCATGGGGGGCTAAAAAAAATTCCTAAGCATTCCACACCATAAACAAAACAATGGACACGAGTACTACCTGAATTTATTTATTGTATTTTAATTTATTTACCGGAAAAATGTTTGCATTCCATATTTCGGTTTTAAACTTAAATGATTGATAGCATTTCTTTTTTATTACTTAGAAACCATTTTTATTGAGTCTTTATAACGAAAAAGTATTGCTGAAGTGAAATTACTTAAGAAGATTGTTCTCTCCTTCTTGCATTCTTTAAGGTTGACAGCAATATAAATTTCACTGAATATTTTGAAGAAAAATGCGTTCCCTACATTGACATGCAGCTGTCAAAATAATTAGAACAGAAAGTTTTATTTTATTTCTATAAAATTGATTGTTTTTTATTTCATTCAGCTTTCAAAATATTTTGGACCATTATAATAGTCAAGCATTTTCGGAGTTTGATTTGGTTGAATAAAATTGCACTAACGCAAGAAATGAAGCCGGACGACCATAGAAAATGCCGTAGGTCTATCTACTATTAAACTATGTAAGCTCAGCCTTTTCCAAGTGAATGGATCTCAGAATTATATGAGCCGTAAACTCCATCTTATTTTTACCTCCGCGGCCCGATCTTCTCGTGTGTTTCAGAAAGCACTTTCAAGTGATCTATAAAACATGATACAATGACTTTACATCAACCACCCAATAAAATTTAATAACCGATCTTATACGGTTTTATAGGTTAATTAACTATAAAAAGAAAAACGACGGTTTCTCCCCCTTTTTTCTCTGTAACAACCCAATCATTTAATGGTCCAGTAACCATCGCCAATTTCTTCGGTAGCTATTTTAAAGAGTTTCTTACACTTACACTGTCCTGACCTACTATATTTTTCCTACTTTCGGCATTTTAATACTGGCCCTTCCAATGTGAATAATTTCGATACTTCATTAGTCCTTAAGGCCTTCTTGAGTTTAAAGTTGAGTATACTCCAAGTCCCGATGGCATACCTGTCATTTTATTTAAAAAAATTTGCTCGAGTTTGGTTCTCTCTATTACTAACCTGTTCAAGCTATCCCTTTCCATTGGATTTTTCCCGACTTAAAAGAAAACAGTTATCACTCCTATCCATTAAAAACGTCTCAAGAACCAAGTTTCTAACTATTAACCTATTATTGCCCTATCGCTAAACTATCACTAACCTCTTCAAAAGCCTTGCATATGATATGATATATGTACTTTCTTTCCAATGCAAATGTTTGATATCCTCGAATCCCTTAAGCTTTATCAGATGAATATTAATTTTCTGGGCAATCGACAATACAAAGTTCGTTTTTGTTCTGATTTTCTAATTCCTTTTGTGGCCACCGCTGGGATACCCCATGGTAGCAATCTTGGACCTCTCTTATTTATTCTTGTCATGAATGATGTCAAAAATATAATTTAATCAATCAATCTCTTCTAGTCGTGATTCTCTCCTGCTTTAAGAAAGCCCTTAATTCATTCGTCACCTTGTACAGTAAGAACTTAACATTGCCAAATGTGAGCTAATAACGTTTTCTCTTTTCATTATCAGAACCTACCCATTAACCGTATAAATCCACGATTTAGGCGTCCTCTGTGACTGCGAATTAAATGTTGGCTTTCATATTGCTTGCCCATGCTTTAACACGATCAAGAGCTGACTATTGACTCTCTTAAAAGATGGTCCTAAGAGATTCGGATCCCATTTGTAACCAAGTCTCTTTATCTATCCTATGTTCGTCCTCTCATTTCCAGAATCGAAAGCGTTCAACCAGTTCAACGGTGGTTTTCTGCTTTTTTTTTTTTTTTTATAATTAACGCGCACACAAGGGACTACTTGTTTCCCTTTTAATGTAACACACTGCGCGGGCATTAGGAAGATAGGGAGGGGAGTGATAGGAGGTGTCGATTAACATTGGTTTTGAATGTTTGCAGATCAAAATGGCAAGGGAAAATCTCTCCGGGTAAACTATTCCAAATTCGTGTCGTTCGGCTAAAAAAGAATCCCTATATTTCACGGTACGTCCGAAATTGGGCTCAAGGGTGAACTGATGAGCATTCCTTGCGAGACGAGTATTACGGGAGAAACTTTTAAGGGGAGGAATGCAACTGGCTACTTCGAGTGCACATTTTTTGTAAAAGAAACGATAAAATAAGGAAAGACATGAAACATTGCGTCGGTGTTCGAGTGGGGCAATTGTTTCAGCGGCAGTTCTATTTCCTATCAATCTTAACGCTCCATTTTGTATTCTATCAAGCAGAGGTGGGAGTTATACTCGAGTTTAGGGCGTATAAACGCTTTATAAATTGTAGCCAGATCAGATGGGAAAAAATACTTCTTACACCGATACAGAAAACCTAAGCACCTAGCAGCATTCTTAGCGATCTCAAATATATGGTCGTTCCAACGGAGGTCGTCGTTGACACACATACCGAGTACTGAGAGCTTTTCGGTTTCTTCGATGTAAGTGCCATTCATGGACAATGGCATTGGGGGTATGTTTAGCTTTGACAACAGAAGACAGCATTGAGTTTTCGAAGCATTAAGCTCCACACGATTCCTATTACCCCATTTGACAATGCTGTATAAATCGGAGTTTAATGAGCTTGACATATGGTACCGTTGCAATTGTACGTCCGAAGGCGAAGGACGTGAACTATCGAAGGAATATGAAAAGCTGAGGGTAGAGTAGCAAAACAGTTAAGTGGGTTAGAAGTAACAAACAGAAGATCATTTATAAAAATGAGGAAAAGAGTCGGAGACAGAACAGAGCCCTGGGGCACACCAGCATTTATTTTGTGGGAATCAGACTTGAATCCGTCCAATACAACTTGTATTGAACGGTCCAGGAGATAGCATCTAATCCAACGAACAAGAGTATTATCGATCTCAAAAGCACGCATTTTCGATAAGAGAGCTTCATGCCAAACTCTATCAAATGCCTTGGAGATATCAAGAGCAATATTCTTACTTTCACCAAAGCGATGTAAAGATTTGTTCCACTGTTCGGTAAGATATGCCATCAGATCACCAGTGGAACGGTTGCTGCGGAAGCCATACTGACGGTCATGGAGAAGCTTTCGATCTTCGAGATATTCCTTAAGCTGACGGTTAATCAGTGTTTCCATGACATTAGAAAGAAGGGACGTCAGTGCTATAGGTCCGTAGGAGGAGGGGGAGGATGGGTCACCTTTCTTTCTTTCAGGCTGGACAAATGCTGTTTTCCATCTTCTAGGAAAGATTCCAGAAGAGTAGGAGCGATGGAAAAGCTTACGCAGTGGCTTTGCCAGTGTGGAAGAACACCTCTTCAGTAGAATCGGGGGTATACCATCCGGGCCAGCGGATTTGTGTATATCGAGATCTTTGAGAACTCTTGCTACTGTACGAGTGCGGAAAAAAATCTGCCCCATGGAAAAATGTACATTCTAAAGAACAGGAGGGGCAACGTTGCTATGCGGCAGCATGGAGCTGGCAGCAAAATGGGCGGCGAGCAAATTTGCCTTCTCTGAAGAGTAAACAATTGGTTTGTTATTGTCGATGAGCGTTGGAACCGAATATAATGAGGAGTTTTTAATATTTTTTACAAATGACCAAACATTTTTATTGCCTTTGGGATATTGCAGATTTTTTTGCCGTAATTTTAGGTCATGCAAAAATTTCGTTCTTTCAATAACGGAGTTGCATGAGTTCCTTGCTTGTTTGTGCTTTTTCCGATTTTCCTCTGTAGGGTTGGCTTTGTAGGATCGGAAACTTACTTCTTTGAGCCTGATAGCTTCTTTACACTCAGAATTAAACCAAGACTTTTCTTTAGGCTTGATGCTTTTTACTCTGTTAGGAATAAAAGCACGCATCCCTAGAAGTATCACATTTGTGATCATTTCAACACTGGCATCAATGTCACTATCGAGGAAGCATAGTGAGCAGTTATTGATATTAATCGATTTTCTATGACCAGAACTGAACAACATCGATATACCCTAGTTGTCTGGTTCCAAAAATACCAAGATAAGCGGATTCGGCCGACGACTCATTAAAAGATTTGAGTGAGTCTTTCTCTTGATGCTTGCCATAAAACATCACCAAAATACCATAGCAAGACAAGTACATATCAGGGTTCATTAAACAAAGCGTGGTATACATTACAAAAAAAAAATACTTAACCTCAAAAACATTAAGTATACATCCTTTCGCTGTTGTTGTTGTGTTATTTAAAACACATAAATGCTAATTTTTCAAAAATAAGGGGAAAATTAAAATAAAAAAACAAATATCAACAAACATCATAAATATTACGAGTTTGTATTAAGAGATCAATCAGCTTTCCAAGCTACCTTAAAATAATATTGATCATTCCATCAGTTAATCTCACACAAAAAAAAAGCAGCCTTGAGTTCAGACATATTTCTTCTTAACCGGAAGTTGTTAAATTTTTGAAATAATTTGAATCAATATTTAACTTAAGAAAATTAATGAGGAACAATTCACTTCATCATTTAGTTTAAAAAAATAAAATATTTGGGAAGGATTTTTTGGAAAAGTGTTCATTAGATATTTCCAATTCCATTTATTTCGGTTAATCAAAAACTTTGCCAAGAATAGTGTGTTTTTTTATAAGAAATATATCACAAAGACAAAGGTTAACTATATTTTGAGTTCAAATCTAAAAATAAATGCATTGGAATACAGAAGTTAAATTCAATTGTGAATCTGACTTTATTAGAGTAATTTCAACATTCACTCATTAAGGATAAAAAACAAACTTAATTTTTATTACAATACTTCAAAAAACGAACAATATTTAGATTAAAAATAGAAAAGTATTTCCGAAGTTACTTAAAATGCCACAAATATTTTCTTTTTTGAATGGATAAGTATAAACATAATAAATGTTTTCATAAATACGATTTTATTGACCGACAAATCTTTCTTTAATAATTTTAAAATAAATTTGCGTGAAACAAAAATGATTTTCAGAATTTTTTTTTTTTGATTTTTGGAAACTAACCGGATGCAAATACTGCTTGAAGAAGTATTAATTTTAACTGTTTTGGGCTGACTGTCGTGGGAAACAAGTGGTATTGATTTTATTTTATTGCAATATTTTTTTTTAATTTTGTTTGTTTAAATCGATCATGCCTTTTTTTCTTTTAAATATTTACTATAAAAAAAATCTTTAATATTAACAATTGAAAGAATGCAATTTGATTTAAAGATAAAAATTGTTTTAAGAGCAAATTAAAAAAACATTTTTTATATTACGATGCTATGTTATGGCATGCGAAAGGTTTTGATTGCGGTAGATGGCACTATTCCAAATTTACGAAATATGTAAATAAAATTTTGTAAAGCTCTATAATAGCCCTTTCTATCGGATTCAACTACGGTTAAGAACCACCCAGAAAACTATGTAAATAAAAATTAAATATTTGTCTCAACCGGTCAAGTCATTATATTTATTCATTTAAAATTTTCCTTGAAAGATAGAGAACAACATTTTCGGAATAGTCTTCACTGTAGCGCCACTTTGCTCGATCCAAATTTTGGCTAAAAACTTTCTTTTTTTTTAACAATAGGTTATTTTTTTTTAAGTGGCGCGTTTAGGACTAAAGTACTTTTTACTGGGTTTTTGCAATCGGATAGATTTTTCGGAAGATATAGATTTTACCTGCAGCTTCGTTTTTTTTGCATTGGCCGCCATATGAAATCCAAGAGCAATTGGCCGAAAACGTTTGGCAAGTTTTAATTTCGCCAATTGATTAGTAGTTTGTAAAAAAATATTTCGCAATTTTTTTTAGCAAATTTTTTATCTCGTAATAACTTAACACTTCAATAAAATAAGCACTTAAAAATCTAATGTGTTAATCATATTGGAAGGCAAGATCTTCGATCAAAACAAGTAACATTTACGTACAAAAATAACACGTTCTGAACTTATAAATAGTGTCAAAACCAAAACCCTTAACGGTTTTTAGTAAAAATGGAGTATGCAATCACGGATTTTGATAAAATCCTGTTTTTTTTATTTTAATTTTTTTATTTTATTTTGGTATGCAGTTTTTTAGAGTTTTATTATTATTATAAAATTTAAAATAATTTTTTTTGATTAGTTTAAAAAAAAAAAATATTTATATTAAAAAAAATTGAAATGAAGAATTCTTTTAGCTACCTAGATCTTCTCAAATATAAAACTTGACAGAAATCCAAAGAGCCGTTACCGAGAAAGCTAAAAATTAAAAAAACCGTTATATGAAAGGTACCGTTAATATACTTTTCCTGTATATTTGGTTCTGTTCGAATGATAGCCAATACCAATAAAAATCGTTGGAGCCGTTTTCGATAAAAATAAGGTTTTCCTAAACGGTCATATTACAGGTACCGTTATTTTTAGGCCTAAAAATATAATTTCAATTTCCCCTCTGGGAATGCCAAAAGACACACACCAAATTTAAAGATAATCGCTTAAGCCGTTTAGGCTGCAGCTCGTTATACATACTGACAGACAGACAGATATTTTTTGCCACTAATTTTCTTAGACTTTTCTATGATCCATGAGCATGACACCCTGCTTGAGGTCAGTATAGGTTTGGAAGCAGGTGCGAGGTTGGGTATGTGCAAAGTTTTCTTGAGCAAAACAACAATTTGCCACATAAAACTAACCAAAATAAAAAATTAAAGTCGGTTAACGGACGAAAATTTTACGTGATAACGACATAAGAAAACATTGATGGCAGGAACATCCACAAATCCTCTCGTTAAATCCACACACACACACCCCAATATATCTATATCTACTTTCTACTTTAACAAAACTCCGCCTATTTTGTATTTATTTTTCTCTTTTTGTTCTTTTTGAACAATTTTGGGAATTCGCGCCTGTTTTTTTCAAAGTTTCTTGATGGTTCCCAAGTGAACGGGGAGAAAAATTAAATTTATGACACAAAGGCCGGATTTAAAACGGGACATCATCCCATTTAAGCTAGTTTGTATTGTCCAATGGAACAAACAAAAGAGAAGGCTTTTGAGGCCGTATAGTTGAAAGTCCTTATCTGAAGCTCTTATATATGGTGTACGGTATGCTTAATTTTAGTGCAGCGTGACCTTCAGGATATTTAGTGACATTTTATAATTCCAGAAAGTGAAACTATCTTTTTTGGAATCCCGTAATCTAGGGCTTCTAGGAATACAAGAAAAAACTGCTGGAAGCTAGTGATGGCTGTGTTTGTTTATATTCCAACCGACGCGACATGTAGATGCTGCTCTGACCAAGGCTTTTACCCTGGCAAGATGTTTAGTTTTAAGAGGCCACTTTCGTTGCATTTGCGGCAAATTTGAAAATTAGATTTAAGGATTATTTTAAATTTTAATGAATATTTAAGTCACAATATCTGGTTTAACATTACATTACATTACATTTTAATCTACTCCGTAGATAAATCTACGAAGTAGAGACACTTAGAGCACTGGCTACTGAGGCCATCGGCTCAGACAATTACAAGACAACACACAAGACGACATTGATAAAGGACAGAACAGAAGATAGAAAGAAAGAGGACGAAAAAACAGAAAACACATAACACATGTCAACAGCACGCAGTTGGTTTTCGGACGGTCATCCATCTTTCTACTAACCACGTGCAACGATGCTTGATTTTGCTGATCTCACGGGAAGCGATGCTTTATCGGAGCGAAGGCTGTTGACATCAACAAAAATATAATGACCTGTCCACACAAAGCCCTAGACTAAGAAGACCCAGAGATAAAAATAAAACCTTGCCTTGTAAATACTGTAAACCATGTAAAGCTTTAGAGATGTTTTCACGTCATTGGAACGTATAAAAGGCCAAGAACGTCCTTAAGCTAATTACAAACACGAAAATTCCGCCGAACAGTCGAGTTGTGTCGCGTGCTGCATAAGACAATTAAATTATTATTAAAGTTCTAAAAAAACATGAATCGCAACAACTGGTTGATTTTGTTTGTGGTCTTGATTTCGATCACCACTATCCTTTCCAAGCCGATTGCACCGGTTGCAATAATCGGAGCGGCGATAGCCGCCGCTGGAGTTGCAACATCCGCAGCAGCATGTAAGGACAATTGTTTTCTTAACGATTGGCGATCTCGGGATGCGAAGTGTGGTAACCAGGGCGAGGATGGGAAATATTCCTATGCAGGACCTATTCATGGAAGGTGCTATTGTTGCCGCTAAGAATACAACGTAGGAATTTTGGCGAAATTAATTTAAATTTTAAAATTATAATAAAAAAAAAACATTTTTTTGTTGGAGTATTATTAGTGTGTGCTTTTCTATTACTTTTCATTGATTCATAATTTAAAATTTTAAAAATCCAAAGAGTATCAGAATTGATTGCTTTAAATGTGGTTTCAAGAAGATAGTGTAACTTTCAATTTTTTCCAAAATTGCAATTAGATCTTTAAGCTCATATCCAAGAAAAGTTTTCAAATAAACCAAAAAAAGGCAAATCAAAGCGACCTGACATGTTTACAATTATATCTATAAAATACCATTAGACTCCTTATTAAAAAAATTATTTAAATAAAAGTACAGGGTGTCCGGGAAGGTATACTACTTTGTTTGTTTATGATTTTTGATTAAATGAAAGAAAATGGATCTTATATTGATAAATGTTTTACTTAATATCAGCAATTATGTATTGAATACAATATCAGGTAAATGTCCGCCTCTGTTATCTCACAAATGCGAGCCCTTTTGAGCACATTTTTCATTACAAAGAAGTCCGGAGCAGTCAAATCAGGCGACCGTGGAGGCCAATCAACATCACCATTCCTTGAAATAACTTGTTGTGGAAAGAGGTCTCGCAGTAATTCCATTGTAATTCTGGCTGTATGCGATGTGGCACCGTCTTGTTGATACCACATGTTAATCAAGTCCAAAGCATGCAGTTGTTAAAAAGCTGCGTTAAAAAGTTTGCAATCATATCACGATATCGCTCCCCATTCACAGTTACCGTTACGCCGTTTTCATTTTCAAAGAAGTAAGGTCCAATGATTCCTGCTGACCACATTGCACACCAGACTGTAATTTTTAATGGATGCAAAGGTGACTGATGAATAATTGGAGGGTTTTCCATTGTCCGGAACCGACTATTCTGTTTATTCACATATCCATTCAAATGAAAATGTGCCTCGTCACTCATTATGATTTTTCAAGAAAATCGGGGTTGTCATGGGCTAGATGTAACATCCATTTGGCATATGTACGTCTTGTGGAAGAAGCTCTTGTGTCAACTGAATCTTAAATGGAAACAAATGCAAATCCTTGTGCAAAATTGTGGCCAAAGTTGTTCTTTGAAAACCAAGCTCCTGAGCACGGCGTCAAATTGGGGTTGGTGGATTGTTTTGAACACTTCCTTGAGCAGCAGTAATGTTTTCAGTCGATCTTGCAGTACGTTGTGGTCCATGCTTGGGCCTATCACCTGCAGACCTTCTTTCTTCGATATGAATCGATGATTGATTTTGATAAAATGTTTTAACGATTGAAACACGTTGGTTTATCAAATATTTTTCCATGATAAATTTGCCACGTATCTACTTCACGATGTTTACCAAAATGGCGGCAAAACAAAGTAGTATACCTTCCCGGCGGACACCCTGTATAAGTGATTTCAAGCTGTTTCCCACTTTCAACTAGAGTTAGATGCTCCAAGTGCCCATTATTTAAATTGCCTTCATGAAGTTGAAAACATAAGTCATGTGGAATTTTCAAGAAGATGAAAATTGAGCTTTGGAGAATACCATTTTTTAAGCTTTATTATACTTATCACGACTAAAACGAAAAAAACTTTCTTTTAACTCACCTTTTGATCCCGGGCCCAGGAAAGATAGTTACACAAGTCACCCCATTGAAATTCTGAAATACAATACAAAATTTATTTTTAACATCAATAACAATTGTTCGTAGCCTAGTTTATTAGTTAACAAATAGATTTAAAAAAAAACACCAAATGTAGAACTTATTTGTATAATTCAGCAAATAGGTGACGCTTATTATTCATTTTCAGTACTTAATAAATGCCTTCACCTTTGTCTTTATTTTAGGAAGAAAATTGTAAAAACAGGTGTTAATCTTAAAACAAAGACATTGTATGCCTTAGTCATAAATAAAAAAAATATATAAATATTTTAGTCGGGTTACTTTTATCATAGACAAATATTAGAGGAACCCTTATTCTAGATCTTGTCTGAACTCCTAAATGCACTCCGCCATCGTAATAAATAAAACAAAAAAAACCATAGAAATAGAAGACAGGCTTGAAAACGCCATCAGTTCCTAAAAAAATAAACAAACTCATTCGACTCACGATGTCATAAAACCACCCAAGAACTAATCATTTTTGATTTGTTTATCCAGAATGGCACAAGCCGTGCTATTGACTTGTCCCAATTAAACAAATCTTGCGCCCTCAGACGATCCAGACAGTAGATGGTTCTGGATCAGCGGACAGAGAAAAGGAATCGTCGATGAAATTCAACACTAAATACTTATCAGACTCCAGACCTCCAAATCACCAGTCACTACGTCCACGTGCTCATAAAACAAAAAATTCCATATTTTTTTGTCGGCAACTCGCCACGCCGCGTCGTTGCGCCAGTCATCCTATTGTGTTTGTGTCTCAATATGCCGCGCCGACTTGTCGGACAATGACTTTGTAGAGTGGATTAATATTGTGTTTTGGGGATTCATCATTTTCACAATTCAGACCCAATAGGTTCTGGTTTCTGGAGGTCTTGGACAATTTTATGACTTTTATGATTATTTTTTACATGTTTGCATTTCTCTTTAGTTTGTTTTTTATTTCACTGGATTCTCATAAAATATTGGTGTTTAGTTCATATTTTTATGTGGTTTTAGAAAATATTTACATTAATTTTATTATGTCTAGCCCCTAGAAAAATTATTGTTTTTCTTGTGAAATTGTGGGATCATTTCGTGTAAATATTGCAAGTTTTATGATCATTCAGTTTCTGACTTTTAAATAAGTACAGATTTAAACGGAATTATTACAACTAAAGTCTCCAATGTCTTATAAAAATATTTGTTAGTTGATTGGACAACAAAACAAAATCATTTAAGCCGTATTTATTGAACAAAATTGGTGAAAAAAAGAAATCCTTACACATATCTACATAATTTAATAAAAAAAAGAAAAAAAATATTACGTATACGCCCCGTGGACCCATTTAATTGAGTTAACTTTTGAAAAACAACCTATCAAGGGAACATCGTAGTAGATGCTAAAAATATTGTAGAACTATATCTGCAGACTGTACAACTTCGACGACGAACCGAATTCGGATGTCAGACAAAATGAATCATTCTATCTAGAACTAGAAACACAATTCCGCACATCCGATCCGGACGAAGTAAACCTGGTCATATCTATAAGTTTAAGACGAATACAGCCGCCGCGCTAGGGGCAATAGGCTAGATGCCGAACTTTTCGAAACTGGGGCAGAAAACTTGGTTGCACAAAAAATCCAACACCAACTCATAAGCGAGAATGGAATCTCAGTCTCAGGTCTCAGCATTCAGCCGAAGCCTTTGAAAATGTTAAAAGTGAACAAAATTATGGTAGCATGAAACTCATTGGAAAAGGAAGATAATAGAATAAAAATGAAAGGAAAAATGAATTACTGTCGATCTGTAGTCAGGAAGTGGGGGGGGGGGGGGGGAGTTAAAGATAAGATATAGTTTTTCTCGATTACAAGTCTTATGGAAAAAATGGGCACGACTGGGTCGCACGTACTTGCTCTTGTGCCTAATTACATTGGAAAGTAAGATCTTTGACAGAAACTAGTAACATTTAAGTTAAAAATAACACAGTTTGAACTATAGAAACCACTATAATTAACGGTTTTTAGTAAAAATGAAGCAAGCCATCACACGTCTTAAATAACAAAAAATTTATGAAAAATGTATTTCGAAAATTTTAGGGCCGGTTTTTATAAAATTCTATTTTTTAATTTTTATTTCTTTGAAAAAAAATTTGTTTTGATATTTTGGTAAGCAGTTTTTTAGAGTTAATTAATATACACGTGGTTATAAAATTTAAAATATTTTTTTTGGTTAGTTTTAAAAATATTTAAAAAAATTTCAAAAATTAATTTTAATTAGAAAAAAAAGTTATTAAAAATTTTGATATGCAGAATTAATTTGGCTACATAGATCTTCTCAAATATAAAATTTGACAGAAATCCAAAAATCCGTTACCGAGAAAGCCAAAAATTTAAAAAACCGTTATATGAAAGGTACTGTTAATAGACTTTTCCCTTAAATTTGGTTCTATACAAATGATAGCAAATACCAACAAAAAAAATTCTCAAAAATCTTCATCAAAATCGTTGGAGGCGTTTTCGAGAAAAAATAAGCTTTTCCTAAACGGTCATATGGCAGTTACCGTTATTTTTAGGCCTAAAATAATCATACACACCAAATTTGAAGATAATCGGTTAAGCTGTTTAGGCTGCAGATCGTTATTGAGAATTTTTTTTTATTTCATCAGAATCAAATTTACGGGAAAAGTTTTATTATTAACAGTACATTTGATATAACGGTTTTTTTATTGTTTGGCTTTCTCGGTAACGGCTCCTTGGATGTCTGTCAAATTTTATATTTGAGAAGATCTAAGTAGCCAAATTAATTCTTCATATCAAAATCTTGAATAACTTTTTTTTCTAATTAAAATTAATTTTTGAATGTTTTTTTTAATCCATATTTTTAAATTTATTACTTTTAAATTTTATAATCACATGTATATTAATAAACTCTAAAAAACTGCGTACCAAAATTTTAAAATTGAAAAAACTAAAAATAAAAACAGGATTTTATCAAAATCCGTCCTATAATTTTCCGAATTCTTTTTTTATAAATTCTTTATTATATGGCATACTCCATTTTTACTAAAAACCATTAAGGGTTGTAATTTTGACACTAATTATAAGTTCAGAACGTTTATTTTTGTACGCAAATGTTACTTGTTTCGATCAAATGATTAATGATTAGTATGATTAAGCACATAAGAGCAAGTACATGCGACCCAGTCGTGTCCATTTTTTTTTTATTTAAACTTGATATATGCACTTTATGGGAATTTATTTGGGTAAAGGATTGCTAAGTTTGGGATTTGGATCTGGAATTCTGGATGTGTGAGGAGGATGCGTGAGTGAGATTTTGTGATCCAGTTCTAGCTGTATTCAATAAAATATTTACAATAAATTATATTTTGTTTTATTTGCATGGTTTTGTTACGTCTGCTAAGACTGGCTAAGTGGCTATCACTATCAGCCAGTGAAAGTTCAGTCAAAATCAAATCAAACGTTCTCGAGATTAACCAGAACAAACAGACCAGACAAACATTTTAAAACATTTGTTTTTGTTTTCTAAGTACCGCATATAATGTATACTTTCATATGCAACTAATAGGCTATTATTTTGATATTAAAAACAACACATTACATAACATATTGATCTGCTCCGTAGCTACGAAGTAGAGACACTTATGAGCACTGGCTACTGAGGCCATCGGCTCAGACAATTACAAGACAACACACAAGACGACATTGATAAAGGACAGAACAGAAGATAGAAAGAGGACGAAAAAACAGAAAACACATAACACATGTCAACAGCACGCAGTTGGTTTTCGGACGGTCATCCATCTTTCTACTAACCACGTGCAACGATGCTTGATTTCGCTGATGTCACGGGAAGCGATGCTTTATCGGAGCGAAGGCTGTTGACATCAGCAAAAATATAATGACCTGTCCACACAAAGCCCTAGACTAAAAAGACCCAGAGATAAAAATAAAACCTTGCCTTGTAAATACTGTAAACCATGTAAAGCTTTAGAGATGTTTTCACGTCATCGGAACGTATAAAAGGCCAAGAACGTCCTTAAGCTAATTACAAACACGAAAATTCCGCCGTACAGTCGAGTTGTGTCGCGTGCTGTATAAGACAATTAAATTATTATTAAAGTTCTAAAAAAACATGAATCGCAACAACTGGTTGATTTTGTTTGTGGTATTGATTTCGATCACCACTATCCTTTCCAAGCCGATTGCACCGGTTGCAATAATCGGAGCGGCGATAGCCGCCGCTGGAGTTGCAACATCCGCAGCTGGAACTGGCATTAGTGCAGCAGCATGTATGGACAATTGTTTTCTTAACGATTGGCGATCTCGGGATGCGAAGTGTGGTAACCAGGGCGAGGATGGGAAATATTCCTATGCAGGACCTATTCATGGAAGGTGCTATTGTTGCCGCTAAGAATACAACGTAGGAATTTTGGCGAAATTAATTTAAATTTTAAAATTATAATAAAAAAACATTTTTTTGTTGGAGTATTATTAGTGTGTGCTTTTCTATTACTTTTCATTGATTCATAATTTGCGCACAGTAAATTGGTTAAACTAGAGTTTAAATGTGAAAGAAAACCAGAGCTAGGTACAAAATTCATGCGGTGGGGCTACAGAAAGAATCTCTGTACTTAACAGTTGCAATATTGTTTTATGTATTTTGTGTGACCTGTTTTATTTTTCCTTAAACGGGCTCAGACTTATAACCCGGTTAAGAAAGCTTTAATATTGTACTTAAAAGTTTTTGCAAAGTTGGGTTCAAGGAATACTTAAGGAGTATGATGGTGTAAACAGTGATCAAACCAAAGTACTCTTTATAAAGGAAGACATAAAAATGCAGCTTTTTAACAACAATATTTTTATAGAAGTGTGAGATTCTTTCTAACCAGAAAACACTGTTATCTTTATTCTTATGACTGCAACTAAATTTTCCTTTTACTTACTCACTTACTTATAGTCCGGTAGCCAGGTGAAAAGTTGGTTAATCATTTCCTCTCAAGCGATAATTGGTAAAACGCATCAGGGAATAGTATTATAAAACCTCGTGAACGTCAGCTGCGGTTCCGTGGGTGGGATGAGCAGTCCAAAGCGTTATAACATTCAAAGTATCAGCTGACGGTCTTTCTACCGAGATACACATTTATATTTATTTATAGTTTATTTATAGTTACGTATCAGTCTAAAATTTTAGCTGAGAGGAAATCACTGAAAGTAATTTTTTTTTGAAAGTTCAAGCATGCAGTTGACGCATAATCCGCCTTGTTACAGCCAGCTGCCTTTTTTTTCCAGGATGATGGATAAGCTATATGCTGACAAATTTTTAGTCGGTAGGAAATACTAGAAAAAAAAATTATATTCTTCGTGCGTCGGAGGCTACCACGAACCATCCCACCAACGGAAGATGCAGCTGACGTTCACGAGGTTTTATTTAACTGATGCTATTCGCCAATTATCGTTTGAGAGGAACTTGGTCATGGAAATCTGTCGCTGGCTCCCGAACCCGGACTATAAGGGGGCGCTACACATCGGGACGAACCTGGCCATCAACCAACATCTCTAGACAGCTCGGTCTTTGGCTAGCTGCCTCGCTTTATCGGAGCCAAGGCATTGACAAACAACACTTAATTTTTATTTACATATAATGTATGTATGTATGTGTATAAATAAATTTCAAATATATTCTTATGTCGGGGCGGCGCGAACGCCATCCCCGGCTACCAAAAATTACACGAACGAGTTATTCACATTAGGAACAATCGCGGAGGTCAACTCAGCCGTAGGTGCAATGGCCAAGTCTCACCCCGGGGGAACCGCCTTCTTGATCACGGTAACCCCTACGTCAGGTAAGTATGCCTTTTACCGTTACTATTGGATCCTATATAACTTTTTCCTGCAGAATCAAACTATGAATTTTAAAACTAAAAATCAAATTCACATAAGAAAAGCAATTCCTTTTAAAATTCCAACAAAAAAGCAATTTCAGGGGGAAAAAGGACTCAACACAAATCCTTAAGGGATGGAAATACAGGAAACAGGAGATACATTTTCCCAACAAACAAGAAAAAAGAAATACACATTTTCCTTCCTGTTTCTGTTCCTATTTGCCATATCCTTCATGAAACTTCTAGGAATTGTTTTCGATTGGTAATACGGTAATAGATACTTAGGTAGATTTAGTTATTTTTAGTTTATTTTATAAGTAGGTACTTACACATATTAAGTTAGTTTTAAGAAAAAAATGTTCTGATGCCTTGTTTTATTTTTTTTTTCTGGGGAAAAATAAAACCCGTTAATGTTAATTTTAATTTAAGTTATTCGTAATCCAAAAGGCAATTAATTAATATAGAGAGTAATTTAGAGCGCCTGAATTGGGCCAGTAAATTAGTTAAGTATATATTTAAGCTAGGGTTTAATTTTTTTGTCTAGTATGAAGATTGTTATAAGTTTTTACAAAAAAAAAAAAAAAAAATGGTAATAGATACATTTAATAATTATTCTACTCAGTCATTTGGTTTGGAATTTGGATACAAGCAGAAGATACTCGTTGTCGTTACTGATAGAAATAATTCAGAATTTACTCTAAAATCTAGATAAAACTACATAAATCTTAAATACTTTTCACAATGCAGACTAACAGAAACAGTACTTAATGATTGCGGAAAATGCATCCATATATGTAAGTACTGCATCTACAAGTCTTAGGATCTTGGGATGTTTCGAGATAGTCAAATGTTACACTAGATTTTTGTTTATTCTTAAAATATTGAGTCAGATCTTACTAGATTTTTCAGAATTTTTTCAGAGCATTGTTTAATAAAGAGTCGCTGTGTATAGAAAAAGACTGTAATGGAATAAATCTTTTATAAAAAATTCTTGTTTCAAATCATTTTTAAATTACAGGAGTTTAAGTTATGAAACAATTTATAAAAAAAAAAAAAATAATTAATTTTGTCTGCTTCATGAGTTTGGATACAGTACATAATTATGCTCTTAAATATTAGACCATACTAAGCAGCTTGTTTGTACATTACGATTACGAGTGGAAATAAAAATCACTCAAAGTTGAGTTGAGTAAGGTATGCTTGGTTTTATTGATGACCTTCTTCTTCCTTAACCAATTTTAACCAACGATTGTTATGATCTCGACTCTCGAGTAACCACGCAAGACACAACTCTCCCACAACACTACTTCGCCTTACGAAACCATCTTTGGGTGCACTTGATTGGTCTGAGAAAACGTCGTCGCTAAGTCTCCAGCTTTTTTGATTGTTCCATGCCTGCGACTAACTAAATGCATATATCATTGCAATTATTTAATCCAGGAGTTTATACGTCTGCCATTCTTCCGCGATTGTGTCGAAATATGGCATATACACGTCGATAAGCTATGGAACGCTATACTTCTCAAGAACGCGGAATAATGCAATAATACCTCTATGGTATTAGTGAAATGTGACTTTCGTCAAAGATATTCCGGCCGTCTGGCACCATCTGAACAAACTCTGCAGCGTTTAGCCGCTCGCCTTGTAGGGAGTTAAACAACGCCAGATGTTGCTAATCAGTCGCTCTACTGAGAATATTGCTGCTGTTGCCAAAAATGTCGAAAGAGAACCCCGGAATATCAACTAGATAACGTGCCACGCTAGTAGGAATTTGCCAGTGGTCCCTACAATGATTTTCGGTGAAAGACCGCCAAATACGTGTAACCTACCCTCAAGCCAACATAGGGTTATAAGTTGTGCCCTTGTACCTTATAAAACTAACCACCAGGCTTGGCTAAACCACTGTTGTATATGATTTATGGCAAGGTCAATGCTAGAAAGTTTGTTGCCAAAAATGGCAACGTAACCTCTGGTGCAACATTTAAAATTGAAAATGGCCTACAGCAAGGAGTGGTGAATGCACCGATTCTATTTAGAATTTACACCATTCATAGATCTGATAGTTATAATTCTAACTCAGGGTATTGTCTATGCTGACGACTTATATACTTGGAAAGTGTGACTTTGACAAGACTCATCAGTATTTTGACATCTAAATATATGAAACGATTCCGTTTAGAACTTCGTTGTCTAAGCTTTCAAAAGATACGTGAAAAAACTGCAAGCAGGTGATCGAAGGGATATATAGTCAGAAAATGACAAGTAAAATTGTAGTAAAATATATTGGAATCCAGATGCTGCTCTGCTCAAAGCTAGGGAAGCTTTTTGCCCTAATATCTGATCTCGTGTTTGTCGATCGAAGCAATGGCAATATCGTAGGATAAGGTAACTTGTCCCCCTTTGATTACGTATTTGATTACTTGTTATAAGAAAGTAAATATATATATTGAGAAGAGTGAACCAAGTTCATGATCCGGTGTCTCCCATCTTTTTTCCAGAATTTTGAAGGTATCTCGCCTGATGGCTCAATCGCTGTTCTCTTTTTGTGTCCCTCACAATACTATCGTCATTTTTGAAAAATTTTGTCGTCAGCCAAAAGTAGTTGCGGCCTTCAACATTGTAATGAAATTTTTGGTGAACGAATCTCCTGAGCAGTTTTTTCTTCTTTGAGCGGCAATTTTGAAAAAAGTTGCGCCCTTATACTAGTCTAATTTTTTTTGAAATTTTTTTGTTTTAAATAATTGTTATTTAAGGCGTATTTGAATAGTTTTTATGGGCTGTTTATTAAAAAAATAATATTGAAACTATGTTTCTGTAACATTAGGTATAGTAAGAAGAATTAGTATAACAGGAAAGAATTTTTTCAGTGCAGTAGATCGAGAATTACTTGAATTTTTTCCTCCTTGAAACATACAGATGGCCGGTGCGGCAACTAGCTTGCATTAGAATTTTTTTTTTTTTTTTTAAATTGCTACCCAACCTGAGTATCGAACTCACAATTTCTGGATTAGCAAACAAACACCTTATAACTACTACACCAGTGTAGCCCGCAACATGACACTTTTTCTAAGGCCCTATAGGATTGGTTATTTTTCAGTGATTATCTCGAAAACTATTTGAACGATTACAACTCAAATGTAATTCCAAGTTTTGTATCAATTTATTTTGGAATAAAGCTATTTTATTGTATTTTTTATTATTAAAAAGAAAATTTAGTTCTTAAAAATGAATATTTTGAAAATACTCTTGTGGATTTTATTTAAAATTTTGTTTTTTTATGCAGATTATTAAACGGTTTAAGTTTACATTCATGTTTCAAAAAAATTAAGTATTTTTTTTAAATGAGGTACAAAGTTTGCAAGTTACTTGTTTTTTTTTATTAAGATAAAACAATGCTAAATAAATCTTTTAAAAAATGTATAAATATTGTTGATATTTATGTTTTACTTAACTACTCACTTAATCTTATTCTAATGAATTCTTTGTATGAGACCAGATTTACAGCCTCAAAATAAGTAATGAATTCTTGGTGAGAGGCTTTAATCACCTCAAATAATGCATAGAATTGATTTATTACTTTGAAATGTTCATATTTGCCTCCCTCACCTTGAAAACCTTTATGTTTATTATGTCTGGCAATAATTGTTAAATGATAAGAAAACACTTCTATGAATTGGCATACATACTACCTATCCACTTTAAAAAACGATATTTAATTTAATTAAGACAGGTTAACAAAATAAATTGCACGACTGGATCGCACGTACTTGCTCATATGTGCGGTCACATTGTAGAATAAAATTTAAGAAAATTAAAGTTAACATCAAAGCATTTATTTGATTTTTGTGACTTTTGATTGTTAAATTGTATTGAGTGAAATAATTTAAACGCCATTTTATTTCTTTAAGAAATGTTAAAAAAGTGTGAATGGTTTTTTAATTGTAGGAACGGTTTTTAAATAAAACGTTTTTTTTAACAACTTTTTTTTTTAAATTAAAAAAAATAATTTAAAAATACAAAGATAAGCACAAAATTAACATTCATTTAAAAACAAAATTAAAAAAAATCACCTACTCGTTTTCAAAATATTGATTTTTCAAAAAAAATCTTTTTTTTTAATTATTCAAAATACAAAAAAAAAAAGTTTTCGTAAAAAAATTAATGCGAAATTACTTAGGCTACCTACATCTTCTTGAATATCAATTTTGATAGTAATCAGGATCACCAGTTTTCGAGAAAGTCTAAGGAAAAAAACGGTCTTTTTACATAACGGTTGTGTGACAACTACCGTTAATTTTTGAGCAAAAAAGACAATCAAAAAACTCCTCTGTAGAATGTCAAAATAAGTTCTAAATTTGAAGACGATTGGCCCAACCGTTTAGGCTACAATGCAAAATACATCCGTACATCCATACAGGCAGACAGACAGAAAGACAGACAGACAGACGGACAGAATTTAGCCAGTAACTCAAATATTTTTCTCTATCATCGTAATGTCATGTTTGATTGTTATCTCGAAATTTTTAATCTGCACGAATGCATAACTTGCATTATAGCACTTATAATCGCAAGTAAAAATGTTGGTTACTTATTCAGGTAGAAAAATTATTGACTTTTACTAGAGAAAAATAACAAAAATACTGTTTTTGTTACTAAAACATCTCTGTGAATCATTTATGAGGTTCACTTCATGTTTATCTCATTTTTAAGAACATATAAATGATCTTAATTAGTCAAAAGGTAAATATAAGTCACAGTTTGGTAAATCGTACAATTAGCTCTAGAATAATTTTTTTTTTAAATACTATTGAACTGATAAATTTGAATTCTTATAGAGTTATTTTTAGAACGTGTGTAGGTTTTTGAGTGGGATACACTTGAATTTTTATCAACAATTTTGTTTGAAAAAAATAAACCAAAATAACCAACAAAGAAGAAAGATCTAATCCTTATGATGCATGAGGGGTTAGCTAATTACTTAGAAAATTAGTAAATACCTTATTAACACATATTAATAATCGATTAAGTCAAACAGGAAGTAAAACTTTAGATAAATCCTGCAACAATGGAGACAAAAGTTGTTCATCACATGATAAATCATTAATTCTATTACAATTCATAGACAACAAAACAAATGAGTCTTTCAACATTACCTAACTAAACTTTAATTAATTCAATAAACAACATCATTCGAATGAGATAAATGCATATTTTTTTCAATTAAATCAAGTAACTGAACGAATAATTAACAATTGTCGATCTTCAATAAAAATTCACATAAATTCACTCAAATGTCATAAATTCCAAAGCCTTGAACTTTATAAATTGCACATTACGTCTTCATGAAATCATTTATTATAACATTTACTGTATTTTGTGATATAATACTAGATTGGTTGCAACATTAAAGTAAAATAGAGAAATTCCAATAAAAAAACACTCGTTTCTATGCATATTTTGATACTTATATACGGGTCCCATAAGTTCAACACAATCCCCAGATCAAGACTTTCCCGGCACAGAAAATATTTCTAAAATTTCCACCCGAAAGCACCACGTGGGAGCTTAGTTTTACGTCATGCATTGTTATTTTTATCAATTTAAGATACATATACAAAAAGACACTCCAATTGACAAATACCAATATGATTAGAAAACTTACGCAAAAAATGTTTAATTTAATTACTGTGATCGCGTGAATTCTCTACGATCACTTCTCTTTGGTTTTTTTGATATCACAAAAGACGTTCTAACTTTTTGCCGGTTCAAAGACAACTGAATCTTATGCATATTGAGTGGAATCTTTATGGCGATACAAATCAAATCCACTCAAAGGCAAAGTGTATCTTTTGTTTTCTTTTCGAAACGAACTGTGGAAGATGTTTGATGGCAAATATGACAATCACTACCAGATCACCTGTACCATGTCCCATCTCTTGATCGCCATCAATAGAAAATAAATCAACAAAATCACTCGAAATTGAGTGCTTAAATGAGATATTTTTCAATCTAATATTCTCAAGTTAAGTCAGATTGATCAAAAACTACTCAAAATGTGTGAATTTTAATGAATCTAGTTCCGGGTCTTGGTAAAAGGAGTTTTAGTTTTATGAATGAATATCAGTTTAGTTTAACATTAGACATTAGAGTTAAAGCTTCATAAGTATCTTTTGAATGTTGTTTATCTATTAAAGGTGATTTGTAGGAACAGAAAACGATTTTAAGCGCAATTTTGTTGTGTCTTGGTCATTTGAAGGTCTAATGAACACACCTTCTTTTTTTCAGTGCTATGTACATGTTGGGTGGAAAAAGCTTCAACCAGCTGTGGAAACGTACCTATTATTGTCTTTGTGGCACAATTCAAGGCAAAAGTTTGTTTAAATAAAAAAAACTCTTAATTCGATTAGAAAACAGCTGATTGGACACAAGTGAATTGTTATTGTTTGAATTTACGCAAAACATTGACGAATGTAATATATGTATGTACAATGTATAAACAAAATATTTTTGAAAAAAAAACACCTTTTTGTAAAAAACAATTCGTTATTTGGTGCGCCCTCGGCACTTTTAATTTGCACTTGCAAAGCTAATATTGTTTTACCCGACTGAGTCGCATTTACTTGCTCCTTTATACAATGTTATTATGGATTGAAATTAGGATTGTATTGAGCCTTTTTGACGATCATTTCTAATTTTTCTGCTATTTTAGAAAAAAAAAAACTATTTACTCAAACAACTTCAGAAAAAAATTCAAAGGAAGGCAAGATCTTTGATCGAAACAAGTAACATTTACGTAAAAGAGTAACACGTTCTGAACAATAAATAGTATCAAAACCACAACAAAACATCAGACGTCTTGTATAATAAGGTTTTTATGAAAAAAGTATTTCGAAAATTGTAGGACGGATTTTGATAAAATCCTGTTTTTTTATTTTTAGTTTTTTGAAATTTTTTTTTTTTAATTTTGGTATGCAGTTTTTTAGAGTTTATTAATATACATGTGATTATTAAATTTTAAATATTTTAGTTTTAAAAATATTGATTTTTCAAAAACAAATTTCAAAAATTAATTTTAATTATAAAAATAAAAGTTATTTAAAATTAATTTGGCTACTTAGATCTTCTCAAGTAGAAAATTTTATTAAAATCTATTGAACCGTAACCGAGAAACTCGAAAATTAAAAAAACCGTTGTATGAAAGGTACCGTTGATTGAATTTTCCGGTAAATTTGATTCTAATTAGCTGAGAGCCACTACCAAGAAAAAAAATCTTAAAAAATGTCATCAAAATTGTTTGAACCGTTCGGGAAAAATAAGCTTTTCCTTAATCGTTATATGACAGGTACCGTTATTTGTAGCCCTAAAAATAAAATTTCAATTTCCCTTCTGATGAATGCCAAGAAATACCCACATACCAAATTTGAAGGCAATCGCTTAACCCGTATAGGCTGCAGATCGATATTCACACGGACAGACAGACAGACGGCCATTTTTTGTCAATTACTTTTTAAGGCTTCTCTATGATCGTAATGGCATGTTTCATTAAAATCTGAATTCTTTTTTAAAATACACGAATCCTAAACTTGCCTTATAGTCCTCTATAATCGCAAGTAAAAATCACAAAAATATTTTTTTAAATAAAAAAATATAAAAATACAAAATATAAACTTTATATCAAATGTTCCTTCTGTGATAATTTTTTTTAAGCTAAACAAAATAAATGCTATAAAATAAAATGAAATATTTGTATCTAAGTCGAAGCTAGCCAAAAGTAACTTAATTCGAAAGCTGTGGTTCTCAAGTTTTGTTTCCTTTTCCTTCCAGAACAGTTCCCCTTTTCACTTTAGTGATTTCGTCAATAGAGTAAGCTGACACCAAATTGCCAAGAACAAAATTAATTCATTTTTAATATTAGAGTCGACTCTAAATAATGATTTTAATGATGAAGTCGATTTTTTAATAATTTTAGTTGACTTAATGTATACTTTATCCTTAATTGACTCTTTTAACTTTAATAGCAGGAAAAGTCTATATTATCTTTTTAATGTATACTTTATCATGAGAGCGATTTCTTTTCTTAATTTTCTTCAACTGAATACTTGAAAAAATTATAAGAAACCCGCAAGACAATTGTAGTGGGACAATTTTTTTCAAGTCTGTGCAATTGTGCTGACGACATAGACATCATTGGCAGAACTCGGCGAGCTGTCACTGGAGCGTTTGCTAACATTGAAGCTGAAGCGGCTAAGATGGGACTAGCAGTCAATGAGGCCAAAACGAAATACCTGCTGTCCACAAAAAGGGACACACAACACAGGTACAACTTTGAGGTAGTTAGGGACTTTGTATACCTCGGATCCGCTATAACATCTGACCACAACATTCTCGTCAGAAATAAAGCGAAGAATTGCTCTTGCCAATTGCGGTTTCTATGGGCTAGGAAGCCAATTGAGTAGCAAAGCCATCTCTCGAAAGACAAAGGAGACTCTGTATAAGACCCTAATCCAGTCCTGCTCTATGGCGCCGAGGCATGGACTCTATCTAAAGCGGATGAAGATATCTGCGTTAACGGGTTTGGAGGAGAAGGTTCAACCAAGAACGATACGAGCTGTACAGCGACATTGACCTGGTCAAAAAAATACGCATATCACGTTTAAGATGGCTAGGTCAAGTAGAGCGAATGGACAAAAATGGTCCATCCCAGAGGGTAGACGCAGTCAAGAAAGACATCGCCTTAGGTGGCGCGCTCAAGTGGGGGACGACCTCAACCAACTTCGAGTGCGAAACTGGAGGCAGCTAGCCAAAGACCGAGCTGGCTGAAGAGGCATGTTGGTTGAGGCCCAGGTTCGTCCCGAACTGTAGCGCCCCCTAAGTAAGTAAGTTATCATGAGAGCGATTGATATTTCGAATTGAATAAATCGAAACTACAATTTTTAAAATGTTTTTAGGGTACGAAGAATTCGACATATTGAAAGATTTTGAATTTTTCGAAAGCCAATGCTTACCAAATCGACGTTGTTTAAAAAAAAAAAAAAAAAATTCGGAAAAAAAAATATTTTAAGTTCGTACATACTTTAAAAAACCTTCTTTTATTGAAACAACTATAAATAATAAATATTAAATATAACAATAAAATAATAAATAAAATAATTGTATGCCACTTTTTTAATTGGTTTTCACTTTTCTTCTAACGGGTGATTTTTTTGAGGTTAGGATTTTCATGCATTAGTATTTGACAGATCACGCGGGATTTCAGACATGGTGTCAAAGAGAAAGATGCTCAGTATGCTTTGACATTTCATCATGAATAGACTTACTAACGAGCAACGCTTGCAAATCATTGAATTTTATTACCAAAATCAGTGTTACATAGATATTTTACTTTTTTTCGCCATCAACTTGTGTTTTCGCAGCAGACTCCTCGACAGAATAAGCGTTTGGTTCCTTGGATTTGGACGCACATAGTTTGAAGGAACTAACAGCTTTTTTGTCCTCGATATGCACTAACTTACCACCCACGGCACCTTTTTAATATTACTTGTAGAATTGAAAAAGGATTTAGACATCAACAGAAATCTAGAGATATACTCCCAGCGAATTCAGTATTCACCAATTGCTTGGTGGGAAATGCATTGACTTGAAGTATGTTTCCGCTTTTTTCAGCCAATTACAGAAGCCTTTTCATGTTTTTTTTTAGCAAAAATTCAAAAAATATGCAGTAACAGATTCGTATTTTTTTTTTATTTATTTTTAATAATTGACATCTCAATGACAAATTTGGGGATGTTAAAACAAAATTATCTTACGTTACGTTACATGTCAGTATTAGTTAGCAGGGATGTTTAAAGTGTATAAAATTTAGAAAAAAAGTTAGATTAGGGTTCCCAGCTAAAAGTCTACATTATCTAGAGTAGGCATTATTCCTTAATCAAGTGCTGGCTAAAATTTTGCGCTAATTGTTTTTCTTTTACTTCGTTTATTCAGGAAGTTAAATTAGTTGATACACTGAATGATGTAATTGGTTGTCTCTTGTCAGCGTACAGTTATCAACTTGATTCATAAGCCCATAAGACAAGTGTTTAAAACCTCATTCTTTCCTTCTCTTAAGAAAGTCGCCAAATCCTTTAAATCAGTGAACAAATAAGGTAAGTGAAAATCAATTGTGTTTCATATATTTCTTCTGGTTTGATGTCATTGTCAACAATACTTCAAAAGTCAATACGTCAAACCGTTAAGCGTGAATAATGTATAACTTCATTGACATATGTCAAACAATCTGGCATGTGCGAGAAATGTCTGAAATGTAGTGAATTTAAATAAATCGATAAACCGCTATGCATACCACAGACGCGCCATACCGCCTCTGCCACCTTGCATTAAGATAAATGTACCGTTACACAAAATGTTTTGACTCGTGTGGTCATATGACGCACGTGGTAATTATAAAATTAAACGATTGTTCACGGTGCAATAATAATATTACACTCGCCAACCAACCGCTCAAGCACATGTAAAAGTGAAAATATTTATATAATTCTAATTTTACTCTCACCACATGATTGGCGTTGGTTTGGCGCGCTTCTAATATGTCTGATTCCGCATAGCAATGTGTTAGCCCCCTCAAAATGTCAAAGTCAATGTTACTATCAGGAAATTTCTTCAATCTCTGATTATATTGCTATCGGTTGTTGAATGATCCTCTAATAAATCTGAGGTTTTTATTGAATTAGAAATTTTATGAGATTTGCCCAATAGTAGCTTTGCTTGGAAGAAATACGTTGAGGTTTTCTTTGAAGATTTACGGAGGGTATATTGGAATTGGAAATCAATAGATATTTTGATATTTTTATGGCTGAAAATAAAATTTTATACCCCTAAAGATATTTGTTGGCAGCATTCCGAGAGTGCGAAATAGAATTTGCGATAAAAATAAGAATTACAATGGAAATAAATTAAATTAGGAGGTACATGTGAAGATAAACATAATGTCTAATAAAAGATGATTGTTCTTAAAAAAAAAACACTTCAAAGCGTTTCTGTGAAGATTCATTGACTTAAACTTGTCCTACAATAAAACTTGGGATGGGGCATTTCAAGGCTATTAATATGACAACTTGAAGTGAAAAACATGCATGGAAATATAATTTTAATTGAAATCATGAGATGTGCAAGTTCCTGATAAAATCCAATCTGACAATCGCTCCAAAGATCTCTCTACCACAAAATCGCAATTGGAGCTACGTAGACATGTTTCCTTATCCACGTGTCTGAAGTGTCTTCCGTAATTCATAGACAAAGATATCCATCAGATACGTCAGATACTATCTTATTGCAGATAAAATTGAATCCTCACGAATAATGTCACCTTAGACAGAACAAAAAAAAAAGACTGTCTGATGTAAGTCTGACATCAAAGCCCATTGGATGGAATCGAGGCTCAAAGTGTAGACTTCGAAATCAGATCTACATGCACTACACGCGCGACGAACTAAAATTTGAATGGAGTGAATTTTTCTAAGAATCTCAATTGCAATCGCAAGGTCGCGAGTACTTTTTATTTTTGCTGATAATGAAGAAATTCTTTAATTACTTTAAAAATATTATTTTTTTTTCAAATACATATTAAGTCATTAATTTATTAATAAAATGTAAATTTAAACCAAAGAAAATTAATTTCCAGCAATTAAAGTGTTTTTTCTGGTAGAGCGGGGCTTGCCATAATTTGTTAAGAAGAATTTAAGTTTTCAACTTGAAAAAGTTGTTTTCTAAATGAAATATTGAATTCTTTCAAACCTACGACTGAAATTAATTAATTATTTTCCTAGAAAATTCAAAGATTAAATGGAATGCAGTTTGTGTCTTTGCTAATCTTGGTCAATTAAATTGTATCTTTAAGAAAAAAAATCCTGTTTTCAGATTATGATTTTACATATAATTGCAATTATGATTTTTTTTCAATCTTATTCAATAAAATAAATGCAAATTTATTACTAAGACTGGAAATCTAAATGATTTTTCGTTCAAAAAGTAACGCAGATACATATCTAAGTTACTTGGCGATGGCATTGTCATTAATTGAATTTCACAACCACAGCAAATTTTAATGCAAATGTATCTACAGAATCATGTATGAATCATAATTTGTGAACATGATGCTAATTAGAGAGTGACACCTTTTTTACTTTGTTGTTGTCATTATCGCCATAGTGACAAAAAAAACATGTCATTATTTCACAGTGTGACTTAAGAATAATGTCCTGGTACGATGGTGAAACAGGACAGGCTTTAGATATTTGGTATTGGTTTGCCTTAGATACAGATACATCTAGAACTAACCAAACGTCAAATCAGGTATTTAGAAAGTCCAAATTTAAGAAAATACACCTAACAGACTCCAGAGGTCTTTGAGAAAATTCTATAAGACTTTTAATGTTTTAAGTTTAATTCATATTGAGTGTAAGATATAAAATTTATTCTGGCTTTGTTTTGATGGTACATTCATTCCATGAAAAAATAAGCCTAAAGTAAAGAATAGCTTATTTTTCAAATTGCCGTTTCAATTGAGCTTCAAACGGATGGATGAATTTTTGATGGCCTAGCCCTGGAAATAATCGACAAATCGACAAAATAGTTGCCAAGTTTCTCCCTCATAGCTTGTCGGAACTAAGGCTTGGATGTACATTCATTTTTTCGAGGTATGGTCTCAGAAAGTTGCTTATCATTGCTCTTTACGAAATCATTGAAGGTTGTCGCAAAAAAAAGCTATACTAGATGCCATAAGACGCAGCAATCAGTCAATGTCTTTGGATCTATTGATTCTTGGTCGAGTCAAACTGGGCTTTTGACAAGGTAAGCTTTTGGCCAAAATCCGGATATCTGACCAACATAGGCACACTCACGGCAATTTTCCTAGGTCATCCGCCTTCAATTCTTGTCACCTCAACGTATTACGGATATAGTCTCAGGCAAATCAAACCGCAAAATAAATGCTGCCAAATAGGCATTTCTGTTATGTTTTTATTCACTTTGCACTGGCTGTTGGCTCAAAGTGCAAAAGAGAATAGCCTACTCGTGGTAGCCGCCTGAAAAAAACGTTAGTTTAGTTAAATTTGGGCTTATTATGCGAGGCTAAGTATGCATCTTAGGGTTGGGGAGATACCAGTGACCTCTCCCATAAATAAAACAAGATAACTCAAAAACCCGAAAAAAAATTCAAAAATAAACTGATTACACGACGACAAACCAAGAAAAACGACAACTTACGAGGTCTACAAAGGTCAAGCTGAATATAGCTAGCCGATGTCCTGCTCAAGTATTAGGCTGACATAAGATCGCTTTAAGAAATGAGATGAATAGGGCAAAGTTTTTGACAAAAAAATTGGCACGACTGAATCAACGTACTTGCTGTTATAGGCCTTATTATATTGGAAGGCAAGATCTTTGCAACAAACACATAACATTTACGTAGAAACAGGGTAGTCAAGAGGTGGGCGGGTAACGGGTGGGTTACGCCTGGGCCCGTAGTTCTTCGAAGGGACACCACAGAAATTACTATAAATATTTTAAAAGAGGGGGCCCGTACATGGTTACTACCGGCCCCGAATATTATCTTGGCGGCCCTGCGTATAAAAATAACATGGTCTTAACTGTTAAAACGTTTCAAAACCACAACTCTTTAGTAAATAAACTACACGACTGGATCGCACGTACTTGCTCATATTTGCGGTCACATCGTCGAATGAAATTTAAAAAATAAGTAATATTAACGTAGAAAAATAACACTATCTGAACTTAAAAAAGTGTCGAAACTACAACACTCAACGGTTTTTATTATAAATGGATTACGCCATCATGCGTCTTGTATAATAACGAATTTATGAAAATAGTATTTCAAAAAATTGTAGGACGAATTTTCATAAAATCCTGTTTTTCATTTTTAGTTTTTTGAAAAACATTTTTTTTTTGAAATTTTGGTTTGCAGTTTATTAGAGTTTATTAATATACGTGTGATTATGGAATTTAAAATGTTTTTTTTGATTAGTTTTAAAAATATTGACCTTTCAATAAAAAATCAAAAACTAATTTTAATAAAAAAAAAGTTATTTAAAATTTTGATATCTGACTAGTTTGGCTACTTAGATCTTCTTAAATATAAAATTTGACAAAAATCCAAAAAAACCTTTACCGAGAAAGCTCAAAATTAAAAAACAGTTATATGAAACGTACCGTTTATAGACTTTTGCCGTAAATTAGGTTCTTATCAAATGATAGTCAATACCAACAAAAAAATTCTCAAAAATGTTTATGAAAATCGTTGGAGCCGTTTTCGAGAAAAATAAGCTTTCCCTAAACGGTAATATGACAGGTACCGTTATTCTTAGGCCTAAAAATAAAATTTCTATTTCCCCTCTGGGAAATCCCAAAAGAATCACACGCACCAAATTTGAAGATAATCGCTTAAGCCGTTTGGGCTGCAGCTCGTTAAACACCACTGACAGACAGACAGGCAGGCAGACAGACATTTTTTGCCACTAACTTTTTTGGACTTCTTAATGTCATGTTTGATTGTTATCTTAATTTTTTTTTATATTCACGAATCCAAAACTTGCCTTATAGTCCCTATAATCGCAAGTAAAAAGAAGTACGCTATCACAGTTCTTAAATAGTAATGAATTTAGGAAAAAAGTATTTCGAAAATGCTTGGACCGATTTGATAAAATTCTGTTTTTATTAATAGTTTCTTGAAAACAAAATGTTCTTGAAATTTTGGTATCCAGTTTTTTAGAGTTTATTAATATATCGCTGATCACAGATTTTAAATTAAAATTAATTGATTAGTAGTTTTAAAAATATTAAAAATCCACAAAATGAAATAAAAATTAATTACAAATAGAGACACACAATTAATATGGTTACCTATATTATTTCAAATATAAAATTTGATATAAATCCAATAAGCCGTTACGGAGAAAGTTGAAAATTAAAAAAACAAACATTATATGGAAGGTACCTACGTTAATAGATTATTCCGGTAAATTATAATTTTTTTTAGAAAATGATAGTCAATACCTACCAAAATACTACCCTTGGAGCTGTTTTCGAGAAAAATAAGCTTTTCCTTAACGGTCATATGGCAGGTACTGTTATATCGCAAGTAAAAATTACTTGAAGAGAGTGCTATAAATTAAGAAAAAATCATCAAAATTACATCAACAAATAATACAACTTCTGATCATCTGATAGAATTGTAAAGAAAAACAGTCCTTTATACTCTTGGTGTAGCAGCCAATTTTGAAAAGTCATTTTCATTTATTAATTTTCAAAAAGATCTTTAAAGTAATTCAAAATAAATTTAAATTAACAAAGAAACTAGTATAATTAATGTTCTCTTAAATTTTAACTGAATTCTTGTATAAACATAATTTTTGACTCACTGTAGAAATCTATTAAGATAATCTCTCCACTACAATGGTTTAAAAAAAAATACTAGAAATATTAGGATTAAGTTCCCTTCGAACATGGACCAATCCAAGACTGAAAAGAAAAACTTTATTTTAATCATATATTTTTTAAATAAAGTTTTTCTTTCCAGTCTTGCTACAAAAAAGGCTTAAAGGCCTTTGAACATGCAAAAGCTAGAAGCAGGATCTTCTCCGAAAAAGAAATATGAAGATCTCACTGGAATGCTTAACAAATCCTTCTTTTGTCTAAGAAAGCTATTCCACTTCGATGCGTTTAATTCAAATCGTTCTTTAGATAAATATTTACAAAGTTAACTATCTCGTGCCTCAAGGTTCCACTAAGTCTCCGATTATTTTTGGTTTTATTATTTAAATTTTGATTTCGTCTAGATCCAGTTTTGATTAGGTTTCTTAGAGCCTTATAGTTCCACGTAAAAAACAACAAATGAACCTTAAGGTCGTTATATTTCATCAAGCTTTTATTATGAAATGAAGTTAGCATGAAGTAAGAGATCAGACTACATTGGCAACTGGTTTAACCAGCAGGAAAGATCAGTCTACATCAGACTGTGTTTTGGTGTTCTTAAAAGTATCTATAATGATATAAGAATTACATTCTGAGTAATTATTTTGTTAACGCTTTTGGTTCATCAAAGGCATTTTGATACAGACGGCACACTTTTAGTTTCTAAGCTTAAAAACAATTTAGAAATTCTAGTAAAGCTGCGGACTTAGTTCGATACTATAATGTGCGAATGAAAAGAGTCTGTGTATTCGACGGAATATTCAAGATCACAGTATCACACAGAGCGGAGTTCCACACGGATCCACTTGATCCCGCTTCTTTTTAAAGTTTTTTTTTTAATGAATAATAAAAGTCTCTTCACAAAAAAATAAATTGTTTCAGAAATTACTTATGCAAATATAATTATTTGTTTGTTTTTATTAAATAAAAAATATAATGTCTGGGTCTACATACTTTTATAATTTATTCATTTTAATCCAAGGACCTCCATTTAAACTGCAGATATCAAAGAATCTCAAAGAAAATTGAGTATTAACGTCACACGCAATAAAAGAATCTTTTCGATCGATAAATCACACAAAAAAATATTCAACTTCCACTTTTTCACTAAAAAAAAATTATGTAACCTTCTTATATCACAAACTAAATTAGTTTAGCGCTTTTAAATAATAATTCAATGAAAACAGCAATTAATAACTTAAATTTCAAAGTTCTCCTTATGTTAAACAATCTTTTGACGGACTAACGCAATCTGAACGCTCTGCGTACCACGCCAGACGTTTTAAATCAAAAATATTCTCACTACGCGTCCCAAACTAGCCAAAGAAGACCGAAGCGATCGCAGGTTGGGAAAACACAAAAGGTTGCAGAAAAACAGCGAGCCATCAAAGAACAAAGTCTGCTCCTGCGGATGATCTTCTGCTGCGCTGGCAATCTGGCACACATGGGAATAAAAAGCTCTAAATTGAGTTGTCAGCTGATGGCAGTGTGGCGCATGTTCATATGCTCAGCAAAAAAAAAACCAAAAAGAAAAAAACTTATTTGAGTCATTTTGTGTATTTTCCGATCCAATTGAAATTTAAATAGGTAGGTACACCTGAGTGCAAAAGGGGAATAACGCGTCGATGGTGGATCATAAATAAATTATGAAGCCTTCTGCAAGTGTATCTACAGTCTATAGATATTGTATCTTTCAGCACGTGCTGCATCAAGAAAATTGTAAACAAATAAATTCTCAAGTGATTTCGATGAATTAATAAAGGAAATGGAAACACATCGATGTGGTGTGTATAATTGTCGATCACTCGCTTGGGAATCGCTTGAGAATCGATCGGGGGAAAATTTAAATTTATTTATTTGTTGCAAATTTACATATAAAACAAAAAAATAATGCAAATTGTTCGCTTATTGAATGTTAAGAGGTCAGTCGAATTACATAGTTTAATTGTGAGTAAAATTCTGTCCATTTTGAGTGGCAATGGCAAGTGTTGAAGAATATGCTAAGTATCTTAAGAGATTCGCTGAAAAATGATTCTTCGAATCTAATTGATTTGGAAAAAAACAAAAATTCCCTCAACAAAGAACTGGGTCAAGGTTGTAATAATCGTAGTGCGACCGTCAACCCTCTCACTCAAGGATGATATCAGAGATTGGATGTTATCACTCAATGAACGAAAACACAGAAATGATACAATCTCAATGGTGATCATCAAGAGTCAATGGCTTAAGATATAAGGCCGAAGAGAAGCCTTAAAAAGTATTTTTTTAAATGGGGTCAGACGGCTACATCGCATCATTGCGAGGCCATTGATTCAATTGCGGGTTACTGGTTGCGTCATTGCTGGCGAATAAAGTGCGTTAATATCTGCAGAATGTTATGTTGGGTGTATGTGTTTATCCAGAAAGGCCAACAAGACAGAAATGTAAGCAAGATTTTCGTTCAAGACCATGTGGGGATGGATTTCGTTCTCCTGATATTACAAGGTGGTACAAAATATTGACGTTTTCGAAGTAAGGAGGAGTAAACTACTTTGTAATTTTGTTGGTGTTTTTGAAAACAATCAGTTAATAGTGCAGGCTCCACATGAATTTCATCGATAACTCTCTCTTTCTGAAGAAGAACGAAGATCCGTGAAAGTCTTCACTTCAAAAATATCACTATATTGTACAAATTTTACGAAAAGGGTAAGCTAAAGGGTTTTTCAATAAAAGCGCTACAAAAGTTTTTTTTAAATAAAACAAAAACGGTTTTGGATATCAATTAAATTCTTTATTCCTGTGAAAGTAAGTTCAATTCCATTATGTATGGAACTCGATTTTTTTGCATGGCCACCACGGGCACGCTTGCAGAAGTCCAGACGCTGAACCCAATTTTCGACGGTTTTCAAGCATAAATCGGGCGATACTGCTGCAATTTCACGTTCGATATTCGTACGAAGTTCATCAATCGTCGCTGGCTTGTTGGAATAGACCATAGACTTGACGTAGCCCCACAGGAAATAGTCTAACGGCGTCAAATCGCACGACCGAGGCGGCCAAGCGACTGGACCATTTCGTGAGATAACATGTTCTCCAAACTTGGTTTCCAATAAATTGATTGTGACATTCGCTGTGTAGCTTGTGGCGCCGTCCTGTTGGTACCACATGTCCTCCAAGTCCATATCATCCAATTGGGGCCAAAAATATTCGGTTATCATTAAACGGTAGCGATCCCCATTCACAATAACGTGCCGGTCTTAATCATCACGGAAGAAGTACGGCCCAATGACGCCGCCGGCCCATAAACCACACCAAACCGTAATTTTTTCGGGATGCAATGATGACTCATGGAGTACGTGTGGATTGCTGCCTGACCAATACCGCATATTTTGTTTATTGACGAAGCCATTCAGCCAGAAATGAGCCTCATCGCTGAAGATGATTTTCGATGAAAATCCGAATCATCTTCAAGTTGTTGATCAGCCCAATTCACGAACATACGACGCTTCTGGTGGCCAAGCGGCTTCAGTTCTTGCGTCAATTTAATCTTGGAAGGATGTAGACAAAGATCTTTTCGCAAAATTCGCCAGAATGACGTCACAGAGATGCCCAACACTTAAGAACGACGTGTGAGAGACACATTTGGGCTTTCTGCAACTGGAGCCTCAGCGGCAGCAATATTCTCGACACTACGGGCACTTCTACTGGCACGGGAACATTTTATACTGTGCCTGTGGATTTTTCCACTAGACGCTCAATTGTTGATCTGCTAGGACGATTATGATGACCATAAATTGGACGTAGTGCTCTTAACGTTGAGGCCACTGACTCCAAATTTCGGTAGTAAATTTTAATAATTTCGACTCGTTGTTGGCTCGTATATCTTTCCATCATGAAACGGCAAACCTTACTGAAAGAAAGAAAGAAATGTCAAAAGAGCGGCAAAAAATATGGCGTCGTTTGCTGTCCCTGTCGCTCTACTTTTGTAGCGTCCCTGTTGAAAAACCCGACATTATTCCAATTTAAAAAAAGGTATTCTAAGAACTACTTCGGAAAGATTAACGCAAAATCGGCAGAGAGAGAACTGGAAAAATCTATGATCAGCTGGTGCTAATATTGTGCAGAGACACTGGCGTATATTAGTCGACTTGGCCTATGATAGGAAGTCTTTCGACGTTTCATAAAATAATTATGATGATCCTGCCACGTGAATTATTATTGAAAAATAGATATAGGGATAGACTAAAATTCCTGCCCTTTTTAGAACTTTCTTTGTTAAAGGTAGAAAAACCTATAAGAAATGCAAACAAAAAAATGGGTCGCACGTACTTGCTCTTATGTGCCTAATTACATTGGAAAGCAGGATCTTTGACAGAAATAAGTAACATTTAAGTTAAAAATAACACAGTTTGAACTTATAAAAAGTATCAAAACCACAATACTTAACGGTTTTTTTAATAAAAATGAATTACGCCATCACACGTCTTAAGTAACAAAAAATTTATGAAAACTGTATTTCGAAAATTGTAGAACCGGTTTTGATAAAATCCTGTTTTTTTATTTTTAGTTTTTTGAAGAAATATTTTTTGTGAAATTTTGGTATGCAGTTTCTTAGATTTAATCAAAATGCATGTGATTATAAGATTTAAATTAATTTTTTTTAATTAGTTTAAAAAAAAAGTTATTCAAAATTTTCATATGTAGAATTAAGTTTGCTATCTAGATCTTTTCAAATATAAAATTTTACAGAAATCCATAGAGCCGTTACCGAAACGTTATATGAAAGGTCCCGTTAATAGACTTTTTCCGTATATGTGGTTCTAATCAAATGATAGCCAATACCACCAAAAAATTCTCAAACATTTTCATCAAAATCGTTGGAGCCATTTTCGAGAAAAATAATCTTTTCCTAAACGGTCGTATGGCAAGTACCATTATTTTTAGCCCTAAAAACAAAATTCCAATTTCCCCTCTGAGGAATGCCTAAAGATACACACATACCAAATTTGAAGGCAATTGTTTAACCCGTTTAGGCTGCAGCTCGATATACAACCGGACAGACATACAGACAGACAGACGGACATTTTTTGCCAATGACTTTTTTAGGCTTCTCTATGATCGTAATGTCATGTTTGATTTTTATCTCATTTTTTTTTTATATTCACGAATCCTAAACTTGCCTTATAGTCCTTATAATCGCAAGTACAATTATCGATTGAATGTAAGCTGGAACTATCTTCTGACTTTACGCATTTCTAATGTGTAATGCTATCTTGCAGCAGTAAGTTTGGCGAATTGGTTTAAAAGAGCATTAGACTCAAAAAAAATCTGTAAAATCGGTTTACGGACCATAATTTAAAAACATTCATGGCAGCAATACCAACATACAGCCCGTTAACTCACACCCACAAAAATTCTCGTTAAATCCACACAAACACACCCCAATATCTACATCTACTTTCTACTATCAAAACTCCGCCTATTTTGTATTTCTTGTTCTCTTCAGGATTTCAAATGATACTGATAAAAACATTTGTTAAAAAAATTAAGAGAACCGTCACTGTTACCGTTTTTGAATGAAAGGAGCTTTTTGTTAAATTTTGTTGTTAAAGGTTTTTGGCAAAATCGTTTTTTTAAGTCCTAAAATTAGAAACTCCTCTGGGAAATGCTTGTTTTGTTTTTCATATTAAAAACTAGCCTAATACCTTGCTTTATTTAAAGATGGTGCCAAAGTTCAGGTGGCACCGGGATCTCAACCAACAAACTTTTCGGGATTTTGTAAAGGAATAAAATAAGCTGTTTGCGAGGTATTAACAAAAATTTGTTATTTAGTTTTATTTTTTAATTATTTATTTAATTTATTAATTTATTAAATTTATTTTAATTATTTTATTCATTTCACTTATTTAATTAAATTTTATTTTATTTTATTTTATTTTTTATTTTATTTTATTTTATTTTAGTCCATTCATAATGTATGCCATGTGTATGTATGCTGCGAGATATTTCAGCTTCATTCGAAGATGAAAAAAAAGCTAGTTGCATTCTCCCCTGAAAGAATTTTACCCCAAAACTCAGAATTCTAGAAAAGCCCGTCAGCTTATCCTTGAACCCAACTTTCGATGTAAAGAGAGATTTTTTTTTTCTGTCGCACCACACGAATATGGAAAACTTTGCCAAACAAAGCTTTTCTCTTCTATATCATATGCAGATCTTCAAAAAATGTAGTCAACATAAATTTACTGTACCATCTACCGGTTTCGGAGCTAAAAACTATTCAGAGGACCTGACCACTCACCTAATGACTATAATTATAAAAAATTACCCAAATCGGTCAAATATTTCAGGATTAAAGAATTTTCGGAAAAAATTAAATTTTGTTTTGCTTAGAAATTCTGGAATTTATTGTTCCAATCTGATGTCCTTTTCAATGAACCAATTTCAAAATGTTCAAATTTTAAGCAATCCTTGATTTATTGCTTACATCTTCAAGAATCTCCCAAAGAAAGGTATTAAATAAAAAGATATTCTATAGGTATACATTTCCGGATCCTGGGTTTTCTAATCATTAATTTTGTTGTGTTCTTAACGTGTATTGTGTATCCCACTTGATCATTGAATGCCATGTTCATAGGAATTCTAAAACATGTATTCCTAGAATAAATTCCCCTTGCACGCTTAGCAAAAAACCAACCTATGTACCTCTGCTGTATCTGTTCAAAAGGACAAAGAAAATTTCAAGAAAAAAAAGAACAAATAAGTGGATCTAAAGAATTCGAGGTTCGACGTTCGACCTGTTGGTCGACAGTCTCCGCAGACCTTTTTTATACCTAAAGATATATATGTACAGTACATATCCATTTCCAAAGGTAGATCCCTCGATCGTCTGCGGTTTAAAAAATGAGGTCAAAATCCTGGAGTTTCTTGTCCTTTTTATAACTCACATTCGTCCCTCCAGTCACCCTTCATTAAAAGCAATATACCGTCGGTGGACGAAGGATGAAATATTATAGAGATTAGGTACACAAACACAAAATTAAATAAAAAAAAATTTTCAGTTCGGTCTGTGGATGTGTCTGCGTCTGCGTCTGCGTCTTTTATCTGCGTGCACTGACCTAAGATTACTCGTCTTGAGACGCTGGCGGCCAGCAGTGGCGACGTCGGCGTAGCGGCGCGACACAAAGTCTCATTGAATAAAAATCCTTTTTTTTTAATTTTAGTTCTCAAGCTTCAATAAGCAGTGACGGATAAAAAAGCAGAAGCAAAAGCGAACCTTGGAACGTTGGGAGTAATGCCCTATAAGGGAGCAATGGTTTCACAAAAGATTGAGGAGAAAAAAACACACTTCCTCGGACACGCTTCTAATTTAGTCCATAATATTAATTTTAGAACTAAATACATATACATATTGATGCAGCGCTGTGGAGAGTTTATTAATTGAAATTCTTGGCGAGTTTCTGCACTTCCATTTGGCCAGAGGCGCCTTTCAATTATTGTTGGGTTTGATATAAACAAACAAGCCAATTGATATTCCATACTCTTTGTGTGTGCTTTTATTAAGGCATGTTGAGGGGGGGGGCTCGAACTCGAGGATCCTTCGTGCATTTTAAACTGATACACGAGAAATTCCTAAGCGTATTGAGTTTTTTTTTCTATTTTTGATTACAATTACAAAAATAAAATCCAACAAGTATAGGTTGTGCACTTGGTTTTCTGAATGAATTTCAGAAAGTTTATAAGAAATTGTTTTTAAAAAACAAACAATTAATTCATTTTTAGAATTCCGACATATTTATAAGCAAACCGTAATTTTTGTAGGTTATCAAAGATTTTGCTTAAATGTTTAGTTTCGAATTTTGGAATTTAAAAAGATTATTGCTTCATGAAAAGCATGACTGCAGTCAACACTGCAGTCACTGCAGTGACACTGTGACGTCACAATAAAATAGGTTCTACCACCGTCACTGCCGTGACAATGGTAACCATGTCACGGCTAGCTAAATTGACTATCACACGAATCACACATGCCTGTCATTGTTGTCCCAAAATACAATGAACGTCAAAGTGTGTCATGGTTATCCCTGTGTCTCGGTTTCACAGCAATGACATGCAAAACAATGACGATTAAACGACGTGACAACTCTCAAATAGCGGTGAACCTAAACTGCAATGACATTTACCATTTTTAGCAGTGACGATCACACGGTGTCACTCAAATGAGTCATTGTGTCTTGGTTGTTTTGGTGTTGTGGTTAAATATAGACGTGAGTTTCTGAAGTGTTTCAATTACCAAAATTAATTTAATTAAAAAAAAGAATAATTAATACATTTCCAATAACAGTGATTAAAGGCAGAAGTGGAAAGTCACATTAAGTATGTCCACACGAAATATGGTAGAGGTGACGATTCTCGCGGCCTACATTTTGGAAAGCAGCCAGTGACGATGCCTCCGACAACAACCAAAGGCCACCGCAAAGAATTCGTTCCTTGTTGTCCAAAAATTGGTTGTTGCGACGTGAGAATGAAGGTTTCTGCGCAAAACTAATGGGAGAATTATGAGCTGAGGAGCCAAAGCTCTATCTTCTCGTCAAACAGCCGCGTTTTGACGCCGCGTTTTAGGGCCAAGTTTCAGCGCCGCGTTGTAATATACCGCAATAGATATTCCATGCCACAAAGAGCGCGTTTTCAACGCCGCGTCGAGTTCAACGCGGGGTCAATGCGGCGTTTAAATAAATAACAAATTATATTTTTTGACGCCACGTTAGAAAAGATTATTTTTTTGGTAATTAAAGGCTTCGTTAAACAGAACGCGTTTTTAATCCGGCGTTGAGATTATATTACGTGGCGTTGAGATTATTTTGACGCGGCGTTATAAATGCGGTGTTAGACAACGTCAAATCTTGAATCTTGATTTTCCATTTTTCACCAAATGTCAATCAGGTTATTTTTTTCCATTTAAAACAATATTAAATGACACAAAATAAGTCAACAAATTCAGAATCACTTAATTCGCCAAGCACAAAATAGTTAAAAAAATCTTTCTAACGCGGCGTAAAAAAAAATAAAAAACGCGTTTTGAAGCCGTGTAGAGCTTGACGCGGGGTTGAAAACGCGATCTATGTTACATGGGATATGTATTACGCGCTCTACAACGAGATATGGCAAAAAATCGGAAATGAACTATTTCTCCAACTTTGCGTTAAAATGCCACGTCAAAATAATCTCAACGTCGGTCGTGTTAAATAATCTCACCGCCGCGTAAGAATTGCGCTCTGTTTGACGAGGCCTTTAAGCTTTGACGTAACACGTTTGACGTCGTTTGAAAATAAAAATTCTAGGGAAGAGCATAAAATATTTTTTTTTCAATTGAAAACAATTCACAAACATGTTTTTTAGTGGTTATACATATTTTGTTCTTTATTTTGTTTAAAATTTGCAAATTTCTTTGAAATTAAATGTATTTTCATCATCTCGCCGTCAACTCAGGTCTCTAAAGTTGGCATGACCATTTTGAGCTGGACTAAAAACAAATATCCTATAATTTGCCGTAAATTATCCGTAAATTATCCGTGGAAAAAAAAAATTTGCCGCGAAGTCGGATCATGTGATTTTCCATGTACTGCTAACTTGATATAAAGTTAGCATGACCAATCGCGTATCTTTCTATAAATGTTACCTACAATTATATGCATGGGCTTAAAATTTGCCGTAAATTATCCGTAGACAGATTGTCAAATCAAATTATTTTTAGGATTTTTTTTTTTTTTTTTTTTTTTAGTTTTGCTCACTTGATCAAGTTAGCAGGATCATAGGCGTATATCACTATACAGGATGATTCACGAGACATGTGAAAAAAAGGTAGAGCGTGTAGGTTGGGCCAAGACAAGAAAAAAATTGTATGGGAGGGGGTCTCCCCCCCCCCTCTCCCTTCTATAGCCAGGAGGGGCAATTTTCTTAAAAAATTACTTAAAACTGAAAAAAATATTAAAAAACAACGTTTACACTCACAATGCCATGATATACCTTTTTGTAAAGTCAAAAATCGCTTCTTTTATTTTATGTTTAAATAAAGCTGTTATTAGGAATAATTTTTGAAAAATTAATTTTTTTTAAATTTTTTTAATTAAAAAAAATTTTTTTTTAAATGTCAAACTCGTCAACTCGTAATTTCGTATATCCAAACGAAATTATAAATCCGATAGCACCAGCAAAGCTATTGAATAAAAGTGTGTTCATCTCCGAACGCCCAACCGTGAAAAATAATGACATGGCAGAAATTCCTGCCGTGTCACGGTTGGGACACAGTCCCTGCAGCGCCAGGCTACGTGTCACGATGCCCCACCAACAGTGACAGGGCTATTACCTTGTCCTTGTAATTTGTCACTGCAGTGACATAAAAGTGACGTGTCACGGTGCCTGTCACTGCTTTTGTCACATTTCATTCAATTGACTGCCCATATCACTGGAATACCAAAAGTTTCCACTCTTTTTCAACCCTGGTTTTAAAAATGCAAAGTTTCCATTGTTTTTTTTTTCAATTTTTTTGGGCAGATATTTATTTCTCAAAATATGGAAGTAATAATGAAGAGACCTGGACCAAAATGGCTGAATTGAGGTACACCAGAGGTAAGACTCAGAAACTGTCAGAAAAAGTAGATTTGAAGCAAGCAATCTAATGAGCGTTTTCCAAGAAAGAACATATTCATTTCAGGCAAAATTCAAAGACGATGCTAGAAAAGTTTAAAACCTGAAAAATTTTGTCAGATTTACTAAAATCGGTTAAGTTAATTTTTGTGTAGACTTAAAATTTTTTGATCTAGTGAGCTGACTTCTTTCTACAATCAAAGGATTGGGGCTTTGTGTTTGTTCTATGAAAGTCAAAATGTAGAGGTTGAGATCCACGCAGTTGGTGAGATCTTCTACAGCATTAACTTCTTCCTCAATAAGTTGATGAAGAACTATTAAATCATTATTAATAGAAAACGCCTTTGGTGAAAAGTTTTGTATCTAAAGAAGCTGAATTGGCTGGTAACAACTTAAAAAAATCATTCATTTAATTCGGTTCTTATGATTTTCTTAATAGAAAGTCCATACCTGTGAAGCATATTCAAGATGACGTAGCAATTGTAAGAAACAGAAACACAAATGGATCATCTTAATTCGTGCTGGGAAACACAAAAATCGAATAAACTTTCGAATCGTTTCCTTGTTAAAGTAGGGTTTTGAGAAATACAACTTTTACTGCACCAATATCTGCTATCAATATCTGCCTGCAAAAAATGAGAGACTTTACTGTTTTAAAATTTGTCATGTCATCATGAGATATGAGAATGACACTTGGGGCACAGGTTCAAAAGTCAGCAGGTCAAAAGTCCCACTTGGGTGGGTCAAAAGTCCACAAATTAATCATGGTTCTTTGACCACCCTGATGAGTAAAAAGTCCATAAAATACTGGGTCAATATTCCCTAATTTTGGAAAGAAAGCGGGTCATATATGTCCACAACAAAAGTCAATAATTGATGATAAAGATAATGTAGAGCACACTGTGCGGGCAATAGGAAGATAGGGAGGGGAAGGACAGGAGGTGTCGATTAACATTGGTTTTGAATGCTTGCAGATCAAAATGGCAAGGGAAAATTCCGCTGGGTAAACTATTCCAAATTCGTGTTGTTCGGCTAAAAAAAGAATCCCAATATTACTATGTACGCCCGAAATCGGGCTTAAGGGGGAACTGATGAGCATTCCTTATTTCGATTGAAATGTTTAAAATTTTGCGACATTATATTTAAAATTTTTATAGAATCTAGAGAGCAAGGATAGAAGTGGAAAATATAGGAAGGAGAGGCGTCTTTTCCAGAAATATAGCATGAAGGAGATCAGGCCAATAATAAATTCAGAAATAATAATAATATCTGATTTGAATGGACAATACGAATGATTGGGGAAATCAAATACAAAATCCAAGGGGATATACCATCTTCTTAATTTGGATAAGTCGATACACTGTTGAGTGAGTATAATATCGGCGTTTTTGTTACAGACAGATTGGATTCAAGACTAATAGTAAAAAACTCCGACTGAGGAGTTGCGGACTTGCCAGCGTTTTACAGCTTCCGAACGAACTAGTGGTGTTAGATTAATTTGTGCATGTGTGCTCCTAAAATGTCAATAGGACGGTCCGACCACGTTTAACTCAGTTTGAGCGACATTTCTTCTCTAAATGGCAGGAATCGAAAGAACAAATCAATGGATACCTAAAACGATGGATACCACGATACAAAGATCAAGACCCGATGGCAAGAAAGTGCATTTCTGACAAAATTAAAATTCTTGAAAAAACGGCAGGATACTGAATTAGAAATGTAAACTCGCTCATAAAACAAAATTTTAGATTGTCTCTCAATCCATACTTAAGTAACAGAATTCTAAACGTCAATTCTAGCGTGTGTTAAGCTTCAGAGAACCACAGAGAACGAAAACTTACTCCTGAACGCAGGAATACATCTGGAAGTGCATTTAAAGAAACTGAAGACGTTAGGGGACTGTTTTTCAGCAGGTGAAGAAGGTGAATGGTGGCATTCGACCTGCAGAACATTTGGACCTTCCAAATCGCGTCAATCACATAAAATTGGCAACCTCAACTATTGCGGAGCAGAATGGGCCGCTGAATCCTTTCAAAATGTACTTGTACATCCTCGCTCCAATGGGGAGTTTTACTCAAGCAATTGCGTATGCCGATGATTTATTCGCGTAAAAAACAGATCCGGATGTTGAGGTCATCATCATTTTATTTGCAGCATGATTTTGACAAAATTCAGCGATATTGTAATAAGCGGATGTTGAAAATTCCAGAAATAAGAAATTATCCTGTTTAGAATCCCTGTTAGGGATACAAAAAAGAACTGACGCAAGCTTATCACTAGGCCACTTCGATATCCACTGGCCAGTAAAAATATAAGGTATCTTGGCATCTGGTTGGATCTGTTTATGGTTTTTCAACAGACATGTAAGAAGGCTTTTCTGACAAGAGCTTGAGAATCTTTACTTTCAAAAGACGGCTGCCTTTGACAACTGCTGCCTGAGTGACGGTGAATTAATTATAATTGACCTTCGATTATATGTGGGTGCCTCTTTGGTTCAACTTCGGACCATCTAAAATAAGAAAAACTCCGCTCTTTGAAAAGCAGTGTTAAGACCTGCCTTGGGTTACACCAGACACCTAGAATCCGAGTACACAAAATGTTTTGCCATCGATGTCATATAACGGGTGATTTTTTTGAGGTTAGGATTTTTATGCATTAGTATTTGACAGATCACGCGGGATTTCAGACATGGTGTCAAAGAAAAAGATGCTCAGTATGCTTTGACATTTCATCATGAATAGACTTACTAACGAGCAACGCTTGCAAATCATTGAATTTTATTACCAAAATCAGTGCCCTAGAAAAGTTGGCAGAAAATCCGCTTTTTTATCGACAAATTTTTTTCAGCGATGAGGCTCATTTCTGGTTGAATGGCTACGTAAATAAGCAAAATTGCCGCATTTGGAGTGAAGAGCAACAAGAAGCCGTTCAAGAACTGCCCATGCATCCCGAAAAATGCACTGTTTGGTGTGGTTTGTACGCTGGTGGAATCATTGGACCGTATTTTTTCAAAGATGCTGTTGGACGCAACGTTACGGTGAATGAACCGAACACTGATTTTGGTAATAAAATTCAATGATTTGCAAGCGTTGCTCGTTAGTAAGTCTATTCATGATGAAATGTCAAAGCATACTGAGCATCTTTCTCTTTGACACCATGTCTGAAATCCCGCGTGATCTGTCAAATACTAATGCATGAAAATCCTAACCTCAAAAAAATCACCCGTTACAACGGAAATAGGATTCGAGGTTACTTTGCTATAGAGCGATGACCTCAACTAATAGTCAAATTTTCGGGCTTTCTTCCAAGATTTTGAAAGTCTAAGCAATATTTAGTCTTTTCTGATGTTTTGATTCAATTTGCCTCTCTAATTCATCCAATATCTATAAAATAATTGGAATTGGCAAGTTCCATTGCTTAATCTTAACAGTTAGTGACTTGTTCTATCATTGACTCCAAGTTTCGTCACAAATAAAGTCATTGAACGTTAAAACTAGTATCACCAAGTTCCAGCTCAACAACTTATTTAACATTTTTTTTTTTTTTTAAACCATGTTCCACCAACCTGTACGTGATTAGAATTCCTTTATTTGCTCCAAACGTGTCAGAAACTACATTTCCTGCCTTATCTATCACACATTTCACTAGCAAAGCTGAAATCTCAGATACGAGTTAATGATTGTAAAAATAAAATAAAATTAAAAATGCCACTGTACAGATATTGCGCACATGTGTGAAATACAATAATTGTTCCAGATCGCCATAGATTCCGTCATTTATGGTAGTCTACAACAAAGTGCCCCCAAATTAACCAAATTACTTTTGATTAAAGAGTGTCAACAAGATCAATTACTCGAAGCCATCAATTAATTGAGATATTACTTCACAGGCGCCAAAAAAACGCACAATTTCTAGTCCAAACCAACAACGAATTGTCTTAATCTTTTTTGTAATAAAACATTACACCACATGTAACAGAAGCATGCAACGTGAATCACCCTAGGAATTCTAGTAGTTGCCAACGTTTAGTCATAGATACATTTTTGCCATATTTGCACTCAAACCATAATTTTATCTTTTCTCGCATGATTGCAAGGCTGAGGTGGAAATTCATCCACAAACGTAGATTAAAAGCTGTGGCAATGCGTCGAGCATTAGATATTACAAAACAAATGAATATTTCGTAAATTTTCAGGTAAAAATATACCAACTTACCGGAAATTCACTCAAAACTCGTGACCTGCTTTAAGCACAAAACAAATGATCTCTTTTGACTTTTTTGTTGGGAGAAGATTTTTCTTTCTTTTTTTTGTTATTTTAAGAAATAAATTAGGAAATTTTCACATAGAAAGTAAAATACAAAATTTAATTTAACACGAAACAATTTAAACTGTTCGTGTTTAACAACTCGATTAGGCTACATTGGTAACAATTAGATTTGAGTCAATTTTTAAAACTTGCACTTAGTTAACTCTCGACCACTTCACTGTTCTGCTTTGATGCAAATTTAACAGAAAAAATTAATGAATTAATTTATATATTTTTTTTTAAATAAAATTTTTCTATCGACGAACACAATGCGTGATTTTTATTTTTAGACGATCAACGATCGACGACAAAACTCAAACTGTTCGCTGTATTTGCTGACATTCTTCGAGTGTGATTTTAGTCAACTTTTCTTCAATTGAGATTATGAGTGTGAGTTGAATCGGAGTTGAATAGCGGTGGAACTTGGCTCAACTTAATTCGTGTAACGATTAGCGAATGTGTTTTGTTACATGACGAATCGGAGTTATCGGCTTTCATCAGATTACAAAGAGTGATGTGTGGAGTGGGGAAGGGGATAGTGGCCAAGGTTTTTGTTTTGTTTGTTTTTTTTTTGTAAAAATGGAAAGGGAAATGGATTTACAATGATGTGTTTGAGTGATAATATGCTCGTGGATATTTGCTACACGCGTTTGAGTTAATTTGTTGATAAGAATGAGTTGATTTATTAACAGGCTGTTCCATATAGTAAACAGAGAAAAGTTAGTAAAATGGTTAGTTTACAGCAAAATTGTCTAATTTATTTTTTTTCTAAGTAACTGCCGCAAAAATGAAAACCGCGAAACATAAAACTTAAAAACTCATAATTATTTAAGGATTTCAGCTCGAGTAAAAATTTAATAAATGTCATTACAATTAATAAAAAATAAAAGTTTTGTAATCCTTTCACAAAAAAAGTAAATATTAAACAGAGTTTTTAAGAAACATGTGTCTTAAGCAACAATTAATTTGTGAAAAAATGCATTTAAAAAATTGTAGGACCGATTTTAATAAAATCGTGTTTTTTATTGTTTTTGCAGATTAGGATTTTTTAAAGATTTTGGTAAATATTTTCTTTTTCAATATGCAGCTGATCTAAATTTAATTTTGATGATTAATTTTAAAACTAGTGAAAAGCTGTAAAAAGTTAATAAAACAATAAATTTTAAATAGAAAATAATATAATAAATAATAATAGAAATACTAACTGAGAAAGTTGACAATTCGAATAAAAATAAAATGCACGACTGGATCGCACGTACTTGCTCATATGTGCGGTCACATCCTCGAATAAAATTTAAGAAATAAGTAACATTAACATTAACGTAGAAAAATGACACTATCTGAACTTAAAAAAAGTGTCAAAACCACAACACCTAACGGTTTTAAGTAAAAATGGACACACGTTTTGTTCAATAAAGAATTTATGAAAAAAAGTATTTCGAAAATTGTTTTTTAGTTTTTTGATAAAAAAATATTTTTTTTTTAAATTTTGGTATGCAGTTTTTTAGAGTTTATTAATATAGGTACATGTGATTATAAAATTCAAAATAAATGTTCTTATTAGTTTTAAAAATATTGATTAAAAAAAAAATAAAAAATTATTTTTTGTTACAAAAAAAGTTATTCAAAATTTTGATAAGCAGAATTAATTTGGCTACCTAGATCTTCTCAAATATAAATGTTGACAGAAATCCAAAGAGCCGTTACCGAGAAAGCCAAAACTTAAAAAACCCTATAGTAAAGAATGTTAAATGAGAGGCAACGTTTTTTTATAAGTTTTTGGGGAAATTGTATGTAATAATCTTTATTTTTCACTTTATTCATCAAACACTTTATGTGAAGCTTAATGTCGTCATCACGAGATCCTTCGCTGTTAATCAAAGATCTAAGATATTTTAACATTTCGCATTTGAAAAAAAACTGTTCAATTCCGTTCGGAATATTCATAGTCGCGCTTATGATTGCTCAAGTAGAAAGATCTTCCAACCCCATCGCCAAGAAAGAGTAGTTAATTCAATTTTGGGTCTTAACTTAGGTATGGTGCTGCAGTCTTGGGTGGACCTAGGCCTCAATTCAGAAGCTTCTACAGCCAACTCAGTCCCTAGCTAACTGCCTCCTGTTTTGCACGTGAAGTTGGTCTTGCATTTGCGAGGATTTCTCTCGAAATTGACAATGTCAATGAGGATTTTACCGGTTTTTACCGTTTTCTGTAGTAAGCAATGATTCATCGGGTATACTTTCTCCTCACCATATCTTGCTTATGAGTTGGTGCATGCTTCTAACCAATTCATCGCCTGATGACTTTGGCAGCTTCGCCATCGCCTCCTATGGCCTTATTACTTTTACTTTTTACTTCGTCAAAATCGGGTGCAGTTGCCACAATTAACCCAATCGCATTTTTTTTGAATGGAGGTTAATTCTGCTTTATAGCTGTCGAGGACCTTCTCTAGTTGCTCAGCTGCTCGTTCTCTGTTAAGGTTCCTAACCTTTCACGTATGTACACATCCGAAGTTCATTGTTCTTCTTCTGTGTCTGTGGTTGCTCCGTAACTAATATTGTTCTGTACATAGCAAGACCCACAGCTTAGAGGACCAAGTTCCGAATTTAACTCCAAGGACAAAATGCCGGAAAAACGGCTCCTTATACTCCTAATGAGCTTCCTAAACTTCGTAGTAGCCCATTTATGGTGGTCCCTTAGTAGTTCAGCCTGACTGGAACTGTTGATTCCACCGTTGATTTTAAAAAATTCTTTTGCTGCAGCCTGGATGCAAGATTGCAAGGAGAGTACCTAACTGGTAACACCCCCCCCCCCTCCAATCTCTCGTTTGCTACCATCAACAACTTTCGAAAGGGGTTGATTGAAACCCAATTTCCAGTTGAAGTACTCTAGAAGGTCTATGCTAGGCTCTAGCCACCCGATGTTCACCACGTGGAGGTGAGAGTATGAGTTGAAAGACAGTAGTCGTCATGGGTACAAATGCCTACCTTTTGAACATCATCAAAATTGCCTTGTAATCGCTGAAATACCAAGTTAGTTTCAGTACTGGTAAAACATATCCATACATTAACACGTATTAAAAAAAAAATAATTAAAAAAAAACAACTTGGTTCCATCCAGGATCGAACTGGAGACCTTCTGCGTGTAAAGCAGACGTGATAACCGCTACACTATGGAACCATATGAAAATCATGGTAAAATGACTTACATAGGATAATGAAATATTTTTTTTCTTATAAAACATTCCTAAACGTCTAATAGTTATAGTGGTGGTTAGGTTAGGTCCTTACTAGGTATTTAAAATAATAAATATTATATATTTAATTATTGACTAAATATAAATTACACTAAAAGTCGGTTGATGTCGATCTACTCGGGTTGTTCCGACCCGGTTGCTTAGTGAGCGGTTTTCTGTTTGTTTTGGAAAGCTGACTCCGTGTCAGCGTAGAAGGAAACTGCTTCATCGTTGTAATTGATTATTTTTAGGATATATAGGATAGCTCTAAAATACCTATAGGTTCGGGATGTCATTCCAGAGTGGTGATCCTTCTCATGAGTGGGTTAGGGTGGATGGCGGTTTTTAAGATTAGCTTCATGGCTGGCTGTATAAGAAACTGGTCAAGTGGCTTGATTTTGGCTTCATCATAGAGTCATTTGTTACTGTAGTGTTTTTGTTGTTGGTGTTTGAATATAAGTCCTGTGTATATTCTTAGAATCTTCCTTTCGAATAGTTGAAGTTGGTTCATCGCTGTCTTGGAGATGGTGAACCACACAGGAAAACTGTAGCTTATAATTGGCCTCAGTTATTGCTTCTATATTAGTATCTTCGTTGACTTCCTTAAACCCTTTCTTTTCCTCAGTAATGGGTGTACAAGATGGAACGCATAGTTGGCTTTCTTAAGCACTGTCCTGGAGTGGAGGTTGAATTTAATTAGCTCATTTCCAAGGTACTTGGCATTCGTTTTAGCTGCTATTGATGATCCATCTGGGAGCTTCAAGGACACGCTTCTGCATGTTGCTGCAGAATGGATATGGCTATGGTTGGCAGGTCTTCTGAAGCATACTAGTTCAGTTTTGGCTGTGTTGATCCGGATTCTGGTAATGTGGTTTTCCACTTTTCGGGCTGCAATGAGTGGAGATATTGAGGAGGCGTAGGTAAGTGAGTCATCAGCGAACAGTAGGTTTTCGCAGTCCTTTGGTATGGGTTGATCGGATGTCATCAAGTTAAAAAGTAAAGGTCCCAGTTTTGAACCTTGTGCAACTCCGGCTTGATGTGTTTGGTTGATGACTTACAGCTTTCTATTTGGACAAACATGATGAAGGCAGTCCAAATGACTAAGGCTTATGGATTAGGGTTTCAATCCACACGCTGTCGAATGCATTACATGAGTTCATGTTCATGAATTAAGATTTGTGTACCTACTATCCATGATAAACAGAAATACAAGGTATGCTCACTTTGGCTGATTATGCGTGTTACGTCACATTCTTCTGATTTTTGTGCTTATAGAGTGTAAATACATGTATTAATTTGCCGATTTTGTTATTTGTTTTTTGTTATTATAATCATAAAAAAATCGTTTAAACCTTCAATTTAAAAAAATAATCTTCACTTAATAAATGAAATAATAACAAAAGAAGAATGTGACGTCATAAAATATCAAGATGGCGATTTGTATGCGTCTACTGAGCAAGCATACCTACCTTGATTTCTGTGTATCCATTGCCTACCTAACCGCTAACCAGTGTGACCAATTCTATTTTGAAAACCATGCTAAAACTAGCGATTTAGCATGTTTTCTTTATATTAAAATGTGCTTAGTCATGCAAATTTTTAATGTTTAAAATCCTAAAATAGCAAACAAAAAAATATTATTTGAATCAAAAGTCGTAAAGGAATGATTTCTCTCACAATATCCCTGCAATTTTGCGGAATATTAGAAGCCTTGATACCAAACTTCTCTTTCTTCTTTTTTGAGTCGTTGAGGCATGAAAAGATTACAAACAAACTTCCAATTTCACATGTAAGCCTCTCCCACAGAAACCGTGCATTTTTCTAGGGTGAAAGAGTAGCCTATTTGCCAATCCAGCAGCTCATACCCACCAAATTTCATAAAAAAAAAAAATCCGTCTAGGTACCATGTTGAAACCAAAATCCTGCTAAATTTTCCTGCTTAACCATGATATCATGCTAAAAAAAAATGCACACATGATTTGAAAAACAAAACTGCTAAAAGTAAAATTTTCCTGTCAAATTGAAAAATGCTAAATTGGCCGCACTGCAGCTAACACGAAACTGGACGCTACGCTGACCTGAACTCAAACTGCATCATCTTCCTCATGAATCATGTCTAGTCTAGTGTTGCTCTGTTAGTCATCTTCATCATTAAAACAAAAATACATTTGTTATGACCGTTTATTGAAACGCCACCAATCAATTTTTGTTACGACTTTTTATTGAAACGTCACCAATTTTTGTTACAACCTCTTAGCTTGAGTTTTAAAACCACACTGACTTGACTTTATAAATTTCTTCAACTTAAAACTTACTTGTAGTTTGTCTTTGTACATGAAAGAATGATTCATGATTCATGATACATGAATGACGATCATGGGAAATATATCCAAATCCATCTTTTCATATCCAATTCCAATATTTGTTTTAGATAACGACGAAATGACGACCCATCTCGAGGGTGTTGAATATAATACATTTTGCAATCATAAAATGATTTTGGTAATAATTTCCAAATTACAGTCCTCATCCTCAAGACCTCACGGTTCCCAGATATTATTTAATTTAGATAGTTTAATTATTCAATTATTACGTCGGGGCGGCGCGAACGCCATCCCCGGCTACCAAAAATTACACGCACGAGTTATTCGCATTAGGAATAATCGCGGAGGTCAACTCAGCCGGGAGTGCAATGGCCAAGCCTCACCCCGGGGGAACCGCCTTCGTGATCACGGTAACCCCTACGCCAGGTAAGTATGCTTTTCTCCGCTTCTGTATCATCTCTTCTCAACTATCTTGCAAGAGCACAATGCGAATTCTACCTATCGAATGAAATTTCTTGCCATTTGTTTTTGTTGTTTTTCGACTTCGATGTTTTCCTTCATATAAAAATGGGATTCATTGCGCAGCAGTACTGAATAGTTTTATAGAATCGTAAATGATATTGATATGGAATTTATGGTTTCTTTGGATACTTGATGAACTTTGGGACATGGGATGCAGATGCAGAAGCCGTTGGAAGGAATTTGGTTTGGTTATGGTGATGTTATCAATAAAAATCAAAGAAACCTAAAAAAAAATTAAATACATTTATTGGCGCGACAGCTCCTGAAGGAGCCAAGGCCTAGTGACTTATACTCTCAACCATTCCTGTGTGTGTGTTGATAATCTGCAAGAATGGAAGGGACCTACAGTTTACCGCCGAGTCCGAACGGCTACATGAGATGCACTTTTTCGAGACAAATTTTACTCTAAAACCTAAACGATGAAATAAAAATTAATTATGTAAATATATTTAGGATGAGAAGCGGCATGAATAACGCTGGAAAGTGATGACTGCACGGTTAGAATTAGGATGAATCAAAATGATTTCCCAAATTGATTCAAACATGTCGCCAAGCATGATATGTGTTGAATAAGCAGTCAAATCAATGTACTGTGGCGAAAGATTGCTGAAACATCAACAATGATTTGCCTTTGTAATTGGCACAAGAATTGGACAACCCCAAAATTCTTCTCGAGCTGTTTAGTTATCGCCAGCGGTGACCAAAGTTTCAATCAGAAGAACCCGCTAGTGAGAGTGAGAGTTCTATTACAAACACCCAACCAAACGCGACGCATTAGCCTTGCCAATCGTTGTTTCCCGGGCTTACTTCTAAGTTGACAATTGAGGAATAAAGTCCTATCGAGAAGAATTCAAGGAGAACTGCAAAGCACTCGTCAATCGTCATATTGGTCATGTAGAGTCTATTCCAGGCGGTTAAAGGCTCCCTTGCCCTATTCGAGAGAAAATAAATGTTTTTTGTTCGAAACCTTACCAGAGGGGATAAGAAATTTAGGAAGTCCTAATAATTTGCCTAGGTAGATGTAGATATCCGCTGACCAGGGGCCTGTTTCTCATTTACATTACTTAAATCCTACATAAATGCTGTTGTGGTACACCAATCACATTTTTCTGTTAGAAAAGCAGAATTAAAATATACATCCTGCCAATATTTCCAGTCTTCTACATTGCTCATTGCTGGTGTGAAACAGAAATGGTGTTACAGCAATGTCAGTCTGAGTGTAATACAATGTAGCTGATGTATGTTATGAGAAACAGGCCCATTATAGAGAGAATTGGAAGCGGGAGTTAGAAATGGAACTGGTCGGCGCAGCGGATAACTAAGAAGCCAATTAAGTAGCGTAGCCTTCACTCGGGCACCTAAAGCTTGTTGGCTTAGTCCCTGGACCATCTTTGTGCCAGTGATTCATTCAAACTGAATAAAGAAGACAGAATTCTTGAAGTTAAATACACTTTATTAAAAAGCTTCCTACTTATCAACTAACTTTTCCTAATTCAACTCAACTAAGCAATCTCAATGAGAGTCTCTCATCTTAATGGTTTCCTGAATTTCTTTTGTATCCAGACTCGATACATCTTCAGCATTCGTCCACGATTCACTTGCAATCGTCTGTCGACAACATTCTGCTCTTCCACAAAGCCCACACCGCAAAAAAGTTCATTGAGTTCCTGCTGTTCAAAGAAATACACTCTCGTTCCATCGCCGCGCACATAGAAATTCTCTTGTAAGCATTTTCCAGCTTTGAATCTTAATTGAGCCAAATCATAGCGTCCATAGTCTCGAAAAAGTACCAATCCTCCAGGTTTGAGATATTTGAAACAGTTCTCTGCAACTATTTGCATTTTATCCGGATTAATAGCCGAGAGAACAAATATCAAGACAATGATATCGAGGCTTTCCTTTTCGAAAGGAACTTCCCATTCGGTGGCTGTGGCATCCATGACAAACACCTGACATCGGTTCTTATCGAATTCAGGGTTTTCCTTGAATATCTCAATTGCTTTTGCAGAGAAATCACAGCCGTAGACATTCAGATTCGGCTCCTGGCTGTACTTTAGAATAGGCAGGATGGTGTTGCCCACACCACAGCCTAGTTCAAAAATTTGTCGATCTTTAGTGCTTCCTTCTTTGGGGGCAAGTTCAGGAAACTCGGTGAACAACCAGTGTCGGTCTTTAAAGAATCTATTTTGATGGATGTCATAAAACGAATCCCAGAATTTATCAGCTTCATTCTCGAATTTGATTTGGTCCTCTGTTGCCATCTTTTGTGTGGAATTCTTTTGGACGGCAGCAAGTGCTTGGGCTTCCTGATCGGCATCCCACTCAACGTTGTCCCTTAAATAAGAAATAGAGTTGAATATTAAGTGAATGTTTGAGAACTATAAGGAATACCAAGCATTGAATTGGAAAATATCAGATTTCTCTTTAAGAACACGGTCACCACCGGGCGGTTTCTTTCGATGACGTGTGTGTTCATAGCAAAATCGTATTTTCAGAAGAAATTGCAAGTGCTTTTTAATTGTTAAATTACCATGCATTGTGCGTGAAAACATCATCTTCTTTTGTCAAGAATCTATTTCCAAATTGTGGACGAGCATCGGAAGACGAATTTATTTCATCGGTTTCAGTTTTGTCGCACATGTTTACAAAGTAGATAGGTATGTTTGATTTTGACAGGAGTTGGAATGCGGCCTGCGATGTTTTTTATTTGACAGCGTTCAAATACGCAATCAGTGGTGTCATATTCTTTTTTGGAAGTATTTTTGTATTGACTCGATTTGATATGGATTGGATTTGCAGCAACATAATTTAATTTGGATCTATTATGATTTCTGCTGAATTTTAGTAAACAGAATTCAAAATTGTTGTTACACCAAAAAGATGTTTTTGTTTGTCAAAATGTATAGTGACTCTAAAAGGGAAAACAATTTGAGATGATATTAGAGGATTTGTTTGCAATCAGCACAACGATGGTTATGAGAGCATTTGAAATGCTTTTTTCACTGCTACTCTTACTGCAGGAACACAATGCAAAAACGCAGACGGAGACGCAGACGTATCGCATGTCAAATGAAAACGTACGTAACTGATTAGAAATGCCCACAATGGAGTCGTACGCATTTTTGACATTTACTTGTCGTTTATGTTAGTTAATAGAATTCTTTCTTGTTTCCTTTGATATAATATTATAATACGGAAAATATAAGTTTTTTTTTTAAATTAAAATGGATGATGATGGAGATTAAATTAGTTTTTTTATGGTTTTTCTAAAATTGTGCTACTTGTACTTTTATTTGCAGCTTATAATAAACAAAATACCCGAAGATGGTGGGTGCGGCCTTTGTACCACGAGGGTTCATTGAAGGACTATTTCCAGACCACTTTTAGATTTATTTATTTTTTAAACCAACAAGAATGAATCATATGCAATACGATTTGCTTCAATAATTGCTTCTGAATTGCAACCATCCATTGTTCTTAATAATATTTTAACAGCACGTTGTTCTTTTTTTTGTGAAATATCAGAAAATTCGCACGCATTTATTAAAAGTTAGCCAAGTCGTCCGTCTCCGTTCTCGTCTGCGTTTGCGCATCCGTCTCATTGTGTTCGCAACATTGAATTCATGTGTATTCAATATTTTGACATGCGATACGTCTGCGTTTGCCGTCTCCGTCTCTATTGTGTTCCAGCAGTTACTCTGTTAAAATAGCGATGAAGAACGAGAGACGTCATAAAATTTTTGACGGTTTCATATATGTGCTTATTCTACGGATGTACCGAGTAAACATATCGACACTCTGAACTAATGCTATTTCCCATCAGATGAAAACCTTACGCAGAGGTTAGCCTTAATTTGAAGAACAACTATCCGGAACGTAGTGCCCCGTGGCTTGATGGTTAGTGTGTCGGACTGCTAAGCGAAAGAACCTAGGTTCAAATCCAGCTCATAGCCACCTTTTTTCTGGGGTACTGCCTCTTGCGAGGAACTGACAAAACCTCCAGGAGTAAAATTTGTCCCGAAAAAGTGCATCTCATGTAGCCGTTTGGACTCGGCGGTAAACTCTAGGTCCCTTCCATTCTTGCAGATTAAAAACACACCCACAGGAATGGTTGAGAGTATAAGTCACTAGGCCTTGGCTCCTTAAGGAGCTGTCGCACCAATAAATTTATTATTTATTTAACTATCCGGAACCAGAATAACAGCCAGGAGACTATTTCAATACTCAATACATTAACATAATTTTAGGCTCTCTACTCTAGTTGAAGTGCAATTCAATGCCATGTTATCATTGCTGAGTTTGCCACAAAATAAGCTGTCAAATAACAGTCGTCTTCTCAGAAGCTGACAGCATAGGTGTAGGAGTATTATTTAAGACGAGCTGTAGAACCCAGGAATGCCGTAATTTTTTTCGAGATATGTCCACTCAGCCGACCGGAGTCTACTAAGCTTTATTTTTTCTACAAAATCCCCTCGAGGTATATTTCATAAAACTCATGATTGTATCTCCTCCAACAACTCTCTTTAGGAAGCACCCAAGTATCGCACCCGTATGTGAGTACTGGTAAGACTATATAGTCTTGCACAGCATCAGCTTAGTGTTTATGGTAAAGTTTCTGGATTTAAAAAGCCTCGACAGACTATATTAAGTTCCGTTGAATTTTACCAGCCGTACGCGCATTTCTTTCTCCATAGTAATATCGGCTGCAACTCTTGAGCCAAGGTAGTTAAAGGATTGACCTACTTCAAATACATTCTCAAATATCCCTATTGTTGAAACAACACTTCACATGCATTTATTTGGTTTTCCCTTTAGTAATGTGCAATGTGTGCAGCTCCAGGTTCGATATCGTCAACTGGATCTGAATGAATATATTTTTGTAAAACTTGTTGACTTATATCGATAATGTCGACGTGTAATTGTATCTGACAGGACTTGGTGATACAAGTCCTATTTGTTGACGTTAAAAGTCACGGATTGCTTTGGCCAACGTTTCTTTTATTTTGTTTAATCTTGGTCATGGTTAGCCTACAAAATTGTGTCAAATTACTTGGGATGCATAGTTCTCCCATGGCCTCATAAAGTTCTACGACTAACTGGCTGAACACAATGGTGTAGATGCAGCTGTAATGGTCAAAACAGGTGTGCAGATATGCAGACATGTCAACCCAAGGGTTGCAGAATTTGCACGATGTCTTTGTTTCTAAATTGCATGCCTATTTTCATTGCTGCCACAACAACAAACGAAACAAGTGTAAATAACAGGTTGGCATTACTGATATATACCACACTTGTTAATCAGCGTTACCGCTGGGACACTTTTGCCACTACTGTTAAGAAAATCCTTTATTATAGTTTTTATGGTAATATTGTTTTTCTTTCACTTACATTAAAACGATACTTAAAACAAACTAATGTTTGCCGGATTTGTTGTTATTTTTATCATATAAATTTAATATTCACACAAATTTGATTTTATTTGCATTCTTTTTAAGTGACATTTTTTCTTCAGTATAACAATTTTTTTCAACTTTTTAATAATAAAAGCAATACATAAATGTCAAAAAATATGCACATCTGTTTTAGGTGCGGTTCTGCACGCAGTTATGCGGGAGAACTACTGCACATCTGTCTGCTTAATGCGACGAAAATGAGTAGCTCTAGCTGTAGCTTGAAAATGTAGTTATAGCGCAATGCACGCTACAGCTACATTTTTACAATTCACAGCAAAAAAATAGGCCAGTTCATATTTCTGATCCCTCCGAGATCCCTTTTAGCACAGATCCATTAAAAATGACTAAGAAAATTATTTGATCATCCGGAAACCTCAATAATCTTGAACTGGTTTAATCCATATCCCATACTTCACCATTGTGTTCAAGTCAGCTACATTACTAAGCTGGTTTTTGAGGTTCTACATTTGTGTTGCTGCAAGCTACAGCTACAAGCTTCACCATTGTGTTCAGTCAGCATTGCCTAAAAATGGTGTCAACAGTACTAATGACTTAGTTGTTCGCAGAAATTACTCTTCCCTCATCGAGCTCTTCGAGACCAAACCTAGCATGAAACATGACTGCAAGCATTTCTTTTGTTTTCACCGTTTAGAGCCGCGGTTCCCAAACTTTTTTTTTTTTGCCGCGGAGCAGTTTAGAGGAGAGAAATTTGGACACTTACAAAACAGAAAACATCTGGTTCCAGTTGACACTGGATTTATATATTATTTTGGTACCAATCGATCATAGAAAAGAACCAAAAATCAATTTCTTTAAAAATAATCTCTTAAAAATAAATACATAATCAAAAAATCATTTGTATGTCATTCATGAGGATAATTCTCTTTTTGCCTACAAACTAAAAAATATCCCTTCAGCGACATGTGTACCGGTCCCTGGTATATTTCTTATGTGACTACTAATACGTCTGAACTTTTGGGGAGTAGGAAACGTGTGGTTGATTGGCTGCTTCTCACACATATTCACATACACAAAATTGCTTGCAGCGCATGGTCAGTACGGGTCGCTGTTCTTTTTTCTTTTTTATATGTTCATAGTCCTACAAAAAAATAACCTCTACTAATTAATAATTTTAGTGTCGTGCGAATGTACGCTTCAAGATATCCACAACAGAGCTGAAGTATCTAATGCTGTTAAGAAACTAAAATGGGTCGAAAGTAAGGCTAGTTTGTATAGGCGAAACTTAAATCAACAAATGGGTTCTTTTAATGATCAGCTTGAACTTTGCATAGAATCTTCAACACAATCTGTTTTTGAATTAGTTAAGCATTAAGCAGTTGTTAGTTCTTGTCCGAATAAATCATCTTTTAATTCAAATTGGTATGACGAAGAGTGTAAAAAAAGTAGGAAAAAATCCTTCGCTTACTTAAAGCTTTTCAGGCAGTCTTCAAATGAAGCTTTCAAAAGACTCTACTTGCAAGAAAATAAAATATATAAGGATTTATACGGTTTCAAAAAGCAATTGTACTTAAAGAAAGCTGCTAGGAATCTTTTAAACTGTAGGGATTCCAAGTCTTTTTGGTACAAAGTGTGGATCTTAGGTGGAAGGAGCAAGTCATCGGCTTTGAGCTTAAGTGTAGATCAACTAGCAAACTATTTTGAAAACTTCTTGCTCTCAGACTCAAACCAAAACTCTTTAAGCTACGCCCTTCAATACATTTCGATACCTGAGCTAGACTCACCTTTTACAATGCTCGAATTATTATCATCACTTAATAAAATGAAAAATAATAAGGCTGCGGGATTAGATGGAATCCCGATCGAGTTCTACAAGTTTTCGACCCCTGAGTTTCTGGAACGCATTTTAGAATTGCTAAATCAAATGTTCATTGACGAGATATTTCCAAGTAGCTTTCGCTTGGCGAAAATATGTGCTATATTTAAAAAAGGTTATCCAAATCTTCCTGAGAATTACAGAGGTATATCCGTTTTGTGTTCATTAAGAAAACTTTTTGCTCAGATCTTATACTGTAGACTTATAAGATGGGTTGACAGCAATAATATTATAAGCTGTTTCCAAGCTGGTTTTCGGGCTAATATCTCAACAATGGATCAAAAATTTGCTCTTACAAGCATCGCAAGACGTTTTATCGATAAAAAGAAACCATTGTACACTTTTTTTTGTAGATTTCAAAGCTGCTTTTGATACTATTGTCAAGAAATAAATAAATACATTAAACACATTCACTTCTCGGTGCATTGAACACTACCACTTAAATATTTGTCTGGCTGCACTCTAAGTTAACGAAGCCATTTTCTGCATTTTAGCGGAAGTATCGTTAAAACCATTTTTATTTCGGCAAGCTTCCAAGTTTTTCCCAGAAAGAGGGAAAAATGGCGTTTTCTTTGACTTAAGCGGTCCACGAGGGTAGAGAAGGAAGATAAAAATTAAAATTTAAGCCGAATAATTACGAATAAATCCGAATAAATTTAATTAAAATATTATTAAAAGTATATTTTGTATGAGCTAAAAATTGTGTTCTTATTTCCTTTTACTAAGTCAAAGATTTTCAAGACAATTCTTAAATTTTATTTGCTCGCGTTAACTTAAAAATGCCCGTGGACCGCACGCCGCCACCTGCAGCTCCAGATGCACAAACAAGCAAAGGTGCTCAGCAGATTGAAATCATGGAGGACCCAAGTTTGTTTGCAATTGATGTGCTTGAAGATGAGCAGCAATCACAATCGCAACAGCAGCAGAAGTTGCAATCCCAACAACAGCAGCAGCAATCGCAACACCAGCGGAAATTGCAATCCCAACAGCAGCAGCAACCGCATCATCAGCAACAGCAACACCAAGTTGAAAAATCCACCAAGCCAAGACGACATCAAGGAAAATGCCGAGCATGTGGAGAAGACTACAATCAAGAAATGGTGTACTGCGAAGGGGTATGTAGAAAATGGTTTCATTTAATTTGTGTTAACTTGAGTGGTAGTCAGGCAGGTAGATTAGAAAAGTGGTTTTGCGAGGAGTGTACAGTAGCTAATCTAAGAAAAGTAGATTCATTGCACAGAAAGCTGATTGCCCAAATGAAAGTGGTAGAACAGAATGTTCTATAACACAAACGCCAGACAGTTTTGGACGCGTCATACAAAAAGTGGCAAAAGTTAAAAAACGAATACGTCAAATTAAAAGGTTCATTTACCGACATTGAGGGCAATCAGCTTCCTGAGCCTCGGTTAAGCTTAGACAATATGCGAGGAACAGAGTTTGAGGGTGATAGGTGTTCCATTCTTTCAAAAAGTAGCTCGTCCACACAGAAAAATATGCGTTTACGTCTCATTCAACAGCAGAGGGATCTCCTCAAACAAGAGCGAGACAACTTACAAAAGGAGCAAGAACTTCTTCGTCAGCAAGAAGAGATCGTGAACGAGATGTCATCAGAAAGCGATGAAGATTTTGAGAAATCTGTCGTGGAATTGGAATCCAATCGTAGGAAAAAACAAACAATGAACCCTTTAGCTCCTGAATTCACACCAGCTGTACCAACGCCACAAATGGATTTCGAAGTTCCGTCGCCACTCACCCAAAGAGAACTATCTGCTAGGAAAATATATAGGGATCTACCAGTTTTCACAGGCAACGCTGAAGAATGGCCTCTTTTCAAACGAATGTTCGATCAGTCTACTAAAGCATGTGGATACACCCTTGATGAAAACTTAATGCGGTTGCAACAGGCACTTAGAGGGAGGGCTCGGAACTTGGTTGGCAGTCAACTAGTTGAACCTTCATGTGTACCCCACATATTAGAATGTTTAGGTACTGCTTTTGGACAGCCGAGTATTATTTTAGATTGTCAATTAGAAAAAATAAATAAACTTCCCATAGTAAAAGCAGAAAAATTAGATTCCATTTTAGAGTTCTCAACTGCGGTAACAAATCTAAATGCGGTCATGAAAGCTTCGGGACTTAAGAGCCAATATGACAATCCGCTACTTCTCAAGGAATTGTTAAAGAAACTCACAAATGAAATGAAAATGAAATGGGCTACTTATTCGTTTGATAAAGGTGTTAAAGGGGTTTTAGCTTTTGGTTCCTGGCTTCAAGTAGAATCAAGAAAGGTGTATGAGGTGCTTTCCAGTTCAGAATTGGGTGGCTGCAATAGAGAAGTTGTTCGTAATGAAAAATTAAATAAGAGTAGAGTTAACGTCCACCTCCAAGGTAAAAGTTTTCCGGCATGTGTAGTCTGTGGTAAGCTGTGTAAGAGCCTTGAGGTTTGCGAAGTCTTCAATCAAATGACTTCTTCAGCAAAATGGGAAAAGATGAAGGAGTTGAAGCTTTGCCGTCAATGTTTGACTTCCCACACAATGAAGTATCCATTTGTGTGTAAGAAGGCAGTCAAATGTAACTTCGTCGGTTGCACAAAAAAGCATCATCCACTAATGCATCAAGAGGAGAAGGACGAACAACAAATAGTTTTCACATCCCAAAACAGCCATACGGGTATAGGTGATCAATTTCAATTCCAGTACATACCAGTGACACTTCACCATGGTAATAAGAAGATCGATGTGCTGGCATTTCTGGACGGGGGCACAAGTGGAACGAGAATTGAAGAAGAAGTTGCAGAGCAGCTAGGATTTACTGGACCAAAAGTGATCCTACATCTTAAATGGACAGCGAACATTCGTCGTCAAGAAGAGTCAACAAAGGTCACGATGATTATATCTGGAGCATACAAAGGTGCAAAAGAATATGAAATTCCAGTTGCCCATACAATCAAAGAGCTCAACCTGCCAAAGCAAACATTAAACTATAAGGAACTCAGTAAGGAATATTCTCATCTACGAGGGCTTCCAGTTGCGTCATATTACGACGAGCAACCCAAAATAATGATCGGACTTAGTGATTGGCATGTTGCTGTTCCGAGCAAGACTCGATTGGCTGGTAGAGAGGATCCGGTAGCAACAAAATGCAAGCTTGGGTGGTCAGTGTTTGGTTCCGGTAGCTCATCTAAACTTCAAAGCATAAACTACCACATCGAAGAGTCTTCGGAGCCAGATGATGAAAATCTTAATGATTTGATGAAATACTACTATGCGGTTGACAGTTTGGGGGTCAAAATACCAACTTATGACATTGCTTCAAAGGAAGAACGCCGTGCAAGATACATCATGGAGAAGACTTCTGAATTCGACGGATATCGTTTCGAAACGGGGTTGCTTTGGCGATATGATAATCTGACGCTGCCAGACAGTCTATTCATGGCTAAAAATAGACTCGCCACGTTGAACCGAAGGCTACAGAAGAATCCTCAGCTGAAGAATGACATGCATAGCCAAATCGAAAATTATATTAAGAAAGGGTATGTTCGCAAGCTGTCGTCGGCCGAATTAAAAGAAAATCACGAACGCATTTGGTATCTTCCGCTGTTTCCCGTGGTAAATCCAAATAAGCCTGATAAAATAAGAGTTGTTTGGGACGCTGCGGCCAAGGTCAATGGACTATCACTCAATTCATTCTTGCTCAAAGGTCCTGACCAGCTTCCATTGCTCCTAGGTCTTCTTTTGAGATTCAGGGAAAACGCAATTGCTATTAGTGGTGATATTTCTGAAATGTTCCATCAGATCAAACTTCGACGTGAAGATCAACATGCATGCAGGTTCCTATGGGATGACGGAAGCGGTGAAGCAGTATACGTCACACAAGTGATGACATTCGGAGCAACCTGTTCACCGAGTATTGCTCAATTCATCAAAAATAAAAATGCGCAAAGATTCGAAGAGGACTTTCCTAGAGCAGTGGAAGCAATAGTTAAAAACCACTACTTCGATGATCTGCTCGACAGCGTCAGCACAGCAAGAGAAGCGATCAACTTGGCTAAAGAAGTTAAAATGATTCATGCAGCAGGAGGATTTCATATAAGGCAATGGAAATCTAATTCTTTGGAAGTGATGGCCGCTCTAGAAGAACAACAACCGTATGTCAACGACAGTGTTCAACTCGATAAGGAAGCCGTACACACCACAGAGAAAGTGCTGGGAATGTGGTGGGATACAAAGTCTGATTCATTCACATACTCTCTGAAGTTTAACAAAGGCAACCAAGAAGTCCTTAACGGCCAACGAAGACCAACGAAACGTGAAATACTCAAAGTGCTGATGTCAATCTTCGATCCACTAGGTCTAATAGGTCACTTCACCAGCTATTTGAAAGTACTTATGCAAGAGATATGGCGATCTAGGGTGAACTGGGACGACGAGGTTACTGATGATCATCACCAAAAATGGCTCAGGTGGTTGCAAGAGCTGTCAAAGGTAGAAAGTGTTTTTATCCCAAGGTGTTATATAACCGAATCATCTTGGGATTTAGCCAAGACACAGCTCCACATCTTCGTTGATGCTAGTAAAGATTGTAGCGCTGCGACTGCATACCTGCGAGTATATGTTAACGGCAATATAAGGTGCTCATTACTGGGATCTAAAGCTAAGGTGGCTCCCATCAAACTTCTATCGATTCCACGGTTGGAACTAGTTGCAGCGTTAATTGGAGCAAGATTTGCCAGTAGTATACGTCAATCTTTGTCAGTTCGCATTCATCGCACAGTTCTCTGGTCAGACTCCATTACAGTTCTGAGCTGGCTGAGATCAGATGCAAAAACAATTAAAGGACAGTTCATCGCGTTCAGAATAGCAGAAATTCAGGAAATAACAGACATCTTTGATTGGAGATACGTGCCGTCAACACTAAATCCAGCTGATGACGCAACAAAGTGGAAACGAGGACCGTCATTGAACATGGAAGATCGTTGGATACAAGCACCGCAGTTTCTTTCCTCTTCGGAAGAAGATTGGCCGGAAGACATATCTCTGCTAAGAAAGAGTTCTCAAGTTGCCTTTGAAACAGTACATCAACGAGATAAAGATGTTACAGTGATTCCGCTGGAAAAGTTCGAGAAGTGGGACAGACTGATAAGGGTCACAGGATACGTGTTTAGATATATGGATTCTCTACTCGGCAAAAGGAAAGCACATCGTTTTTTATCATCACAAGAGCTTCAACGAGCAGAACGCCTGGTATACAGACTAATTCAGGCTGAAGGACTTTCGTCTGAAATTCAGTACCTAACACAACGGGAAAACTTCTTCATCTCAAAGAAGAAACCTCCTAACTTTTCCAGCAGTATTCTCTCTTTAAAGCCATATCTGGATGAAAATGGCATTATGAGATCTCTTAGCCGAGTGGACAACGCAGACTTTTTAAGCATCGAGACGAGGCGTCCAATAATTCTTCCACACACACATCATGGAACGGCGCTACTTGTACGACAATATCATGAAAGGTTCCGGCATATCAACCATGAAACAGTAGTTAACGAGATAAGGAAAAAGTACCACATTCCCAGACTACGTCAGCTTTTGAAGCGAGTGAGAAGTAACTGCAACATGTGTAAAATTCTGACGGCAAAGGCGACACCCCCTGAAATGGCAGTATTACCAGAAGCCAGAGTCACAGCCTTTACATCGCCTTTCACTTATACTGCTGTTGACTACGGTGGACCTTTCGAAGTGGTTAATTGTCGTAAAGTAGAAAAAAGGTGGATATGTCTCTTTACGTGTCTCATCACTAGAGCCATACATATAGAGATTGCCTACAGCTGCAGTACCGACTCCTTTATACTATGCTACAGAAATTTTGTATGTCGAAGGGGTACAGTGAAGAAGATATATAGTGATCGAGGTACAAATTTTATTGGAGCTGAAAAACTTCTTAAAGCAAACGTGAAGACAGTCGACCACCAAATCATCGCAAGTCAGTTTATTAGTTCAGAACTGGAATGGCACTTCAATCCCCCCGGATCACCTCACATGAATGGATGTGTGGAAAGGCTCATCAAATCCGTCAAAATAGCTTTATACGCAGTGAGTAACGTAATAACCTACAGACCCAATGACGAGCTTCTTCGAAGTTACTTGATGGAAGTTGAGGATATGATCAACTCCCGACCATTAACGTATTTGCCCTTGGATAGCGAGCAGTCTGAAGCGTTGACACCAAACCACTTCCTTCGTCAGTCACCAGGCGGAGTCACACCACTTGGCGAGTTTAGCGATCACGCCAAAATATTAAAAACTAACGCACTGATGTCTCAACTTTATGCAAAACATTTTTGGAAACGATGGGTGGCCGAGTACCTGCCAACACTTGCTAGGCGAGAAAAGTGGAACACCCCAGCAGAACCTCTGACAGTTGGAGACATCGTTCTGGTAATTGACGAAAGGAATCGTCGGAACCAATGGCAGAAAGGGAGGATTGTTAAAGTTAACAAGGCCAAGGACGGGCAAGTTCGGAGCGCGACAGTACAAACCGATACCGGATTCTACGAGAGACCTGCTGTAAAGTTGGCTAAGCTTGATATTATTGATAAGGGGGTACATTTGGACGTAGTCTAAGCAAATATACCGAGGGGGAGAAATGTCAAGAAATAAATAAATACATTAAACACATTCACTTCTCGGTGCATTGAACACTACCACTTAAATATTTGTCTGGCTGCACTCTAAGTTAACGAAGCCATTTTCTGCATTTTAGCGGAAGTATCGTTAAAACCATTTTTATTTCGGCAAGCTTCCAAGTTTTTCCCAGAAAGAGGGAAAATGGCGTTTTCTTTGACTTAAGCGGTCCACGAGGGTAGAGAAGGACGATAAAAATTAAAATTTAAGCCGAATAATTACGAATAAATCCGAATAAATTTAATTAAAATATTGTTAAAAGTATATTTTGTATGAGCTAAAAATTGTGTTCTTATTTCCTTTTACTAAGTCAAAGATTTTCAAGACAACTATCAATAGGCATTCACTATTATATAAGCTTTCAACTATTGGTGTATCAACAAAGTTCATTAAAGTCTATGAACAGCTTCTTTTGAACACGTCTGCGACTGTATGCAATGGTGAACACCAGTCTAAAGCTTTCCGATCAGAAACAGGTGTCCCACAGGGTTGCGTTTTGAGTCCGTTGATGTTCGCCTTATATATAAATGATATTGAAAATTACTTACCAGGAGGTGTAACCTTTGGCGATTTGTCAATAAAGCTCCTGCTCTACGCGGATGACCTGGTGACCTTTTCAGACAATCCTTTGACGCTCCAACTCCAAATTAATAAGCTGAAACTGTTTTGTGATACATGGGATCTTAAAATTAATATTAATAAATCTAAAATAATGATCTTCAGAACTCAAAATCGATCTGATAACCTTACAAGGAACTGGAATTTAGATGGTCAAAATATTGAGGTAGTTAGTGAGTTTAAGTATCTAGGCCTAATTATAACTCACAATCTAAGTATGAAAGCCCATATTAAAGAAAAACTTTCCGTAGCAAAATCAGCAATTAATGCCTTGTGGTCAAATTTTTTTACTAATAAATTTGTTGACTCTACGTCAAAGTTTAAAGTTTTTAATGCAGCGGTTAATAGATGTCTTTGTTATGGAACTGAAGTTTATTGTTACCAATTTTTTGAGGAAATTGAAAGCATTCAAAGATACTTTTTTCAAACGAATTTTCCGGTTGCCTTTTAATACCCCCAATTACGCAATATGTGTTGAATCTGGTCTACCACAAGTTTATGTGAGGAGTTTGAAAGCCAATGCAGACTATCTCACGAAAGTAATGCATAGATTTGATAGCAATTTACATAAAAGAATTCTACTGGTATCACGCCGCTGTGGTTATTCACCTTTTAGAAACTGGCACGCGCTCGCGTCGGCTCACAGCGTCTTTTTAGATCTGAATGTAAACAACAGAGAAGAGTGGACAAACATCTTTTATGATTTAATATCGGTGGTAGATGATAAAATCTATCAACAACAATTAGAAAGGGTAACAAACGTTTGAATCTGAGCTTGTGTGATAATAATTATTTTAGGGAGGAACTTTCAACCTCAGATATGAGTTTAATCTTTAAGGTTCGAACTGAAACCCTTGAACTTAATTATAGGCCTCACAGAACAGATTTAGACGCTATATGTTCTCTATGCAACCTTAACCAAATTGAAGACGTACGCCACTTCATTGCAATATGTCCTATTCTTCAAGAAATACGCAGGCTTTATTTTAGCAAAAGCTTCTTGTCTTTCGATGAGCTTATCAGTATTTTAAATGATGAGAGAGGTTGGAAACTACTTTTGCAATTTGTTTCACACGCAAACAATTACAGGAATTCATATTTGAATTTGTTTTGACTTGACTATTCTTAGTTATTTTATATAAAAAAGACCATTTTTTTTAGCTAAACTAGAAGCCCAAGTATGCCATCTCTAACTTTTCATTTACGTTTTCTTTTTTTTTCTCGTCTTATTGTAGTTCTTTGATTTTTTTAATGTAATCCGTAATATCTTGTGTAAATATTAAATAATTCGAAACTCCTACATAAAATAATCATTGTTTTTGCTTAAATATAAATATAAAAATTATGATTTATAAAAGTACTTATTTCATCAGAGTTTAATTGTATAAACTGTTTAACTTTATTCAATCTCTTAAGAAATAAAACTTAATCGATATCATATACGGCAGACGGCTTATATGCCATGCTTAAATTTTTATTTGAATTAAATATTGTACGTTATAAATGTTACTCAATTTTTATTAATAAATTGAATTGAATCTTTGTATATGAAACCTATAGTAGTATCATGAGGCAGCTTCTAGTTAAGCGAGGTAGAGCCACCACGTCGCTGCAATAGCTTTTTGCTTAACACGATATACATTTGTATGGGTTTTGGAGAGTAGAAAGAAATATAATGATAACAGAGTAGGTTGTATGGTTTGTTTCAAAAAAGTCTTTAGTTAGAACGAGTACAAGAATAGGGAGAAATAATGAATAATAAGTACGAGTGAAAGGTTCAAAAAGTGACACTAGACCATATGGTATGGCAGAGTAAGAGAAACAAAAATTAATGGATTTCCCTTTGATTTTTCGTAAACAAACCAAGATTGTGCGTCTTCAATTATTTTTTTGGATTTTGCATTTTTAAAGAAATTTTGTTATTTCTGTATTTTCTGTATTTCTTATACCAAAATCAAATACCAATGTTGCCATATTCGGATTCGACTTTTTAAAGTTTTAATATATATTGTTCAATTTTTGAACGCTAGTTAAATATAAAACTGGTGCCAGTTGGTACTATGTTGTTGGTACAATAGTATTTTGGTACTAGATTTTTAGTACATAGTACTAGAATTTAGTACTATCGTAGTATATTTAGTACTAGATTTAGTACTAAGTAGTATATTTAGTACTATATTTTGTAGTAAGTAGCAGATTTAGTACTATATTTAGTAGTTAGTAGTATATTTAGTACTAGATTATTTGACGTAATAAGTGAATATACTCTAAAGCAATAACATTGTTACAAACATATGCAAACAATGTGTTTTATTTGTAAAATAATTAACTAGGTAGGTACTTCAACTTAAATTAAATTTTTGCAGACTTAAAAAAATTGATATAATAATCAAACATGGTAACCATTCAAAATTGTACACAAAAAAACCAAACCAAATATCAAATTTCAACAAAAATCGTTAAATAGGTAAATTTCATCCTGTTGCCGTATCTATAAAAAAACCCTACCAAAAACAGTGTATTTTCAAGGCAGAAATGAAAACTCCTCACATACCTGTCTAAATACCTATCTTCCATTCTCTCATTATCGCTTATTTTAAGAAAATGGTAATGAAATAACAAGAAAAAGTGTTCATGGTTTGTTTCCTTCTGACTGCTATTACTTTATATATATCTTTGTCGTTCTGTCTTTTTCTAACATTGCATATGTGTTGAGTACATTTCCCCGACTACGTTGCGGTCTCCACTAAGAGAAAAACTTTAGGGAGATGTAGACGAACTAGATGGCGCTAGTTTTCGAACACTGATGGTAGTACTATAGGTTTCATATACAAAGATTGAATTGAATAATTAATAATTTCTTATGCCTTCATGAAGTTATCATTACAGAACACCCTATCCAAAGATTTTCTTCTGCCACCTAGCTGTGAATATTACCATCAGAAACCACCTTAACTGGAATTCATTTCATTACCACTTTTTTCAACGGGAATTGAAACAAATTCAAAAACTACACAGATATCTATCTCACTCTCTCCACCACAAAAACCACCTCTTCCACGGCAACCATTTTCAAATTTCCATTAATTTCCCCACCTTCCCAGCCCTGTTCTATAACCAAATCATTCCAAAATAGTGCTAGCAAATTTTTTTTCCACTCGTTCTTCCAGTTTACTGAGTGATCGAAAGCAAAGTGGTCCTTGTTGCAGCACGTCGTTCATTTAGTCTAAAAATTTATCCGTCGCGGATCAAGGAATAAATCTTTCCTTCACAAAATTGCTACAAAGAAATTCTATATAAAGAAAAAGGTTTTCCCAAGAATAAATTTAAAAAAGAAAAATTCTCAAAACCATCGCCAACTACAGTGAAAAGTGGTAATCGGGAGTGCAATGGAACGACGACGACGTTCAAATGAGTGATTGAGTGCATTTTTTTCTTCATCCTTCGTCGGGCTAAACCCGGGTTTTTCTCCTATTCCCCTCTGCCCCACCTCTACCCTTATCCTATCGTGAAATACAATTAATTCTCGTCATACACTTTACAAAAATTTACAAAAAAATACAAAATTCAGCAACACAAAGTGAAAATTTTGAGTGAGAAATTCAATCGAAATTAAAAATTCTAACGAATAAGTGCGTTTTCCCGAGTGAATAATCGCCAGAGAGAAAAAGAAATTAAATTAAAAAAAAATCTGATTCTGGTTTTCTTCTTCCTGCACTAACGTCTCGTTGTCTTGTGTGTTTTTTTTCCTCCTCTTTCTGCACATCACATCTTTGTGTTTTTTTCTTTATTTTTTTTTTGTATTTATCTTGAATTACGAACGAAACGCGAGAACGAGAATACGAGAAATAAAGAGCCAAGTAACGAAATAATAAAATAAAAGAATCACCTGCGCCATATTATCCTCGATATCGTGCCTTTTCCTGTTCCCACTGGTTTTGTGTTGATTTTTTGGGAACGACACCAGCACGACGACGAGGAAGAAGGATTTTCCTCCCAGTTTTCCTGTTTTTTGTGTTGCTGTTCTGTTCTCTACCACATTCTGGGATTTCGCAGCGAAGGCACAACAGCCGAGGACGTGCATTCAAAATGAGTTGGGGTACTGAACTTTGGGTAAGTGAAGAACTATAAAAATGTTGTTGTTGTTTAAACACTTCCAGTCCAGTGCATGGTCGGATGCACACGCAAGCTAAAGCTATGTAGCCAAAAGTCTCGGAGCTGGAGCTCTGTGATGAATGATCAGTGGTCCACGTCCAGGTCCAGCAAACAAAAAAAAAGAATTCACTCGGAATGTTTGGCTTGTGTGCTGCCACCGACACACCTGTGATTGACTGACTCATTTCTCTATTTGGTCAGGGGGTTGTGATGCAGGGAGGGGATAGACAAGAATGGGAGCACTTGGAATACTTTTGGTTTCCACCTTGTCTTGTGGATATTTCTATAATTTTGAATAATTTCTGTTTACTTTGGTTTTTTCGAGAGTAAATCGGTTGCTAGTGCTCCGAGTTCTTTGTTGGAGCTTTTGTTTTGTGTGACGAAACTCGAAATGGCAGAGAAATATCAGTTTTTTTCTTAATTTATCGTGAGATAGGCAAACGTGATGTTGAGTCATCTGGGATTTTTCGTAATTGCGTGCTAACAAAGCTGCAGAATGATTGATTTCGTGGCAGGTGGAATGGAAATGCTGCAGTGCATGATGTGAACTCAACTTGACTGAATAGGAACTATCGTGGAGGAAAAGCAGGCACAAAAACTCCTGGAGCAAAAAAATGCAACGATACCTGCATTTAGTTGGCTTCATACATGGAACAGTCCAAAACAGCGAGACCTGCCGATGTTTTCTGGATAAAACAGGTGGTGGCTTAAAGCGAAGCAAGGAAGTCGATGAGAGTTGTAATCCCAGCCAAGATTATAACAATTGTTGACCAAAGAAAGAAGAACTTGACTGAATACTTCTTGGAGGAATGGATGGTTCCAAAGAATATAGAATAACATAGGCAGTCTTTCTATTGGTCTAATAATACAACAAGTTTCCAAATCAATTCATCTCATGGTTACCTTCAGCTCAAACAAATTAGGACCATTCATCTGTGCAAACACTCGGGGTTTAAAAATATAGGACTTCGATTTCAAGGCCGCCTCTGTCAGCCTCAACGGATTAGTGTCTAATTTTGGATTGTTCAACAGTTTGGATCAAATTTCAGTGGTTCATTGAAATTGATGGATAAAAAGGATGAATCCTTTCAGTAGTTAGTTTAGATTGTAGTCCTGGTGCATACAAACTGTTTTTTTTTTTATATAATGATTTTATTGAACTTTAACTTATAACTAATTAAATGCTAGACAAAAATCTTAAAACTAGCTTAAAATATCATCTTAATTAACTTACTGGCTCTATGCGGGCCTCAACCAACATACCTCTCCAGCCAGCTCGGTCTTTGGCTAGCTGCCTCCAGTTTCGCACTCCAAGTTGGTTGAGGTCGTCCTCCACTTGAGCGCGCCACCTAAGGCGAGGTCTCCTTTAACTGCGTCTACCCTCTCTGATGGAATCAAAGATCCTGCGAGTCGGAGCATTATTGTCCATTCGCTCTACATGACCTAGCCATCATAAACGTGATATGCGTATTTTTTGACCAGGTCAATGTCGCTGTACAGCTCGTATAGTTCTTGGTTGAACCTTCTCTACCAAAGCCCGTTAACGCAGATGTCTTCATACGCTTTAGATAGAGTCCATGTCTCGGCGCCATAGAGCAGGACTGGGATGATTAGGGTCTTATACAGAGTCTCCTTTGTCTTTCGAGAGAGGGCTTTGCTACTCCATTGCCTTCCTAGCGATTGGCAAAAGTAATTCTTCGCTTTATTTCTGACGAAATGTTATTGTCAGATGTTATAGCGGATCCGAGTTAAACAAATGTCTATTGTGATGTTTTGTCCAATCTGCCGGTGTTGTGTGTCCCTTTTTGTGAACAACAGGTACTTCGTTTTGGCCTCATTGACTGCTAGTCCCATCTTAGCCGCTTCAGCTTCAATGCTAGCAAACGTTCCAGTGACAGCTCACAGAGTTCTGTTAATGATGTCTATGTCGTCAGCGTATGCTAACAATTGCAAAGACTTGAAAAAAATTGTCCCACTACAATTGACTTGTGAGTTTCTTATAATTTTTTCAAGTATTAAGGTGAAGAAATCGCACGATAGCGCATCATCTTGTCGGAATCCTTTTTTGACGTCACAAGCTTCTGTGAGGTTAGTACCAACCTTGACGGAGCAGCGAGAGTTTTCCATCGTCATCCTGAACAGTCGGACGAGTTTTGCGGGATGCCAAAACCTGACCAGGCTTTGTATAGCTCATCACTATAAATGCTATCGTGAGGCGGCCTTAAAATCGATAAAGAGGTGGTGGGTATCGATTTGGAATTCTTGGGTAGTTTCCAGTATCTGCCGTAGGGTGAACATTTGATCGATTGTGGACTTTCCTGGTCTGAAACCACACTGATAGGGGCCAATCAGGATGCTGACGAAAGGTTTCAGGCGTTCACATAGTACGGCAGAGAGGATCTTGTAGGCGATACTCCGGAGACTTATTCCTCTATAGTTGGCGCAGTTTAGAGGGTCTTCTTTCTTGTGGATCGGACAAACGATGCTGAAGTTCCATTCATCATGCATACTTTCTTCTGATCAAACTTTAGAGATGAGTTGGTGTATGCACTCCTCCACCAGGTCATCTCCGGCCGCTTTAAAAAGTTCAGCAGGCAGTCCGTCGGGTCGAGCAGCTTTGTTGTTTTTTAGTTTAGATATTGCTATCCTTACTTCATTTTGGTCAGGTGGACGGAAGTTTTGTCTGTCATCATCCATGTTGAATGGTTCATTCTGCCTGACAGCGAGATTTTGGTTTTCATCGCCGTTTAACAGCCTGCAGAAATGGTCCTTCCATGTACTCAGCACCGATTGTGACTCTACTACGAGGTTTCCATTCCTATCTCTACAGGCTTCTGTGCGGGATTTTTTTCCTTGGCATGTTCTTTTTACCTGTTGGTAAAACTTCCGCACGTTGTTCCTGGAGTAGCATCTCTGAATATCCTCGATCGCGCGCTTCTCATGCTCTCTCTTTTTCTTTTGGAGAAGCCGGTGTTCTTCCCGTCTTTTCTGCTCGTAGAGCTCGCGAGCAGCTCTCGTCTTTCTTTTGCAGCGTCGCTTTATATGCCTCTTGTTTGGCTGCATGGGCCTGCCTGCATTCGTCATCAAACCAGAGGTTTCGTGGTGGTGGTCTGGTGAAACCTAGCACATCAGTTGCGGCATCTCTGATGGCTTGTTGGCAGTGTTGCCACTGATCTTCGGCACTTGATGCTGGCGGTACTGGATTTCTTGAGAGGTTACGGGATATTCGATCGGCATAGGTTCTGGCGGTTTCTTGCGATTGCAGCTTTCCGACGTCATACTTCCTCACAGTATTACTCCGTTGTTGTGGAGTTCGGGTTATTCGCATTCTTACCTTTGCTGCAACAAGGTAGTGATCCGAGTCGATGTTAGCTGCTCGGAAGGTGCGAACATCCAAGATACTGGAGGCGTGTCTTGCATCGATCGCAACGTGATCAATCTGATTGACGGTTCTTTGATCTGGGTGTCGCCAAGTCCCTTTGTGTATATCGAGATGAGGAAACCGTGTGCTTGCAATGGTGACGTTATGTGCCGCTGCGAAGTCAATTAGCCTAAGTCCGTTTTCAGACGTTGTGTCGTGTAGGCTATGTTTTCCAACAGTCCTACCAAAGATTTCCTCTTTCTATTTTGGCGTTAAAATCGCCTAGTACGATCTTAACGTCGTATTTAGGGCATTGTCATAGGTTTTGTCGAGGAGCTCATAGAAGTCATCCTTGGTGGCGTCATCTTTGTCCTTTGTGGGGGCATGAGCGCATATTAGGCTAATGTTGGCGAATTTAGCCTTGATACGGATAGTCACAAGTCGCTCACTTACTTGTCGAAAGCCCAAGACTTCTTGCCTAAGTCTACCGCTTATGACGAATCCGCACCAAAATAAATGCTGTGGTCTTCTTGCACAATCACCGTAGTACACGTCAGTTTTTCATCCACTTTTTGTCGGCCCATCCCATCGCACATCCTAGATGGCAGTATTTTCTGCTCTATAGCAGTTTAGGGGCCCCGGAAGTTGTTTGGCTGCACGTGGTCTATTAAGAGTTCTAACATTCTACGTGCAGATCCGAAGGTCGTTGTCCTTAATTCGTTTTTTCCGGCTCGTCAACAGTTAATCCGTCCTTTTCCGAGGCTATTGGTCGCTTCGCAACTTTTTCTTTTTTCCATGGCAGGGTTGTTAACCCCACGCACAACCCCCAACCTGGAGGGCCAGGTCCTTTGTTGGATTCCTTGGACAAAAGGAACCGGAGAATCCGGAGTCAGTAACCCACTTCGGGGATATGAGCGCTGCCGTTGGCCCATTAAGGGTTCATCCGCCACCATCTCTATTTCAATGCCCTTGACTTGCATTGAATTGTCCCAAATAGTAGCTCATTAGGGCATCTGCTCCGTTGACGCCACCGTTGGACCAATTGGTTGGGCTCATCCACCGTACGTCCTCTTTCTGGAGGGGCTCGTGCAAGACTCCTGCGAATCGGTCAGAACAGTCGTTAAGGCAGAGCATTATAGTGTTGCTATTTTTTCTGTGTTCAACACTCGCGCTTATAAGTTTAGCAGGAATGTCCGGATAGACAGTTCAATGTTGTGCTGTTTTAGTCATTTATTATTATATAGCTCAATAGCAGCTCCTTTATTCTTTGTATTCTTCTTCTTTTGTTGAATTTACTCGCCTGAATTGGCCATCAAATCAGAGGTTTCTTCACTGCTAAGAAAAAACCTTGACATCAGTTTTGGCATATGTTATGCCTTTTAAGCACCATAATTTGCTGTACAGACCAATCTATATCTTTTATAGACTCCGACAAGTGGATGTTCTGGGCTTTAATCATCTTCAAGCTGGCATTGGAAAAAACTATTACAAGGACTATTGTTTTCAAGTCCAGCCAGACGGTATCGAAAAACTGTACAAGATTCCATCGCCCAAATTGCATATTATTGAAGGTAACGCCCAAGTACATGGCGGCTGCATCTGCGAGAAGTGTTGGTCAAACAATCAGGGTAGTGAAGCATTAATTTGAAATATTACAGTCCTTTAACTACCTTGGGCGGATGGACATCAATGCTCCGGCCCGGAAAATCTTCGAATCTACTCCAGAGGTGGCGCGCACAAATGGAAGAGGACCTCAACCGACTCCACGTGCGTAACTGGAGGCAGCTAGCTAGGGACTGAGCTGGTTGATCGGAGATACTCTTGTTCGTTGGATTAGAAGCTATTTTCTGGACCATTCAATACAAGTTGTATTTAACAGATTCAAGTCTGATTCCCACAAAATAAATGCTGATGTGCCCCAGGGCTACGTTGATCTTATGTCTGTTACTTCTAATCCATTCGTAGGAGTTCTTCCAAAGGTTTTTGTGTACCCATTAGAGAGCCTTAACAGTGAAGTCTAAAAAATTGTAGGTATCTACCAAACTTCTATTCAAAATACTTGAATTCTTTTAAATCAGATATTCCCTCCTCTGAAACTATTCCACCACTTTGTCTATAGGCTTGCTTGGCAGAATCCTTCCTTAGCCTAATAACTTCAATCGATTCCTCCTATGGATATTTAGATATTTAGAACCAAAATGGATTGGCATTTCTTTAAAATTCCAAAACATGTTAAAGGTATCCATTACCGTTAAAAAATTGTTGCCAAAACAAGCAATTAGACCAGATTCAAGAAAGGCTTTTGGCATCTGGATAGTTCTTTTCCTTTTGTCCCAGCAAAACAAGACATCACATTGCCTAGCATTTTTCTCTGTCAAGTTAAATGATTCTTGATAATAAAACACTTTACCTCATCATCAATCAAACCATCTCCACTGAAAGAATCCAAATCTGCCTTAATCATTGCTCCTCTGAGGTCTAAACCAAGAAGTTCCAAAATGAAATCTTCAAGAAACATGTGTCATTAATAGTTTCCTCGCATAAACACCATTCCCCTGCCCTCGGCCATTCTTTACACAACAAATCAGTTGACTAAACGTCGTTGTTGTTGTTGTTGTTGTGCCACACACACTTAATATTTTCAAATTATAGACCGTTACAAAAATCGAAAGCTTCTCAAGCCCGCCAACACCGCACCGCGTCACTCACTGGACTGGAAAAAGAAACCAAATATGACTAAAATCTCCATTCCATCGGATTGTCAAGAAACAAACAAGTGAAATCGCTCTACGTGCGTCGTTGTCGTTGTTATTGCGTAATAAACTCGCAAATTTATTGGCTCTGCGCTTAAATTTGCATCCAAATGAGACTAAGTTTAAGGCTTGAATTAAAATATGTGCTAGCTATCGGTAAAGGTTGTTATCTCTCGACTGGTTCTAGAAATCGAAACTGAATTTCTAAAATTTCTAAACAGAAGCAACACCCAGTGTGTTTGTCCAACACAAAGAGCAACATCATTCCTGGATCAGATAAATGACCTTAGAGAATAAACAATCAGTGTTTGGTGGAGGAGTGGAAGGGAAGACATTACAAACAGCCAGCTGCATCGAAGACTCGACTTAGATAAGTCTTGGGAAAAAAACAATTCATCGTCGTCAGGCTGTTCTACCTGACTCTCAGAACACAGCAGAACAGCAATCAGCAAACAAAGAACTCTCGAGTCAACAGCTACAAATAGCGAGATAACTACGATAGCTTTGGTTAGACTTATCTGCCAACTGCGACACAAACGGGTTTTTGCTATTTCAACGCCAACTTCATTGTCCAGCTCGAGAGTATTCCCGCCCGAATGAGGTGTATCCAGTCGGTCGGGTCAGGTTTTCTCACTGCCGTTTGTGGAATTTTAATTCATTTTGAATGAATCCACCAGAAAGCGACTCGCTCAACTGAACATATCACAATTTTATTGCGCTTTCCGCCCAAAGCTAAATTATTGATTAATAACAGAACCTCATTCAATTTGACGGTTATTCGTTGTTGGGTTCCATCGAATACGACATAAAACTATTTTGTCATAAAAATGTATGGTTGCCGCACGCTGATAAGTGTGCGTGAAGACCGGATCGAAGAAAATAGAATTGGTAAACAGAAATATGTGGAGGAACTGGGAACTGACTGCGTTGAGGACTTTGTTTGTACAGAATGGTAGAATATGCTAATGAATGTTTGGCTAGCTTGGTGATGATAAGTCTTCTCTGTAAACCGGGCGAATCAATATAAACAAGGTGAGCTCTTCGGTTAAGTGCTAATGTTTTAAGGATTGGCGCGCAACTGACACTTTAAATGGCCGAGCGGTGGCGTTGGTTGGCTTTAATTTGGGTTTGTATAGATGAAATAGCTTTGAGTGGAGACATAGATTTAACATCTTGAATAATTTTAGATTTTAATCCCGAAGCCTATGAAGATACAAGGACAACAGTTAATAATGGTGATGGAGATTTCAGGGAACTAAACCTAAATTATTCAGCATCACGTGCAACTTTACACAATCCCAGGCGAGGTAGACTATTGGTTCATCTCCGGTTTGTCATAACTATAGATACACCTATCCAGCAAATTCCATTGGATATGGTGTTCTTGGGCGAGTGTATGTTCCATTTTCCAAGAAATTAGTCCGATCTACCAATTACTCACTGGTTCGAATAAATTGGGTTAGCAACAGTAACAGCACCCAAAGGGATTTGGAACGCAGCGTCAGAGGTGTTGGGCTCCATCTCCGAGAAACCCTTGGTTCGACTACGAATGTGCTCAGGCAAACAAAGCCAAAAAAAGGAGGCATACAGGTGGTGGCTCCATTGAGGTAAGCGACGGAAGGATGAGAAACACTTAATCAAGAAAAAGAAGTTAAAGTCCAGGAGATGCAGATGTGTTTTAACTGGAAAGAGAAGCGAAATTTCTATAGAGAAAAGTGAAACAGTCAACATCAGATTTCACTAGTCGCCCTGGGACCTGTAAAGATTGAGAAGGAATCTCTTTAGTAGATACGCAATCGATGTTAGCCATCTAGAGAGGGACTACTTTAACCAGTTGTTGAATGGCCATGACCGCCAATATTCCGACGATTATCGACCTGGACCATAGTCAATCTAGATGACAACCAAGAATTCCATACACACGACCAAAATGAGATCCAAATACAGCCATTGCCCGACTAAAAACGAATAAAGCAGTTGGCGTCAATGGGCTACAAGCGGAACTTTTTATACGCATTGAATATGACCTGGCCAATGGCATACACCAACTCCTCTGCAAAATATGGTCGAAGGAAAATATGTTAAAAAAGAGATCGACTACACGGCACTAATTATAGAAGAATTATTAGCCTTTTAAACATCACCTATAATCCTATAAGATCCTGTCCAGCGTTTTTAAAATGGAATATCTACGTTCGGCCAAATCTTCATATTAGGCCAGATCCTGGAGAAAATTCGAGAATTTAACATTGAGAACCACCGCCTGTTCAACAATTTGAAGGCAGCCTTCGACAGTGTAAAAAGGGATGAGATGTATCGGGCCATGTCTAGCCTTGGAATTCTTGCTAAATTTAAACGTCTTATCAGGATCGCTGCTCCGTCAATATTGACTGATTTAGATTTATTCATTTTTTATTATATTCGTTTAAATTTATGTACAATTGGCCTTAAACTAACTTATAACGAAAATAAATATCGGCTCAACAACAGGGGACCCACGTACTTCAGATGACTATACAATGCTATATTTTTACTTATATCATATTTTTGTTTGCATAATCCTTTGATTGAAATTCTTATTTATAGTTACTGTCTTCTTTGATTTTAAAAATCGAGGCTCCGTCATTGGGCTCTGTTTGGGCTCTAGTTGTTGCTGGAGTAATTGCTGGATTTCCAAGTTTGGGTGGTCCTCAAAATATTTTTGGAGAGCTGTGTCATGAACTGATTTATTGGGATCAGTTTGGTGTCGTCCTATAGCTTCTTGTTTGGGACATATTTCCTTGTAATGGCGTTTCTGTGTAGGCCTGTACAGCTACGGAGTATCATTGGTGATATGGTGAACCAAATAGAACAAGCAAACGTCAGATAGGATCAGCTGCTTATAGATGAGGAGCTTAGTATTAGTGCTTAGTCCGTTTCTTCTAAGAAGCGGGTGGACCAGATGTAGGGAGAAGTTGGCTCTCTTAAGCATAAATGAAGCGTACTTGTTGAATTTGAAGCGGTTAGTGAAATTCACTCCAAGGTAGTTTTCTGTTGTCTTTGTCCTTATCAGTGTGTTGTCTGGTAGCTTGATACTGATCACAGCGTGATATGAAACCTCTTCGACCTCTTGTTGCTGTTGTTTGGGTTCTGAAGCAGATAAGCTCGCTCTTATCGCTATTTATCTTTAGTCCCCATTTAAGGTAGTAGTCCCACAAGTTTCTTATGTGATCTTAAACTCTCCTGGCAGCGATTTCTGATGAAATGGATGTTGAATATCTTAAGGAGTCATCGGCATATAGCTTCGTTTTTTTCCCTGGGATGTTGGTAGGCTGGTCAGCTGTGTAAAGGTTAAAAAGTATGGGGCCCAACTTGGAATCCTGTGGAACTCCAGCGCTGATCGTCTTTCTTCGTGAATATTCTTAGTTTACCTGTACATAAAAGGATCTTTGGATTAGAAAATTTTTGATTATTCTTACCAAGTGTTCAGGTAGTCCTAGACTTGACAGTTTGAACATTAGTCCTGTTATCCAAACTGTGCCGAAGGCCTTTACGAAGTCCAGTAAACAGGCGACTGTCGTCTCTTTCTTGTTGAGTCCGTGTGTCATGTCGGAGTGCAGTCAAGAAGCGGATGGATGGTGGAGTGCGTGCTTGGAAACCATACTGACATTCAGGTATGATTTCCCTTTCCCTGAAGAAATAATGAAGCTTTCTCAGGATAAGTCTCTCCAGGATTTTGCTGACACAGCATAGAAGCGAAATCGGCCGATATCCCTCAATGTTAGTCCTGTTGGTTTTCTTCGGAACGGGCACCACTTTTGCCGTTTTCGTCGGCTTGAACTTTGTTATAGGGTGGGGGGGGGATTGTGGTTCTGCGTCGCCCAGATAGAATGGTTCATTCTGTCTGACAGTAGAATGCAGTTGTTCATCGTCTTCATACGGCCGGCACAAGTGATTTTTTCATATTTTTAGCATCGTTTCTGTTCGGTACGAGGAATTGAATACAACTGGTCACCTTAATATGACACTATTTGCTAAAGAAACAATTTAATGCAATTAAAAGCTTTGAAATATCTGGTAATTAGAAGACAATTTGTACTTTTCGGTTTTATACGTAATTGTTGTTACTGCACCCTTATTGCTGGTTTGTTAATTGATGACTCAGCAATGATGAGTGTTTCTATTACAAAGAAGTCCGATTAGACGATAATTTACGGCAAAAAAGTGGGAATGTTTTCCAATACACTTTGGCCCCTTCTTTGATTGTTATTTGGTAGTTTGTGCTTGTCCCTTTTAGGTGTATTCCATGGATATGTACTAAGTAGAAAAAAGAAGCAATCAGGTGGATTGCGTGGAACGTAATCCCTCACAAAAAGTGATATACTAAAATTCATATGAAGAAGGGTCTTATAAAGGAACCTTTACGCAACGTCATCAGTTTTTTATTGCTATCATTCAAAACATACAATGCTGAGGGATAAATTCAACTGTCATGCATTCCTCCGAACATACATACCTTGTGTATAAAATGGTGCATACTTATGATCCATCATCATCGCAAAGAAGCTTGAATAAGCTCGGCAGCTAGGCCATTAGCTCTTTATTGATTTAGGTATTGCTAGCTTTACTTCGTCCAGTTCATGAAGGTGGAATTGAATGGTTCATTCTGCCTCACAGTGAAACTTAGTTCATCATTGCCTTTAATAAGCCCGCAAATGTGTTCCTTATTCAGCACTGACCATAATTTTAGTACAATGATCACTTAATCCTTGCGGTATCTGGTTGTTTCCTCAATCGCGAATTTCTGATGCTCCTAATTTTATTTCTTAAAAGCCGGTGTTCCGTCTTCCTTTTGGATGCTTTCTGCTTAACTGGATGTTAAATATGTGCGTTAATTCCAGGAAGTCAGAAGCAGCATTTCTTTTTTTTAATACTTGATGCTGACGGGAAAGGGCTTCTTAGGAGGTTATCAGATACTCATTCGGAAAAGGACCTGGTGATTGCAGCTATACAACGTAAAATGAATCATAGTATGATCTCCTCTTAGCGTTGGTATGGATATTTGTGGCCGTAACTACAAGGCTATAGGTTGAGTTTGTTAGTACATAATTCCTAAATTCGAAACCGGTCGTTGAGGTCGTCCTCCACTTGAGCGCGCCACCTAAGGCGAGGTCTTCCTTGACTGCGTCTACCCTCTGGGATAGAATCGAAGATCCCGCGAGCCGGAGCATTGCTGTCCATTTGCTCTATATGACCTAGCCATCTTAAACGTGATATGCGTATTTTGTTTTGACCAGGTCAATGTCGCTGTACAGCTCGTATCGTTCTTGGTTGAACCTTCTCCTCCAAACCCGTTAACGCAGATATCTTCATCCGCTTTAGATAGAGTCAATGTCTCGGCGCCATAGAGCAGGACTGGGATGATTAGGGTCTTATACAGAGTCTCGTTTGTCTTTCGAGAGAGGGCTTTGTTACTCCATTGCCTTCCTAGCCCATAGAAACAACGATTGGTAAGAGTAATTCTTCGCTTTATTTCTGACGAGATGTTGTTGTCAGATGTTATAGCGGATCCGAGTTAAACAAATGTCTATTGTGATGTTTTGTCCAATCTGCCGGTGTTGTGTGTCCCTTTTTGTGAACAACAGGTACTTCGTTTTGGCCTCATTGACTGCTAGTCCCATCTTAGCCGCTTCAGCTTCAATGCTAGCAAACGTTTCAGTGACAGCTCACCGAGTTCTGTTAATGATGTCTATGTCGTCAGCGTATGCTAACAATTGCAAAGACTTGAAAAAAATTGTCCCACTACAATTGACTTGTGAGTTTCTTATAATTTTTTCAAGTATTAAGGTGAAGAAATCGCACGATAGCGCATCATCTTGTCGGAATCCTTTTTTGACGTCACAAGCTTCTGTGAGGTTAGTACCAACCTTGACGGAGCAGCGAGAGTTCTCCATCGTCATCCTGAACAGTCGGACGAGTTTTGCGGGATGCCAAAACCTGACCAGGCTTTGTATAGCTCATCTCTATAAATGCTATCGTGAGGCGGCCTTAAAATCGATAAAGAGGTGGTGGGTATCGATTTGGAATTCTTGGGTAGTTTCCAGGATCTGCCGTAGGATGAACATTTGATCGATTGTGGACTTTCCTGGTCTGAAAACACACTGATAGGGGCCAATCAGGTTGCTGACGAAAATTTTCAGGCGTTCACATAGTACGACAGAGAGGATTTTGTAGGCGATATTCAGGAGACTTATTCCTCTATAGTTTGCGCAGTTTAGAGGGTCTCATTTGTGGATCGGGCAAATGATGCTGAGGTTCCATTCATCAGGCATAGTTTCTTCTGACCAAACTTTAGAGATGAGTTGGTGTATGCACTCCTCCACCAGGTCATCTCCGGCCGCTTTTAAAAGTTCGGCGGGTAGTCCGTCGGGTCCAGCAGCTTTGTTGTTTTTTAGTTTAGATATTGCTATCCTCACTTCATTTTGGTCAGGCGGACGGAAGTTTTATCTGTCATCGTCCATGTTGAATGGTTCATTCTGCCTAACAGCGGGATTTTGGTCTTCATCGCCGTTTAACAGTCTGCAGAAATGGTCCTTCCATGTACTCAGCACCGACTGTGACCCTACTACGAGGTTTCCATTCCTATCTCTATAATACTTGTTATTACATTTTTATATTGCACTTATAGTAAGTAAAAAATCAATAAACAACAATAAAATGAGCTGCAAATCCAGACTCCACTGTAACGTACAACGTTAAATTGACAAGTAAGTAAGTCTTTTGGCAATAGCTGCTCAATCTGGATTCAATATGCGATATAGACCTTGTAAGTTCTATTTTGCTCACTTCTTCCTTCCAAAGGATGCTGTACCTCGTGCCTTTATGATTAGTTTATGGGACCGCTAAGCGAAGGGTCTGGGTTCGACTCCCCCTCAGAGCCGCTTTTTTTCCGGGGTACTGCCTCTTGCGAGGAACTGACATAACCTCCAAGAGTAAAATTTGTCCCGAAAAAGTGCATCTCATGTAGCCTTTCGGACACGGTAACGCAGATAATCGGGGATACCATTGCACATTGGTTGTTAATGATTGTATATCTTAAAGGATAGGGAATATGGAGCCGGAAAACCTTCCATATTCGTGTCGATCAAGGATGAGCTCATGATAAAACTGATTTGCATTCCTAGCGGATGGAGTATTACGGGGAAATTATTGAAGAATAGGATTCAGGATTCAAGATTTTTTTTTTATTGAACATGAAGAATATATACAATTTCGACTTTGTTCGCTGTCTTGAAAATGATGAACCACACAGGAAAACTGTAGCTTATAATTGGCCTCATTAATTGCTTCTATATTATTATCTTCGTTGACTTCCTTAAACCATTTCTTTTCCTCAGTAATAGGTGTACACGATGGAATGCAAAGTTGGCTTTCTTAAGCACTGCCCTGGAGTGCGGGTTGAATTTAAATAGCTCATTGAAGTTGATCCCAAGGTATTTGGCATTTCTTTTAGCTGTTATTGATGATCCATAGAGACCTTTAAGGGCAGGCTTCTACAGGTTTGCTGCAGAACGGATACGGCTATGGTTGGCAGGTCTTCTGAAGCACACTAGTTCAGATTTGGCTGTGTTAATTCGGATTCCCCATTTCCTGTAGTATTCGAAAAGTCTGGTAATGTGGTTTTCCACTCTTCTTGCTGCAATGAGTGGATTTATTGAGGAGGCGTAGGTGAGTGAGTCATCAGCGAAGAGTAGGTTTTCGCAGTCCGTTGGCATGGGTTGATCGGATGTCATCAAGTTAAAAAAGAAAGGTCCCAGTTTTGAACCTTGTGCAACTCCGGCCTTGATGTGTTTGATTGATAACTTTCAGCTTCCTATTTGGACAAAGAATATCCTGGAAGAAAGAAAAGAAAACAAAATTGTCATTGTCAATGATGAAGGTAGTCCAAATGACTTAAGCTGATGGATTAGGGCTTCAAACCACACGCTGTCGAATGCTTTTTCCAGATCCAGAAAGCAACCAACAGTGGCACGATGACTATTTAGGGCTGTGCAGACGTCGGACTGGAACTTCAAAAATTATTGCAGTGACGAGTGATTTTCACGGAAGCCAAAGTGCATGTCGGGGATGAGGTTGAGATCATTTCTATATTTTCTAAGCTGTCTGAGGATGGCTTCTTCCAGAATCTTGCTGATGTTATTTAGGACGGATACCGGCCTGTAGTTGGATTTTTTTTCTGGCGCCTTAGTTATTGCAACGATTTTGGCCATTTTCCACTTTTGGGGGATGTAGCAGTTGTTGATGCAGTTCTCAATGATGATTGCTAGAAGTATGATTACTGTTTGTGGAATCCTTTTTATAACATACTTAGAGACTTCACCAGGTCCGGCGGATTTCTTTGGCTTGGAATTGATGATGTTTCGGATATCTCCTCCGGATTGCAGTACTTAACGATGTCCCTTGGATTACTCGCTGGACATGAGTTATCAAACTGTACTCCTTCTATGGATGGCTGCAGATTCTGCTGGATAGATGCCTCGATTTCGTCTAAGAATGCCGGTTCCGTTGATGGGATGGGTGTTCCCATCATTTTGTTCCAAATGTTCGGCAAAAGCTTCTACCTTATCATGTGTGGATATCACTTCGATGTTGTCCTTAATCATAACATCGGGTAACGGTTGAGTTTTCCCTACAAGGCGGTTTATTTCTTTGAATGCGTCTGGTCCTGGTTTGATGTTTTGTAACCTCTTTGTAAATTGGATGTTAGTGTGGTTCTGGATTTAGTTCCGAAACATGATATTCACACATTGAAGTTCGGTTTTGACGGACAGATATTCAACGTTCACTGTGTTCTGTTCTCTACGGTGGATTCTTTGCAGTCGCTTCCTCAGCCTTGGCCTGTGAGAATATAAATTCTGCACATACTCCGGGATATGCTTATAACGGGTGATTTTTTTGAGGCTAGGATTTTCATGCATTAGTATTTGACAGACCACGCGGGATTTCAGACATGGTGTCAAAGAGAAAGATGCTCAGTATGCTTTGACATTTCATCATGAATAGACTTACTAACGAGCAACGCTTGCAAATCATTGAATTTTATTACCAAAATCAGTGCCCTAGAAAAGTTGGCAGAAAATCCGCTTTTTTATCGACAAATTTTGTTCAGCGATGAGGCTCATTTCTGGTTGAATGGCTACGTAAATAAGCAAAATTGCCGCATTTGGAGTGAAGAGCAACCAGAAGCCGTTCAAGAACTGCCCATGCATCCCGAAAAATGCACTGTTTGGTGTGGTTTGTACGCTGGTGGAATCATTGGACCGTATTTTTTCAAAGATGCTGTTGGACGCAACGTTACGGTGAATGAACCGAACACTGATTTTGGTAATAAAATTCAATGATTTGCAAGCGTTGCTCGTTAGTAAGTCTATTCATGATGAAATGTCAAAGCATACTGAGCATCTTTCTCTTTGACACCATGTCTGAAATCCCGCGTGATCTGTCAAATACTAATGCATGAAAATCCTAACCTCAAAAAAATCACCCGTTACCTGTCCTTTAGAGTCTTGTGTACTTTTTGAACCTCAAGCGCATGGGAAACGGCTGATTCGAGACAGTCGATGGCACTATCAATTTCATCATTGCGTAGATTTCTGTTAGATGGAGGCAAGATAAGGCTATCTCCAACGTCCCTTTGAAGCTTTTCAATATCCAGTCTTCTGTAATTAATACAATTTTCTTCTGGTACTCTCACTAGTGGTTTAAATCGATTGAAAGTTGAACTGCTTCGTGATCCGAGGCACTGGGTGCAATTGAGCAGGTGTTATTGCTATTTTCTGGAAGTAAATAAACAAAATAAGAGGTTGAAAGACAGAAGTCTAATCTCGAAGGAGTTCTGGGAAAAGTTGGTTTTGGTTGTGATACAACAACCAAAGAATGTTCTTCACTGTTAAGGTTCATCCATTGAAAATGCCTAGCTTTGAAATCGCCGCCGATGAGTCCGTAGGTTGAAAGTTTTAGAATCCTGTTTAAGGTATGAAGGTCACTGTGTATAGTTCCGTGGTTGGATGCAGCTAAAGTATACGCTGACGATTGTTAGAGACTCTCCATTTCCTAAGTTGATTCTAATAGATGTTGCTTCACTAGTAAAGAAGTCTAGAGATGACTATTTCAATGGTGCTTGGTAAGATCTTGTTCTTAACATAGATGGCTGTTCCTCTTTTGTTGTCGGTCATATCCTGACGGAAGGTCTTATATCCGACAACATCAATGTTATTTTTCCTTGTCACGTTAGTTTCGCTTATTAGGGCAATGTCCGGGTTGTTTTTCTTCACGAAGAAGTTAAATGACGTCCTCTTCTCCAGGCTGTATAATAAATTCACATTATACGTCAGTATGCGGAGCTTCTTCAAAAAAATATTTCAAACAAGAAGGCGGTCATTGCTGATGATTTCTCCGATTCTGTAAGTAGTTCGATGGAACTGCACTCCTAGCTTTTTCCATAACGGTGATCAAGTCCGAACCGAAGATCCTCTGGACTTCACTATTGAGTTTTACTGATCCAGATGTAGTTGTTTTGGTTGGTCCAGATTTCATGGGTGCAACGGTTCTGGGAGCGGTTATTTTAGCTGGAGTCTTCGCCTGTTGAGACCTTAGTGGAGCTGTTTCTGCCTTTGTTCCTCTCTTCATAATTGCTGCGAAGCTTGTGGCTGTGTGGCCGAGCAGGCTGATTTCGCAACGTATTTCAGAATAGGAATGCAAAAGCATCTTTAAGTCCTACTTAATGCTTGCTAATGGCAGTTATTTACTTCACTGAAGTGTGTCTGGTTATACTTTCCGGATTTTTAAGACAGCTTTCGCTCTTCCTAATAAACAATATTATACGTTATGCTATTACACTCCAGAAGTTAAATGGACAGTGACCTTAATAAATTCGAATCTGATAGTTTCTGTTTTGTCCCAGGACCAGTAGGTACCATACAAATCAGTGAAATTGGCAAGAAACCTTTCGTGACTGGATCAATAGATTTAAACTTCAATTCTCATTTAAATCTTGACAGGCTAAAGAAAGAAGAACGCTACTTTATATGTACCTGACAAATAGAAAAAAAAATTGTCTAACCCAGGCAATATCGACTGTAAGTGGCCATATGTCTACGAACTAATGAAGTAAATAGATTAATGAACCAATCGATATTATGTCGATGTCGTCGGCTAAAATTGAATTCCACATACTTGGCTTATAAAATGATTCCTTGATTCAATTCGAAACCTTTTTGGGATGCAGGCAGAAGGCAAGATACTTCTGCCTGGCATAATGAAGGGTGGTATGCCCTTCTTCGAGAACTACATCCATGAGGCACTATGCAGAAACATAATCAAATTACAATCTCCTTTCCTGCTTTCATCTGAAGACAGTTTCCTGGGAGTGTCCTTCGAGTGGAATTTCTATCCGGTCGGATACAATTTCCGAAAATCCAAAAAGAAATGCACTTCTCAGTTGGAAATGTTTTTGTAGACAAATTCGACGCACATCCTTAGACGTCAAAATAATTTTCTTCAAAAGTACAGCTAAGGGTGATTATTACATCCACCTTCTCCTCGCGATGGTTGCTGCTCCTTCATCAGGATTAGATCACCGTGATATGGGGTGTTGTCCATGGGGGAAAAACCAAGCTTACGTCAGCACACTTGATGCTGTAGATTGGTTTTACTGAACTTTTAGGGTTGCAAAAGGACAACGCGTAAGGGGGTGGCAGCGAATGATGCAATCAAGACGAAGAACAAGATTTCACCCCAAGTGGCGCAAGTGGGTGCCAATGTTTGTTCAACGCCTAAAGCCTTCCGCCGATCGGTTGTCTTGAACGCATTTTTCAATCAAAATATTGTTTCCTCTTGGAGTCTTGAATATTGTTGTTAAGGGGAGAAAAAAAAACATAATCTAAAGGGGGATACTGATGCTGGTTAACTGATCGGAATACATCTCAGGCTCAGGTCAACAATGAATGTTGTTTGCAGATTTTTATTTTTTTTTCACCCTAACCCCTATAATTTTTTTTTGCTTCCCTGATGGTTGAAGTATTCACTTATTGGCTGCAGCTGTATGAGAATCGATTTACCTGCTGCCGATGTCAGGTCGGATTGAATTGTTCCTGTGTATTTGCCTTCGTCCTGCATTATCTGAGTTTGGTATTGTCTAGACGGGAGTGTTCCTACCTTGCTTTTCCGTGATTTGTGCATACCACACCCTCAGATTGGGATGTGATTATAAAGGGAATAAGGACGTCTGAGTTGTTGTATTGAACTTGCATCAGTTTAGGAGTGAACAAAAAAATCCTTAATGGGATATGTTTTTGAATTGCATCTGCACGAATAATGCGAAAAAGTTTTGCTAAAAAAAAGATAGAATTTCACCGTTTTACTTTATTTTTTTTCTCCTTTTTTTTTGAAAAGAAGTCGTCTTTTGTGTTTTTTGGAAATATTTTACCTTGTATGAATCATCCATAGAAAATTCCTCGTTGAACCTAAGTTATGGCGTAGCAGTCTTTGGAGAATTTGGAAGAAAATAAGGGATTCCAAGGATAAGTACGCTGATTCTTTTCAATCACTTCAGAGGAAGAGGTTCAACAATGTGCCATTCGAAACTGATATGAGGAGCACGAATTTAACTACAACAAATGGCTAGGTCATTGGAGATACGAAATAGAATGATCCGGTCCATATTTGATCCTCCAAAACAACCTAGTGGAAAGACTAAATATTCACAAATGAAGGATAAGTTCTCCGGAATTTAGTGCTTGAAGAACAACAAAAATCAAGAATGTTTCGCAGAGAGCGGGTCTACTTAGGAAAATGGAGTTCAAGTTCAGTGTGAGGAAGAGCTTTGATCAACAAATCTCTCCAACAATAACTCCGTCCTAAGTTAGCCGGCTTTAGTTGCGCTGTACAAAATAGGGCAAAGTTATCACCCCTTTGGAAGGCGTAAACTTTTGCAAATGGCGGCAAATGTCAATTCTGCTTTGACATTTGTGAAGTCAACCGATGGAGAATACGCGTGAATAAGCCACGCTGCATTTGCGCTATAATTCGTCTGTGGTATTTGGCGGGGCGTGAATTTCCTCGCAGATTTTCGGGCTGTCCGGCACCAACTGGACAAACACTGCGGTGCTTAGCCCCTTGCATTGAAGGAACTGAGACAACAGAAGATGTTGCGAGGCGTGGTCTGCTTCGGATCAGCCGTTCGGCTGAGAATATCGCTGTTGTTGCCTAAGATGTCGAAGAGGACCCCGGAATATCGACAAGTGCCACGCAATTCTGGTGAAAGACCTGAAGATGTTCCTTTACAAAGTGCAGACAATGCATCAGATGTGTTGGCCCATTTCAATCTCTCCGGTTACGTGAAAAGCAAAATTAACGCTTCTGAGGCAACGAAAATCCGCGTATAACTCACAAAGGGTCATTACACCTTGCTGTATTGTTTAGGCTGGGGGAGTCATCGGGCGATTTTTTTTTCGAGCGATTTGGGATTGGAGGACATTTAGTCCAACGGCGCTCAATGCACGAGCCACAGATGATATTCTGAAGAAAGAATTTTCGCGTTGTTTGTCTCCGGCTTAAGCAATTTGCACTGGACGGCCAAATCAACCGAGCCTGAGACTCTTAAAGGCCTTGAAGAGAATATCCGACAGCAATACGAGAACCTATCGCAAGAAATTTTGAGTGATGGAAAATGCCATAAATAATAGCGCGTATAGTTTGCGGGCGGCGCGGCGGGGGACCCAGCCGGCGTCCACTAATCAATACCATTTTTTCGACTTAAAAAATTATCCACAAGTAGAACCAATATTTTTGTCCCTAAAAAAATTATGGCAAAACAACATCGGATGATTCCTTTTGTCCCACCTTACCTTACCTTAGGTGGCGCTACAGTTCGGGGGGGACCTGGGCCTCAATCAACAAGCTTCACCAGCCACCTCGGTCCCTAGCTAGCTGCCTCCATTTTCGCACGTGGTTAAGGTCCTCTTGCATTTGTGTGCGCCACCAGAGTCTCGGTCTTCCTCTACTGCGCCGTCCCTCTGGGGTGGATTCGAAGATTTTCCGGGCCGGAGCATTGATGTCCATCCGCTCTATATGACCCAGCCATCTGAGACGTTGAATTTTTACTCTTTTGGCTAGGTCGGTGTCCATGTACAGCCGGTACAGTTCTTCATTGTATCTTCTTCTCCACTCTCCCTTAATACATACGGGACCAAAAATCACCCGAAAAATCTTTCTCTCGAAACAGCCTAAAGCGTCCTCATCCGCTTTTGACAGCGTCCATGCGTCTGCACCATAGAGCAGGTTTTTGTTGTTTGATGTATCGAACTCGGAACGTAGAAGTCCCTAAACCACCTTTAAGTTAAACGATAATGTAGTTCCTATTTGTTGACTGACGAAACTGGTTTTTCGCCTCGTTCATTACTAGTTCCACAATCCTTGCTGAATAATCTTCACAGCTACAGCAAACACTCTTAACAGTGATCAAAGATCTAATTCAGTTTTCCATTTTTAAAAGGCTGGACTTACCATGGTATTTCAAGAATTCCAATTGAGTTCGATAAGAAATAAGGCTAGGTTTTCAAACTAAAGAGAGAATGCTTGAAGTGTTTGGGTTCCCAGTACCTAATTGCACTAAAACTACCCACCACATCAAACAAAAAGTCAAGCATTCACAAAAACTCAGTCAAGCGCACCCTTCAAAAAAACACATCGCCTTCCACAAAAGCAAGCTTTGGAATCTTTATCAGTACACACAATCTCTGTTTACTAACGACGAATCATTATAAATATGTTTCCGATGTGGAAAACCATATTTTCCTTCAAAAGCATGACACCATGTTGTACACAGGCTGATGCCTAATGCCAAACAACCGCATCCTCTTAGCACATTCTAAGGAGCCACCATCTCCTTTGTCATCATCTTCATCGTCGTCGTTGTCGATATCGATGGAGCTGATGCCGCCTTTTTGGTTCAAAAGTAAACACCTCATCGTTACTTTGAACCCAACTCTGTCGTCATAATCGAATTTCCCAAACACTTCCCTCTCATCTCCTCTCTCCTTTCATTCACCAAAGTCAACCTCAAGAGTCTTTCTATCCGGATTTTTATTAAAACGTCAGCGTTTTGAAGAGTCAATACGGTTATGTAGGAGAAAGTGAGTGCGTAAATAAAAACTCCGAAAGAAACAACAAGACACACTGAGTAAACTCCGGGTTTTATCATTCTTATCTGTCAGTTGCGTCTATTTAAAGGTTTCTTACTCAATCGTTTATCGATAAACGTTCTTCATCGCCGACGTCGCGTCGGAACGATGAACGCCCGACGACCCAAAAAAAAAAAAAAAAATTTGTTCTTTAATGTGGAAAATATGGAAAATTTCGTTTCCTTGCCCCAACACGCCACTTGCTTGAGTGGATTCCAAATGAATTCCTCAGCGCCCCCAATTATTTTTTAACCAACCTCAACATTTTTGTCGGGGAGCAGCTCCTGCGTTTGGTGATTCCACTGGTTTTTTTGTTCAGTCTGCCTGTCTGTAGATGGAAAAGTAAATTGAAAATACTCGCACGCACCCATCGCATGGCGAATGCAATATACATATTATATATTTATATAAACAAATATATATACATTGTATATACAAAACAAAAATGTCGCGCGTAGGTTCAAGCGAGGAGGCAGAGGTATCCATGGAATTTTTTTTCTGCGGTCTGTGCATTGTTTTGGTGCAAGAGCTCGTTCAGCAGATAGACAATCATTGGAAGACCGAATGAACTGTGAAGGTGTTTTCTAAGTAAGGAGTGCTTTTGCGCCTAATGAGTGGAATTCTGCACGTGTCTCGAATGGAATTCTTTAAGGCCGCTAATGAACGATTGGAAAATATCTGGGAGTTGTGTGTTCCTGAGTTCTAGATGTTGGAAATGATTAGTTACACTTTGTGAAAGATTTTTTTTTTAAGGGGACTGTAATATTTGACAGTTTGTCAGTCCAGCAACTTTTGCAGATATCAAAACATTAATCAAGATTATGGCTCCTAATAAAGTTAGTTCATTAAATATACCTTAGACTTTGTTATTCGGAAGTATTGTTGCATTGCACTTTAAATTACCTTTCCCGCATCTCTGAGGTTAAGCAATGATTTCGGCATGTATGCTTGCTTTGAACTTGGCAATCGTCTGAGACTTGCTGGTGTATACTTTGTTTTTCAAATAACCTCACAAACGATGCCCGGAGGAGTCAAATCTGGAGGTCTGGGTGGCCATTCAATTTCAATGGCTAGTTTTTGATTTGTAGTGTTGTGTTGTGCGCCATGAGACATAATAAGCCAACATCCACTGATATCGAATCTCATCCACAGTTTTGTGTTCTCTGAAGAAAATTTGCCTAATAATGGTTTTGGCGGAAACGCTCGCCGCGCCGCCGGTCAAACAGTCTTTTTGACATGATAACGTCTTATAAATCGATGACCAGGCTACACATACGAAATAACTCGAATCATGCTGATAATGCTGATAAGAAAAGTGACGCACGCTGCCATACTGTGGTTCTTTCAACCAAAATCAATCGCAAGTACCAGGCGAACATGAAAAAGAACAGGCGCAAATTCCTAAAATAATTCCACTCAAATTCAAAAAGTACACACAAGAAAAGAAAAAGAAATACAAAATAGGCGGAGTTTTGTTAAAGGAGGGTTTTCGAATAAGGACTTTACAATTTTTTTTTAAATAAAACGCAAACCATTTGAGATATTTCAAAAACTTTATTATCAGCTTGAGTTCCATTTATGAATGGAAATGGCCGCTATTTTGCGTTCAATTTTGGCTGTGAGCTCTTCCAACGTTGTTGGCTTGTAGGCAAAAACCAATTACTTAACGTAGCCTCAAAGAAAATAGTCTAGAGGCGTTAAATCGCACGAACAAAGCCGCCAATCGACTGGCCCATTTCTTGGGATAACACAATCATCAAACTTAACTCTTCAATAAATCGATTGTAAGGTGTGCTATTGCTGTGTGGCTTGTGGCACCATCCTATTGAAACCACATGTCGTCCAAGTCCATACCTTCCAATTCGGGCCAAAAATAATCGGTAATCATGGCGCGATAACGCTGGCCATTCACAGTAACTTGACGATCGTTATCGCTTGCCGGCTTGCAAACCGCACCAAACAGTTACTTTTTGTGGATGAAGTGGTGACGACCCTTTGAGCCAAAAATGAAGATGATTTTCGCGATGAAACTTAACAATTAAACGCTCTTAAAGTTGCGGTCACCGACTCCGAATTTCGGTAGACATTTTTTATAATTTGCAGACAATGCTCGTGTTTGTGGGTGTGAGTTAACGGGCTGTTTATTGGTGTTGCTGCCATCAATGTTTTCTTATGACGTATTCGCCGCCTAAAATGGGGTCAGTAGCACTAATCACTTTCTTCCTCAGGCATGACAATTTTTCATTCAAACTCGGCATTCTGTCCGCAGAACTTATTTTTCGAGAACGACTCCTACCACGCGACTGTATAATTGTTGCTTTTGGCATTCATGTTGTTTTGGTTACATTTGTCAGTTACTGCCGCCAAATCATCGCCATGGTAAGTTATAGGATTGAACAGCTTCATATATAACTTCATTACTAAAATGAGTGTTCGTTATTGTCTCTTCAAGGCTTAGAGACTAAATTTGAGACTGCCGGCTTAGCCAACGTTTGCACCTCAAAGGAACGACAGATAAACTAAAAACATCGCCGCGGCCCATGAAAGTGTACAACAGACCCAAAGGCAGTCGATTTCCCACCGTACAAGAACCCGGCTTTTCGCAAACTTCAATTTTACTTCGCTTAAAATTTTTCGACCCAGAGCCCAGAGCTCAAAGTTCATGACGATAGAACAGGCTGTTTTGTTTACTGATTTGGCTTCGCAGTTTGGATCGGAAGAGGAACCCACGGATGCCACCATTGACATTCTGCACGATTTTATTGCAATGTTACCTCTCGCAGAAGTGACGTAAATTGGCCACCAAGGTCATACGATTTGACTGCGCTATACCTTTTCTTTTGGGTTTTTCTGAAGTCGCAGGTCTATGTGAATAAACCACAATCAATCGATGCCCTTAAGGTGACCATAATACAAGCCATCGTTTAAATTTAGTTGGATCAGGAAGAGTAATTGAAAATTGGATGACTTGAGGCATTTAAACGATTTCATATTTCATATACCAACATAATAACATACATGGGTCTTTCAAATAAAAAAAGAATTTTGTTAATACCTTACAAACAGCTTCTTTTATTACATTGGAATATCCATACACCCTTATTGAAAACCCCTTAAATTTATGATTCAGACAAAATGTTGGTTTTCGCTTAAGAAAGTCTGTAGGTATGTGGCGATGTAACTAACTAAACTTTTAAAAACATAATAAAAATTGCTAAAACAAAAAAAAAAAGTTGGTTGTCTGTAAAGTCGGTTTTTACGTGATAACGTCATAAAAAAACATTGATAGCAGCAAAACCAACATACAGCCCATTAACTCACATCCACAAACCCTCTCGTTAAACCCACAAACACACTCCAATAGCTACATCTACTTTCTACTTTAAAAAAAACTCCGCCTATTTTCTATTTCTTTTTCTCTTCTTGTACTTTTTGAATTTGAGTGGAATTATTTTGGGAATTTGCGCATGTTCTTTTTCATGTTCGCCTGGTGTTCAGAATACGTTTGCGATAGCTTTTGGTTAAAAAAAATGACCCACAAACCCTCTCGTTAAATCCACATACACACACACACACACACACCAATATCTACATCTACTTTCTACTATAAAAAAAAACTCCGCCTATTTTCTATTTCTTTTTCTCTTGTACTTTTTGAATTTGAGTGGAATTATTTTGGGAATTTGCGCATGTTCTTTTTCATGTTCGTCTGGTGTTCAGAATACGTTTGCGATAGCTTTTGGTTAAAAAAAATGACCCACAAACCCTCTCGTTAAATCCACACACACACACACACCAATATCTACATCTGCTTTCTACTTTAACAAAACTCCGCCTATTTTGTATATTTTTTTTCTTCTTGTTCTTTTTAAATTTGAGTAGAATTATTTTGGGAATTTGCGCCTGTTCTTTTTCATGTTCGACTGGTGCTTGCGATGGATTTTGGTTGAAAGAATAACAGTATCGCGGTTAGCATGAGTGATGAGTCTTATCAGCATGAGTCATGTTATTTCGTACGTGTAGCCTGTCATCGATGTATAAGACGTCAATCATTTCGTTTTCTAAAAGCGTTTTGTGTCTCTTAACCTCAACATAATTAAACGCCAATTCGAAAATCCTTTTCACCCCATTTAAGGCTGAAAAACAATCTACCAGTTAATTTAAGCTATGTTGCCTATATGCGTATTTAAAATACATCATAAAATGCGCATAAACTCTATTGTGCGTCATCGATTTATATAGCTTACCACGTCTCGTGAGTATTACCACAATTATTCACACAGATTCCCTGTTCATAACCCTGGCTCCAAGTCCCCAAGTCCCAATCTAGATGCAGACTATTCAGCTAGTAGACACACTTTCCGTCTCTTTCATGTTAAATTTTTATTTTGTTATTCAAAAATTAATAAAATTTTAAACCGCATGACAGTTTGAAGCTTGACTAAGATACCTGTCATTGGCGTTGCTTCTGTTGCATTATCTTGCACATTCCATGACTGAAAAAAACAATTCACAATCGCACTCTCCATTGAGTTGCATAAACAAAAGGTGTTCATTAAAACGCCCGACACATAGTCGTCGCATGAGAAAGAGACACCAGCTTTCTATAGAACACACAATAGGGACGCAACAATAATAATAATAATAAAAAAAAAAAACACAAATTCGTATTCAAGTCAACTTGACGTGCGTCCATTGTGGTGTCGTCGATTAAGGAATTCAATGGTTACCGCACCGACACACGGCGACGTTCTATGAACCAGCGCAAGGTGAACCTATATCTAGATTTACAAACTTATTCGCCTGGAAGTAACGTGACGCAAAAATATGTAGCACTCGTGCTATTTAAAGATACTTTAGATACTTTATCTTTCAGAATGAATTTCAAACAAAATTTGATAAGATGTGTAAATGATTCACTGAGCAAAAAATTTAAGTTATTTTTGGTTTGAGTATTTAAAATGAGATAAATTTTGTCTCGCCATTTTGTTTCATATCAACCACTCAACCGAAACCGCGAAATTGTCGCAAACAACGCAACTTAATGCGATATAAATCTGCTAAATGGAAAAAAAAGAGAAAAAATAAAAAAGAAAATGCAAAATCATAAATATCAGGCTTTTGGAAACATTCCAAGCCTTGACATAGCAGAAGTCAGAGGGTAAACTGAACGATGCTCTTTTAAACACTTTCGATTCCAAGGACAAAAAGATTATATTTCAAGGAAAAAGAAAAGTAAGAACGAACGAAATTCCACCAAGACTTTGTGGCGTCGACATTATTTTTTATCGATTTTGGATCCACTTGAACAAATAACATTGGGGGGTTGAACAAAAAAAAAAAAATTATTCAAAATCAAATTCAATTGATGGGGGACGACAATACGACGACTTTGTTGAGCTGGCAAAAGGATACATCCAAATTGTCTAAACAATTATGGGAGATGAACAAGAAGAAACACTCACATGAGTGCTCCACTTGGCATTTAAGATTTGAGATTTCCCCTTTGAAGTTATAAGTTAGGATTCTGTATTAGACTTTTGAAGGAGGTTTTTCCGAGGGGAATAATATTTTTATTGCGTAGGATATGGATGCTCCTCGGGGAAAGCTTGTTCAATATTAAATTGAGCAACAAGGGATTTTCTTTTTGAGCATATAAGAAACGTTAAACGAGAATCCAAGCGGTTATACGAAAATTTTTCTTCTTTGATCATTAAAGAAGTTTAACCCAACTACAGGGTGTTTCGAATCATAAAAACAAGCTGTGTGTGAAGTATGCCATTATGGATGGAATATGACATCGTTCAAATGCCCACCTCGGCTTCTTACGGTGTGATTCAATTACAACTATTATTATTATATATATATATATTAAGGGCATCGATCGATTGTGGTTTATTCGCATAGACCAGTGACTTTAGAAAACTTCATAAGAAGAAGTCTAGCGTTGTTAAATCGCCAATTCACTTCATCTCTAAGAGATAACCTTACCCTTATATCGTTCATGCAGAATGTCAGTCGTAGCATCCAAATCGTGGAACGTAGCGCCGCCGTCCTGATGGTAACACATATTGTCTAGGTCCATAAATATAGTTCAGTTTGAGCCACAAGTTATCATGGTTCTGTAGCGCTCATCATTGACTGCTTCGGCGTTGTATTTGGCCATGAATCATGATTCCTGAACTTCACCATGTTGAAATCTGCGAAAAGTCGAGTTTTTGTGCACGGCGAAGAGTGGTACTGCTGGCATTCTCACGGACGGCGTTAATGTTCTTGGTTGATCCTCGCGTTCCTTTGACGTACGTACGCTGCCTCATTGGTTACAAGTCGTCTCAAATTTGGCCACCAAACTATGAACAATTGACGGCCATTGCGAGATTGCGACGTTTGCGCTAATGAATACTCATCTTCTATTATCTTCGTATATTTAATAGAATTTAACTAGCTTCTAGCTTACATGTTGTGTGCGTATCACACCAGAATGGCCAGAACCACAAAACGGAACTGAACTGAATCTTTTGTTAATAAATATAATATTAACCCGAAAAACATATAGGACAAAATTTCTCACAGTAAAATAACTAAACTTGGTAAATTAGCCAACAAAAAAAAAAAATCACGTCATACTACTTCATACGTCATAGTTGCGTACTGCTACTCTACAACAGATGGCGTATTGTTACTTTTTAGTTTAAGCTACGTTCCCACACCCGTATGGCTTATCCGACTGTGCCGTTCAATTTTGCGCTACTCATACCCGGTCTTATTTCGTCAATAGTGCTTCGAATGTTGGCTTCTAAATGAACAATCGTTGCTGGTTTATTAGCATAGATCAGAGATTTGACGTACCCCCACAAAAAGTAGTCCAAGGGTGTCAAATCACACGAACGAGGTGGCCAATTCACAGATCCATTTCTTGAGATTCAGTCACCAAACGTTTGGCTCAACAAAGCGATGGCGATGGGTGCATGTGCTGGATGGCATGTTGCGCCGTTTTGTTGGAACCATTTCTCCTCCAAATGATTTCCAATAACTCGACGATAAAAATATGGTTCAACTTCCTTAGCCCATTCACCGAACAAACGACGCAATTGGCTGGTTTTAGTTCTTGCACCAGTCGGATCTTATATGGATGTAGGGCGAGATCTTTCCTCAAAATTTTCCAAGTAGTGAACGGCCAGAGACCGAGAAGCTGAAAATGAAAACGGCGTCGGATCGATACATTCTTCTGTAAGCCGTTACGGGCTCGCTTGGGATGAATATTATCCAAAAGAGTAAATGTGGTCATGAATCGATCCATAGTATTGCGTATTACCTGCTCAGATGAACCATTATGTGCACCGTAAACTTGACGAAAAGCTTTATAAGTTTGGCGAACAGAAAGTCTTAAGTCTTTGTACGTTGATTTGGCAAAGTATACTGAAAGAAAAAGTCAAATACACTTCAACAGTATGACAGCTAGTTTAAGAGTTATCCCTATTAGAAGTTCTATAACTCTAAAAACACACACTTTAAAACCAGTATATGAAAGGTACCGTTATAAGAATTTTCCGGTAAATTTCTTTATAACCAAATTTGACAGTATTTGAGCCTCCGAAGATTCACACATACTTAATTTGAAGGTAATCGCTCAAGGTGTAGGCTCCAGTTCGTTATAGACCCCAGGCAGACAGACAGACATTTTGTTCAATAACTTTTTTAGACTTCTTCATGTTATAGTACCTATAATCGCAAGTAAAAATATTAAAAATACGGATCTTTTTAAATATGTAGATATATTCACGAAACCGGTTTAATATTTGATACTATCCGTATTCTTCAAACTGTCTGCATCCAAAAATCCAAGTCAAACTGAGCTTCGTAAGATTATGTTACCAAATATCTTGACACATTGATAATTCGGATATGATTCGAAGCTTCGTTATTTGCGATTTATAGGAACTATAAACGTAACGTATAACGTAAAGAAAATATTCTAACATTCATAAATGACATTACGATGATAAAGAAACATATTTGAGTTATTGGTAAAATTCTGTCGTCTGCCTGCCTGCCTGTCTGTCTGTACGGATCGTCTTCAAATTTGGAACATAAGATTATTTTGACACTCTACAGAGGACTTTTTAAATCTTTTTTCATATAACCGTTAAGTAAAAGCTTATTTTTTTCGGAAACGGCTCCAAGAATTTTTACGCAAAAAAAAATTATTCTACTATTGTAGATGTAGGTTATGTTTTGGTGAAAAAAAAATTCAAGATGGTGGGCTAAAAAAAAGTACGTTTTCTTCGACTTTCTCGAAAACTGTTCATCCGCTTCCAATCAAAATTGATATTCAGGAAGATGTTGGTAGCCTATAGTCCGGGAGCCAGTGACAGATTTCCATGACCAAGTTCCTCTCAAAGGATAATTAGTGAATAGCGTCAGGGAATAGTATTTTAAAACCTCGTGAACGTCAGCTGCCGTTCCGTAAATAAAATATAAATAAATGTAAATGTCAGCTGGATGTATCTCGGTGGAAAGCCAGTTGATACTTTGAATGTTATAACGCTTTATACTGCTCATCCCACCCACACCCACTAAACCGCAGCTGACGTTCACGAGGTTTTATAATACTATTTCCTGATGCGTTTCACCAATTATCGCTTGAGAGGAAGTGATTAACCAAATTTTCACCTGGCTCCCGGACTATAAGTAATTTTATTTTAAAATATTTTCGAAAACTTTTTTTTTGTATTTTTCATAATATTTTTTTCTTTTATTTTTATTTTTCATAATTTTTTTTTTTTTTAATCAATATCAACGGGTAGATGGATTTTTTTTAATTTTGTTTTTTAAATATAAGTAATTTTTGTGTTTAAGTTTGCATTCTTAAATAAATTTTTGTTTAATTTTTAAAAAAAAGTTAAATAAAACCGTTTTATTTAAAAACCGTTCTTACGATTGTTTTTCACATTTTCTAAGGAAATAAAATGGCTTTTAAATTTTTCCGCTCAAAACTATTTTGCGTACTTTTTTCAAACAATCAAATGTCAGAAAAATCCAATAAAAACTTTAAAGTTCCTTTAATATTTTTCAAATCTTATTCGGAAATGTGACCGCACATTAGAGCAAGTACTGCGATCCAGTCGTGGAATTTATTTAAATTTTATTCGACGATGTGACCGCACATATGAGCAAGTACGTGCGATCCAGACGTGAAATTTATTTTTTAATTGCTAAAATGCTAATTTTCCTTTTTCTATTTTATGTAAGTCACCCTGAAATCACAAATATAATTGCCAATTAAATTTCCCATATATCCACGTTACCAAGCTATTTAATTTACTAAAAAACTGCATAAATTTAATGACTTCAAACTCGCTTCGTTATAAAACAATGAGTTCAACATTTCTCTTATTTTAATTAATAGCGGTAAACAAAATTTAATAACTACATGATTGCTCTATTCAACTACACATGATCAAACTGTAGTAACGTTTATCTCATCTTAAATACCTACATTATAAGTATCTTTGAGATAAAATATCTTCACAAGATGATTTGAGATTTGTTCAATGGGAATGACTCAGACAAAATAAAAAAGTGTTAGTAGGTGTGGTTGAGTGTTTTTGAATAAACAAATACTCTCTCCCCTCAGCATCCATTTTCTTATTTGTGATTTCTAATATTTTTTTGGCTTCAAACGAACTAAAATAAATAAAAATTCAGACTGAATTTTTATTTGAATTAATGAACAATGAATAGTCCCCGAACGAGAAAACTCGATTGAGAGTAAAATATGCGAACGGGTAACCTCTTGTATTCGAGTAAATGAGTGAATGACTCTTTACTTAGAAAAAAAGAAAAAAATGCTTCCTCCCCATCCCTGTTAAATGAAATTGTTAAACAAAAACCAAAACATCAACCGCGGCGGAGTGGGCATCAAAGACGCATGCATGTGTATGCAACAAGCTGTAATGAACCCTTTTTAGCAATTGTTTTGTGTTTTTTCTCTGACTCGCCATTGTTCCGTCGCCAACCGACGACGGACTAAGCGGCGACTCACACTTCTCCCCAAAGGCAAAACTGATGACTTTGTTGCCACAACAAAACATTAGTGAGCCCAACATTACCACAAAATGGGGATAGGCTGGAAGATAAAAGAGGGAAACATTCGCCAAAGTATATACATAACTTTAAACCGAGGTTAGTGTATCCCCTTCGGGATACACATTTTTACTGTACTTATGTCCTTTTTTTTCTCTCATTTTTGTTTTGTTTACTTCTATTGAGGCGTGTGGCAGTGTTGAGTGTCGTTATTAATAGTGGCGACGACGATTTTCTTCTACTTCTTCCTGCTGCCACTTTCATTGTCAACTCTGGAAAGGGGTTTTCGCAAAATGACGTAGTCATAGTCAGACAATAAGTGTCTACGCCGCATTATTCCACGTATGACATGTACATGTGAGATTTTCAGGAAACGCACAGAAAACTCTCAGTGACAGGATGTGGTTATTATATTCTTGTGTTTCTGTTTTTTTTTTTTTTTTTACTTCCAAAGAACAATTTGTTTTAAAGTTGAAATAAATTTGCGATAAATCACTTGCAGATTACAGTAAGTATACAGTTAAGTATAATATTGACAGTCATTACGTCAGTCTAGTCCAGAAAAGACAAATGGTCTTTTTCAGGTTTTCTTTTTGATTAAAATTGGCCTCAGATGGAGATTTAATTGATCTCAAAGTAGGTATACTTCGAAATATTTGTATACTTTGGTATTGGAGTTAAGTATTCTTGGTGGTGATTTCCGAGTGTGCGTAGTACTTCATTTATAGTGTTTACTAAATGCGGGTAATCCTACCATTAACTCCCATTAAAGGTAGGAGCCATGGTCAAATGAGGATATAATGGCAAGGTACACAATACCTTTGGAGCATTAAATTGTGTAATGTAAGGTTCGATGCTTTAAGTGTTATTAAAACGTGATTATTTTGTTAATTTTTCTGAAAGTATAATTCGATCGATGAGGCATAATTGATCAACATAATGATTTGGAGGTGACGTCAACAATATCCAATCTGTTTATATTTAGCCAGGAATTTAAATTAACTGACATCACTTCATTCCAATAAAATTTCTAACATTTTTATTTTCAGGCTATAAATGAGAATGTGGGTTTGTTTGTTACGCTTTTACGCCATAGTTCCTTTTTTTTTTTTTTTTTTTTTTATATAATTAACGCGCGCACAAGGGACTATTTGTTTCCCTTTTAAAGTAACACACTGCGCGGGCATTAGGAAGATAGGGAGGGGAGTGATAGGAGGTGTCGATTAACATTGGTTTTGAATGTTTGCACATCAAAATCGCAAGGGAAAATCCCTCCGGGTAAACTATTATAAATTCGTGTTGTTCGGCTAAAAAAGAATCCTTATATTTCACGGTACGTCCGAAATTGGGCTCAAGAGTGAACTTTTCTTAGGGACAGGCTGGACAAATGCTGTTTTCCATCTTCTAGGAAAGATTCCAGAAGAGTAGGAGCGATGGAAAAGCTTACGCAGTGGCTTTGCCAGTATGGAAGAACACCTCTTCAGAAGAATCTGGGGTATACCATTCGGGCCAGCGGATTTGTGTATATCGAGATCTTTGAGAACTCTTGCTACTGTACGAGTGCGGAAAAAAATCTGTCCCATGGAAAAAATGTACATTCTCAAGTACAGGAGGGGCAACGTTGCTATGCGGCAGCGTGGAGCTGGCAGCGAAATTGGCGGCGAGCAAGTTTGCCTTCTCTGAAGAGTAAGCAATTGGTTTGTTATTGTCGAAGAGCGTTGGAACCGAAGATGTTGAGGAGTTTTTAATACTTTTTACAAATAACCAAAAAATTTTACTGCCTTTGGGACACTGCAGAATTTTTTGCCGTAATTTTTGGTCATGCAAAAATTTGGTTCTTTCAATAACGGAGTTGCATGATACTAGGTGGAATCATGATACAATTTTCTGCACACACATTGTCAGGGAACAGAAAATGTAATAGAATAGCTTTTTTTAGCAATATAAACTCTTCGACTTCATTGCTTCGCCCTAAGGTTCCACATATGGGAACCTTAGTCAGTTTGACCTTTGACGCTCAAAAAGCATCCGATTTTGGAATGTTCCATGCAGGCCAACTAGAGTTATTGCGTCTGCTTTTCCTTCGCAATAGTTATGGTTAAATAGCATAGTTTGCATCAGCCGCCTGTGTAGGTTTTTTTCAGCTCTCGATACTTGCTCTTCGTATTCTGCTTGAAGTTGGACACACTTCTTCTTTGAAACGTGGGTAAACCACCACCATTACCAAAGTTTGAAAGCAGTTTTTTTTTACTGCCTTGACTTCTCTTATTCCACCTAGTAGAAACAACGCAGTAGCGAAATAGGAGGCGCACACAACTAGAAGAGGGTTTACACCAACTTCAATTGCAAAACTGCAGGCAGCTAGTTAGGGACCGAGAGGGTGGAGAAGCTTGTTGGTTGAGGCCCAGATCTACCCCGGACTGTAGCGCCATCGATGGTAAAGATATTCAGAGCGTATATAGTTTGTTAAAATCGTCACAAACGTTTAACCGAGCAGTTCGATTCATTGATTAAGACAAGGAGAAAGTTTACGCCTAAATCATTAAATTTTGATACTGAGTAAACAAAATGGGACTTCAGAGGCTACCGTGAGGGACTTCAGAACAATAACACGCTGTACAAAAGTATTTATTTTTTTTGTTGGGGTATAGAACTTCCGATAGAGATAACTGTCAAACTAGCTGTCATACTAATGAAGTTTGTTTAATATTCATCCAAATCAAGCCCGTACGGTGGGTACAGAATAAGCCATCGCCGCTGTAGACGTGAGTGTGACAGAGAACGCGAATTTATCGATCGGACGCGCGTCGTTGTCAGCAACTCGGCCCGTCCACTAGTTGGAAAATTTTGAGGAAAGATCTTGGCCTACATCCATATAAAATCCAAATGGTAAAAAAATTAAAGCCAGCGGGACATCAATTGCGTCGTGTTATTGGTGATGGGCTGAGAATAAACTGGAAGTTGAACCAGATTTTTATCGACAAATCATCTTCTGGAATGAGGCTCATTTGTGGCTTAATGGGTATGTAAAGAAGCAGAATTGTCCTATTTGGATTGAGCACAATCTTCATGAGACTCTTGAGACTCTATTAGATCCAGAAAAAAATACTGTTTGGTACTATTTAGATGCTGAAGACGTCATCATTTATCTTTAAATCCGAAACCGGTGCCAACAACCAACATTACCTTGACTTGACTAACGCTACAGGCAAATGATTCGTGATTTTTTTTATTCATTATGGGATTAGAAATGGTTCCAACAAGGCGGCGCAACATGCAGCGCGTGCAACCATCATTTTCTTGTGCCAAAAGTTTGATGACCGAATCATCTCCAGAAAAGGACCTGTGAATTGGCCACCTCGTTTGTGTTTTTTAACGCATTTGCACTTCTTTTTTGGGGGAATGCCAAATCTCTAGTCTATGCTGAGAAACCAGCAACGATTGATCGTTTAGAAGCCAACATTCGACACATTATTTACGAAATAAGACCAATTATGCTCGAAAGAGTGGTGTAAAACTGAACGCCATCCTGGTTTATAAAGAGCAGTCGCGGAGGCAGGCCATATGCCCGAAATAATTTTTAAACATTAACTGCCATGAAATATGTGAGCTAATAAAGCCAAGGGAGGGGAAGGACAGAAGGTGTCGATTAACATTGGTTTTGAATACTTGCAAATCAAAATAGCAAGGGGAAATATCGCGGAATAAACTATTCCAAATTCGTGTTGTTCGGCTAAAAAAGAATCTATATTTCACGTTACGTCCGAAATTGGACTCAAGGGTGAACTGATGAACATTCCTTGCGAGACGAGTATTACGAGAGAAACGCAGCGGGCTAATTCGAGTGGACATTTTTTTTATAAAAGAAACGATAAAATAAGGAAAGACATGAAATATTACGTCGGTGTTCGAGAGGGGCTATTGTTTCAGCGGGAGTTCTATTTCCTATCCATCTAAACGCTCGATTTTGTATTCTATTAAGCAGGTGAAGCGATGTTTGCGAAACACGTGTCCAGAGGTGGGAGTTATACTCGAGTTTAGGGCGTATAAACGGTTTATAAATTGTAGCCAGATCAGATGGGGAAAAATACTTCTTACACCGATACAGAAAACCTAAGCACTTAGCAGCATTTTTAGCGATCTCAAATATATGGTCGTTCTAACGGAGGTCGTCGTTGACACACGTACCGAGTACTGAGAGCTTTTCGGTTTCTTCGATGCAAGTGCAATTCATGGACAAAGGCATTGGGGGTATGTTTAGCTTTAACGACAGAAGACAGCATTGAGTTTTCGAAACATTAAACTCCACGCGATTTTGACAATGCTGTATAAATCGGAGTTTAATGAGCTTGAAATGCGGTACCGTTGCAATTGTACGTCCGAAGGTGAAGGACGTGAATTATCGAACGAATATGAAAAGCTGAGGGTAGAGTCGTCAGCAAAACAATTAAGTGGATTAGAAGTAACAGACAGAAGATCATTTATAAAAATGATGAAGAGTCGGAGACAGAACAAAGCCCTGGAGCACACCAGCATTTATTTTGTGGGAACCAGACTTGAATCCATCCAATACTACTTGTATTGAACGCTCCAGAAGATAGCTTCTAACCTTCGGTGAGATATGCCATCAGATCACCAGTGGAACGGAGAACATTTAGGTCTTCAAAATATTCCCTAAGCCGACGGTTGATCAGAGTTTCCATGACATTAGAAAGAAGGGATGTTAGTGCTATGGGTCGGGATTCACATTCGATCATTTTTATCCCAGTCCCCATCTAATTTTACCCACAATCAACGTCTACTTTTGCACAGTTTTCTGTAGGAGCTTTCAGAATAAATGTTTTTTTTAATGCTCTTAGTAGTAAACAAGTATTTAGTGTGTTCCAAATTTTGTTGTGAAAGAAAAATTTGTAAAGTATTGTGGTTTAAGTACAAATAAAAATAATTTTTAACATCTAAAGGAAATTTTAGTGCAGGGTAAAAAGAGGTGTCATAACGTTCAACTAAACATTAAACGATATAGTATGCATACTACGGCATCTGAGTATCAGCTTTTTTATGAGATGGACCGCTAAAGGCTACAACCAAACTGAGATACAATCATCCTATTTTCCATGTACTAACAATCTTTGTTGAACAGAGTAGTAGTAGCACTTCTTCGCTTTTTAAGTGTTAACTCAAAGCGAATGGGATTTGTTCTGTTGAGTTTTTTTTTATATGATTTAGAGTTCCCAATAAATAAAAATAAGAATGGAAATACCACCTTTAGCTTTAGGGATTTGTGAGAAACATTCTCTCTATACCCCCCAAAACACAGTCTGTACTGAAAGATAGGACACCACTTATTACCATTCTCATTGCACTAATTACAAACCACACTATTATTTTTGTATGTGTCTTAGAATTCTAATAAAATCCAACTCCTTACCGTTTTGTTTACATTTTATAAATTTATTTCCTATTATTAGCCATCGCAGCCATTCCCAATGTCAATGGCACTTCGAGTTGTACTGTGTATACAACTAGTCTCAAGTTCAACAATCAGAAAAACCTCAACAACTATAATAAATTTATACCAACACTCAGGTGCCAAATTATCTGTAAATGCCTTGACCCAATGAAGCTTTTGCCAACTAAACAGTTTTGCAAGACTATTTAGCCTAACAACTAAATGCCTACAGTTTTTTCTATATATTTGTGTTTATTTATAAATATTTTACTTACTAAATAATGTGTTTTTCTCTTTTCTTTCAGGTAAGTGAACTTGGTTATGAAAGAACTATGTGCAAAATTATTGGTAAAATTTTAAAAATAAGAAGAAATTGTCATGAGTCTGTAAGTGAATTTTTTCTTATCACAATATGTTGTATTGTAAAATTATATTTTTCCATTGAAATGAAAAGTAATGTGACTAACTTCATAGATAAAAGTTAATAAATATTGACACACTTATGTCCTGCAATATTTGCTGTTTTGTTTTGAATCGACTAGTAATGACTAATCATTTAACTTCATGAGTCATAAGACTTACTTTCTTTGACTATCACAAGTTAAGCAAATGCGATTGAAATGGGCCTTTGTGTAAATTAAATGTCCGTGTCTTACCTTACCATAGGTGGCGATACGGTCCGTAGTGCTCGTGGGTGTCATGCAACAAGCTTCTCCAGCGTGCTTCCAGTTTGGAACGAGAAGTTGTTCAATGTTTTCTTCCCAGTAGCGTGCACCAGACCACCTAAGTCTTCCTCTACTACGTCCGTTGTTCCGGGCCGGAGCTTTGGTGTCCCTAACCACCTCAGTGTTATCGTTGTGTTTTATTCAAGAAGTTATGCCTCTAGTGTTGGCCCCAAAAGTTCTGGTGGGTATCGCTTTGAGGTACCTGTGTTCTTTCCTCAATAATGTGAATAATTGGTCAAAGGTCGATTTTTTCGGAGGTAAAGCCGCACTGATATGAATCAAGATGTTGACGAATGAAGCTTTAGGCGCTCACAACTACAACAGAAAAGGTCTTATAGATCATATAAAGAAGTTCATTTTTTGGCGCAGTTCAGAAAGGTCCCCTAAAAATCGGACTTTTTTGTGACTATATCTTATGAGTTGGTGCATACTTCTACCAACGTTATCGGTTGTAGTTCGGCAGCCAGGCTATCTGCTCTGGCGGCTTTATTATTCTTATGTTTAGATAAAGCTAGCTTTTTGTCTAGATCGGGATGACGGATTTGTTGTTCTATTTCTCACAGATAGAAGAATTCACTTTGTCTGACATCGGAATTCGTTTTTTTTTTTTCATATTCTCAGCTTCCACTGCCATTCTAGTATGGTATGTACTTGATTGTGTCTACAAGTTGTGGTTCGAGCTCTGTAACCTTGACTGTTGGTAAAACTTTCGAACTTAATTCCTGCAGCAACAGCCTTCCGTTTCCTCAATCAAGATTTTCCTCTTAAGCCAATGTTCCTCTTTCATTTGTTCGTAAAGTCCGGAAGCAGTTCTGGTCCTTATAGTCTGCACCGTTTTCTATACTTCCTGCTGAGCTCATCGTCAAAACAGGAATTTCCTCGTAGTGGCCGTTTTAAACCCACCTCGTTTTCGGCGGCCTCTCGGATGATGAAACTAGATCAAAAAAGGACCTGGCGATTTCTTGCGATTGGCTAGCCATCCGAAGTCAAACTTCCTCACACAATATCATCTTTGGTTAGTCCTTAGTCGAGATATCCGCAGCCATACCGTTGCTGGAATGAGGTAGTGATTCGAGTTAGTGTTCGTCTCTCGGAAAGTACGGACCCTCATGATACTGGATCAGCGCCCTGTTATTCATGATGCTGGATCGCGTTTTTAACAATCTAGTTGACAAGGAATTCGTGAATGTTTTAGTGTCATTATTATGTCATTACTATGTCATTATTTTTTAGAAAACTCCCTAAAAGTTAAGCCTCTTTGCATTGCATAACCTTAATTGATTGACTTAAATTACTTAGGTTTATTCATGTTTGGCCTTCTTAAGTGTTAAATTAAATAAAACATTTTGTTTGAGAAACTGTCATAATTTGTGACAAGGAAATGACAAATTAGTGAATTAACTATTTTGCAGCATTAAGCTATATACACTAAACTTGGTGGTATTCTTTCAACCAATTGGCAAAATTTGTCAGAAAAAATCATAACATGTTTATTTGTCACTGGTCTAAGCAATTGCTTATCTACAAGCAAGTGCTTAAACCTCCGTATTGATTTACGGAATACAACTTTGGGGTTGTACTAAACAAAGCTAGAGGAAAACAGTTATTTAAACAAATATGTTTATTAATGAAGAAAAAATCAAGTATTCTCAACGTTGTCATTATTGTCATAATTTTCATTATTTTGACAAAACTACCTAAAGAAATTAGGGCTGCCAATCCTCTTTGCATTACATAACCTTAATTGGATAAAAATGGAACAAATTATTCCGTTAAATGAACATATTTTGCTGGATCCATAGACTTGACATGACCATATTCATATTAAAAAAATATTCTTTTTTTTATCTTTGTTTGTTGTCTACATCAACCGCAACGTTATCTTCCTTTTGAAAAGTCAAGCCCCAACGCCATAAAAAATAAAAATAAAAAATTTCCTGTCTCGAAATTGGATTTCGCCACAAAATGTATTTACTTTTCGTCATCTCGTCATCCTTCTTCCGTGCGCTTGGCCCTTAAAACGACATTTGCGTGGGACTCAATTTCCCTTCGGAGGAATACTGTTGCAGCTTGAAGCATATGGATTCGATAAACCATATTCCAGCAACTGCTGCAGTAAATTTGCAACTTTTTTTTATTCCTATCTGCAGCTGAAGTGTGAACCTGGAAATGGGTGCGACATCAATGGTTTGGGTTTCACTTTCATCAAGAGTATTTTTTGTGTACCATTTAAATCATCAACATGGCAACCATTGCCACGAAAACAAAGAAAAAACTGCGTCCGATACTCGAAAGTATAGAAATCTTAGTCATGAAACCAGACGATTCAATCGAAGGCGTCCCATTTAATAGCAAAGAATACAACAACAAAAACTAAACTACTTTATCTGAGTTCATGTTGTGAATTTGATTTAAAATCATCAAGCACCACCCTGGGGAAGCTACTGTTGCAGTAGCTGCTGCTTACGTGCCGATAGCGTTTAAAAAAAAAAAAAAAAAACATACTCGTATCTTAATTTGCTGCGAAATATACTTCCGGTGGAAAAGATACACAAATGCATTCGACGAGTTGTGAAACAAACCATATTGTTAAAAAAAACTGAAGAAAAATCAATGCTTTGTTTAAACAAATTAATTTATTTTACTCGACGCTAAATTGTTTAAATTGAAGATACCGAAGATTTACTGCACACTGCACTGCACACACTCTTCTGTTTCTGGATTCGAATAAATTTGCAAGAATTTAAATTCAATGGCGTACACAGGGGGGCATTCAACGAAGTGGGCGATCTGATGACGGTATAGCGCGTGAGAACGTTGCAAAATGCTCTGTTTTGTGTATATGAACAGAACAGGCGTATTCTCTGCGTGCTTTTTTGTTTTGTTTTTGGTGCTTTTGTGAAGTTCACTTGCGTTATTTCGATATCATTTATATGAACCGGAAATATTGCTCATATCCGCTGTGAGTGATGCTTTTAATCATAGCATACTAATGTGATAGAGTTCGAGGAGACTGATGCGCAATCTGGGGTACCTCAAGGTTGTGCCCTTTGCTATCAGCTCTTAATTGCTCTACATCGAAATAATTACGTTCTTTGATTGATGGGAATTGAATTGATTTCTTGTTTTGTTGCGAAAAATAATGGGAGTTTATTTGGAATACATTATTTCAGTTTTACAAAAATCGAGTTTTTTTTGAAGTAGTGTTGGGACTTGGGAATTCGATTAATCAAACTAGGTAGTATATCAGTGTATAAAAAACAATTACAAAGATCAATATTATTGAGTGAACATTAACCTAGATTATAAGTTTTGCAATCTTCAATCCGAAATACAGTGCTTTGCATAAAATAATTTTTGAAATATAGGATGGAGTATAAAGGACATATGTATATTGTTTCTAGGAAATTGTACCCTTTATAGGTTATAGGAGTTTCGACAAAATTGACTATTGACACATTGCAAGATGCATGAAGCATGAACGATGAATTTCTTTGAAAGACTAGAATATGGTTATTACAAAAATTCGGTCAGAAGATTGCTTGATGTATAAATTTGTCGTTTCCACCCCGTTAGCGTTGCAACATGACTGGACTTCACTCGAAATCAGAAAAAAGAAGCAGTGGAAAAAGGACCTTATTGTTAGTTGGCCCACAAAAGTGCAAAACTATAAAGCATCTAACAAAAAACCGTGTTTTTTGGAAACGTAATCTTCTTGGGACTCCAAGGTTTTCCAGCTGTAGACACATTCCAGTTGTCCGATTTTACGTTTGGACGATATAAACACCCTAAACTACTTCAGTAGTCTCCAATCAAAAAGAACACCTGTCTAAGGAATAATGTATGAACAATATTGTCCTTTGTGTAATGTTGATACAAAATTTAAAAACGACTACGGAGAGAAAAGCTCGACTTTAAGCTAAGATCAAGGTTAGTTAACTCATTTAAGCAATTGACACACTTAGGCCTGCAAAAGCCCATTGCTAAACTACGAAAATTAACTTAGGCTAAGCGGAGTTCCAGAAACCTAAGTGCGGAAGATAATGTCCCGCAGGAGTCACCGAAGAGTTCCCAATCAAAGTTTGTATACATCAGGGAAGCCCCTTAAGTCCTTTGCTAATTATTACAATTCTTGACTTTGTGCTCGAAAGTTAAGTGACAGACTCGAAAGTTATTCAATCTTTTTCTGATCTACATAGCTTTATATACCGGACATTTATTTAAATGGCACAGTCCTTTTCAAGTGTGAAAAAAATTAATATATTAAATTAATATGATCAATAGCCAAGATCATAACTATCGTCGTCGGTTAAGGAGATCTCTAAGGCCCAATGCATACGGAGCAACTAGAAAAAAACTAAACCCGAGTTGCCGGGTTACAGACCAGTTACGTACTCAGTGGTGACTTGACTCCACCCTCGAAAAAACTCACTACCAATCAAAATCTCTAGCTCGTTCAGTGTTTCAGAATGTTTTTTAACCTCCCCCACCAGCAACAGGTTGTTCTGTTGTTCACTCATCTTCGACAAACTAGAAACTGAAATCAATAGGCAATCCGACATGCTCAGACGACTGTTTACAAACTAGTTTTGGTGAATAGCAAAACGAGTTTTCAACCAGTAGCGTCGTATGCGTCGTCCCATTTTATTACATAGGGTATGACTGAAAGTAAACTAGTTGCCAATTCGCATCGCTAATCAGTTTTTTTTCAGTTGCTCCTTAGTCTAAGTCCTTCATTTGCCTTCTTGGACCTCGCCCTCTGTTTAAAAGTGAATCTCACTATAGGTCCGTATATAGTTACGGTGATCATATTTTTAAATTAAAAATAAAATTAACAAAATGAAAAATAATTAAACCCAGTTTTTATCTTAAAAAATAACTCAATTAAAAAAATATAACACAAGGATTACAAAATATTACAGAATGAACTTTTAATATATACAGCTTCCGCCAAATAAAGTGTTACCAATTCAAAACTCTATAGTTTTGTTTCATTTTTAAAGTTGTATATGTCAAATTTTATGTACATGTTAATAATACATTTAATTTCGTAAAAACCATGTCACTGTTCAATATAGCTCCCTCTAGCACGAATAACGGCATCAATCCTTTTGATGAAGGCATTGCACGCTGCACAAATGTGTTCCTGTGGGATCCGTGACCATTCCCGACAAAGCGCTGACTTCAATGTCAGCCCAAACTGTTACAGAAGCAGGCACTTGCTTACGAACAGCAAGTCGATTCTGTAAATTATCGTCAGACTTGTTCTGCAACCACACACGATCATTTTGTTTGTTTACGTATTGCTGAACGGTGAACGGCAACTCACGAACAATAGTACGCTGGGATTTTCCTGCCAAATACAAACCAATCACACTGTTTCTTTTAAACTCCATCCCGAATATTTCTTTTAAATTAAGAAGTAAAACCATGAACTTTCTTACAATTATTAACAACTTTATAGACTACCAATATATTAAAAAAAAATAACAAAATGTATGCCCGCGCCGTCAGTAATGCCAACATAAAAATAGTAACACTTCATTTAACGGACCCTGTATATATATGCATTTATATGTTAGGTAAATTGTCCCGGGAATGATGTAGGGAGTGTTACGAAATAAAAGATTTGCACAAACAATTTTTTGCCTATTCAAAAAATAAGGCCATGTTTGTTTTATCTTTTTGTTAAAATAATTTTGGTTTGGTTATGCTCAATTTCTTCACATGAGTACTAAGCCAGCCTAGTACCCGATCTAGCTTTTTATACTTGCTTTCCAAATGCTGCATTTTATGTAAGCGGCCTACAATTTCTGGTCTATAGTAATGAGCCTGCCTCTAGTGAAGTTTTTGTGATCCTAAATAGTGCGTCTCTTGGCTTTGTGAACCTTGCGAGTTCGTTGGCAATATTGTGAATGCATATCAACACTGCATAAACATTGGCAATATTCGGATCGGAATATTCGGAGACAGCTATTTGGTTAAAAAAGGGGTGGAATCGGCTAAGGTGATATATGATAAGTGATTGCCACAATCAAAAAATTTAGTCAGCGTTAGGTGATGTCAGAATTTGTAATTTTCCTGGTTATCACTTTACGCGGACTGAAAATTTAATGTGATCACATGTGACTATCAGAAATGTGATTGTCACATGTCACCTCAGCCGATTCCACCTATGAATTTTTTGATTGTGACAATCACTTATCATATATTACCTTAGCCGATTCCACCCAAGGATTGTATGAATATCTTTTCAAAAGCCTTGATCCGAAATTCTGAATTTATTTTCTACCTCGAACGATTGCGAAAAACTTCCTGCTATTCAGGATTCCACACGCCCGATCGCGATTTTGTGACTGGTTACAGATTACCAAATCGGCCGGTTAGGCACTCGGTCATGCGCGCGTATACATATAAACTTGTAGACGTAGCTCACCGTTTTTTCAATCGGCCGTGTGTAAAATCGTTCATGCGTGCAACAGATTGCACCGACGCACGTTCCTAAAAGAACTCACCAAAATAGTAAACAATGTTGGGAACTAACTAATGGTATAATAAACAGGTACTAGTTGGTTTTGATGGGCTAGCTAGGACCAAGTCCTAACTAATACTCTGTACTAAATTGACAGGACTAGGGCTTAAGACCTGTGTGAAGAAATGATTTGATATCGATTTGAGTACTAACTTTAGGACTTGGACCGATCCTAGCGTTAGGACTCTGTGAAGAAATGTCAGTTTTTCGTTTTTGTTTAAACAAATAATGAACAGCTTTTGAAATAATAAACATTTTTATGTTTTTGAATACAAAATGATTCATAATAAACATTTACTTCAATTAATGAACTGTTCACTATAATAATGAACGGATGGTCACCGTATAATTATATAGTAGAAAAAACTCCTCATGGACCCCCTTCTGTTTAAAAGTGAATCTCCCTATAGGTCCAAATTGAGAATAGGTATGAATGCGCTTGAAGTAAGAGGCTTCTAAAACACCCTCCATATAGATTCGGGGTTAGAATAGGCCTATGATTAGAGTGGCCTAAAGTAAGAGCCTTCTTATACCACGGATTAACAGAATTGCCCAGCTAATTACCTTAGTTTACTCGTTTGTGGCTTAGGGTAGGTTAGATGTGGTAGATATAGATTTAGTCGTAGTCGTAGGCAATACTTTCGAAGAGCTTGGGGATTGAAGAGAATTTAACTATGAATTGAAAATAAAGAATTTTCCAATTTTATCGGGAAAGCGGCTTGAGATAGTGAAAGGCTAAATTTTATTTTAGCATATAGTGTCTGTCTTTATGTCTATATACGCTAGAGAGGTTTCTGGAAAAAGGTTGGCAATAGCTTTAAGGTCTACGGAAAAAAGAGTGCAATTAAAGCTTTGTCAACTCTCTTTTTTAACTTTCAATCGCAAATAAGATTGGAAATCAGCTTCATATGAAAAAGCTTCTTAAAACCCTTTTATGGGGAGAGGGTCTAGTTTGACCTCCTCAGGTAATAGATAAAGTTTAGTTTTCTGGAGAGATTACATTCAATCCATGCCTATTTGAGTAGCTTATTAAGAGTGGTTTTAAAGAGATCTGTTATTATCAGGATGTTTACCGATACGGCAATATCGATGTCTTCAGTGTATACAACTACTTTAAATCCCAATTCTTCCTGAAATATTAAAAGCCTTCTTCCGGAAAAAAAACCTTTGGATTAGCAACTAATTGAAAACATGGTTCAGCATTAGTTTAATCTAATTACCAAGTTAGCTACAGAGATTGAGATTCTTCATTACCTATCAGTTCCTTACTGACAAGAGGTCGTAAATTTTCCGTTAAAGGACATTGCATTGGATTTTTTATCAGTTTTTCAACTACTAATACATATTCCACTCGAATTTGTTAAAATGATTGTGTCATTTACTATAAAAACAAATTATGCTGGTACAAGTATGCAAACGTCTATTAATTTTAGTAATTTATTAAATTATTTATAACTTAATTAATATATATCCAACACACAAACCATGCTAAAGAAAACTATCATTAATTAAATAAACTTCACAGAAGATCGCCCATGAAATATGTTCCCCAACTTCATCCTTCACCAGATGCATCTTCATTTTCCAAATTAGTTTTGATCGATTACACATTCAACTCCATCTGACTACACATTTATGTTGCAGAAGATAGAAAAATCCATCCGAAAAAAGAAAAATTTATTATTTTCATTAACTAGTGTGTGTTGCATGCCCACTTATCATTTTAACATGATTTTTCACCTTGACTGATCACTGATCATGACGTGACGTTATAACATGCGCGTATCGATCTTCACTAAGCAATTTGCAAACGTGCAACATTATTTTGCTTTTTTTTTGCTGTTAAGCTCTTCCATTGGAGATTTGTGTGTATCATGAATAGAAAATAACATAATTAATGAATAAATACATTTTTAATTATAAAATTTCACTTAAAATTTGTTAAGTGTTTTTATTTTTTTTTTTTTATTTTTGCCTGAAAGGCCTCCCTCTCACTTTGTACGGGCCTGTATCGATGCTGATATGATTTAGAGAAATCTAGGTCAGTAAGTTGTAAACTATTAAATTTTGTTAACAAAACAAGCAAACTTCCAGAAGTTTATGGCGTCCATTAATTTTCCATTTAAAATAATAATTAATTTGCCATAAAAAAAAAAAAAATTGCAAAAATACCATCTCACACATGCCACATGATGGGTTTGGGGATTTTGACGTCTGATAAAGTATTTGTTGGATCAATCAATTTGTTTATAATTCTTCAACATGCGAATTGTCGGCGAAATAAAGTTTTTTTTTTTAAGACAGAAAATTGATTTCATTTGTATAATTTAAATTTTTTATTATATTCATCATAATTAGTTGGAGCATGAGTTGTATCAAGGGGATCAAATAGAAAGAGTAAAAACTTTTTTTTTGTTCGGATTGCCCGATTAAATTATTCAAATTTGTTCAATTTATTTATTTTTTTTTTCTTTATTCATAGTGAAAGTGCGTTTGCTTGTTTTTTTTGAGTAGCTATTTAAAAATTAAAATTTTTAAATTATGATAAACTGGTTGGGGTCTTAGATACGCGAGGCATTTATTATGAATATTTGCATACACAATGGGCATTGGACAGTTGTATTTGCATTGATTAAACCAGGATTTAACTTTGATTTAACTTTTATTTTTGAATGACTGTGAAATGAAAGTCTTTTTTTGACAAGAAGAATATAAATTGAATAATAACTTTGCGGGGATAGTATTTAAACGACCGTAATAATAAATTATCTTAAGCGCAGCTGAAAACGGACAAGAAACGGGAAGTAATTCCTAGAAATGGCAAAATCTGTCCCGATTTCTTGAGAACAATATTGTGGATAGTTTACAAAAGAAGAGTAATTAGTGCTTCTCTGAATATCTTCTCTTTGAATCAAACAGAACAATTTTGTTTAAGAAAACCTTTTATTGAACATCATTGAATTCTTCCAAACATTCAGAGTTTCCTGCTTCTTCTCAAGTAAAACATTTAAGGAGATCTCCAAAACCAAGGAAATTTAAATTGATACGCACAGACGTTGATCAGGTAAATGGTATAATACACTATAGTCTGTCCATTAAAAATTGTCTATATAAGCCTTCATTTTTGCAAATGGTTGCAGTTGGTGAATACCTACTGAAATTAAGAATTCAACCACTGACTTACCTACGACTTACATACGAACTGTTTTTGCAAACAACTCTTCTTGTGTATTGAAAATAAGCAAATCATTTTAGAGCTACCACTTCTACGTTCATGCAAATAATGTTGACTTTTAGTCTGGATTTTGTTAAAGAGCTTTCACAATTGGTGCTTTTTTAAAGCTTTTTAAAAACAATGATCTATAATGTGAACTACGGAAACCCTTGAACATTTGCGTTTTCTCATATTTTAACGAGATTCCACTGCAGTCAGAGTGAGAGGTGAACGTCCTATCTTCACTGTATTGACAATTTTTAGTATACAGACTATAAGCATCTTGGGCAGAATATCAGAATAGCATGCAGATAGCTATAATTTTCAAGTAGTTGTTCAACACTTTATTGATGGGTAACTAAGGCGTCTCCCTATAAGACGAGGCCTCACTTATCTCAGTCCTGCTTTATGGCACCAGACGCATAAAAAATGTAAAAACTGAATGAGAAGACGTCGGCTAACTTCACATGGCGAAACTACTAGCAGCTAATTAGGAAGCAAGCTGTCTGAAGAAGCTTGTTGGATAAGACTCAGATTATTTCGGTTGCTTAAAAAACAAAGTTCTAACAAACTTTTCAAATGTATTGCGAATTGCTTTCGATTCGATAGACAACCATGAGTTTTGAAATTGATTACCTTTAGGCGTACCGCATGCCCCGAAGGACTCACCCCAAAAGTTCCCAATCAAAGTTGTTGTTCGCCAGGTCAGCTTTGCTTTTTACTACAGTTCTTGACTGCTAGAGGGTAAGTTGACGGATTCGAAATTGGATCAATTATTCTTTGCTGGCGATGGAGTGAAGATCCTACATCCTTGCAATGAGCATTGATGTACGGGTGATGGATGATTTGGAGGGAAATGTATACCGCATTAGCGCGAAAAAGACTGTATATGTATACACTGCCCATTTCCCCATCCATGTAGGCCTTTTCGGGGCATTTATTTGCATTTTAAATATGCCCAGGATGTTTTGTTGACGATATCCTGCATCGCGAAATAGTAGCTTATATGAAGTGATAGAAAAACTCTGACATCTCCTATGCTGTGATTAAAAAAAATGTCTCCTAAACACCTTAACATACTGTTAACAATTTTGGACAATACTCAAGGCGTAGAGGCAGCTGAAATAAAAAGCTTCGCATTTCTGGAAGAAACAGGGGATTTCAAAGAAAGTGTCGGTGTGCATTGGTCGTGAATATCACTTCAGATGGAAAGACAGAGCTGGATTGAACATTCCACGTTCGTGTAGTACGGCTAAAGAACGAATATTTGTACTTGACGTTAATTTGTTTAAGAGGAATCTGGCTATTTCATTAAAACATTGAAGAAGTTACGGTAAAAAGGGACGAGACAAGTGTGACAAGTGTCCAATCATTTAAAAGGCTCGTCTTTGAATACCATCCAAGAGACATAAGTAGACTACTGTACTCAGGCTTTGGGCGTATAAAACCTTTATAGATAAATTTTGTGTGGGTCCTTTTCCTGCATAATCTTTTCATTGAGAAATGCTGCATAATTTTATATGTATTTAGGTCATTCTTGTTGTATACTATTTTCTAACCACACAAATCCTTTGTTCTCAAAAATATTCACTTCCGACGAAAAACTACATTTCCAGTGCTCCTCTAAATACTGAAAGTCATAATTTTTAACATCCAACGAGACCACCACCATGTAAATGCCACTGAAATGTATTTCATGTTATTCAAAGGAGACAAGTCCTTAACAGTGGATCCAAGTGTAGATTTCAACCCTACGAACACACCCTTTTCGTTGTGACTACAAATTGCTAATTATAGAGAGTGCTTCCACCAAAGTTCTCCACTTCACTGGCGTTTGTTTGTTTCCAGAATGAAAATTCATAAACGAACATCAAAAACCCACATAAATTTGAGGTTCCGGATATACGAGCTGTCTGGGGAAAGCTCCATCTATACATCTAACTGGGAAATAATTTCACTGATTCTTTAATGATTTGATTTTTTTTCCAGACCGGCTTTTTAGTTAAAAAACTGCTTGACGATATAGCGGGTGCGTGCAAATGCAACAAGGGTTTTTCCTTTTTCCAACACTCAGCCACCCTTTATGAGCGACGAACATCAAACAAACAAACAACCAGAATTCGGGCAAGGACAACTTCAGGGTGGTTTTTCCACCCAATTCTGGATAGGAAAAATAAATGTACATAAGGATACAAAATCCAACTTTCCTGTGAGTCATCTACAAGGACACCCGGCAGACAGGCTTTAATCATCGTCTCATACTTGCCGGGGCAAAGAGTAAATATGTGTTTAGATACCCCCTCATCAGCAGGGAGTGGAAATAATAAAAGCATATACGTGTGGGTGAACACGTTTTTCTTTTTAAAATTGCATTTTCCTTGGGATATTCCTTGTGTTCCTGGTTTGAAAATTGTTGCTCATCAAGGATTCTTTTCGTATCTATAGATATGAATAATTCAAGCGATGACTCATACTGTGTGTTTCCCCCTTTGTGTTATTGATCGAATATTAGAAAAATGTCTCTGGAGGAAAGTATGCAATATATTATGTTGAATGCAGAAATGTCCTTTTGCGAAACAATGCAAACAAGGATTATTTTATGTTGTTTTTGATTTTTTTTTTCTTTTGCCCATAATTCTTCCACCCGAATGCCTTTTATAAATTTATTAAAAAAAATTAAATGCAATGTGTTCAAGGATATTGAGTTTTTTGTCCTTATCCACTTGGTTTGGAGTGCGTTATGCAGCCATCGATACTTTAACGTGACCCAAGAGGGTGCATATGCAGCGTGTAATTCAAAAAAATCTATAATGAAATAATTCCAGGCGGGTTGAGGGTTTTTTGAAAATCGATTCAAGGATAAGGGTTGGGCCTTGAGAATGTACTTGAACTTGGATTGGATTGGAAGGCATTAAAGTGCATTTTTGTGGTGGACTTGTAGGGTTTCACAGTTGCTTTATGTATGATAGTTCAAAGGGTGTCTAATGATGTTTAATCCTTGGTGGACAGCTAATTTGGTGAACTTCAACTAGTTTAAGTAGAGCTTCGTGGTTTAGTGGTTAGTGTGTCGAGCTGCTATGCCAAAGGTTTTGGGTTCGATTCCTCGTCAGAGCCACAGCTTTTACGTTTTTTCGATGCAAATGCCATTCATGTGAAATGGAAAATATGTTTAGCTTTAAGGATAGACTACAGCATTGAGTTTTCGACATATTAAACTTTATACGATCCATACTACTCTGACGGCGCAGGACGGGAATAACAGAACGAATATGAAAAGCTGAGGGTGGAGTCGTCAGCAAAACATTTTAGTGGATTAGAAGTAATAGATAAAAGATCATTTATAAAAATAAGTAAAATAGTCGGGGCAGAACAAAGCCCTGAGGCACACCATTTATTTGCTGAAAATCAGACTTCAAACCTTCTAGTATAACTTGTTTTTGAACGGTCCAGAAGTAACTTCTTTTCGAAACGAACAAGAATATCATCGATCCAAAAAGCTGCATTTCCGAAGAGAGAACTTAATGCCAAGCTCTATCAAATGCCTTCGAAAAATCAAGCGCAATAATCTTACTTTCGCCATCCCTGTTCGGTGAAGAAAGAAGCTTTCGATCTTCGAGATATTTCTTAAGCTATTGGTTAATCAGCATTTCCACGGCAAGAGAGAAGATACGTAAGTGCTATGGGTCGATAGAAGCATGGGTCTCCTTTCTTAGGGACATGCTAGATAAATGATGCAATGGAATCGGCTAAGGTGATATATGATAAGTGATTATCACAATCAAAAAATTCAGTCTGCGTAAGTTGATGCCAGAATTTGTAATTTTCCTGGTGATCACTTTACGCAGACTGAAAATTTAATGTGATCACATGTAACCATCGGAAATATGACTGTCACATATCACCTTGGCCGATTCTACCTCTGTTTTCCTTCTTGGAAATATTCCAAAAGAATAAGAGCGATAGAAAAACTTAAGCCGTGGTTTTGCCAGCGTTGAAGAACATCCGGGCCAGCGGATTCGTGTAAAGTAGAGCAATCAGCGAAATGAGCTTCGATCACATTCGCTTACTCTGAAGGCGAGAGTTTGAACCTAAGATGTTATGGCTTTCGCGGATAGTGGGTGCAGCCTACGTTAGATTGCTCGGACACTTCATGTGCCAACAACTGTTTGGGCCAGGCTAAGGCAGATATCGTTTGATTTCCGCTCGAGAAGAGCGCTTTATAGTAAACAATGTACTTAGACATCGCTTTGCTTTTCGAAGTACGGAATATAAGAGTTAGTGATCGTACAATAAGAAGGAGACTGGCAAAACGAAATTTTAAGATCATTTCGCCCAGCCCGCACCTCTGAATTGCTCCTGGAGCATCGTAGGGCAAGACTTCGTTTTGACCAAAAATGAGTTAACTGGACCATTGAACAGTTGAAGAACGTATTGTTCTCAGATTAGAGCAGAATAGCGTTAAAAGGACCATAATGTTGTATGCGAGGTTTTCAGACGGCGAAATGAGAGGTTTGCTCCATGTGCCGAGCTCATGGTCTTCCAAAGAGGAAGTGTCTTAAACGACGGGTTAGGCCAAGGACACCAGCACCATTTCAAATATTTACACTCACAACACAAACCCTGACTAAAGTAATTTATGTAATAAGCAGAATTTTCTAGATGTTATGTCAATAAGACAGTTGCATACAAAAAATTACTAAAACATACAACACAATAAGACACAAAACCAGATGTCACTCATCTATACACTGCAAATATATTAGGATAGATCATACGGTAAAGTTGAGGTAGCAGTGGTATATTGTTTGGTCATCATCAGGGCATACAAAACTCTTTACAATCGTTCAATTTCAATGGGCAAATCAACTGTATTACAATATTGTATTATTTAAGTTGCTTTCCATTATTCAGCTCTGTAAGATTGTTAGAAGAAAATAGTTTTCCCACCCTCTTTCATAGCTTCAATATTCCAAACGCATTCCACAAACAAAACAACAAATTACAACACAACAAATATTTGTGGAATCTCTTACTTATGTTCAAGAAACCATCCATCTTCACCTCCAGGCTTTGCAATAAAATTAATTCCCAATCAGTTTCCTTCCCTTCGTATCTATTTCCTTAATCATTCATTCATTCACGATTGCTACACATTCCACTGTTTTTTCGTACAAAAAAAAAAAAAAAAAGAAAAAGAAAAGAAAAACTACATCACGTCAGCAATGGAAAATGATGTCTTCCTTTACCGCAATGAAAAATCCGCCAAACACTTTTTGCTTCTTCTTTCAACTCCGCAAAACCTAAATAGCACAGCAAAAGTTGAAAAAAGGGAAATATCTTCCACAACTATGTAGGTATACATCATCATCTAACGTTTACCACCCGAAAAAATAATCTTCCATTGTTTGTAAATTGTTCCAATACCAAAACCCTCAACTTCTTTGTCGTGGATCTCAACCTACAATCTTCTCGTTTGTAAAGGGTTTTCTCACATTTCGACGTCTGGTGTGGGAACAGATGAGGTTTGCCATATCCCAGGCAATTGGTTATGAAATGCAACCGAAAAAATGTAGATACTTCCAAGGTAGTTGGCACGAACTGTGGCATGTGGGAAACACTTACCAAAGAGTCACCATTAAAAGAAAGAAACCGCCATCGCAGGAATGGTGTCATAAACAGTAAATTATAACTCGCAATGCAATTCGAGTCTTGAATTACCTAAAAAAAAAAATACTTAGCTACACCCTTGTTCACGTGTTCGTTGACTTCAAACTCGTTTTCACTTCGAATTCTGAAAACATAAACATAAAACATTATCAAAGGGAGTGGTCGCGCAAACAGACATTACCACCGAGTTGCATTCCTTCCTATTCTGTCGTGTCAATTATGGTAGCACCACCAACACCCCCACCTGGGGCATTCAAAACGAGAAACTAAATTTCCAATTTAATTACCATGTTGGGCGGGTTGGAGTTGCACTTAAGTGGAAAAATCTATTTGAAGCATTAATTTTCAATACTGATTGGTATTTTAAAGATACATGCAACACCTGTCGAATGACAGAATTAGTGTTTTTGATGCTAAGCCATTGGCTGTCAACAAGGTTCTTGTTTTGGTCCAGCACTGTTCAAGTATGCAGTTGATGGTACAAATTAAATAAAGTAAAATTAAATTAAATAAAAAAAAATAAAATAAAATAAAATAATAAAAATAAAATAAATTAAATAAAATAAAAAAAAGTTAAGTAAAATCAAATAAAATAAAATATAATAAAAAAAATTAAATTACTCAAAAAAAAAAATAATATAAAATTAAATAGTTAAATTAAATTGAATTAAATTTTATGAAATAAAATAATCTACAACATATAAATAAAATTGATGTGTCTGTTTTTTACCAAATACGGTATTTATAATAAAAAAAAAACATTTTAAATTGTTGTCTGTGGTATGTCAGTTTGTTCCGGCTTATCTTAGAGACGGATGCCCTGATCTTGACGCGAATTTCACTGGCAGATAGTTGATGTTGTTAAGAGAAACATCGGGTATTTTAGTTACCCACTAAGTGGCGCTGGGGTTGTTTTTTGTCGAAAGTTCTTAGTTATGAAAAAAAACACCAGGCTCAGGTGGCGCTGAAAGTTTATAATTTTCAAATCAACAATATTAAATTTAAATAGTTTGGCTATTATTTTAAAGACATATGTTGTACGTTTTGACATGGTTACCTCTGTAGTTTTAACTATAGTTGAACCCGATAGGTGGCGCTGTTGTTTTAGGTCCACAAAAATATGGCATAGCCGATCATGCCGGGTAGGTCAGCTAGTATAAAATAAAATAAATGAAAGAATAAAACAACAAAATTTAAGATGTTTTGAACTGTTTGTTTTGTTTTCACAACCAGGCTTATCTATGTGCGACATGTTTTGAGCAATTTCTTTCCAAATCCCCGTGAATTCATTGCATTTGGTGAGGACGGTTATTTTAAACCGAATTGCATTGACAAAGTAATCTCGCTCTCCTTCAGTATGTGCAAATCGTGGTAAAACTAATTAACGCTTCAAAGACTAAGATATTCATACAAATGCTCTCGACAAGTTTTACGGCTGTGATGCAATTTGAAAACTGATCTCAACTTGTAATATTCATCCAAACTTATATCCAACATTAATTTTTCTACCGCTTAACGCTTAAATGTCTATGCAATCCGAAAATGAACTGCATACAATCAAAGTAAAATGTTTTCTGCATCTCAAAATGGAAAGGAAAAACAGAGTCCGGAAATGCGTTCCACATTCATGTAGTACGCCCTAAGAAAGAAGCCCTGTATTTGACTGTACTTCAGAAGATATTACATCACAAAAATAGTTAGCTCATTTATGTAAAGATTCACATCACAATTAACAATGGATTCATGACGATCTTTAATAAAGATGGTGGGAAAGAAGAGGTCCTAACACAGATTCTTAAGGGACTGTAACGATATGGTATGGACCAGAACTAAAAAGTTCAGTTTCGGCATTGACCAAACAGTTTTTTCAAATAAATGAACATTATTTCAAAGGCAGAACGAGAAAATTGGAAGTTTTTTATGGGTTTCCCTAAAAGTATGAAGTGTTAAATGCAATCAAAAGCTTTTGAAAAATCAAGTATCACCATAACGCTTATCTCATCATCAAAAATTACTTTTATGACAAAAAATGACAAAAGGCTGATAGACCTAAGTTCCTAAGGACTTTTTGATAAAAAAATATTAATTTTGTTTGTATAAGGCCTTTATAGGCCTGACTTGTCATGGAGAACCTTATACCAGCTATTATTTTTTTAATTTTCAAAAAAACAACTTGAAAAAGCCGTTTTGCAGTTTTCTCACTCACTTTCAAAGGCCTTATAGAATATATTTTTTTTTAATTTTCAATGTTTTAAATGGTGTGCCTTTATAAAGTTTGCATTATATTGGGTCATTACAATCAATTACTTGCCAAATTCGAAAAATTGGGCCTTAATATACATTAAGCTAAAATAATTATTGATGAAAATAAAATAAAAGGTGGTTATTTGCATTGACTTGTCGTGGAGAGCCTTATAGAAGCTATTATTTTTTTTGAATTTTCAATAAACATCTTTGGAAGGCCATTTTGAACCCTTATCTACAAGCCTTGTATAGAACTTGCCGATCCCACTCTTAAAGGCCATATAGCAGCTTTTTTTAATTATCAAAATTTGAGATGTATGTCTTGCGAAAGCCCACTTAATGCAAGCTTTATACAAACCATTACTTGCCAAATTCGGAACTTAAGAAACGAACGTATTTACGAAGAACAACAACTTATGTGCACTACCACCAAGTTCTTAGGCTGGAGTTATAGATATTTCACGGGGGCCAACCAGAGATGGGAATGCTGAGTCCGCAGGAAATGAAGCAGATCGCCCAAAAAACCAAGTAGATTTGAAAAATATGTAGCAGATATTGAAAACAAAATAAATTAAATCGGCCAAGCCATTTAAATATAATATTGTTGAAAAGGAAATTATAAAAGTATACAGGGAAGACTATATTTTTGTAGGTATATCTGCTGTATAGCGCCAGCTTTCTAGTCAACATTTTGCCAAATCGTTCTAAAAATAAGAACATTCGTAAAAGAACTAAGTGACTTTTCGATTTGCAAAAACAAAAATTCAACACATTTTACATGAAATTTTTATAATTTCATAAAAATAAGCTAAACGAAGAAGAAATAAGTTGTTACGTAGCAGATGCATAAAAATAAATAAATTAAGTAGATCTACTAGATATGAAGTAAATTGGCAGCCCTGGGGCTAACTCCTTTTAGTGGTGCTTTATCGCTTTTATGATCAATTAATTCAAAAAACCTTTTTGGTCCCGAGCTGGGTTTGAACCTTGAACAGCTTATGAACTTTCTGGTAGTACACATAAGTTACTGTTCTTCATTCAAAAAGCTTCAACCTAGTTGCTAAATGTGGCAAACACAAAAACACATTAATTCGAACGTATTTACTACTAATAAACATTTGTCAACTTGCTCAGGCGCTTAATTTCCATTTATATTAATTAAAATTAGAAGAACTATTAAATAAATTCCAGATACTTAATTGGTTGAACCTTCTCGAAAATAAAATATTTCATATGAAGCTATTAGAAGAAAGCAGCTGCGTATTTTAATAACTTTTGTTCAGCTCGATCAAAATGTATATTGCTTCTCACTGTCCTAATCATAAACCACTCTTGTGAATACCATTAATCTGCATACCATTTATCATTCATCATTACTTAACCTCATGCCTCCTCTAATGCATAAAATCCATAAGATATTTCATCTTTAAAAGTTCATCTCTAATCGCATTCCAGAAGCTTTTTCTTGTTTGAGTTTTAAAATATCAATGCAACTTTGTCAACGTTGTCAATTTAATATTTTATTATTCACCTTTGATTTGAACTTCATATCGAAACAACTTTTATGCACAACCGGTACAATAAGTCGGTAGTTATCTTTTCCCCCTTAAAAACGCAAATTTTCGAATCAAAATCGAATTCTATTGCTTGCAACAAGTTTAACCAGTCCACTTCCACTCATCTTTCTCTGCTACTTCTTCTTCTTTAATCATTTCAATCGGGTTGAATTAATTTTTATTTTGTGTCGTTAAATAGTTTTATTCATTACACTGCGTTCTCAATACAATTCTATGCACACTCCGTATAAATACTTTTTCAACAGTGCAATGCACTTTTCATAAAAGCCAATCACACATGTATCCATAAGATGTACAAAATTTCGAATGTGTGTGTGATTGCGTGCATTAGTGTACGACGAGTATGCTAACTTTAATCGCCTACCAAGCTCCATTGCCTGCAAAAAAAAAAAAAAAAAAAACTGCACTCGGGAATCGGGCTGCACCACATAATGGTATGCACTGCACAGATACCAAAGACCAGAATCAGATGCATTCGCATAAATTTTGCTGTATGACGGAGGAAATTTAGACGCTCGAGCTCGATGGCTTGGCTGGCTAACTAGAGCGAACAATGACATCGTCGTCGCTGAGTGTTTGGGGTCGGTTCATGAGTACCTACTTTATGTATGTGATGCCTCTGACGTCCCCATTGCAGGCGGCATACTCGGGCATTGAAAAAAGACGATTTTCATGACAAAAAAAGATACAATCACATAACAAATGAAAATGGTGGTAACAAGTTGAAAAGTATCTTTTTTTTTGTTTTGCTGATGTAAAGTTTTGTTTACCTTCTTTAGGTCTTGAGTTTTGGAATCCAAAGACAGGAGAAGGAAACTTGAAATGAATACTCTTAATAGTCATAAGGTAAATAGTGTTAGGGAAGTCTTTGGTTGGTTCTTACTTGTGTGCTTTAGTAGTTATTAAGGAGATGCAATAGAGCTAAAAGGTAACCTAGATTTGAAGGAGCTTAGAATAAATGTAACCATAACGTTGATTCAAATCACGATAAAAATCAAAATTAAGATATCTAATAATCTATTTTTCTCAAACTCTTATAATTAACAAAATTACGGCACATTTGTTATAATTATAACTTTCGATTCAAGAGTTCTTAAAATTAGACGTTGAAATGGTTGGATGTTTATCATCCATGAATGACAAGAAAATGTTATCAAACGTAACTTTTGCTTTTGAGGTGTTTCAGTTAAAAGTAGCAAATTTTTCGTAAGTAGTTGTCTTGGTAAAAATATATCTCATGATAGTCATTACGGGACACATATTTCCCGGGCATTTGTATCCATCTGCTCTAGATATATGACCTCATCATCTGCGACGATGACTTTTAATCTCTGGGAAATCCCGCCTTGAACAACGATTTCTTTGTGGTCCAAGATCCTTTGGAGAAGGCGGAGATGGTAGGAACAGTTTTTCAGCACCTGTATAAGGTGAATTAGTGCAGTCCATTCGCACATATCACCTGGAGAACAGATCTATGCTGAATCATAATTGCCCTCGAAATAGCATCATGCAATGGCTCAATGGCGAAAACTTGGCATACGCCACCATCGCGGAGAGGAATGAGTCAAGTTGCCTGCTTATACAACAACTATTGATATACAAGGTGGGCTAAAAGAGATCACCCTGTTGGAAGATGCTCTTATCTTTGCAAATGGCCGCCAATTTTAAATCTGTTTTGACATTTTTGGACTAGACAGATGTAGAATACATATGAACGCCGTCGGTCAAACGACAACAGTGGACGGTGCGCGCTATAGGACCATGTTAACCGAGTTTTTTCTGCCGCAATTTGATGAATTAGGACTGGAGGACATGTGGTTCCAACAGGACGGAGCCACGGCACACACTGCGCGAGCCGCAACCGATATTCTGAAGGTGGCGTCCCCGGGTCGCCTCATCTCTCGTTTTGGCGATTTGCACTGCCAAAAAAACATCGGATGACTTCTTTTGGCCCACCTTGTATTTTCAGAATGTCAACGGACTAAGGACAAAATCCAACAAGGTTTATACAAATATAAATAACATTCCTCATAATGTTATTGTACTGACGGAAACATGGTTGAATTTCTCTTATTCTGATACTGAGTTGTTTGACAATAACTACTAAATTTTTCGACGTGAAACATTTCCTAAGGGAAGTAGCTACTGTAGGGGGAAATATATTGATCGGAGTAAGAACGTCTTTTATTTGCTCACTTGCTGATGATGATGAAATAGAAATGTCATCAAATTATATTTATGTGGTCGCTACTTATATTGCACCCAGCTGTAACATCGAAATTTGTAAGAATTTTTGCTATACTTTCGAAACGATATATGACAAGATTGATCTGAACGACGAAGTAATTGTAATTGGCGATTTCAATCTTGCCAGTTTGGAATGGAGCAAATCTCCGACGCAATGTTTCATGTCTTTCCTTATTTTATCGTTTCTTTTATAAAAAATGTTCACTCGAAGTAGCCAGCTGCATTCCTCCCCTTAAAAGTTTCTTCCGTAATACTCGTCTCGCAAGGAATGCTCATCAGTTCACCCTTGAGCCCAATTTCGGACGTACCGTGAAACTAAGGGATTCTTTTCTTAGCCGAACAAAACGAATTTGGAATAGTTTACCCGCCGAGATTTTACCTTGCCATTTTGATCTGCAAGCATTCAAAACCAATGTTGATCGACACCTCCTATTTTTACTACTACTAAATTTCAAGATTCTGATAGCCATCATCCAGAGACAATATCTAATATGTTTGCGGATTATTTTAATAGTGCCTTTCAAGGTTTTTCTTCACTGAGTACTTCTCCTTCATTTTCTTCTAATACTCAAAAATACACACATCTTAATTGCATAAACTTTTCAATTTCTAATGTTTCTATACATGACAATATTTTAAAACTTGACGATTGTTTTAGTCCTGGCCCGGATGGTGTACCGTGTCTCTTACCTATCTTATCCGTTATTTATTCTTTTCAACGAATCACTTCAATGTTATAAATTTCCTGCCCTCTAGAAGTACTCTTTTTAACGCCAATCCATAAAAAAGTTCCTAAAAATTTAATAATAAACTATGGTCCTATTGCGAAACTATCTGCTATTTCAAAAGTTTTCGAATCTTTGGTTCTTTCTTCTAACTTCTCTTCTGGTATATGTGAAAACCAACATTGTTTTGTAAAAAAGAAATTAACAGTAACAAATTTATTGTAATTCACCACATTTTGTTTAGATGCATTTGAAAAACATTTAGAAGTGGATTGCATCTTTACTGACTTCAGTAAAGCTTTTGACAAAAATTAAGTCACACTTAACAAATTAAAGAAAATTTGGCTTAACGACGGTTTTGTGCTTTGGATTGCTTAATACATCAAGGATAGATGCTACAGCGTTGTATTTAGGGATAAGCGCTCATGTCAATTTAAAGTTAATTCTGGTGTTCCTCAGGGGAGTCATCTTTGTCCTCTTTTATTTGTTTTATTTATTAACGACCTCCCTTCTATTTTTAAACATTCAATGACATTAATTTATGCCGAAGACGTATTAATAAAATAAACAAACAAATTGGACAGCTGATGTAATTCTCAGGGAAAGAATAATTGCAGTCGGTAGGTCTTATGCCGAGCATCAGTAAGATATTCAAAAAAAGTTCTAAATGGAGCTCTGTCTTAGTGTGAAACTAGCAAAAAAAATTAAAAAATGCCAATTTTTATTAAAATGAATGCTGTCTTAAAAACTTCAAAGGAACCAAACAAAAAACCAACATGCACTAAGTTTCATCAAAATTTGTCAATCAATGTTCGTAACGTAAGAAGAGAAGTTTTGTTAGGGCATCAAAGTTCATGCCACGTCTTCCTTCATTCAGATTTGATCACTCAAAGAAATAAAGACATTGTCTGCGTACAATTGTTTGCAATAATCATCTTTATACCATCTAATAGTTAATTGAAAAACAATGTTAACAAAAGCGGTCCTACTGCAGAGCCTTGTAGAACACCGAGGGTTATAGCAAATACACTACTTATTGGTTCTTACGTGTTGAACCTTTTTTAATTCTTCAATAGAAAATCCACGATTTTGGGTGTCTGTTGAACACTTGAACAATCTTAAACGAATAAGTTGAAAAATGCAGGCTTGGCGCTAGTTCTCCATCAGTGTTGTCAACATTTATTTTTATTTATAAAAACAAATTCAATAATTTAAATATTAAGAATTAGTTTTAATTAAATTTTTTAAAACCAAAATTTACACAGTCTTCTAAATTACTTAGTAAGCAACACGTTTCGGAATTGTTAATATTTAAATTATTGAATTTGTTTTTATAATTAAAAATAAATTTGGTTAAAACCACACAGTGACAGTAGGAGACAAACCGCATAGATAATAATCAGTGTTCTGTCACTAAAATCTTCTTTTCCTCTAATGATTTTCGGAGGAAACCCAGAGGTCGCAACTGCCCTATGACAAATCTTCTTAAAAAACAAACGTAATAGTTTTATTTTCATTACCTAATCAATTTTCCTCGTAAATTTAATCATTCATGTTCTTCTTCGTGTCATACATTTGATGCATAACCACGACAAATGACACAAAATAAATTTACATTTTATATGTTTGGGTAATTTTTCGCAATCGATTGTTTGTTCTCATAAAATATTAATGAGTTTGGCAATGTTAAACCAATCGATTTACTATTCATTGAGTTTAACATTTTAACCTGATTCAACAAAAAAAATGCAAAACACATTCCTGTGTATGAACCGTGCATTTAAATCGGGGAAAAAAATTGTTCAAAATGTTTTCATATTTTACGAAGAACCTACGAAGACCTTCGGAACGCCTAGCATGTTTCAATAACCATTTACTAAAGCTATATTCAAGCTGGAAAAACTGCTCATTATTCACTCAATTGGCCGATGAAAAGTGTCATACGTTTGTTTTTTTTGTTTAATGATTTTTTTTATTTATTTTTATCTTCTAACTACTTACATGCTAGACAAAAATCTTACAACTAGCTAAGACTATAAGCTTAATTAACTTACTGGGCCTTAACTTACTGGTCCTATGTACCGTCGTAACTGCCCTACCTAACTTAAGATACTTTAGACACATGTTAGTCGACCATAGGCGATATGTCGTCTATGTCGACTAGAAATATTAGCTTTTAACTAAGCCACAAGAATTGGCGGACCTGATCATGGGCTTCCTTCCGATCCCGGTCGGGCACTGAAACGGAGGCTTTGTTCCCAGCGATTATGCCTCGGTCGTAAAGGAGCCGCCTATCGACTGTTCTGCGGAATCGCCGATTTATCCTGAATCAGCCCTCGACTATCAAGGTATAGGAAAGACACGGGCGGGATAAAACCACTCGAACATGTTCTTTCAAAATATTCATCTTGGGAGTAGTAAGCCCCGAAGATTTGTCCATTAGTTGAGGTCATCGCCCTTGCAATATGTCCGCGAATGAGCTTAATTAAAAAGTTATTTATCCTGTTTATATTGGCCCCGTTGTATAAAACCTCGTGGCAAGACACTGTCTCTCAAACAATCGACTCTTTTCTATAAGAGATGGTGCAAAGTTGAACCACAGTATCCGTAGGCAATCATCGGCCTGATGAGGGCCATGTAGCAAATCACTTTCACCCTCCATCAAGGCGGTTGCTATAAAACAACCAGCTTGTTAGGGCAAAAGCTACCCTAGCCCTGGCCAGAGGAGCCTCTATATGTCGATTGAAATATAGATACTGATCCAACCAGATACCAATGTAATTTACTACATCTTTACACGCCAGTGGATGTCAATGTGGCCCAGCGATCACTAGCTTGCGCCAGTTCTTTCTCGTATCCCTGGAGGCCACAGCCAAAAAGGTTTTAAACAGGATAGTTTCACTTTTCTGGAAGTTAATTTTCAGCTTCCAATCATTACAGTATTGTTGAATTTTATCGAAATCACGTTGCTAGAGAATTCTGATGACTTAAATTTTTGTTTGTTCCTGAATCACACATAAACGCCTTAACGGATTTGAATAAAATCTGGTAGATAGATGAATGAAGGGCTCGGTTGAATCATAGGCTAATTTAAGCCTAGAAAAATGCAATGTGGGAGAGGCTTAAATGTGAAATGATGTATAATTGGAGGTTTGTTTGTTATGCTTCTTTGTCTCAAAGAGTTTTCAAATTTGTTAAGTGATATACGGAAGTTATATCTGAAGGATTCCCTGTATTACTAAACATTCTACTTTGATTCCGAAATAATGTTCTCTTCTTGCGGGAGAGATGTGAATAGTTGTCTTTAACGTGTTTTTAATTAAATTAAGAAAATCCTTTAATATAAGTCTAATATTATGACGAAGTCGCGGGAAGCATCTAGTATAGAATAATATAAAGAACCTTGATGCGATCGAAAGATTTAATCTTGAATGCTATGAAAGTTTAAATTTCGAACAACTAACTTTCTACTTCGGGTTTTATTGATTAATCTTTTCCATTGACTTGAATGACTTGTTTCAATAAATTCAATTTTATCCAATGCGATTGCTTTAGAAGAAGTTTCTTCATTCATCTGTTACTCCCTGCAATTATTTTAAACATCGGCACTGTTTCCAACGGCTTCTTGACTAAGTCGATTCTCCCAAGTTTCTGGAAAAAAATGTTGGGGCGATAGCTCCTTAAAGAGCCAAGGCCTAGTGACTTATACTCGCAACCATTCATGTGTGTGTGTTGTTAATCTGAAGGGACCTAATGTTTACAGCCGAGTCCAAACGGCTGCATGAGATGCACTCTTTCGAGACAAATTTTATTCTTGGAGGTTTTGACAGTTCCTCGCAAGAAGGTGGATATGAGCGGGATTCGAACCCAGGCTCATTCGCTTAGCAGTCCGACACACCAACCACTTAACCACGGGGCACCACTTCCTGGAAAATGCTTTCCAAGCTTTCATTAAGTTTCATATCTCCCATCACCTCTTCAATCGGGTTTTCGAAGAAGCACAGCTCTCTTTCAGGATGACATTCGGGTTGCTTTGAATGCTGACAAGGTATCAATATAAAGCTTGGCTTTTCTAATGCTTTTGATGCTGTTAACAACTCAGTTTTACTTCATAAATTAAAACATCAATTCGATTTTTCTCCGTAGGCATTAGTTTCTCACTTTGTGGATCAAAATATCGGTATCCCTCTAGGGTCATTGTTGGGACCTCTAATCTTTAGATTTTAGAATTATATTATATTATATACTGTTGGTATCCCCTTTATGTCCACAATTTGCAAAATTATTTGTCGTATCCCCTCTCGGTCTTTTAGAAGATGCAATCAGCAACATAAATTATATAAATGGCAAAAGGCTGATGCACGTTCGCACTGAACTTTGTGAGCGAACATTGTCAAGTCTTTCACCAAAATTTATCGTATGGACAGTTGGCTAGTACCCATTTTGCGTGGCACGTTGTCTATTCGATATTCCGTAAACTTATAATTTTGTTAGCCGTTCCAGGGTGAAATATAATATTTTATGTATTTTGTAAGAATTTTCAAAAAAAAAATTAAATTCTTTTTGTTATTAAACAAAAGTTTAAACTTTTGCTTTCCTTTTTAAAAAAAGTTCTCGAATCTGGTAATTTATTACCAGTCGCATTAATTTAAAAGAAAATTCAAAATATTGTTGACAAAAGTTACGTTTGTTTGATCTTTCGGGCTTTAGGATTCTTAAGTTCATTCGTCTACTGCCGAAACAAAGAGACAAATAATCTTCGTTTTGTTAGGATTAAAATGAACACCCATTTAACACTATTCATATTCTAATTTCAAATCTCATAAAAAAATATTCAGTTTCGCTTTCAAAACTCTTTTTTATTGAATTAATTGAATTAATTCTTAAATCTTCATCTAATATTAACCTACTGAATAAAACTGGTTTCACTTTTTCTCTACGAATCGATTTAATGAAATATTTAATCTTCTTCCCCGTGGAGAATCTTTTCTTCTTAGTCATTAGTTTTTTTTTCTTTTGAAAAAAAAAAAAAAAAAAACCGTGATCAACAAAATGTTGTTTTATTTTTAGTTTTTATTTACATTTGCATAAAAAATGCTTGAAATTTTAATTGTTTATCATTAAAAGATTCATTGGATTTTTTTTTATTTATCATATCAATTTTCCTCCTCCTCGGTGGCCATACTGTGAAGCTTCCGTGTTGAAAGTGTAAAAATAACATCGAAATGGACTTTTGTTTACATGCGTTTCCCAAGTTAAAGAAAACTGGAAAATGAAAACTCCAAAGTTAATGAAATATTGAATATAAGCAACTTCCTTCTACAGGCAGACCGATATAGACAGGGGTTAGCACAGATGTTAATGAACTAAACAAACATTCATAAATCGACATGAGAAATGTATAAACAAAATATAGTTCAATGCAGTTCCCTGTGGCACCCCATTTATTTTTTCGTTCTAATATAACTAATTGCCATACCATTGGATAGATAAAACACGTGCCAAACGGCCAGACTGACTGTGACTGTGAGGGTCAGTTGTTTCACGATTTACCCTTCGAAAAAATGGCTGATCCAACAAATGGTGGCCACTGCGCTGCATGGTGTTCTCGGCACTGTGGGTGCGTTGTTTTGTAAGTCCAGCTGCGTGATGCCGTTTACTGCATTAATCCGAGACCGAAGTTCTTCCTCGTGGTTCCATGAGATAAATTGTGAGGGCGTGTGTTGGTCAGATGCATTTTGTAAAAGATATTTTCGCGCATACATGAGAGGCTTGATTTAGCTGAAAAAAAAACAGCGTTCCCAAATCATCGCTAACGGTGGTGTGCTGGTGCGGTAATTGTGTTCCGGGCTGGCAGTGTCGAAGTCATGACTTTCATGTCTGAAGACGGGGCATCTCATTTCGGTCGTGTGTATGGCTTTGTGCTGGTGCTCATGCTCATGCTCATGGGGTTCCTAGTTTAACTTTGGACACATAAATCTGTAAATCGAATGAGGAAAATAAACAAATAAAAAATAGGAGTTTCGTTTATGGAAGGGGAGGAGGGGGCCAAATGAGCTTGGTCATACTTATTGGGTTACGTGCATTATCGCTCACGTAACTACATAAATATTGTAGGTTGAAGAAAACAACTGGAGGAGTAATCGGATATTGAGTTTCCAATTGTTCAATTTAATTGGACAGCAGTTGAAATTGAGTTCACCAGACGCCCAGAAAGGGTTGATAAATGAGTTCACAGAACTAGGAGTGCAAAGTAGGTATACCGGCACGTGGAATCTATTTTACATTTTTGTGAGGTGATTACCTCAATTTTATTGATTTTTTTTTTCTTCTACTCAAACGAAGTAGGTTAGGGAGTTAAGTAATGGGAATAGAGAAAGGTGATGAGGATGATGAATCTCTTATGAGAAAAACTTTTTTAAAGAGGATGTTGTTAACATAAATCTTGGAAAAATCTAGGATAAGAAAGAGATTACTTGGTTTGCTGGGTGGATTATTTCTTAAGTTGACATCTAAAAGTAATATTTCACATAGTTGGTGAGTTTTTGAATAGGTATTTGAATTTATTTTTTTCTGACCATTCATCGGTTTTCTGAAGATGTGTATGACGTCAAGATTATTCTTGATGACCAAGCCAAGAATGGTGATTATGGTGATCCGACAGTCGGAAAACATAGCATGCCAGCCATTATACATTATACACAAACTGATCTACTTTACCGCGGGGCGTGATTTTCAATAAACAATTTCTGGGGCCGATTGCTTTCCAGTCAAGCTTAATGGACAGACATTACTTTTGAGAGCAGCTTTGGAAAAACTGTTGTTTCTGATATTCGATCCAGGCTGTCGCTGTATATCTATATCGAACGGATTTGGCTCTGGTGTTCGATATTTGTGAAAGTGTATCTGTATATTCTAACGAAAGAATGGCTATTGTCTTTAATTAATTGTTGAGGAAACAACGCGCCAGCCGTTGATATCGTATAATAAAGCAAGGACCCACTTCAGGTGAGCTTGGCAATAATGTCAAAATCAACTTTTTGTGGATGAAGACGACATTTTTAAAGATTGGGGTCAGTATTGGAAGAAGTTGAAAAAAGAAGCGATCGGCACAGACGAAATACCCTCAGTATTGAGTATTGTGAGACCTCGGTTGTAGATAGGTCATGATTCTTATCTCTCTCCACACCTTTTTCAGTGGTCATCAAATGCGAAATCATTGGAAGGAAAGATACTACCGTTCAATCAAGCTAATGCCACACACCCTACAAATCAGGAATGGAAGTCACCGAATAGTTGCCGAACAACACGAATTTGGAATATTTTACCCGGCGAGATTTTCCCTTGCCATTTTGATCTGCAAACATTCGACACCTCCTATCTCTCCCCTTACTCTCGATCTCTGCCGTCTGCAATTTCGCATCCCAACCGAATCAGTTAGAGATCTCCCCGTAACTGGTGGCTCCATCGAAAATGAGGTCTATCTCGGCTTCTGACTCCCTCGGGTATGACATAGAAGACTTTGCGCGCATCTGCTTGCTTCTTTTTGATAGTTCTTTATTTCTCAGTTGCTTACTTAACCCAACGAAACAGCGATTAGCATGAAAGACTCTACGTTTGATTTCTGCGCTGATATTGCTTTCTGTGTTACCAGCAGGTAGAATAATTCCCTGACTACCTCGGAGTTATACCTATTAGTTGTCACCTTCTGACCAATTCTGTTGTGGGATTGGATTTTTGTTGATGAAAACATTCTACTTTCTGCTAACTTCATTGACGTCCAAGAAGAAAACACCGATTACTGCTCGCTTAGTTCTTCCTATCACATCAATGTCGTTAGCAAATCCAAGTCAATGCACCACCTTGTTTTCAAAGGTCTCTGTAGAAACCCCACCAATTTTGGCGGAGCTGCAAGCATCCTGATAAGACGTATCATTGAAAAAGGAATTACACCCTGCATCGTTACACCTTAAAATCGTTGAACCCGTGGTGGATCCCGATGTTAAATTCTTGTTTTTTCTTCAGGACCTGGCGGTGTGTAATGATTTGGTCGATCGTAGCTGGTGCAGAGTAGGTGATTTCCATTTTTGTAGGTCGGGCCCATGCGATGGTACTGAGGTTCCGATCATCGGGCATACTCTCTTCCGTCCTTAACTGAGTTTCAATTCCGCTCTTAAAAGATATAATTACCAGGTGCCGATTTTTTTTGATAGAAGAAAATATGTACACAAATTTCTTCAGTAGAAATCTGTGGTTTCGGCTCCAATAATTCTTTGCCGCTTTCACGAAATTCGTCATGTTTTTTTGATTTTTTTTTAAAGAAAGTAACTTTTTTGTAAGGCTCTTCACCGCCAAATCCACACTACCAGTTAGTATGATGACTCACCCAGTTCTTGAGAGCGTTAAATTATTCCATGGAACAAATCTTCTTCGAACTCGTCCTGTGGCAAGTTTCTTAAAAGATCTTAACATACATAAATCCCCTGGTTCAGATGGTATCCCCGCTATTATTTTGAAGAGGTATTTATCCACGCCGCCGTCAAAACCTCTATGTGAGCATTTCTATATATCCTATACTTCTAGACTTGTTCCAAGCAATTGAAAAACCTCATTTTTCCAGCCAATTCCCTAAAAAAGATGAACATTTTCTTCAGCACTTTCAGAAATGTTCATTAGTTTTCTTCTAATAGTAATTTCGGGTGTACTGTCATATACAGAGATTTGTTATTTAGCCGTACTACACGAATGTGCAATGTTCTACCCAGCTCTGACTTTCCCTCTAATTGTGAAATTTAAAAATGTTTACTTATTAACTTAGGTCCCCTCCGGCTTTTCTATCGGATATCAAGGGTATCTAAACCCCTTGAAAAGACTGTACATACCAAGATAACATTACATCTACAACTACATTCTTCGGATATCTTCATATCAAAATGTCATTCCCGCACAAATTTATTTTTTCAAAGGTCGTCAAATGATGGCGCCGTTTATGTATCTTCAATTTTTTTTTCTCAAATTTCAGTTAATACAACAATTTGCTAACTCTTACAAGCAAATAGTCAAAACGCAAAACACTTAAACTCATCTTCTTTTGCAATTCTTCCATTGAAATCGCCAGTCACGATGGTCTTCTCAGTCACTCAATACCAACAAAGAAAAAACTCCAAACTAAAAAGGTATTCTAACAAATCACGAACCAATCATGCTTCTCAAGGCCATAAAAGAACACCAACAAATTACTGCCAACATAAACCAAAAAAATCTGCTTCCAGTCATGCTTCCAATAGAGGCTCTTTATTTCTGGACAATACCCCACGCCCTATACGGTTGTCATTAAATATGTTCTCTATCTAATCAAAAATTCATTATCATATAACTCACAGTGAAAATCTAGAATTGACATCCATGTCAGTCAAAAAGCAAACAATTGAGTAAGGGATACCACAGGAGTATGCGCCCAGACCCATCTTGTTTTATTTTCTTCATTGTTTTTTGTTTGAAGATGACCATTTATGTCGAATCGTTTCTGTGGTTGTTTATAGATTATGCTATGAAATATAAATAGAAATTCCAATTGATGATGGCATTAAGTTTATTGTAGACGTTGTTTTTCTATATTTTGTAGTCTTCTTCGTGCGGTTTTTTTCTGTATAGACGTCCAAACACATTATGGTGATTCAAGGCGATTCTGTACTCTTTGGAAATGATTCGATAACCTTTATTGGCAATGAGTTATAGTTGAAGTTTTTTTTCTGTTCTGAATAGTATCTCCGACATCGACGATACCGATCGTCTACTATGCCCTCAGAAAAATAACCGAGTTTTCAGTTGCAAAACCATCACAAGCTCTTATATAAAAGTAGCAACAAAAAAATGTTGAAGAACAAGATCCATATGATGGGGATACTCATATATGGAGCTGCGGTACACGAAGCTACTGCTGCTGAAAAAGGCGCAGACACAGACCTAGCTCACCTTGTATGCTGCATCTAAAGCCGATTGGAAAACATGGCAATAGGGAAAATTGCCCAAGTTAAGAGCACACGTATCTATGAGATGCCTGCGGAGTCGTTCATGGACTTCCATTTGATCGACGCAGCCGATAGTCGGGCCCGGTTGCACTCGGCTAGAGATTAAAATTGCAAAATTGATTGAGTGGTCTTGTGTATCTGGTGGATGGTTATAAGAGTTTTAACTCGGAGGATTGTTTGCTAATTTTCCAAGTTTTTTTTTTTCAAGATGAGATATCCATATGAGATGCAAAGAAAAAGTTCCAGATACAATATACATAAATTCTTGTTGAACTTGCCTAGGCGGCGCGGCGGGCTAATCAAATAATTTGCACCAACTCATTAGAATAACTTAATTCACTGTAAAGAAATCTATCTTTTGGATGCTGTTTTCATCATCTGGAATGGATGAAAAGAAGTATTCTTTTTGTGACATATCTTTGAAGATCGAGCAAATATTGTGGAGATGCGCGATGATCAGTTTGCGCTACTTACAAGCCACCTTGTAGCCTGGGAGTTACGAAAGCCATTGAAAGTATGTCGGTTGTCGGAGCGGTTCAGTGTGGAGAGATACAAAATGTATATTTGGGTTGCAAGGTGTGGAATGTTGCTCAGAATGGTGTTGTTGTTTGAGAAACGAGAAGTTAGTTTATGGTGCAGTGATATTTTCAAGGTTAGCTTGTGTGCAGTTCAAGCATTATTTGGGGAATGGGGTTAGCTTAGGGTGTGTTTGCTGGAAATGTTTGTTATTTTGATTAACTTACAAAACAAACAAAATAATTAACTGAAACTTGTTAACCTTTAAGAATTGGTGAATTTGAAAAGTATCAGGTGCAGGAAATCATGCGGTGGAGAAGAAAACTCAAAAAACCTGGAAATGAGGCCATTTTACCGCCAAAAGGACACAAAAAAAGGCTGTCCGACCAGCGGTTTTGTACATTATACGTAATTTTCCATGAGGTAGGTGTTCCTCCGGCCGCCTCCCCTACTATGTGCGTGTTTTGTGAATCATCTAATGTGCTAATGAGATGCACTTTTTCGAGACTTTACTCTGAGGATTTGTCATTTCCTCGCAATAGACAGTACTCCAGCAAAGAAGGTGGCTCTGATTGGGAGACGAACCCCGACCCTTTGCTTAGCAGTCCGACACGTTAACCACCAAGCTACGGGGCACTTTATACCTATATAGGTGTTCTCAATGTTGGGCCATGATAAGGCATATTTATTAGATTCCAATGTCGTCAGAAGATGTCAAAAAAACTGCTGTTTACAACATTTGTTTTGTTTGAGTTGGTAGTCATGCCTTTTTAGAGTAAAAAATGTAACTCAGACATTCCAAAGATAAATGAACAAATGGTTCTTCGTGGCTTAAACTTCATTTCCTGCTAAATTTCGTATTAAAAAAAAAAAACTTTTGTAGCTGTTTTGCCTACATCGATGACGATTTTTAAATTATCGCAGTAAATTTGTCTAGACACAAAACCGTTTGAAGCTGCGATGTTGTAGAAAAGGCCTCCTTCTGACAGTTATATCTAGAAACTCTTGCAGATTTTTTTTTAAACCCTAACAGCACAAACTTACAATTGAGCAACTGATGCTAAATATTTATTTCCATTTTTTACTTACGATTATAGGGACTATAAGGCAAATTTAGGATTCGTGAATACAAAAAAATTGAGATAACAATCAAACATGACATTACGATCATAGAGAAGCCTAACAAAGTCAAAAATGTCCGTCTGTCTGTCCAGGTATATATCGATCTGCAGCCTAAACGTGTGGGTATTTCTTGGCATTTCTCAGAGGGGAAACTGAAATGTTATTTTTAGGGCTAAAAATAACGGTACCTGTCATATAACGATTAAGAAAAAGCTTATTTATCTCGAAAACGGCTCCAACGATTTTGATGAACATTTTTGAACTTTTTTGGTAGTAGCTATAGGCTAATTAGGACCAATTTTACCGGAAAAGTCTATTAACGGTAGCTTTCATATAACGGTTTTTTTTAATTTTCGACTTTCTCGGTAACGGCTCAATGGATTTCAATAAAATTTTATATTTAAAAAGATCCTACATACAAAAATTTAAAATAATTATTTTTTTTCTATTTTTAATTAATTTTTGAAATATAAAAAATATAAAAATATGTAAAATTTTAAAATCAGGTGTAAATTAATAAATTCTAAAAAACTGCATAGCAAAATTACAAACAAAATTTTTTTTGTCAAAAAACTAAAAATAAAAAACAGGATTTTATCAAATCCGGTTCTTAAATTTTCGAAATACTTTTTTCTTAAATACTTTGTTATTTAAGACGTGTGATGGCATACTTCATTTTTACTAAAAACCGTTAAGTATTGTGGTTTTGATAATTTTTTTAAGTTCAAGCTGTGTAATTTTCAACATAAATATTAATTGTTTCTGTCAAATATGTAATTGGACACATACGAGCAAGTACGTGCGACCCAGTCGTGTCCATTTTTTTAATTTATTGCATTTATGATATACTTAAATTTAAACATTGTTAATTCATAATCTATCACTAGCTTATAAGATTTATCTTGCTGTGTTAGTATCTACCTGAAATAAACTAAACTAAACTAAATATTAAAACTAGTAAGGCTCTTGAAAAAATATAATTAAAAAAAAAATTAAATAAAAAAAACTTGTAACGAATATAAACCCAGGCGCGTGTAATAACCTTTACGCCATAGTTTTCCTCTGATTACACGCTCTTTCCAAATTCATCGCTGTAGACTACCTACATCGTAGCAACGCTTCTACCGATGAAGTTCCATCTTTTTTATTTTATCTCAGATCAGGGACAGTAGAAATATGTTTTATTTTTATACTCGTTTTTTCCCACTTCTGAGAATTTCTATTAAAATACTCAACTCAGTTCATGACTTCTTCTTCGGCTCATCTCATCATCTCTATAACCGCCAACCTTAGTATAGCATTCCTGCGGTTCAATAAAAAAGGATTCTGTAACACCATTACGTTCGCCATCTGCACGCAATGCTCGTCATTAAAATAGAACAAATAATTATACCCAACAATGTCTGTAGTGACAAGTAAGGCGCACTTCATGGATTAATATCATTCCATGATGGATTTCTTAGTGCCTTCCAGAAGCAGAGAGTGATGGTATCCTATTCATTTTAACTCTCTAAACCCTTTTTGTTCTTGTGGTTGTGATATTCCCTGATCATCTTAATGATGAAACGTGGTTTTCTCTTTTCTTGATTTTTTTTTAATCTTAATGGCTCATGTCGTCTTCGTTGTTCGGAGAGATGAACTAAATGCATGCCTAAGGTTCTTTAATTCACTTAACATTTTTTTTATAAATTTTAATAATACGAGTTTTTTTTATATTTATCAAGGCGACCCAATATTAATTGTGACAATGTGATTTGTAAAAAAAAAACACAAAAATATATCTTAAAGTGAAGGGAAGTACTTACGAGGTCATAAAGATACTCAAAAACAAGTTGAGAACGATCTGAGTTGAGTCATACTATTTTTGGTTGAAAAGAATTTCGTCTTGCAACTTGGTGCGGAATCGGAAGTAAAGAAATTTTTCTTTTCGTAATAAAAAATCAAATTGGTGTTGCAAAAGAAAGTAGAACGGGTTTGATGGTCGTAATCTGTTGAAGTTAAATTATAGTTTGTGTAAGTTTTGATATTACTCTATCGGAAGCCTATATTTTAAGGTTAGTTTTTCTTATCTTTGAACTGATAAAGATAAAGTTCTATTTTATTGGTTTATTCTATGAAATATATTTTTTTTTCTAAATAACAATTAAGGAGACAAAAATATATAAATTTAGTTAAAATCGGGGTAATTATTCACTTTAGCGGTCACCTGGTTTTTTGGCTGTAAAAAATTCAAAACTAAACCGATTTTCATGATTCTTTTTACTTGCGATTATAGGTACTAAAATGCAAGCTATGGATTCGTGCAAAAAAAATCTAAGAATCAAACATGACATTACAATGATAGAGAAGTTGAAAAAAATGGGTCCGGAAATTATGTCCGTCTGTCTGTCTGTCTGTCTGTCTGTCTGTTTGCGCCTCTGCAGCAGTATTTATTTGGTAGTACATCGTTTTTCATTTTTGCTCTAGGTCGACAAATAACGGTACCTGCCATACAATCTTTAACAAAAAGTTTGATTTTCTCGAAAACGCCTCTAACGATTTTTGATAAAACTTTCAGGGTGCTATTTTTTTAGTTAGAATAATTTTTTTTTCGTAATTTGTTCTTAACGGTACCTCTCATAGAACCGGTTTTTTAAAATTCGGTTTTATCGTAAACCATTCTTCCGATTTCTATAAAATTTTGCACACAGGAAGTCATTTATAATTCAATTAATATTGCATTTTCAAATTTTCAAAAACATTTTTTTTCGGTTTTTAAAAATTTTCAAAAAAAAAATGGTTTACGAAATATTTTGAAAACGGGTTGATTGATTTTTTTTAAATAATTTTCCCAGATGAAAATACAGATTTCCTTATAATTACATACTAAGAAAAAATTTAAAATATTTTTTCGAAAAGTTTTTCAAAGATTAAAAAAAAAACTGGTCGAATGATTTTCAATGTTTTTTTTTCCTCGATAGACATTTAGTTTTAAAATTTTATTACATAATTAGTTTTTCCGAAAAGACTAGCCCCAAGCAGGGGGTTGCAGGTGGCCAGCACTAATTAAAATAATTTTTTTTTTGATTTTTTTTTTAATTTTTGTTTTTTTTTTTTTCAGAAACGGTTTCTTAATAATTTAAAATTGTTTTCTGATAATAACTACCAGCTGCTAGATGTTGGCATACTCAAAAAAAAAATTGGAATATGTTTTGAAAAAGTTTTTTTTTTTAAACCGTTTTTTGAAAAAAACTGGTCTAGCGATTTCGAAAGAAATGTTTCCTTAAAATTCAAAACTGTAAAAGAAATTAAATGGCTTATTTCATTGTTTCTAAAAAACGTTTTAACTAGTGGTTTTTAAGTGATTAACAATAACATTTGAAATGATTTTTTCAAAAATCTCAAGTCCCAAGACCACTGTCGCACATTAGAGCAAGTTCGTGCGATCTGGTCGTGCACTTTATTTTAAAATATTTATGTTTACGGCGGATTACGGATAATTTAAATTATCCCCATGTCAGAGATAGTTTTTTAGCTTTGAATGCTAAAAAAGGAAGTTTTATGAACAATTCTCTATAACTTTTTTTTTCCTAACCCAATTCACGATTTTTTTGATCGTAATCTAAGAAAAAAAAAACAAATTAGAAGAAAAAAAGCAACCGTTTTTTCAACTTTTCAAAATTAGTGCTAGCATTACAAATAAGTATAAATTGTTTTTTTTTTTTTTTTTTTTTTTTTTTTTTTTTTTTTTTTTAAATAAGACATATTTTTTTTTTATTAATTTATTTATTTATATTTTTTTATAAATCCTCTGTCAAAATGGACATTTTAAAAAAAAGAATCATGACAATCAGTCCAGTTCTGATTTTGAAAGTGTATAAAAACCAAAATCAGTTATTGTTCCATAGAAATTCAACAAAAATTAAACCGGTTCTATATAAAATCGATGACGGACAGAAAATAATTTTGTTTGTTGTCAAAACCTCTTTTTTTCTTTCTAAGTCAATATCATCGGCGTTTACAATTAATTGGATAGACTTTTGAAGGATCATGCCTCTGATGTTTAAAGAGATAGTTCTGTATTATTCTCTTGAATATCACGTAAAAGAAGTCGCGCTGTCTAAATGCTTTTTTGACATCAAAGTATCTATCGAATTTGAAAGAACAGCGTGGCTTTCAATTAAGTATTAAGTAAATTAAGTTTTTCAAATATTTCCTGCAATGTTGGTATTTTGTTAGTAGATAGAGGACTTACGGATTTAGATTAGAATCATCAATGCTGAGTTTTCATTTATCGAACAACCTCTCTTCTGACCATATCTTGGTGAGTTGATGCATATTTTTAACCAAAGCTAAATAGATCATTAGCTCTAAGAGCTTTATTGTTGGGAGTAATTATTTCGGAATGATTTAGACAAATGAGATAATCTTTTTTCGTTTTCGTTTTCTCCACCTTCTAGTAGTATCTGCTAAAATGATACTTTGCTGCCTGTAATTGTTGGAATAGTCTAGCTTCTAGCAGGAAGTTAGATTAAAGGCTCATAAATTAAAAAAAAAAAAAAAAATCACCAAGAACGTTGTTTGATCGTGATGTTATATATGTATACTATATTAAAAGCTAACAGAGATACGTTTCATGAATCTGTAAAATCGCCAATCCATTCGATCATAATTTTTGTTGTCCCCTACCCAATCGTGATTTGAATAAGCTATCGTTGTTACACTGAATCAAAGAACCAACAAATAACTTATCCCCTACTCTTAGTCTGGCCTATGGTTCCGCTCAGTTTTCCAACGAGACCGTACTAAATGAGCATGAACGTAGGAAAAACCCGGACGAGTATGACAAAAGTAGAACGTGAAACTGATATCAAGACCAGATGGTCTGATGAAGAACTTAATATGCTAGCACGAGAATAGGACTGTCTTGCCTGAGTTAATTTAAGGTTTATAAACATTATTCTTTACCAGAAGTTCCCGGAGCAATCAAGAAAGCAAAACGGAAGCCGAGCTACAGAGCCGATGTGACCAATATTCTCTGTAATCTGGGCTTACCACCAGCTATTAGCAGCTTGTCTACTAACAAATTTCCCTAATTTCTTAATTTGTCTTCTTCTCAAAGCACGGAAAAACAAAGCAAAAATATTCTGTGCTCTATCGTCCCCTTCACTCTTAGGATAGGGAATGATAAAGCAATTTCCAACTTGGACTATCCCTCTACCATTTCCTTCCGAAGCACCTGAAACCAGAACCCACCAGCAACCACCACTCACACTTAAGAATAGAAGACAAAACACACATCTAGGGTATAAATAGACATGAAGGAACTGGACGAAACAACAGTAACAATGCATAAGTGGGATTTTAGATGGACCAAATGCTGTCATTATGCCATCTCAGGTCATATGGATAGTTGTTGGAAAACCATGCTTGAGAAAGAGACTTCGTCTACATTAGATGCCGAAAGAATAGCTTAAAAATATAACCGTTAGCGATATTAGTCAGAATCAACATCTTCTATCTAATTCTCTTCTCTGGACTCTGACCGAATAACACCTCCCCAGATCAGAGTGATTCTTTGAATCCTGCTTTGCCGAATTTATATTATATATAATTTTATAATTGCGGACAGCCTTCTTAACAACTTATAAGGTGGAAAAGCATCTTTGTCACTAAGAAATCGGACGCCAAACAACCTGGTGACTTTCGTCCAATCACTATATCATCTGTCATACTGTGCAGACTGCACTAAAAGATCAGTCTAAGCTGAAGACTCCGCTGCTGATAAAAAAAAAAAACTTTCAAGTTCTGGAAATAGCCAATGTCCGTCTTAAAGAGATGAGAAAATTGGAAATACTTGGATCGACAATTTACTCCTAAAACTGGAGATAATCTAATCACCCGAAATCAAACCTCTACAGTCTAAAGTTAGAAGAAATAACCGACTTATTTTTTGACTCGATGCGATTTTGTCAACTTTATCCGGCCAGGATAAATTGCCTTCTATTTAATAAAAACAGTGGAGGATGTCCGAGAATGTCGAGCAGGTTGTCAAAAATTAAACATTGAACCACAATATCCAGTAATGCCACCGAACTAATGGAATCCTGATTGGAAGGCAAATTTGTCTTGTCCACTTTTTACAAGATGCAGTTCCAATAATCAGGTCTACAAGATTATCGAATAGCCGAAAAGGGACACATCTGATGGTATTAGGAAGCCGAACGGGAGGTTGCTCGAGGAAGCTGTTCGAAATACAAAATACAATACAATACATATATGTACAAAAATATATGTAGAGGTAAGAACTGGAACAAGTTTTGTCGTACTCGAGATTTGGGCAGCCCCGCAGCTTTGTTGCACTGATCGGATATATTATCATCTTTGTCATCAAAGCAGCGTATGCAGAATTAACCTTAAACGAGTTTTAACTGGAGCGAGGACTTGTTCCCCGCGCTTCAATAGACTGATCAACAAATTGGATCTGGACAGCAGAGGTCGGCCCATGATGGTCATCTTCATCATTATTTTTATTAAGATACTATCTTGGGTATAAATCAAAATTCGATCGATCTTTCGAGAATCCCGATGCTGTTAAAAAATAGATATAGCCAGCTTTACTACCAGGTCGAGTGGGCGAAATTGTTTATCTTCATCTGGCATATAGCAGAATGGTTCATTCTTCCCAACGGCGGATTTCGCCGTTAAACAGTCTTTGAGCTTTTTATCCTTCACAGTTCCTTATTTACTAGACAAGAAATGACAACTCTTCAGATAACAATGTTTTACGAGTCCCCCAAGGTAGTCACTTAGGACCTCTTCTTTTTGTTGCCCCTATAAATGATTTTAAAATGACTCAACAAATGTTTTGATATCAACGCTTTTTGCCAACTGCTGCAACTAGCACACCCTTAAGTCCAATACTAATTGCATATATTCTAATCACATTAAGAGGGCTTTGGTCCCCTTAATATGAAACTAAAAAAAGATTATAACTCAAGAACTAGTACCACTTTTGCTTAAAAGCCAGCAAATATATTAAAATTACCTGAAAAAGCAGTGAAGAACGAAGAACAATTCGGAAAGGGCAAAAGCATTTCGAATACCCACAAACCAAACTCCAATCCTAATCCAGATTAAATTGTACCAAAAAAGGCAATTCCACAAACGGACAATAAAAACTGATTTTGTTTTTTAGCCCAACATTCATATGTATCTACGCATTAATAAGTACAAACCGACCGACCGACCGACGCACGTCGAAAAACAACGACTGATCTTGCCACTTCAGTGGGCGTGCTTGGGTCATCTCTACCAAGTCCAAGAAGCTAAGATGCATGGTAGCTCTAGGTAGTCGTAACAGCACATCGTAGCTGGAGATGTGCGTACAAAGATTCATTGGCGGCATCTTTTGTTCATCACTTCTTCGTTTGATCTTTCCTACCTCTTTTCGCCATGTTTTCCTGAAGTTGACTTCCTCGGTTTCTCACGAAATGTGTCTTCCCAATGAGGTAACCGAGAGGAAATACAATAGAAACGGTAACAACTGGGGTCATCTCAGAGGTTCAACGCCATCTCCCCTTTCGTCTGAAATAAATTTTCCATAGAAAAGAGGCTCCGAAAGAAAACTATAATGTGTACCCCCTTGAGTGCTTCCCCCCTTCTATTTTTGAAGTCAATTCATGCCCTCTCTTCCTAATTGATTACTGTACTGTGCACTGGCCTGTACTCTATTAGCAAAGTACGGTTGGCCGGTCGGCTGGCCGGCTGGCGGCGTGCGACTCGCTGATCATAACGACTAATGCCATCTGTTGGCTAATGCTACTTGCCGGTGCGGAAGTAGTTCACTGCGCATAATATTTTCTATGCCCTGGACTTGAATGGGATTGGATGTGGCACATAAATAATATTTAGATGAAGCCGATGATGGTGGAGAAGATGAACCACATAAATAAAAGAAGAACTCACATAACCTAGGTACATAATGATGATGATGATGATGATGGTTTCTTTTTCCTCTTTAGCACCGTTTCATGGTTCATAAATTCCTAGTCAAACGATCGTGTGTGAGAGACCTGAGATGCTTTTGCTCGAGATCGAGACACAATTTCAGGAAACGAGTGCACACACTAATTTACTGTGCGATGGTGGGGAGGAGGGATTGAGAGTGAAATGAGCCTCTTACTTGGCCGCAAATTTTAAATAGATCTTTTCTTCTTGTCTGACTTGCAGGTTAATTACATAGGCTGTTTGATCAAACGAAGATTTTTGTTTCAAAGATGGCTCCAAAAAAAATTCTACAAATTTGAGAGTCAAAATAAGCATTTTAAACAAGAAAATTATAATGAATTGTCATTTGAATTGAACAGCCTAATTTGCCTCTTCCAATATTTTAAATCTTGGAACATCACAGAAGGGCGTTATGACAGGATAGTATATGGTAATCAGATAAGAATCAGAGAAAACTATTTTAAGTAAAGCAACGAAAGCTTTATATATAAGATTGATTCTAGCTTAAAGATGAAGCTACATTCTCATCATTATGTCATTCTCGGCAGTGATTTAAGCATCATCGGTCCAACTTTAGATGACTTGGTCCATTAACCAAACAGTTAATCGTTGTGAGGGCGTTGGGGAACGGTTGAGGATTTTTAGGTTTATGTTTTCTCCAATCAGACAGTTTTGCTGTTTGATGAGGGAAAAATGGACCGTGTCTGAGAAGATAATTATGGTCAGCCGGCTTTAATTCTTGGCTCAGTACAATCTCTCATATCCGACCGCAAAATAATCCTGGTTGATTCTCTGGGATTACACAACTCAGCAGTCGCATCATCTTCCAACAAGTTCTTCCATACATCCCGATTTCTGGCCGACCGACGACGCCATTCAGTTGCGCAACCCAATGCTTAAGGCGGCCTGGCCACGTTATCTTCTACCATAAAAAGAACTGCAAAATACTTTCCCAGCTGATTCCTCTTCGCTAATGCGATCTAGTTGTCCAGCCAACCGGATTCTACCGAATCTGTGGTCGTATTTCTCATCAGTGGATAGACAACAGCTTCTCTCAAAAAAATTATGAAACTTTCTTTTACAAATTTACTTAGATCTTTTCAGCGAAAACTCTGAATAGCTATCAACTTAAAGAAAAGCTTGAAGAACAATAGTTTTTTAATAGCCGGGTGGCAGAAGTGCAATAGATAAGGTGTTGGCTAACTAACCAATAGATCGTTAGTTGAATTATCAGGTTTTGTAGCAATTTTTCTCACTCCTAGTACAAGCTAGAGTCGTCCGTGGATTTTAAGTGAAAAAAAGGTCTCGATCAACTGCGTCGAAAAAAAATTGTTTTCCTATTTTTCGAATTCGTCGTGAGCTTTTCAACGAAAGTGTATAATGTAGAATGAAAATTGTTCTAAATTCGTTTCAGTCTCACAAAAGCATCCAACCGAGAAGGTTGAATAATAAATAAAGTTTTTTTTTATAACCATTTCCACTCAAATATTGTAGTTTTAATTTTTTTTTATCAAAGGCAACTGGAAGGAGTTACCATGCGTCATTCGATGCACCAATGGTGATCTGATCTGATTTTATATCTCTAAGAAAGTATAGTTTCCCATTCTCTTCTACATATTTCAGAAGGAAGTTGCTAAAACTCCAATCAAATGTTTTGATGATCACGATACTTCGAACCTTTTATATTAGTTTCTAGATACACAGTGATGTTCTTGTATTTTTTTAATATGCCCCGTCTCCAGATCTCCCAGGAATAGCCAACTTTTTATGTAAAAGGTGTTTTTTTTTTTAGAGGTATAGAACTTAAAATAGGCAACACTATTTTAACTGGCGGCCATTTTGTCAGCTGTTAAGTGATTTATTTTAAGTTTGGCTTTGCATTTCAACATGAATAAACTGACGCCTGAACAACGTTTCCAAATTGTGCAAATTTATTTTAAAATCAGGGTTCTGTTCGAAATACGTATCGCGCACTACGTCTATTTTACGGTCAACATAATCGTCCATCAGAGCAATTAATTCAATTAACTATGGAACGTTTTCGCACCACGTTTACTCTTAATGATAATATGCATCCACAGAGACGTCGTACAGTGCATAAAGAAGAAGTCATTGCTGCTGTTGAGCTTAGCGTAGAGGAAGACCCGAATCAGTCTTTCAGCCATCGTAAACAGGAATTGGATATGTGGTATGCGTGCTTACAAAATCCAACTCGTGCAAGAATTGAAGCCACAGGATCACCTAACAGGGCGTAGATTCGGTGAATGGGCCCAAAACAAGATTGCCGTTGATCCCAATTTTGATTAGCCATGGAGCTCACTTTTGGTTGAATGGATACGTCAGTAAACAAAACTGCCGTATTTTGAGTGATGATTATCCTCAAGTGTATGTTGAGACACCGTTAAATTCACAAAAACTGACGGTTTGGTGTGCTTTATGGGTTGGTGGAATAAATTGGTCAGTACTTTTTTAAAAAACGATGCTGGCCAGAACATTACAGTCAATGGTGACCGCTATAGAGCCATGATTACTGACTTTTTCGTTCATCAATTGAACAACCATGATGTGCAAGAGCTGTGGTTTCAAGAAGACGGCGCAACATGTCGCACAGCTCGTGCCACAATTGATTTATTGAAGGAACCGTTTGGTAACGGCATTTTTTCACGTTACGGACCCGTGAATTGGCCTCCAAGATCGTGCGATTTAACGCGACTTGACTATTTTCTGTGGGGATATGTGAAGTCGCTAGTCTACGCCGCTAAGCCCGAAACGATTGAACACTTGGAGGACAACATTCGCCACGTTATTGCCGATATACGGCCACAAATGTTGGGAAAAGTAATCGAAAATTGGATCTCCAGATTAGACTGTCCGTGGCGGTTATATACCAGAAATCATAGTTAAATTATAATGCCAGAAGATTATCTTTCGAATAAAGTAAATTTCATGTCAATTTAAAAAATCATCTTTGTTTTATTCCATTTCGAAGTTCTAAACCTCTAAAAAAACACCCTCTATGTTTTGGAAAAATCATTTTAGTTCATAGAAATTTCAAAGATTGTCGCCCTGTGATGTTTTTTTTCATCCTTAATTCGTTGTTTTTTTCCAAATTTGTATAAAATAAAATTGAAGAGATAAAAACCAAAATTTATCTGACATTTTTTACTGTTAAGTTTTTTTTTTTATAAATTATATAAAACATAATAAATTAATGCAACATATAACCTAAATTAAACTAACAAATTCTATTCTTTATCTCTTTTCAGGTAAGCATTAAAACGGAATATAACTATACGTTTAAATAAAACAATAATTATATCTTTGTGAGTAAATTGTTGTGAATCACGTATTCAGGTATAAAATAATAACTGTCAGCATAACGTTTGGTATAGAAACCTATAAAACTACAAACTACCCATGCATCCATTGGATACATTTGCAGCAACACCAACACACGTACACCAACAACAAAGAATTTATGCAAATACGGTCCATTGACGACGGACAGTAGCCAGATCGTGTGCTGTACGAACATTTATTTGCCATCGTGATTACTGCTCACTAGATGGCTGTTCAATGGTTGTACAATTTTTCTTCTCTCCTTTAATAGTTTTAGTTGGTTTGTAGTAGATGGATTTCTATGTTTGGTCCAATGTATCTATTCATACGATAGATACTTTCATCAAAAGTGCTACATGTAGCGGCGCACCACGCCGCCATGCCATATATATATGTAGATACATCGGATAATTTTCTTATTTTCATAAACGGAAATTCTTGTAAAAGAGTTAACGTTGTGTGATGTTGCAGCTGTGCACAGCTGGATCTTGTGTTGTATTGGAAACGTCCATCCATCCACCGTCTGCATCTTCGTCGCCATTATCGGACATCGGCGTCTCCGGGCTTGCCTTTTCGCAAAAGATAGATGCAATAGAATTTTTGAAAAGTCTTAAATATATATTCAAATTCAGGGAATTGGGCGTTACTGTTGTTGCGCAATGAATACTTAAAGGATCTGTTAAAAAAGTAACACGAATGAGCATGTATTGAAATCTAGATACCTTAATACACCCAACGAATGTACAACTTAAATCAGATTTAAGTAAATATAAATCGGAAAGATAGAGTAGGTAGGTGGGATTACTTGTTACCGAACAGAATGCTGTGAATGAAGGGAAAAAAACAGAAAAGGGACAAGATGGGTATCCTGAGGCACACCAAAACTGAAGATTCGTAACCAAAACATAAACATATTTAATGAGAAATTGCTTCAAATCCTGATAATTACATATGTATTCCGTTAGCAAACGAAAAAAGGAGGTCAACATTTTAAAACTAGTTTCAAAGTTGTCTTTTTGATCATATATTAGCTCAAAGATATTTTTGTTGAATAATACTTCTTAACTTTCTTAAGCTCGCAGAAACTCGCTCGCAGTACAGAAACAATTCTCAATAAGTCCTTTAGGACATCTTAATAATGTTTGTCGCCAATGGACTCCAAAACCACTGAACCGATTTTGATGAAATTTTCTATGCTTTGTGGTAATTTGGTGCAACTTGAAGCGATTGTTTTTATCTCGATTAATGGAATCAATATTTTTTATTGCAAATCAAAAGTTTCTTATAAGGCAAATGGTTTTGATAATTTGGAAGTTCTATATATTTCTTACAGATGGCGGTGTAAATTAGTTAAATGACCTACATGTTATTTTGCGTTTCTGTTTGTTCCAACTAATCTCAGGAATATCTGAACCGATTAAGACGAGATTTTCGCTGGCAGATAGCTGGTTTTAATTGACCCCTAGGTGGCGCTCGTGTCGTTTTTGTTTAAAAAAAAAATCTGTATTTATGGAACGATTTGGAGGGGTCTTTCACAGGCAGATAGCTGATATTCTAAGGAGTAACAAAAACTACATATTTTTATTATCCCTATGTAATTTTTCAAATATTCAACTAAAAATAATAAAAAAAAAGCCTTTAGCAAAATTTTGACCCGATAGGTGGCACTGGGCAGGAGACATTGGAAAATGAGGTTGTCCCTGTATTTTTACAATTCACGCGGGAATCAAGGGAAATTGAACTCTCAGAAAATATCGTAAAACCTCCGTTATGCGGCCTCAGACTTAAAGCAAAGAAGAACTATCAGAGTGTCCAATAACAAAACTTTGCAGATTCGAAAGAGAAAGCGGATGGTTGGACGCCCCAGGATGAAATTATGGAAGTAAAATGGACTACGATTGTGGTAAGATGAGCAATTTGTAAACCCTCAAATGGACATCACAATGGGTCTACATTGACCTAAGTGGGTTGGAGTTGCGCTAATGGCTCTTTTTCAACAACCCGCAAACCTAACCTATACCCGAGTCAGATGGGTTTGCTATTCTTTTATATATTTATATGTTATCTGCATAGGAATGTTAACAGACATTGCACAAAATGGGATATTAATGATAAATAAACTAGCGTCAAAGAATTAAATCTTATAGACAACGTTGTTCTTGTCCAGAGGAATAGTACAAACTTATAATTTCGTTTTCAAAATAACACATTTAGATTTGTATGTTTAACGTAGTTCCGTCCATCATGGAGCAATTATTTGTATTTCAATCATCAGGCATCGCGTCGGGTCATTTTCAGACAAAAATAACCATCAGTGCCACCACTTAGATCAGTGCAGGCATTGTAATGTTTTGCGATATATGACTGCCGGCTGCCGGCTGACTGTGGTCAGGTACCCAGCGAAGTCTTATTTCGTGCAGAGCATCAAGAACCCTGGGCTTGTTGCGACAACGGTTGACAAGCTTTTATTTCAATTGAACTTCAGGGATTACTTTTATTGCCGTGTCTAAAAAAAACGTGTTTTTATTTCTTCTTCGGTAGTTTCTATAGACAATATAAATAACATTTTCATACAATCTTTTGCAGGTAAATTCAGATGCATTTTAAAAATACCGATTCAAACATTGGTTAACTACTTAATGCTGTTCTTATCGTTTTCAACACAATTATAATGATAATGACGAAGACACATAGGTAGATCAATTGTCTTACCGATTCATAAAGTGCACCAAAGTGTAGCCTTTTCAAAAAAAATTGTTTGCTAAAGCTATCCGCAGTGCAGTAGAATTTTAAACACACTACAAATAAAACATCTCACTACCGATAAAAGCAGAAATTGAATTCAGCTGCGGATAGATACCATATTTTCTTATAAATTCTCTCAAAATTAATTTCTGTACCTTCCCGCTCTCCTGTTTACTTCCTGTTTACGTTTTTACTTGCGATTATAGGGACTATAAGGCAAGTTTAGAATTCGTGACACATGACATTACGATCATAGAGAAGCCTAAAAAAGTCATTGGCAAAAAATGTCCGTCTGTCTGTCTGTCAGTCTGTCTGTCCGTCCGGGTGTATATCGAGCTGCAGCCTAAACGGGTTAAGCGATTGCCTTCAAATTTGGTATGTGCTTATCTTTTGGCATTCCTCAGAGGGGAAATTGAAATTTTATTTTTAGGGCTAAAAATAACGGTACTTGCCATACGACCGTTTAGGAAAAGCTTATTTTTCTCGAAAACGGCTCCAACGATTTTGATGAACATTTTTGAGAATTGTTCTGTTGGTATTGGCTATCATTTGATTAGAACCACATATACGGCAAAAGTCTATTAAAACGGTACCTTTCATATAACGGTTTATTTAATTTTTGGCTTGCTCGGTAACGGCTCTATAGACTTCGGTTAAATTTTATATTTGAAAAGATATGGATGGCCAAATTAATTCAGCATATAAAATTTTTGAATAACTTTTTTTTCTAATTAAAATTAATTTTTTTTTTGAAAAATCAATATTTCTAAAACTAATAAAAAAAAAAATTTTAATCTTATAATCACAAGTATATCAATAAACTCTAAAAATCTGCATACCAAAATTTAAAAAAAAAAAAAAAAATTCAAAAAACTAAAAATAAAAAACTGGATTTTATCGAAATCCGTCCTACAATTTGCGAAACACTTTTGTCATAAATTCTTTGTTATTTAAGACGTGCGATAGCGTACTTCATGTTTACTAAAAACCGTTAAGTATTGTGTTTTTTATAGTTTTTATAAGTTCAAACTGTGTTATTTTTAACGTAAATGCTATTTGTTTTTGTCAAAGATCTTGCCGTCCAATGTAATTAGGCACATAAGAGCAAGTACGTGCGACCCAGTCGTGCCCATTTATTTGTTTGTAGATCAATTATTTGACAGCTAGGTTGTCAAGAGTGTCGAATTTGAAATATAAAAACCAGGCTGCTGCGGATGGGTTTTTTTTTTGTTGGGAAATCCTACTTCCTACTACACTGCGGATAGCTTTCTAAAAAAAAAAAAAAACGGCTTATGTCTCCACAATAGCTTGAGAATTATCATCGCTTAAAATTTAGCAATTCTCTTCGTTTACATTTCACTTAACGTGTTCTATATCACTTTGCATTTTACAAACGTCAAAATGTTTGCGCTTGGTGAAACTTTCAAAAAGTTCACCTACCGTCGTGGGGAATTGGGACAGCTTCTGGACACGCCAAACAATTTTGATAAATATGCAAATGTTTCACCAAGTAAGTCTATTTATGATGTATTGTTAAAATTCACAGAAATCAGTATTGCCAATTTAAAGTTTTCTGTTTTCAAAACTTGTTTTACAAATTTTAAAACAAATTCATGTTTTAAGAAAAACTTCTGGTACTCTTTTTTTGAAGAAAACTTTTGGGGTTATATTTAAAAAAAAACATTTTTTTTTATTTTTTCCCGTAGTTTGTGCGCAATTTTCAAAAAAACATAACTTTGAAGCCATAGTTTTGTGCATGCAAAACCAAAATATAATTTTTGTCTTCCCTATTTTTTTTAAAAGGACTTCGATATGGTGCGTATATGCGAACTTCCTGTGACACCATCTCGCAGGAATTTTTTTGTTTTAATTGCAAAGATGTCCAGACGACCGACCCTAAGTATAAGCAAAATAAAGTCCAACTTTTTCAGCTTCATATTCAAAATGTCCCTTTTTTTGTCATCGCAGGTTGAATGACATATGGTGCTTGCGCCGGGTTTGTAAAGCAAAAAAAAAAAAAAAGAACGTGTGGCATGCATCAAATTAAACATGTTATCGTCTTCGATTTCATGTTTGCCTTTTTTTCCATTTTCGTTCGTTAATGATGGCGATTCATATCAAAGGCCTCTCGAATTCCGAACGGGATGCAGTCCATCCCCTGGCCGCACGAACGCGTCCCACTTCCAACGATAACGCTGAGCTGGCACGCCTTGGGCAATCATCCGGCATTGTGTCAACATTTTATCAGTTCCTCAGTTAAATTTATGTTGCATAAAAGAATTTTTTAGTCCCAAAGATGTTTATGGTGTTTCTATATCTGGATCTGGATTCATATTTAAACATTTCGTTTTTTTTCCATCAAATTTCTCTCCTTTCTTTGAGGACTTTTTTGATGCAAAGAGAAAGAGAGAGAGAGAGAGGTAGCAATAGGGGGGTTGCCAACAATGCTTTTATTTGTTTTGACAGTGCTAATTTAATGCATGAGTTATTTTGATCATTTTTTATGCGCGTTTGTCTCCGATCGAGGGACAAATTGATGCGTCAATGCAGGGAGTGCTGCATCCAACTCTTATTCAAGAAGGACTATGTACCGGAAGTACCCGAGTGTATTCTTCTCGTAATTCAAAAAAAATCAAAAAAACATCAAAGCTATTGAAAAGTTGAATGTTGGGGGACATAATATTTGCGGTAAGTCTCTGTGCCTGTGCCTGCCCTTCGCTGTAATTTGTATGTGTCAACGGCGGCGCGGCGGCAGCAACATCAACGGCCCTGGCCTGCCTGTGATGGTAGCAAGTACGTTTCTCTTCGTTATGCAAATCATTAACATATGACAGTAAAAAAAAAAAAATACTTAAAATTTCGCCAAGAGTGCGATTGTTTATGAAACGAAGTTGCAATGAACGTGGAACAAGTCTGTTGAACTGTGGCAATGCAATTATGATTAACAACATGCTGCCGCCCGCCTGCAGTGCGATGTAGACATAATGCAACAAAGTAAATTTATTTATTTTACGGCTGTCGGACGTAATTTCACGAGGTGGGTGTTGGAGAAATTCCCTTGAAATTGCTTTAGCATTTTCAATTTTTTTGTTGTGTTCATTGTTTCGTTCAAAAATATAAGTTACGTCATAAACAAACCGCCATTTGGGAAACATTTTTGAAATGGTGAGTGTTTGTTGACAAGTAGTACTCATCCTATTTTGCTAAAGTAAAGATGGATCTTCAGGTTTACACGGTTTACATATATTTTCGTGAATTTGTATTGACAGCTGATCCGATGGTATTGTTCCAGGTGTACAATGCTGAGATTACATTCATCGGCATATACTTTCTTCTGTCAATATCTTGATTATGAGTTGGTGCATAATTCAAACGAAGCTATCTTATGCAGCTTTTGAGAGTTCGACAGCTAGGCCATCTACTCCTGTGGCTTTATCGGTCTTCGGCTTAGATATAAACGGCTAAACTTCATCTAGATTAGGTGGGCCGTGAATTCTTTGGAAGTTACTTAAGGTTCGATAGGAAAAGAACGTGGTGATTTCTTGCGATTGTAGCCGTCTAGTTCGACGTCGAACTTCCTCAGAGAAATATCTCTTCTTGGAGTTGGTGTGGATATCCGCAGTCGCACAAGATAGTAGTCCGAATCAATATTTGCCCCGTGGAAAGTTCTGACAGCTGGGCGTTAAAGTCACCGAGGATATATAGGAAACTTCCAATGTCTTTCTTCTAAGAGCTCAACATCTTTGTTGTCAGCATCTGTCTGTCTGTCTGGCAGAATGAATTTATGGCTTATTTTGGCGAATCTGGGCCTTGATGTGAAATATCTTGGAGCACTCTTTTACAAATTTGGAACTCAAGATCTCTTGCCCTAGTCTGCCTCCAATGACTAATCCACATCCATATAGGCGGTTTTTTATTTTGTCTCTAGCAGTAGTCGTAGTAGAAATTGCGGTTTTTCGTCTTCCTTTTGGCCACCTCAAAGCATTTCTTGGATGGCGATTATGTCTGCCTTACAGCAGTCCAGTGTCTAAACTAGACTGAAGCCTCCACTAATTCTTTAGCTGTTCGGTTGTCTGTTAAGGGACATAACATTCTTGCAGAATTCGTCATCTTTGAAGCCGTCCATATCCGAAGGTTGTAGTTGATTTGAAACTAGGTTTACATGGTCGAGAAGCGACTCCAACGAATAATGTTCTTAATATAACCCCAGAGACGAGAAGCTGGATAAACCTTTCCTTATTAGCGTGATCTCTGAAAACTTCGTACCATGGATTCCATCTAGAGAATTCTCTCGCTGCTTCCCATACAATCCCACCTTGTCTTGTTTACTGTCACAAACAACATTCATAATAGTTAACCCAATGCCCAATTGAGGTGCTAGGCACCCGATAGTCAGAACGTGGAAGTGAAAGTAGGATTTGAAAGACAGAGGTAGGTTTTTGAAAACCTGGTTCCCGCTTGGGGACACATGTACCCTTTGAAAAACGGTTACACGATACTATGAACTCTAAATCAAAGAATTCTTGTACAGTTACAAACTAAACAGCTTTGTATAGGCTGACCAGCGGTATAATATCCGATGTTGAATAGCTGCATGAAATAGCTCATCCCGCTAGTACAACATTGGCTCTGCTGGCAGGGCTTCAAGTATTCGGTCCAATACATGCGGCATTGTTTTGGCAAAAACCTCTAAAATGTTGGCCTCGAGCTCGTCGTAAATGGCTAGCTTGTTTGGTTAGATTTAAGACTTGATTAAGTTCCAATGAAAATAATCGAGTGGTGTCAAGTCGGCCAAATGATGAACGCTCGCCGTGAGATGGCTGCGTCTTGTTGGAACAACAGCTCGGTGATATTAATGTTGTTGATCCCTGACCACAAGAAGTCGCTCTATACCAGAGACGGGGTTGTCTTCCTCACTTTTAAAGAAATAAAGTCCGATAAAGCAGCCATGTCATAAGCCTCTTCGAACAGTCAATGTTTTTTTGAGGCAATGATGATCTGTTGATCACTTGTGGATAGTGTTGGCTCCAGATCTTTGGCCAATTTTTTGCGCCAAATTGGTGAACTAACGGTATTTCCTTTCTCTGCAGCAGTGATGTCTCGTCCAAGAGAATTTAATTCTAGAACAAATCACATTTTATAAATAACAATAAAATGAAAAACTATTTACTGCTTCTGCTCCTAGTCAGCCCGCTCATCATTTGTACCTTTTTAACAGCCTAAAAACTTTTTCTGCCTTCGCCGAAGATGACATCGAGGATGACCTTGTCGATGTAGAGGGCGATGATGGTGCTGTGACTGGTTAGGAAGGTGAAACGACAAAGTCTCCGAATGCAGACTTATTCTTGCTCTTTACGAAACATCTCTACACACCTGAAATTCAACTAGATCTGCCCGGAGGCAAGCCTGTCGAATTTTTCATCGGATTCACCAAGCAAGGCCAAGATGACTTTGTGCTTGAAACAATAGAAGCCTAATTCCGTTACTCAATGGATTTCAACTACTACATTCCGCTGTCGCCTACAATCACGAAGTTAAGGCTGGCTACGAAGGAACTGTCTCCTACTCCTTCCTCCCTTCGGATATATTCGCTGGACGTCCCTTCGTTCTGAACATTGGTCTTAACTACCGTGACTATGCTGCCCATTTCAATGAAACTGTCTTTAACGAAACTGTCCTCATTTCTGAAGTTGATGAGGGACTAGACGGAGAGGCTTTCTTCTTGTACGTCCTTCTTGCCGGAATTGTCATCCTCCTATTGTTCCTCGGACAGCAGATGCTCCTCGGTTCATCAGGCAAGAGGAAACGTTTTAACACCACAAAGAAAACTATTAAAACTGGAACCAGCAGTGATGGCAACATTGACTACGACTGGCTTCCAGAAGAAACTCAATCACCACCCAAGTCGCCAAAATCCAAGACTTCCCCCAAGCCTAAGGCTAGCCAAAGTCCAAAGCAGAGCCAGAGCCCCAAACAGAGGAAGGCGAAGCGCGCAGCTGGTTCTGATATTTAAGTGTAAGACTGTAGGTAGTATTCTATAATTTAATAAGAATTATGAGTTTTGCTGAGCTTGAGAGTTTTTTGTCTTCGTTACTTGAAGACCTACGTAGTTTTTTTTATTTTCATTTACTCTGATTATGTTCCCACATTTTTTTAAATTTTTTCACCCGATCCCTCTGCATAACCTCGTACGCCCGCTACTTGAATACGCCTCCCAAGTATGGTCCCCATATCAACAAGTTCACATCTCGAGAATCGAGAGCATTCAACGTCGTCTTTTTAGATTTGCTCTTCGCGGTCTGTCTTGGAATGGTCCATTTATCTTGCCCCCTTATCAAAATCGCCTTCAACTATAAACCTGAATACCCTGGAAGAACGCAGAAAAACTGCAGAGATTCTCTTCATTCGTCGATTCCTTACAAGTTCCGTCGACTGTGAAACGATTCCATGTTTTTCAGCACAAATTCCTGTAACCTAAGAACCCCTCGCCTGTTCTATCTGCCTACTCACCGCACCTCCTATTGTTTCAACGAACCTATTACCAGAGGGTTAATTCGACTGAAAACTATTTCGACTAAGCGTTTTCCATCCTAAATTTATGTTGTTATGTTGACTTTCAAGTCCCCTGTGGGTTGTGGCTTATTCGAGGCTTAAAGAGGTCAAATCACAAGATTTCGGTGGCCAGTTTACATGACCATCACGTGAGATGACCAAGTCCTTAAATCACTCTTGCAGAATTTTAAATTGCATGATCCTGTTGAAACCACATTCCGTTGGTAATCATTTACCTTTATAGAGTTCGCCGTTCAAAGGCCTGGCAAACGTCGTTCTAAAAGAAATATGGACCGAAAATGCTGCTATCCCAAAATCCACAAAAAAACAGTGACTTTTTGGGAATGCATTGGACGCTCTTGGATCACATGTAGAGTGGTATCGTCCCAAAATCGACAATTTTGTTTTTTGACATAACCATTCATCCAGAAATGGCTTCATTACTGAAGATTATTTTTCGATGAAAAGTAGGGTCATTTTCCAACTGCTAAAGAGCCCATTAAACGTCGTTTACCTTCAGCTTCTGGGTCAGTTGAATTTTTACGGATGCAAATCCAAGTCATGACGCAAAATTCGTCAAGTTGTGGTATATGGACTGCCTCGGTGGCTATATTTTCGACAGATCTTGCGTTTCGTTGAGGATTTTGGATGTTGGTTGATCATTTCCTAAAAGAGTGGACTCATTGCGCATAGGCCGCACTGCGAATAGTCCTCTCGCTAGAACGATTATCGCCACCGTAAAATGGGAGAAACGTGCGGAACGTTGTCCGAACAGAAAACCAATTTTTGATAAAACAATCTTATCATTTGCACGTGTAGTTGAATACTATAGCCGTTCATCGTCTTTGAAAAGCAGACAAATTAAATGACAGCCAATTTGACAGCTCCAACAATATGACCTCTATCAACTGTCAAAGTTCGGAAGTTCCCATTGAAAGACTCTATTTTGTTTGATATCAGCGCTGGTTTTGTTTTCTCATTTGATATCGGAGCTTTGGGTGACAGAGTCCTAGGAACCTCAAAGTTATAGCTGCATTTTTAATGTTGAGTTTCGTGATATGACGTTATCGGAGTTCTTCCAATTATGGCTTCATAACTTTGAACCTTCACTTGGTTTGGATCATTCTGCAATATTGTATTTATTTAATACCTTAAAAAAAGATAACCCCTACTAGAAATTCCCCTTTTAAGGTGTGTCAACTTTAAGGTCATGACCTTAATACGTATCAACTTTTAGTCTACAATGCAATTTGTTCATAAGAGCAAGTGCGTTTCTTTCCATTTTTCATGTCCATCTCCACCTCCTTATCCGCATTTGTTCTAGATTTACACATATCATCCAACACAGATACCCCCCCAGATATTACATAATGCCACTGAAATGTCACTAAGTTGTTCGCTTGACTTTTAATCAACTTAAAACACGATTCTCCACACACAAATTGAGTCATTTGCTTTCACAATCATTAGGGTCAATGACTCATTCCATCAGCCAAACTGCAATTAATTCCTCCGAAATTGCCAATCATGTCATCCTTCATATCCCTTGTGGGTGCATCGTCATATCGTTGTGCACCAAAAAGGGGCATAAAAATCGATACTTCCAATTAAATCCTTGCCATGTAGATTGTAGCCATGCCTCTCTATATATAACCCTGCCAAAGCTAGCTAGGTTAACCCTTTTTGCACACCCTCATTCAAATGCTTATGATGGCAACAAATACCTCTTCAGTTGTTTTTGAGAGCAGAAATTATAAAGCTTGAGGGGCAATCTTTCCTACGTCATTACTTCCATAAACCCATTTAATTCGATGAAATGCAAGGTTTAAGTGAATTAAAAAGTCACTAAGTAAACTTCTTTCCATTAATTGGCACATGGTTGCAATTTTGTTGCAAAATAGAAGTTCTATCCGTTTAAGGTCAGGACAACAACTCAACATCCACATCTGTTTAGAAGGAGAAGAAATACTTGCTGATCATGCTTGGTATTACTTTGTATGACCATCCAGCTCCATCTTTTTGTGAAAAAAAAACTCGTTTCTCAGTTAACCAAACTTGGAAAAGTATCTGGGAGTTTCCCAAAAGTATTCCAATAGACAGAAAAAATCGAAAACGCTACCTGACCAAATCAGAGCTTCCCCCGTGTTCATTAAATTGAAATCACACAAAGAAAATTCCTCCTTTATTCCACACATTCATCCTCATTTCGAGCCATTAATCCTTAAGATACTTTAAAAGATTATCTGTCCGTCGCATTTTCGAACTCATTTTCAACACATTTTCATGCCCGCCCTTGAGGCATACATAAATTTAAACAAAGACCAAGCAATCCCCTTTGTTTCGTCTGTGTTCCCGTCTTCTTCCACACAGTTTTCAATTGACCAATCAATCAGTGGACCAGTCTGGGAAGCTATTAATTCCTGAGATTGTAGGTCGTCGCATCCATTGTGTTTAATCGAATGTGTTGCATTCCGAACATTCTTCTTCCCACCGAAATCCCCAATTCACCCTTTTTGTTGTCTGAATTGATTTTCAGACACACACGCACTCTTGGGGGAAGGAGAGGAAATAGGTTGAGTTGAAAGTGGGTAATTAATTAATGTATCTTTTTCCCTTCTTTAAGTTTATCCAGGCGTGGGAGATGCGAAAACGCACACGAGGGTAAGGGTTATCTGTGGCAAACACGCAAATAAACGATGGAGTTCCACAAGGTTCAACTGGTGGTCTTCGTTTATTTCTTCCCATTAAAAAGCTTATTTCCATCGATTAAAATGGACTTCTGAAAACCGGATTTTATGGATGCATTGTATCTGAACACACCCAGATTTTTTTTGTATAGAAAATTAGTTCTGTTTTTTGTGATTAAGTTGTAAATGGTTCGGGTGATGTGTGAGGTTCATCAAGTGATGCAGTTCCAACAGTTTTATGTCGTTAAATGAGTTCCCCATATCTGGTCTTAATTGATAGCTGGCAGTAAGAAAGTTATGTGACATTTATTAGGCCAATATCGTAATCGATTGCTGTGCCGCGCCGTGACAGTCAATGACAGCGTGTGTTTTGAAGGCGATGAAAGATGTGAACCAGATTGACGTTTATCTCATGTCGTGACAATTGAGTATTAATCGTATAGGGAGTGAGTGAGAGTTAAACCAAAACAGCAGAAAAACTGAAAAAAAAATTTAAAAAGTGAAGCAAGCGATGTAAAGCAACGATAATTAAACAATAGAATTGAGCCATTACTGTGCAGGCATGGTTCACGAATCACCATCACCAGCACTGATGGTGATGCCTGATGATGATGGTGATGATAAAAAAAAAGGAACATTGGTAGCGTGTGAGATTTTTATGATTCACTAACGAAAGGGAAAACTATTTATGGTAATTATCTGCTTGCAGCACATGTAGGTGAAGATCAATTTTTTATAAGGGATTTCTTCGTTATCGTTAGTGTTTTCATCATCAAAATTGCTTGATTTGGTGATTTTTTCAAGATCAGATCATTTGAGTTGATGAGGGAAAGTTGCTATTAGATGTTTCCAAGGTGAGACGTTAATGATAACGGGAGTTTATTGCTAAACAGCGATTATTAAAAAAGTGAAACAATTGATGATGTTCATGAGCGTTCTTATAAAAAAGATTTTTTATGACTTATATCACCTATTAGAAAACTTCGGCAAACCCCACAGATGAGGCAGTGAAGTTTGAAAGTTGTGGCCTTAATCGAGATCGTAACAATTGTCAGTTAAAGAGTGGTTCAATTTAGGTCATAATAATAATAATATATGTAGTCATCATCGTTCTGTAGCGTTAGCTATTGAAACTATTCAAAGAAAAGCTTTCAAGTTGATTGGATATGATATCATCTTTCGAACATTCACGTCACTTAAAAATAGACGGAATGTTTCATGTCTCTCTCTTTTCTACCATTATTTCTACGGTCAATGTTCTAAAGAAATAGCCATTTGCATTCCTCCCCTTAAACAGTTTCACCGTAATACTCGCGCTTCCAATGTGCATCGGCAACTCCTATTAAACCCTCTCCTTCTTTTCTAAGCTCGCGCTGTGTCCACCGACATCAAAATGGTAGCCCAAATCTCTTAAGCGCGTGTAAATTATAAAAAAAAAAAAATCGCTAATGTCTTTTCGACAAAAGAATCCACCAATGACTCTGCCATCCCAAAATAATCCTGACCAAACGATAATTTTTTGAGGATGCATTGCTTACAATTTTACCACCAAACATTGTAGAATTGAAGGGCCACCACGTCACTTATCATAGCTTCTTCGTCAGCAAAGAATTATTGATTCATCTTGAGACCTTCAGCTCTAAAGTCAAAGACTGTAATAAAGGGCAAAGGACTCCTGACGGCTCCCTAGATCACGCCAAATTTGATTGGGAACTCTTCCGTGACTCCTATGATCTATGATCTATGATCATCAGCACATAAATTGCCGATATTTAACGTTTTCTTAGGGCCACTAGGATCATATCATGTCGGTACCTATATCGAATGAAAATCCCTTGAAACAAAGATACACTGGTCCATCTAAATCGATGTTTTATCTTTTTTTTTACCTCTGGGGGTATCCTCGTTATGCCCGAGCGCTTTCTCCGTTTCGGGCACAAACTTCTCCAATTTCCAATTTGGGGCCTTCATCGTTGTTTGGTGCAGATATTGGAAATTGTAGTCTAGGGAAGTAAAGTCTTAGCTGATCATTTAGATCCACAAGAAGATGGCCTTGAGAATTGTTCATGAACCTTGGTAAACGAATCTTTCCCTTCCTTAAGCTGCTATTTTGGAAATAGTTACACCCTTATAAATATTGCCAGGTCCGAGTTCCTGTAAAGACTTAATGAGATATAGATATTGGCCAAACCTTGGAAGCTGTTTTTTCCAAAGTATCATGTGATAATAGGAGGAGCGTGAATATATAAGAACACCTAAAACGGTCCTCAACAAAGAGCATACAATCTGGAAAAGTAAACTGTCAGAATCTTCTCCGATGAGGTTCTCCAGCCTTCTACCTTAAAGAAACTCAAAAATCAAATATTTTTAAGTTTCAACCTCCAAGCCTATTTACGTTCCTACTTTACAACCAAAGGTCCCTAGTGCTACTAAATAAAGAAGCAAACAATTGAGACAGACTTTCAATACCGGTAAAAATTACTAAAGCCTATCAAATCAGTCCAATCCCTTTTTCCTTATCCCACTATAACACGCGATCTTTAATTTTTGTATAGTTGATCCTGATTTGTCGTCCTTTTCATAAGTGGGTTAGAGTGGTAGATGGTATTAATGATGAGGACGACTTTCTTTGCTGATTTTACAAGAAACAGATCTAATGGCTTGATGTATATCGTAAAATTGTTTGTTGCTGTAGTATATTTGCTGATGTCGATTGAAGATAAGTTCGGTGCATGCCGTCCGAATCTTCCGTCTGAAAAGTTGTAGCTGGTTCATCGCTGTCATGCTGTACCACACAGGAAAACTGGAACTGATAATAATTGGCCTGAGTAACTGCTTGTATATGAACAGTTTCGTTGGCTGTTTTAAACCATTTCTTTTCCTTTATGCGGATGTTCACAATCGAACGCATAGTAGGTTTTGATAAACACTACCTTGGAGTCTGGTTTAAGATTGAATAGTTCGTCGAAATTGATCCCGAGGTACTTGCCATTCTTTTTGGCTCCATCCACCAGGGAGCTTTAGGACCAAGGTTGTTGCCAAGTAGATACGGCTATTGTTAGTCTTCTGAATCAAACTAGACACTAGTTACGATTTGGATGCTTACCCGGACTCCTCATTTCTTGTAGTACTGGAAAAGTCTGGGAATGCTGTTTTTAATTTTTCGGGCTGCAATGATTGGCGATATCGAGGTGGAGTTGTTAGCCTCGATAATACGGTAATACTGGGTCGGCGTAAAGGAAACTTCCGTTGTCAATGGCTAGCACTTATAACTTCTTCCAAGGAATCTATTGCACTTATGAGTTGATTCGCGTGGCTGATAATTTGTCCCATCAGCTTCTACAGAGATAATTGCAGCTTCTGCTTAGAGTTGTTCATTTTTGAAATCTCTGCCTTCGATGGTTAATGAATAGTCTTATGTATATCCTTAATATTTTCCTCGCAAACCAGGCTAGCTTCCTCATGCCATTGAAGGCTGTAAAGATCCATTTTTTAAACACTTATAGACAATTCTGGGATTGTGACTTCTCTGCTATTATTTGCTTTAAAAATATATTATTTCTTAGTTGGAACAGCCTTAATTGGAGCCTAAGACCATCGTAGGCTGACACCATTTGAAATTGCAAACAAAATGATAACACATATGATCCTAGTGCTTACATAAACTCACAAAATCGCGGATTGATCCGAAATTGTCTTATTTTAACCAAAGATTAATGTCTAACATTAGCCATGTCATTAAAGTCGGAATCGCTAAACAAAGACTTTCGAAAAATTTATTAACAATAAACTCCGTCAAAACCTTAGAAACAAAAACACATTTCAACATAAAGAAAGTCGCATAAACACACATATCCATATCGAATCCATGTTTCCAAAGGCGTAGTCCCATTTATCTAGATTCAAGCCATCGTATCTTTGGAATTGTATCTGTTTTTTTCTTGTTTTTGTTGTTCAATAAAACAGATCAAAAAATTTCCTCTCAACCAAATATGATAAACTAATTCATCTGCAAGTTACCACGTAAGTCGACAGCAGCAGTAGCAACAAAAGTGGTGGCAACATCCATCCGTCCAGGTGATTGCAACAACTCTTAATTTCTTTTGCCGTAAACAGCATTCTCAAGACATGCAAGTATTTTTCTTGTTAATTTACGGCTCCAAAGCTTAGTTGCCACCTGTCTGCCAATTGATGATTGCCCGCGCACAATAAGCCACTTGAACGATTTAATTCAACGATTAAGCTGCGATTATCGAAAGTGAAAGCTCAGATCATTCATTCGTTTTTATTAGTTTATGATTGAACTCGAGATGGAAGAAGTGAAGCAATCGACGCGGATTGAATGGGGCAGAAAAAATGCGTCTCAATGATACCAACAACTTGTTGTCAATTAATTGTAACATTTTAATTGTGTTATTCAAGTTTCACAATTAATGTTAACAATGTTTCGAAAAGCAAAAAAAGTCTAATCTAGTACTTTTTTTCTTTGTATTATTAAAATTAACACCTTCCGTTGTTGTGTAATGGTGCCACTGCTGCAAACATAACATGCAGCACTGTGATACAGTTGCAGCAAATTTAATTATTTAATTAATCACTTTGGTCTAGCGATTGGAGTTGGTATTGGCTGGTTACAGTTCTTTGTTGTTGGATTTGGTTGGATTGCGGCAATGGAATGAAATTTATGAGAACTCCATGTTTGGGAAATTATGTTTTGAGCTGTAGGCAGGAAATGGGTCAGGGAAGTTAATTCCATTGATGTAGATACATATTAAATAGTTGTTGTGGTATAACAAGTGCATATTGCAAGAGTCAAACACTCAAAAGGCAGGTGGATGTACAACATTGCATTTTGGTATGAAAAATGTTTCTATTTTAATAAAAAAATATTAAATTAAAACATAAAAACTCATTTTGATTTAATTGTTCTGTATATAACAAGCTCGTTTTTTCTACACTTTAAAAATGTTAAAACACCGTGCGGGAATCAGGGATATAAGTATGGATGCAAAAGGAGATATATCGATGCAGATTATAATTTTAAAATTCTGCCTTGCAAAGAGTTCCACATTCGTGTGGTGCGACTAAAGAAATTAATTAACATTACGTTCGAAGTTGGGCTCAAAAGTAAACTAATGGACATTCCTAGTAGTGCGAGTATTACGTAGGGAACGAATGCAACTGGAGTATTTCACTGGGACAATTTTAGTTTAGTTGTAAAAATAGCAATAAAATAATGAAAGGCACATGGCGGCGCGGCGGTCCAGAGATGTTAATTTTCCATTTTCCATTTTTTTTTTGTTGGATATATTATATTAATTTTCTAATAATTTTCACAACTTCAGCGCGTGTTAAACGATGCATTATAAAATGGCAAACTTTACTTAATATTTTGACAGCTGAATGTCATTGGTAACTCTGACAGCTGTTAATATTGTTGCCACAAAATCATACACTGCGAAAGCTAGCTTGATGCGCCTTACTAACAAAGACAAAATTCGAACAAAAATTGAGAAACCGGTTTATAAGGTTTTCTTGTCTTGTCAATTTCGTTCGATTGCCTTGTGTATCCATGTCATTGAACATTCTCGTATTTTCTGACAGGTTATCCAGGTTAGGCAAGACCAGTTCGGTCCACAGGAAAACCAACATTTGGGACCAGTAGGGAAATTTGTGGAGAATTTTGTGCCTCAAACCAACGGAATTAGCGTCGAATTTTTCGGAGGCTTTTTTGAAACATCATCCAGTTTGGCAAAAAGGTATTTGTTTATAAGCTGTTTTGTTGGCCTTTGCTAGGCTGGGGTATTCGCAGAGGAAATGATATGAGTCGTTTTATGAATCAACGTTTTGCCACATTTTGCATAGTATGGTTTCCAATTGAATTGCGTCCTGTTAGGATACCAACCAAGTGGCATAGTTCGGGCCGTTCTAAAATGTATTCTGTGGTTTTCTTAGAGATATTCGGCCAAAAACTTCTCGAGACCCGACAGGTGGCAATAGTTGACCTTTGAGGAATTTTTGGTGAATTCTGTTTTTTATTTTCCAGCGGCAAAAGTACCCAGGGTAAGACATGGCTCCGGTCCAGGGATGAACCATTGTTGGCATGTTAATTTGTTATTTTATTGCCGTAAATCACAGTGTTCGGGGAGTCTTGGAAGGCTTACGAGGTTTGTTTTGTTAATTAATTAATTGCATTTGAAAACGATAGAAGTTATAACCTTGCCTGGGTGTCTATGAAAATATCAAAATTCTAATATACCAGATTATATGAGAAAAGGCGCCTTGCAGTTTCGTCAACTGCAAGCAATTCTGCCTGGAAAACACTACTGAAGATTTATAGATTTACTTATTGGTGGGTTTACCAGACCTGCCCCTTCTTCCGTCTTAGAACCGTCTGTAATAGAACCAGAAATGATTTTTGTTCATGACCCGGCTTACTCTCCAGCTATCTCTTGTTGGAATCTCTGTTAGTGTAACGGGTTAAAGTGACTGAAATTGCTCTTGTTTCAGTTGTTTTTTTTTCTCTTAAGTCTTTTTTTGAGGAAAGTTCGATTGGTGCAAGGTTTTTCAAGCTGCGGTTGGGTAAGTCTTTATGGCACTTGTCGCACCAATACACACTAGTCTTTGAATACTGCCTAGTCATGGTTTTAAGATTGATTGCCTTGGTTAGGGCTGACACTAAGGTTTTGGGCTAGAAACCCATCTCTTACCACAAATTGTACTGCAGTGTACAAATGTATTGAAGCTTTCCTTTCTCTTTCCCTAATATTTTATTTGCAATTCAGTTCACGATCAAGCATATTTTTTGTAAAGTCATACGAAGAAAACAGGATAGGCTTTTGTCTCAAATCCTTTGGCCGAGTTTGCCTGCTTTCAGAATGAAAATGACATTGACTTCTATCCAATTGGTTAGAATATAGGCTGCGGATTATAATCGGAATTATTCTATCAAGTCTGTCAGATGTGTTAGCTGAAAAGAAGTCTATGGCACGGCAAGGTGCCAAATCAAATCACACGAACGAGGTATTCAATTCACAGGTCTATTTCTTTTCTTGAGATGATTCGGTCACCAAACATTTGGCTCAACAAAGTGAAGGTTGCACGCCCTTTATGGCATGTTATGCCGTCTTGTGGGAATTATTTCTCCAAATTATTTCTTATATCATGAGGAATAAAGAAATAACGAATCATTTGCCTGTAGCGTTCGCCATTCACGGTAATGTTGGCACCGGATTTAAAGACAAATGGAACGGCGATGACGCTTTCGGCATGTCAACCAACTGTGATTTTTCGGGATGTAATGGAGTGTCAAGAGTCTCATGAAGATTGTGCTCACTGCAAAAACGACAATTGTTCTTGTTTGCACACCAGTTAAGCCAGAAATGAGCCTCATACCTGAAGATGATTTGACGATACAAATCTGCTTCAACTTCCAGTTGATTCTAAGCCCATTCACCCAACCCACGACGCAATTGATGGTCGGCTGGCTTTAATTCTTGCACCAGTTGAATCTTATAACTTATATTGATGTAGGCCAAGATTTTTCCTCAAAACTTTCCAAGTTCTGGACGGGCAGAGACCGTTGCTGACAACGGCGGCGTCGGATCGATAAATTCGGTTCCTCTGTCACTCTCACCTACAGCGGCGATAGCTTCTTCTGTATACGCACGGTACGAGCTAGATTTGGATGAATATTATCCGAAAGAGTAAAAGTGGTCATGAATCGATCCATAGTATTATCTGTTCAAATGGACGATAAACTTGACGAAGTGCGCTATAAGTTTGGCGAACAGAACGCGTATTTAAAAAATTTATTTTCACAATTGGTAAACGTTGTTGTGGTGTAAGACTTTGCATGGTGATTTGCCTGAGTATACTGAACAAAAAAGTCAAACAATCTTCATAAGGATGACAGCTAGTTTAAAAGTTATCCCTACCGGAAGTTCTATCCCTCTAAAACAATAAAAAAACATGATTGAAAAAAAACTATATTTTGGATATTTTTTTAAGCTAAGTTAAATCAATTTATTAAAATAAAAACCTTGTTCACCTCCCTTTGTCCGAATAAGACGCATCGCATTTCTCATAGAACTCGCATCTCCCCTCAAGATGTATGTTAAGGACGCACACTCTTCATTCAAAATCATGAACTTAAAAGAAATCCTTTAGCCAAATCTAGGACATCTTCAAAAAAAAAAAAAAAAATTCAACACGACAACCCAAAACACTTGTTCCAACTCGCAGTCATACACCATTTTAAAATTCCCTTTCCATGCCAGACAACGTTTGGAGTACAATAATGTTTGCGTACATTACATAACAAGAGCAATGTTCTTCTTAAAAAATTCCAAAAAAACCAAGTGTTTTCAACTTCATATTCAGGTCATAGATACAAGTGCCTTTGTATCAGGGAAACTGGCTTACACAATCGAAAACAGGAAAAAGAAAATTGCTCCGAGAAAAACACTAAGCCGAAAGACACACACAAAAACCACTTCCACTCTGGGGAGAGAAACGCCAGTGGAAAAGCCAGAGCCGCCTTCTCTTGGAGCAAAGCTGAATTATCCAATTACAGTTATGTGTATTGACACTATTACCGCAGCCAGTTCCCCGGTGTTTTTTTTTTTTTTTTTTTTTTAAGAAGAAAATCTGAATAATGACCAAAAGACTGTGAAGCATAGTTAAATCGGTCTCCTTGTGGTGACAGTGGTTGATTACTTCAGTCATAATACGGCTGTACTTCTGGTTGTCTTGGGAGCACCACCATCAAGCTGATCGACGAAGACCACGACGACAACGATGAGGTTAAGGTATGGCTTCACTGCATCCTCAATCGGGTTGAAAATGATTTTTTTTGTCAAACTCGTATCACCGAGGTTCCCAAGACCGGAGCAGGAAGGTAAAGAATATTCTCTGGTAGACTGGACAGAGTAGACCCCCGATGACTTCCATGTTCACTTGTTTGTTTGGCACGTTTTGTTGTTGTTGCAGGCCAACCAACGCTTATAATCACTTTCCGCATGACTTGCCACCCTTTTTCTCATTTTTTGTTGTTTTTTTTTTTGCACCCGCCCACACCACAAAGCACCCTCGTTGAGGTTTTGGGTAAACAAAATAAAAACGCGGGCGAATGACCTGAATGTGGAAGAAACTATAAATAGCTCACCTAGTGCCAGGATACCAAAGAAACTTAGTTACCTGCTTCCTGGCAATCCGTTTATCGATTCGAAGAAATGGGCCTTCAACATGGGTTGTTTCTTGTTTGCAACGCTCCCTGACAATGTGATAACGATTTTTTGCACTCTTCCTTCATCCATGAAGCCTCAAGGGGTAAGAGAATGTACAGCTCGAATCCGGGTCAGGAATTGCATTCATTCAAGGGATGATTATGCAGCTGTTTACCTGAACCCTCGGGGGCATTGTTCAGTGTGTCTTCCTGTTCCTGAAGTGGGAACAGAATACACATGGCACGAAAAAGGGTTTGCAATTGCATTGCCTGTCCAATGACGATGACGACTGACGCTTTGGTAGAAAGAGTTGATTAAAAGTTGTGCAGATTGCAAATGATAATCCATTTGTGTTTTGATTTTTTGCCCATTTTTTTTTAGCAACTTGCGGAGTTTTATTTATTTATTTATTCCTGCTGTCCGATTTGGATAGCACTTCCGGCTTTGTTGTAGACGATGTTTTCCATGGCAACGAAAAGAAGGACTTTGAATTTGGAAGGTTGATGTAACTTTAGTTTTACCCAAAGGGATTCGTTTTTATTTCAAAGTTGGAATCAAAAAGAGCAATAACATTGATCTTGTGGCACTAGAATTGATGATGAACGTGGGTTCGGTAATCTTGGCCAGGTATCAGGATTTGGGCCAAAGAATTATCTTCTCAGATGAGGCTCATTTACGGTTCAGCTACTATGTCAACAAGCAAAATTGCCTTTTTTTTGGAGAAATGAGACCAAGTTACGGTCAATGGTCCCGAGTATAGAGCGATGTTAACAGATTTTCTGTGCCTAGAGCTAGACCAAAGCATTGTATCCGTGATATAATTCTAACAAGACAAGCCACGCAACCCTCAACATTGTGAAGGAGAAATTTGTCGATTTGGTCATCTCACTGAACACCCGCATTGAGATGGCCAAATCGACAAGAACAACGCTTATTATATTGACCGAGTCATCAAAAATTGTAACGACCGTTTGAAATACTACCAACGGTGCCGAGGCAGCCAGTTGAATTAGGTGCAATTACAACCATTGTAAAAAAAAAAAAAAAAAAAAAAAAAAAAAAAAAACAGAATCTGACTCAGTTGTTGTTTTATGCAGGACCAGTCCCTCTATAGATCCGTTTCTTCAAAGTCATGGTGTGCCTCTGGTTTCATAGGTCACCAGTTTCGTAAGTAGAAACGTAAAGGCTTGTCTTACTCTAATAGAAACTGGTCTTCATGTAAAAACTGGGAAACATTTTGGTGCGCTTAAGAATGGCACGAACTACTAAACAAACCCAACTTCGGTTTTTTAAGTCTAGGTGAGGCCGAATTTCTTGAAGTTAATTTTGTCCCAGGTTATGGACTAAACGTGAAGTTAGAATTTCCAATAGCTAGCTGTTGGGTTGAATCAAACTGGTGGACTCTTAGCTAGTTGCTTTCTCATTTGAAATACAACTGCCAGTCTTATTTTTCAAAGGTGTTCTGTTCTAAAGCTTTCTTATCCATTTGCTTTATAAGCTTTTGCCCGGTTCACCAGGTTTCTTTCCGGGCACTATATCTTGCGCAACCCAAGGCTACGCCATCCTTCAAACGCAAGCAAGATCAGCCACGTTGCCTTCTACCATAAATAGAACTGCAAAAGACTTTATTTTTTCCATAACATCTGCTTCGAGGTAGATTTCATACAATTCATGATTGTATCTTCTCCGGAATCGTCGTCCCTCGCACACGGGGCCAACAATTCTCCCTAAGACTTTCCTCTCGAACGCGGATGAGAGATCAGAGTGCCTTTTTATAATTTTATATGAGTACTGGTAGTAAGACATTGTCTTATATAGCAGCAGTTTGGTTTTTATGGTGAGGTTTCTGGATTTAAACAGCCTTGACAGATTTTAGTAGGTTCTGTTGGATTTTAGTAGCCGCCGGTGATTTCTTCCTCCATATTATTATTGGCTGCTACTTTTGAACCAAGGTAGTTAAAGGACTGCACTACTTCAAATTTATGATCCACTACCCTGAATGTTGGGCCAACACTTATCGCAGACGTAGCCACCATGTAATTAGTCTGCCCTTCATAGTAATATGCAGCCCCAGGGTGTGTGCCGTCTGCTCGATCTGGGTAAAGGAGTCTTGTACACCTTGTGTGTGATCACCCGATCAATTATGCATATTCTGTTTTTACTAAAGAGGACTTTGTGATGATATTGGCCATCATCTCCCAATATTTCTAGAGCCCAATCTGGAAAACCCTTATTCGCTTCATATGATCGAATAGTTGTAATTCTTGAGTTAGCTGTATTCATACTCCTATCAAACTTTGATTCTGCCTGGTGTCAGCATTGATTTGTCGAACCATTCTTTCAGAAGTCTAGTACTAGAAGATAGAACCTTTTAAATATACGCTTAATACAATTTCGGATTAACAGCTCTGCTTAAAAAAATTGTGATGTATATCTTGTTAAAAAACACATATGTGGGATTCTTTTATCTATCTTTAGCTAAAAATGAAAACACGAAACCGTTTTAACTACAAATGTTTTCTTTATTATTTAGATTGATTATAACATTTGGTTTTCTTTCTGGCTGTTCACTGGGAAAGGTCTTTCTAGTTTAATGACTATCTGTAGACTGACTGGTTGGTTAGAATTGATCGTGTTGTTTTGTCTGTTCGTATGTGTGAGAACGGTTTTGGTCGCTTTAGAACATCGCATGATCTTGCAAATTATATACATATATATATGTTCGTTTGTTTAATCACGTACGCCTTCATGATCTTGTCGCTTCAGTTTTAGTTGCGTCCAGTTCATTAATATCTTGGTGTTTATAGGGTATTGTATCGCTGGATTGGCCCTCAATTCCACATAAACATATGTGGTGAAAGTGTCTATTTTTCGACATATTGTGAGATTCTATTCTTCATTTCTTCTTCTTTCAGCTTTGCAAAGACTTCAGCATTAATTTCATCAAATTTTCACCCGAATTTTTATTAATTTCTGATATTTTGTTTCATTTATTTAAAATTCAAGTCGTTAACATTGTGACGCTTCTGCAACAATAAGCAATATTTTTGAACATAAATCAATGGAAAATTTCAGTAGCAAATACAGAAATTATCACACTTGGTAGGCGAAATAATAAGAGGTTCCACTTTTAATTAACATTCACCCGCATTATTGGCTGTTGACGCAATTTCTCCTTCCCTGACACTATCTCTTTCATTTGACATTTAATGGCGTCGCGTTGTTGTCATCATCGTCACATCATCATCCAAACAAAAGGGAAACTCAAAGAAAAAAAAAACTTAGACACAGCTGGTGATTTTCACTAAATCACCTGTCAAAGTCAAAGTTATCCATATGCATGCAACATGCATTCGAGCTATCAACGCGTGCGCGCGTCCCAACCAAACAACGACAATGTTCACACACCTTTCAGTGAAAGTTTGACGTAACTTAAAAAAAAAAAAAAACACATGTGTGCGCCCAAATTTGGCTAGCTAGATGCGCCGAACATGGCTTTTCAACTTAATTGCCAATCCCTTTGGTCAACCAGTGGTGAGCGCCGTGCAGCGCCGGGATATAGATAACGCCTAATCAATATTCCAGTCGGTGCCGCGGCGTGTTGAGCGTTTTGTGGGAGGAACATATCTGTCAACTCTTTAGCCAATACGGTAGCCATCTTGATGAGTATCACTCGTTTCGTGTGGTGACGTTGATTTTTTGTAATCGATTTGCGGTGCGTGGTATGTTAAGCTCTAACGCTTAAGGATATCAACACGTACGCATGCAATGTGTTAAGGTATTGTAAGTCGTTAGCTATTGTAAGTTTGACCAAGTTTGGCGATTTTGTTGATTTCGATCACGGAGCGGAGATGTTACATGATGAAATGTTGTGTTTGCGATTCCTATTATTAGGCCAAGATACTTTATGTTTGGTGCCAAATATTCGTGCATAAGTAACAGTGTTGGATAACCAAAGTGAAAGATATTATTTAACCGAAGAATCTGAATGTGAGGGTGAGGTAATGATGTACTGGAATCAGGGTGAGGACTGGAATGTTAACAGAAACGTGCTGTGATTTCAAACGAACACAGATTTTTGTTATGAAATTATAAACACATGGGTTAGGCTTCATAATGGAAATGTTGGTTTTGAAAACATTTTGAATACAAAATTTAATAAAACTCCCAAATACTTTCTAAATATTTGGTTATATAAGAAATGTCTATGCAAATACGGCATTAAAAAAAAATAATTGTTAATTTTAAGTAAAAGCAAAGGCTACAATACATGTTTCTATCAAAAATGCCTGTTTCCTTAAAGTTCTTGATATAGGTTTGTCAAAATAAAGAAGATAGACCCAGTTTTTAAATGTTTAAATTATTCAAATTACAGGGTGTTTCACCAGACTGTTATACTAATTCTCTAGTCAAGTGTCACGTTGCTAACAATAATTCCAGAGATAATATTTAATTAGTGTTAAAAACTGATCCATATTCACTCGCTATAGAGAGAAGGTTAAGTACTGTTCATTAATTCCTGGATATTGAAGACGCTTTCAACAATATTAACGTTCCTCCAATCGCAATAGCACTTAAAAATCTCTTGCGGATGGTTTTCTTGGTGAATTGATTAATTAAATGCTGGACAATCAAATGCATTGTAGTACGCCACAGATGTAAAAGATTTATAAACATTCAGTCATTCGAGCCGGATTGAAGAAACTTTCCACGTCTGTGAATATTTGTATTACAAGAAGATTTTAAAAACCACAAATCTTCTTCGAGAACCAACGCCAAACCTCCCTAAAGCCTTGACGTTTGCAATGCCATTGAATATACAGCCACCACCAAGCTTAGTAGAAGAATCTGGCTCGAAAGACAAAATTTGTATAGATCACTTATCTGTAATGGGAAAAATTTAATAAATAAATTATAAGTATACAACTCAAACTTTGTTTTGAACTCGTTTAGAAATTATTACGGATCTTAGGCCATGGTCAGCCTCGCTCGTTTTTTTGAAATATAAACATAAAATTGTGTACTGACTAGAGTCAATGGCCACCAGCCATTTTAAGGAACAAGTTTACAAACAGCATGACCCGCAGGCCGGAATATACTCCTTAATATACCATCTCTTGACATATACAGCAATCAGATGGCTGAAAGCAAACCCACTTTTAGAACTTTTCTGATCAAGATGAAGTCATTCTGACTTCATTTCCCGTAATAACAAACTTAAAAGTAACCATTCCTTCAAAGTGAACTTGCTGTATAAAACCTTCCTTAAGGAGAATTCTTTCTATGATCTTTACAAGCATAGCCCGAAAGAGCAGTGATTTGTAAGAGTTATCCTCCTTTTATCCCTGGTGATGTTCTAGTTTTTTTTTTATATACACGGCTATATGTGTTTATGCAAAAAAATCAGATTTGGACGTTGTAATATCATTTGAGGCCAAAATGAATAAAAAAGGTCCACGATGGCGGCTCTATGGTACACCAGAATGACCAACGAAAGTGTCTGAATGAAATTTTTTTAGTCTTACCAGTGAAGATCTGTTTTCAGAGTATAATTTGTTCCAATCTAAGAAAATGAACGGAGAACCAAAAGCTTTAAATTTAAAGACTATTATTTCGTGGCTTTAGTTGATCAAGTTCTTATTTGAAGCCAGTGTAAATACATAGTCAACTGTCATTTCAGTCAAGAATTCGTACGACTCAGTTTTGAAATTCATTACATTACCCTATCTTTTTAAATCTACGCACTGACTGAAACGAATCTAGTCCATTAGTATAAATAACCAACAACTGTTCCCCGCTTTAAGGAACACAATCCAACGTCATTAACGATCTCAAGTTTTTCCACTTAGTCAATTACAAAAGAAAGACAGAATGTTACCCTTTAACTCTTTCTCTTTCAATACCGACGTTTCCAATAATCCACAATATATTGCCAGTTTTATTGCAACATTTTTCAAGCAATTCCGTCGATTCCTTTGAGCCTAATTCAGATTATGTCCATTTCTTCTTCTTACAGTCAACCATTATCTTATCGAAAATAAGTTAAATAAACTTAATGATGAATTTCTCCAGGCCATAATGGTTTCTCAGCAATTTTCCTTAAAAAATGCTCATCAGCCCTCTCTTCCATACTCACCAATTTTTGCCCTTTTATAACCCCAATACACACAAAGAGTCCTTAGAGCGATGTTAAAAACTATTCTCCCAATTCCAATCTTTCTTTAAAATATTCGAAAGCATTCTGATCGAAATTTGAAGTTTTCGTTATAGGTCTGTCATTTCTCCTAGACAACATGGCTTTCTTAAATGCAGGTCTACCACCACTAACTTTGTTGAATTTGTATCCTATACCACCTCTGCCCTAGAGAACGGAGAGCAAGTATGTAGTTATCTCTACTGACTTTAGCAAGGCTTTTGATAAAATTTCGCAGTGATTAATACTTTTTAAGCTATCCCCCTTACCCCCATTCGGCTCTAAACCTGTACTTATTAAATGGATTTCTTTTTATCAAGGAAACCAGTACTACAATGTACGTTTCAGATCTACCCTCTCCAATCCATTTTTAGCTACATCTGGGGTCCCCCAAGGCAGCCACTTAGGTCCTCACCTTTTTACCCTTACTTTATTAAAATATTGAAATGGTCCTCAAACACCCTTTTATCACTCAACTCTGATGATACCAAGTTTTTCAAGACAATTTCTTTCACACGTGAATCTTTTCTCATTTAAATAGTTCTCAATAGTTTTTCAGTCTATAGGGCTTAAAAAATTGCTTGGAACTAAATATCCCAGTCAATCATATCTACCTTCTCCATAATCAACCCATATCTAATGTGCACTCTTTTCGCCGCTTTGGCATATTATGTGTCCGAGAGCTTAACTTTGCACATGTCGATAGTATCATCTTTAAGTCCGACTCGGCCCTGGCTTTGTTAAGCGTTGGTCCAAAGAATTTTTCGACCCTCACGTCACCAGAATGAATCCCAAAAAAAAAAAAACAAAAGCTCCTAAGCCCGTGTAGCTTTTTTAGATTTCACCGCCGAGAGGCAATGTTAATTCAATGACCTTTGTTTCGAACGACAGTTATTAGTCACATCGTGAAAACATCATAAGAAACCTCTCTACATATTTGAAAACCACGTTGCAATGTCACGAATGATTGTTCTTCCAATGAACTCTAAAGTGAGTCATCCGATGATGGTGGCCATATAATATTTTACTCACAACTTCGTGATTCCTCATCACCTGTTCATTCATTATTTTTTAAGGCATCTTGTTTTTTTGTTTTAAGCGTGGGTGATGAAAACCCAACAGAAACATGAAGTCTGCATCACGAATTATTTTTTTTTTTTTTTGTTCTGAGGTAGTTTCCTCCAGAAGAAACATCACTAAAGTGCTTTGCATTCCATTCCATCAGTTTGTCTGTTTAAAAATATGGGATTTATTTAAGCTCCAAATTTAAATGTGCCGCCACGAAAATTTCCACTTTGTTTTTCTCTTTTTTCTGACTGATCGTTGCTGACCAATGGTCATTTAGAATCAATTGGCTTGTATTCTATAGATAGACCCGTTAAGATACACAATGGAAAAGCTTGTCGAATTAAATATGGTTGTGTTCTGGTTACTCACGGCGCGATACGGCGCGGCGCCGAATATCTTGTTGACTATAAATGGAAAGGCCGTGGTTTAGGTATTTGTTTTTAACTTATAGGGTGTTCTCTTTTGACCATCAAATTGTTACGTGTTCAAACATCATTTACAGTTTTTTTTTTAACCAGCGCCAGCGTCACTACACACTACAACGGATTGTTAAAATCAACTCGCAACTTATTTTTTTTTTACAAATTTTAAAACTTTGAGCTTGACAGATTTAAAATCGATTGTATTTTGACATCTGTCCAACATTTAATATTAAAGTATTTTTTACTGAAATAAAAATGTTTTTTCAAATAAGAAATATCAACGAACACATCCTTGTGTCATTGTCATGGTTACCAACCTGCAGCTACGAATATTTTTTTGCAACTGTATTTATATCCATCTTGACACTTAAATAAAATTAAATCTCAATAAGTTTTGTTTATATATTTTAACAATAGGTACATTAAATGTTTATTTAAATATATAATAAAAAAGTCTATATATTATATAAAGGGTGTTTTTTTAGACTTGTGGTTTTCAAGAAATAAAACGCATATATAATTTAATGTAAAGGCTAAGAATTTAACTTTATTATAAAGATAAGGGTTTGCCATTATATATTAAAAATGATTTCGGAGTTCGGGAGTAGCCGCCGTGGATGGCTCGAATAAATTCCAGCCGAGAGGCCCAATTTTCGTCCACTTTTTGCAGCAATTGGAACCGTATGTCAGCAATAACGCGGCGAATGTTGTATGTCAATTCATGTTGAAATGCCAAACCAAATTGAGCATAAATCAAGTGACACCTGTCAAAAAGACCGCCAGTTAAAATAGTGTTGCCAACTTAAAGTTTTATACCTGTAAAAAAAACACCAAAAAAAGTCCAAATTTCGATGACTTTTTCCACCATTTGTGGTCGTAGATCGACAATAACGCGAAGAATGTTGTCAGTCTATGTTGAAAATGGCAAACCAAACTGAGCATAAATCGAGTGACGGCTGTCAAAAGGACCAACTCCGAAAAAAGAATTGCCAGATTAAAAATCACACGTTTAAAAAAAACACCTTTTATAAATCGTTAGCTTTTCGAAGAAAAAACACCCTGTGTATATAAAAAAAAAATTTCTACGTCAGTAATTCTTTCAAAAAAGTTGAGATATTTAAAAAAAATAATTTTGAAATTCGAAATTAATTAATTTTAATAATTTGTTCAATTTTTATTTATATTTCAGGATCAGTACGACAATTTATCGATTCACACAAACAAGGGTATTGATTTTTTAGACAAATATGGAAACTTTGTCCGTGATAGACTTGCGATAGAAAGTGAATATGCGGCGAAATTAAGGTGAGTACCTACTGATAACACAATGTTATTTATTTTTGATTGATATAGGTTTTTTTATTTATTTTGTTTTATTGATTAAAGGTGTGATTGGTTGGGTTAGGTGAATTGGTGGTGTAAATAAATTGATTAAACCTTGTTTTTATCTATGAGTGTTCTTAGGTGATACTAGATAGGTAGGTAGGATACCTGTTGTCAAAACAAACAAGTGTTGCGATGATTTTATTTGTTTTATAGTACAATATTTGATTTTTAGATATTATTTGAAAAAAAAAAATTCAAAGAATGATTTAATTCATAAAGTATCTGTAAACAATAATTTTTGGATAATAATGATATAATTTTGCAATGGAGCGATATCTCTTAAATTCTATTAAATCAAATATTGATTTGATTCTGTCACTTTAGATATTATATAAATATTTTTAAAAATTAATATGTAAAACAATAAAAACCTGCCTTTGTTTACGCTAACTACTTAACTTTAAGACAAGTTTGGCTGCATGACTTGAATCAAATTTTTCTCTTTCTTCGTTCTTCGGTAAATTACCATATCTTGATAAGTTACCAAACAATTATTTTCGTTCACTTTGCCCTCTTATGGTCAACTTAAGTAACTGATATTGTGAATAAAACCTAACGGAAAATTATGCCATTATTTATGTACAGGTGAAAACATATTACAGTAAGCTTATAAAGGGTTTTCCAATAAGGAATTGACAACTTTTTTTTTTAAATAAAACGCAAACCATTTGAGATATTTCAAAAACTATTATCGGCTTGAAGTACAATCAAAACATTTATGAATGGAACTCGACTTCGTTCATATGGCCACCACGTATACGTTTGCAACGGTCGATTCGTTGGACCCAATTTTCGACGACTCGGCCACACAAACAGCCGCTATTTCGCGTTCAATGTTGGCTCTGAGCTCTTTCAACGTCGTCGGCTTGTTGGCATAAACCAATGACTTAACGTAGCCCCAAAGAAAATTGTCTAGAGGTGTTAAATCGCACGAACGAGGCGGCCAATCGACTGGCCCATTTCTTGAGATAACACGCTCATCAAACTCACTCTTAAGTAAATCGATTGTAAGATGTGCTGTGTTGATTATGGCACCATCCTGTTGAAACCACATGTCGTCCAAGTCCATATCTTCCAATTCGGGCCAAAAATAATAGGTAATCATGGCGCGATAACGCTGGCCATTCACAGTAACGCGACGATCGTTATCGTCGACGAAAAAATATGGCCCAATAACGCCGTCGGCATGCAAACCGCACCAAACAGTTATTTTTTGTAGATGAAGTGGTAATTCATGAAGCAAATGTGGATTTTCACCCGACCAATAACGGGTGAACCCATTTAGCCGAAAATTAGCTCGTCACTGAAGATGATTTTGCGATGAAATTCATCATCTGGTCTGATGCCTAATTCTTGAGAACCCCGTTGGAATTGACTGATTTGGATCGTTTGCTATGGACGCCTGAACGGCAGCGATATTTTCGACACTGAGACTAGACCCGTTGTCTCACTGACGTGGCAACATCACACAACGAATATATAGACTCAATGTTTTGCAATAAACTTGTTATTGTCTACCAGGGCGAACATTACGACCGAAAATTGGAGTTAACGCTCTTAAAGTTGCCGACTCCGAATTTCGGTAGAACATTTTTATAATTTGCAGGCGTTGCTCGTTCGTGTACTTTACCATGATGAAAATGTTGAGCTTACTGAATAAATTGACACTGACAGTTCGATGATTAGTAGGGTGCGGTGCGTTCACAAATTAAATTCCAAGTTGTCAAGTCTCTATTGGAAACCCGATAGATAACTAAGTTGAAATTAACGATTTTGGGTCAACAAAACGCACTATTTATCGTGTAGTGAATGATTTCGAAGAAAGAGGGTCTGTAGGTGATAGGCCCAAGCATGGACCACAACGTACTGCAAGATCGGCTGAAAACATTACTGCGGCTCAAGGAAGTGTTCAAAACAATCCATCAACCTCAATTCGACGCCGTGCTCAGGAGCTTGGTCTTCAAAGAACAACTTTGGCCACAATTTTGCACAAGGATTTGCATTTGTTTCCATTAAAGATTCAGTTGACACAAGAACTTCTTCCACAAGACGTACATATGCCAATAGGATGTTACACCTAGCCCAGGACAATCCCGATTTTCTTGAAAAAATCATAATGAGTGACGAGGCACATTTTCATTTGAATGGATATGTGAATAAACAGAATAGTCGGTTCCGAGCAATGGAAAACCCTCAAATTATTCATCAGTCACCTTTGCATCCATTAAAATTTACAGTCTGGTGTGCAATTTGGTCAGCAGTAATCATTGGACCTTACTTGTTTGAAAATAAAAACGGCGTAACGGTAACTGTGAATGGGAAGCGATATTGTGGTATGATTGCAAACTTTTTAACGCAACTTTTTAACAACTGCATGCTTTGGACTTGATTAACATGTGGTATCAACAAGACGGTGCCACATCGCATACAGCCAGGATTACAATGGAATTACTGCGAGACCTCTTTCCACAACAAGTTACATATTTCAAGAAATGGTGATGTTGATTGGCCTCCACGGTCGCCTGATTTGACTGCTCCGGACTTTTTTTTTGTGGGGAAATCTGAAAAGCAAGGTTTATGCAAACAAACCAGAAACGCTTGAGCAACTCAAAAAAAAATATTCGTAATGAAATTAATGAAATAGCGCTTGAAATGTGTGAGAATGTAATGAAAAATGTGCTTAAAAGGGCTCGCATTGGTGAGACTAACAGCGGCGGACATTTACCTGACATTGTATTCCATACATAATTGCCGACATTAAATAAAACATTTATCAATATAAGATCCATTCTCTTTCATTTAATCAAAAAATATAAACAAACAAAGTAGTATACCTTCCCGGCGGACACCATGTATAAAAAATGGGCATGACTGGGTCGCACGTACTTGCTCTTGTGTGCATAATTACATTGGAAAGCAAGATCTTTGACAGAAACAAGTAACATTTACATTGAAAATGAACTTATAAAAAGTATTACAATACTTAACGCTTTTTAGAAAAAATGAAGTATGCCATCATAACAAGGAATTTATTAAAAAATTATTTCGAAAATTGTAGGACCGGTTTTGATAAAATCCTGTTTTTTATTTTTAGTTTTTTGAAAAAAAATTATTTTTTTAAATTTTGGTACCCAGTTTTTTTAGAATTTATAATACACGTGATTATAAAATTTAAAATAATTTTTTGATTACTTTTCAAAATATTGATTTTTCGAAAATTTATTTTAATTATTCAACATTTTGATTTGCAGAATTAATTTGGCTACCTAGATCTTCTTAAATTTGACAGAAATCCAAAGAGCCGTAATCGAGAAAGCCGAAAATTAAAAAAAAACGTTATATGAAAGGTCCCGTTAATAGACTTTTCCCGTATATGTGTTTTTAATAAAATGATAGCCAATACCAACAAAAAATTTCCATTAAAATCGTTGGAGCCGTTTTCGAAAAAAATAAGATTAAACGGTAATATGGCAGGTACCGTTATTTGTAGGGCTAAAAATAAAATTTCAATATCCCCTCTGGGGAATGCCAAAAGAATCACACACACCAAGTTTGAAGATAGTCGCTTAAGCCGTTTAGGCTGCAGCTCGTTATACATACTGACAAACAGACAGACAGACATTTTTTCTCGATCACTTTTTTAGACGTCTATGATCGTAATGTCATGTTTGATTGTTATCTCATTTTTTTAATATTCACGAATCCTAAACTTGCCTTATAGTCCCTATAATCGCAAGTAAAAAGGGAAAGATTCCTGATGGTGGACTTTTACAAAATTTACAAAATTTTGTTTACCTAATGAACGCAAGCAATGAAGTAATGAATCTAAGAAACTGAAACCAGCATAACTGTACTTGCAACTAATAATTCTACTTCTGTTTTGTGTTGTTCCAATTAGATACTCCAAAAGGTAACCCACTTTTCACTTAGGTAGATATTATTGCCAGAGATAGCTGGTAGCATACAAATTTATTATTTAGCGATCCAGCATAAAAGATTAACCTAAGCAGTCCAAAGGATTAATCTTGAAATCATAAAATATATCTTACTCACCTCAATCTGTTATATAGCCTCCAAGACGCAGATATCCTATTAAACTGCAGACTTTTTCATCTATTTTATGAATTACAATCAACCTAACAGCTTCAGACTTTTTAATCTTATTTTCCTCTCTTTTTAATCAGAAAGTTATAGGTTAGCATTTAATTCCACATAAAACGTGCGACCATAATTCTAAATCAAGGTTCTCCGGAATTCCACTCCTTTTGTCGAATCCGAGTCGTTAACAGGTGGTATGGTTGGTATAGCTGCAATAGGGCTAGAAACGCCATGCCAATGTCATTAATTCTCTTGAATGTGGAAAAGTCCAAACTTGGTTAAGAAAAAAAAAAAAAATAATATTTCTGTTGTGTGGGAAAAACCAAAATAGATTTTGTGATATAAATTCAATAAATTAAAATGAAAAAAATCTAGTGCAAGGTCACAGATGTGCGTGTGTTAAAATAGAAATATTTCTTGATCCCCATCCGTTGGATTGTTGTTCGTTTTTTTTTTTGTTTTTTATTGAGCAAATAAATTTTCAAAAAAAAAATGTAAAGCAAGACAAGTGAGCTTGCTGCGGACTCTGTTCCGAAATATTGTGAGATTATGATGCCTGAAAAAGCAGCACATTTGGATCGTTAATTTCCAGAATAAACAGATATTTTTGTATCTTTTTTGCCCATTTCTCAGATTTTTGTTGTTGTTGTTGGTGCATATATTCAGTTCAACAAGATGATAATAACATAAAGACGCCTCTGCACTTGGCACTACTTGACGTGAAATTGCGAAAAATTAACATCTTTCGAAAAAAAAATTGGAGAGAAAAACATCTAAAAGATACAAGATACACAGATTATTCGACCTGGTTTCATCGCGTGTCATTTAGTGTTTTTCTTTGTAGATCGTTGTAACGCATCTTTCTCTCGGTAAATCGTGTTTTGCAATGACCCTCGACAAGGGAAGAACGAGCGTGGGAGGTGATGAAACAATAAGTGCCCCATAATCTTTCACTTCAGTGCTGTTGGTTCTACACGGTTTGACTAACTATAGCTTGCAAGTTGTTTAAATAACGAATTGTCAGAGATTCTTTTAGTGCAAATGAATTTTGTTGGGGGTGGTCGAGATGGAACGAATCTATTTTCGCACATGGATGAGAGAAGTAAAGAGAAAAGAAGAATTTTGCTTTAATATTGTTGGCAGCATTACAGTGGACAAGCATGAGAGAAAAGTGGTGCAAAATTTGATTTTGAATTGTCGGTTGTTAATATGTATGTACTCGAAAACTGAATCAAAACTATTGAAGATTGAAAAAGATTCTAAAAATGTTGTTCTTTAATAAAAAAAAAATTGATGATTTGGACTTTTTTTTATCAATGGCAAGGCTCAATTGTACAAGCCAAGAGGAAAGAGGAACGCCGCGCCGTCTTCTCCGAAGAAAGAAACTGTCAAAGCTAATGAGCTCGAACCAAAGCTTGCAAAAACAATCTCGGGAACATCGTAGTAGATTCACAGTCGATGCTGAGAATATGGAAAAAGCACTTCTGCACACTATATAGCGGTCCTAAAGTACCGAATTCCGGCGTCACACAGTGGGACGAATGTATGGACAAAACGACGAAATTAATATCTCTTGTTTTAATGACAGAAACTAAATTATTTTGCATGTTATCACTAATTACGTCAAATATCTATATAATAAAATTAAAAGTACATGCATAAACAAGCAATAAACACCCCGCCCAGCACCGAACTTTATTTTAGAATTGAAACTTTATTTTTAAGATTTTCTATATATTTTTTTAACTTTATTTATATTTTTAGTAACAAATGTTAAGGCTTAATAAATTTAAATCCTTATGGGACTAATAAGTGTGATAAATTAATTATAATAATTAATTAATCGCTATCGCTGGCTGATGTTCCATCAATATCGTTCAAGTCTATATTGACTGGCAATGCTACGACTTCCAAATTTTTGCTCAGTAGATATTGCTCAATATCTGGGTCAACCTTAGACATATGAGAATTTTTAGAGCGTATAATTGAAATCAGTGGGTCTGAAGTAATTAATAAATGATTAATTAAATCAGTCATTGAAATCGTTCTAGAGCACTTTCGACTATGATCTAGTCTGAACTTTCTAATTTTCTTATGCCTTGCTTCCAACGCTTCTTCAGAAAGGACACCAATGGGTGGACGATTGATGGTTGGCTTCAGTAACAGTTTCCAACACAGCAGCAATTTCCGGCAATAGCTCAGCTTTATATTTTTGTAATTTGTAGTAACTTGGGAAAAAGTCTTTGTGGACACGGTTGACTACAGAACGTAGAAGAGCGTACTTCCTCTTAGACAAATCTAAGTCTAAGAACAATACTAAGCTTTGCTGCATAGTTAATGAACTTTTCGATGTTTGAGGAGAGTTGGAACAGCGACCAGTAATTTTAGCAGCATAGGTAAGCTCCTCAGTGCTATATTGCGAAGTCAGTTCATGGACTCGACGTTTTTTCGTACGTTCGTTGCACTCTTAAAATTTTTTCGATGGTCTTCCTTTGCTCGTTCCTGGTTGACTTGGGTTATTGGTCTCACTCACACGATTTGATGTATTTATTGATAACGGCAAATTTTGATTAAGCCATCGTTCATTAACTTGCATAAACTTCTCCTGTTTCCTTTGGCAATTTGCCCATTTTTGCTTCAATTTCAGGCAATAATACTTCGAAGCTTTTTGAATTTGTAGTTCAACATCTTCAGTCGACTCTTCTAGGCCAAGTAATAGATTGATTTTTATAGTAACGGCATTTAATTTCAACGAGTTCTCGCTCTCAATCCAGGTTTGAAATAGGTCACCATTTTTGATTGATGGAGTTAAGCATATAAAATCGTCGATAATTAAAAAAACGCAAATCTGCGCACACTTTCGATCGTGATTTAGTTAATATATATATAGATTATCATAAAGCAATAAAGACCTCAGGGGGGGTTTTGGGGTATTTTAGAAAACCTTACTTAAACACGAAATTCACATAAAAAAAAATTCTTATTAGACATTCAGTTCAAACTTTAAACTAAATAAACCACGAAATCAAAGTATTTTTTTATAATAAAATATGATTTCCCATACCTTGGTACATTATATTATCCATTTTATAATAATGTTTTATTCGCGAAATTAAATCAGCAAATAATTTAAATTGTATTAAAAAACCACTTGTTATTACTGTTTGCAAAAAAATGTCCACATGTCACTCTTTTTGGTTCTGTAACTGTTGCACGAGTTCACGATTCCAAATAATTTTAATGCAGTTAGACAAAATATATATTCAAGATGACCTACCAATGTCTCAAAAGTACCGTTAAAATAATTGATTTTTTTATTTATTGCTATGGGTCGTCCCACTGTGCGTCAGGCCAAATGAAATATTCTAAAGGTTGTTTTTTTTAGACGTGAAGAAATAATTTAATGTTTTGAACAAGAATTATTTATTTATTATAAAGATAAGGGTTTGCGATTGTGTTTTAAAAATGATTTCGAGGAAGTGGCTGGCTCGAATAAATTCCAGCCGAAAGGCCCAATTTTCCGAATTTTGTAAAAATCGCCATTTATTTTAAGGATCATTCACCGAACGTGCGACGCCCTTGGTGTTCGTTCGGCTTCAATTCTTGCAAGAGTTGGATTTTGTAAGCCTACAAACCAAGATCCTTGCGCAAAATCTTCCATAAAGTGGATGGACTCTAATTGTTGCGCACGATGGCGGATGGGCTCATTCGGGTCTTCTTCGATACTCTGCTCCACCGAAACGAATCATTATTTTGGTAATAAATTAGCACGATTTGCAAACGTTGTTTACGAGTAGGTCTAATCATTATGAAATGGCAAACCAAACTGAGTTTAAATCAAGTGACAGCTGTCAAAAAGACGAACTCCGAAAAAAGTATTGCCAGATTGAAAACCACACGTCTAAAAAAAAACACCCTTTACCTGAACGAAGTAGAATAACAATTTTGTTCACCCGATGTGGACGAAGCAAATCTAGCTATATCTAAGCTTAAGACCAATAAATCCACCGAAGCTGATGGCCTAGATATCGCAATCTTCAAAGCTGTATAGGCGATGACCTCATAAGAAGCAAGATATGGTTAGAAGAAAGCATGCCCGATGAATGGAATTTAGCCTTATTTTTCCGATTCTTAAGAAAGTAGAACTCTATATTACGCCAACTATTGGTATCAGTTCCCTTAACATCGCCTACAAGATATTTTCTGCTATAGTGTATGAGCGCCCAAAGCTGTCCAACCTGATTCATATCAGCGCGGTTTTAGGCCAGACAAATCTATCATCGACCAAATATTCACATTCAATACTGGATGGACATCAATGTTCCGGCCTGGAAAATCCTCGATTCCACTCCGGAGGCTAAGGTGGCGCACGCAAGTCAATGGAGACCTCGACCAACTTCACGTGCAAATCTGGAGGCAGGTAGCTAAGGCCCGATATGGCTGGAGAAGCTTGTTGGTTAAGGCCCAAGCCTACTCTAAGGTAAGATAAGGTAAAATTCAAAAACGTAGAAAAAGGGTGATGATCCTTATCGGCGGGAGGCTTTTCCTGAGCATCAACATTCAAAAGATTTTTCAATAGAGTTATCTGTCCAAGTGGCCCAAGAAGTAAAATATAATTTAAGACACACTGTTCTGCTTCATGGCAGGGCATGATACCATTATTGTCGGATCTAAGTTAGTTTCTGATGTCCAATTGAACAATGCTAAGAATCAATGCAAGAGTACATGTGCTTGATTTGAAGAAAGCTTTCGACATCCGAAGCTTACCAAATTGGGTATAAAGAAACACCTGTTATATTTATGTTTAAGGACATGCTTAATGATAGAAAGTTTGCTGTCAAGTGTGGAAATGTTACATTAACAGGAATATTTGATAGTTGCAAAAAAGGGCCGTGAACTTTCCAATTCTTTTAAGTATCAACGCCAGCGATTTTGGTGACAGCGAAATAAGAACACAACCATTTCGTTCGGCGTCTGATATTCAACTGTTGTTTTTCCTTTAACTGATGTGATGTTATAATACATAAAGCAAAGGTGAAGAGAAAAGAGAAATAACTAAAGATCGGTTTTAAGAGTGTACATATAAATGTAACGTATTTTAGGATCGATCTGTATAGTAGCATGAATGTAAATATGTATGTTTATAACAATCATCATTTATAGAACAAAATAGACTGGTCTGGCTAGTAACTTGAATGTAAAAAAACACTACAGTTTTTGGCTAGATCAGTAACTATATTTCAAACATGTAGACGCTGCTGTTAATGCAAAATGCAAACAGTTTAAAGCAGAAATTACTATTTAGCACAGTCACTTCTTCAGTCCATATCGCCTAAAGCTAAACACAAATTTCGCTGTTTATCATCACGTGTCTGATAATATTGTTTTTGAGGAATTTTGTTTATATTGTTAATGTTTGTTATTTATAAAATGAACACTCCTGCTGATACTTGTAATGATGATTTCTTTTTTTAACCCTTGACCTCTGTTGATTGACTACAAGACCTTCAAGAGCTATTGTTTGTGTCGTAGTAATGACGAAATCTTAAGGCATTTAGATATCAATTTGTTTATAATAAAATCAAAACATCACCCATCATTCCTAGCTTCTTTTTACTTGCGATTTAGGTACTAAAATGCAAGTTATGGATTCGTGCAAAAAAAAATCTAACAATCAAACATGACATTACGATAATAGAGAAGTTGAAAAAAGTAGGTCTGGAAATTCCGTCCGTCTGTCTGTCTGTCTGTCTGTCTGTCCGTCTGTCTGTCTGTTCGCGCCTCTACAGCCTAAACGGATGGGCCGATTTGGTTCAAACTTGGTATTTAGTATTTATTAGGTAGTATCTCGGGGTTTTTTTCATTTTTGCTCTAGGTCGAAAAATAACGGTACCTGCCGTACAATTTTTAACAAAAAGTTAGATTTTCTCGAAAACGGCTCTAACGATTTTGATAAAACTTTCAGGGTGCTAATTTTTTAAAATAATACATCTTTTAGTTAGAATAAATTTTTAGAAATTTGTTCTATAACGGTACCTCTCATATATCCGGTTTTTTGAAATGCGGTAAACTATTATCCCGATTTCAATAAAATTTTGCACACAGGAATTTATTTATAATTCAATTAATATCGCATTTAAAAATTTTTAAAAACTTTTTTTTTTCGATTTTTTAATTTTTTTTTTTAAATTTTGTTTTTGAAATATTTTGAAAATGGGTGGGTTGAATTTTTTTAAAGAAAATTTGCCAGATGAAACATACAGATTGCCTTATAATGACATACTAGAAAAAAATTTTAAATATTTTTTCGAAAAGTTTTTCTTCGATAGACATTTAGTTTTCAAATTTTATTGCATACTTAGTTTTTCCAAGAAAACTCTGAAACTAATTATAAAAAATAAATAATTTTCTAAAAAAAAATATTTTTTTATTTTAATAGACGTGTGGTTTTCAATCTGGCAATACTTTTTCGGAGTTGGTGTTTTTGTCAGCTGTCTCTTGGTTTATGCTCAGTTTGGTTTGCGATTTCATAATGAAAAGACTTACTCCTGAACAAAGTTTGCAAATTGTGCAAATTTATTACCAAAATAATGGTTCGTTTCGGTGGAGCAGATCTTGGTTTGAAGGCTTATAAAATCCAACTCGTTCAAGAATTGAAGCTGAACGCCCATCAAGCGCGTCACACGTTCGGTGAATGGGCCCAAAACGAAATGGCCACCGATCCCGATTTTCACAAAATTGGGAAAATTATGCCTCGGCTGGAATTTATTCGAGCCAGCCACGGCGGCCACCCCGAAATCATTTTTAGAACATAACGCAAACCCTTATCTTTATAAAAAAGCTAGATTCTTGGCCATAACATTAAACTATATGCGTTTTATTTCTTCTTGAAAACAACACGTCTAAAAAAAACCCTTTATATACATACATATGCAGCCACTAAGCAATTATCTAGCATAAAAACTAGTTCATGCGACCCAGTAGTGCATTTTATATAAATTTTATTCGACGATGTGACCGCACATATGAGCAAGTACGTGCGATCCAGTCGTGCAATTTATTTTCTTTGTGTATCCAAAAGATACTTTACTTTCCATAAAAGTCAAACAATTTTCTCATCTATGATTTGATAAAGTGTTCAACACCCAATTAAACTACGAAATCGCTATGACATGAATGAAAGAAAAAATATTTTTGCTGTGCAGTCGACACTTAAATCAGTTAACAACAAGGAACTCCTTGAGTTTGATTGAGCTTCAAGGTCTACCACCGCAATCGACCGTTCACCAAACTCTCTCAGCAAACACAAGTTTTCGCAGCTGTTTTGCTTCCACACAAAGGAACACACAAGACATTCCCATCTCTCGGACGAACCACGACAATAGAGAACTAATATGGTGGTGAAGTGAACTTACAACATCGGGCTCTCAGAAGCCAAGCAAGTATTTTTTTTGAAAAAGTTTATTACTCTTGGGTCAAGTGGTAAGCTGGAGCTGTTGTCAGTGTTATTTTGTGCAACTTGCTGGGCAATGACGTCACAAATGATGAAATAAGGTGTTCGATTTGATGTGATTATTTTAATGCCTGCCCACTTGAGGGCATCACAGTGAAAATTTTCTTCGCCCGTCTGGCGGCAACTTTGGCTTCAAAACTGGTGCCTCCAATCGGAGACGATTTGACGCTGAATAAAAATTCGATGAGTGATTAGCAGCTGCAAGGGGGGAGCTTCTCCAGTTGACACCTACTATAGTGGTCACTGGTGTCACTTATTCGATTGGGGGTATTTTCGTATTGTCTTCTTTTTTTTACCCGTATTATGTGTGCAGTGTCTAGGGGAGTCAAATTAAATGGGGATTGGGGTGAAACGTGATAGCTATGATGTGTGTTTATTTTGAAACACAAAAGCTTGTGTTTGCTGTGGTTGGCGTTGTATTACTGTCATATTAATTGAATTAAAACGGTTCATTACTGCTGGCTAAGATACCACTCAAGAGAACACATGGGGTTGCTGTGCCAATTGCATTACCGACCCCCCTCGGCGAGTTTATTGAAGGTGATATATCCGAATTTATTCTGATTAACACTTATTCCGATATATTCTGACCTTGATGAGAACAGTCAATGTGATTGTGTTAAATGAGTTATCGATTGTCTGACATAATTTTGTTGTTTCCTAGTGAAGTATTTTATTTATTAGAAATTAAGGAAGCTTTTACTTCCAAAATCTCTATCGACAGTTGCACAGGCCTTGGAAATATTTTAAATTTTTAACGTAGAAAGGTATGTAGAGAATTGTGCGGAATTAAACCAACCAACCGAGCCAAATCGAAGTCCTGGTAGATGTCGTTTCTTAAACAATTTTGTTAAAGAGAGAACCAATTTTTTTTACAAAAAAGAATAAATTATTTTATAGGAACAATCTTCCTTGGCATTCGTTAAGTCGCAAGTGTCTTGAAAAATCTTTTTATCCACATGTCCGCTGGCCTGGATAGTATATCTTCTTTTTGTTGTGAAGATATGTTCTTCAACGCTGGCACAACCACTGCGTAAGCTGAGGGCAGCTTGGCAATTTGAGAAATACGATTTGTAAATATCATGTTTTTCTTGACCCACCTCTCTGACCTTGCATCATTAGAAATTATTTTTTAACTTTTTCTGAATGGGGTGCACAAAGGTTGCCTTCCTTCTCACTGCAATTGTATCTATATTTTTCAGCTTCAGTTCTACATATACGATTGTCTCTTATGTTTGACACGGAAACCTGCGAATTAAGGCCCAAATGCAATGGGGTCAAAATAAGCGTTGACCACCGCCACAAGGAAGGATTTTTTTTTATACTGTGCACGCACACAAGGGATTAGTGTTTCCCTTTTAATGTTGAATACACTGCGAGAGCATTGGAAGGTTAGGGGAGGAGGGACAGAAGGTGTCGATTAACATAATAATAATATTTTAACTATGTGTCTGTTGCACGACTCTAGTTAGAAGAATAAGAGAGAAAGGAAAGAATTTTTTTCGGCGCAGTAAATCGAGATTATTTTCTCACTTAAACTAGGAGTTAGAAAAATTGCTTCCCAAACTGAGAGTCGATCTTAGGATCTCTCGCTTAAAAAACAAACATCTTATCTACTGCACCACTGCCGCCCGCATTGGTTTTGAATGTTTTCAAACTGAAATGGCAAGGAAAACCTCGCCGGGTAAACTATTTCAAATTCGTGTTGTAAGGCTAAAAAAAGAATCCCTATATTTCACGGTACGTCCGAAATTGGGCTCAAGAGTAATTTAATGAGCATTCCTTGCGAGACGAGTATTACGGGAGAAAATTTTAAGGGAAGGAATGCAGCTGGCTACTTCGAGTGAACATTTTTTATAAAAGAAACGATTAAATAAGGAAAGACATGAAACATTGCGTCGGTGCTCGAGAAGGGAAATTGTTTCTGAAACAGTTCTATTTCCTATTAATCTTAACGCTCTATTTTTTTATTCTATCGAGCAGGTGTAGCGATGTTTGCGAAGCACCTGCCCAGAGGTGAGAGTTATACTCGAGTTTTGGGGGTATAAACGCTTTAGAAATTGTGGCCAGATCAGAAGGGGAAAAAACTTCTTACATCGATTCAAAAAGCCTAAGCCTTTGGCAGCATTTTTGACGATCTCAAATATATAGTCATTCCAACGGAGGTCGTCGTTGAAACACATACCGAGTACGCACAGCTTTTCGCAGAGCCCTGTGGCACACCAACATTTATTTTGTGGGAATCATACTTGAATCCGTCCAATACAACTTGTATTGAACGGTCCAGAAGATAGCTTCTAATCCAACGAACAAGAGTATCATCGATCCCAAAAGCACGCATTTTCGATAAGAGAAACTCTTTCAAATGCCTTGGAGATATCAAGAGCAATAATCTTACTTTCACCAAAGCGACGTAAAGATTTGTTCCACTGTTCGGTGAGATATGCCATTAGATCACCAGTGCAATGGTTGCTGTGGATGCCATACTGACGGTCATGGAGAAGCTTTCGATCTTCGAGATATTCCTTAAGCTGACGGTTAATCAGTGTTTCCATGACCTTAGAAAGAAGGGATGTCAGTGCTATGGGTTGGTAGGAGGAGGGGGAGGATGGGTCACCTTTCTTAGGGACAGGCTGGACAAATGCTGTTTTCCATCTTCTAGGAAAGATTCCAGAAGAGTAGGAGCGATGGAAAAGCTTACGCAGTGGCTTTGCCAGTGTGGAAGAACACCTCTTCAGAAGAATCGGGGGTATACCATCCGGGCCATCCGGATTTGTGTATATCGAGATCTTTGAGAATTCTTGCTACTATACGAGTGCGGAAAAAAATCTGTCCCATGGAAAATTTTACATTCTCAAGTACAGGAGCGGCAAAGTTGCTCTGGTGGCAGCGTGGAGCTGGCAGCGAAATGGGCGGCGAGCAAGTTTGCCTTCTCTGAAGAGTAGACAATAGGTGTGTCATTATCGATGAGCTTTGCAACCGAATGTGTTAAACAGTACTGCCTTTGCAGCATTGAAGAATTTTTTTCCGGTACATCGATCAGTTGGGTAAGGTGATGTAACCCGGCAAAGAGCCCGACATACCTTTTTTCGGGTGTTATCTGACCAGAATAGCGGATTTACAACTATAGTAGCAATTTTGTAAAATACATACATTATGTCATATACAGTCTTTGGTGTGGACCGATGTTATTCAACGTTTCTTGAATTCATGGCTTTAGAAACGGTTGATCAAAACATGACGTTGTCAGTATGAAGTTAAGTTATCATCTCGTTAACCTCGGATACCATGTGTTCGATTTTGGCTTATCACAGACAGCTTCAGCCGAGTGTTAACCAATGTTGCTACTCATTTAATTCTGGATAGGGCCTTCGCCCAATACCAATAGAGCAAACTTGGATATTGAAAATGACCCGTATCGTCAAGATTCACCAACATAAAAAAAAAAATAACCATGGCTCATCTTTGCTCCGCAGAAGAAAGTGGTCTCCAGGGGTGTACACAATTAAAAATAAATTTACCAGGCCAATTCAGTTTAGCCTGAACTAGGTCGGTTAAGTTAGCTAGCGATAAACCTTAAGTAAACCTGTTCAAGGGAGCTGCAACCAAAATTGTAAACAGATTAATTTAATAAAGTTGTACTTCTATCTAATTAATTTTGTAATCAATCTTAAAAGTACGTTAATGTTAAAACCGTCAGTCTTTGCGACACAACAAAGAACACTATAAGCATTAACATTCCAATAACTGCCCTACCTTGAATAGATCATAAAAAATTGCTGGCGCCAACAACGGTAATAGCTTCACCTAGTTTAATTTCTGTGGCAGCTTGTGTGGGTACTTGCCACAATTTTGTTTTAATCCCACTTTTATTAGATACCATTAACAAAATAAATTCTTTTTTACAACATTCATGTTCTTTTTTTAATTTTGTTGTATCTTACTTTATATTGAAGTTTATAGCTCATAAATCTCAAAGCTTTAGCTTTAACCACTCCCCTCCAATATTCCAGCTTTGCTCTGAGGTGCATGTGACTGACTATATTCATACATTATGTATACAATATACATACGTATTTATAACAATCAGCCTGTGTTGCTGTTGCACTTTGTGAGGCGCACTGACAATTATTTACTAAGTTCCCACACTAGTAGTTGCAGTTTTCCTAACCGTTTATTAAAAGCGAATGTTGGGATCAGACTTTGGCGTAATAAAACTAATGACGGGATTTCTTTATTTGTGAAAAGAAAAGTTAAAAATATCAGAAACACAGTTCATCGTACTTGTTGCGGATTTTGACGCAGCTAATTGTGGATAAAAAAAAAAAAAACTAAATGAGAAAAACCTTAAAGTGAAATATTTAATCCCAGCTTTGGAGAAAGTTAATGTTGTTCAAAAAGGATCTCTGAGAACAGCCTGCGTATGTTTATGTTAATCCCGCCACTAGATGGCTCTGCAGCATATCTACTAACTTAATGGATTTTAATGAAATTTTCTGTGTGCAGCGTCAATGGCCTGTGTTCCAAATAAATGACCTAAATGAGGCTTATTTCCTTGCTGGGAACTTGACCATAGACACCTGCCTTGACATTATTCTCTTCGCTATCGATCACTTGTTCATCACTAACCAATTCTTGATCCTTCCCAGCGACGAAGTCAATATCGTCAGAATCGCACAGAGATAATGAACATGAGTGAATTTAAGGGGATGTTATTTGTTGATGAATCTGAAGAAACGATGAATAGCTAGGTAGAAATACTGTTAAAAACTAACTAACCTTGCGACGTCGAGGATTTCAAACTACATATGATGGATCAGGTTGGAGGCGACATTTCCATGACCGACATTTTTTGTTATTCGTTATGCTTAAGACGGTATACCATTGTCGAAATAACTGGACATTATTGACTCTGAGAAGGCTGCTCTTGCTGGAATTATATTTTGGCACACTTGATAGGTTAGGTTGCGACGGTTTAAAAATCCGTTGCCCAATCCTTGACTGGTAAAATTGTCGTTAAATTTTGATACACATAGAAAACCCAAGTCACTTCCACAGGAACGGAAATAACTGCTTCCAACGCTATAATTGAGTATGTCTTCTAAGGCATATCGTGACCCAGCTTTATTATATTCTAGGCATTTTTATTGAGCTGATATTTTTGTAGCTCCTTTAAATGGGTTAACAATCAAAATAAATTGCACGACTGGATCGCACGTACTTGCTCATATGTGCGGTTACATCGTCGAATAAAATTTAAAAAACAAGTAACATTAACGTAGAAAAATAACACTATTTGAACTTAAAAAGTGTCAAAACCATCACCGTTTCTACGCCATCACACGTCTTGTATAGTAACGAATTTAGGAAAAAAAACTATTTAGAAAATTGTAGGACGGATTTTAATAAAATCCTGTTTTTTTATTTTTAGTTTTTTAAAATAAACATTTTTTTTTGAAATTTTGGTATGCAGTTTTTTAGATAATGGGATTATAAGACTTAAAATATTTTTTTTCCTTAGTTTTAAAAATATAGATTTTTCAAAAAAAAAAATAAATAAAAATAAAAAAAATATTTTAATTAGAAAAAAAGTTATTCAAAATATGCAGAATTAATTTGGCTACCTAGATCTTCTCAAATATAAAATTTGACAGAAATCCAAAAAGCCGTTAACGATAAAGCCAAAAATTAAAAAAAAAAAACGATTATATGAAAGGTACCGTTAATAGACTTTTCCCGTAAATTTGGTTCTGATCAAATGATAGCCAATACCAACAAAAAAATTTCATCAAAATCGTTTGTGCCGTTTTCGAGAAAAAAAAGCTTTTCCTAAACGGTCATATGGCAGGTGCCATTATTTTTAGGCCTAAAAATAAAATTTCAATTTCCCCTCTGGGAAATGCCAAAAGAATCAGACACACCAAATTTTGAAGATAATCGCTTAAGCCGTTTAGGCTGCAGCTCGTTATACATACTGAAATTTTGGTATGCAGTTTTTCAGAATTTATTAATATACATACATATGTATGTACAAGTACATGTGATTATAAAATTTAAAATAATATTTTTTGATAAGCTTTAAAACAATTTCCAAAAACTGCCTAATATTAATTAAAAATAGAAAAAAAAAATTATTCAATATTTTGGTATGCATAATTAATTTGACTACTTAGATCTTTTCAAATATAAAAATTTGTTGAAATCCATTGAGCCGTTACCGAGAAAGTCGAAAATTAAAAAAAAAACCGTTACATATATGAAAGGAACAGTTAATAGACTTTTCCGGTAAATTTGGTTCTGATTAGATGATAGCTAGTACTAAAAAAAATTTCATCAAAATCGTTGGAGGTGTTTTCGAGAAAAATAAGCTTTTCCTTAACCGTTATAAGGCAGTTATTTTTAGTCCAAAAAATAAAATTTCAATTTGCCCTCTGCGGAATGTCAAGAGATAAATACGAAATTGGAAGGCAATCGCTTAACCCGTTTAGGCTGCAGTCCGATATACACCCTGACAGACAGACATAGAGACAGACGAACATTTTTTGTAAGTGACTTAGGTTTCTCTATGATCGTAATGTCATATTTGATTGTTATCTCAATTTTTTTTTATATTCACGAATCCTAAACTTCCTTATAGTCCCTATAATTGCAAGTAAAAAGGAAGAAAAATATTTTGTTGCAATATTATGTCCGACATTATTGGGCAAGTTATGCCGTGATGATAACTACAGTTATTGAAACGAACACAATCCACAAAAGCATAAATCAAGTGACAGCTGTCGAAAAGACCGCCAGTTAAAATAGTGTTGCCAACTTACAGTTCTATAACTGTAAAAAACACTAAAAAAGGTCAAATTTTCGATGACTTTCCACCATTTAGGGCCGTATATCGGCAATAATTCGGCGAATGTTGTCAGTCTATTCATGTTGAAAATGGCAAACCAAAAGCATAAATCAAGTGACAGCTGTCAAAAAGACCGCCAGACCAAATTGAGAGCATAAATCGAGTGACAGCTGTCAAAAAGAGTAACTCCGAAAAAATTATTGCCAGATTGAAAACCACACGCCTAAAAAAACACCCCTTATCTATATCAGACCTTAGATTCCAATAAGTCGCTACATTCTATACAAGCAAAGGAGAAATTTGGCATCCCACGCCGCGGCGAGAATTCATCAATTGGCTGATATCACCCGATTAAACTCCCCTCAATTATTTTCTCTTGGGCTAGGTTAAGCAATTTTTTCTAGGCAAATCCTATTGACGAGCTCAAGCCAACATTCGAGACTCCTTTGTCAAAATAACGTCACACATATTTGGGCTAGTCATCAAAAATTGGACAGACCGTGAATGCTAAAAGCTTTGTCAACACTGCTAAGGAGTTGAGGAGGCAATTTGAATGAATCCATGAATGTAGATTTAAAAAAGCGTGAATCATGTTTATAGGTCCGTTCGTCTTCTTTCTGGGTTGTTTTAAGAAAACTGTCAAACTTTGAAGAGTGGGGATGAAAACTCTCAGAAAATAATAAATTCGCTCAAAAGTAAATGAATGCTTTGGGGATCAAAATAGGAAAACTTTTTAAACGTCAAAAAAATTTAAATTTAACTAAACGAAATGGATCAAATAAGTGCAGATGAAATAAAAATTGTGATGGAAACCATTTTATTAGGCCATTGTAAGGTCATTTTATTATTTACTTTAGATTTAACTTTACAATTTTTTTTTTTAATTTAAAATTCTTCAAATACGTAGACTTCACAAAACGTCAAATTTCAAATGTACTTTTGAGTTTGACAAAACTTACATTTTTCCCGCAAGAAATTTGTTGGTTTAAAAAAGGGAATTAAGGGGAAGCGTTTTGCTCAATCACTCTCTTCTCACGAAAACTCTCGAAAATGTGGGTAAACCAACAATATTTGTGTAAAATTGTTCAAAATAGTCTGTTTTAGGGATTAGACAAACAAAGCTTACATATATCTCCCAACGTTGTTGTCTTATTTAAAATTTGTTTCATAAGTAATTTTTTGCAATAATGTATTTACTAGGCCCTTAGTTATTTCTTTTAGGTATTCAGGTAACTTCTAATCTAAATATTGTTGTTTAATTACGTCAGTCAGTTAACTCAAAACATAGTATTAGAAATTTAGCAGTTTATTTATAAGAAGATAGACACTAGAGAGTTATTTAATAAATAATGGTATTTTGTATTGTATGTAATTAATAAAAGTAACTGTAGATACAATTAACAATCAATAATTTAAAATAATTGCTTTATCTTTTTTTTCTTTTATTTCAGACGACTAGTAAAAAATTACCAACCTAAAAAGAAAGAGAAAGAGGAGGACGAAAATGAGTAAGTGTCTGAAAATTTACAAATTTTGAAGTTTCATTCGCAAAACACCCAGTAATTGTCGTTTTGAACAAAACTAAAGGTTTGATTATAATCTAAAGCAGAACCATCCATGTTGCACTGAAATGGACATTTTTATCACAGGTTAACTCAATAAGTATACTCCAACATTGGGTATAAGAAATGCGATATGTTTTGCGACTAAAATTAAATAATTATCTTCATATCCGCGCCGTTTAGGAAAATACTAGTTCAAGTTTGATGTCAGCATTAAAAACGTTGGTACTCGTCTGGCAACAGAAAGTTCATCGATATTTAAAAAAGTCCACACAGACATACAAATCTCAAAAACAGCAAATATTCCAAATTAAATTCGCCTAGAGGCAAGAAAAACTTCCCAAAACACATATTAAATTGGAATGTGAAGGATTTACGGAAATAAACTCTGAAATACATACTCTTATATCCTAACAGCAAACACCACTCCAAACTAAAACCATTGCAATAATGTTTTTGAGAATCTTCATGTGTGTACACACATTCCCAGTCGCTTTTTTAAGTTCAATGGCCAGAAAAACTAAACAAATAGACAAATATGAAGAGCTTAGTCAAAAACGACGTCAGAGATACAATACCTCCAAGAAAAAGTCGGAAAGTCTATTTTTTTTTATCAAAAAAAAGATACAATGTGTAGGAAAACAATCTACATGCATCTGAATATTTTTTGTTTTGACAATTCCATCTATTCATCGTTCACTGACATTGTAACGAAAAGCTTTAGCCGAAATTGTTGACCTAAATTCGAAAGGATTTCGTCTGTATCATTGTTATAGTTGTTTTATATTTTAACAAAAAGAAAATGCTGTATGCTAATAAAATGTGTAGGAAATATAATAAAAGCTTTCTTTTTGGTGATGTTAAATGAAAAGTGGTTAGTTTGCTCTAGTTTCCTTCGGTGTATATGGTTTTCCTTTGGTTAAGAGTAAAGGAAGTGATGAGAATTCAGAAGTGGGTATAATCTTGTTGAAATAACATTGACTTGAATATTGTTCCCGCTGAATAGAGATATCAATAGAAGAGGATGTCTTTTTCAAATAAATGTTGTTTTATCCTTTTTGGATGATAGAATTTACTGAAAAACTATATAAATACATTCCAGGAGCATAGGACGAAAGATTATCCAATTTGTATGACTTTGCTCTGTAAAATATTTAAACTACATTCCGTTTCTATTCTTTCAAAATTTGTTTAAATGAGTTTCGAAAATTGCAACACTTCAGATGCCACATCTTTGATCGTACCATACCTCACAAGAAACCACAATCCGAAATTTTTGGGTTGTACTCATACAAAACCGTTGATTTTATATAAATTTTGGTCCACCAGCTTGTTTAGAACATTAATGATTTATTTGTCTAGAAAATTCTTCTCAGAACTCATTTCACTAATATGGAGTGTTTCTTCTTTGAGAATTTATTCATTTTGATTTCTACGACGCATTTTTCAAGAAGACACTATGTGTTCCAATCTCCAAACCCATTTTCTTCAAAAGATTTACTCTGATCCATGTTGTGTACTGTTACCACAACCAACCGCAGCCCTAGAAACATTAATCTCCCTAGCCCCAATAGACTTTTTCACAAAGGAGCTGGCGGCCAAAAATGCCCTAAGATTAAGGCAAACCAATAACTGGTTTAAAACGAAAATCATATCTCGGTCTATATAGGCGGTTTTAAAACGGAAGCAGGGTAGAATCTGGTGTCTTCTCGGTAAACCCACCAATAAATAGATCTATAAAACTGCCAAACTTTGGTTGTGTTTTTCCTGGCAGAAATACTTGCAGTAGGCGAAGCTGCAAAGCACCTTCTATCTTTTAGCCCGGAGAATAAAAATATTGATACTTTCAAGGACAGCCAGGCGGAAATTATGGCCATAACGTCTCCAAGTCCAAACTGATTGACCGTTGTCGCGACGATTTGCGACAAATCAGTGAAACAAACCTTGTTACCCTCCGATGTGTTCCCTGACACTGTGACATTTACGGAAATGAAACGGCTGATGAACTGGCCGAAAACGGTTTATCTGTGGAACCAAGCCAAATTGTACAGTTGGTACTTGAGACACTAGAAAATGAGAAAGAAGAATTCAGGAGAATCCTCAAAGTCGCAAACGAAAGATGGTCTCAAAGAGATTTTGGCCAAACATCTCAAAGAAAATCACAGAATACATTAAAAAGCTAGGTAGACCTCAACTGTTCGTTTTGGTTGGCATCCTTACGGGTCACTACTCAATGGGGACACATGGCCAAAAGAGCCATCGAGGAATTCTTTTTCGGCGAACTGGGCGACGCGACATTTCAAAAAAGCCACTTAAAAACATTCGGAAATTCATCAACATTTCAGAATGGTTTAAGGAGGTACCGCACAACAAATTCTCCGCCAAATTCCTTATCTTTCACCACACCTTGTTCCTCCCAACTCCTGGGGGCCGCAATGGATCCTTGAAATCCGATTGAGATGAGTCGGCTGCCGAATCATCACCCCTTCTAACTAACCGACTAACCCTGACCTATCATATTCTATAGAACGTTCATTATTCTTCTTGAGATGTCTCTACAGTTCGGCGTTTACATGAACCTCAATCAACAAACCTCTCCTCGATTGAAGTCCTCATTAACTTGTATTTGCCGTCGAAGTTGAGGCCTTCCTCGAATGCGTTGTCTCTCCCTGGTTTGTATTCTTAGACTACGTGACTTGGCATTTTTTGTCCAATCGAACCGCCGAAAATAGAAGGAGTACAGTTGCTTGTAGGTCTCAGCATGCCTTATCATCAACTTTAACTGTACTGCCTTTAATTGATTGTTTCCTTACTCCGGAGTAAAACAAGCACTGTTTTTCCGCCTAGTTTATGTTTCCTTTTGCAACCAAATATTGTTATGGATTATTGTGGGTTCATCTAAAAAAGTTAAGAAAACTTCGGCAATCCACGCGGTTTTCGATTCCCCTTAAAGACATTTTTAATATGGACACTTCCTTGGATTTTGTTGCTTTTATTCTGCCATGCTTTGTCTCTCCTAATGCTGCTTGGCAGCACTGTTTCACTCAAATAAATGTCACAAAAATGCTTGTTTGGAACAGAAAATGATATTCAAACTTTTTTCGAACTAGTCATACATTACGTGCTCCTTGCAAGGATACAGGATCTTCACTTATGATGCCTCTTAGCTCCATCGTCAGCAAAAATAATTGATTCACCTTCGGGTCTGTCACTTACTCGTACATGCCCACAATCATGGGCACGTAATATTTTGAAGAATCCGGATATTTGTCCGTCCTGTTTCAGAAACTGGACTGAACTGGAGATAAATCTACGAAGTAGACACACTTACGAGCACTGGCTACTGAGGCCATCGGCTCAGACAATTACAAGACAACACACAAGACGACATTGATACAGGACAGAAGAGAAGACAGAAGGAGAACAGAAAACAGAAAACACATAACACATGTCAACAGCACGCAGTTGGTTTTCGGACGGTTCCTAATCTTTATACTAACCACGCGCAACGATGCTTGATTTCGCTGATCTCACGGGAAGCGAATAGCCAGAATTAAATGTGGCATTCTGTCCCATTTAGATTTGGAGACTGTTTCTTCTGGCTAATTAGCCATTCGATGAACCCTTTTAATCTGAACATGTGAGAAATCTAGAGCCGATATCTCCAATCCTTATCCAGAACTCAGGCGATATTTCGTCTGGCCCAATCACTTTTCCCTTTTTGGAGTTTTTCACTTGAGTGTAAACTTCTTCGAATGTGTTATCAGGTACTTCTTCGCTGTTAGGTGCAGCTTTTGGAAAGTATAGCCTAGAAAAATATTCATTTAAAAGTCCCACACGGTACTGTCTCAACCAGTGAGGAATTCTTTTGTCATCCACAAGAAGTGAGGTTTAAGCATTGTTAATGAATTTTGGTGAACAAATTTCCTGAGCATTTTTTCCTCTCTAATTAACAATTTTGAAAACAGTTGCGGCTTTGTTCATGTTTGAAAGAAGCAGTTCCTGAATAGCCTGGGTTGCAGCAGCCAATGTAGATATTTCTTTCGATACATGGGCTCTGCATCCAGACTTTATTGCCATTTATAACCAATATTCATTTGTAAGTTTTTTTTTGCCAAATATCATCCTTCTAGCCTGGTAGACCATTCGGTCCTATTAAATATTTTCATTCACGCTTCATAATGATAAGATGTGTTAGCCACTTTTTCGAGACTACATATGTATAGTTAGGACTTTTAAATGTTTTATTACAGTCCCTTTTCCAGCGGATCAATGACATTTGCCTTCCTCGAAATTAAACTACTCCGAATGTTTTTCTGCCGAAATCCGGAACTGTATAGCAATCTTGTCAAATATGTATCTTTAATCTGATGATACTTGTAATTTAATTGTCTGTTCTCATAAAAAAAACTACGAATCCATTACCAACACTTACAGTAGATTCAAGTCGCAGATATTAACTTCGCACTCGTTGACAACATGGCACTTGATGTTGTCTGCACACGCAAAAAAAAACCGATACATAATCTGCTATTCACTTAAATGCTTTAATTATCCTTACACCAATACCAAGCCTGGAAAACCTGACAACACGTCACTCTACTTCACCTCATCACCAATGAACATATCGGTGATGCAATCCCTTTTACTTGTTACTTCGTTCCTGTCACTGTTGAGGCGTCTCGTCGTCATGAAGTAACTCCAGCCAGCTCAGATAATAATTATTACTTATACTCCAGAGTCTGGTTGCGGCAACATGCGACAAGTGGGCGGGTCGTTGTCGACTTCCAGCCAGACTATCACTCCTGAACCTGATGCTGTACAACGACATCAGTGTATGACTAATATGACATGGCCTACAGAAAACTTGCCTGTGGACCTGAGGAGGTGAAGAAGAACGTGTTCCTTGTTCATCTTGCCACTTATGATTGATTTAAATTTTAATTAGTGAACACTTATTCCTCTTCATGTTAAAAGATATACAACTAACTCAGGTCTAGGGTCAGTGTACATAAAAGTTGTGCACACAAAAAGATTCCAATTGATTAAAATATAAACTTTCCATTGAAAATGGCTTTATGTCTACGATTTTCTTTTCCAGATTCACATCATGGCTTGCATTTCGAAATGTTCTCAAAGAAATCGGAGACTTGGCCGGTCAAAGAGAAGTTGTCGCCGAGTCGCTACAACAACAAATAATCCAGGGTATAACGTTGCTGTCAAAAACATTGCGCGAGGACAGAAAAGTATATTTTTGCTTATAAAATGTTCTTTGATGCTTCAAATACTAACTGTTTTTTTTTTCTTTCTAGAAATGCTTAACAGATGGCACGCATCTACAACAAATCCTATCATCACAATTAGCATCGCTGGAACGTGCTAAGCGAACTTATGAAAAAGCGTTTCGGGACTCGGAGAAGGCTGTTGATAATTACAAAAAAGCAGACATGGATTTAAACCTCAGCCGGGCTGAAGTTGAAAGATATAAAAACATAATGACGGCAAAGATTCAACAATCGGACGACGCAAAAAATGAATACGCCAATCAATTACAGAAAACCAATAACCTGCAACAGCAGCATTACAATGTGCTCTTGCCAAATGTAAGCAGAATTGGTGGCATGAGCCGAACTTAGTTATATCAATTTAACGTTTTCTTTTCTGCAAGGTTTTCAATAAACTGCAAGAACTGGACGAGAAACGAACCCGCGGAATTCGAGAGTTTATAATAAGCGCCGCCGATGTGGAATCATCTGTTGCACCCATCATTGCTAGTTGTTTGGAAGGTATTGTGAAAGCAGGCGAGTCAATTAACGAACAAAAGGATTCATCTAAAGTTATAGAAAGGTATGTTGAGAATTGTTTGAATATTTTGCACAACAAATTGTTTTTTTTTTGTTGTCCTTGCTTGCAGGTATCAGTCGGGCTTCTTACCACCAACGGACATACCATTTGAGGATCTCTCCAAATGCAATCCAGACTCATCGGCAGAGCAAAACCACATTCACCCACTTACCAATCATCCAACAGTAAAAGGAACATTGAGTTCCATTAAAAACAAGAAACGCGTCGGACTACTGAGTATATTCGGTAGCAATAAGGTGAGATATAAAAATATATTATATATGTACATATAAGCAAACATAAGTACATAGAAGTAAATTCTATTTATTTTCCTATTTACATGAGTGTATAAGCATTTATCTTAAACCTTCCCTTTATTATAGTCAAACCTATGCATTTAGCAGAATAAAATAAGAGATGTAATCATGTCCTGCTTGTTTCGTCGATTGGTTTCTTTAAAATATGTTTTGGAACTGTTTTATTTAAATTTATTTTGTGAAGAAAGATTGAGATTGAAATGACTGACTGAATCGACGAAACAAGGTTTGACATCAACACCTATGTAAAGAAATAGTTATAAATGTGATCCTCTTATTGAGAAATATTTTAATATGTAGAAGGATTTATATTTTTTTATAGTGGTAAGGGTTGTTTCTGCTTAATTTAATAATCGCTTGAACAAAACCTAATCGGCTATTCTATAACATTTTGGTAAAAAGTTTTTAATTTTATTTTCATATTATTATTTTCCCTTTTAAGAATTTGAACACAAAGTCCACTTTTAGTCAGTTTAAAAAGCTTTTATGTTACGAACAAACACTTTTTTTTTCAATCTAATAATATAAATCACTTAGGGGTTAGGTATAGCCCTTATATATAGTATTCACAATAAGATACATATGTACGTATAATAGGAACTATTTTGTCTTCTGTGGTCCTCTGTTTCTTTACACAATTTGGTACAATTTGGCTTTGTTTCATAGATGAACCGGTTTAGGCCAGTTCATCAGCCCTTTCATTTCCATAAATATGACAGTGTCCGGAGACCCAGCGGAGGGTAATAAGGTTTGTTTCACTGATTTGCCGCAGATCGTTGAGACAACGGTCAATAAGTTTGTATAGTGACATTGATTCCAGCGCAGACATCGTTACAAATTTAATATTTTTATGAATAAGAAATTTTATTCCAAAAAGGTCGAAGAGTATAAAACATAAGGAAAACTCATGGTTTGATTAGAGCTGTAGAGAGGTTAATAGGTTAAGAAAAAATAAAGCCAACACCACCGGGGAAAAGCGGAAAAAGTTTCAGCAAGCTAGAAAGGCCTGCAATCTTCATATTCGTAAAACCAAGTTTTTACATGAACACCCAAAAAATATTGCAATGTCCAAAGGCAGTACAAATTTTTTGGTCATTTGTAAAAAAAAGTAAAGAATTATTCGTCGTCATCTGTTGCTACGCTCGTCTTCAATGATACTCCTACTGTCAGTTCTTAAGAAAAAGCAGATCTGCTTGATGCCCAATTCGCGGCAAACTCAACACTGCCAAGTGTTAGAACTCCTCCTGTACTCGAGAGCGTAAATGATTTTATGGGACCAATCTTCTTTGACACTCGTTTAGTCGCAAAAGTATTGAAAAAACAAATCCGCTGGTGTTCTTCAACCCTGGCAAAACCTCTGCGTAAGGTTTTTGATCTGTCCTACTCTCGTCTCTTTCCGAGTGGAAAATAGATTTTGTCCAGCCTATCCCTAAAAAAAGGCAAGTCTTCTTCTCCCTCAAACTATCGACCAATTGCACTTAAGTCCCTTCAGCTTAAAAAATGTCTCGAAGAACGAAAGCTTCCTAATGACCGGCAATACGGCTTTCGTAGCAACAGGTCCACACGGTGATCAAACGGTATATCTCACCAAAAAGTGGAATCAATCTTTCGACAGTTTTGGTCAAAGCAAAAATTATAGCACTTGATTTTTAAGGTATTTGATAGAGTTTGGCATCAAGCTCTGTTATCAAAAATGCGTGCATTTGGATTCGACGAATCTCTTCTTCGTCGGATTAGTAATTACCTATCGATCCGCTCAATACAAGTTGTGTGTTGGACGGTTTCGAGTGTGATATTCACAAAATAAATGCTGGTGTGACCCAAGGCTCTGTTTTGTCTCCGACCTTTTTCTTATAATTTTTATTTCTTGATTTATTATCTGAAACAACTAATCCAATATATTTTTTTTTTTTTTTTTTTTTTTTTTTATAATTAACGCGCGCACAAGGGACTATTTGTTTCCCTTTTAATGTAACACACTGCGCGGGCATTAGGAAGATAAGGGAGGGGAGAAATAGGAGGTGTCGATTAACATTGGTTTTGAATGTTTGCAAATTGAAATGGCAAGGGAAAATCTCGCCGGGTAAACCATTCCAAAGTCGTGTTGTACGGCTAAAAAAAGAATCCCTATATTTCACGGTACGTCCGAAATTGGACTCAAGGGTGAACTGATGGGCATTCCTAGCAAGACGAGTATTACGGGCGAAACTTTTAAGGGGAGGAATGCAGCTGGCTACCTCGAGTGAACATTTTTTATAAAAGAAACGATAAAATAAGGAAAGACATGAAACATTGCGTCGGTGTTCGAGAGGGGCAATTGTTTCAGCGGCAGTTCTATTTCCTATCAATCTTAACGCTCGATTTTGTATTCTATCAAGCAGGTGAAGCGATGTTTGTGAAGCACCTGCCCACAGGTGGGAGTTATACTCGAGTTTAGGGCGTATAAACGCTTTATAAATTGTAGCCAGATCAGATGGCGAAAAATACTTCTTACACCGATACAGAAAACCTAAGCACTTAGCAGCATTCTTAGCGATCTCAAATATATGGTCGTTCCAACGGAGGTCGTCGTTGACACACATACCGAGTACTGAGAGCCTTTCGGTTTCTTCGATGTAAGTGCCATTCATGGACAATGGCATTAGGGGTATGTTTAGCTTTAACGACAAAAGACAGCATTGAGTTTTCGAAGCATTAAACTCCACACGATTCCTATTACCAATGCTGTATAAATCGGAGTTTAATGAGCTTGACATACGGTACCGTTGCAATTGTACATCCTAAGGCGAAGCACGTGAATTATCGAATGAATATGAAAAGCTGAGGGTAGAGTCGTCAGCAAAACAGTTAAGTGGATTAGAAGTAACAGACAGAAGATCATTTATAAAAATGAGGAAAAGAGTCGGAGATAGAACAGAGCCCTGGGGGCACACCAGCATTTATTTGATGGGAATCAGACTTGAATCCGTCCAATACAACTTGTATTGAACGGTCCAGAAGATAGCTTCTAATCCAACGAACAAGAGTATTATCGATCCCAAAAGCACGCATTTTCGATAAGAGAGCTTCATGCCAAACTCTATCAAATGCCTTGGAGATATCAAGAGCAATAATCTTACTTTCACCAAAGCGATGTAAAGATTTGTTCCACTGTTCGGTGAGATATGCCATCAGATCACCAGTGGAACGGTTGTTGCGGAAGCCATACTGACGGTCATGGAGAAGCTTACGATCTTCAAGATATTCCTTAAGCTGACGGTTAATCAGTGTTTCCATGACCTTAGAAAGAAGGGATGTCAGTGCTATGGGTCGGTAGGAGGAGGGGGAGGATGGGTCACCTTTCTTAGGGACAGGCTGGACAAATGCTGTTTTCCATCTTCTAGGAAAGATTCCAGAAGAGTAGGAGCGATGGAAAAGCTTACGCAGTGGCTTTGCCAGTGTGGAAGAACACCTCTTCAGAAGAATCGGGGGTATACCATCCGGGCCAGCGGATTTGTGTATATCGAGATCTTTGAGAACTCTTGCTACTGTACGAGTGCGGAAAAAAATCTGTCCCATGGAAAAATTTACATTCTCAAGTACAGGAGGGGCAACGTTGCTATGCGGCAGCGTGGAGCTAGCAGCGAAATGGGCGGCGAGCAAGTTTGCCTTCTCTGAAGAGTAAACAATTGGTTTGTTACTGTCGATGAGCGTTGGAACCGAAGATGTTGAGGAGTTTTTAATATTTTTTACAAATGACCAAACATTTTTACTGCCTTTGGGACACTGCAGAATTTTTTGCCGTAATTTTTGGTCATGCAAAAATTTGGTTCTTTCAATAACGGAGTTGCATGAGTTTCTTGCTTGTTTGTGCTTTTTCCGATTTTCCTCTGTAGGGTTGGCTTTGTAAGAACGGAAACTTACTTCTTTGAGCCTGATACCTTCTTTACACTCAGAATTAAACCAAGACTTTTCTTTAGGTTTGATGCTTTTTACTCTGTTAGGAATAAAAGCACGCATCCCTAGAAGAATCACATTTGTGATCATTTCAGCACTGGCATCAATGTCACTATCGAGGAAGCATAGTGACCAGTTAAAGTTTCGGAAAAAAATATTCAGGCCGTCCCAGTTGGCTTTCTCGTATTGCCAAACGGTCCTGGTGGGAAGTTTTTCTTTAACTGGATGGGTGGAGGATGAGAAATTAGCTGAAATAACACAATGGTCTGAAGTGCCAAATGGAGAAGTTACACTAATGGTATATTTATCAGGGTGAGAAGTAAGAAACAAGTCAAGAGTATGGGCGGCTTGCCCAGCAACATCCGGAATACGCGTTGGCACATTTGTTTCGCTGACGACAGTACTCCCAGCTTTTAATATTCGTTTCCAGATTCACATTCATCTTCTTCGGATGCGGAACTGCAGCGACAGCATATGATAAGTTCATTAAATTCTGACCTTGACAGCATTGTACAATCGTGTAGAATTGAATGCTTCAAAAAATCCGATCAGCTCTCAGTTCTCTGTATGTGCATTACAGACCACCTTCTGTGAAATGACCACATATAGAAGATGCAAGAAGGACTTCACCCCGTCTTATCTGGCTACAATATATAAAGCATAATATATTCGACCGAAACTCGAGTATAATTGGGCTCTCATAACTCACTAGAGTTTTCTAGATATAATTAAAAAAGAGGTTTGAAAATGATAGGCGACCGATCTATAACAAAAACATTTACATCTCTTGACATGGACGTAATGTTTCTTGCCTTTCATTATTTTATCGTTATTTTCCCAAACAATTCTCTAGCGAAATAGCCAGCTGAATTCCTCCCCCGAAACGATTCAACCCTAATACTCGCACTGCTAAGAATTCTCATCAATTTACCTTTGAGCCCAACTTCTGACGTAATTTTAAGTATAGATATTCTTTCTTTAGTTGCACCACACGAATGTGGAATGCTTTGCCTGGCTCGGTTTTTCCCTCCCATTTTGATATGCAAATGATGTGCATCGCCATCTTCTTTTACATCCTTCCATATTTACCTAATTGTCGTACCGTTTTTTAACATATTAAGGGTAAAAATACAATCCCTTTCGCGCGTGCTTATTAAAAAAAAAACTTCAGTCGTAATTTTCGTTTCACTAGGTAGGTAGGTCAAAATGCGGAGAATATTGCTGCCATTTAGGACACTGTCGCAAACGAACCAAAATGTGTATACTTAATAAAACAGTCGATTCCACGGCGTTCTTTAGAGCTGGCCATCCCTAGAACCAAAGTATGGCGAATTTCGCGAAAGAATCTAAACTTGCACTATTGAATATGAAGTTAATGCACGAAGCCATTCCATTATATGAAGCGATGTACAGTCTCGGATTTGGCTCTAGAAATGTTGGAAGTAGAAAACCAATTTCATTGCAAAATCATCATCAGTGAAGAAGGTCTTTTGGCTAAACGCCTTCATCAACAAAGGGTATTTATAAATGTTTTGATGGTACTTCAAACCAAAAATAAGACTTTAATTCCATGTGGTTTAAATTCAACCTCCAAAAGCACATCATACATACATGTTTTATATATAGAAGTCCGAATCTGGACAGTAATTCGATGCGCTGTCTGGATCCATCCAAAGAATTGTTACTAAATATCCTCACACTGAAATCATTATTACGGGTGATTTCAATGTATACAATTCTACATCCTAAAAAGAACCGTAAGGCGTTACGAGAAAGCCAACTGCGGAGATCTAAACAATTTTTTTCAATAACTTTAATATGTCACTATGCTTCCTCGGTAGTGGCGTAGATTATAGTGTCGATATGATTACAAACATTATGCTCCTTGGTATGAGGAACCCAAATAGGTTAAAAAGTATCAAAACAAAAGTAAATTCTTGGTTCGATTCAAATTGTAAAGAGGCTATTAGGTTGGAGAAAAGTAAGTTTCCGTCATTTTAAAGCCAACCCTTCTGAGGAAAATCGGAAGAAGTTTAAACAAGTTAGAAAAACCTGCAATGTTCTTATTCAAAGAACAACATTTTTACATGTCCCAAAGGAAGTAAAAGATGACCAACATCGTAAAAAAAAAATACATAACTCCACTACGTCTTCGGTTCCGACGCTTGTTCATAATGACATCTCTGTTGTCAACTTCCAAGCGAAAGCTGATTTATTTGCAACATTGTCACAGTGTGACATGGCTCCTCCGGTATTTGAAAATGTAAATGGTTTTATAGGACAAATCTTCTTTCGCGCTCGAGTTCTCAAGGATCTCGATATTTACAAATCCGCTGGCCCGGAAATGTTTCCCTTATTGTTATGAAACTGTTCCATCTGTCCTATTCCACAGGCCCTCTACCCAAGAGGATGGAAAACAGCATTTGTCCAACCTGTACCCAAAAAAGGCGTATCTTCATCTCGCTCAAACTACCGACCAATTGCACTTACATCCCTTCTTTCCAAGGTCATGGAAACGCTGATAAACTATCAGATTAAGAAATATCTTGAGACACGAAAACTTCTTAATGACCGACAATACGGTTTTCGTAGCAATAGGTCCACTGGTGATATGATGATATATCTCACCGAACAGTGAAATCAATCTTTGCACCATTTTGGAGAAAGTAAGATTATTGCACTTGATATTTTAAAAGCCTTTGATAGAGTTTGGCATGAAGCTCTTTTATCAAAAGTGCGAATCGATGAACCTCTCATGCGATGGATTAGAAATTACCTTTCGGACCGTTTAATTCTTATTGTTTTGGACGGCTTCCAATCGGATATTCACAAAATAAATGCTGGTGTGCCCCAAGGCTCCGCTCTGTCTCCGACACTTCTTCATTTTTATCAATGATCCATTAAATTGTTTTGCTGATGACAGTACCCTCAGCTTCTCATACTCGTTTTCACATTCACTTACCTATTCTTCGGATGTGGAACTGCTACGGCGGCGTATGATTAGCTCATTAAATTTAGATCTGGCCAGCATTGTCCAATGGGGAATTATTAATTCCAAAACTCAATGCTGCCTGTTGTACATAAACATAACCTACCCCCCATGAGGGGTACATGGTACTTGTGTATCACAAACCACCTTCTGTGGAATGAACACATATATGACATCGCCAAAAAATGCAGTGAAATGTTTAGGTTTTCTTAGACGATGCAAGAAATATTTCTCCCCATTAGATCTGGCTACAATTTATAAGGCTTACATTCGCCCGAAGCTTGAGTACAATTCTCATATTTGGGCAGGTGTCCCTGTTACTCACTTCCGTTTCCTGGATAGAATCCAGAAGAGTGCATTAAAAATGATAGGTGACAAGAATATACAGAAACATTTGATTCGCTGGAACATCGTCGAAATGTTTCTTGTCTTATCTTATTTTATCGCTTTTTGTATATATAATGCTCCAGCAAAATAGCCAATTGCTTTCCAGCCCTTAAAAGTTTACCCCTAATACTCGTACCGCCAGGAATGCCCATAGATTCACCCTTGAGGGTAATTTCGGACGGACTGTTAAGTAAAGAGACTTATTCTGTAGCTCCACTTCATGAATGTGGAATGCCTTACGCGAGCGACTCGATTTTTCCCTTCCTTTACCATTTACAAACATTCAAAACCAATGTGCATCGGTACCTCCTTTCATCTTCTCTCCAATTTTCCTAAACGCTCCCACAGTGTTAATACACGATAAGGGTAGTAACAACCCCTTAAGTGCGCGCCGATTATTGAACTGAATTTACTCACTCTACAGAATATAATCTGTAATCTATAGAGTTCTTGGTGTGCCTGAACAAATTTTTCCGATGCAAGTATCATTGTGGATCTTAGTTAGGATTTCCTTACATTTGAGCCGATAGCTACAAGTCAATAGCAGAAACACCCACCTGAGGTTGAAGTCTTTACTGATTGAATTAACATAATCATCATGAAGATGACAACATTCAACCTTTTTGGTCCGCTGGGACACATAGTCATTTCAGGAAAATGTAAGCCCACGAACACGCCAGCAAATTGACTATAAAATCTATCTTATCTAAAAAGGTAAACATTGACGTTTCGCTACATGTTAACTAATGCTAAAGCGAAATGCTATAGAGGAAACCATCCATGTATGGACATGTATCAATACTTGTCTAGGGACTAATAGACCGAGAGCCGACAGAAATTTTTTAGTTTGAAGTCATAACCAAAATTAACGAACACTTATGTAGAGGTGTTAGGGCCCATACTTGGAATTCAATCGTCTGGCAGGATTATTTTGGCGCGCCGGGGCGAAGTGCGCTGGATTGAAAATGGTGATTTCGAGATTATAACAATCCGGCACACTATGCTGTTACTAAGAATTAGTGGGTCTCAGACACCTGAAAAACTTCGCCACACCCAACCAGACCCCCACCAAACGAGGCGTATTAAATATTTGATGATTCGAAAGAGATTACATATTAGCTCCTTCATAGGTGTCCTTACTAGACACTACTTCATATACAAAACGAACGCCTGCGACTCCACAGCAAATATTTTAGGCAATGGCAATATCAATAAGAAGGGCAATATTCAATTTGAGTGGGCTTTTCATTGCTGGCAATTCCAATTTTTAGCAGTGCTGCCAACCTACTCCTTAAGCAGTAGATCTACTACGCTTAGTTCCATATGACAATCTACTGCACAGCAAAACGAATCTGCTCCTCTTTGTGAATTTTGAACATTACCAGAATTTTAACTGTGCAACTACGTTTAATCTAAATGTATCCACCGCGTATTTTAAATTATATTATCTTCCGGGTTGCGGCTCAAAAACATGCAACTAAAACTATGTAGTTTTCATGGCGTGTTCAATTAAAAACGCGCTAGGTGAACTAGTATTGGCAGAACTTTCAAAAATTCCTCATAAACGGCTGGACCGATTTGTATGAAATGTGTGTGTTTCAATGTTTTCTTGATTGGTTTGAAACCTCAATTGGACCCGGTAAGTAATCGGATAATTATGCACAGGTAGCTCTGTAGGTACACATTTCGTTTTTCATTTCAATTGAAATTCTTATTTATAGACCGATTTTGACGGAATTTTCACAGACCGAGAGCTGATATTGTAGGAAGTAACTCAGGCTAAGTTCATTACCCCTAGGTGGCACCTGATTGCTTTTTTTTCGAAAATTCATATTCATGGTTCGTTTTGTTTCAAAATCATAAACAATAAATAATAAAATTTATAACATTCAAATGAAAATAACTAAAAGAAACCCTTTGTCAAAATTTTTGACCAGGCAGGTGAAACCGAGGTGGAAATATAAACAAAAATGTAGTTTTGCCTTTATTTATTTTCATATAAACATGATTATTATATCATGTATTTAGTTACTGTCGGGATCCAGAAAATGTATGGTAAGCCCAAACAACGCCGAACGGGTCAGTTAGTATTTATATAAATATATGTACACATATATGTTTTATTTCTATTGAAAGACCATTTGCGATATATTGCAATCTACTGCGTTTTTTTCTCATAGATATATACTGCGTTTAATATACTATAGGGTGGCAGCACTGATTGTGAGCACTTGTTTTCAAATAATATTATTGTCAGCCATTTTAAAAAAATTGAGAGAATAAGCAATTCATTGCCTTGAAAATTTCCAATGGAGACCCTGGGCATTGTATATACATTTTCTATAGTACTCTCATGGAGGTCATTTTTCGTCTGGCCATCTTCCTGGTTGATTCAGAACTAACTCTAAATAGTTGAGACGAGAACCTTTACCGATATTAATAAACTTTTGTTGTCTGTGCTTATTCTATATTCACGCCAATTGGCAATTTCAGCACGCCTCATTGCGACTTGATTCAGAACTAAATAAAAGGCACGACTGGGTCGCACGTACTTGCTCTTATGTGCTAATCCTTTTTAAGTGCAGGCGTCTTTTTGACAAAGATTTTATTTTAATATTTTTTGTATGACGTGCAACTTCCTTAGAATCGTTTTGGGGTGAAGCTCGAACGAACATGCGTCACGACAAAGGGATAAACACATAAATATATAGGATTGTTAGCTTTTGCAGTTTTTTAGTGTAGTATTATCTTTCCACTTGCTGCTTACTGTTTATAATATAATTTGCTAATAGAAAGATACAAAGGACTTTTTTCAGTTAAATTTTCATTTTGGTATGGAAAATTTGAACAACTGGCATAAAGATTCGTCGGAATCAGCAGTATGGCAATAATGCTAGGTAAAGGGACCTTTATACGTCCCAATATGGGACCAATGGAATTTATAAAGGATTTAGGTACCTATAATAAGGTTGGAAGGAAGGTAGGTACTAAAATTAAGATACGTGTTCCAACTACTGTTAAGCCAGTAGGTATAGAGACAATATTAAAAGTTAACACAGTGGTTTTGTTTATTTATAGGAAGGTGTAAACTTTTGTTTTCTCGATTGAAATTTTTGCATTCAGTAGTAATCGAATAGTTTTTTTTTTTATTTGTTACTTGTTTTTGTGTGTTTATCAAAGTTCCTTATTTATTCTGTGCTTTTATGATGATGAAAAATACTTTAAAATACGTAAGTATGTATGTAATGTAGGTTGTCACTTTCTTTTATTTGACTAATGGCTTGACTAGGGCTTAGCCGAGCAATATGAAATAAAATGTTGGGGAAAAAAATTTATGAATTCAAAAAAATATTTTTTTAAAAAAATTATTAAAATTTAAAAAAAAATGTTTTTGAAAATTTTGATAAACAATATTATTTAAATCATAAAACACTACATATTTTGAAAATTTCATCAAAATCCGTCAATTAGTTAACGAGAAAGTCTGATTTTAAAAAAACCGGTCATATGGGAGGTACCGTTATAAAACTTTTTCTGAAAAATCCATTAAAATTAAAAGATAGATTTTGCACAGAAAACATCATTCTGAAAGTTTAATCAAAATCGTAGGAGCCGTTTTCGAGAAAAATAAGTTTTTTAATAAAAGTTATATGGCAGGTACCGTTAGTTTTGGAACTAGAATGCCAATTCCAAAAACTGTCGGGTAGAGCACTCTAAAAATACTATATACCAAGTTTGAATCAAATCGGCCCAACCGTTTAGGCTGTAGATATCGATACGGACAGACAGACAGACAGACAGACAGACGGACGGAATTTCCGGACCCACTTTTTTTGACTTCTCTCTCTATCATCGTAATATCATGTTTGATTGTTAGAATTTTTTTTTTTTTTTTTTACGAATGCATAACTTGCCTTATAGTCCCTATAATCGCAAGTAAAAATGATGCTCCATGATAGTACTCCCTGGGTTAGAAATTTTTTTGCGGACAAAAATGAGTTCCATATTACCTCAGTTTGACAATTGAAAAAGTAAAACTGGGATATTAAGCTTTCGACAAACTAAATTGAATCCCGGAAACTATAGATTCAGCTGTCAAACGCTTTGTCAATGTGCCTATCGTTGAGAAAAAAATTACATATAACAGAAGAGCACACTGATAGAAATTCACACTGCCTTGTAGTGTCGCACTTATGTATATGTTTTGCAGAAGCTCACTGGCCGCTGCTAACTGTCGTATGTAAATTTCATAAGAGAATTGAAATTTGAACAATGTGGTTAGTACAACTGCCAAGAAATAATTTTTTTGTAACTAAATGTACACGATAAACGCCAGGAGCCAGTAGAGACAGTTTATCTCTCAAATACATATATAAAAATGGATGTTATGTATGTATGTCCGGTATGGACTTCTAAACCGCCCAATGGATTCTTACAAAATATTCAGGGTAAATATAGTTTAGCCCTGTCTCCAGGGATGGTTCCTGTGAAGGTTTGGCTGACCCACCCGGCGTTGCTCCGGTATAATATACATTTGCTCGATCCCGACAATAGTGCAACTTATCGGTTCCAACAGTAATTAAACACCATTATAAAAATGGATGTATGCATGCGTGTGTGTATGTCCGCTATGCACTCCTAAGCCATCCAATTGATTTTTTATAAAATTTGTAGGGTAAATATTGTTTGGTCCAGGGATGATAGTTCCTATAAAGGTTTGTTGCCGCTAGCATTAAGATAAAATAAAGAAATTTAATTTCACATTTCACATTAAATGTTTTTTATTGGGCCTAGCAACACGCGCCGGTACTGTTAGTTTATTATAAATTAAAAGTGAGTGAATTTGTTAAACCGCTCTAAGTTTACAATGTAAAACTTAAATTATTTGAGAAATCTGTAGAAATCTTTTCGGCAATAATTAAGTTTAGTTCAGATTATTATTCAGGTTATCTAATAAAGTTATAAAACAAAATCAATATAGAGTTATAAACATTGATGAACCAGTCAACCTATTAACTTATTTCTATATTCAATTAACAACTCATTCCATGCGTACATAAATTAAAAAAAAAATTAAAATGCTTTTCTATTAACACTCCATTATGTAGGTCTTTAATGCTTTATTTATAATAAAAATAATTAATCCAAATTTCAGCATATTAACGCTTTTAAATCGAAAACTAGAATTAAGCATTAAAAAAAATCCCTTTAGTTATCAAAAACAATAAAATAAGCACTTTTTTATTAACAAATTCATAAATCGTAAAACTTTAAATATAATTCATTAGGCTAGTACATTATATTGAAATAAATTCACAAATTTCCCCGATAAAAAAGTTAGTCAGTCACTATCTCAGTTGAAATTGCTTAGCTAGTACATAGGTATATAACACGATTGCTGACTTTTTTCAATCGCAAGCTTGTAATAGCTGTCAAAATTCGCATCTAAGAATTCTTACACAAATCAAATTTAAATTTATATCAACATTTATTTTATTTTAATTTTATTTTAATAAAACAATTTCTTTTTTCTTTTATTTTATAAAATTATAAACAAACAAAAAATTATAATCACTATGTCATTCCTATCGCAATCAATCTTCGCGATTTACCTAAACCAAAAAAAAAATAATAATAATACTCAACATATTACGTTTGTAATACTGGCATCCAATTATATCGACGAATATATGAAATTGTAAGTACCGTCGTCGATTTTTGTTCATGTACAATACAAATTCTACACAAAAACGTCACTGTTACATTAAAACATATCCACACTTATTAAAAAAAAAAATTATTCCAACACGTTTTAATGTTAATCCTGGGTTAGTTTTCGTTCGTAACTTTTTTCCTCGTCCGTCGCTAAAAAAAAAATTAAAAACAATTATGTAAATTGTTTGTTCATAAATTGTTTGTGTTTTGTTCTAAGTCCTACATTATGTTTTGTTTTAAATTTTTGTACAAGTTATTGTTTAGCTGTTATATGTGCATTTTTTTTTCAAAATTGTTATAAAAGTTATATATTTTAAAAACAAAAAATTATAAAGAATGTTTAATGTTAATTATACTATTGGATTAATATAAATTCTCATGTTAATGCACATAACTTACAAGTGCTGGTATTTTATTTTATATGCTTGCAGATTTTATAATTTATTTGCAAATTGCGTATTTTTTGTTTACAAGTTTGCACTTTCATTCATACATTCTGTAAAAAAATACAATGTCAATAATATAATTAAAATAATAAAATGCTGTGCTGTATAATGTTTAAATAATTGCTTAATAATTTACTTACTTAGTAAAAAAAAAATGAAATGAATCATTTTTCATTCCTTAAGTTGTGTATTAGTCTGATATGTCGAACGTAGTGGTTTTCGTACTGCGACTGTTATGCCGAAGACTTTTGACTTCCATTCCTGCCAATGTCACCTTCATCTTTTCCTCTGCCTCTTGTAAGGAAATGATAATCCTGCAACGGTAAACCTTAGTAACCGTTCTGATTTGGAGGTAAATTGTTGATAACACTTATAGTGATCGTATTCGGAGAACCAAAGATTTATGCCACCTCGCTTGACCTTGTTCGTATTCCACACTCTTAATTTTGTTTCAAGGTTGACAAAAACTTCTTCTTCATCCTAAAATTATTTATTATTTCCTCTTACGTTCTTCTTTCCAACAACATGGAAACGTTGATGAACTATCAGGTTAGTGAAAAAATACCAACCATACCTTAATTAAGCGCCGCTAAAATGCGGGTTGGGTTCAACCAACAAGCTTCTCCAAGCAACTTGATCGCTAACTAGCTGTTTTCAGTTTTGCAAGTGAAGTTCGCATCCGCGAACTAAGTCTCCGTCTTCCTTTACTGCGCCGCCTTTCAGTTGTGGAATTGAAGGTTTCCCGTAACATGGCATTTGGTGTCCACTTCAATTCTCTTGACTAATGCTATTTTTGCTGTACAACCTGTAAATACCCTGGTGTATGTCCTTCTCCACTCACGGTTTATACAAGCAAGACCTTGAATTTACTCCCGAAAAAATCCAAAGCACATTCACGTCCACTTTTGATAATGTCCTAATGTCCATGCCTGTGTATAATACAGCATATTGAACTGGGATGATGAGGGGTTTATAACTTATAACCGCACACTTTAATGGTCCGAGAGAAGGCTGTGCAGCGCTAGCATTGTTCTCTGATTTGATAGCGGAGCCCAAGTAGAAAAAGTTCCTTACTACCGCAAAGTTATAGCCCAAACGTGTTTTTTATTGCATTTTCTTGATGACTACATATGATTGGTCAGTTTTTCAATGATTTTTATTATATTCAACTTATAACTACCTAAATCTAGACAAAAATCTTAAAAACTAGTTAACACTATCAACTTAATTCACTTACTGGCCCTATTGGGGCGCTATAAATTATTCTTTATCTTAATTGTAACTGCCTTTCGGCCTAAAAATAACTTAAATTTAAATTACAATTAACATGTTTTATTTTCACCCAGAAAAAATAGATAAAACTGAGTCTCTGATCGTTTAAAACCACTCGAACGTGTACTTTCAAAATATTCATCTTGAGGTTAGTAAGCCCCAAAGATTTGTCCATTAGTTGAGGTCATCGCCCTTGCAATGTGCCCGCGAATGAGCTTAATTAAAAAGTTATCTATCCCGTTTGTATTGACCCCGTTGTATAGAACCTCGTTGGAATAATAGTGTTTGTACTCCGACTCTGGTGTTCTATAAAGTCCGAGACAAGTGCGAAAACACTGTCTCTCGAACACCCGAATCTTTTCCATTAGAGATGGTGCGACGTTGAACCACACAGGGCATCCGTAGGCAAACATCGGCCTGATGAGGGCCATGTAGCAAATGGCCAATGCAGCCTCTACATGTCGGTTGAAATATAGAAACTGATCCAGCCATATGCCAAGGTACGTACTTTACTACACTATTACTCGCCAGTGGATGTCCATGTGGTCCAGCGATCACTAGCTTGCGCCAGTTCTTTCTCTCTCCCTAGAAGCCCTAGACACAGGGGTTCTAAACAGGATAGTTTCACATTTCTGGAAGTTAATTTTCAGCTTCCAATTATTACAATATTGCTGAATTTTATCGAAATCACGTTGCAAGAGAATTCTGATAACCTCAACTTTTGGAGGAGCCAAGGCCTAGTGACTTATACTCTCAACCATTCCTGTGTGTGTGTTGTTACTCTGCAAGAATGGAAGGGACCTACAGTTTACCGCCGAGTCCGAACGGCTACATGAGATGCACTTTTTCGAGACAAATTTTACTCTTGGAGGTTTTGTCAGTTCCTCGCAAGAGGCAGTACCCCAGAAAAAAGGTGGCTATGAGCTGGATTTGAACCCAGGTTCTTTCGCTTAGCAGTCCGACACACTAACCACTAAGCCACGGGGCACTACTGGTGTAAATACTAAAGAGAATCGGTGAGTACATCCGCTCCCTTTTGAAGACCGTTTTTAATATCAAACGTTGTGGTAGATGTTACATTGCCACACTTGACAACAAACTTTCTATCATTAAGATGTCGTAAAGCATATATAGCAGTGGTTTACTTATGCCGTGCATTGATTCTTTGCATTGTTCCATTGGACAGCAGATACTAGCATTGACGCGGCATGTATTGTGTCATGTCCCGCCTTAAAGCCGAACTGGGTGTCTGGAATTATATTTTTGTCCTCGGCCCACAAGGACAGCTTTCTATTGAGAACTTTTTCGAATACCTTGCTGATACTCGGAAGAAGACTTATCGACCGGAGATTTGCCGGATTGGAATTGTCCTTTCCCTTTTTCGGGAGAGGATGTACAGCAGCTGCCTTCCAACTCACTGGATTATATGCATTATTCAGCGCGTTCTCAAACATTGTTGTGTATATGTCTATTGCTTCCTCAGGGAGATGTAGTACAACATTGGGTATACCATCGACTCCTGCTGACTTCTTTTTCTTTAATGATGTGAAGATCATTTGTAGTTCGACCTTCGAGATGAGCAGGGAACTTAGCCCATTTCGCTCGGCGATGTTTTCGTTGTCTGTCGTTCTCGGAAGCTTAAGACGCGGAAGATCGTTTTGATTGTTTTTTTCTGAAGATTTTTATTAATCTCGGGAAACATACCCGGGTCGCTAGAGTTAACGGCTCGAATTCTGTTATCCCAGTACGAGTTAATAGACTATCTGTAATTTTGATTGATGATTGATATTCTACTCATTAACTCGCAAAAGCCCTACTTAAATAAACCTTTTTGTTCTTCCGATTGTACCAATATAATCGGCTAGTGCGAGTAAATGGACGAACTTTTAAAAAATCGTGTCTTTTACGTTGGTGTGAGATTGCTGCATTTTTTTCTTCAAGAATAATGCTAAAGAAGTCGCATGACAGCTTATCGCTTTGTTGAAAACCTTTTTTATATGAAATGTTTCGGCCAGGTCTGTACCGACTTTAAAGAAACAGCGTGCATTTTGCATCGACAAATTGCACAGACGGACGAGTTTCGCAGAATTGCTCTATAAATACTGTTCATGAGAATAATGCACACGATCATATGCCTTGACGCCAAGATCTAAGTTCAATCTGTAAAGATCTGACAAATAATTTAAGCAACAAATTATATCAGTAGAGCATTTTTGAAGCAGTTGTTTTTAAGTATTTTTTTAAATTATTATCATCATCTATTAATTCACATCACTTTAACACTATTTGCTTCTTTTTTTTAAATACAAGTAACTTGAATTAAAAATAAATCGACCTACACCCGTAAAAATGTTAGTTTCGTTTCCTTAATGAAACATATTAATTTAATCTACACACCAAAAACAAACAAAAAACACATTTATTATTTTTATTTTAAATAAAATTTATTTATTTTTACATATTTTCTCTGTTTTCTTGCTTTTTTCATGCTTACCGTTTATATAAAAAAACGTAACGTTATGAAAATTACGAATTACCAAAAATTACATATCCATACATATCGAAAAAAAAACACACATACACTACTCTTCCATCACGACAACACTCATCTGAAAATTAAAAAAAAAATCTACACAATCATATTTTAATAAAATCAAAAAAAATCTGTCGAAGAAACAGAAGATTATTGAAGCCTGTATTACAATGAAGGTATGCTTCAAAATATAGAAGAAACAACAATCAAACAAATTAGAATTATTTTTTTTTAAGTGCAAATCTGTTTACAACTCGCACATTGAATTTTAGTTTTTTTTTTTTTATTTATTTATTATTTTATTACGATAATTAAATTTATTAAGATTTATTTTGTTGACTCTAGATCTAGATTTGCAAAAGTTTAAAGATGTATGTGTTTATCTTACTTACTTACTTAGGTGGCGCTACAGTTCGGGACGAACCTGGGCCTCAACCTCAACATGCCTCTCCAGCCAGCTCGGTCTTTGGCTAGCTGCCTCCAGTTTTGCACTCCAAGTTGGTTGAGGTCGTCCTCCACTTGAGTGCGCCACCTAAGGCGAGGTCTTCCTTGACTGCGTCTACCCTCTGGGATGGAATCGAAGATCCTGCGAGCCGGAGCATTGTTGTCCATTCGCTCTACACGACCTAGCCATCTTAAACGTGATATGCGTATTTTTTTGACCAGGTCAATGTCGCTGTACAGCTCGTATAGTTCTTGGTTGAACCTTCTCCTCCAAAGCCCGTTAACGCAGATAGGGCCAAAAATCCTCCGAAGAATCTTACGCTCGAAACGACTATCCGCTTTAGATAGAGTCCATGCCTCGGCGCCGTAGAACAGGACTGGGATGATTAGGGTCTTATACAGAGTCTCCTTTGTCTTTCGAGAGAGGGCTTTGCTACTCAATTGCCTTCCTAGCCCATAGAAACAGCGATTGGCAAGAGTAATTCTTCGCTTTATTTCTGACGAGATGTTGTCAGATGTTATAGCGGATCCGAGGTACACAAAGTCCCTAACTACCTCAAAGTTGTACCTGTCTATTGTGATGTTTTGTCCAATCTGCCGGTGTTGTGTGTCCCTTTTTGTTTTGGCCTCATTGACTGCTAGTCCCATCTTAGCCGCTTCAGCTTCAATGCTAGTAAACGTTCCAGTGACAGCTCGCCGAGTTCTGCCAATGATGTCTATGTCGTCAGCGTATGCTAACGATTGCACAGACTTGACAAAAATTGTCCCACTACAATTGACTTGCGTTTATCTAAAAGTTTAAAATTTGTTATTGAAACACGAAATCGAGATTTAAGATATTATGAATAACATATATATTGCCTCAATTCTCCTTCGAATTAATGGCTCAAATTACCCAATTTTGATAATTTTAGTTATGTCACGAATTTTCTTTTCCGGTTCTTCTAATATAAATATTTGTTGGCCACTAACAGTTCGACCATTTTTCATGAAAAAAAAACAACAAAGTTTAAGATGACAGCTTGCTGAAATACACACCACACTATAAAACAGATTTCGAACGTGACTTTGTGTGACTGTGTAACATCACCTTCAATATAGAATATATAATCTTATTGGTGTGTCTCCATGGAAATCTCAAGTCTGGCAAAAGAGAGTTTGGCAAACTTGTTTCAATCCAGAATATGCGTTATGCTATTAAACGAGAAATTGCTACACTCCGTTGGTACCCTATAGCTACATGCAATCAGTTTTTCTTAGAGATTGCTGAAAGCAGATTCAGCACCTGGCCAAAAAAGTCCTAATCTTAAAGTGAACCTACTTTCATCGTGTTCTTATAATAATCAGGTACATTGATGACTTCTGTCTTTATAGCATACGATTTATTTCGAACTTTAATAATAATATGAATTCTTTATCTATTTTTGTTCAACAAAAATTATTAGTAATGGCCGCAAGCATGTCATCCATTACTGTTTTTTTTTACAGGAGTCCCCAAATCTTGACAGTAATTCGACTTGTAACGAGTTTGACGCGCTGTCTGATTCCATCTCGAAAATTGTTTCCCTTTGTCCTCGCACTGAAATCGTTTTTGCGGGCGATTTCAATGTACACAATTCCAATTGGCTCCGCTATTCTGGTCAGACAACACCCGAAGGAAGGTATGTCGAGCTCTTTGCCGTGTTACATCACCTTACCCAACTGATCGATGTGCCAACGCGTATACCGGATGTTGCTGGGCAAGCTGCCCATACTCTTGACTTGTTTCTTACTTCTCACCCTAATAAATATACCATTAGTGTAACTTCTCCATTTGGCACTTCAGACCATTGTGTCATTTCAGCTAAATTCTCATCCTGCGTAAGCTTTTCCATCGCTCCTACTCTTCTGGAATCTTTCCTAGAAGATGGAAAACAGCATTTGTCCAGCCTGTCTCTAAGAATGATGATACTCTTGTTCGTTGGATTAGAAGACCATTCAATACAAGTTGTACTGGAAGGATTCAAGTCTGATTCCCACAAAATACATAAATGCTGGTGTACCCCAGGGCTCTGTTCTGTCTCCGACTCTTTCCCTCATTTTTATAAATGATCTTCTGTTTGTTACTTCTAACCCACTTAACTGTTTTGCTGACGACAGCTTTTCATATTCGTTCGATAATTCACGTCCTTCGCCTTAGGACGTACAATTGCAACGGTACCGTATGTCAAGCTCATTAAACTCCGATTTATACAGCATTGTCAAATGGGGTAATAGGAATCGTGTGGAGTTTAATGCTTCGAAACCTCAATGCTGTCTTCTGTCGTTAAAGCTAAACATACCCCCAATGCCATTGTCCATGAATGTCAATTACATCGAAGAAACCGAAAAGCTTTTAGTACTCGGTATGTGTGTCAACGACGACCTCCGTTGGAACGACCATATATTTGAGATCGCTAAAAATGCTACTAAGTGCTTAGGTTTTCTGTATTGGTGTAAGAAGTATTTTTCCCCATCTGATCGATCTGGCTACAATTTATAAACCGTTTATACGCCCTAAACTCGAGCGTTAAAATTGATAGGAAATAGAACTGCCGCTGAAACAATTGCCCCTCTCGAACACCGACGCAATGTTTCATGTCATTCCTTATTTTATCATTTCTTTTATAAAAAAATGTTCACTCGAAGTAGCCAGTTGCATTCCTCCTCTTAAAAGTTTCTCCCGTAATACTCGTCTCGCAAGGAATGCTCATCAGTTCACCCTGGAGCCTAATTTCGGACGTACCGTGAAATATAGGGATTCTTTTTTAGCCGAACAACACGAATTTGGAATAGTTTACCCGGCGAGATTTTGCCTTACCAACCATTTTGATCTGCAAACATACAAAACCAATGTTAATCGACAGCTCCTATTTCTCCCCTCCCGCAGTGTGTTCTACATTAAAAGGAAAACAAATAGTCCCTTGTGGGCGCGTTAATTATAAAAAAAAACGCATCTTTCTAAAAAAAACCTTGAGAGTTGAGTTCTTTCTCTCTTTGTCGAAGACTTACTTACCAAACATAGGGCCAGATGTTGATTTGACTTAAACTATTCAAACTTCATCGTCCATCAGGGGGGACCAGGAGGATTGTCATTATGACAAAACTAAGCATGTTATCTGTTGCAACATGCCGCTTAAAAACAAGAAGTAATGTACAAGAAGTCCAAAGCAATCTCGTGACTTCTTACTACAGGATTCTCCGATGCGTGGTCAGCATTGATGACAGCATTTATTTGTTCATTGATAGCCAGAACCACTTGAAGTTTGCAGTTGGTCTATCGGACGTCTTATTAAAGCCCACGTCGAATGGATCATATTACCAAACAGCTAAAGTTAAATCATCTTCGCCGGTTAACAGCCTGCCGAAGTGTTGTTCTTACCCGACTCTGATAATAAAAAAATTCTGTCTTCTCCAGCTGTCCTTTCAGCAGTTGTGTGTTCTTGTCTGCAGCATTGATTCGTTAGATTTCTAGCACTCTTTGTTGTAATAGCCCAAACCAAAACATCGTAGGACGTTTGTGGTAGGATGACGGTCTTTGACGATTATAGCTTTTAAAGTTCGCTTTTCGTTATATTCCAGCCCACCACAGGGTGAACCGCGCAACCCTTAGCATTTCATTTGGAAAGATTGCCTAGACTTCATGTAGTTTGATTTCCTCGATCCGCATTCCCCTTTTATATCGAATTATATAAACTCTTGCCTCGTCCGACACCACAATTCCTGTATCGATATCGTTTGTTATGCAGCCTGTATTTTTCTAAAGATGTTTGCCAAAACTTTCCTAGTTTTCCAAATCAAAGTCATGAAATTAGCTCCTGACACACCGGCACGAAATAAACAATACAGATTCATAAAACAGAAAAACTTAGATTTTATAAACCATACATGTTAAACGACTTTAGCGAATCTATTTTATTAATATTTTATCTCTGATTCTAGGATAAGAATTATTCATTTCGTAATAGTGTGCATTCATTTTGTCATGTGTGCTTGTATGTTGACCAAAATGTTGTGTGATGTCTTAACATTTGTGTATATAGTTGCATGTTTTTATCAACAAAATATTAAAACAATACATTACATTCAAAGTGTGAAATGTTTTCATACAAAAATGCACGTTTTACTATGTTCTTACTAATCCCACTTTAAAATCAATCACCTTGTTTTACTTTACATATAAAATTAACAATATATAATAAATATTTCTACATTATATTTTATTTTGTTTTATATTGATCCTAACATCACAATTTTAATTATAATAATTATTTTATTTATCTTTTTGAATCGAAAAAAAAAACAAAAGAATTCCTTATCTGCGGACGGAATGAAGGAAGATTTTAGTGACTTACCACCAAATCAGCAACGCAAGAAACTCCAGGCTAAGCTACAAGAGCTCCAACAGAAAATCGCCCAAGAAACAGCTGCACGTGATGGCCTTATGAAGATGAAAGTAGTTTACGAAGCGAATCCATCGCTGGGCAATCCGATGACAGTTGAAGGTCAACTCAATGAGTCCGAAACTAAGCTGGAGAAACTGAAAAATGATTTTAAAAAATTCCAAGGATACCTTGAGAAGGCGAACAGTGCGCATGTGGCGAATAATAGTCCACAGGCAAATAGGAACTACCACAATGGTCACAGAGTATCGAGGTTAGTAGAGGGGTAATATTAAAACGAATAAATATGATTAAATTTAATTACTATTTTACAGACATTCCAATGGAAGCACAGAAGATAACAATGATGATGGTGATGATCAGCACGACGATGCTGGAAGCTTAAGCAGGTCAGATTCAGAGGAAAATGTGGCGCAAATTCAAAATGGCCATAATAATAATAATAACGGGTACACTTTTATAAGTCTCTCTCTCTTTCTCTTTCCATATCTTGTTTTTGTTTTTGTATTCTTTTTGCTTAATCGAAATCGAATTTGTTATTCCAATGGAATTGTTTATCGTAATTCTTATTTTTCCCAAATTATTATTATTATTTTCATTTTTTTTTGTTCGTTTATTCCTTTGATTGAAATTTTAATAATTTATTTATTAACATATTTATAATTGAGTTGGTTAATAGAAAAAAAATCGTTTAGAATCGAGACATGTTTTTATACAAAAAGAGGAAGAATATCTTCACCTCGATTATTAAAAACTACCCCAGGTTTACCTACTTGTGACTTATGTAGATATTATATTCTTAATCGTCCTCTTTTTTCCCTCTCTTTTGCCGACAAAGTCATGGGTCGTATCAAGTCATAATTTTCACACAAATGAAGTTTGAGGTTCGATTCTCTCAAAGAACGTCTTAACATCATATTAATAAGGCGCATCGTCGTACGGTAGAAATCATTCTTTCATAAGTTGCTTTCAAATGTATGAAACAATTCTGTGTATCGATATTAAATATATGGGTTTTCTCCAGGATTTGTCCTAATGTGAAGATCTAGGCGATGGTAGACTTGTAAGGCATGACAACCCACTGATAAAAGTCAATCAATTAATCAATCAGTAAATGACTTCAAGCGATCTCATTGCTATCATCACTCAATCTTGTTTAAAAGCCAGTGCAAGTGGTGCTAAGATTTCACTCCTAGGGCATACCTTCCTACGTCAATGTCTTATTTATGAATTGGTGTGCTTCTTGCCAAATAATATTGAACTTTGTTGAAAAAATCCGCTTTGGCTACATTGATTTCATTTAGTTCGGTTGCGTGAAATTCCAGATCATCAATCAAACGGAGCTGATCGTTTGCGGGATCTTGCCGTTCATCGTCATTATGAAATTGGTTAAAGTAATGTGCTGTAGACATCCTCACTTTTTTTCCAAAGTTCATGATCCTTTTCCATTTTTGCGTAGAATTAAAGAGAAGCCCTAGTCATCCTTTGCTGCCACAACCTGTAATACAAAGTTTTGGCTTCAGTAGTTGCCCGACAATATTCGGAGTTAAACCAGGTGTTTTTCCTGATGGGTTGTTAGCATTACTTCCAGTGGTAGTGGTCTTTGCCGAAAGCTCTTTGGATGCTTTGTCAGCATAGGCTATAGCGGTCTCTTCCATTTTCTGCATTGATTGTTTAATCAATCCTCCTCTCAGTCTCTTGCGTACGAGAACATAATGTGGCTGAAGTAGTGAAATTTTGCTTTCGTACAGTTTGTTGCCACTAACTGTTTTCCTTTTTTCTGTTTCTGGCAGCAAATCCCGAGCCAAATAAACGCTTCTCTCTATCGAGTACTCATACAGCAAAAATGGCAGCCTCCTATCTTCCTCTCCAGGCCATTCTATCGCATTCCATGCGATATGTCATTGTCCATATTTATATTTGTTCTCAGGCGAAGTGCGGATTGACAACATTCAGTTTGTTCAATGAAGGCTTGAGTATAGCAGAGTAGCGTAAAGCGCGAAATAGATTGAACCAGCAACAGCACCAACACCGTCAACAGCGAACAGCGACCAGCAAGAAAAAAAAATTCAAACACATCGTCTTCTTAGACCAAAAACACTGTCAGTTTTTTTTGCAGTATTGTGCCCCTGAATAACACTTGGGTAAAGTTGGTAGCAAAGGAACAGCAACAGCAAATTTAGGAATTTGGTTTAACGACGCTCTTGACGTTGCTGTTGCTGGTCTATTCTAGCTTCACATAGGTTCTAAAATAATGGCTGCCGCTGTTGCTGGTGCTGTTGCTGTTTCAATCTGTTTCGCGCATAAGGCAGGGTATAGCAGAGCAAAATAGCTGTTAAATGCCAGAGCAAGTAGAGCACAGATGCCATTCATGATTATCAGTCCTTTTTTTCCTTTCATGACCCACTTATGAAGCAAGCGCATGACTGAACATTTTTGGCAATGGTTCTTAAAGGCTGAACTATAATGGTTGTAATGGCGCGGACGGGCCCGTCCGTAAATGAGCGAGAACAAGTAATTCGTATCTTATGCCCTAAATGGCGGATTGTTCCGTTTCATCAAGTTTCGATAAGTTCTGCTTACGGACGTAAATTTGACAGATACTTCCGCGGCATTCTGTTCATTATAGGTAGACGTATTCATTTGACAAACGGATTGGAATGTTTCGTTCTATTTTAACACTAGCTTCCCCTTGCTTCCGACCATTATAGTAAGCCCTTAAGAGTTTCCCCGTCACAGCCCCGTATCTGTATCTGATAGATCAAACATCTATCATTGGTTCACCGAACACAACTAGAAAATGACGATAAAGCTCCAGACAATCAAGCCATCTCAAGATAGAATTTAAGTCTTTTACTCTTAAATTCAAGAGAGTTTATCTCTGCTGACTTTGTGATGCCAGAAAAAATGTTTGATGCACCAAGACTTTTTGTCTATTTGTGAGATTCCATTCGTTTCTGTTTCTATAAGCGTGACAATAGTTTCCTGATTGCGACTCAAATGTACATATCTTCATCATTATATCGATTTTATTGAGATTGAGAGGTGATGCTTCGATGCGAGTAACCGTTGGTCTCAGCCAACAAGCTTCTGAAGCTAGCTCAGTCTCTAGCTAAGATCAAAGTTGCTTGAGGTCCTTTTCCACTCACTTACGTAAGGTTTGTCGTTATATCTTCTCCTCAACTCACCTCCGCTTCCATTTCAATGGCCACTAACAAGATGCTGTGTAAAAATCCTCGGCGTATGGAAGTAGTTCGACGAAACTTTGGCACTATCCATGGAAAAGATCGTGCCTCTGCAATCCATCAACAGTCTTTTCTTATTTTATCGTTTCTTTTACAAAAAAATGTTCACTCGAAGTAGCCAGTTGCATTCCTCCCCTTAAAAGTTTCTCCCGTAATACTCGTCTCGCAAGGAATGCTCATCAGTTCACCCTGGAGCCTAATTTCGGACGTACCGTGAAATATAGGGATTCTTTTTTTAGCCGAACAACACGAATTTGGAATAGTTTACCCGGCGGGATTTTCCCTTGTCATTTTGATCTGCTAACATTCAAAACCAATGTTAATCGGCACCTCCTATCTCTCCCCTCCCTATCTTCGTAATGCCCGCGCAGTGTGTTCTACATTAAAAGGGAAACACATAATCCCTTGTGCGCGCGTTAATTATGAAAAAAAAAAACAGTATTCTATTCGCATTGGATGCTTGTTGTTGCTTCGCAACTTTTTTTCTTTATATAGCCGGAAGGTTACATTGATGGCACGACTACCAACATGAAAGTCACTTCTCGGTTTTTTATACAAAGATTAGTGTAATCCGGTTGGCTCTTCGGACTTATCCGCTACTATCTTTATTTTAGTACACTTACTAGCGCTGAAAGATTCCTTGGAGCCATAAATCCTAAAGCAGCTCATAGGCTATCTGCCATGATTCTGACTAATGGCCCCATCTGTAATTCAATATTATTCCTCTCATCCGAATGACTTCTGTAATTTAATCAGAATCTTCTTACTGGCAGAGCATTAAAGTTCCCATGTTTAACACTCAATCGTGGAAGTTACATCGGTATTATTTGTTGGTGTTTTTGTTACCTTTGATGTTGAAAACCCATTTTATTTTAAAATACTTTTACTCTTTATAGAACAAATGCTTCAACAAAAATTTTGTCAATGATTAATTCTAGCAGTTCGGCAAGTCCGGAAAGCGGATTGGGTACATCTCACACATCACTGCCTGGATCGGGCCAGGGAAGTACGAACGAGAATGCAATTGGAGAAGATGCCTACTTTGAAAATGAAGCCGAAGCGCTTCAACCCCTTGGAACATGTCGAGCCCTTTATCCATTTGAAGGTTTGAAATTTGTCTTTCTTATTCTAGCTATTTCTTTAAATATTAACATTTTTTTCTTTAGCAACAAGTGAAGGAAGCATTCCCATGGACGAGGGTGAAGAATTGCAAGTTATCGAAATCGATCAGGGTGACGGTTGGACACGTGTGCGGAGACTTAACGGTTCGAATGGCTGGGATGAAGGTTTCGTGCCTACGAGCTATATTGAGTGTACACTGTATGCTTAGAACGAAGTTTCCTTTTCTTTTCTCTCCTCCAAAGTTTCGAATTACATTTATAAAAATTCTGTTAAATTGTCGGTGTTTTTTAACAAAACAAAATAGAGAAACCCCACTAACGTAAGAGTGTTTCTTGTGGCCTTGTATAACACATTAGAAAAAATATTCTAAAAAAATTGAAAAAAACAAAACAAAATCCCTTTTAAGATGCCAATAACGAACCATGGCCAAGAAAAAAGAAAGTTAAAGTGTTTTGTGAGTAATAAAAACAAAGAAAAAGGGAATGAATGGAAATGTTTAAAATGGTGATTTTATTATTTAATATACTAAAGCTGTGAAATAAACAAAAAAAAAATGAAGAGAAAGGAAACTTGAAAAAAATTTAGAACTTTTATATTTTTTTTTTTTAATTTTTAAAACATTACATTAAACATTTATTTTGTGTTTAAATATTTTATAAAATTGTCAAGACGAATGAAGAGAACATATACATAACTAAAACTATTTTACAAAAAAATCTTGTCCATTTTACGTTATACAAACGTGACAGTTTAAAAGTGGAAGTTTATGAATATATTGTTCCTGCAACTCGGCTAATAATAAGAAGAAAAAAAGCCGTTACACCCTTTGAAAGTCAACCTTTTCTTTGATAAAATAAATATTAAATTTATCACATTAATAAAGCAACAAAAAGTATGCAAATGAAATAAATAATAAAAACTAAATTTAACACAATAAAAAAAACATTTAACGATATTAACTTATAAGATATTTATGTTTATAACGTAACCTATTTTCCATATTTTTTTACACAAACACATTCAATAAATAAAACCATTTATAGGTATTATAACAAAAAAAAATCATAAAATTAGACATTAAAATGTATAAACAAAACATATATATATTATATAGAATATATATACTAAAAACGCAGAAAATATATTATCATACTGTATATTTTTTTCCTTTTCTTCCTTTCGTTTTCAAAAAAAAAAAAAAAACAATTTATTTTAATTTCCTTAATATTTACGTGAATTAATGTATAAGTTAATTTTATTTCTATATAGTATTTTTTTCTAATTTTATTTTGTGAAATAATTTAATTTTTATATAAAAAAAGAAACAAATTATAGAAAAAATATAAAATGCTTCTCTTATCAATTAAAAATTAATTGAACTAAGAATAAAGAAGAAATAATAATAATGCAATGCGGTCTAGAAATATATATATATATCTATAATTACATATAATTATAAATATATGTATGCAAAAACGCTTAAACTATAAAAAAATATATTAGTTTTATCTATAAACAAAAAAAAAATCAAAAGATTTATAACTACATAAATATATATATATATAATAATATGAAAACAAAATCAAATTAAAGTGGAAAATTCCAATTCTTTTATAATTGTTTTTGTTTTTATTTAATGTTGTTTTTGTTCTGGTAAATGTTTGTTTTAGTTTTTTTCTGTTTTTGTTAATAATTGATGTGAATCGCACAATAAAAATGATATTCATCTACACAGTCTACAGGTACAAAACTTACCTATAACGTAAGGCTATCTTTAGATCATTCCAAGCTGAAATCACCGTTACTTTGAATTGGACTTCGTTATCGAATGATTTCTTTTGGTGAGTCCAGCCTTTAAAAATGTCGATGTTTTGTTTTACTAAAAAGAAGCAAAGTTGATAAAAAGGGATGAATATTCTCTTAACAAATTACTAGATCTGTCGTGGAGCTGATTTGATTGAAGTTGGTTTTATTTTTATTGCAAGTGTTCCTTATATTTTGTTACTTTGGGTCTTTACTAAAGTCTTTGATATTCTGCTAGAGGGTCGGATCCGGAAATATATTAACAATTCTTTGCTGGCGATGGAGCTATCATAAGTGAAAATCTTCTGGCACTTGATGTAGGTGGATGTTATGGAAATGAATACCGCAATAGCGCAAGAACACTGAGTGTCTATGCTTTCCGTTTTCTGATGATTGGTTGAGAGCATATGTAAGTCATTAGGCCGTGGCTCCTTAAGGAACAGTCGCTTCAGTAAATTTACTTAGAACAGCTTTACCAGTGAAAAATTTAAATATCTTTGATCTTTCTTCAATGACGCATAATCTCGTGATGACGACATTTAGCGTCAGGTAAGTCGACGAAGCCAACTTTTGTGGTCGACGAATATCCCGTTAACGGAAAGCAGAGATCTACAATCTAGTTTTTCGTGCAGCGCTACGGTTCACATGGTGGACAATGTAAAAGACTTATAAAAATTGACAGCACCTGAAATGAAAATGTTTCGCATGAAAGCATAAAAGACAATCCAAGGAAGCATCCGCAAGCAGTATACCGATTTGATAAAATTAAACATGACCAACTTGTCTCGCACAGAGAATCAAGTTAAAAAAGTAAGAACATGTCCGTCCCTACACCATCGCGGAAGAAAGCAGACGGAAATACTTCTGGATCAATCAATCAATCAAACGCAACGACTCCTGCATTTAGTTGGCCTCAGACTACGAACAATCGAAATACGGAACGCCTCGACTTTTATTAGAAAGACAAACCCGTGAACCCACGATTTAGAGCTTCATGTATGCCATAGTTTGCAGAAGTTCCGATCCACGCAGGTGATAAGATCCTCAACGGCAATTTAACCCAATAAGAAGCATCAATTTCGCCCTTAATAAGTTGACGAAAAAATATTAAATCGTTATTAACACGCTTTTGGTGAAGGGTTTGCATCTGCAGAAGCTGGATTCGCTGTTCATATGGTGGCAGATTGAATGGATTGTTCCAAGGTAGACCTTTAAGGGCAAACCGAATGTAATTGTGTTGGATTGCTTCAATACGGTTCTTATGAATTAAGTAATAATGAGTCCATACCTGTGAAGCATACTCAAGGTGGGGGTGTACGTAGCAATTGTACAAGGATAGTGACATATGGATCATTAAATTCCTTTGCCCAGCGTTTTATGAATCGTAGCATAGAGCTAGAGACGCGACAGAGTTTGTGTTGGGAAATATGATAATCGAATGCACTTATGATACGTTTTCTAGAAAAGGTAATCGTCTGGCATTTTACAGGGTTAAGGGATATACCACTTTTTCTGCACCAAATAATAAACCTATCAATATCTGCCTGCAGAAGACTGCGGTCATCGCTAGAATTTATTGTCTTAAATATCTTCATGTCATCAGCGAATGTAACAATGTCTCCTGATTGTATGCATGAAGTAACATCATTTATTGCCAAAATGAATAGTAAAGGACCAAGGTGGCTTCCTTGAGGTACGACAGAGTGGGCCACGAAGGGGTCTGACAGACAATTTCTAAATTTTACTTTGTAGGATCTATTCTCTAGGTATGATTTGATCCAAGCTATGAAATAAGGAAGATGATTTGATCCAAGCTATGAAATAAGGAGGAAAACCAAAAGCTTTTAACTTGAACGAGATTATTTCCTGACTTAGTTGCTCAAATGCTTTTGAGAAGTCAGTGTAAATGCTTCAACTTCATAGCCTTTTTCTAATGCATTTGAACACTTGTAGGCGAATGTTAGAAGATTTGTAACAATTGATCTATGCTTCATAAATCCATGTTGTTGCTCACAAATCATATTTTTACTAAAAAAAAATACCATACTCTCATAGACAACTTGGTTAAAAAGTATTGGATTGCAAGATAATTTAGAAATGGGCCTATAGTTTGCAATGTCAGCCTTATCTCCTTTCTTGAATATAGGAGTAAGAAAGGCCTTTTTACATGTACTTTTAAATTTTCCTGCTTTAAGTGAAAGCTCAAGCATAAACCTGAGGGGCTGAACTACAGAATGCTTACACTTTTTTAATACTATTGGGAGAATTCCATGGGGACCAGCTAAACAATCATCGTTTAACGAAGAAAGAAGGTCAAGCACTGTACTCTGCAGTACAGGGATATGGTTACAGCTAGTTTGCGAAAAGGTGTGTAGATTGTAAAAAAAAAATTCATCAACTTATAGCGAGTTTCATTCAAGAAAAGATTTGCTCTTTCTGTCAAAAGATTTGATCTTTTTTCAATTTCGAGAGTTTCATTGCAAGAAAAAGAGCAAATCTAGATCAAATCTCAACACGGAAGATTTGATCTCTGATGGGTTGCCAGATTTGATCTGAATGCACACATACATGTAAATAGTCTTTCGGTGAAACGTCAAATGGAAAATATTTTGTTATTTTTGTTGTTTGTTGTGAACTTGTGCCAGCCCGTGCTTAGCCAAAAAATTAACAAATATCCATTTAATATACAAAATAACAAATAAAGGTGTTTTTGAAGTGAGAAAATACAAATATGGCATTTTAAATATATATACTGTACATGCCTGGTATTTTTGTGTGTGATATCAAATACTGTGTATGCTCGTGAGTGAATGACCAATACGAGGATTAAATGATGAAACAAGTTTCATTGAAATGAGCAAATCTTGATTTTCAGATCAAATCTTTGAAATTTGAATGAAACTCGCTATTAAATTGTTTTTTTTAACAAAAAGAATCACGAAAATTTGCTGCAAAGGCGTTAGAAATATCGACAGTTTTTTTTAAACTGAATGTTAAAGCCATCTGACTTTTTCTTTAAATTAACAAGCTACAAAAATCTCTTAGGATCATCTTTTAAAGTAATACCCATATCATTTACGTAGCTAGTATAAAAAATGCTTGACAGATTGTTAAAATCGTCAAAAGTTTGTGCATAATTAGTGTAATCCGTTGGAGAAAGAGTTTTAAGGTAAACCTTCCACGTTGGGTTTGGACCTGAAATTCTTCAGTCTTTTTCAGGATTTGCCCCAGTGTGAAGATTTAGTTTGAGGTAGACCGGCCTTGGCCGTAAGCCTAAGTAAAGAGTACGTTGTACAGGATGTTATGTTATAGGCAAAATTATGCAGGGATTTGACTGAGTAACTTGTGTAGGACATAATATGCATTTTTTTGTAAATTCGGTATATGAAGCTGTCCGATTAGTCATTGGGCATACTTTCCCATCCCACACTTAGTTGATAACCAATTTTCTCAAATTTGTGTCACAAAATGGAGATTCACGGCACACATTATAAATGGAAGAACTTTGTGGCAAACTCTATTAAACGCTTCTCAAACATTGAGTGCAATAATCTACCAATGCAATGAATGACCAGATCACCATTGGACGTATTCCTACGGCAACTGTATTGAAGAAACTTAAGATGTAAAATAAATGTGATTTAAAATCTGAACCAGTAAAGATCGATGAGCAACTCAAATTGGACTCCACAGTTGTACCTTTTTGTATACTAGCGAGTTTAATACTTCCTAGTATACCTATGTGACGTTCTTTATTAACTATCGTTGACAATCGTTAACAATTATTAACTGTTTGTCGTTCCAGAATGACAGGAAAACATAGTTCCAAAATGCATTGTTGACGTGTCAAATAGTTACGATTTGTAACTATTTCCAACTCATCTCCATAACATGAATTTTTGACACAACAACGATAGTTAATAAAAGAACGCCCTTCTAGTATATGCGTCATGACGCAAAATAAATTCGGAGCTGAGAACACAGTTTTATCTGTATTTAAACTGACGAAATATTTAAACAAATATTTGTGTAAAGTCATTACCGCTTTTAAAGGATCTTCTTATTTTTAGATTTTGTGTGTATTTTATTAATCACGATTTTTCTTTTAATTCTTTTTTTTATTTTTACCAAATAAACAAATTAATTAATTTCATATATAAACTAATAAATTTAAAAAAATGTATTCGATTTAAATAAAAAGGAACAAACTATTTGGGCAGTATTGGATGACTTTTGAAAAAATAAAATTAAACCGACTGAATTTTATATTAAACTAAAAAAAATATGAAACTAATAACAATTAATTAACAAAGATAGATAAAGTTATAAAATTAAGTAGATAGCTACAACAAATAAGACTAGAACTCATAACCAAAACATTTTTGTTTTAAAGTGCTTAGCTAAACCTATACACATATTATTATTTTGTTGAATCCAATTTCAACAGAAAAATAGTTTTTATTTGCATATAATTAGCATAATTTGTATAAAAAAAAATGTTAATATTATAATAATGGCAAAACAATTCGAACGCAATTTTTTCAATTATTTTATTTATGTATATAAATATTAAAAAAAAAAACTTAATTATATTATACGAACAGTCGAATATACTATGTAAATACAAAATATAATCAACATTCTATTATACAAAAAAAAAAGAACAAAAAACAGTATCCAAACAGATTAAAATATATAAACTAAATTCAATAAAAAAAATACCAAAACATATTTTGTAAATGTCACCTCTAAATCTTCTACTTGCAACAATCAGTCAACAACTTTACACACCTTAAACATTCGCTAAGCACCAAAGCGTTCATTTTATTTTTTAATAATTATATTATAACGATTCATACATATATTGTATATGTACGTAGATATAATGTATATTTATTTATAAATAACTGTATACGTACATCTGGCACGCGAACCTTATAGAATGGAATGATAATTATATCTAAGAAAAAAAATTATAATTGTAAAACAAAAATGCGCTGAAATAAAAACGCAATTACACGAGTCTTGTCTGTTTTATTTGAAGAAGGAAGACAGTGCTTTTTGAAGAGCTTATACAGTTTAAAAGCTTTTCAAGGAATTTGGCGAAAAATCTCGATGTAGATTCAGTTATGAATAGAGGAGCCTAAAGCGCGGAACAGATTGAACCAGCAACAGCACCAGCACCGTCAACAGCTAACAGCACGCTGACCAGCAAAAGAAATTGAAACACATTGCCACCAGCACCAGCATCGTCTTTTTACTTCTGTTTGAAACCTTGTGTCATAAAAAAAAGTATACGAAGTGTCAGTATAATACACATAGCGAATCTCCAATCTCTTTATATTGTTTTTCTTTTGAGTCCATGTCTTTATAAGATTTCCTTCTCTTATCAAAAAGAAATGTATTTTCTCTTACCATTTCGATAAGTTTTTCTTCCATTATTAAAAAAAATTATAAATTAATAAATAGCCTCTGAAAGCACAACTATGGCGACGAGCGCAAAATAAAATTGTCAATATTTTTGTTTTTTTTTTCTGCAATATAGTGCCCCTGAATTTTACTTTACTTGCGCAAAGTTGGTAGCCATGGAACAGCAACAGCAAATTTAGGACTTTGGTCCAACGACGCTGTTGACGTTGCTGGTGCTGGTCTAATCTAACTTGAGCTTGAACTTGAACTTGAAATGCATTGGTTCTAAAATAATGGCGGCCGCTGTTGCTGGTTCAATCTGTTTCGCCCATAAGCCTATCAGTGCTGTCATTTACCATCTGGCTGAACACAATGCAAAAACGGAACTGCATTACAGAGACGGAGTACGGAACAGCTGTCAAATTTGTCGTACGTACCAATTTCAATAGGAACACAATGCACGTACAGTAACTTTAACATTTGAGTTTTAAAATGGATGGAATACCAACAAATGATAAAAAAGAGAAGAAACTTTTATGCAAGGAATAGAAATATCATTCAGAAGAATGGAATCATTAGTTAGATAATAACAGAAGACTGGGAGCTTTTATCAATCTATTAAGGTGCGTGTCCATTTGAGAGTACTTTCGCTAGTAAAATCTCTAGAGTTGCTCTCGGGTGTCTGTCCATTTGGGAGTAATATTTTCGACATTTTAATAACGCGAGCATCTTGGAAGAATTTAGAGGTTTTTTTCCTGAGAGCACTCTCATAAACTGTGTCCACTTGATATTTTTCTTCTGCTAGGGCCCTATTGTGACTCGTGGTTCGCCCGAAATATTTGGCGAATGCGAAAATTTGGTATAACTGTTTTCCAATCGCCTAATTACTTTCGCCTCATATGTCAAAAAGTGAGGCGAATTGAAAACTCGTTCTATTACCATTGGCGAACATTCGTCTCTGTCTGTCAGAACAGGTCGAACTGTAAATCCTGGTGACTTTAAATAATAAAGCAGTTTATTTTGAAAAGCGTGTGTTTTTTTAGAACAAAAATCTTTTTTCTTTTCTGTTTAAATAATGATGCTGAAACTCAGTCGGGACGATGATCCCGGTTCAATCCACATCTGACAATTTCAGGCCGTCCAGATTTCTTAAAGAAATCCTTTCTAACTTGTTGCTTCTCCGGACTGGACATATCTATCTTTATCCAAGCCCGGACAACTTTTTGTTTCTGAAGCATTTCAAGAACTTCGCTTAATACAACATATACTACAGGTTGCGAGAGCTCCTGCTCGAAGTCTTTACCATCAGAACTTTCTTAGCTGCAATTACCGAGGAACCGCAAAGCTGATGCTAGTTTTATGTTTGGTGAAATTACTAAACTTTGAGTTGTTTGAAATTATGAACTCATGATATTTAAAAATTACTCAAACACATGTTTGTTTCCAAAAATATAAAATAAATGAATAATGTAAAAGAAAATTAGTTTAACAAAGGGAATAAGTAATTTGTTCCTTACAAAGTGTCAGTATCGTGTCAGGTAGTTCAAGTGGGTTGGAACTATGTATCTCTCAAACTTCCCCCCAATCTATCTACAAATCTTATTTTTTTTTTCATCGCTCATCTGTTGGCCTTCGTCTTTGCTTTTTTTTATATTTTTTGAAATCTTTTTTAATAAACAAAACCGTACACAATTTTCAACACAAGTGGAAGTTTTTGACGTTCAACAACAACTTGACTTAGCACATTCAGTTTTTAATGTTGGTAGCCATGGGCGTATTATATATGGACTGCTAGTCTAATGTCAGCTTCATACAAAAATTTTCAAAAAAAATACGCCAAAATTGATGATGCGATGCTAGCTCTCCTGAACCCACTTCAGGAAAAACAAATTAACTACTTAAACTGTTAATAAAGAAAAAATTAAATTCAGAAATGTTTCGCGAAGCGTCCAGACCTAAATAAACATTTCTGAAAGGTTTTTTAAATGTTTCTGAAATGTTAAAAAAAAAAATGTTTCTTTGGTGTGGACACACCTTAAGGCTTTTTGTTAAGTTTGCACTTTGCGTTTGCAGTATGACAGTCGAAAATCTCAACAAAGTTTAAGTTCTAAAGATTTTACGAGCTTGTAATTTACCAAGATATAAAAAACTAATTTCATTAAATCCATGAGTGTTTTTGTTTGTATTTATTTCTTGGTGAATTAATTGTGGGATATTCTAAATAATACGGGGAGAAAAAAAATTTAATTTTAACATGCCAACGTGGGAACACCAGCTGCCAAAGTCTGGGATTATTGGATGAAATGTCAAAATTGAGGTTTAATTTTTTTCCCGCTAGTGTACTCAGGAGGGCTTGTGTCGCCCAAAATAACTGAGACTAAAATGGAACCAACTTGAGGTAGACAACTAGCAGTCCATATATTATACGTCCATGTTGGATTTCCGCAATACAAGAGTAATTCGCTAAATTGTTCGCCATGAGCCGAACGTTCGACTCGTGAGTCATAATAGGGCCCTATCCGTTGGAACTTGGAAGTAGTGAAAGAAACATGTATTCTTCCAAAAGATAGACCGGTGAGGGGTCTACTTTCAAAAGTGAGCTTCAAATTGAACTTGCTCAGCAATTAAGAGGTTTTTGCCGTTTGAAAATTAGTGAAAAAGAATATATAATAGAAGCCGTTCCCGTTGGACCCAATTTTTTTAATATCACCATTCAACATTATTCTACCTGGTTTCTCAAGTAATGGAGCTTTCTTTTTAATTCGTTTTCAGAACCCGAGAGCTGGTCCGCAAATTCCGTTAAAATTGCAGTTTTACTTGCGATTATAATATATGTAGGTACTATAATGCAAGCATGCGTTAATATAAAAAATGGAATAACAATCAAGTATGGCATTGCGATCAAAGAAAAGGCTAAAAAAGTTATTGACTAAATATGTGTATCTGTCTGTCTGTCTGCCTTTCTGGCTGGGTGTAAAACGAGTTGCAGCCTAAACGGCTCGAACGAATACTTTCCAATTTGGTATGTGTGAACCCTTTGGTATTCCTAAGCGGAGTTTTTGAAATTGTATTTTTAGGACCATAAATAACGGTAACTACTATATAACCGTTGAGAAAAAGATTATTTTTCTCGAAAAAAGCTCCGACGATTGTGATGAAAATTATTGAGAATATTTTTGTAGATATAGGCTAACATTTGGTCAAAACCAAATTTACCGGACAAGACTATTAACGGTACATTTCGTTTCGACTTTCTTGGTAACGGCTAATTGCATTTCAGTCAAATTAATTATGCATATTTTTAATTAGTTTTTGATTTTTGTTTTGAAAGTTCAATATTTTTAAAACTAATAAAAAAATATTTTTAATTTTATAATCAGCTCAATATGAATAAACTCTAAAAACTGTATACCAAAATCTCGTTTTTTCAAAACTCCAAAAAAAAAAAAAAAAAAGAATTTTATCAAAATCCGTTCTTAGTTTTCGAAATACTTTTTGGTATTATTCAGTTACGTGATGGCTCCGTTTTTACTAAACGGTGTTGCAGTTTTGACACTTCTTATATGTTCAAACTTCAGACCGTCCACTGCTTTGCAAACTCTCGACAGCTACTCGAAAAATACGAACCCTGTCGGAATTTTGCGAGCTAATCTCCGATAGTAAACAAAACAAAAAAGTTGAAATGTCGAGAGTAAATAGTCAACCGACAGCTCCTCTCAAGACTGTGTCCACTTACCGAGTTTGCTCTCGACAGTCGCTTGAGAGCTGCTCGCAGCCTTTTTACTCTCAAATGGACACGCACCTCTAGTCAGTGTCAGAATCTTGGGTTTGCAATTCAATGTTTCCACGCATAGGTACGTATCCTTCTTAAATATTTTCTTAAGCAAATATTTTTTTTTTATAATTAGCCATCGCTAAAGGGGGCTAACCTTATAATGTTGATAAACACAGCGGTGGCGTGTTATATGCGTGTTACACATTATGTAACATCATTTAATTGAAAACGAATCAAATTTTAATTCTTCACTTGAGACAAGCCTTACTAAAATATACACATAACTTCATCATGGAATAGTAGCATTGCATAGAAAATTTTCGATTGAATTGCTTCGCCTCTAAGAATGCAATGGTTCCAATGTACACTTTAATTGTACTTTCTACAGAAAGAGTTCTTGCATTTTTCTCAATCAGATACAATGCAGCATCAATGATGACTTCTTCCGATTCTAAATTCGAAAAACATTGCTCGACTATAAATGCCAGATCCTCTTCTTTCAAGCGCTTCCTTTGCAGAATCACAACAGCATTGACAACTTGATTGTAGTCGCTCGAAACCAGAAACGGAAGAGCCTGCCTAGACAGAACTATTTCACCAATTCTTGAACTAATAAGCGTTGGTTCTTGACAAAGATATAAACGAATCTAACCAAATAAGACCGACGATTAAAACTACCATTTTGTGATAAAATAAGTTCTCCAGGTTACCATTGTATTAAAGGTTTTGGTGTTTGGGATGAACTCACTGGCCATTGCTATGATATACTTATCGATAGAACATGGAATCTTCTGAGTGGTATTGAGAATCGCACTGACTTTATTCAGTAGATTTTCAGATATCCTCTGAACACCGGTGCGTTCAAGTACACTCAAAACTGCATAATTTGAATAATACTGGAAACATGAAAGTCAATAATAATTCTTCGATTTAAATGGGGAACTTACAGCGAGTATTTTCAAAATACTCCATATCTCATCTTCCTGGATATAGGTTTCCTCATGATTTAAAATAATTGCAATATTTTCCAAAATTCTATTCGCACTCAGTGGATCACGAAATGTTTGTCTCAAAAAGAAACATCCGTACAGTAGGATCAAAACTTTATTGTTTTTGACAACTTCACTGGCTTTAAGGTCGATAATGGAATCTGAAAATCGACTTTGAAGAAATGTTTGAAGAATTGAATTGTTGTTCTGGTTAGCATCAGTAGAATGGGCAATCAGCGAGCTAAGGAATAACTTCATTGAGTATTGGGTATATTTTCGTATTTTTCTGCAAAAATACTAATAAATTCAATTTTATTTAATTTTGCTTGGAGAATTTACCTGGATGACTTTGCTAAATTAAAAATGACTGTATGAACATTTAAGTTAATAGTCTTTTTGAGGATTTTTGAACAGAATTGTCTAGTGAAACCTGGTGTCCAAAGGATGAGGTTGAGTATTGAAATGCAAAGTTTGAATAGTTCTGCATTGCAATATGAAGATTGTAGTTGCTGAAAATAGAGCCAAAAGAAAATAATGTAAATATGAATTTCATTTTTTTTTATTTATTTGGACATTTTGGAAGATTTTTTAAAATATTGGTAGACTGTTTACTTGTTATAAAAATAAAAATAATTAGTTGTTTAATTACTTTAAAAGTTTTTATATCGATCATTTTAAGACGATAATTTTCAAACTTCGAGCAATCGAAAAGGATAATATTTAATGACTCCTGACTCCTTTGATGTACAAAAAGGAATTAAATTTGATCGCTGAGAACTGATACCAAATAAGAAATAACTTACAAAACGTTGCTTCTTTAGGCCAAGGAGTCAATTCAACACCGCCCCATCATCTCAGGCCCGCTATAAGACGCCTCGGTGATTGAAGAAGGAGATACAACGAAGAACTGTATGGGGTATACAATGGCACAGGCCTAACAAAAGAGTCTCAGATGGCTGGGACCCCGCAGGCACAGTGTATTAGAATACGCAAACAAATTTCTTTGACAGTGCATCTAATGATCTAATAAAGCTGCTTTCACACGGAATTGGTCATATAACCGTTTAGTAAAAATTTATTTTTCTCTAAAGGGGCTCCAAGAATTTTTATGAAATTAAAATCAGTGGACTCTTGTAGGTGTGTTGCCCGTAATACTCGTCTCGCAAGGAATGCTCATCAGCTCACCCTTGAGCCCAATTTCGGACGTACCGAAAAAAATATAGGGATTCTTTTTTTAAATAAGTTTTTAAAAATAATTTTCCCAGATGAAAACTACAGATTTCTTTATAAACGACTTTAAAAAAAAACTGGTTGAACGATTTTCAATATTTTTTACCGTCGATAAACATTTAGTTTTCAAATTTTATTGAATACTTAGTTTTTTCCAAGAAAACTCTTAAACTAATAAAAAAAAAATGGGCACGACTGGGTCGCACGTACTTTCTCTTCTGTGCCTAATTACATTTGAAAGCAAGGTCTTTGGCAGAAACACAGTGTTTGAAAAAGTATTAAAAAAGTATTAAAAAGTATTAAAAACCAGAATACTTAAAGGTTTTTAGTAAAAATCAAGTATTCCATCACACGTCTTAAATAACAAGGAATTTATGAAAAATGTATTTCGAAAATTGTAGGACCGGTTTTGATAAAATCCTGTATTTTATTTTTAGTTTTTTGAAAAAAAAAATATTTTTTTAAATTTTGGTATGCAGTTTCTTAGAATTTATTAAAATACATGTGATTATAAAATTTAAAATAATTTTTTTTGATTAGTTTTCAAAATATTGATTTTTCAAAAAAAAAATTTCAAAAATTAATTTTAATTAGAAAAAAAAGTTATTCAAAATTTTTATATGCAGAATTAATTTGGCTATCTAGATCTTCTTAAATATAAAATTTGAAAGAAATCCATAGAGCCGTTACCTAAAAAGCCAAAAATTAAAAAAACCGTTATATGAAAGGTCCCGTTTATAGACTTTTCCCGTATATGTGGTTCTAATCAACAGCCAATACCAACAAAAAACTCTAAAAAATTTTCATTAAAATCGTTGGAGCCGTTTTTGAGAAAAATAAGATTTTCTTAAACGGTCATATGGCAGGTACCGTTATTTTTAGGGCTAAAAATAAAATTTCAATTTCCCCTCTGGCGAATGCCAAAATAATCACACACACCAAGTTTGAAGATAATCGCTTAAGCCGTTTAGGCTGCACCTCGTTATACATGCTGACAGACAGACAGACAGACATTTTTTCTCGATCACTCTTTTAGACTTCTCTATGATCGTAATGTCATGTTTGATTGTTATCTCAATTTTTTTAATATTCACGAATCCTAGTCTTTATAATCGCAAGTAAAAATAAAAGAATTTTTTGAGTTTTTTTTTAATTTTGGTTTTTTTTTTAACGATTTGTTAAACATTTTAAATTTTTTTGTTTTCTGATAATAACTACCAGCTGCTAGATGTTGCTAGATGTTGGAATATGTTTTCGAAGTTTTTCAAAAAAAAGACGTTTTTGAAAAAAATGTTTCCTTAAATTCAAAACTGTAAAAGAAATTAAATGGCTTATTTCATGTTTTCCAAAAAACGTTTTAACTAGTGAATTTTAAATGATTAACAAAATTTTAAATGAATTTGTACCTCTTTTTTCAAAAATTTCAAGCCCCCGGACGACGACTGTCACACATTAGAGCAAGTTCGTGTGACCCAGTCGTGCACTTTATTTAATTATGTTTCTAAATATAAGTTATTTTTGTGCTTAAGTTTTAATTCTTTATTTTTTTTTTAATTTTAAGAAAAGTTAAATAAAAAAAAGTTTTATACGATTATGCGTTCAAATTATTCCGCTGAAAACTATTTTACGTACTCTTTCGACCAATCAAAAGCCAAAAAATCCAAAAAAAAACTTGAAGATCCAATTTTTCAAATTTTATTTCACGCAGTGACCGCAAATAAGAGCAAGTACGTTCGAGTTTCGAGTTCCTCGAGAACTAATCGCAAAAATAAAATTGATATTCGATCACATCTTTGTATATAGAACCTATAGTACTACCATCAGTGTTCGAAAACTCAACACATATGCAATGTTAGAAAAAGACAGAACGACAAAAAGTAACAGCAGTCAGAAGGAAACAAACCATGAACACTTTTTCATGTTATTTCATTACCATTTTCTTAAAATAAGCGATAATGAGAGAATGAAAGATAGTTATTTAGACAGGTATGTGCGGAGTTTTCATTTCTACCTTGAAAATACACTGTTCTTGTTAGGGTTTTTTTATAGATACGGCAACAGGATGAAATTTACCTATTTAACGATTTTTGTTGAAATTTGATATTTTGTTTGGTTTTTTTGTGTACAATTTTGAATGGTTACCATGTTTGATTATTATATCAATTTTTTTAAGTCTGCAAAAATTTAATTTAAGTTGAAGTACCTACCTAGTTACTTATTTTACAAATAAAACACATTGTTTGCATATGTTTGTAACTATGTTATTGCTTTAGAGTATATTCACTTATCACGTCAAAAAATCTAGTATTAAATATACTACTAACTACCAAATATAGTACTAAATCTACTACTTACTACAAAATATAGTACTAAATATACTACTAAGTACTAAATCTAGTACCAAATACACGACGATAGTACTGAATTCTAGTACTAAGTACTAAAAATTTAGTACCAAAATACTATTGTACCAACAACAAAGTACCAACTGGCACCAGTTTTATATTTAACTAGCGTTCGAAATTGAACAATATATATTAAAACTTTAAAAAGTCGAATCCGAATATGGCAACATTGGTAGTTGACTTTGGTATAAGAAATACAGAAAATACAGATATAACAAAATTTCTTTAAAAATGCAAAATTCAAAAAAATAATTGAAGACGCACAATCTTGGTTTGTTTACGAAAAATCAAAGAGAAATCCACTAATTTTTGTTTCCCTTACTCAACCATACCATATGGTCTAGTGTCACTTTTTGAACCTTTCACTCGTACTTATTATTCATTATTTCTCCCTATTCTTGTACTCGTTCTAACTAAAGACTTTTTTGAAACAAACCATACAACCTACTCTGTTATCATTATATTTCTTTCTACTCTCCAAAACCCATACAAATGAATATCGTGTTGACAGAAAAAGCTATTGCAGCGACGTTGCGGCTCTACCTCGCTTAACTAGAAGCTGCCTCATGATACTACTATAGGTTTCATATACAAGGATCACATCCAATCCAATATCCAAGTTATTTCGCATTGAAATACATATTTAAAATATTTGTTTTTTTTTTGTACTTTTAAGAATTAAATAAACCATCTCGTTTTCTTATTTTGCTAACGTACAAGGAAATTATGAGAAATGACTAACTCGTTTAACGACCACGATTTTGATAATTTTGGGAGAAAATGACTTAATAGGGTACCAGGCGATGATAAATAAATTGCACGACTGGATCGCACGTTCTTGCTCATATGTGCCGTCACATCGTCGAATAAAATCTTAAAAAATAAATAACATTAACGTAGAAATAACACTACCTGAACTTAAAAAAAGTGTGAAAACCACAACACTTAACGGTTTTCAACGAAAAAAGGTCCAATTTTCGATGATTTTTCCATCGGAGAATGTTGTCATGTCGAAAACGGCAAACCAAACTGAGCATAAATCAAGTGACAGCTGTCAAAAAGACCAACTCCGAAACAAAAGTATTGCCAGGTTGAAAACCACACGTCTAAAAAACACACTTTACTGCACAGACTTCTTTTTATCCCGAAAAAAACAAGGTTCCTGTGGGAAATGGGAATAATTTTCTCTTAAAGGGGTTTATATTTAATAAATTTCATCTAAAAATGTCTGGTGGACAAATGATGTACAATTAACACAGAAAATTAGAAAAAAAACGCAGACTGGATAAATAAACCCTATAGAGTTGTTTTTGACTTATAAAAGTCCTGGCAAACGAAGTCGCGAGTATATTAGCTAATATTAACATATATGTAGTTTTCCCTATATGTATGTGTATATTTTCATATGAACAATATTCAATTTTTTTTTGGGGATTAACACGATTACGATGGTGGTGTTTAGTTACTGTTGGACCCGATGTGTGGCGCTATTGTCGGAATCCAGAAAATGTATGCCTTATGCAAGCAACGCTGGGTGGGTCAGCTAGTGTATATATAATTACTAAATAGAAAGAAATTTCGGGACAGTTCCGCAAATAGTTTTGCGTTTAGTTAGTTTTTTTCGAAATATTTAACTTAAAACTTATATTCAGGCTTTAATTTATTTTACAAAAAAATATAAGAAAGAGAGTGCTTTGCTCCTGAAAATGAGAAAACTTTAGATAAATAAAAGCATTTGTTATTATTTTATTACTATTTTAAATAATTTGCTAGCTGAAATCCTATTAAAATTATTTTTTTTCAAAAACAGGACATTTAAAAAATAATTGTTAGGAAATAAAATGGCGTGGTTTTTATTCAAAAACTAGTTAAGTTTTTTAAGCAATGAATGCCCTTATTCACATAAACCGAGAGATGTTTGGAAAAAAACAATTGTTGTAATATCTTCAAAAACGCAGCTTCTATTTTAATCTTTAGTGTTTTTATAAATAGAAAATCCTTCTTACCATCAGTTCTCCCATAACGAAATAAATTTGCCCATAAACGATGTTTTCTAAACATCTTACTTGTAGTGTATCTGAATAGTCGAACGATCTTCAATAGTAAAGATAGGGAAATAATATAAGAATTCCGTTAATCTACATACTATTTTAAAACTTTAACTTACTCCAGCATTCGAAATATAATTTCAGTAATTTTAAAAAGCCATAATTCGCCACCATGTTTACGGTATTCAACTAGCAAGTTCTTGAAGAACACATCAGCCAAACTCGATATTCTCATTATTAACTCAAAATTTTGGAAAACGCATTTTTGTAATTTATTCAAACACAAAAGATGAAGATAGAATTCCACTAGAACATTCTTTACCGACTTTACAATCCAATTTGCAGAAACGACCAGTTCGATAAAATTTAAGAGGCAGACAAATATGCTTCGGAAGCTTTCGTTGTGCGTCTGTAAAAGCTCTGCCAAAAGGTATCTTATTCGTTGGTTTTTTGTTTATTCAAAGAGAAACTGTTAATTCAACTCACTTTTGCAAAAAGACATCCAAAATGTCCAAAATCTTAAACAACTCCAGCTGTGAGGTTTCAATTTTTTCACTTTGAATCAATAAAATCAAAACTCGAAGGATATTTATGAAAATTGATAGAAATTGATGATTTCGGAAATTGGAGTCTTCCATAAGGTGTCGGATTAGAGTTAATGTTGGCATCAAAGTTGATAGCTCTGTGCTGATTATATCGTTAAGGATTGGACCGAGGTTCTTACTCAACATTTGTTTGATGAGTTCTGCTTTGTTTTTACTTTGCTCAATGGAATTAACAAGATGCACAATAATTTTAATCTGAAGCTGATGACTCTGATCTGTGATGGCGGATTTGAGAGAAATAAAAAGCTCTTTAAAGTTGGACATTTTTGATTGAGTAACTTGCCGGTTGACGCCACGCGACGGTTTGTATTATACAGGAAATAAGAAAGCCATGTCTATGAAACATTGACCAAGTACTTTTTAAACACGAGAGCCATCTTGTAACGGATTTGTGCTTTGATTGCTGTCGCAGGCCGTTGTAGTTGTTGGTTTTCACTTTCCAGACAACCTGTATGTTTACCGTTATTTCGTATGTGCCTGGATTTGATACATGATACATTGAACCAAAATGTAAAAGAGATGGAATGATTTTTAGTAAGAGGGACAGAGATGGGTTGGAAAATTAAAAATCAAAACGAATCTCATAAATTTTTATGAAACTCTTAACAAGTTTTATTCTTATATCGTTTCATTTTTGACAGATATAATCATATTTTTATTTTGTCGTCGAAGAAGCAGGGTTCAATTTTCTTTATTTTCTCCGTTTGGTTACATTTTTTTTTTACATTTAATTCACACATTATAGAAGAAATCGGAGAAAATAATAAATAAAATAAACTTATTCGAAAGAAATTATATTTGTTTTACTTTCCAACTGTCCCTCTGCTGTCAATTTTCTTGCATCAGCAAGTAAGTTTATTTTTGTGTGTTACCTCGATATGTGCGGTGAAGCATTGCGACATTCCCGTAATGTATCCAGGCACTATCATAGATATCGAAAGATTTTTTATAATTTTTTATTCTTGTAATAGGGCCCATACACGACACAAGCATGTTTGCGCAAACATGTATATTTTGTTGTTGCCCCATGTTTGCACAAACCGTCTGTGTTATGTGTGTCGATGTTCGCTGTTTGCAGCCACAATTTGGGTGAATTCAAAATATTTTGAATTTTCTTTGTTTCTGCAAACATGTATGCACCGTGTATGGTGAAGTTTGCACAAACTTGCGAAAAAACGGAACAACATTTCTATGAGTGATGAGATAAGATGACGACGACGAAACAATGAAAACTGATGTTTGTGCAAAATGTTTGGGTAGTGTATGGCAAAGGCATGTTTACACAAACTCAGGTTTTCATCGACGTGTTTGTGCCGTGTATGCAGACCCTATATAATACATACACACATAAGTCGTGTTTTATTGGTAATCTATAGCTATCGCAGTAATGGAAGTCCCAATATAACGTTATACTCACTTTTAATTCAACCCCCAAAAATGGTTCTACATTCCATGTGGTTGACATTTCTTTCCAAGCATTCCAGGCTTTATCTCAACTTTTTTAAATTTACTCACTTCATTAAGTTAAATCATCGACACTTTTGGTTTGTTGTTGTTTACCGTATAAAATTTAACTGCGCTGGTTATACACTTACCAAGTAAACACGCCTATAATAATTGTATGGGTTTAAAAATAAAATAATTTGCGCCATGATGGCCGTTCTTTAAAGTTATGGACCTATTAAGTACGGACTTCTAGTTGGTTGTCATTTCCATACAAATCTTAGAAAAATGTGTGACCCGATACTAACTTCTGAATCAAACCAGGTGTGAAATATTTAATTACAAAAGAATTTATTTTCAATAAGCGTCATTAAAATATAAGCAAGGAGGTGTAGCTGAAGTTCACTATGAATTGATATTTTTTTCTTTAAACTTTTTTAAATTGAATAATATAAGCAAAAGTACAAGTTCTGCAATAAAAAAAGTAGTAATATACAATTTGGCACAAGTCAACCTTAGTTATCATTTATTATTTTATATTTAGTTGATATACATATACTTTTGTGTTAAGAGGGATGAGTTGCCCTTCTGCCTCCTACCAATGTACGCCTTTTCATTGAAATTTTGTTTCTATATTTGACAACCAGTTTCATTCGAGCGCTGTAAGAAATAAATATCGTCGTATTATAGGGTTTTCGTTTGGTTACAACCAAGCGTCTGGCTGGCCCTGCAACATACCAAGCTTGGATTTAGTAATATTAATTGGAATCTTGGGCAGTTTAAGAAACGCAGACATTTTTTGGTAATGTTACAGTTTAGGGGACTCACATTGAATTTGAAATAAATTGTATGTGCAGTTCGTTATGATGAACAACAATAAAAGGATATGTTTGACGCGGAGACATCATCATCACATAGTTTTTAATGTTTGAAAAAATATGAAAAACATGTATGCAAATATTGTATATATGCATTCAATGTTTGCATATAATGTTGGCATACAATATATGCATACAATGTTTGCATACAAGGGATGCAAGCAATTTTGGGATACAAGGCATGGATGCAATGTTGGCATACATTGTTTGCATACAATGCATGCATGCAACGTTGGCATACAATGTATTTTGGCATACAATGTTGGCATACAATGTTTGCATACAATGTTGGCATACAACGTTTGCATACAATGTTGGTGCACGAAGTGTGCATACAATGTTGGCATACAATTTATGCATAGAATGTTGGCCTACAATGTATGCATACAATTTTTGCATACCATATATGCATACAATGTATTCACACAATGTTGGCGTACAATGTTTTAAAACAATGTATGCAAAGTTGGCATACAATGTATGTTGGCATACAATGTTTGCATACAATGTATGCATACAATGTTTGCATTCAAAGTTTGCATACTTCGTACATTAACATTATTCCTTGTGCGTGCGTTATTTAAAATAAACTGCACGACAAGCACTTACGTACCTACGTACCGTTCTTAGCGCAACATCTTATTTTCACTTGCGATTATAAATACTACATATAAGGCAAGCTATCGATTCGTGCAAACAAAAAATCTAACAATCAAACATGACATTAAGATGATAGAGAACCGATTTGCTTCAAACTTGGTATTTAGTATTTATTTGGTAGTATCTCAGGGTGTGTTTTTCATTTTTGCCATAGGTCGAAAAATAACGGTACCTGCCATAAAATCTTTAACAAAAAGTTTGAATTTATCGAAAACGGCTCTAACGATTTTGATAAAACTTTCAGGGTGCTATTTTTTTTACAACAATACATCTTCCAGTTAGAATGATTTTTTCGAAGTTTGCTCTATAACGGTACCACTCATAGAACCGATTTTTGAAATGCGGTTTCATCGTAAACCATTATTCCGATTTCAATAAAATTTTGCACACAGGAAGTCATTTATAAATAAAATAATAGTGCATTTCAAAATGTTCAAAAACATGTTTTTTCGATTTTTTTAAATTAAAAAAAATGGTTTTCGAAATATATATTGAAAACAACCCGATTGAAATTTTTTTAAATAATTTTCCCAGATGAAAACTACAGATATTCTTATAATGACAAACACACATACATATGTACGAAAACAAAAATTTAAATAGTTATTCGAAAAGTTTTTCAAATAAAACGACTTTTTAAAAATACTTCCGTCAACGGCCTTGGCTCTGAGAAAGCCAATTCATCGCTTCCCGTGAGATCAGCGAAATCAAGCATCGTTGCGCGTGGTTAGTAGAAAGATGGAGGACCGTCGGAAAACCAACTGCGTGCTGTTGACATGTGTTATCTGTTTTCCGTTCTCTCTCTATTTTCTGTTCTGTCCTGTATCAATTTCGTCTTGTGTCTTGTCTTGTAATTGTCCGAGCCGAGAGCCGATGGCCTCAGTAGCCAGTGCTCGTAAGTGTGTCTACTTCGTAGAACGTACATAGATTTATCTACGGATTAGATTTAAATGTAATGTAAATAAACTGGTCGAACTTCATAGACATTTAGTTATAAAATTTTATAGCATACTTAGTTTTTCCGAGAAAACTCTTAAACTAATTAGAAAAATTGAAGAATTTTTGAAAAAAAAATTAATTTTTTTTTACTAAGAAATTATCGATCATAAGAATAAGTTCGTGCGACCCAGTCGTGCATTTTATTTAAATTTTATTCGACGATGTGACCGCACATATGAGCAAGTACGTGCAATCCAGTCGTGCAATTTATTTTTCACCAAAACATAATGTACACTTACAATAGTACCTACACAGATTTTTTTAACGGTTATATGTCAAAATAACCTTATTTACTAAATTTGAAGACTGTTCGCCCAACGGCTTAGGCTGTAGTAAAAAATACATACGAACAGACCGACAGATAGACAGAATTTTAACTCAAATACGTTTCAATCATCGTAATGTCATAATTGATTGTTATATCAATTTTTTACTTGCGATTATAGGGACTATAAGGCAAGTTTAGGATTCGTGAATATTAAAAAAATTGAGATAACAATCAAACATGACATTACGATCATAGAAAAGCCTAAAAAAGTGATCGAGAAAAAATGTCTGTCTGTCTGTCTGTCAGTATGTATAACGAGCTGCAGCCTAAACGGCTTAAGCGATTATCTTCAAACTTGGTGTGTGTGATTATTTTGGCATTCCCCAGAGGGGAAATTGAAATTTCATTTTTAGCCCTAAAAATAACGGTACCTGCCATATGACCGTTTAAGAAAATCTTATTTTTCTCAAAAACGGCCACAACGATTTTAATGAAAATTTTTGAGTATTTTTTTTTTGTTGATATTGGCTATCATCTGATCTATTAACGGGAGCTTTCATATAACGGTTTTTTTTAATTTTTGGCTTTCTCGGTAACGGCTCAATGGATTTCTTTCAAATTTTATATTTAAGAAGATCTAGTTAGCCAAATTAATTCTGCATATCAAAATTTTGAATAACTTTTTTATTCTAATTAAAATTAATTTTTGATTTTTTTTTTTTTTTTGAAAGATCAATATTTTGAAAACTGATAAAAAACAATTATTTTAAATTTTATAATCACATGTATTTTAATAAATTTTAAAAAACTGCATACCAAAATTTAAAAAAATATTTTTTTTTTCAAAAACTAAAAATAAAAACAGGATTTTATCAAAACCGGTCCTACAATTTTCGAAATACATTTTTCATAAATTCCTTGTTATTTAAGACGTGTGATGGAATACTTGATTTTTACGAAAAACCTTTAATTATTCTGGTTTTTAATACTTTTTATAAGTTCAAACTGTGTTATTTTCAACGCAAATGTTACTTGTTTCTGCCAAAGACCTTGCTCTCCAATGTAATTAGGCACACAAGAGCAAGTACGTGCGACCCAGTCGTGTCCATTTTTTAATCTGCACGAATACATAACTTGCAATATAGTATAGTACATGAAATCGCTAGTAAATATTGACACTATACCTGCATATAGGGAGAACATTTATTATAGTACATATATTTTTCTTATATTTGTCGATATATTTCGTTAATTTAATAAAAAAAAAGTTATATTGCTTTATTGTTGTCTGGAACTTCTGACCTTCAGAAGTAAACAATCGAATGGCCAAAGCAAGTTGGAAGCTTTAGCTTAACGATGCTTTTCGTATTTGTTTTTGATGATTTAATGCTAATTTCGTCGGATACTTCGTCTCGCTTGAGTTGCTGGTTAACTCTTTTGCTCTTAAGGTTTTCAAGGCTCTCTTTTAAAATTTCGCTCTATTAAAGAGTTAATGCCCAATTTCAGAATCTATATTCAGCTCTTAGTTAAAGTTTTACACGTTTCCTAACTTTATTTTATTAATTCTAACAAACTCTTACAATATTAAAATAAGAATAAAAATACAAAATTAATAGTTTTAGCGAAAAACTTTATTAAATCTTATTTAAAATAAGTAAATATGTTTGATGATTCAAAGTGTAAATTTTGGTAAAAATCCTCTTAGGAATGAGTCCCTCTTAAGTGCGATCGAGGATAACTAGTAATATTTGTTAACAATTGGAAATTTGTATCTAAAGTCCTTAAAGGAAAAACTCCTCTGACCATTTCATTTTCATCATCTGTAATTACTTTTGAAATAAATTGTTCAGCTTCAACTGCAGCTCATTGAAGATTTCCATATTTTGCAGCCTCTTTATGAAGCTATCCCTATGCTACATGCGATGAGCATTGGTGGATCTTTGAATGACACAACCTTTAAAGGAATTCAATCGAACATCTATCTCTCCTTCTTCTAACTAAAATAAAGACGATCCTGAATTAAAACAAATACATATATTTCCAATAAAATCACATTTACCTCATCGAAGGCATAAATATCCTGATAGCAGGATTGCGAAATGCATTTTCGGGAACATGTTAACTTCTCGACCGCTTCCAAATGTTCACAGGCAACAGAATGCTCACAGGATGATTCGAATTCCCGGTACGCAAGTTCCTGGAATAAATGCACTCAATTTTGAAGGGAAAATATAAAATCAATAAACTGAAACAGGTGGACTTACATTTTTGCTTGTCTCCTTATAGGCGTATTCAGGAAAATGGAAAGTTACCGATTTTGCGTTTTTATTTTTGTCATTTTTAAAAGCAGAACTTATTTTAAATCCAAAAACAATTAAATAGATTAAAATCAGTTTTGTGCTCAGTTTTTTGTGAAGTTTCTTATCGACTGTTCGGGTATTCGACATTGTTTTGACTATCGAAGGGAAAGTATGGTTGTGTAGGTCTATGTAATTCTGACAGCAGGATACTGGTACTGGGGTTATTAAGATATTTTATGGGCCAGGGACATGCGTTTACGTTTGGAAACCAGGTGGGGTTGTGGGAAAAGCTCTTACCAGAAAAAGAGCTTTTTTAAGTGGTTAGCTTTTAAATGTAATTTTAAAATTGAAATCTGTCAGTGCATTTAAAAACTTCTATTTCATTATACATATGTAAATAAATGATGATGATGTATTGGAAGGTGATTTTCCGCAGATCGTCAACAGTGATAAACTGGTCAACGCTGATGAAGCTACTGCATGTTCTAAACAATCAAGTTGGCTTTCTTTGTAATGCCCTCTAAATCGAAATACTTTGAGATTCCAGAAACACCGTTTTAGAGCAACATGCCCAGAGAGAGCTAAATCAATGCTTGGAATTTCTAAAGAACACTATCACCGGGCCAAAGAAACATAGTTGTGGAGTAATGAAACCAAGCAGCTTTTAAAGCTTGGTCGAAGTGCTCCTCTAGATTTAGAAAATTCACGCCTCAAAGTGGAAAATACAGACTTTGCAAGCAGAGAATACGGAAATGTATCGGCAGCTGGAAGAAATATCTTCCCCGGCTGCTAATGCCAACCAAGCTTTCCAGATTCTGCGACAAGATTATTAAAAATGATCAAAGACAGCTTGTAGAGGACGAGAAAATCCTTCACCGGTGGCGACATAATTGGGAGGGACTTTTGAAAGAACCACTTCCCCAGCTATACTTTCCAACAGCTTCGATAAAGTACCCGACGTCACAGTCGAAGAGGTTAGCGAGGCAGTCAAGAACTGCAAAGTAGACTTTTCTGATTTTTGGAAAAAGATGGGAGACATAGCATCTAGTTGGCTCGTTATTATCGTCTGAAAACTGCTTATCAATGGAGAGAAAGTTACCTTATGCCAACATACAGCTTCGCGTAGCTGTGATAATCACCGTTCAATTAAGCTGATGTCACACACCACGAAGATCGTGGAGCGGGTATTGGGTGGTTGACAGTTGGTTGTCGCGGGTAAATAAACTACAGCCGCTGTCCAAAATATAAGGTTCATAATGGAACAATATCGTGATTTCTTAAGGGATTTTTACATTGTGCTAGTTTATTTTGAAAAAAAGCATTCGATAGATAAACACGGGATCTGACTTGGGTGGCTCTTAGAAAACGTCGAGTTTCGGAAACGTACATAGGTTTCGGATGCGAATTATTATGAAAATGTACGAGGAAGCAAAAACTGCCCTGCCGGTATCACCAAAGAATTCTCAATCAAAATTGGTGTCCACCAGGGAAGTGTGATCAGCCCATTGCTCTTTATTGCAGTTCTTGATTGTCTGCTTGAAGGTCAAGTGACGGACCCAAAAGTGCATCAGTTATTCTTTACTGATGATGGAACCATCATAAGCGATGATCCAACATTTCTGCAGCGAGCACTTGAAGTAAGGGTGGATGTTTTGGAAGGAAACTGGTACCGTTAGTCCAAAAAAGACTGAATATAATTGCTGTCCGTTTTCTGATTCACTGAGGCCTATTCCAGACATTTATTTGCATGCAACAGTGCTTCCCAAATGCGAACAGTTTTAATATCTGGGATCTATTCTTAATAACGTAGCAACTTGTGATGACGACATCAATCATCGCGTAAGCGTAGGGTGGATGATGTGCCGGGAAAACTCTACTTTCTTATGCGATCGGAAAATTCCCAGTAAGCTTAAAGCAGGCTCTACACTGCAGCTGTGTGTCCAGCACTTACATACGGTTCACCACAGGTGGAACACTAGTGTGAAGCAATAAAGATCAGAAAGTCCTCGGGAATAAAAGGAACGAAGAAGAAGTCTTTGTGATTCATTATGACCCGCCGGCAGCTTTAAAAAAGTTAAAGATAATTTTTTTATCCAAGAAGTATAACATTAAACTTCCCTTGCATTCGTTGACTTATTGACCGTTTTCATAAAATGTAATGTTATCTTTTACGTCGATAAATCATACTATACCTTCCCTTACCTTAAGTTGCTTTACAATCCGGAAAGGACTTGGGCCCCAAACAACAAGCTTCTCCAGCCAGCTCGATCCCTGGCTAGGTGCCTTTAGTTTTGCACGTGAAGTTGGTAGAACACCTCTTTCAGTTGCGGGCGCCACCTAAAATAAGATCTCGGTCTTCTTGTAACCGCGAGCCCAGGTAGACAAAGTCTCTATAACTACCCCAAAGTTATAGCGTCATTTTTATGATGACATGGTACGTCAGCGATCGATTTGCTCGGAATTGTTAAACCAACATTATGGGAATCATCATCGTGTAAATGATCGGCTGGTAGCAGTTGATTTGCTTAGAATTTCCGTACCAAAATTTTTAGAATCTATATACATTCCCATAAAAATATGATTGAAATCGTGATTCTTCAACGAAACGAGCTTGTCGGTTTTTATGATCGCCTAGTGCGCTGGCACTCGGATTCGTTGTTATTCAACGAGTGTGTCGTTTTTCATGTTAGCCTAGTAAAAGGCTTTTTTTTTAGAGGAATAGAACTTGCAACAGGAACTGTCAAAATAGCTGTCAAACTAATAAAGTGTGTTTGACTTTGTACAATATATAATTTGGCAAATCACCATACAAAGATAGCTGTCAAACCAGAACAAATCGTGGAAATTCATTTCCGAATTTCGCGCTCTGTGCGCTAAACTTATAGAGCAAGAACTTAGTCAAGTTTACGGTGCGCATAATCGTCTATCTGAGCACGTAACACGCAATACTATGGATCGATTTATGACCACATTAACTGTTTTTAATTATATTCATCCAAATCGCTGTAGACGTGAATGTGAAGAGGACCCGAATTAATTGATCCGAAGCCGACCCGCTGCGTTGACAGCAAATTGGTGTCTCTCTTTGGAAAATTTTGAGGAAAGATCTTGGCCTCCATCCATTTAAGATACAAATATTGCAAGAGTTGAAGCCAGCGGACCATCGATTGCGTCGTGTGTTCGCTATGTGGGCTGAGAATCAACTGGAATTTGAACCAGATATGTATCGTCAAATCATCTTCAACGATTAGGCTCATTTCTTAATGGATATGTAAACAAGCAGTCATCGAAGGCGTCATCGGCCCATTTGTCTTTAAATCCGAAACTGCTAACAACATTACCATAAATGGCGAACGCTACAGGAAAAAGATTCCTGATTTTTGTATTCCTCATGTCATTGGAAATCATTTCGAGGATGAATGGTTCCAACAAGACGGCGCAACAAGCCATACAGCGTGTGCAACCATCACTTTGTTGAGATATTATGATTCATGTGATTTGACACCTTTGGACTACTTTTTGTGGGGGTACGTCAAATCTCTGGTCTATGCTGATAAACCAGCAACGATTGATCATTTAGAAGCCCACATTCGACGCACTATTGACTAAATAAGACCGGATGTCTGTATGCTCGATATAGTGGTGCAAATTTGGACCGACAGGATGGCGTTCATAACGCGCAGTCTCGGTGTCCATATGCAAGAAACTATTGTTAAACATTAAATGCCATGAAATTTGTGAGCTAATAAAGCCAAATTTTTTAATGTTCCATTCAATTTCTTGTGTTTTATTTTCCATGCCTCATAAAAAAAAACAAGACTTATGATCGGAATGGTGGTCAAAAAATGTTGTTTATCTCTATATTAATTAAGCCTCTAAAACGATAACTTGAGAGCACCTAACTTAAATCCAAATGTCAAATTTTTTTTATAAATATCGATTTCGTCAATTCCATTGTTGAATTGAAAAGCTTAACTCCCTCAGATCACGAGCAACTTGTATTCTCTGAAGAGTTATCCAGTTAGAAGGGAATAAGAGCTACTTTTTCTAAAGAGAACATCAATCCAAAGCAAACATGAGATAAATGCCTCACAGATCTCATAGGTGTATCGAATGAAGTCATCGCTATCCCACCTTCATTACCTATAAACCATTAACCATGGCTTTTTCGAACCAATACGACCAGGTGATCTTCATGACGAATTCAGTTCTCTGTAAAACGTCCACAGTGGTGGTGGTGTCCCAGCTATTGTATCTTTTCCGTCGTGGCCTTCTGTCTAGAAAAAAAGTTTTTTTTTTTTTTTTACTTATAGACACAAAAACAACAACAGAAAAGGGAATGGATCAACGAGTTTTGTATCTGCAACCAAGAACAGCTGAAAAAGAACCACGATCTGCTACGAATACTAATTAAAAAGTCTTCCTAGACATTGGACAATAAACCCAAACAAAGTTCGCTTTTTATTTATTTTCTTAGTTCGCCATTGTTTCCCCAACTTCTTCCTCAACATCCCCAACAACCGTCCATTTAGTGCAGTAAAAAGTGAAAACCTTTTTTAATTTTTATTAAACAACAATCTCGGATTGTTTTCCGAGTGAATGGAAGAGGCAAAACACACTTAATCGGCCATCAAAGTAGTAACATTACTCACAAGAGGCATTGAACCACGAATATCTATGTATCTACGCCACCAAAAGATACGTACTGTTGGAACAATAAATTGACAACGCTTATTTGAAATTATCATGCAAGCCAAACCAAAAAACTGTTGCGTGCTGCAAATTTAATAGAGAACTTCATAGTTGTGCAATAAAGGCTGATACTTGATAATAATAGACAAGGTGTAGCTTAAGTACATACAGTGTTGCCATTTTTCTAGCGGAAACTCCTGCACTATTGGCTATAAAGTGACATAACAGACGACTCGATCTGGGTGCCTCATAGAAGTGGCACTCTGCGACTTACATATTTGGCCGAGAACGAGTTATTAAAATACAATTCTGACCTTGATATCTGGTGAGCCCACAGCATTCCGGTCTTCTCAGTTCGTTGTGCCCATTTCGGGATAGATTTCGACGTTTTCCGCTGATCACTTGGCGTAGTTTTATTTTTATTCAGCTTAGTATGCGCATCTGAGAGATACATTTGCATTGCAGACAACAACAACAACAACTGTATCATCATTAATCATGCCGAGAAAACTGTTGAAATTCTTAATAATCTTCGATAACACATCGTTGTTGTACTTTCCGGGACAATTTCTGTCGGGAAAAGTACTGCTCGAACTGCAGGATGACACTCCAGCACTGGGACTGCACTTTCATGTGGTCGGCGAGGGAGTGGTGCGTGTGGGATCGGCGCGACAGGAGCGAACTTATGACAAAGAAAATTACATTGATTTTCGAATGAAGCTGTTGGGCGATCCCGATCAGGGTCCATCAGTTTTGTCGCCGGGAATTCATAGTTTTCCATTCAAACTGGGACTTCCGGTTGGATTGCCATCGACATTTTTGGGTCGTTATGGTTGGATACAGTATTATTGTAAGGCTGCATTGCGTGAACCCACTGGACTGATACATAAGAATCATCAGGTGTTCATTGTGATGAATCCGATCGATTTAAATCTGGAGAAACCCATTTTGGCGGTAAGTTAATTGACTTTTGAGGTGCGGTTTTGACAAGATTCGAGTGCGAGGATTTTATATGTTCATACTTTATAGCAACCGTTTACTTGTGAGGTGGAGCACAAATTAGGTGTTGCATGCGTGGGCGGCGGAACTGTGAAGTGCCGAGTGGCTTTGGATCGTGGAGGTTATGTACCCGGCGAGAGTATATGTGTGACCGCATATATATCGAATCACAGTAATATAACGATAAAGAGGACCAAAGCATCTTTAACTGAGGTGAGTTGGAATTAAATTAATTTTAATAGGAAATATAGTCAGAATGCAAAGTTGAAGCTACAGCAGATATAAGAGTAGAGCTGAGTAAGAATTTGTCAGATGGAAAAATTCTTTTATCTTTTCTGCCGCTGCGCGGAAAGAATAACTTCTTAATTTAATTTCGTCATTTGTTAAGATGGCAGATTGATTGATTTGAAGATTATTTGTGCGTACATATCTAGAACATGAGGAAGGAGTGCAGCTGCTGTTTACTAAAGTTAAGGCCGCCCTTGAAGAAATTGCGCCTTAGCGGAACTGCACTGATCTTGAACTTCAGTACGCAAAAATGGCTGACAAATCAGACGATTTTCGGTTTATTTTAAAGCTCTGCGGAATAAGGTGATTTAAGGAAACTGGGTGATATTTGCAACGAAATATACTGTTTGCCCCAAAATATAGTTTGTCGAACATCTATGAAACTAAAAAATTTGCAAATTCCATTGCACATTCTGATCATTCTCTGAACCAAAAAAGAAATACAAGTTTAAAGATCTGAACGCTCTGAGCGAAAAAAGAAATACAATTTTTTTTGACAAATCAGCTCTGAACGGAAAAAGAAAAACGCATATTACGGTTTATCTCGTACAACTCTATGCAGTTCAGTTTCAGTCTTTCTAGTTTCTACAAACTAATTCGATTTGTAAACGTTACTTCCAACGCTTTTGTTACAATTAGCAAGTTCAGGTTTCTTGAGGCTTATTACTGCTCAAGAAATTACTTCAGTCACTGTTGATGGAGCTGAAAAATGTATCAAAATACAATTTCCCCAGCAAATGCCAAAAAAGGCTTTGTACCTCCTTTTCTTCTAACAGAGTTCTCAGAGAAACTAAAATATTATCAAAAGGATTTCGTGCTCCAAAGGAAATAAATTGCACAACTGGGTCGCACGTATTGCTAATATATGCGGTCACATCGTCGAATAAAATTTAAAAAATAAGTAACACTAAAGTAGAAAAACACTATCAGAACTACAAAAACAGTGTCAAAACCACAACACTTAACGGTTTTTTAGTGAAAATCGCCATCACACGTCTTGTATAATAACGAATTTATGAAAAAAAACTATTTCCAAAATTGTAGGACGGATTTTGATAAAATCCATTTTTTATATTTTTAGTTTTTTGAATTTTTGGTATGCAGTTTTTTAGAGTTTATTAAGGTGCATGTGATTATAAAATTTAAAATAATTGTTTTTGATTAATTTTAAAAATATTGATTTTTCAAAAAAAAAAAATATTAATTAATTTTAATTAAAAAAATGGTTTTTCAAAATTTTGATATGCAGAATTAATTTGGCTAATCTTCTTAAATATAAAATTTGACAAAAGTCCAAAAAACCGTTACCGAGAAAACCGTTATATGAAAGATACCGTTTATAGACTTTTCCCGTGAATTTGATTCTGATTAAATGATATCCAAGACGAACAAAAAAAATCTCAAACATTTTCGTCTAAATCGTTGTAGCCGTTTTCGAGAAAAATAAGCTTTTCCTAAACGGTCATATGGCAGGTGCCGTTACTTTTAGGCATAAAATAAAATTTCAATTTCTCCTCTGGGGAATGCCAAAAGAATCACACACTAAATTTGAAGATAATCGCTTAAGCCGTATAGGCTGCAGCTCGTTATACGTACTGACAGACACACAGACAGATATTTTTTTTATTCTATCACTTCTTTAGACTTCTCTTTGATCGTAATGTCATGTTTCATTGTTATCTCATTTTTTTTATTCACGAATCCTAAACTTGCCTTATAGTCACTATAATCGCAAGTAAAAACGTTGTACAAATCTATTTTATATCTGGCACCAAGTGATTTTGTCCAACATTTTTTTAATTTAGACGAAAATCTTCTTCTATGGGTTTGCAATTACTAATCGATCCTTTCAATACAAGTAATTCGTGACGATTTTAAGATCTGTTATTCACAAAGTAAATGCTGATGTGTTCCAGGGCTCTAACTCTTTATTTATCAACTCCCACTTATCTGAAACATCTAATACAATAAGTATTGTTTTGCTGGCGGCAATACTCTCAGCTTTTTACATTTGTGTCCAGACTCCAGATTCATAACCATGTTCTTCAGGTTTAAAACTTTAAGAAAGCATATATATGATAAGATTATTAAATTACCGGCAAACCCCACAGGTGGAGCCCTAGGGCGAAGAGTTGTGGTCCCAGTCGAGATCATAATCGTAGGTTAAAAAAAAGAAGATTAAATTCTGATCTTCACAGCATTGTCTAATCTCAATATTGTCTTTTGTCGTTATAATGAAACATTCCGCCCATTCCCATGGCAGTGTTCATGAGTGGCGCTTGCATTCAAGAAACCGAAACAGAACTGCTCACAGTGTTCGGAATATGCAATACAAACCTTCTTCTATGAAATGAATTAACGAATCCGACGTCGTCGCCAAGAATGCTACAGAGCGCTTAGGTTTCGTTGGTCGATGCAAGTAATATTTCACCCTATGTGATCTGGATAAAATCTTTAACCCTATATTCAGCCAAAACTTGACGAAAATTCCAATATTGAAACAATGGCTGCCATAATTCACTTGAGTTAAAAGAGAGCAATAACAGAAACGATTACATCTCTGCAGCATCGTCATAATGTTTCGTATATCATATCTTTATTGCAGCTGCATTTATGTAATTATTTTTGTATAACTAAATTGCACAATTTACAGAGAATTGGAATTTGCTATTATAATATTCAGCTTCATTCATTCCTTAAAAAAACAATCGCACTGGAAGGAATTTCAATCAGTATACCCTTGAGCCAAACTCTGGACAAAAATTCAAACACAGAGATTTTTTCTCTAGACGTACCACACGAATGTAGTTGTAAATACTTATTGAATTTCCACACAAAACTTAGGTTGCTGAATAGCATAACGTATCATGAAATAGAGATAGTGTATTTTTTTCAGATGGTAAATGTCAACCTTTATACAACATAAAGCTTCACTTTTCTGTTGTCACAGTTTTTATTTCACTCACTTGTACTGTGCTTTTCTTTTTTAATGTATTCTTGCTCTCACTCATAAAGCCTAAAGACTGAACTCATGATACACAGAAATACAAGATATGCTCGTAAAGGCATACAAATCGCCATCTTGATATTTTATTATTATTTTATTTATTAAGTGAATATTATTTTTTTAAATTGAAGGTTTAAACGTTTTTTTATGATTATAAGAACAATAAACATAAAAAAAATAACAAAATCGGGAAATCAATACATTTATTTACACTCTCTAAAAACAAAAATCAGAAGAATGTGACGTCACACGGAAAATCAGCCAAAGTGAGCATGCCTTGTATTTCTGTGTATCATGGACTGAACTATAGTGGACAGAATGGTGCGAAAGGGACCAACCGTAACTGAGCGAGAACCTCATAACTTGGTAAACTACGCTTATGACATGTTTTTACAGACGAACACTTTACAGCTGATGGTGTATTTTTAATGAAAAAAATTTGACAGAAACTTTTGTGCCCTTCAATCCATTATGGTAACTTATTCTTTAGAAAGAACGGATGAATCTTTTCGTTCGGTTTTAAAATAACTTTCGTTTACTTCCGTCCTTTATAAAGGGTTTTTCAATAAGGGCGGGTACATGTTGAAATGGATTTAAACAAGCTTTGTGTGAGGTATTAATATTTCTTGACGTGATAACGTCTTATAAATCGATGACAGGCTACACGTACGGAAGAACATGACTCATGCTGATTAGACTCACTCAAATGCAAAAAGTACAAGATGAGAAAAAAATTCAAAATAGGCGGAGTTTTGTTAAAGTGGAAAGTAGATATAATAATGGGGCGTGTGTCTGTGGATTTAACGAGAGCGTTTGTGGGTCATTTTTTTCAACCAAAATCGATCTGAGCACCAGGCAAACATGAAAAAGAACAGGCGCAAATTCCCAAAAAAATTCTGTTCAAATTCAAAAAGAACAAGAAGAGAAAATGGGATAACAAAATAGGCGGAGTTTTGTTAAAGTAGAAAGTAGATGAAGATATTGTGTGTGGATTTAACGAGAAGGTTCGTGGGTGTGAGTTAACGAACTGTACGTTGGTGTTGCTGCCATCAATGTTTTCTTATGTCTTAAAACGACTTTACAGACAAAAAACTCTTTTTTTTAAAGGCCAATGTATGCCATTATGTTTGGAATTGGACATAGTTTGAATGCCCACTTTGGCTACTTGCGGTACGTTGGCACGGATCCAAGTGGTTCTATTTCAACTACTCTTTCGCATAAATACGGCTAATTTTTAGCGATGGCCTGTGATTAAAAAGGTGCAATCAAAAGGTCGTGTTTTATTGTCATGAAAAATAAAAAAAAAACAAAAAACCTGTCAACTAGACTAAAATGCTTGAAAATAAAGAAAGTTTTCAGTTCGGAATGGGAAATAGAGAAACATTTCATAAACATTTCAGAAATGTTTAGCGAAGGGTCCAGACCTAAATAAACCCATCCTCCGCCTCCTCCCACCTAAATAAACCCATCCTCCCCCTCCTCCTACCGACCCATAGCACTGACATCCCTTCTTTCTAAGGTCATGGAAACACTGATTAACCGTCAGCTTAAGGAATATCTCGAAGATCGTAAGCTTCTCCATGACCGTCAGTATGGCTTCCGCAGCAACCGTTCCACTGGTGATCTGATGGCATATCTCACCGAACAGTGGAACAAATCTTTACATCGCTTTGGTGAAAGTAAGATTATTGCTCTTGATATCTCCAAGGCATTTGATAGAGTTTGGCATGAAGCTCTCTTATCGAAAATGCGTGCTTTTGGGATCGATAATACTCTTGTTCGTTGGATTAGAAGCTATCTTCTGGACCGTTCAATACAAGTTGTATTGGACGGATTCAAGTCTGATTCCCATAAAATAAATGCTGGTGTGCCCCAGGGCTCTGTTCTGTCTCCGACTCTTTTCCTCATTTTTATAAATGATCTTCTGTCTGTTACTTCTAATCCACTTAACTGTTTTGCTGACGACTCTACCCTCAGCTTTTCATATTCGTTCGATAATTCACGTCCTTCCCCTTCGGACGTACAATTGCAACGGTGCCGTATGTCAAGCTCATTAAACTCCGATTTATACAGCATTGTCAAATGGGGTAATAGAAATCGTGTGGAGTTTAATGCTTCGAAAACTCAATGCTGTCTTCTGTCGTCAAGCTAAACATTCCCCCAATGCCATTGTCCATGAATGGCACTTACATCGAAGAAACCGATAAGCTCTCAGTACTCGGTATGTGTGTCAACGACGACCTCCGTTGGAACGACCATATATTTGAGATCGCTAAGAATGCTGCAAAGTGCTTAGGTTTTCTGTATCGGTGTAAGAAGTACTTTTCCCCATCTGATCTGGCTACAATTTATAAAGCGTTTATACGCCCTAAACTCGAGTATAACTCCCACCTCTGGGCAGGTGCTTCGCAAACATCGCTTCACCTGCTTGATAGAATACAAAATCGAGCGTTAAGATTGATAGGTAATAGAACTGCCACTGAAACAATTGCCCCACTCGAACACCGACGCAATGTTTCATGTCTTTCCTTATTTTATCGTTTCTTTTACAAAAAATGTTCACTCGAAGTAGCCAGTTGCATTCCTCCCCTTAAAAGTTTCTCCCGTAATACTCGTCTCGCAAGGAATGCTCATCAGTTCACCCTTGAGCCTAATTTCGGACGTACCGTGAAATATAGGGATTCTTTTTTTAGCCGAACGACACGAATCTGGAATAGTTTACCCGGCGGGATTTTCCCTTGCCATTTTGATCTGCAAACATTCAAAACCAATGTTAATCGGCACCTCCTATCTCTCCCCTCCCTATCTTCGTAATGCCCGCGCAGTGTGTTCTACATTAAAAGGGAAACACATAATCCCTTGTGCGCGCGTTAATTATAAAAAAAAAAAAAAAAAAACATTTCAGAAACATTTAAAAAACATTGCGGAAACAAAGAAACATTTCTGAAATGTTTTTTAAATATTTCCGAAATGTTTAAAAAATGTTTCTATGGTGTCGACACGCCTTTATGTCTTTTGCTCTGTTAGTTTGCCTTGCAGATGAAAATTTAGCAACTGTCTTCATAAGGTGTTGGTAATGAAGAAAATATAATATATATGCCTCCGTTCCGTTCCGTCCATAACATAACACGTTCAGTTCATAAATCTGTAGAGAAAATTACGTTTCTATAGTTACATTTTTTTATAAATAATTTTCTCATCACAAAGAAAGGAATAGCTGAGAGTAAAAGTCATGAGTGCCAATAAATGTATTTAATTTTAATCAATTTTTTTTATTAAAAATGACCTAAAAAATATTTAAAATTTATTCACGAAGCTCATTTGCTTATATTTCCACAATTTGTTTGTATTTGCAGACAGTTGAATATCTGGCCCGAGGTAAGACCGTTCAAACTGAAAAACGTGCATTAGCCGTTCTAGTTCGAGGCAAAATCCGTCCTGGTGGTAAAGATGAATGGCAAAACGACAGTCTGTACGTTCCCCCATTGCCACCGACAAATTTACGAGGATGCCATTTGATTAAGATATCCTATGATGTTTTCTTTGTGATTGAGCCCAAGTCATTGGAAAAGGAAATTAAACTTCAACTGCCCATCGTCTTAGCCACTTATCCTTTCAGAAGTTCTCAGAATGACATCGCAAATACATGGCCAGAAGAAGTTTTGAAGCCTGACACTCATTATCCATCAACACTGCCCATTTTTAGGCCATGGTTACATGAGAAACCAGAATCAAGCTAGAGTTGTGTTTGTTTTTTTTTCTTAATTGAATTTGTATTGTTTAGTCATTACATATTATCGAATCTCTTATTCATCACAAAAAATGCCATACACTATAGTGACTTACGTTGTATTTTTTTTGCTTATTTCTTATTTTTTTTTTCTTTAAATAATTATTAATTTTACCAAACAAAATAAAAAAAAAAAACTAATAAAAAATATCTTATTTTTTTTGTTTAATTGTATATTATTTTATTTACTTTATTAATTTTTATTTATTTTATTAATTCAGCCAACTTCAAGCCTCAAGGTAGGGTTTATAGTTGAAACGAAATTAATAAAACACTTTAAGCAAAAAAATGCATACTTATGTGAACGAATACTATAATCTTAAAGCAGCCTTACGACACGTCGATGTCCGCCTTACAATTTTGATGGAAGAATTTGCAATGTAAAAAAAATAAACTCTTTCAATGATAAGAAATACACTTCATAACATTTTTACTTTGGCTAAACGAAAGAGCTGACGTACAAACTTTATAAATTTTAAATCGCATTCAAACTGAAAATTTAATTCAACTGAACATTATAAGAGAATGATGCGTATGCCAAAGACTATTAACGTTTTTAATGGATAGATTTTTATAAAAGACTAGCTGACCTCCCCGGCTTTGCGCCGTTATAATAAATTGTTGTAGTACATTAACTTCAAACTAACAACTTCCGCTTTTATTTGTTTGTTTTTTTGTGATTTGTGGGTAGTTTTTGGCATAATTTGGTCTACCAGAATTGGCTGGAAGAACGAAGAAGGTCGTTTTCCTGTTTTTTTAAGAATCGATGAAGAAAATTCACAAAATGGTTTTATTTCTTAGTTTAAAAAAAAAATTAAAATAAAAACTTTTAATAAGAACTTTTACGTTTAAAAAATAAAAGCAGGACTAAAATTTGACAAGAAATATATTTTTCGAGTACCTGAATCAACGCTTATAAGAGATCAGAGCACCGTTGTGACTGAATTAACATATAAACTTAAATTCTTCTTTAAGTCTCACCTCAATGTTTAACTAACATTTCTTTAAACATTCCTACAATCAATATTAACATGTCAATGCACTGGCTTAATAAAATAAACATCTTGATTTCTTTATTATGTGATTCAAGTTAAAAAAGAAAAGAAAATCCAAAACAGCAAAAATCCAATCTGAAAATATGTGCTTCTTCCCATCAGTATAGATAAAACTTTCGTATTTGCAAAAAGCCAATTAACACTATGATTCTAAATTTCTTGGAAACGGTACATCATTACGCATCGATGGTTACTTCCAGTCAATTTGAGCTAAATTTTGTTTTTACTGGATTCTGTGAAATCCTATAAAAAGCAAATGCAAATTTGAAATCTTCACAGTTCTAAGTTTGACTGCCGACGTCAAATAATCGAATTTAACTAAACATTATGAAAAAACTTGTGAGTATGACTTCAAACAGTCTTGAAATTGGTTTTAATATTCTACTTTTGAAACATCTTTTAGATTATATTTGTCTTTCTGGTTGCAAGCTGTTTGGCTATTCCTTTGCCTATTGATGAAGATGAGGACATAAAGGCTGAGTTGAAAACCAATGCTGTAAATCTAAATACACCAGATGATGTAGCAGTAATAAGGGCAGAAATAATTACAGATGTTAGACAATCAGCTGATGATTCTTCAGCAAAAATTGGTTTATTAGGAACTTTGTTCCAAAGGTTCACCACTGTGCCGCCAGCAAACGCAACTTACATTGTCTTAAGACCAAATGGTATTCTACAATGGTTGTTGCCCACAACTACCACAGCTGCTCCCACAACGACAACATCAAGCACAACTCCAACGACCACCACAACAACAACAACCACTACAACTACTACTCCAGCGACAACAACCACAACAACAACAATGACACCAGGCTAACAAGGATTTCTTGAGAAAAGTTCTTGTTTAGTATCAACCCATGAACTCAAGATATTTCATTCCATTTATAAATGCCTATCTTATTAAACTATTTATTTTTGTTGTAATTAACAAATTTTGTTTATGCAATTAAAAAAGCTTTTTGCTAATATTTAAAACTCTTTTCAAAATCATTGTTCTTACCTTTAATGTATCAATTGCAAAGATAAACTACAATATGTGTCAGCAATCTAGCTGAAAATCCCGATTTTCGAATAACAGTTTTCCAAATCTCGATAAACAAAATCCGAATTCTCATAATCCTGATTATCTATTCAAACTCTCAAAATCTCGACTTGTTTACTGCTTATTTAGGTCCCGAATAAATATTTGAAATTTAATTTATAATTTTAATTTCATTTGAAAATCTTCTTTAGTTCGTTCTTGTTGATTCTCAGAATATCGTGTGTCTGCATTATGGTTTTCTTTTAAAATACGTATAAAACTAATTTATTATAGTATTTGATCAAAACATTTAGTTTTTCTCGAAATTTGCGTTTTTTGTTTAAACATATTTTTTTTGCTGGCACAGACAAAAGCACTTTGGGTAACGCGGAAGCAAGTGATTTCAACCCATCTTTCGAATTATCGGATCGAGCCGTAGTCGGTGAATGAAGAAAATCTCGGCTATATCGGGACCAGGAAGAAATTCATTATTAAGTTGATAATTTATTTCCGATAAGATATGTGCCTATACTGTAAGGTAAAGAAAGAACCGCAATATTTGGAAAAGTCGGTGGCAGAGTGCGTGAGAAAGAAACTTGCAAACAATTTCTTTCTTTTGTTACGCAAAAAATTAATGAATGTGGCTATGGCTATACCAAAGTAGGAAAGTAAACGCAGTTTTATAGCACAAACGCGGACATGGAGTTAAAGAAAAACATCCCACCAAGACCGTTTGGCAATACGAGAAAGCCAACTGGGACGACCTAAATACTTTTTTTCGAAACTTTAACTGATCACTATGTTTCCTCGATAGTGCCATTGATGCCAGTGCTGAACTGATCACAAATGTGATTCTTCTAGGGATGCGTGCTTTTATTCCTAACAGAATAAAAAGCAACAAGCCTAAAGAAAAGTCCTGGTTTAATTCTGAGTGTAAAGAAGCTATGAGGCTCAAAGAAGTAAGTTTGCGATCTTATAAAAGCCAACTCTACAGAGGAAAATCGGAAAAAGCACACACAATCAAGGAACTCATGCAACTCCGTTACTGAAAAAACCAAATTTTTGCATGACCGAAAATTACGGCAAAAAATTCTGCAATGTCCCAAAGGCAGTAAAAATTGTTGGTCATTTGTAAAAAAAATATTAAAAACTCCTCAACATCTTTGGTTCCAAGGGTCATCGACAATAACAAACCAATTGTTTACTCTTCAGAGAAGGCAAACTTGCTCGCCGCCCATTTCGCTACCAGCTCCACGCTGCCTCACAGCAACGTTGCCCCTCCTGTACTTGAGAATGTAAATTTTTCCATGGCACAGATTTTTTCCGCACTCGTACAGTAGCAAGAGTTTTCAAAGATCTCGATATACACAAATCCTCTGGCCCGGATGGTATACCTCCGATTCTTCTAAAGAGGTGTTTTTTCTCACTGGCCATGGATGGTGACCCATCCTCCCCCTCCTCCTATCGACTCATAGCACTAACATCTCTTCTTTCTAGGGTCATGGAAACGCTGACATCTCCAAGGCATTTGCTAGAGTTTGGCATGAAGCTCTCTTATCGAAAATGCGTGCTTTTGGGATCGATGATACTCTTGTTCGTTGGATTAGAAGCTATCTTGTGGACCGTTCAATATAGTTGTATTGGACGGATTCAAGTCTGATTCCCACAAAATAAATGTTGGTGTGCCCCAGGGCTCTGTTCTGTTTCCGACTCTTGTCCTCGTTTTTTATAAATGATCTTCTGTCTGTTTCTTCTAATCCACTTAACTAACTGACGACTCTACCCTCAGCTTTTAATATTCGTTCGATAATTCACGTCCTTCGCCTTCGGACGTACAATTGCAACGGTACCGTAGTTCAAGCTTATTAAAATCCGATTTATACAGCATTGTCAAAATCGCGTGGAGTTTAATGCTTCGAAAACTCAATGCTGTCTATGTCGTTAAAGCTAAACATACTACCAATGCCATTGTCCATGAATGGTACTTACATCGAAGAAACCGAAAAGCTCTCAGTACTCGGTATGTGTGTCAACGACGACCTCCGTTGAAACGACCATATATTTGAAATCTCCTTTTAATTTGGCTACAATTTATAAAGCGTTTATACGCCCTAAACTCTGGGTAGGTGCTTCACAAACATCACTTTACCTGCTTGATAGAATACAAAATCGAGCGTTAAGATTGATAGGAAAAAGAACTGAAACAATTGCCCCTCTCGAAACGCGACACAATGTTTCATGTCTTTCCTTATTTTATCGTTTCTTTTATAAAAAATGTTCACTCGAAGTAGCCAGCTACATTCCTCCCCTTAAAAGTTTCTCCCGTAATACTCGTCTTACTAGGAATGCTCATCAGTTTACCCTTGAGCCCAATTTCGGACGTAGGGATTCTTTTTTTAGCCGAGCAACACGAATTTGGAATAGTTTACCCGGCGAGATTTTCCCTTACCATTTTGCTCTGCAAGCATTCAAAACCATTGTTAATCGACACCTCCTATCTCTCCTTTCCCTATCTTCCTAATGCCCATGTAGTGTGCTCGACATTAAAAGGAAAACAAAGGTATGAAAGCCTTGCAAATAAACAAACCAATAACGATTACGTTCACATTTTTTTCTAAGATTACTTTAGCATAGGAAAACGTTTTTTTGCTTTGTATTAACAAAAATTGAAAAAACAATAGCCAGTTACTACTCACTGCCTCTTTCAGTCTAATGTCTAATGCTACATTTGCTTCCCTTTTGGATATTCCCGATAAACAATTTTTCCCATCAGTGCTTTATCAGGTTAAATACAGAAACCTTAAACTTATCAATTTGTAAAATTCTGTTTTTTCTTCAGTTTATCATTGAATTTTCTATTTTTAGTGTACAAAATATTTTCTATCCTAGACAACAACCATTCAGATATTTTCTCAACTGCAGCTATCTTCACTAAACTCCAATTGAAGAGTACTGTCAAAAAAAATGTTCGCTGTGGGCGTGTGGGCGTTTTGCAAAATATAAACAACAAAAAATTTTCACAATCAATTCTTTCGCAATTATTTCGCCACATAAATGCGTAAATCCATAAATTTACACATAAACTATTAAATTATCCAAAAACACTGAAGTTTGATCAAGAAACAAACATGTCCCAGAGCGGTGGTGGTGTAGCTACAGCGCCTGGCGTTACTGCAGCATCACTTGGAGCATCCAGACGACATCGTGATCTGCCACAAGATAGTAATGTATCCGGAACTTCAATATCTGCTCGTTTTGGCGAAACCGAATGGGAAGCTCGTGAGGTAATTAGAAATACTTTTTCACACAAAAATTCCTAAAAAGAAAAAAAAAACTAAAATCCACTTCAGTCCCAGAGACAACGAGAACTGGAAGAGGCACGAGCCCGTGCAGCACAAATGGAGAAAACAATGAAATGGTGGTCGGATTGCACTGCCAATTGGCGTGAGAAATGGAGCAAGGTAAGTAGAGTATACCCTTCAGGCTCGATTACGTGTTACAAATGCCGATTGCAAGACTCGATAATGATGTCCGAAGTAGTTTGATCGATATGTGAGTGCATGTGGCATCGTTACTGAGTCAACGTTTGTGTTGTGGCACAATAATGAAAGGAAACATTCAATTGCATTTGTAGGTTCGCAACGAACGCAACAAAGCACGCGAAGAAGCTAAACAATTGAGAGCAAATCTTGACGTTGCCATGAAGGAATCGAATTCGTATAAACGCGAGAAGAACGATCTGGAGATGCAGATAACGCAGCTGAAAAAGGAAATGGAGAAGGTGCACATGTTGATGATGAAACATGCTGGACAGTTCCATAAGGAGGGGTGAGTTGTGTCGCCGTATTTTGTTTTTGTGGCTTTGAATGAGAGTTTCTGTTTATAGAATCGATAACAGCGATGAACCGGAAAGGGATGGACGAGATAACAATTGCTCTCCAGACATCTCTTCGGATGGCCTGAAGAACGTCAATAGTGAAGATGGATTGGTAAGTGGTTTTAGATAAGTTTTTCAAAAGGCATCAGTGAAGTTTAAATTTAATAAGAGGAAAGTTATTGATCATGAAGCAAAACTCTTCGGCTTCCAGCCATATTTGTTAAGCTTCACATACGTTACCATAGTTTAAAAATAAGAACTCCCGTTTACCTTATAACATTCACAATTTATTCTAACCCAAATTCGAGTCGTTAAGTTCCAACACCGAACAAAATTTGGACAGGAACAAACAGCTTTTAGAACTGCGCGTAGAATGTTCAAATATTTAACAGACAATGAGCAGCATAATAGTAGCCGATATCAGATCCACGAAACGCAACATGATTATTCGTTTAAAAGAAGGGTTCAATCAATGAGGGAAAAACCAAGTATATGTTTTGATTAACGAGACATCCAAGGTCGTAGTCTGGGGCACAACATGACTATAAAAGACAACTGTAACTTTGAAAAATGTAGAGACTCAGGGAAGAATATACCTGCGTTGAGACCAAATAAGAATAACTTGCGAATCTTCAGGCTAACAATACAATTGAGTAGCAAAGTCCTTTCTTGGGCAACCAAAGTGTATCTTAATAATACGCGTTCATCATCCTAGTATTGCTATATGAAAGAGGCATAGATCCTTTTCGAGAGGAACATTTTCGGTCGTAGTTTGATCCCATATGCATAATGTAGGGTGGTCATCCGTCTGCAGGATACGAACGTGTCGTAACTATGTCGACTGATGGAAGTGCCTCCACAGCCTCCTGGTGGCGGCGGCGGCTAATAATATAAACTTATATTACTCTTGATAAAAGTTTGACTAATTATGGAAAGGCGAGTTCCTCAGGGTTGTCGAGATGCTGGTAACCTCTTCCGTAAAATAAATTTACACAGAACTCGACAACAATCCTTGGAAGTAATCTGATTATACGACGATGAAATAAGCAACGACAAAGGCTAAACGATTTGCGAATTTTCTCATTGAACGTGAGATCGTTCTACAGAGCTCGAGCTGCACATTAGCTAGCTGATGTCCTGGCCACATATAGAGCTGAAAAAACACATCACTACAAAAAATGAGATGGACAGAAAATGGTGATTAGCAGGAAAAAAGAATATGACATTACAACGGTCGCCCAAATCACCATATACTTTGGGTAGGTTAATCAGCTAAAAAATGAAGTCTACCATTATCCGCTTTAATGCGACAAACGAAAGGCTATGCAATATGCAACCTTCGCCTGCGAGGCAAATATAATAACATCAGCCTCATAAACGTTAACGCACCTAACGAGGAATCCCAAGAAGACCAAATGGATTCCCACTACGTCCTTGTAGAGAGTAGCCTCAATGCTTCTCCAAGGTATGACGTTAGAATCGTCGTTGGCGCTTTCAACACCAAATTAGTTAGGGAGCCGGTATTCAGGCTCCCATAGTTTCAATCAGAACATTACTGACAACAGACTACGAGTCATAAAAATCCCAGGATCAACGAAATTGTTCGTTGCGAGTTACAGTCTCCCGCGTAAAGTTATCTACAAAGCCACCTGGCTATTACCTGAAGTAGTCAGTCGCAACCAAATTGACGTGTTGATGTATCGAGGTGCCAACATTGATTCGGATCATTAACTTTTTGTATGGTGTTCTGAGGGTGGATTGCTCTGTGAAGAAGTATTGCATCCGCCGCTCAGGCTCGAATCCACACGGCACAGTCGCGCACTAAGGCTCGCCCTCGGAGAGCATGATGAGGGAAGAATAAGTCTTGGGGACAGAGTGCCGGGCGTAGATTAATAATGGTCTCGGCTTAAGAACAAACTCACAAGCGACTGGTTTGATGATGAATGCAAACAAGCGTCTGAACGAAAGAATGTTGCATACCGAGAAATTCAGCAGTCTTATAGAACGCAGGCATACGAAGATGTATACAAAGAGCTTGGAAGAACAGAGAAAAGACTTGCTCTTCTTCTTGTTATTAGGAGGCGCTACAGTCCGGTGTGGATCTGGGCCTCAACCAACAAGCTTCTCCAGCCAGCTCGGTCCCTAGCTAGCTACCTCCAGTTTTGCACGAGACCAAAAATCACCGGGAGAATCCTTCGCTCGAAGCAGCCTAAAGCGTCCTCATCCGCTTTTGACAATGTCCATGCGTCTGCACCATAGAGCAGTACTGGGATGATGAGGGCCTTATAAAGGGACAATTTAGTTGCCCGAGATAGGGCTTTGCTACTGAATTGCCTTTAAAGCCGGAAGAAGTAGCGATTGGCAAGAGTTATTCTTCGTTTGATTCAGCGCTGGTGTTGTTGCCTGAGTTAATAGCGGAGCCCAGGTAGACCAGGTCCCTAACTACCTCAAAGTTATAGCTGTCTATGGTGATGTTTTGTCCAAGACGTCGATGTTGGGTGTCTCTTCTTGATGACTGCTAAACCTATCTTCGCCGCTTCAGTCTCAATGCTCACAAAAGCGCTACTGACATCACGCTGCGTTCTTCCGATTATGTCAATATCGTCGGCGTATGCCAGTAATTGGATGGACTTTTGAAATATCGTGCCTCTATTGTTGGTGTGAGAGTTCTGCACTATTCTTTCAAGTATGATGTTGAAAAAGTCGCATGACAACGCATCGCCTTGTCTAAATCCTTTTTTGACATCAAAGATATCGGTGAGGTCTTTACCGACCTTGACGGAACAGTGTGCGTTTTCCATTGTCATTTTACACAGGCGGACGAGTTTGGCAACGATGTTAAAACTGTACATTGCTCTATACAACTCGTCTCTATAAATGCTGTCGTATGCGGCTTTAAAATCTTGAGTTTTTTCCAAAATCTGCCGTAATGTGAATATTTGATCGATAGTGGACTTTCATGGCCTATATTTGAAGTTTTTGGTACAACAACATCTTGGGGTACGAAAAAGAAATCAACTGTTGCTTTATCATCAACTGAAGCAGAATATGTAGGAATGACAAGCATCTAACGAAGCTTTATGGCTTAAGAAATTGCTTCAAGATTTCGGTTATTTTATAAGTGATCCAGTAATTCTCTTGGAAGACAATCAATCATAAATTTTTCTGTTAAAGAAGTGGGAACATCGAAGACGGAAGCACATAGACGTCAAGTACAACTTTGTTTGAGATTTAGTTGCTGATGGTACTAATGATCAAAAGGTGGACATATTCACGAAGGGAATATATGATCTACGATCACTAATAATGAAATATTAATAATTCAAACATACATATATTCTAAAATTGAGGAGAAGTGTTGATATGAACAATTTTATACTTTGCTTCTATTTTGTTCTTTAATTAACGTAGTTTTTTTTAGTTTTTTTTTTCTTTTTATTATTCAATAAATCTTTGTTAAAATCAGAAACTGGCCTTGTCTGACTTTGCAGGTAACCAAGGCAGTAGCAGGTGACATAAAAGACGTTGACATTGAAGAGTACGTATTACAAGGAGCTGTGCCAAAAAATCTCAACGAGCTGCTAGGTAAGACGTTGAGAACTCAAAAAACAAGTTCGAATATTCGTATTTTATATTAAATTCAGATGAAGAGACAGCCGAAGAGAAACGTCTAATCCAACAGCTTTCCAAGGATGATTTTGATGAGGAATATCTATTGCAAAAAATCTCCATGTTGCAACTGCGTCTAGATGAAGCTCAAAAGACCATTCAAGTTGAGCGAGAGTAAGTGTGAATTATATTTTGCCTTTGCCTTTCATTTTTTTTAATTTTAATTCTAGGGAGAAACATATGTTGCATAAGAACATAGAAAAGGTCTCCGGAGAGATTCAAGAAATTCGTGAGAAACACGAAGAACTAAGATCAGCCAAGCAGGTGAGTTTATGAAGTTTTGTCTCTAATGTTTGCTTAGTAATCAAACTCTCAAGAAATGTCTAATGGAATCTTTTTTTCTTTATAGGAAGCAGTACGTGAACTTTTAACTCTCCAAGAACAACATCGAGCCGAAGTGCGCATCTTAAACAATTCCATTCAAGAGGAAGTCTCCGCGCGAGAGAATCTCGAAAGACGTCTCTGTGAACTAAGAACTGAGGTTTGAATGCTGGTTTATTTCAAAATGAATGTTTTTTTTTATGAAAATGGTCAATTTTAGTTGGAGAGATTGCAAGCAGAAAACGCTTCAGAATGGGGAAAACGCGAAAGACTGGAAACTGAAAAACTTGCTCTCGAGAGAGACAACAAAAAGTTGAGATCAGAAATACGCGATTTGCAAGAGAGATCCGATCGCAAGGGACGACCAGTTCAAGCAAGTGATGTTGAATTTAGGACACTTCAACAAGAGCTATCCGAAAAGAATAAGGTAAGTGTCACTTAAGCTGCCAAAAACTCTGCTAAGTAAAAAAAAAAGAAATCGAATGAAAACTCTTAAATATCAAATACTTTGTTGACGTTTAGAATTCTGTATTTTACAGGAAATCGGAGAGATAAAGCAGTCACATTCCAAGCTGAAGAAACTCCTTGCAGAAACAAACACTGAACTGGGTCATGCTGTCCGACGGGCAGAACAATACGAAGGAGAGGTAAGTCTTCACTTAAATAGACTAAAATTTGTCCTAAAAACAATTTTTTAAGGTGAAACGCCTTCGAGCACGAGTAGAAGAACTTAAGAGAGAACTAGCTGGTGCAGAGGATGAATTAGACGCAGCTTGTAACCAAGTTCGGCGTCTTCAGCGTTCCAACGATGAACTCGTTGGTCAAACAGAAGGACTTCAAGTGCAGATTCAGCACCTTCAAACAAGGTAAGTGTTTCTTTGCATGATCCCAGTATTACACGCATCTCTCCATTCCCCTTAACAAATTATCAAACATAACCTTATTTTGGACGCTGCTTGCATACTAACAATCAGACGTTCAGCCAGTCCACAACAACGTCCCACTAACTTTGGTTCAGCATCCCTCACCTCAGCTTCAGGCATACCAATTGTCTCGCACAAAACAAGCAATCTCCCATTAGTAGAATGCAAACCGAATATAAATGATTTGCGTCAGCTTTTTGATGATCCGCCACGTCTTGGCGGCTCCCAAACTGCCAGTGGTGAATCATCAAAAAGATCAAGTCAAACCGATCGAACATTGAATTTGAATCAATCATTCTTTGACGCCAAAACAACACACTTGGAAGAGAACATCTATGAGTCGAAAACACGAAATCTAGATTTCGAAAGAGCCAAACAAAAATTCGACAATCCACATCACCACCATCACCAACGCGAGCAACGTGAGCGATCATCAGGAAGATTTGGCAACTTCAAGTGCTCCAATGCGACCGGGCCTAAGAACTCTGAATTATTTGCTCTCAGCAATGGCGGCAATGGCAATGCTGCAGAAATGATTAATCGCAATGGCACTGGTGGTGGGCCATCTTCTATGCAGCATGTATTCGATGATCACTTGCGTTCCTCGGCATTTGGCGGTGGCGGTAATGTTGGTGGTGGCGGTGGTAATGGTATTGGTTGTAGCATGGGGGGTGTTGGTGGCAATAAAAAAGATCCATTTTCTAGAAATAGCATCAATTTGGATGGTTTGAAGGTTTCCGATGATGATGAAGTAAGTAGTGATAACCATGCATGTGTGTGTGTGTGATTGTGTGGGTGTGTAGATAACAAAATGTTATTTTTTAATTTTTTTTTATTTGAATATGCTTTTGGTGTGAGTAAAGTTTAGTTTTAAAAAGAAAAATATTTTGAAATACTTAAATGTTATTGAAATTGTTTTACAGACTCCGTAGTTATGGATCAACTAGCATGCTGTTGGACGAAGAAACAGAAGGAAATAGCGACGAAGGTGTTTAGAGTTATTCATGATAAGCAATTAAAAAACATTGAAACAGTTATTATTACTCACCTAGTAGTTAGGTACTTACTTATTAGTTATTTAGGTGTATTATGCTACTAAATTTTAAGAACATATTTAACATAATTTAAGAACCTAAACCTCATGAAAAACAATATCCAGAGTTGGGAATTTTTTTTTGAAAAAACCAATACAAACAAATTTTGTTGATTTAATACTTGATAACTAAAAAATCTGTTAGATTAATTAATGTTAAATATTTTAAGTATTCGTAAAGATAACCAGCACTGGAGATGTATCTGTTTCGAAACTAAATTGCAGTCAAGGCATCCATTTTCCAATGGATATCTTTACATAGGGCAAAATATTGAACAAAGTTCAGGAACGTCAGAAAGCCTACCGGTCTTGGATTGATTCATGTATGAGGACAATTCCATCTTCTGTACCAGGAGTTATATTAAGCTGCTTCTCCTTTTTCGTCATTGTGTCGGAACTTTGCAGGATTTTGCCTTCTTGCGTACAAAATGTTTCCTTAAAACATCACAATACCAGCTATCCAAGTCGTGCTCTTGATTCTTTATGTTGGTGTTTTTCGGGGTGAATATTTTCTCGGATCTTGATATGTTACTATTGCTATAACATCGCATCTCTGTTGCCGTTAGCTTCAATTGTCAATATTGTTACGGTTAACGGACGACCTCAAATCAGCTTAATCAAAAAGATATCTATCCTGTTTATATTGGCCCCATTGTATAGGACATCGTTGGTATAGTATTGTTTGTACTCCGACTCTGGTGTTCTGTGTAGTCCAAGACAGGTACGAAGGCACTGTCTCTCAAACACATGAATCTTTTCTATTTGATATGGTGCAACGTTGAACCACACGGGACATCCATAGGCAATCATCGGCCTAATGAGGGCCATGTAGCAAATCACCTTTAACCTGCATTTCATTTTCCAATCGTTGCAATATTGCTTAATCTTGTCGAAGTCACTCCGCAAGAGAGTTTTGATAACCTCGACTGTTAGACCTGTTCTGTACGCGATTAAATCGTCGGCATACGCAATTGCTTGAGTTAGATTACCTATGAGATCGCTGGTATAAATGTTGAAGAGAATCGGCGAGTTGGCCGCTCCCTGTTGCAGACCATTTTTAATATCAAATATTGTAGGTAGTAGAAGTAACATTGCCACTTTTGACAAACAAAAACGTTCTACCATTAAGCATGTCATAAAGCAGTTGGGACATAAGTAAAACACAGTTAGTTTACTTATGTCCCAACTGGTTATCTTCAGATAAAGACCTTCAAAGCATACGGTGTTGAAAGCCTTTTCCAAATAAAACAGACAGGCACCCGTGCATTGATTTTTAGCATTGTTTCATTGGACATCAGACACGAGCTAAGACGCGGCACGAATTGTGTCATGTCCCGCCTTAAAGCCGAAATGGGTGTCTGAAATTATATTTTTGTCCTCCGCCCACTTGGACAGAGCTCTATTGAGAACTTTTTCGAATACCTTACTGATACTCGGAAGAAGACTTATAGACCAGAGATTTGCCGGATTGGCATTATCCTTTCTCTTTTTCGGGAGGGGATGTACAACAGCTGTCTTCCAACTCACTAGATAATATGCATTATTCAGCGCGTTTTGATTTGAGTGTAGCTTGGATATTTGGGAAGTTGCGGATATGCAATGAAGATATAACCTCATAAAGGTTAAGCGAATTCGATTACAGTTATTTATTCATACTTTAATATTTATAACGAGATGTGCTCTTCATTACTCATGCTTTTTTGGAATGGAAGTAGGGACGTGAAGTCGATTGAGGGAAGTGACGGATTGGTTGGTGTTGCTAACATTAAGACCCAAGGAGTAGTTCTTCAAAGAGCTATTCATAACTTGTGTCCTTTGTCTGTATGAGAAACAGGTTCGTTAACAGATCAGATAGCTGCTATATGATCGATCGATTGTACCGTTTCATCAGGCGAAATAAAAACATTTCGTGGACTTCTTACTCATATGGCAGTTCCAAGGACTGCACGCGTACCACATAGCAGCTCTGGTTACAAATAATTTGAATAAATAAAGGCAATTGAACCCGTTGAACATCATGTTTTCCTTGAGTCTAGATAGGAACAGCTTGATTGCCAGAACTTTCGCTTAGAACAAGCTACAATGGCTTAGAAGACGGAAATAGAGATTAAAGTACTATTCACATGAGAGCGACCAGCGACCAACGAATAAACGACTATTCGTCCTCTAAGTTTTCTCTCACATGGCATTTTCTTATTCGTAGTTATCAACCACCAAGGAAACAGACACAATGGTTGTTTTGAGGTTATTCGCTAATACGAACAATTTGTTCGTCGAAGTGTGGATCGTATGTGGAACGCGAATTGAGCATTACAGTTCGTAGTAATCAGATTGGAAATCGCGGCGAACATTTTGTTTTCTCAAATTTATCATATTTAGAAACTAAAATGAAAATGTGAGTAAGTGGCTAGCGTGTCGGACTGCTAAGCGAACGAACCTGGGTTCGAATCCCGGTCATAGCCACCTTCTTTACCAGAGTACTGCCTTTTGCGAGGAACTTGCAAAACCTCCAAGAGTAAAATTTGTCTCGAAAAAGTGCATCTCATCTAGCCGTTCGGACTGGGCGGTAAATTTTAGGTCCCTTCCATTCTTGCAACAACACACACAGGAATGGTTAAGAGTATAAGTCACTAGGCCTTGGCTCCTTAATGAGCTGACGCACCAATAAATTTATTTATTTATTTTATTAAAATGCAAATTTAAGTATCTAAATAATAACTAAAATTATATTTCCATCGTTTGGCATTGAATTTGTGAAGAATCCAGGTTTATAAGTTGCTTTAAATCACATTTCTTCATTTATTCGTCGTTTGTAGGTCGCTCTCATGTGAATAGTCCTTAAGATTAAGTTTGTCATGAGTTTACGCCGTTACTCACCCCGTCTTTTAGGTTTTAAGCCGTCAGTTAAGCCCAATTAGTTCTTGAAGGAATGGTGATCTCTAGTAGAGAATCAATTGGAGTGATTTAGTCAGAGTGACATTGTATTGATCTTAATCAGTTCAGAATGTTGATCCATTAAGTAATGGCTCCAGGCCGAATGGCTGTACGTTTAACGTAGTGTTAGGTGTCGAACCGCTGAAACACAAAAGTAAGCCCCAGGTATTAGGTTGTGTCGGAAAAAAATCGGGGAGTACCATTGTAAAGAGCAAATACTATTTTGCTGGGATTTACACCTAGTCCGTTTTTTGAAACAGCAATGGCAACGTCGTCAGCGTGTGTCATCACTCTGATTCCCTCAGTTTCTTAACTTTTAGGAGTTTGTTTATTACAGTGTTACAACATACATAGATCACCTCTTGGTGTACTTCTAGTATTAAAATTTGCACAAAGGTCTCCTAGAGTTGAATTAATTATTCTGCTTTTTAATAATAGATTATTCTTTCGCAATGAGTTATCTACATTCGATTCTTCAGCGCTGTAAGAATAGCGTGATATTGATATTGAGAAACGCAAATAGGATGTATTCCTTGTAAAGGCAGTAAAAACTTCTGGACATTTGTATAAAATATCTAAAACTCCTCAACATCTTCGGTTCCAAACCTCATCGATAATGACAAACCTATTTTCTACTCTTCAGAGAAGACAAACTTGCTTGTAACCCATTTCGCTGTTTGCTCTACGCTGCCTCACAGCAACGTTGCCCCTCCTGTACTTGAGACAGATTTTTTTCCGCACTCGTACAGCAGCAAAAGAGTTCTCAATGATCTCGATATACACAAATCCGCTGGCCCGGATGGTATAATCCCCATTCTTCTGAAGATGTGTTCTTCCATACTGGCAAAACCACTGCGTAAGCTTTTCCATCGCTTCTTCTCCTATTCTTCTGGAATCTTTTCTAGAAGATGGAAAACAGCATTTGTCCAGCCTGTCCCTAAGAAAGGTGACCCATTCTCCCCCTCCTCCTACCGATCCATAGAACTAACATCCCTTCTTTCTAATCATGGAAACACTGATTAACCGTTAGCTTAAGGAATATCTCGAAGATCGGAAGCTTCTCCATGACCGTCAGTATGGCTTCCACAGCAACCGTTCCACTGGTGATCTGATGGCATATCTCACCGAACAGTGGAACAAATCTTTACATCGCTTTGGTGAAAGTAAGATTATTGCTCTTAATTTTTCCCAGGCATTTAATAGAGTTTGGCATGAAGCTCTCTTATCGAAAATGCGTGCTTTTGGGGTCGATAATACTCTTGTTCGATGGATTAGAAGCTATCTTCTACAAGTCGTATTGGACGGATTCAAGTCTGATTCCCACAAAATAATTGCTGGTGTGCCACAGGGCTCTGTTCTGTCTCCGACTCTTTTCCTCATTTTTATAAATCATCTTCTGTCTGTTACTTCTAATTCACTAAACTGTTTTGCTGACTACTCTACCCTTAGATTTGTTATATATTCGTTCGATGACTCACGTTCTTTGCCTTCGGACGTGCAATCGCAACGATACCGTGTGCTTAGCTCATTAAACTCCAATTTACACAGCATTGTTAAATGGGGTAATAGGAATCGTGTGGAGTTTAATGCTTCGAAAACTCAATGCTGTCTTTTGTCGTTAAAGCTAAACATACCCCCAAGGCAATTTTCTATGAATGGCAATTACATTGAAGAAACCGAAAAGCTTTTAGTACTCGGTATGTGTGTCAACGACGACCTCCGTTGGAACGACCATATATTTGAGATCGCTAAAAATGCTACTAAGTGCTTAGGTTTTCTGTATCGGTGTAAGAAGTATTTTTCCCCTTCTGATCTGGCTACAATTTATAAAGCGTTTATACGCCCTAAACTCGAGTATAATTTCCACCTCTGGGCAGGTGCTTCACAAACATCGCTTCAGCTGCTTCATAGAATACAAAATCCAGCGTTAAGATTGATAGGAAATAGAACTGCCGCTGAAACAATTGCTCCTCTAGAACAGCGACGCAATATTTCATGTGTTTCCTTATTTTCTCGTTTCTTTTATAAAAAATGTTCACTCGAGGTAGCCAGCTGCATTCCTCTCCTTAAAAGTTTCTCCCGTAATACTCATCTCGCAAGGAATGCTCATCAGTTCACCCTTGAGCCCGATTTCGGACGTACCGTGAAATATAGAGATTCCTTTTTTAGCCGTACAACACGAGTGTGGAATAGTTTACCCGGCGAAGTTTCTCCTTTCCATTTCAAATTGGAAACATTCAAGACCAATGTTAATCGACACATCGTTTCCCTCCTCCCCTAATGCTCCTATGCTCGCGCAACGTGTTCAACATTAAAAGGGAAACACTAATTCCTTGTGCACGTGGTCAGTATAAAAAAAATCCACAGCACTTACCAAGGTCTGTAGGGCAGTTTCTACAGAGTTGCTATTGCAGTAACATTCTTACTGTAAAGATAAAATTGGAATTTATGGCATTACTCCAATGGATATCGATTAATCTTTTTCTTAAGTCCAATAAACCCCAGCGCTAATATACCCTTAATTGATGAACTAGTTCGCTTCCGTCAGGATACTTTTGACGTCAGGAAACTTGAATTTTTGTTTTTTTTTTACCATAAATCAATGTATGTGCTTTTTAAATTTTGTTTCAGTCGTTTAATCAAATTGTCGATTTCAGCCCAACTCTGACAAAATTAACATCTAGGTTTTATTTAACGATATAGAATTCATCAACTGTACTTCATTTGATTTTAATTGGGTAGCCAACATTTTTAATATAAGCAAAAAGAAATGATTTAAATATTCACTAATAAATATTGTGATGTTGCTTTGTACTAAATATTTATGTTTATTATTTTGCCATCTCCGAACAAGAAAAAAATAAAAACAAATAAGATTTTTGTTTGTTTATTATGCAATTCATTGCCATTTTATATGACTTCCACTTTAAATTTAATCATATTAATTTGCATTAAATAAAAACAAAAGACTTATTTACAAAACCTAACTATTAGTTGTTGTATACTTAAATAAATACTAATATTGTACTCGACTATTTTTAGATATTGATCATTATATAGAAATTTAATATTTACGCATTCAAATATCTATATCTAGAGACTATTGACAGTGTTAAACAAAAATTAAGAGCATGGTATTTGCAAAAGTATTATACGTATTAAAACTCATTTTCAAATAAAATATATAAAATTATTTAAAATGTTAATATTATTAAGAGTAATTAAATAAAGAATTATTAAATAGAACTTGGATCGAGTTATGTATTCCATGGTTTAATTATTATTTGTTTGTTTATTAATTACTAGCAGAGCCGGCCACGCGTTGTTGTGGCCCATTTTATTTGCAAATAATATTTATCTACGGAGCAGATCAATATGTAATGTAATAATATTGCCTATGTCACTGGGGATTGTGTAGCTTTTCAACAGTGAAAGAATTTTTCAAATTGGTTCACTCTTCACTCGTTTTGGAGCCTATTCAATGCAAACAAACAAACAATCAAATCTGTCCTTACTAGTATAGATTCAGTTTAGGCAGTTTTGAAAAAGAAATTACACTTTTTCGACATTCTTCGACAGAAGCTCGAAAAGAAAAAGCCAGTTGAATTTAAATGAATTATGACCAAAAAACTATACAACTCTGTGCGAAACATATGACTCATCCCGAATGGCAGATAAATTCTGGTCCATCGACGTATTTCAGATGAAAACGGTCTGAAGAACATTATTTAAAGATGGAAAGTTCTATGAGGTCATCGGCAAAAATGTGTTGCGTTTTGGCTTGCTTATATAGAAACTGGCTCTTCACTATCCAAATACTTTCCTCCGAGAATTTTGTGAAGTTCGATTGCAGTGGTTTTATGAAATTAAAATAAAGAGAGTTTTAATTGCAACTTGGTTAAAAATATATATCGGTTTGCTAGATTAGAAGGCATATTATACTTTAGCTCAATTGTTTCTAAGGATCTTATTTTGTGGCACAGATTATTAGGTCACGTAAAAAGCTTAAACCATGAAGAAACTATGTTATGGAATGGCAGTGAGTGTTAATTTTTTCGGAGAGTCATCCGGTGCAACATTAGCATTGAAAATTAATCCGTTCTTGCTTCTGTGGACCGATACACGTGGATTCTGTTGGCAGGGCAAAATATTTATTGATGTTTGTAGACGACCCGGAAAAACGACTTAAGGACAACGACCTTCGGATCTGCACGTGGAATGTTAGAACTCTTAAAAGATCACATGCAGCCAAACAACTAGCGGAGGCCCTAGACTGCTACAGAGCAGGAATTACTGCCATCCAGGAAGTGCGATGGAATGGGCCGGGCAAAAGGAGGATGAAAAACTGTGACGTGTACTACGGTGATTGTGCAAGAAGACCACAGTGTTTATTTGAGTGCGGATTCGTCATAAACGGTAGACTTAGGCAATAAGTCTTGGGTTTTCGACACGTAAGTGAGCGACTTGTAAATATTTGTATCAAGGCTAAATTCGCCAACATTAGCCTAATATGCGCTCATGCCCCCACAGAGGACAAAAATGACGCCACCAAGGATGACTTCTACGAGCTCCTTGACAAAACCTATGAGCGATGCCCTAAATACGACGTTAAGATCGTATTAGGCGATTTTAACGCCAAAATAGGTAAAGAGGAAATCTTTGGTAGGACTGTCGGAAAACATAGCCTACACGACACAACGTCTGAAAACGGACTTAGGCTAATTGACTTCGCAGCGGCACATAACGTCACCATTGCAAGCACACGGTTTCCTCATCTCGATATACACAAAGGGACTTGGCGACACCCAGATCAAAGAACCGTCAATCAGATTGATCACGTTGCGATCGATGCAAGACACGCCTCCAGTATCTTGGATGTTCGCACCTTCCGAGCAGCTAACATCGACTCGGATCACTACCTTGTTGCAGCAAAGGTAATAATGCGAATAACCCGAACACCACAACAACGGAGTAATACTGTGAGGAAGTATGACGTCAGAAAGCTCCAATCGCAAGAAACCGCCAGAACCTATGCCGATTGAACATCCCGTAACCTCTCAGGAATTCCATTACCGCCAGCATCAAGTGCCGAAGACTAGTGGCAACACTGCCAACAAGCCATCAGAGACGCCGCAACTGTTGTGTTAGGTTTCACCAGACCACCATCACGGAACCTCTGGTTTAATGACGAATGCAGACAGGCTTCTCCAGAGAAAAAGAGAGATCATGAGAAGCGCGCGATCGAAGATATTGAGAGATGCTACTCCAGGAACAACGTGCGGAAGTTTTACCAACAGGTAAAAAGAAAGTGCCAAGGTTAAAAAAACCCGCACAGAAGCCTGTAGAGATAGGAATGGAAACCTCGTAATAGAGTCACAGTCGGTGCTGAGTAAACGGAAGGACCATTTCTGCAGACTGTTAAACGGCGATGAAGACCAAAATCCCGCTGTCAGGCAGAATGAACCATTCAACGATGGGAGACTTCCGTCCACCTGACTACAAAGGAGTGAGGATAGCAATATCTAAGCTAAAAAACAACAAAGCTGCTGGACCCGACGGATTACCCGCCGAACTTTTTAAAGCGGCCGGAGATGACCTGGTGGAGTGCATACACCAACTCATCTCTAAAGTTTGGTCAGGCGAAAGTATGCCTGATGAATGGAACCTCAGCATCGTTTGCCCGATCCACAAGAAAGGAGACCCTCTAAACTGCGCCAACTATAGAGGAATAAGTCTCCTGAATATCGCCTACAAGATCCTCTCTGCCGTACTATGTGAACGCCTGAAACCTTTCGTCACCAGGAAAGTCCACAATCGATCAAATGTTCACACTACGGCAGATCCTGAAAAGTACCCAACAATTCCAAATCGATACCCACCACTTGTCTATGCATTTGCTTGCATACGCTGACGACATAGACATCATTGGCAGAACTCGGCGAGCTGTCACTGGAACGTTTGCTAGCATTGAAGTTGAAGCGGCTAAGATGGGACTAGCAGTCAATGAGGCCAAAACGAAGTACCTGCTGTCCACAAAAAGGGACAAATAACACCGGCGGATTGGACAAAACATCACAATAGACATTTGTTTAACTCGGATCCGCTATAACATCTGACAACAACATCTCGTAAGAAATAAAGCGAAGAATTACTCTTGCCAATCTCTGTTTCTATGGAAGGAAATTGAGTAGCAAAAGCCCTCTCGAAAGACAAGGAGACTCTGTATAAGACCTTAATCATCCCAGTGATGTGGATGAAGATATCCTTAGTCGTTTCGAGCGTAAGATCCTTCGAAAGATTTTTGGCCCTACCTGCGCGTTAACGGGCTTTGGAGGAGAAGGTTCAACCAAGAACTATACGAGCGACATTGACCTGGTCAAAAAAATACGCATATCACGTTTAAGATGGCTAGGTCATGTAGAGCGAATAGACAGCAATGCTCCGGCTCGCAGGATCTTCGATTCCATCCTAGAGAGTAGACGCAGTCAAGGAAGACCTCGCCTTAGGTGGCGCGCAACCTCAACCAACTAGGAGTGCGAAATTGGAGGCAGCTAGCCAAACACCGAGCTGGCTGGAGTTAGTAAGTAAGGAACTGGAATTGTGTATAATAAGTTCATTAAATTTTGGCCTTGACAGCAATGTCCAATGTCCAATCTTTGGTCGATAAGTCTTCTTCTGAGTATTAGCAAGGAATTGGAACAAAATTCTTAATAGAGAGCTATGTACAAGTGGGCGGAGGACAGAAATATCATTGCAGACACACAATTCCGCCTTAATTCTATTTCTGATCTCCAATAGAGCTATGCTAAGAATAAATGCACGGGTGTTGTTTATTTGAAGAAGGCTTCAGACAATGTATTTTTTGAAAAATATTATCTGAAGCTAACCAAATTGGGAATAACAAATAAGTGTACCGTTGTTATATATGCTTTACGACATATTTGATGGACAGGCCAGCTGTTTTGACATTAAGTGAAACCCAGGTTGGAATAAATACTGATTTATCAGAGTTTGCTCTACATGGGTATAGCTTGGTGCCATTACTCTTTTCCCATCATGGTCTCGTGGTCTATGTTAGGAATGATATTGCTTGCCAGAGCCTTCCCCAATATGGGCAATGTTCCAACACGGACTTTAACTTCTTGTGGCTCAAATTCACTGTCCGCAAGCATGTCATTCATTATTGTTTTATTTACAAGAGTCTCAAATCTCGACAGCAATTCCACTTGTAACGAGTTTGATGCGCTGTCTGATTCCATCTCGAAAATTGTTTCCCTTTGTCCTCGCACTGAAATCGTTATTACGGGCGATTTCAATGTACACAATTCCAATTGGCTCCGCTATTCTGGTCAGACAACACCCGAAGGAAGGTATGTCGAGCTCTTTGCCGGGTTACATCACCTTACTCAACTGATCGATGTGCCAACGCGTATACCGGATGTTGCTGGGCAAGCCGCCCATACTCTTGACTTGTTTCTTACTTCTCACCCTGGTAAATATACCATTAGTGTAACTTCTCCATTTGGCACTTCAGACCATTGTGTCATTTCAGCTAATTTCTCATCCTCCACCCATCCAGTTAAAGAAAAACTTCCCACCAGGACCGTTTGGCAATACGAGAAAGCCAACTGGGACGGCCTGAATTTCTTTTTCCGAAACTTTAACTGGTCACTATGCTTCCTCGATAGTGACATTGATGCCAGTGCTGAAATGATCACAAATGTGATTCTTCTAAAAATGCGTGCTTTTATTCCTAACAGAGTAAAAAGTATCAAACCCAAAGAAAAGTCCTGGTTCAACTCTGAGTGTAAAGAAGCTATCAGGCTCAAAGAAGTAAGTTTCCCATCCTATAAAGCCAACCCTACAGAGGAATATCAGAAAAAGCTCAAACAAGCAAGGAACTCATGAAACTCCGTTATTGAAAGAACCAAATTTTTGCATGACCAAAAATTACGGCAAAAAAATCTGCAGTATCCCAAAGGCAGTAAAAATGTTTGGTCATTTGTAAAAAAAATATTAAAAACTCCTCAACATCTTCGGTTCTAACGCTCATCGACAGTAACAAACCAATTCTTTACTCTTTAGAGAAGGCGAACTTGCTCGCCCCCATATCGCTGTTAGCTCCACGCTGCCTAACGGCAACGTTGCCCCTCCTGTACTTGAGAATGTAAATTTTTCCATGGGACAGATTTTTTTCCGCACTCGTACAGCAGCAAAAGAGTTCTCAAAGATCTCGATATACACATATCCGCTGGCCCGGATGGTATACTCCCCATTCTTCTGAAGAGGTGTTCTTCCATACTGGCAAAACCACTGCGTAAGCTTTTCCATCGCTCCTATTCTTCTGGAATCTTTTCTAGAAGATGGAAAACAGCATTTGTCCAGCCTGTCCCTAAGAAAGGTGACCCATCCTTCCCCTCCTCCTACCGACCCATAGCACTGACATCCCTTCTTTCTAAGGTCATGGAAACACTGATTAACCGTCAGCTTAATGAATATCTCGAAGATCGTAAGCTTCTCCATGACCGTCAGTATGGCTTCCGTAGCAACCGTTCCACTGGTGATCTGATGGCATATCTCACCGAACAGTGGAACAAATCTTTACATCGCTTTGGTGAAAGTAAGATTATTGCTCTTGATATCTCCAAGGCATTTGATAGAATTTGGCATGAAGCTCTCTTATCGAAAATGCGTGCTTTTGGGATCGATAAAACTCTTGTTCGTTGGATTAGAAGCTATCTTCTGGACCGTTCAATACAAGTTGTATTGGACGGATTCAAGTCTGATTCCCATTAAATAAATGCTGGTGTGCCCCAGGGCTTTGTTCTGTCTCCGACTCTTTTCCTCATTTTTATAAATAATCTTCTGTCTGTTACTTCTAATCCACTTAACTGTTTTGCTGATCTGAAAAGTACATGTGTAATTGAATAAATATAAAAAAAAAACAATCAAAGATTTTCTTAACGAATTTTTCATTTTTATTATTTATTAATTTCTTTGCTAAATTGAGCAAAAATTATTAAATCAAGACATAATAATAATAATTTTTATTGATAATATTCTGTTTTTTTTTTGTCTTTTCAATATATCTTCTTTTTTTTTCTTTTTAATATATATATATTTTTTAAATAATGATATCTATTGATATATTGCATTAAGGTTCTGGTATTAACTACAAATCATATAAATATCTACTTTACAAACAAAATTAATTTAAAACTAAATATGTGTTGCAAAACAAAAATGTATTTGTGTGTGTGTGTGTACAATATTTTTTGCAGATTTAGTTTTTACAAAAAAATACAAAATATTTTTTTTTAAGGTTTTTGTTTTTTATTTTCATTGAATACCAACAAGAAATTTAAATATTCTTGTATTAATATCTGCACAGTAAAATAAAAAAAAAAAAAAAAAAATAATTAAGAAATCTATTTCTTTTTTAATTATCAGTGTGATTAAATTTTTATTTTATTTTTTCTTAATTGTACACCTAGTTTTTGTTTTTTTTTCTTTATTTATTTATTTGATTTTCTAGTTTTTGTATTCGGTTTAAGGGTTTAATATTTTGAATTTTTGGTTCAAATATCAGCTTTTTGTTTCTGTTTTTTATTTATTAAGTCTATAAACTGTTTTTCTTTTTTTTTTTATTTTTAACTATACATAATGTTTTAATGTATTTACATTTAGAATAACGAACAATATGAAATTAACTGCCATTTTTGGCATGCCCTTTGTTTGATTGTGTTTTTGTTTTGTTATTGGTATTTGTAAAGGAAATAAGCATATAATGTTTGTTTAGTGTTTACCTTCAAATTGCAATGGATATGTCTTTCGTTTTAGTTCTTTGTTTAAGTTTTAAGTGTTGTTTATCCATTTGTTATACATAAATTTAATAAGAAATTAAGCTTTATGTCCAAGTGCATATCAAAAACAGCAATTAATTGATATCGTAAAGTCGTGGCTCACAATGCTGCAACACTGAAACCATAAATCGACAATTTGTTTGTTTATTTGTTGTTGTATTAATTATTAATATAATTTAAAATTTATCGATTAATTGTTTATACTAGTGGTTTTATCGTTATTATTAAATAAATATTAGTGTCTAGTATCAAACTATTTTCGTTTAAAATTATGTAATTTTGTTTTTTTTTGTTTTAGTTTAATTTTGTTATATATTTTTTAATAGTTTTAGCATTTTTTTTGTTCAACTCTAGTTAAATGTTTTTGTGTTTTATGTTTTAGTTATAACTTTATTTTGTTTTTTTTTTTTTCTCATCCAAGTCCAATTGCTTTCAAATTCATGTATATTTTTTTTGTTTTTTTTTTTAATTCTATGACTTGGAGAAGAAAGAGGAGAAAAAATAATTTTTTTTTTTCAAAATGCATTAAAATATTTATTATATTCAACTACTTAATTTAAATTGGATTATTTATGCATGTATTTTTGTTTTTATAAGTCTAACTATGTATCGTTTTTTTGTTTTTAAATTAATTCATTTAAAGAATTTCATTTAATTTGCTCTTCAATTAGTGTGAGTTGGGTGTTAGTTTAAATTCCTTTTATTATTTTTTTTATATTTTCGCTAAAGTAAATTTATTCGTAGATATTTTTTTTTATATATAAAAAGTTTGGAATACTGGCATTAATTAGTAAGTAACGATTTTCATTGCTGTTCAATTTATTTCAACATTAACACAATTAAAAAAAATCTATTTACATAAAAAAACATAAAAAAAAAATATAATTTTAAGCACTAACTTAGTGCAAGGGTTATATAAGTTTATTTTATTTTTATATTTTTAAATAATGTACTGCTCTGCTTTTTTTAAAATTTTAATGCTGCTTGATTCATTTTTGTGCACTCAAGAGAATATTATTTACAAATATAGGTTAAATTTGTTGTTGTTGTAACGTCTATAACAATTTTGCAGGTAAAAAATAAGAATATTTTTTTTTTGTTAATTATATTAAATCATTGCATTTTTTTTTGTTATTTTAATGAGTTAAAAACCGTTTTGGCAGTGCATCAAATATTATATATTATATAATAATAATATTTACTTAAGTATAATTAAATTTATTATTTTATTAATTTATGTTTTTTTAATTTAAAGAAATATTATATTTACATTAGATTTTTCTACAAGTAGGTACTTTGATTTGATTAAATAAATATTTCAATAATAAAATACGTAAAAAGAAATATAAATAAAAAAATAGTCGATTTATTTAAAACAAAACTGTGAAAGAAATGTCTTGACAAATTAAGAGAAAAAATGTAAATTTAATGCAGGGAATTCAATTGCAAAGTCGGAATTGACTTTTGAGACGGTTTTCTTCGTTAAATTGGCAACGTTTTCTTGACCTTGATATACTCTTTCTTTCGGTTAAAAATCCCAATACTTTTACACATTTTTATTTTCTGATCTGAATAAGCAATTCTTATTTTCTGACGTTTAGATTCTTGGACCTTCAATATATGTTTAAGTTCAAAATGCATTAAGGAAATTTTGACAGGAGACTTGGAAACCTGCGACTGCTTGGTGTTGAGAAGTGGAAACGGCAGGCTAGAAATCGAGGCACCAGGAGGGGCATATTGCACCAAGCCCAGAAGCACCACGCTATTTAGCGCCAGAAAAGGTAGGGTAAGGTAAAAAAGGAATTGGATAGTAAAGCCCTCTTTGAAAATACATATAAATATATCATCCCAGTCTTCTATGATTTCGAGATATGTTATCTAAATCTATTAAACGAAATCGGCTATAAGAGCAGGTTTATCCATTGAATTATACGAGCTCTTTGGAACTGTCTTAGTAATTCAGGAAGTAAGGACAAGAGTCTTGAGTCTTGTACATTAACAGATCGGGAAACTTAACACCATACCATTACGGCCATCAAGCTTAAAAGCTTAGGACGGGTTGGCTATGTTTTTCTAATTCACTAAATCCTATCAACATCCAGAGTAGCACAATCCCGTTTTAGAAAAACCAGATTAACATAGTCCCGAAAAAGATAACCCCGTTTCACAAAATCCATGTGATTTTCTTTTTTATATAAGCATGTGACAACGTTGCATAATTTTCTATTTATATCAATTAAGTTACACTAATTGATGAGAATCAACGAGAACAAAAAGTCTTACTTTTTCAATGTTTAAAACAAACCGCTGTAATAGTGTTTAAATATTGGTATACCAAGCATGGGTATTAACAAGATTTTAGGAAATAGTATATCTGAGCTGTGCTAAGAATCGAAAAGATTCAGGAAAATTTTTAAAGTCCTCGAAAATCCAAAATTTCTGCTGAATTCCTTATCACATGAAGTGATGAGATTCAAAAGATTTTAGACAAAATCGGGTAAACAGTTGCCAGAAATGCATGTGTTCATTACGCAAAACCTAGGCATCTCATAATGATATTTGCTATGAACACATCGGCTTTTCGATAAGTTTCGTTAAGTATGAGGTATTTCATTCTAAATCGTTCTCACACATGCGAAACTGACAACTGTGACATTTTACAGTAAAAACCCACAGCTAACCGCGTTCATTATAGTTTTCATTCTGTTTTAAGAAATATGACAAGTTTCGTTAAGTATGAGGCATTTCATTCTAAATCGTTCTCACACATGAGATATTGACAACTGTGACATTTTACAATAAAAACAAATGACAGATACCCAGCAGGTCAAGCCATGCTTAGTTGTGTCTACTTATAGTTGGGCCTTAAATCGCTCAGACATAAGCGAATAAGACAGCTTTGGCATTCAAAAAAAGGCAGATATCCGTGTTCATTGTAGTTATTCATCATGCTCTTAGAAACATGACGAAACAGTTTCGTTTAGTTTTGACAGTAGGCCATGTTAAAATTTATTTGAATAAACAGGTTCGTTATAAAATCTGAGAGAGCAAGGTCTTACTTTACATGTTAAATTTATAGCGATGGGCATTATGAAACGATTTGAAATATCGAATGAATTCATTCGTTCAGTTTAAATATAATTTTTGTTTACGTTAATGTCCTGTGTTAAGATTTATAAATACGGTTTTGATGAAAAATAGGATTTATGGATACGTCTCATATACGTTTCTAAGTCAAAATAAAACTAATGCCATTTTTGCCAAGGCGTTAACTGTCAAATTCCATTTACAGTTTTCCGGGATGTAAAAATCTAAAAATACAATTTTGAGATTTGTGTGATTTTTTTTAAGAGTTTTCCTTTGTTATTTATAAATATTATAGGCGGTGACTTTAATTCAAAACATACGTTTTGGGGATCAAGATGCATATCAACCAGAATGAGACAACTTTTTAAAGCTTGCATGGAAACTAGTGCTGACTTTTTATCTATATCTTATTAAACTCCAGATCTACTTGAGATTTTTATCGCAAAGGGTTTAAATAAAAACTATACCAAGATCGAGGATAGCTATGATCTCCCTACTGAAAAATGCTACCAGAGATTAAAAAAACCGTGAAATTTCTACATATCTCAAAGGTCTTTCCGCAGAAAAAAGTACAAATTACTCTCTCTAAAAGGCTATTAAAGGTGTTAAAAACCCAAGTTACAATCAGCACCAATTCGAACAAACAATGGAGATTGGGCTAAAACAGACAAAGAAAAGGCAGATCTGTTTGCCGATAACCTCGAGGAAACTTTCAAACCCTTTGACGGTGAGGAGTTGTTGAATAAACCGGTGATACTCATTGTATCTTTGAAAACTTCCGAATTCGAGATGTCACGTTTTCAGAACTTTTCGACGTTTTAAGAAAACAAAAAAGCTCCCGGATATGACTTGATAAATTCACCCATTCTTAAAGAGTTGCCGAGAAAAGCAATCACTAAAATCCAACATCTGATTAATGCCACGTTTAGGCTTACATACGTTCCACGCCAATGGAAAGTGGCCGAAGTCATTATGGTCCCAAAAATCAGGGAAAACTCTTAATGAAAAGAAGTCTTACAGACCAATATCGTTATTACCAATAATCTCTAAGTTATTCGAAAAATTATAACTCAAGCGCTTACTTCCAATTGTAGAAGAGAAACGGCTTATTCCCTTGGTGTTCATTCGGTTTTAGAAATATCCACTCAACAATTGATCAAGTATACGGAATAACAAATGAAATTGAAAAATCCCTAGAGGGGAAAAAGATATGTTCAAGCGCTATTTTCCAAGCTTTCGTTAAGGTCTGGCACGACTGCTTAAGATATAAATTAAGACAGGTTGTTTCGGAACAAATATATTATATTCTGGAATCCAATCTGGAAAATAGACCGAAAAAATGCCAAGTGAAACAAGGCACTGAATATTCAGGATTTAAAGAAATATGTGCTGGTGTTCCACAAGGAAGCGTTCTTGGCCCAGTGTTATTCGTTCTTTATACTCGAGATATACCTCAAGAAGATGACGTCAAGATAGCAACTTTTGCTGATGATACGGCCATACTTGCATCATCCAGCTCAATTGAAAGAGCAACCGAAAAGCTACAGAATACTCTCGATAAAATGACAAACTGGACAAAAAAAAAATGGCGCATTGTTCTAAACGAGTCCAAATCAACACACGTTAACTTTACTAACAAGAATGTTAACAATCTCAATTAACTCAGTTCAAATACCGTATGTTAACGAAGCAAAGTATCTAGCAATGACTCTTGATGCTAATCTTAAATGGAAGACGCACGTTTAAAAATAATAAAGTGGCGAACTCTTTATTAAGTTACGAAAACTAAACTGGCTTATTGGAAAGTATTCCAATCTAAGCACTTATAACAAACTGCTTATCTAAAAGCAAGTGCTAAAACCTGTGTGGACTTACGGAATACAACTTTGGGGTTGTGCCAAACCAAGCCATATACAAACACTGCAAACATTTCAAAACAAAGTCCTCAGAGCAATTGTTGGTACTCCATGGTACATACGAAACAGCGATTTACACAGAGACCTGTGTATGGAAACTTTCTGTTTACAAGGCCTTCTATTACAATGGCCTCGAAAAAGTGCATCTCATTTAGCCGTTCGGTCTCGGCGTTAAATTGTAGGTCCCTCCCATTCTTGCAGACTAACAACACACACACAGGAATGGTCGATAGTTTAAGTCACTAGGCCTTGGCTCCTTAAGGAGCTGTCGCGCCAATAAACTTCATTTAACTGACCCTAGAGGTTTCACAAACTTGAAGCTTTCAAAGCATTGTTGGTTGTCTTAGTACTCGTATATCAGAAATCTATAGCAGCCCTCAACTCTCTTCGAAAAATAATAGTTGAAAATTGGTCAATAAGGTACACAAATGAACTTTATGTTGTAGGTTGATGGGTTTTGTCATCTGCATAGGAATAAAGCTCTGAAGTATTGAACTACAAGGTTTTGACTGTTAGGATCAAATGTAAGGTCTTTTGATTCAAATTTACATTAATTTAGCAATTGATTTCCCAAAATAATTGTATCTATAGAAAAAAAAGTAAGACTAAATATTTTTATAAAAACAAGAAAATTGGAAGACAATAGTTTTTTTCTCTTTTTTCTAATTATTTTTTTTTCTAAAATCATCATTTTCGAAAGAAAGAATTAGATGCTTCTCCTTACAAGTTACATATTTTTTTACAATAAAGAAATGTTTTTTTTTTATAATTTAACTAACGCCTTGACCTTTCTTAAAAATAATTTACAATCTTAAACTATTTTCGTTATATCGGCTTTTATTTATTTATATATATATATTTGTTTTTTTTTTATTATTATTATTTTTGTGCAAAGACGAACCCTGTGAAAAAATCAAGTTTCTTCACAGAAAGAAAAATTCAACAGAAAAAAAAATTAAACTAAAATTTTAAATATTATCCTATTTATCTAGATGTTAAAATTAATATTTTTCTATAAAAAAATATCCGAAATTATAAAATAGTTAATTAGTGCGTAACTATATCCGTCATATTATTCTAATAAAAAACGAAAAAAAAAACAATAACTTACTTATTTATATCTTGTATTGCAGTTATTTTATTTTTGTTTTGTGGGTATTATTAACGCAATTGTTTGTTATTATATTGTTTTTTTTTTTATATATTTTATTCATTACAATTCTTAACATTCAGCTTCGTATATAAATTTAGAATTTTCTCCTCTCGCTTGTAATTTATCGCAATTCGTTATTTTAAATTTGTTTATTTTTTTTTAGAAATTGCATTTATTTTTTATATAATGTAAATCTATACTTTATCTAATATAAAAAATAGTTAACATTTATAAAAATAAAAATGCAATTATTTTTTACGATTTTCTTTTTTTTTTGTAACAAAATTTAACAATTAAACAATGACAAGTGTTATTTTTTACATTAAATACGGATTTTTTTTTATATCATAGGTATGCTTTATTTTTTTAACTTTCTTGTTTTTTGTTTTTTAATTTAAGAGAAGTTATTTTGGTATTTGCTATAGCGTTATCATCACCAGGTTTTATTTTTTTTATTTAAATATTAATTTGTTAGTGATTTTTTTTGTTTGGTTTATTTTGCTTAAATATACAAAATTACAAAATGAAATAGGACTACGACAGTTTATTTATATATTTTACTACATTTTACATTTTTTTTTTCATGTATATATCGTTTGTTTTTCGTGAATATATTTTTTGTTTAACTAAATACAGGTTAAAATTTAATTTTAAAAATTTTCTAGGGATGAAAGTTGGAAGAGTATTTTTTTAGGTGCCATGCGTTAATTGTGTTTTGTTTTGGTTATTTGCTTGTAAGTTTTTTGTTTGTTTTGTTTTCCTAATCGTTGTGTGTTTGGTGTTTCGAAGGCTAGTACAAATATATATGGGTAAATGCGTTTTAGTGCTGCGTTGAATATATGTGACTTTTGAATTACTGCCGCATGTGGTGAGTATTTGAAATTATTTTAATGTTGTGTTTGCTTGAAGTTCTTAGGTTGCAGTGGTTATGTCAGGAGAGTCTTGAAGATTTTTTGTAGACCCAAGCTTAAGATGTGTCTTAAACTTAAAAAAAAAAACATAACAAAACTTTTTCGAATCAATAAGTTTGTTTTTGTGGAAAAAGGAAATGATCACCAAGCTCCCGAAAAAGGGAAAAAGATTTGGGTTTTATTATCTTTTGCCAAAATAGTAGAAAAGATTCTTCTGGAACGTAAAAGATAACACCTAGAAGCCAAACACGGTTCGAAAAAAGCTGGTTTCCGCGCTGGATCCTCAATGCATTGATCATATCACCATCTTAAGGAATACTAGTTGTTAGACGCGACTTCGTCTGCCTGAAATTTTCCAATCTAAAATAATAATTTTCAAAAAATAAGCAAACCCAGCGCCACCTACGGGTAATTCAAATAACTTTGGTTATTCCTTTCAAAACGAGCTCCCTACCTGTGAAAGGGCCGTCAAAATCTGTCAAAAAACGACACCAGCGCCACCTAGTGAGTAATAAACATAGTCTAAGTTACTCCTTAGGATATTAGCTACCTACCAGTGAAAGTCCCGTCAAAATCGGTTCAGTCGTTCCCGAGATTACCCGGAACAAACAGACAGACAGACAGAATTTTTTTAAATGGTGTTTTTGTTACAAGTACTGTATATCCTTTCATATACATCAAGTAAAAATTTTTAATTTTGATTTTAAAAACACACACTTCATTTTTATTTATGTGTATAGATAATTGAGGAGTGCGTTGAATATGGATGACCGCTACACCTGCTGTTTGACGATTTTGAGAAGCATATCGACACCGTCAACAGGAAATTTATTTGGCTTTCTTTGCACAGGAAGGGAATCCCGGATAAATTAATTGCTTTTTTAAAGCAACATTAAAGCATTTAAATGTCATTCTTCACGAAGATGAGTTGTCTAATGAGTTTGAAGTCCAAAGCGGAGTCAGACAGGGTTGCATATTGTGGCCAATATTGTTTTAGTTTGTGACAGGAAACCGAGGGATTCGATGGAATCTAGACACTCTACCTGAATCATCTTGATTATACGGATGAGCTATGCTCATTCGCCCAGAGAATCATGGATCTCAATCATCCATTAAATGACAACAAGAATGGAGAGAGAAGCTGAAATCTTGGACAAAAATCAATACCGGTAAAACAAAGATGATCCGTTTCTTGATCCACTCATCCTCTCTAATAAATATTTCTAAGCAGCATGTAGAGAAAGTACAAAGCTTTAAACACCTTGGGAGGATCATCTCTACCGAACAAGATATCAGCAGGCGTATCGGGAAAGCAAAGGCCTTGGTATGGAGGAATAACCCTCTTAGCCTAAGGATCAAGCTACGACTGTTTCGCTCCAATGTAAAATCCGTTCTCTTTTATGGTTTGAGCACTTTGGAAATTTACATCATATGTCACAATCACAAGGAAGCTGCAAACGTTTAGATGTCTACAAAAAATCCGTAGGATTTTCTGGCTCAACGGAATATCCTCAGGAGAACGAGTGACGGTTATATGACGGCGAAAGTGGCAAGCAATGCTGTGGAATCCCACCTAAATAAGTAAGTAATAATTTTTTTTTGTTTTCCCCTTTAGCGCAAATTTTTATCCATTGAGGATTACCATCTCGCTTTACTGCAATTGAATCGTCGCGTTCCGCACAGCAGCAATTGGACACGTTCGATGCTTACACTGACTTCGTCAATTCTGGCGTTCAATGGGTTGGCTAAAAGTCAGTCAACGTGACTCTGGTTTATCAATTGATCCTAAAAGTTGGTTGACTTTTAGTTGACATTTAGTCTAAAAGTTGGTCAAGATTTTTTGACTTACTTTCAACTGACAGTTTCCCCTTTACAGTGAATTGGTGTCAGCTTGTCGTTCAATGGATTCACTTTGACTAAAAGTTAATTGACTAAAAGTCAGTGTAAGTATTGAACGTGCCCATTTATTCAAAGTGAATCCAATGAACGAATAACTGACTTTAAATTGAAGGTTGGTCAAGAAATCTTGACTAACATTTTGACAAAATGTCAAATAACTTTTAGGGCGAATTGTTCAATTAGAAGGCCCGTTGACTGACTTTTAGTCGACTCATTGAACGCGGGGATTTACTTGTTCTAATTCTTACTCTCAGACTTGAAAGACGTGTGCTGCTGATCATATTGAAGGTGAACTGAAAATTTCAAATCGAAACTCTTTTCATTTCGATAACTCAATCATAACCACCACAACCGAATTCAGCAAACCAACATTATTCTGGATCTGATTCACATTACCGCCATTTTGAATTTTTCTATACTTCCCTTATTATTTCTTTTTCAAATAATCTGCACATTTTCGTGCCCGTTTGCGGACCCCCTTGAGCGCATTGCTGAATTTGAAGTTCTCTGCCACATGATGCCATCTATGGTGTGACGTTGTAAAGTGGTGATGATGAAACTGGCGATGTCGTTGTTCGGCACTCTGGCCCCGATTCAGCGCCGATAATGAAGATTGAGCTGATGCTGATGCAGGTGAGGTCGGCGAGAATTGATAGTTATCATGCCCGTCATTGAAACTTCCGTTTAATGAGCTGCGATGTGAGAGGAGTTTGTTATCGGATGCCACTGTTTCGAAGCTTTCAAAAGTCACCACAGCTGCTGTTGCTGCTGCTGAAGAAGTAGATGGCGCTGCATCGAACCTTCTCGGTGGTTCCGTTGCCGCCACAATTACCGCTGATTCTACTGATGGTGCGATTTCATCAATACCCAATGGTTTGTCAAACTGTGAATTTGATGACATATTGGTGTAATCGTAGGTCGGGTAAGTGTACGGAAGATAACCCGAATGATGGGCCTCCGCAGAGACAACATTTTCTCGTGATGTATTGATAAACTTCACTTCGTTGGCATTGCGCTCCAGGTAGGAATTAAAGACAATATTAATGTTGTTCGAACTTGACGAGAGATTGATGTTGGTTGGTGATAGTGGTGTTGAATTACGGGAAACCTGTGTGCTGCCATCTGTTGAATTTTGATTAAGATTGGTTTCTTTGGTGGAACTACGTCGTGACTCTAGAGCACCTCCAGCTTGATTATTATTAAAGTTGTTCTTATATTGAAATTCTAATGCATTACATGGTTGGAATGGGTAGTTTTTGGAATTGTTCAATATCACTCCTTGCTGATTGCCCTTCGACAGATACTCGTGAATATCTTCGCTGGTGATCTGCAAATCGTGATCGAGGTATGAATTGCATTGCACATAGTTGCTGCAGCAATTATTGTACGCCTCTCCCTCCTGATGGAAAAGCACCGTTGTAGATTCTTCATATTCATCCGAAGTTGCTGCACCACCTCTTGTATGTTGCGGGCTTTCATGACATTTTCTCTTACCACCACTAGCACTTGCTCGTTCATGCGATTTCTGATGATCCGATCGATGATCACCTGATCCTTGACAACCTGTCGTCTCATAGTCTGTTGGTGATTTTCGAGTGCTGCCATCGGCTAGAAAGCTCCATCGTATCGGTGACGGAGAGCAGGCATAGTCAGGTAATTCTTTATTGCTGCCGCTATCTTTTCTCGAAGCCTGATGCTCGATGGTGACTTTTGAGGGGGAGACGATCATTTTGCCACTTTCAATTTCTCGTGCACGATCAAAGATCGATGTTAAGGAACCCAATTGGCTGTTTGGTTGGCTAGCGTTAAGGCCTCGCAAGGATATCGATGTGTACGATGGTTGTCGATGATGCACTCGTTTTCTGCTGCGCATAGTAACCGATCCGGATTTTATTGAGTTTTGTCGGCTAAGCGATGATCGTGATCCATAGAGGCTAGTCGAATCGGTGTGATAGCAGTAGTCGGAGGAAGTGCAGCAAGACGATGGTCGCCGAGATGTTCCGTATAGGTCTTCGGCAAAGTATTGGGCCAACTCTGTGCGCGATGAGGTACAACAACTTTTTCGAATGAGAATTTCTTGAACTTCTCGATCGGGGCACGAAGGTTCGTGGCATGTATTGATCGATGTGGTAGAAACATCAGTTGCTGATCGATGACGTTTCGGGCATCCTGATTCGTGGTGCTGACGTCTTTGTTCGCCGTGCCCATGATGGTGACCATGTCCAGAACCGATAGTTCCACCACCGCCGCCTGTTCCACCATTGTGATGGTGATGATGTCGCCTCCGTCTCCGATGATGATGGTGCTGATTGTGTGAATGATGCCGTGTTACCTCACTGCCATCGATAGTGGCGTTGCGTTCGTGATCGTAATGCTGATGAGCAGTAGCTTGGTGCGGTGACGAATGAAGGCTGTGACTATGATGACTGTGCGGTGACTGATGATGCGATTGTTTTTTGTGATGTCGCATGGTACCGTCATCGTACTCCGATTGCTGTTGATGTTGCTGGTAATAATGATGATCGCCGCTATGATGTGACACAGGATCATCACACACGATGTCCTTTTCATAACTACAATGCATGTGATGATGCTGTGACGATGAGGCTTGATGTTGATGGTGCAGTTGTTGTTGTTGATCAGCGTTCGAATGTAGGCTAGCGGTCTCAGGAGGGGAGGCGTTCCTCAGTCAAGGCCCGCTGTTCTGGCAGGCAGGTACTTGCTGACGAAGGTGATGGGGCACAGAGGCAGCGTTCCGTTGTGTATTTCGGCCGCCTTCTAAACAACGCTCGGATGCAGCTGTTTACAGTAAAATAAAAGAATAAAGTTAATCAAAAATGTTTTTATTTTGATTGCAAATGTTTTAAAGTTTTTGTTTTAGTTTTGTGCAGATTTTTTTTTTATTATTTTTTTCTTTTTATTTAATTCGAAAACAGAAAAATTAAGCAAGTGCATGCAAGATTAACATGCCAACAATGTTTTAGAATTTTCAATTTTATTTTCTTCTAAACCATTCAATCACATTTCGCCACATGAAGGGAAGCCTTAAGTCATGCCTCTCTAAAAGGAAACAGAATTTTGAAAAATGAGATTTAAGTCATGCTTTTCGAAGGAAAAGGTTTTACAAACTAAAAACTTTTACATAAAAAATGAGACTTAATTAAAAAAAAAAAAGAAAAAAAATGTTGCCTAGGAATGTGATTTTGGTTGTTGTTTTTTTTTTTTTAATGACGAATGATGTTCCATAATGAAAATGTATTTTAGCTTAAAATAATATTTTTTTCTTTTTTTTAAATAAATAATTGTTTTTTATTTATTTTATTGTTTGTTTTATTGCGCACACATTATTGGCATAGTTTCTCTCAGATTGGTGTTCGGATATTTTTTATTTTAATTTTAAGAGGCATTTTGCAAAGAAAAAAATGTTTTGTGTTTGAGGAAATTATAACATATTTTGAATATTTGCAGCTGACGTAGTTGTCCTGAAAGAAATAATTGTTAAATAAATTAAAGTAAAAAATAAAAACAATATTAATTAAAATTAACATTTGTACAATAAAAAAACCGACCATGATATCGATTGGGTCGTTAGATTGCATTTCATCGAACAAATACTCCGAGCAGTGTTTCCCTAACTTTTGTTATTTTTTTTTTAACGATTTAGATAAAACGTTCTTTAAAAGCCAGCTTCAACATTCACAGCGTGAAACATTATGCAGAGCAACTTAATAACACAAAATCTGATATGAAATACATATAGAGTGCAGATTTTTATTAATAAATATATTTTTGAGCAATTCTGCAAGAAAAAAATGTACAAAATATTAACAAAGTGGCAACACGGTCAGTAGTAAATCATATTTCTGTTACGGATTGTAAAAAATAAGCTAGCATGTTCTTATGTTCTTTAGTGAGTGTTTTTTTACAGCCTTAAATATAGGGTGAACCAATGCCCCTTTTCATATAAAAATTGGTTAGCTATTAAAAAAAATTACAATTTTCCTAAATTCTTTTTATTTTATTTATGTTTTTAAAAAAATAAATATTTTTTGTTTGTGTCAGGTACACCAAATAATTCACGATGACAAAGCAGGCAAGATTTTTTAAAATTTTTGTTGGTTTGTTAATATTTTATAATTATTTTGAAATAGACCTTTGGCTCACCCTGTACAAAAATAATAAAAAATAGAACATTGTTAAGATTTTGTTTGATATTATTTCCAAAACTTATTTAGATCAGAATCTTTGAATTTATTTTTATTAATTAATATAAATTAAAGTTGATTTTTTATTTAAAAAAATATTATCAGTGTTGCCAATGTTTTTTTTAATTTTTTTTTGGAGAATTGCCATTAGGGAGGTACAAAACGACATAGTTCAACGATGAATAATTTTGTTTGCAAATATGTATAAGGTGACATCAATGATATTCTGAGCGACATAGGACCTTAGCTAACCTGGTATTCCCTCTGCTTCCTTAATCGACGAATATATAAGTCCAAAGATACCCAGCTTTTAATGAACTTTAAATCTTGAGTAGATAATTCAACCGAAACAGCTTAAATCCCAGTTTTTCTTAATTAGAATTGGAAAATAATCTGAAATCCTGGGTTTCTTAACTCAGGGTTAAGTGATGCCAAGTTCATGGTTTAACGAATGTCATACAAGAAAGATTTGTTTCCTGATTTGCTGTCAGGTTTTCCTTTTTAATTTAAGATACCGTTAATAACATAGTTTTTAATGTTTTAAAAGTACCCATCATTTCAATAAACCTATTATTGTTTTGTATTTTTTTTTCAATTGAATTGGGAACACTGCTCTGGAATAGAAGTTTAATCAAAGTTTAAAAAAAATTATTAAAATACTTATCCAACGTTATAGTTATGACTGTTACTTTCGCGTTAAGATTTCGTTCTATGTATATGTAGAAAAAGTCGCAGCTATTACGTGGATCAAAGATTACGTGATTTCTTGTTAAAATTGTGAATTATTTTAAATCAACATTTATATAAGAAAAAAAAATCAACATAAATGTCGTGAAATTCTTTTTCATTATTTTTTTTTTGTTCAAACTTTGTGAATTTTAATTACACAAAAAAAGATAAAAATGTTGCTGTTTTTTTTGCTTGTAGTTTCTTAACTCTTTTGTTTTTTGTGCAAATATACCTGAGGAACATATTCTTCCATGCGCTGAATGCCTTCGGAAACTGTCTCTACTGTAGTAACATTTTCGTATAGGAACTGGTGTATTTATATTTGTACCATAATTCGTATAGTGACAAGTTGAGCCGCCAGCTAAACTTGTTGGACCCAATAAATTGGTGCTATCGCTTAATGGGTAAGGTCCCATTCCTTCAACCGTTAATGAAAACGAAGTGGTCCCAAAAACTTAATTTTTTTTTATTTTTCATATATATTTTGTTTGTAATGCATGCAGTGTTGTTTTTTTTTTTAATTGCAATTTTATTGTTGTCATTTATGGTTGGCCAATTTTTGTTTTGTTTTTGTTTTTTTTTTTTTAATTTGAAGATTTTTTTTTTAATCATCCAATATCCAGAGAAAGTGTGGAAGTTTTGTTATAAGATTTTTTTTTGTTTTCAAATGAAAATGTAAGAACGGAAGAGGATTCATAAAATGGAAAGAAAATAAAAGTTCTTAATTGATTAATAATTTGTTTTTTTTTCTTTTAAATAATTTCAAATCACACGGTTAGAAAATAAAGGACGGCTAACAAAACAATCTAAATGGGGACATCGAAGCATAGAATATGGATAGTACTTTCATAGTTATTTGTTTTTGATTTAGGAGTTTTTTTTTTTGATTTTTATAATGCCTAAAAGATATTTTTGGTTTAGTTTGTTAATTGCTTTACTACTACGTGCAATATTTGCCACTTTACCATCAATTATGATAGAATTTTTTAGTTAATTATTTTTCCGAAAATTCTATTTAATAATTCTAAAACATTTCATCTTAACCTCTCTAGAAGGCGGAAAGAATTGAGACATATCTTTAGAATAAGGAAACAAGGGTACATAAAATGTGTTATATAAATCATATAAATAAAAACAAAACTGAAGTAATCTACAGTAAAATGCTTGTACTTTCTTGAAGATAAATACTCCATTTAAGACTTCGTCAGCTATAAAAATTATAAAGTTAAAAATGATCTTAAAACAAAATATGAAAAACTTTTGTTAAAATCAAATGAAAATGAAAATTTGACAAACTAAGTAGCACTTAGGCCCAATGCACACGGAGTAAACCGGTTGGCAACTCGAGTTACAGACCAGTTACGGACTCTGCACACGAGAAAACTCATCACCAATGGAAATCTCTAGTTCGTTCAGTGTCGTCATGGATACCGGGCGTGAAATGTCTTCGTGGGATTCGATTCAGGAAGAGGAAAAGAATATTAAGAAGGTTTTGGGTTCACCCAAATCTTGAAAACAAAACTTATGTGCAACTTTTGGGATGGCGTGCGAGAAGTTTGCTCTTTTGTATGACTCCATCCGCATCCGAAATCCTGAGATCGTGACAGCAGTCATCAAAACTTCTTGCGTTCGTTACAATTTTGTGAAAAAAAACGAGAAGGACTGCAGTAGGTGATAAATGATGAGAGGCAGGCTCTCCTCCCGCAACCATAAACAATAACTCTTGAGCAGATGATCTCAGAGGCTATCAAGCTAACTATTTTCTAACCCCACAAACTTCTCTGTACTAGCAGTAGAAATATATGAAACAGTAGATTGGAACTAATCACATCGACATCCAAGGCAAAATAAAAAAAGAATACCCGTCAGTTTTACGACATTTTCTATTTCTATCCACGCCTTCTTTATTTCATTTTTATTTGAATAGCCAGGAAGGCAATAATTACATAAAAAAAAGTTGTTCTTTCACATCCCGCACCAGCAACAGATTGGTCTGTGGTTATCTCATCTTCGCCAAACTAGAATCTGAAATGACTTGGCAACCCGACATGAAAATCAATAGACCACTGGTTACAGACTTTTTTTTGTGATTCGCCAACTAGTTTTCAACCAGTAGCGTCGTGTGCGTCGTCCCATTTGATTACACAGGTTACGACTCAAAGAAAACTGGTTGCCAACTCACATCGGTAATCAGTTTTTTTCTGGTTGCTCCGTGTGCATTGGGCCTTAAGGTAAAGATAAAAATAAAATTAAAATAATTTCGTCATAACATTAATTGTTATAAAAACACAAGTTTAAAAAAGAGTTGAAATAAGTCATATAAATTCAACTTGTAGCAGCCTATTTTAAAAACTCATTGTCATTTATTAATTTTGAACAAGATTCCATTAATGTAATTCAAAATAATTTTAAATTAAACAAAAACTATAACAAGTTATGTTCTTTAAAATTTTATTGAATTCTTGTCTAATTATAATTTTGAGCCACTGTACACTGTACTAGTATGATATCAATTGCTCGTTTAATACTGCTTTGTTTTTTAGCAAAATTATCTTATCTTGTTTTTGACATTAACATTAAGCAATCATCTTTGTAATAGTTCACTTGACAGGACGCCGCCGTCTCTTAAGTGCTGGTTTTTTTTTCACGGCCGCCTGGTTTGAGGATTAGTTCTGACAAGCACTTGCAGCTAAGCACGAAGTATACAAGCGGCCTTCGCTGCTCGCGGCTTCAACGGACATAAGAGGAAAGAGCAACACCGGCTTCTCAAAAGAAACATGAGAAGTTCGCGATTGAAAAAAATGGAGAGCTAGCTGTTGCTGCAGGAATGAGTTACGAAAGTTTAGCTAAAAGGTAAAAAAAACTGTCAAGGCTGCATAGCCCGAATCAAAGCTGACAAAGACGACCATGGTAACATGCAAACACGATGAATGGAATCTTAGCATTGTGTATTCGATCTATAAGAAAGGAGGACCTGCACCAACTACAAAGAAATCAGTCTCCTAAACATTGCTTACAAAATCTTTTCTGCAGTATTGAGCAAGCGCCTAAGTAAAGTCCACCGCTTCGGCCTTCCTGAAGAATAGCGATGGAAAACGCACGCTTTTCCGTCAAGTTCGGTAAAGATTTCGCACCGACACTTTTGATATCGAAAAAGGGTTAAGAAAAAGTGATGTGTTGCCATGCGACTTTTTCAACATCTTAATTGATGGAACAGCGAAAAACTCACACACCAACGATCTTTAAAAAAGTCCATCCACTTATTTGCATAAGCTGAAGATGTTGGCATAATCGGAACACATTTTTTACTTGCGATTATAGGTACAAGTTATGGATTCGTGCAAAAAATATTCTAACAATCAAAAATGACATTACGATGATAGAGAAGTCGAAAAAAGTGGGTCCGGAAATTCCGTTCGTCTGTCTGTCTGTTCTCACCTACAGCCTAATCGAATGGGCCGATTTTCTTCAAACTTGCTATTTAGTATTTATTTGATAGTATTTCGGGTTTTTCATTTTGGCTCTAAGTCGAAAACGGTCCTGCCATACAATGTTTAACAAAAAGTTTTATTTTCTCGAAAACAGTTCTAACGATTTTGATAAAACTTAAAAAAATAGCAGCCTGATATTTTTTTTACATCAATATTTAGTTAGAATGAATTTTTTCGAAATTTGTTCTATAACGGTACCCCCCGTAGGACCGTTTTTCTTTCTTCGACTTTCTCGAGAACTGCTTAACCGTTTACAATCAAAATTTGATATTCAGAAAATGTAGAAAGCCAATTCGGCATAAAAAATATTTTTAATTTTTTTAAATATAAGTTTGCATTCTTTTTTTTTATTTAAAAAAAAAAGTTGTTAAATAAACCATTCCGCCGATTTAAAAAAAATGGGCACGACTGGGTCGCAAGTACTTGCTCTTATGCGCTGAATCATATTGGAAGGCAAGATCTTTGATCGAAACAAGTAACATTTACGTACAAAAAAAACACGTCCTAAACTTATAAATAGTGTCAAAACCACAACCCTTAAAGATTTTTAGTAAAAATGGAGTATGCTATAAAGAATTTTTAAAAAAAAGTATTTCGAAAATTGTAGGACGGATTTTTATAAAATCCTGCTTTTTATTTTTAGTTTTTTTGAAATAAATAGTTTTTTTTTAAATTTTCTGTTTTTAAGAGTTTTTAAGAGTTTACTAATATATATGTGATTATAAATTTTAAAATAATTTTTTGTTATTAATTTTAAAAATATTGATTTTCAAAAAAAAAAAAAAAACAATTAAAAAAATAATTTTAATTAGTAAAAAAAAGTTATTCAAAACTTTGATATGCAGAAATAATTTGGCTATCTAGGTCTTCTCATATATAACATTTGACAGAAATCGAAAGAGCCGTTACCGAGAAAACCAACAATTAAAAAAAAGTTATATGAAAGGTACCGTTAAGACTTTTCCCGTAAATTTGGTTCTGATCAAATTGTAGCTAATACGAACAAAACAAATTCTCAAAATTTTTTTTTATCAAAATCGTTGGAATCGTTTTAAAGAAAAATAAGTTTTTCTTAACGGTCATATGACAGGTACCGTTATTTGTCGGCCTAAATTTAAAGATAATCGCTTAAGCCGTTTAGATTGCAGCTCGTTATACATACTGACGGACAGACAGACATTTTTTGTCGATCACTTTTCTAGACTTCTCTATGATCGTAATGTCATGTTTCATTGTTATCTCAATTTTTTTACATTCACGAATCCTAAAATTGCCTTATAGTCCCTATAATCGCAAGTAAAAAATACATTTTTTTTACTTTTCTAAAGAAATAAAATGGTGTTTAAATTTGTCCGCTGAAAACTATTTTACGTACTTTTTTCAAACAATCTAAAGTCAGTAAAATAGAATAAAAACTTTGAAATTCCTTTATTACTATTCAAAGTTTATTCGAAGCTGTGACCGCACAAAAGAGCAAGTACGTGGGATCCAGTCGTGCAAGTTATTAATATCAGTAGTGCTTTTATGAGTAATGATACAGAAGGAAGAAAATATGTTTTTCAGTCAATAAGAGAAAAACCATAGTATCGGGTTTTTCAACAGGGACGCTACAAAAGTAGAGCGACAGGGAGAGCAACCGACGCCATATTTCTTGCCGCTCTTTTGACATTTCTCTTCAGTAAGGTTTGCCATTTCATGGTGGAAAGATATACGAGTCGAAATTATTAAAAGTCAGTGGCCTCAACGTTAAGAGCGCTACGTCCAATTTATGGTCGTCATAATCGTCCTAGCAGATCAACAATTGAGTGTCTAGTGGAAAAAATTGATTCCACAGGCACAGTACAAAATGTTCGCGTGCCAGTGAGACAAAGAAGTGCCCGTAGTGTCGATAATATTGCTGCCGCTGAGGCTTCAGTTGCAGAAAGCCCAAATGTGTCTCTCACACGTCGTTCTCAAGCGTTGGGCATCTCTGTGACGTCGTTGTGGCGAATTTTGCAAAAAGATCTTGGCCTACATCCTTACAAGATTAAATTGACGCAAGAACTGAAGCCGCTTGACCACCAGAAGCGTCGTATGTTCGTGAATTGGGCTGAGCAACAACTTGAAAATGATTCGGATTTTCATCGAAAAATCATCTTCAGCGATGAGGCTCATTTCTGGCTGAATGGCTTCGTCAATAAACAAAATATGCGGCATTGGTCAGGCAGCAATCTACACGTACTCCATGAGTCATCATTGCATCCCGAAAAAATTACGGTTTGGTGTAGTTTATGGGCCGGCGGCGTCATTGGGCCGTACTTCTTCCGTGATCATCAAGACTAGCACGTTACTGTGAAGAGATCGAGTTTCATACATAATGGCATCGAACGTACTTTCACAGGAATAAAGAATTTCATTGATATCCAAAACCGTTTTTGTTTAATTTAAAAAAAACTTTTGTAGCGCTCTTATTGAAAAACCCTTTATATGCTGTCATGAGAAGAGACGCCAACCAACTTCTACGTCTTAAACAGAAAATCACGATAGACAGCTATAACAATGGGTAAGTTAAGACTTCTTCTAGGTCATATAGAGCGGATGCACTCCTGCCGGGAAAATCTTCGAGTTCACACCAGAAGAATTGTACAGTAGAGGAAGACCGTGAATAAGGTGGCACACTCAAGTGGAAGATGATTTCGACCTGGTGGCAGCTAGCTAGGGAGTAGGCTGCCGAAGAAAGTGCCACCTAAGTAAAGGATTTATGAACGTATTTCATCAACATGAAATTGATAGAGTTACCCTTTAACAAAGGAAGCAAGTCCCAAGACTTTCTATGGCTTTAGTGCTGATGTATCAATATCTCAAACTTCGTCTGTCGATCGGTATGTTAGGGCGTTGCGGCATATAACAACGGACTAATTGACTGGACAAGGCCTGGAACACAACTTCGTGACTTTGACGCATCAAGGGTGCCATACTGTCACCTTAACAAAAATTATTCCATTTTCATTACTATTATTAAAACTTTGTGCAATCACCAAGCGATAAGATAAAATCGATTGAAATTATTTATTAACTAAATTTATGTAGAATATCACGAAAGATATGCGTAAGTGATTATTAGGATGAAAATCGGCAAATAAAGCATTTTTACCTTTTTCATTAACTTCTAATTTTAAAAAGAAAACAGCCCTATTTCTTCATTAATTATTTAAGTACGTCTTGATGAATAAATTCAGTTCACAAAAATAGTTTTGAAGAAAAGAAATGGATTTAAAAAAACAAAATGAATGCCCGATATCTACTGTAATATTAAAATATAGTAGATACTCAAAAATTCTTCTCGAAATCCAGTGACCAATCAATAAAATTATTCAACAATTTGTATACAAAATTGATTGCTATTATCAGGTTTCTGCTCAAATAACTTCCTTCGACTCTTTATATTCTGAGCCATGAAAGCTTGGAAAAGGAAACCGAAAAGATCTCCAAAATCATGGTGCAGGTCCATGTTTTTCTGATCATTTGTGTTAAAACGGTAAAAACGTAGTATTATTTTTGATTAAAATGTATTCTATTTATTCGGATTCCTTTAAGAGTTTTGTTTCCGTTCTAGATAATTACAACTTCTTTCTCTAAAATGTAAACTCTTTATTTAACCCACAAGCCCCAACATCTGATTCTAATAAAAAATCGCACAAATACATACTAAAGTAAGAAGTACACATAACGTAACAAAACTCCGCCTATTTTGTATTTCTTTTTCTTTTCTTGTACTTTTTGAATTTGATACGATTTGTAATTTTTTTTTGATAATTGAACATATGTACTTTTGACACACATCTTCCTTTTTTGTCATTATTAGCTTGAAAAATGTTTGTAATAAATTGAATGTGGTATTCGTTCCATCTAGTTAAAAAAGAGTTGGTTGTCTGTAAAGTCGGTTTACGGACGATAATTTTACGTGATAACGTCATAAGAAAACATTGATGGCAGCAACACCAACTTTCAGCCCGTTTTCTCACACCCACAAACCCTCTCGTTAAATCCACACACACACCCCATTATGACATCTACTTTCTAAAAAGTGTTTTTTTAGATGTGTGGATTTAAATTTGGCAATACTTTTTTTGGAGTTGGTCTCTTTGACAGCTGTCAAATTCTATTCTAGCTTGAGCAATTGAAACACATAGGTGATAAAATAATGCCCTGCCGCTGTTGCTGATGCTGCTGCTGTTGCTGGTTCAATCTGTTTCGCGCATATTGCTGGTATTGGTCGAAAATTGGGCCTCTCGGCTGGAATTTATTCGAGCCAGCGCGGTGGCTACTTGCCCTAAATCATTTTTAAAACATAATGGCAAACCCTTATCTTTATAATAATGCTAAATTCTTGGCCATAAAATTAAATTATATGCGTTCTATTTCTTCTTGAAAACCACACGTCTAAAAAAAACACCCTACTTTAACAAAACTCCGCCTATTTTGTATTTCTTTTTCTCTTCTTGTTCTTTTTGAGTTTGTGTGGAATTATTTTGGGAATTTGCGCCTGTTCTTTTTCATGTTCGCCTGGTGATTGCGATCGAATCTGGTTGAAAGAACCACAGTATCGCAGGGTGCGTCACTTTTCTTATCAGCATTATCAGCATGAGTCATCTTATTTCGTATGTGTAGCCTGTCATCGATTTATAAGACGTTATCGCGTCAAAAAAAAGAAGAAACAATAGGGCCGATATTTGCTAAAATTACTGCAAGAGTATATTCTTAAAGAATTTATTTATATAAGGTTCACAGACGTTTAAAAAGTATTATCCATATTAAACCTTCTTCAACAAAAACAATGGAAGCTAAAATATTAATACACTGAAATAAAAAGTAAATACTTAGAAGAAAAAAAACTAAAAATGTAATGCATTTTCCAAAGTTATTTGACTACAAAAATAAAACACAATTCAAGCCAATTATTAAATTAAATAAATTCGATACAATTAAATACTAAACTTAAAACATTAATAATAATAATAAATGTAACTTAAACATTTTCATCTCAAAAAAAGACAGACAGAGACAAAAGATTAGACAGTCGATATATTTATGTTTAATAGAGCAGTTAGACAATAGTACACAGAAATTAAAATGATAAGAGCATGTTTAAAAAATAAACACATATTTAACATAATATTATATTTAATAGTATAAATTATAATATACTGACACAAACTATTTATTTTGTATTAATTTAAGTTTTAGTTTTTTTTTTTTTGAAAAAGGTGAAAGTTTTATGTTTATATGTTGGGTGTTAGAAAAAAAAACATTTAAATCGAGTGTCGTTGTTGTGTTTAATATTTTTTTTAAATTTATTGTTAACTTTGATTTATGTGTAGTTTTTATCATTTATTTAAAACATCGATAAATTGATTTTTTTGTTTAGAAAAATAAATAAATAATTGGAATTAGAAGGTATAGATGAAATTCTTACGTGAATCATGTTGGGTTTTTTCCTCAGATACCATCAATGCGGCATGTTCGATGCCAGAATTCATACTTTGCGGCTCCAAACTATTTACGCAGTTTAGCATACTCCTGAAATTCGCACACTCTACGATTATGTTTTAAGTGTATTTTTTAAATGCATAATATAGATTGTTATATTAAATATTTTTTTTTGTAGTTTGTAGGTAGTTTGTTTCGTTTGTGGGAGTTTTAGAGTTGACATTTTTGTAGTGTGTGGCTTTTGAGGTTTGAAAATCTTATTTGAATTAAGTAAGACGGTATTTTTTAGAAGAGTTACTGTTAATTTTGAGTCTTTGACGATAATCGCTTGGTTAAAATAATAATAGGTATATTTTACCCAAGTGTGTTTGCAGGAATGAATTATACCTAATATTAGGTGAGCTTTACACACTCACTTTAGAAGAATTTTTCACTTCAGAAGTGGTGATGGACGTGTACAATGCCAAGGTGTTTCCACACGCTATAACCACTTCGCATGGATAATTGATAATGAATCATGACTGATCTCTTTATCATCACATGATAAATTTTTTTCAAAAAGCTTGGACGTGTAACTGGGATCGAGACAAAAACAATTATGGAAAACATCCTCAATGTAAGAAAGTAGATATTTCTACAGAATGATCTTAGGCAAAAAGAGATGTCGATGCAGATTGGTCTAAATCTTCTGAAGATTGAACATCATAATCGGATGGGACATGTGAAGATAGAGTTTGGTAAAACTTTCAACATTCAAGTTGTACGGTAGAAGAACAAAATTTTTGTTCTCAACAGCACGATCCAAACAGGGCCCAAGGGAAAATTGTTGGGCATACCAAGAAGCGCAAGTACTTTGGTGAAATTGTCTAAGGAGAGGAATGCAACCTGCTATTTCTCGGAAGCATTGAGTGTAGAATAGAGAGAGACATTAAATATTCCGTCGATTCTTCTCGAGGTTCTAATGTCATTATCTTCAATCTCTTTGAATGCTCCCTCTTAAATATACCATTTAAAAGACTCAAGTGATTTGAAGAAGCATTTGTCCGAATATGGGAGCTGTACTCTTGCCTTGTATTGTCTATGGTAGAGACGCTTAAGCTTGAATATTGCCAAAAGTGGGTGACAACGCTTTAAGTTGCTTCGAAAGAAAAATTTTCTGCGTGATTTTTGGTCCCATAATGTATTAAAGGCGATTGTAGAAGGAGATACAACAAAGAACTGTACGGTCTATGAAGCGACCCGGAGCTAGCTAGAGTAAAAGTCCAACGTCTCAAATAGCTGATCGGATGGACATCAATGCTCCGGCGCGGAAAATCTTCGATTCCACCCTAAGGGATGGCGCACGTAAGTAGTAAAGGACCTAGACCGACTTCACGTACAAAACTGGAGGCGGCTTTAGCTAGAGACCGAGCTGGCTGGAGAAGCTTGTTGATTGAGGCCAAGGTTTATCCCGGACAATAGCGCCACTTAAGATAAGTTTAAGAAGGGTACGCTAGCGATCGGTTTATTTGGAATTTACATACAAATATGGGGAGTGCGAAATAAGGCCCCAGACAAAACGGCCCCAAAAACAAAAATGAAATAAAGCCCCAAAAGTATATTAAGAATACAAGAACAACAAAAAAATCATTATTTTGGGATGTAATTTCACTTTTTGAGGCCTAATTTCATTATTAGATTTGGGGTTATATTTTATTATGAAAAAAGCCCCTTATATCAAAGAATGAAATAAGACCCCATAAAAATATTATGTCGAATACGAAAATTAGCAATAGAAGCCACTTAGGCCAATATAAGCACAAACAACAAATTTAAAGATAGGTCCCACTTTGATAAATGTTGGTATGAAGAAGGTATAGGGCATGCTGCCCCCCTGCAACCCTCTTGCTTTGGCTCATTATAGGATTTGGAGAAGGTGCAAGGTTGGGTATGTGCAACGTTTCTTTTTGATTTAAAGAACTTTTGCATAAACCCAATCTCGCACATACTCCAAATCCTATAGTGAGCCCAAGCAGGAGGGTTGCAGGGGGGCATAATGCCCTCCTTACCTAGCTCATACTGATTGGGAGATAAAATCTCAAGAAATACCTAGTTTAGCCTAAGTGTGTTAGGTTTTTTTTTGTTTTTTAATTTTTTCAAAAAAATTGGGGTCTTTCATTTCGTTTTGGGGTCTTTTTCATGTTTTGGGGCGTAATTTCATAAATAAAAATAGAGTTTTATTTCATTATAAAAAAGTACCCCTTTTATGGGGCCTTATTTCATTTTTGTTTTTGGGGCCGTTTTGTCTAGGGCCTTATTTCGCACCGCCACAAATATGATGGGAATCGTGGTTATTCAACGAGTTTGTCGCTTTTTATGATCGCCTGGTACGCCAACCAATTTCAACACTAAAATGCCATAACCATGTGTCGTCTTGCAACAATTGCATCGCTTTTATGATCGTTATCCTCGTCGTACAACGAGTTTGTCGATTTTTATGATCGCCTGGTACGCCAACGAATTTGAACACAAAAATTATCGTAACAAGTCGCCGTCGTTCAACAATTGCGCTGTTTTTATAATCGCGTGGTACGCTATAGATCGATTTGTATGGAATTTTCATACAAATATGATCGTAATCGTCGTCGTGCAACGAGTTTGTCGGTTTTTATGATCGCTTGGTACGCTAGCAAATTTCAACACAAAAATGTCATAACCATACGTCGTCGTTCAACAATTGCTTCGTTTTCATTTTTTCTTATCTTAATCGTCGTCGTGCAATTAGTTGTCATTTTTATGATCGCCCGGTCCTCTAGCAAATTTCTATATGAAAATGATCATAACCAGGCGTTGTCGTTCAAGAATTGCATCGCTTTTATGAACGCCTGGTACGCTAGCAAATGTTTATACAAAAATGATCGTTAGAGGTCGCCGTGCTTCAACAATTTCGCTGTTTTTATAATCGCGTGGGACGCTAGTGATCGAGTTGTATGGAATTTTGATACAAATATGATCGGAATCGTGGTCTTTCAACGAGTTTGTCGGTTTTAATGATCGCCTATTACGCTAGCAACTTTCTATACATAAATGATCGTAATCGGTCGTCGTCGTTTGCATAGCTTTCAAGATCGCCTGGTACGCTAGCGTCATTTAACGATTGCATCGTTTTTATGATCGCCTGGTACGGTAGCGATCGATTTATATGGAATTTTCATAAAAATCGGACTTGATCGTTCAACGAAGTTGTCTTTTTCTATGATCATACAAATTTCATACAAAAACGATCGTAGATATTTATCATCGTTAAAAATTGCGTCGTTTTTTTTATGATCGCCTCGTATGCCGGCTTAGCAGGCAATCATTAAAATCAACATACTTTTTGAAAGACGACAGCTACAATCATTTTTGTATCGACATTCCATACAAATCGATTGCTAGCGTCTCAGGCGATCATAAAAACTATGCAATCATTAAATGACGCTCGCGTACCAGGCGATCATGAAAAACGACATACTCGTTAAACGACGATTTTTGTATTTAAAGAGTTGGTTATTTTTTTATGATTGCCTGGTGTAATACCAGCGGCAATGTGCAAGCAGACAACAAAATTAAATGATGATTTCGTAATTAGTATCTTGTCTCAACCCTGGCCTACAGACCAAAACCTTTAGATATAACTATTTAATATTTGAGATTAAAACCAACTGAATAATGAACATAAGCTTAGGCGCCTATAGTTCTATCATTTCAACTGTAGCTTCCATGTTTACGTATAGAGCACCTAATCCTTTATAAGTTCTACGTGACTTGTTCAAAATATTAACCAACTTTTCCAAAAATACCGGATTACCTATGTTCTTGGAGTCTTTTATTATATATCATATACTAGATATATATTTTTAAACTAATTGGACAGTGTTCCCCTATCCTTTGAATTTTCTGAAATCCCTTAAAAAATAAACATCAACAAATTTTTTTTCGAAGATATAAATTCCCCTTATTTTTTTTGTTGAAAGCATTTTTTTCGTTTATTTGAATTAAAATAAAACTTTAAAAAAACCGAAACTCAATAATAAATATTTTACTTTATATTATATTTGTCTTATATAAAAAAATTAACTTAAACATTTTACATTGTGCTGAATTGATTACAAAAAAATGTGTAACTTGTGAACATATAAATAACTATTGTTTGAGAATATTTAAACTTATCGAGAGAGAATGCAAAAATAAAAATAATAATAAAAAAAATATTTAACAAAAAATATAAATTGTAATATTATAATTTAAAGCTCCTTGTTTCGGTCTGATATTTCAATGTCTGTCGAAGTACTTTGCCCCATTGTTATATCGTCATCATCACTAAAATAAAATTAAAATTAACAAAATAAAAAAATAAAAAATTAAATTAATATTAATATATAAAAAAATAAAAATTAAAAAATAAAATAAGAAATTAACGTGAATTAATGGAAATCTAGTGATTTATGTGGTTTAAAAAAAATTGTTTTTTTTCTTGTGAAAGAGGAATGTATCTTATTGATGAGTTGTTTTTTTTATCAATTAGTTATTTGTGATAGTTGATCGCGCATGATGAAATTGGTGTATCGATTTTTAATGTTTCTATTAAAAATTTGTTAAAAAAGTCATTTTTTTTTCGAACAAGCATTCAAGCATTCACAAAAAAATATATAAAAAAGTTTTTTTTTTTGGTTGTTCTACTTTATCGAATTATCATATTCGGAATAAGTTTATAGATGAATAATTGGAAAGCATGATCTGGTTGGTTGACTTGGAATAGAACTATTTTTTTTTACTACAAATAGGCTGCGTTAAAACTTTTTTTTGTAAAAAAAAAAGAAAAAAAAGAAAGGTTCATTTTTTTTTGGTTTAACTGTGTAGTTCATCATGCAACTTACCCATACAGTCTACTATCTCGAAATGTCCTTCTGTGTTATATTCGAAAACAAATTCAATTACAAATTGAAGATTTGAATATGGGTAAAAATTGTGGGTAAAAATTGTCAAATTTTATTATTTGATTTAATGTTAAGTCACTTTTTAACTTTATTAAAACAAAGTCTTATATATGTCAAATTTAATAAGACTATCGGAGGAATAAAAATGATGTGAGTCAGAGGGAACAAACGTAAGAGAAGAACATTTTTGATTTGTGTAGAATATTGTGCTTAAAATTGGTTACTTGTTTAATATTTTTGTGGTTGTCACTAAATAAAAATTTAAAAATTAAAACTGTTAATAAAATAAAAAAATAAATAAAGGTAAAGGAAGAAAATTAGTTAGAACATAGTTAGAACATAGTTTTCCCCATCCATCCAATTCGAAAACTATTAGAGAAGGCACTCTGTTTAATTTCTGTAGACTAGTTTCGAAAATTTTAATTTATGACTTTCAAATGCATCAGTTAAAAAAATGTTCCATAAAACTGTTAAAAATTAAATTGGCATCACTAATTTGTTGTCTTCGGTAGTCGCCATCTTGAATTTTTTTTTTGTTTACATTTTAAATTATGACAGTTCTGTTCATTTCTACTCAAAATGTTTGAACGTGATTTTACGTGTTCCTGTATAAATAAATTTAATTTATCGATTGAATTTATTTAAAGTGATGGGAAATCGCACAATTAGAAGTAGTAGGCTAGAATCGTTTAAGAGGAGGAATGCAGCTGGCTATTTCAGCAAAGAATGGTAGCGTCTTCGGGGGAGACACCTTTTTTTTTGTAAAGGGAAAAATAACAAAACATTTTTTTTGACACAACACAGATTTGGGTTAATCGGTATGAAGTGAAATCAGGGAATACTTTTTGATAGTTTGGTTACATAACAGCAAAACTGTTTTTAGCGAAATGTAGATATTTCATTCCCAAATGTCATCAATTTGTTCTAAAATTGTTTTTTTTTCCGGAACAGTAACAAAAATGTTAACTTTCTTGATTAATTTGATGTTTTTTTAATCCATCGACATTCTAACCATCCTTCAATGGAGTTTGACACTTCATGGGTTGCCAGATGGGGAACGAACTTTATTTTTAGAAAGATAGTGTATATCGTCCGAAATGTCCCCGAAATGCTCTTAAACTACGACGACGCACGAACCGATGTTCGATGTGGATTCGTCGTTGAAGGCAGGCTCAGGCAAGAGGTTTTGATCTACAAATGCCTCAACGAACCCCTCATGACAATCCGCATCAAGGCTGAGATCGTCAATATAAGCCTTATATGCCCGTGCGCATCTTTTTCTCCACAGAGGAAAAAGATGATGCCACTAAAGAAATGTGTTTTGAGCTCCTGGAGAAAACATATGAGCAGTACCCAAGTTCCCACACCTTCACATTCAGATTGGAGATCCCCTAAGGCATTACTCCAGTATGATGAATGTCTGAAGTTTACGAGGGGCAAACATTGACTCGGACCATTACCTCGTTGTAGCCAAGGTACGACTGAGGGTATCCCGACCAACGCCAGGAAGAGGTTATACTGTGAGGAAGTTTACCGTCGGACGGCGAGTCTCAAATAACCTCTAAAGAAGTCCTTTACCGCCAGCATCAAGTATTGAGAAGTAGTGGTAACATTGCCAAAATGTCATCAGGGAAGCCGCCACTGAAGTACTGGGTTTCACACGGCCACCACAATGAAACCCCTGACTCATAAGCAAGATATCGTTAGAAGAAAGCATGCCCGATAAATGGAATCTCAGCATAATTTAACGCTTTAGGTTGCTTCACGATAAAGATTCTGCGGGTGATTCTTGGTCCCGTATTAATTAACGGAGGTGGAGAAGATATAATGAAGAACTGTACTGGCTGTACAGTGACACAGACTTAGCCAAAAGAGTAAAAATCCAATGTCTCAGATGGCTGGGTCATATAAAGCGGATAAGGTGCCGAGGCATGAAAGGCACAGAAGCCGCTTGTAAAAATGAAGATGGAAACCTCGTTTAAGAGTTCCCTTTGGTGCTGAGAAGTTGGAATAACCATTTTTGTCACGAATCTTGTACATTTCTTACTTGTTAAACAAAAAAGAACTCCTAATGACTCCTAATGAAGCGGATGAGACTATAATATGGCTATCTTAGTTCAATAACTAGGTTCCCGGAAAAATAAGTCGCTTAGATGAAAACTTCTTCGTCGGGAAAAATCCGGGTCATGTACAGAGAAGAAAAAAAAATCTTTTCGATCGCTTGTTAAACTAATAAGAACTGACATATTTAACAAATATAACAATTTTTTTAAATGTCTTATATTTTCGAAACTAGCCTCTTTGAATAATAAAATGTATAGGCTTCACTCTAGTCCCCCTTTCCGATAAATCGCGAACCTGTAGAAGTGCTATTTATTTCATGTATTCCGTGAGTATATGTATTTAATTTTTTTTTTTATATAAATTTACTTTCAAAAACAGTTTCAATTCAAAACATAAGAAACATACCTTCCATTTCCGTGTCGGAATAGTGCTAAAATTTCTTCGAATGTTTTATTTTTGGTCTCAGGAACCTTTTTATAGGTGAATATCCAAAATATAGCTAAAAATACGCTAAATGGCAAGAATGTATAATTTTCCAACGCAGTCTGCAAACAAAAAAAAAATATCAAAAAAGTTAAAAATTTATTTTTTTTTATTTTTAAAATTAAAACTTACCTTCATACTTGGGAAACCAATTCCGACGACAAAGTTTGCCATCCAATTGACTAGAACAGCAATGGCCATTGCACTTGGCCGAGGACCTTGTGAGAATAGTTCGGCAGTTATCATCCACGGTATTGAGCCAGGTCCAACGGCAAAGAAGACCACAAACGCCAGTACCGAAACCACAGATAGATATGACATCCAGTCGATCATTTCCTGTACATAACCAAAAAACTCCTATACAAGCGTGTAATGGCAATGTCCTACTCGAGTTTGAAGGCTTTTTTATGTTCTTTTTCTTATAATTCACTTATTTTTTAGTTTATTTTTAATTTAGTTTTTTTTTTAATGAATTTCAAATAATATTTGGAAGAATTTACCAAAGCAAGAGAGAGATAGAGGAAGAAATTAAAATAACTTAAAATAGGGTGATTAATTTATTTTAATTTGTGTATGAGATATTTATCTGCACTGTAAGAGGTTGGGTCTGGCACATAGTTCCGTATTGATTATCTTTATTTGTATTAATCTTAAGATTTATATAAGGCGCACAGCATGTATTTATTAAGCAACAATAAATTAGTATCATTGACATAATTCGAGTGATTTTAAAGGCGGTATATTTTGTCTCAAGAAAGTTCAAAAATAATTCAGTCATAGAAATTAATAATGGATAAAACTTCATAAAGCCTAAAACAAAGTTTAAAAAAAATTATTTTACTTTTAAAAGGTAAAGGAGGTAAAAGGTAAATTTCTTAATGTGACATTTTCCAAATTTCGGTTGTTTTTGCTTTTTTTCTGTCAAAGCGAGCAAAAGTTCAACCGTTTCTACTTCAGCTTTGAGTTTGAGTCACGTTAACTTATCTTGTACACGAACCAAACGTAACGTCAAAGCCAAAGCGACATTGTGATAAGATCTACTGAACTTCGTTGAACTTGTAAACGTCAGGCGAAACCAAAGCTAAAGCGTTATTGTGTTTTAGCCATAAGAGACAGCTTTTCATTCTGGAAGCTTGCAAGAGAATTAAATGGCGTTCTGTTTGCAAGGAAAACCGAAGTAAGTACGACACTGTTAGCGGAACACTTTGAAAGGCTGCTTAGTATGTCGGAAAGGCCATCCCAATTTCAGTTGGCTTACCCACTAGTCGAAAAAGAAATTCTTGACCATACATTCACTACCCAAGAAGTGATGACTGTCCTTCATAGGTAACATCAATAAAACACAGGGGACGATCGGGTCCCTTATGAATTTTAAAAGTTCGCATCAGGACTTTTTGGCAAAGCTAACGGACGCCTACAACTACTTATTTCGGAGTGATGAATTTCCAGGGGCCCTATTCCTGAATACGAGTCGAGTAAGTTTTCATGTGAGATCGACAAATTGGTATTCTCGAACACGACTCACTAATTATCGTATTTCCCAACTCGAATGTCGAACGTCAAATGACACTCGAATGATACATACCTATTTCTGAACTCGAAAGTGACACTTTTTACTTGCGATTATAGGGACTATAAGGCAAGTTTAGGATTCGTGAACATTAAACAAATTGAGAAAACAATTAAACATGACATTACGATCATAGAAAAGTCTAAAAAAGTGATCGAGAAAAAATGTCTGTCTGTCTGTCAGTATGTATAACGAGCTGCAGCCTAAACGGCTTAAGCGATTATCTTCAAACTTGGTGTGTGTGATTCTTTTGGCATTTCCCAGAGGGAAAATTGAAATTTTATTTTTAGCCCTAAAAATAACGGTACTTGCCATATGACCGTTTAGGAAAATCTTATTTTTCTCGAAAACGGCTCCAACGATTTTAATAAAAAATTTTGAAATTTTTTTTGTTGGTATTGGCTATCATATGATAAGTACCACATATACGGTGAAAGTCTATTAATGGGACCTTTCATATAACGGTTTTTTTAATTTTTGGCTTTCTGGGTTACGGCTTTTTGGATTTCTGTTAAATTTTATATTTAAAAAGATCTAAGTAGTCGAATAAATTCTGCATATCAAAATTTTGAATGACTTTTTTTTCTAATTAAAATTAATTTTTGATTTTTTTTTTCAAAAATCAATATTTTGAAAACTTATGAAAAAAAATTATTTTAAATTTTATAATCACATGTATTTTAATAAGTTCTAAAAAACTGCATACCAAAATTAAAAAAAAAATTGTTTTTTCAAAAAACTAAAAATAAAAAAACAGGATTTTATCAAAACCGGTCCTACAATTTTCGAAATACATTTTTCATAATTTCCTTGTTATTTAAGACGTGTGATGGCATACTTCATTTTTACTAAGAACCGTGAAGTATTGTGGTTTTTAATACTTTTTATAAGTTCAAACTGTGTTATTTTCAACGCAAATGTTACTTGTTTCTGCCAAAGATGTTGCTTTCCAAAGTAATTAGGCACATAAGAGCAAGTAAGTGCGACCCAGTCGTGCCCATTTTTTCTGTGAGAAATGTTTAAAAAGTGTTCGAGAGCAGCAGTGATGGATGCAAAAATGTAGGTAAAAATAAAAAAAAGACTAAGTTGTAATTTTCCAATTGTTATGAATAATAAAGTGTTTGAAACAAAATTTAAAAATTTTTTGGTGGTAGGTATTTGGCATAAACGACGATCTGGCGTTTGTTTTAAATTTGTGCTCCATTACTTGCAGCAAATATACAAAAATTGTTTTATAAAACATCTCTGTATTACATTTAACGATTAGTTTTCAAATCAAGACTTTTTTGTGAAACTTCAAGTCAACATTCAGTGAAGTTAGCTACAATTCAAAGGGTGTGTTCAACATTTTCGGAGTCATGTCATGTTTTTGGCTCTCACTAGAGTTGTGGAATACCGATTCTTACTCGACTCGACTGTGAGCTCTCGAAAGACATCTCAATCGACTCGTATTCAGGAATAGGACCCCAGATAGCTTCGAAAGAAACATTATCTTCCCAATTTTCAAGAGAGGCGACGAGAAAGACCCAAGCAATTTTTGAGGCATATCTTTCATGAACTCTGTCATAAAAATCTTCACTGCTGTGATTCTGGACAGACTGACACTAACACTATAGATACAAGCCAACAATCTTCTTAGTGAATATCAAGCCGGTTTCAGGAAGGAATACTCAACTGTGGACAACATATTCTCCTTGACATGCATCACCAGATCATATTTAGCTAAGGGCAAGAAGTTATACAGAGAAGTTATACAAGTCCAAAGTAATGATTTTCCGCCATGGAACAGGCGGATACGCACGAGAAGAAAAGTGGAAGTGGGAGAACGTAGAACTGGAGATAAAGAGAGTAATCATAACTCCATCGCTGTCTTTCAAGAAACAATTGCAGGAGAAGCTGGCAGACGCAAAAAGGCAATCAACTGCAACTGGAAAGGAGTCCTAAACAAGAAGCATATCGCTCCAAGTGCAAAGTATAAACTTTTTGAGGCAGTATTATGCTATGCAAGCCAAGTATGGGGATTCCTGCAATATGAGGAGGTTGAAAAACTTTTAAGATATTTTATAAAAAAGGATATTCTGGCTCCCTGAAAACACGCCCACTTGTATGCTGCACCTGGAGACAGGAGTGCTCCCACTCTACATATTCTTACTCAAGATGCATATGCAGGACATATTAAAAGTAACTGAGTCGCCAATATACCGGTTACCGAATATTATTGCTAGAGATCTGCTATCGAGGAATTCTCAATTCTTTGAAGAGTGGACTCGACTTAGCTTTGAATATGACATGCAGCTATTAGAATCGGAAATGGGGAATTGAAAAAACATGTTCCCGGTATTGATAGGAAAAATTGAGGAATCAACGAAACGAAGTGAGTCCCGAATTCTATACACGCAATTACAATACGACATGGGTGCTAACAATTATTTCAACGACCGATATTCTATTAGCACGAAATCACTGATCTTCAAAACCGGAAGAGAATCGCTGTTAATCTTTAATCAACCGAAAATGTAATGAATTTCTTAGGAACGTTTCCTATCTTACAATCAATTCGCCGCGTGTTTTGGGGGAAAAACATCTTAACTCTTGATGATATCAACGTCATATTCAATGGTCAGGACTGGACAAAACTATCACACTTTGTTCGTACAGCCCTGGACTAGAGCAATAAGATTATCAACCAAGCTTTTTAAATTACTTTGTCCAAACTTAAAACTAGAGCCTTGTGTAAGTTTAAATCGTTTTACATTATTAAAAAAATACAATTTTCTTAAAAATCAATAAGAATTACTTTGTTTTTGCCCTTAATTGGTTAAAATTTACCTATGAAAGAGCTAAATTGACGACCATAGACGACGCTGCAAGTTCGCTACAATTCGCCCGCAGGAAATCCGGCTTTTTGCCAAAAAAAACCGATTTGAATACCAAAGCCCAATTATTAAAGTTCCAACTCACAAATCTTCTCATTACTTTCTATAATTTGAGTACAGAAAACTAAAAAAAAATTAAATTTTAATTTCATATGAAATTGTTCTTTTTTTGTTCTTGTTGATTCTCAGAATTTCGTGTACATTTATTATGAGTTGATTTTCTTGTTTATTTCTTTTATCTGCGGCTATATTTATATTTATCAATTCCATTAAAATTCCGTTCAAAACTAACTTAAAAATACATGGGATATTGGTTTTAATGTTTTGCTTAGTAATTTTGTCTTTGGGGCAGCGTTATTAGACTTTTTTTTCCAAAAAGTCTAAAACCAGGGCAAAATAACTGAAAAGAACTGCTAAGGAAAATAGAAAAAAAAACCGAGATCGATTTTTTCAAGAATTATTTTTACATTCGATTATAGGTACTATAATGCAAGTTTTGCATTCGTGCATAACAATTAAACATGACATTACCATGATAGAGAAACATATTTGAGTTACTGGCAAAATTCTGTGTGTCTATCTGTCTGTACGGATTTCTATTGAACTACAGGCGTCTTCAAATTTAGAATTTACGGTTATTTTGAAATTCTACAAAGTGCCTTTTATAATTTTTTTTAGCTTAAATATTAACCGTACCTGTCATATAACCGTTAGGTAAAAGCTTATTTTTCTCGAAAACAGTTCCAAGATTTTTTATAAAAAAAAATCAGTGCACTTTTGTAGGAATATAAGTTGTTGGGCTAAAAATGGTACCCCCCTTAGGACCGTTTTTTTCTTAGACTCTCTCGAGATTCGCTTAACCTATTACAATCAATTTTAATATTCAGGAAAGTGTAGATAGCCAAAGAAATTCGAAATAAAAATATTTTGGAAGAAATGTTTTTTTGTATTTAAAATTTTTTTTTTATTAAAATCGATATTTTGAAAACGCATAGGTGAATTTTTTTTCTTAATTTTGTTTTTAAATGTAATAGTCCAGGCAAACTAAGCCTGAAAACAATAAATAAACCAAAAAATCCATGTAGTTCCAATTTTTGCAGGAATGTGCAGGGATGGGTCCCCTCTACTCGCAGTAAAAAATCCCCTTTAATCTGGAAGCCGCGCGGGGTGGGGGTGATTTAAAGGGACCTTCCCACGGTTGCCCCCGCATATCTCGAAAACGGTTTGTCGTAGAAGAATAAACTCTGAAGGAAAATGAAGCTGATAAAATTTCCTACGACAATTTTTTTTGAAAATAAGGAAATAACCATCTGAAGGCTTGAGTACAAAAATTTGTTTTCCAAAACGCGACCTTTCAAATCCGCTCCTGAAGGCGCAGTCATTTTTTCATTTTTTTTAATATGTCATATACGGATCAGGTAGCTGAAATTAATACCTATTTAACACTGCAAGAGCCATTCATCTATGATCACCACATAACTAGATATTGGCAGGTGAAAAATTGAGTTAAAAAATGTAATATTTTCACTCAATTTTTCTCATGCATATACTTAGTTATGTGATGGTCGTAGGTAAATGGCTCTTGCAGTATTAAATGGTTAGCTGAGTATGTTTTGCATTATCCTATAGGTATTGAGTCTAGCTACCTGATCCATACAACAGAATTCTCTTGTTAAAATAACTGCGCCTCCAGGAGTGGATTGAAGGGTCTGGTGCCAGAAAATAAATTTTTCACTCAAGACTTTCGCGCCTATATCTCGTTATTTTAATATGCTACGTGAGTGATTCTTGCACTGTCAGAAAGGTATTGAAATAAGTTGAGAACAAATAATTATTGCACCTCCAGTAGTGAAATGATTGGACATGGAAGGCTCTTGGTTCGCCCCGAATCTCTGCCTTTTAATTGCTAATAGCTCGTCAGCAGTTAGTGCTATCGGCACCGGAGTCACTACTAATGGACTCAATACTAAAACTCTTATATGCACTACTCTTAGATAATGAGTTTATTTACAAAGCTAGCTATTTGAGAAAAATTAAAGATGTCGAAAATTGGTCCAACTCTTACATAATGTAGTTTGGTGGTGGGTGGCCCAAAACATATTATTATGGTCTCATTTGACGTGGAACTGAATGCTGTGCAACTTATTTAAACCATTTTTAAAAATATATTATGACTAAGTTTTGACAGTTATCGTAACATTTCAATTCGCTGTATCTTTGGAACTCTTAGAGATAAATTAACACTTATACATATATTTTTGTAGGAAATTAGATTCTCTACAACTTTTCAAGTTGGCAAAATAATTTTTTTCTTGAAAAATGTTCCATTTTTCGAACTTACTGGGAACGGTTTCGTGCAGATAGTGAAGAAATGCATAGTCTTAAAATTTTATTGCGAATAAAAGAAGAATTAAAAGAAGAAGTCGGCATATTTATAAAAGTCGCTGCCTGTAAAAAATTGGAACAAATGATTGAGGATGGGCTTAAGCACATAAGACATATCAGATATTTTCGTTAAACAACAACAAATCAATGACCCTTGACGGTCAGGAATTGTTGAATCACTCCGGTGATATTCGAAGGACAACTGAAAATTTCCAACTCTGAAATGTCATATTTTAAGAACTTTCTTTTGCAATAAAAAACGGACAAAAATGCAATTTTGCTGAACCAGAATAGTAATTATACGGGGAAAACTCGAAATGAAAAGAAGCATAACAGGCCAAATTGTTGTTACTAAATATTTCCAAGTTCTAGCAGAAAGTTTTGCATAATGCCGTATTTCCAATTGAAGAAAAAATAACACCTTATTTCTGCACACCGATTTAAGGAAATAAATGTTGGTGTCCCTCAAGTAAGTGTCCTTGGCCCACTATTGTTTGCACTTTATACTCGAGATATACCTCACGTAGAAGATGTCATGATAGCTACTCTTGCTGATGATCGCATACGTTTCAATCAAAAGATCAACCGAAAATTTACAGAAAACGTTTAATAAATAACAGTGGACAGTGAAATGGCGCATTGTTTCGAACATGTCCAAATCTCAGATGTCAACTTCACTTAAACCCATCTTTATGAACTCAGTTCAAATTCTGTATGCTAATGAAGCAAAGTATTTGAATTTAACTTTTGATGCTAAGTTAAAATGGAAGATGTTATTAACGAAAAAACAAACTCGATACTAAATTACGAGAAATTAACTGGTTTACTAAAAAATACCTCAATCTAACTGCTTATTTACAAGCAAGTGCTTTAACCGGTATGAGTTTACGGTATACAACTTTGGAATGGTCCAAGTTGTAGGCAAATACATCGTTAATGCTCCAATGCTGCACTGCTGTTTCGGATTTAAACTGAGAACTGACGAAAAAAAAATACAAACACTTGCTATAAGGCTTCAAACACGTTTAAAAGGCCTTTGCAGTAGACCACACCTTGTACGCCAACTCCGAAAAACGAGACCGATTGAATTAGCGTTATCAGATATATATTTGATAATGCCGGAAATATTGTTCATATCCGCTGTGAGTGAAGCTTTTACTCATATCATACTTCATTTATACTAATGTAATTGATGCGCAAACTGGGGTCCCTCAAGGTTGTGCTCTTTGACATGAACTTTTAATTGTTTTTGATTAATTGTTTTCTTGAAAAAACTGTTCCACTTCCGGCGGCGCAAACAAAATTATTTTTTCGATTAGAGTGATTACCTTCACATTTTTTTTTTAGTAATTTTCTAGTTAAAAACAAAATTCTTCTCAATACCAATTTCATTATATTGAATAATTATTCCTATGCAATTTTTCTTATACAAAATTCTATTGTTTTAACCATGCTGTGCCTCTTATATCTTTTGATTGGAATTCATTAAAGAAATCATTTTTTTTTATTTTTTCATTCTACAAACCATTAAAATTTGTATTTGTTTTTCTCTGAAATGCAAAAAAAACAATAACTTGCTTGCTTCTAAACTATATTTTTGTAACCCCATCGATTTAATCACTCGTCAAGTTGAGAGTTTTTGCTCAACGTAGGTTAATTTTTTTATTTGCAATGGATTATTATTATTATTATTATTATTAAAAAAAAACGTTAAATATCCTATCGAGAATTAAGTAGTCGATTCTCTTGTTTAACTGTTTTGCAAGTTTTTATACAATAAATTCATTATAAGTAAAATATTTTAATGCAAAAAATATAAATTAAATAAAAATAATAATAAAATTAAATTGTAAAAAAAAATATATATAAATGTGAATTATTTTTCACTCGTGTTTCAAAGTGTAAAGAACTAAATCAGTAATATGTTTTTTTCTTAGTTCTTATTGGCAATAGCTCGCAGTGTATGAAAGTTGCTAAGTTTATTTTTAATTTTAATATTTTGAATTAGTTTTTAATAAGTGAAAATAAATGATTGTGAGTAAAAATATTCATTTTGTATAGATACATGTGTAGTTTTTTTTTAACTGACTTAATGTGGTTCTAGTTTTGCACGTTTGCTTAAAACACTAAAAAAGAAAACTACATTAAAATTAAAATTAAAATTTAATTAATTTTTTTTCTCCGATTTAAAAGTCGATTAGTTTTGACGCTATTATATCTTGAATTTCCAACCCAGTGCAGTATGTATACACAGTGCATACGATTTTGATTTTGCTTTGCAAAGACGCTGTACACAATTTTTGTTTTATTTAATTTTTTTAAACAAAATTTAAATTGGACAATACGAACAAATAAATTTGGTTAGTAAAATAGTAAAAAAATAAAAAATAAAATGGTGTTAAAAAATATTGAATGAGGTGTAAAAAAAAAACAGAAAATGTACTAATACGTTAGTAATTTTTTTTGTTTTTTAATTTATTAATAGTTTTCTGTTACGGGACAAAAAGCCTGGCAAATCGAGATAAGTTTTATTTTAAACAGGGACGAGACAGCTGAATAAATGAGTCTTTTCTTGCGTTTTTAAATAATTTATTTTTAACTTTTATTTTTTATTTTTTAATGGCTAACTAAATTAAGGACGACCTGGACTTAGAAGGCACTAGTTCTAGCTCATAGAAAGTCTTGAAAGAGGGAATATTTTGATACATAACGTAACGATTTATTCATTTTTAATTCATTGATCTATGGAAGACGGTTTATCAATTTTGACCCTGAAACCTGAGTTTAACCTCTAATTGTTCAGACATCGTTGGTGTTAAGACTTTTTTTAATTCATCTGAGCGTAAGCCACTTTTTGGATGCTTCAAAATTCTTTTTTTTATAATATAATGTATAGAAATTGTTTTTTTTTTTTTTTTTTGTAAACTCTAGTTTAATTTTAAATGGTGCAGACATCAGACGTGGTTAATCTCTGGAAATTGATATGTTGATTTTGACCTGATTCTAAACCTCAGTTTAACCTCATATTGTACAGACATTAAGCTTGGTCAGTACGATTGGAGCGAAAGTAAGCCACTTTGGCAAAAGTGATCCTAAGTAAAGGTTAGAGTAAGGAAGGGCATTAAGAATTGACTGAATAAAGGGTTACAAATAACTGAGCACTTAAAGCGAGTTGTGAAACAGGAGTTTTCCTCTCTACTGGGTTCGACTTATGTTCCACATTCTTAAACCGAAGTTACACTTTGATTATTCTATGAAAATCGATTAGTCTAATTTAACTCTGATTTTATATTTCAATTTAAACTCAAATTGTACAGACATCAAGCGTGTTTAGCTTTTACTTTGTTTTTTTATTCGAGTGATAGCCACATTAATAAGACTGATCCTAATTAGAGGTTAAAATAAAAAAAAAACATTAAAAGGTTACAAATACTTTAAGGAAAAGTGGTCAACTTTTCTATTCAATTTGATTTGATTTAATTCCCATTCCATTCCACTGAAATAAAAAAAGAACTCTGGCCCTAACTTAAGCCAGGGTTAAACCATTTAGTATGCACGCATCAAGCGAGAGAAGCCATGTTTTGATCCAAAAATAAAATCCTATAGTAAAACTCGCTCTCAATATTTGTTTAGTTCATGAATTAAAATTGAATATTTTTGTTAGCTCTGGCAACCCTAGTTTTGGACCAGCTTCTAAAAGATATCCTTGAAGAGGGAAATTTTGGAGTTCATGTGCATTTATAGCAGAATTAGGACGTTAGTTTGGGTTTTAAGACGAAAATATCTTATGAAGTTTTATTTTCGATGAAGAAAATATTTTTAATTTTAATTGCAAAAAATGTGATACTATTCTTTTTTTATATAAGCTATTTAAATTAAATTTAATTATTAACTCATTTATTCAGCACCTTAAACCTAATTACAACACCGATAACTACAAATAAAAGCAACAAACTAAATAAACACATAAAACACATTTATATACTTAAGTTTTTGTTTAGTAATGAAAATTAAGCAGTTAGTATGTTTAAAAGCTTATAGCGTTTATAAGCGGTATGTTGTATATTACATTTAAACAAATATTGTTTTAAGTGCAGTATTTTGTGAGTTTTTGTGAAGAGTAAAAAATGTAATTATTTGTTTGATCAAAAAATTTACAAAAATTGTAAAAAAAACTTATTAAATAAATTCTTAATTCATTCCATTAAAATTCAAAATTTAATCTTAAAAAAAAAATCAACAAAAAAAAAATGGTAAAAAATCTTTAATCATACGAGATAAGCACGTATTTGTTATTAAAAATTAAATAAAATTAAATTTTTTAAAAATAAACATGCATGTGTCTATACAACATTCCCATTATCAGTAAAAATTAACCAAACTTTTTGGCAAAAACTTCGAACTTCAAACATCAAAATATTTTTTTGTTTTAATATAATTATTAATATAATAATAATTATTCTAATTTAATAATTATTGTCTTAAAATAAAAAAAAACAAAAAAACAAAAACAAAAAGAACATCTCTTCAAACTTTTGAGACTTTTAACTAAAGATACATCAACTGACTATTGAAATAGAATATAATTTAATAAATTAGATACAAACCATTTTTGTTGTGATCCTTTACTGTACTGTCTTACCAAATTGTTGAAAAGAATTCTATAAACAATAATAATTGTACTTGCCTTGATTAAGAATGATATCGTTATGAATATCGAGAATATGAACATTCCACCTAATCCGTACAGATGGAGAGTTCTTCGGCCAGTTCTGTCCATTAAGGGGATGGATACTAGAGTCATGACAACCTAAGTAAAGAAAAAAATTAATTAAATTTTGAACAATTATATTTTTGTTGGTAAGAAAAAAGTTAAAAGCAAAAAACTACTAAAAACTGTTGTTAAAAGAAAACCCACTAAATTTAGTTGAAAAAGGGTTGTCCGTTAGAAAAATAAATAAATATCAAGACCTCACGACTGTAGTTAACGTCAGTTAGGACTTAGTTCCACTTCCTCTGTTCCCTAAATAATCTCTTTGAATATAACTGGTGCCGATTGGTACTAAGTTGTTGGTACAATAGTATTTTTGGTACTAGATTTTAAGTATTTAGTACTAAACTTTAGTACTATTGCAATTGTTGGTACTGTATTTAGTACCGGTTTTAGAACTTAGTAGTACATTTAGTACTAAATTTGTTTTACGTATTGTATATGGTGTGAGTATGTTGGTGTTGGTGTCATCAATGTTATTTTATGACGTTCCGAAAAAGGACTTTACAGACAACTTTTGCTGGCGATTATAGGGACTATAAGGCAAGTTTAGGATTCGGGAATATAAAAAAAAATTCAGATAATGAAAACATGACATTACGATCATAGAGAAGTCTAAAAAAGTGATAATCTTAAAATTCGGTGTGTTATTCTTTTGGTATTCCTCAGAGGGGAAATTGAAATTTTATTTTTAGGCCAAAAAATAACGGTACCTGCCATATGATTGTTTAGGAAAAGTTTATTTTGTTCGAAAACGGCTCCAACGATTTTGATAAAATTTTTTGAAAATTTTTTTGTTGGTATTGGCTATTATCTCATTATAACCAAATTTACGGAAAAAATCTACTGACGGTTTCATATAACGTTTTTTTTTTATTTTTTGCTTTCTTGTTAACGGCTTCTTGGATTTCTAGATAGCCAAATTAGTTCTGCATATCAACATTTTGAATAACTTTTTTTTTCGAATTAAAATTAATTTTAATTGAGAAGTCAATATTTTTAAAACTAAAAAAAATTGTTTTAAATTTTATAATCACGTGTATATTAATAAATTCTAAAAAACTACATACCAAAATTAAAAAATAATAAAAAAAACTAAAAATAAAAAAAACAGGATTTTATGGTCATTAAATCTTTGTTTGACGTGTGATAGCGTAATTTATTTTTACAAAAAACCGTTTAGTCTTGTGGTTTTGATACTTTTTATAAGTTCAAACTGTGTTATTTTTAACGTTAATGTTACTTGTTTCTGTCAAAGATCTTGGTTCCCAATGTAATTAGGCACATAAGAGCAAGTACGTGCGACCCAGTCGTGCCCATTTTTTTCTCTTCGTTCTTTTTGAATGTGAATGGAATTATTTTGGGAATTTGCGCCTGTTCTTTTTCATGTTCGCCTGGTGCTCAGAATACGTTTGTGATCGATGTTGGTTGAACAAATGAACTACAAACCCTCTCGTTAAATCCACCCACCACACTCCATTATTACATCTACCTTCAACTTTAACAAAACTCCGCCTATTTTTATTTATTTTTCTCTTCTTGTACTTTTTGAATTTGAGTGGAACTGTTTTGGGAATTTGCGCCTGAACTTTTTCATGTTCGCTTTGTCCTTACGATCGATTTTGGTTGAAAAACCACAGTATCGCGGTAAGCATGAGTCATGAGTCTTATCAGCATGCGTCTTATCAGCATGAGTCTTATCAACATGATTTATAAGACGTTATTACGTCAAAAAGGAGCAATCATACCATCATGAACAAAAATAAAGAAAGATTTCCGTTCTGAAGGGGAAACAGAGAGACATTTCATAAACATTTCATAAACATTTCAGAAATGTTTCGCGAAGCACAAAAAACGAAACATTTAAAAAAAACATTTCAGAAAGAAAGAAACATTTCTGAAATGTTTTTTTAAATGTTTCTGAAATGTTTAAAAAAATGTTTCTTTGGTGTCGACACACCTTAAGAGAATATTTGATGTCAAAAAAAAAAAAAACAGTTGGGAATTGAAACGTTAGTTTTTATGATTTCGAGCTTATGCAGATGATGCAGAAAACATTTGTAAATCTAATCAAATTGCCGAAATATGCGAAAACCAAGAAAAAATATAAATTTGCTGCGTAACAGCCTTTAGAAAACCAAATTACTCCAAAGAATTGTCTATTTTGTTGCTGTTTTTGAAAAAAAGGATTTGATAGACAAAATAAGTTACGGAAATTTACGTGCGATGATCATTAATTCGAACGAACCAATTAACACATACATTAGTTAAATATACCTCGCAGCCCGCAGTAGTCACCAAAATGTTCCTATTTAAAATTGGTTGGCATCAGGGAAGTATCTTGAGTACTGTGCTCTTTATTACAATATTTGGGTGGATTAAAGGAGGCACAACTCTGTCATTTTCTTTGATCCAAAAATGCCTCCAAGCTAAAGGGAAGGCTCGCCAAGCACTTACACATAGTTCACAGTGTTGGACAATAAACAAGACAAATGAGAGTACATTGACCGTAACTGAAATAAAGAAGCGATCAATTAAGAACGAAAAAAGTCGGAAGAAGCCTCCTCATTAAGTACACTATCTTGGAAACTAATAAAAAAATGGCCACCGGAATAAGTTCTTAGCAGATAGAATCACGTTTTGATATTTCTCAATACTCAATAATTGTATGAGTTCAAATGGTACTACCATGCAGAAAGAAGATACCCCGACCCTGAGGGCCCAGTTCAAAGGACAATAGCATGCTTCGTTCCAAAATTATGGCAGAAGAAAAGAAGACCAAAAACTCTTATATCAAAAAATGCAATGACTCCTGCATTTAGTTGGCTCCGGATATGGAACAATACAAAACAGGAAGTCTTGCGCTCATTTTGTAAAGTCAACCGAGCAAAACCTATATGTGTAGCCATAAGGCGGGAGAGCTGTAGTCTCAGTATAGTTCATAGCAATCATCGGTTAAAGGAGAAGAAGAAAAGGAGAAGAGGAAAGGAAAAAAGAATAAGTTAATAGTTTAGTCAAATTGGAATCTATTATAACGTCCCATTAAAAACTAAACAAATAATTACTTTTTCCGATTGATATTTCTTTGGGTTAAGACCGAAATTGTTATGTTAAGAACACTACCAAAAAATCAAGGAAATCTTTATCGGGCCTTGGTCATCAGTTATGCTCAATAGTTTAATAGTTAAAGGTTGAAGAAGACATTGTTGAAGTTAAGCAGCAAACTCTTTAAAGCATTTCTGGCTCAATCTTCGATCATGAGCTTTAAAGAAGATGAATTAACTACAAAATGTACAGGCATTGCAAGCATACACTAACGTTTTAAAAGATTAAGAAACCTTAGACATACAGGAAAATAGACAATACCCAGTATACCGCTCCATCAAGACGATCTTTGACAATCTGGTGTGCACACTGCACAGGTTGAATATGAACTAATGCAACTAGGAGTGCACAACTGGAAGCAGAATACAAAACCGATACCCAGCTACTTGATAAAAACTGTTGGTTGAGATCCTTGTTTCTCGAACTTTATCGTTATGGAGTATGTGTTTAGTATACAGTCGGAATTTTTTTTTAAGGGTTAGCAGGTCTTTCCAATCAAAGGAAGTATATGTATTTCGATTAAGAAATTAATTTTTGCTCGTAGAAATTTCATAATTTAAATGTTGATGCCGTCACTCACTGATCGATGTGAACAACAAGTTGCATTTGATCAACATGTTTTCAAGTGTCTTTGATCCCGATGAAGTATTTCACCAAATATGGAAAAACCCATTCAAAGAAATCAAGCACAAATTGGAGTAAGCTTCGTACATTTGGCATACGGTATACCTATAAAATAAATAAATTTATTGGCGCGACAGCTCCTTAAGGAGCCAAGGCCTAGTGACTTATACTCTCAACCATTCCTGTGTGTGTCTTGTTACTCTGCAAGAATGGAAGGGACCTACAGTTTACCGCCGAGTCCGAACGGCTACATGAAATGCACTTTTTCGAGACAAATTTTACTCTTGGAGGTTTTGTCAGTTCCTCACAAGAGGCAGTACCCCAGAAAAAAAGGTGGCTATGAGCTGGATTTGAACCCAGGTTCTTTCGCTTAGCAGTCCGACACACTAACCACTAAGCCACGGGGCACTACGGTATACCTATAGCTAAGCTTTTTTTTCCAGAACTGATGTCTTTTATAGGCTTGTATGCCTACATTGCTTAGTCAGACTGCGAATAAAGAAGAGCCTCTTGCGAGGAACTGACAAAATCTCCAAGAGTGCAAATTTGTCTCGAAAATGGGCATCTCATGTAGCCGCTTGGACTCGACGGTAAATTGTAGGTCCATTCCATTCTTGCAGATTAACAACACACACACAGGAATGGTTGAGAGTATAAGTCACTAGGCCTTGGCTCCTTAAGGAGCTGTCGAATCAAAACATTTATTTATTGATGGGGTCATTCAAAAGTTTGATATTGCTTATGAGACCGAGCGAACGCCGAACTATTTTTGGTCCAAGGTAAGCAGGGAAGTCCAGATAATTACTAGAAATATCTCTGCAGTAGCTACCTACTAAGAATGCAGGCTCACCCCAACATTAGGACTTTGCGGTCAGGTGCTTGAGTAAATCAACTTATCAGACTACGATTTTCTTGTCTTTCTTTTTTTCGTTTTTTATATAAATGCAATAGTCTAAAGACAATTAAATACAATGTGTCCGAAGTATAATTTTCTTATCTTAGATTCACATCATCGTCTCTCTAAAACCAAAAACTGAAACAACTACTAAAAATTCTCTGTTAATTTTTTGCAAAATAAAATCAATACCCAAAATGGGGCTATACAAATTCTTTTGAATTCATAAATCCTTTTCACATTTCTATCGCCAACCTATCAAAAATACTTACCATAATAGCACCGATTCCGATAGTTGCGAACTTGGCGCTCTCCTCTGTCAAGCCTGAACTCATAAACAGTGACGTTGAATAATAAAAGACCGCATTGATACCACTAAATTGCTGACTAAGTTGCATAACAATTCCTATTACAAGCGGAGGCCTCAGAGTTGGCGAACAAATAAGCTCCATAGTTGATATATGACTTTCGCATTGTTGAGCACGTTCTTCGGCACGCATTTCTTCGATATCTTCTTCTACTGAACTGGATGCACGTAATCTTCGAAGAGCTACAAAAAAAAAAGAACATAAAAACTCTCCAATCAATAAATTAAATTCGATATAAAAAAAACCTTTTCGAGCCTCTTCTTCCCATTGCTTTGTTATCAATAGATATCGCGGTGATTCCGGACAAACCGGCAATAATATCAATTGAAGTATTGCTGGACAAATGGCCAAACCAAGTAAAACTGGCCAGCCTTCATTGGTTCCTAGAATTTGCTCTATTCCCAATACTTGGGATAATAGTAAACCTACTGTCACAGCCAATTGATTTACAGTACCTAAACCACCGCGTAAATTGAGTGGTGCTATTTCTGAGATGTACATTGGCACCAAAGAGGTGTTTAAACCTGGTTATTTGGAATAGATTAAATGGAGATGAAAAAATGATGGTATTTTATGATATTTAATAGTAAATTACCGCAATTAACACCAATTATAAATCGGCCGAGGAATAACATTTCATAGGAATGACTGACTTTGGTGAATCCCATTAGGCAAGCTCCCGATATGCCAAGAACGTTGTTTAGTAATAGTCCCCCTTTTCTGAAAAAAAATGTTACAAAATTATATTAGTTAAAGTTAAGGTAAATAAGTAAGTAATGTATTCTGTTTGGAAGTAAAATGGTTTTAACAAAAGGTTCCCTATGTCCTCTCCTGTATTTCTGACAATATGAGAACAGAATTTTATGAAAATCGGTCGAGTAGTTTAGGCGTGAAAGCGAAACAAACAAACACAATTGAAATCGAATTTGTCATGTTTATTAGAATTTCGGATCACAATAATATCTCTGACTTGTCCGAGATGCAGTTTCTTTAAAAAGATCATGAAAAAAATATATAAATTAGACTAGTCTGAAAACTTACATAAGATATCAAGAAGAATTTCTTCTAGCGTTTTACTTGGACTTTGAAAGAGCATTCTTGAATCTGGCAAAACTTGATAAAAGTAAAAGGCAATACAAGTAAAGGTTGTGCTTTAAATTCAATGGTTCGCCTAATTCCTATTGACATTAGTGGAAGAATGAACTATAAAGTCATTGGATAGATAAAACTAACAATACCATTATCACCAGCTGCTGCTCCTTTAGGTAACGAAGGAGAATATGAAACAGAACGATTTTCCGAGTAAATAAAGTGTCGCCTATAAAGCCCTTGGTATGGCTGTTTTATTGCAGGTACTTTATTGTTATTTTTATGGAAAATTCCCGAATGATTTCTAGAACAATAAGTGGAGAAAAAGTTAATAGAAAAAACTGTGCGGTTTGTCTGCGAATGTTAAACTAGACATTTTAAGTCCAAGAAATTATTAAGGAAGTTTCCACTGCTTTATATTCCGTTTGTAAAACTTAAAAAAAAAATTGCGCCGTACTTCCATATTGACATAAAATTATGGTAAATGATGTAGACGCTTTGCTTTCATTAGACCAACCAAAAAAACCCTTGAGACCAACCCTAAAATTGCTGAATCAGAATTCTGTTTTTTTTTTAAGAATCTACAGCTAAAGGCTACAGAGAATTTGGTATTGGAAAGCTTATTTGGAATTTACCTCAACTTCAACCGAGTTTGATGAAATGTTCTACACTGTGTGTAATTTGGTCCATCTTGAGTCATGGGATCATTTTGTCTCGATTAATGAACCCTAGTAGGTGGCGTTGGTGTCGTTTTTTTTACCGTATTTATTAACCGATTTTGACGGAAATTTGACAGGCAGAAAGCTGATGTTCTAATGAGTAACTGAGGCTATTTTAATACCGACTTGGTGGCGCTGGTGTTGTTTTTTTGAAAATTATTATTTATATATCAATTTTGACAGGACTTTCACAGGCAGATAGCTGATGTTGTAAGGAGTAACAAAGTAACGAGTAACAAAGTAACGAGTAACAAAGACTATTTTAACTACCCCTAGATGGTGTTGGGGTGTTTTTTTTTTTGAAAAATTCAAATGCGTTTTAATGTTAACAGGTGATAGAAAAATTACGGATTCAATTACGTCTCTCGAGCACCGCCGTAATATAACGTGTCTTCACTATTCTATTGCTTATTTTACAAACAGTGCTCCAGCTTTTGCATTCCTCTCCTAAAACAATTCAACCGTATTACTCGCTTTGCTAGGAATGCCCATCAGTTTACCCATGAGCCTAATTTCGGACGTACTGTTGGGTACAGATTTTCTTTCTTAAGTCGCACCACACGAATGTAGAACACTCTACCTTGCTCAGTTTTTCCTTCCCATTTTGATATGCAGAATTTCAAAACTAATGTCCATCTCCTTTTACATCCTTCGTCTTCCCTATTTCCATAATGTTCGCACGATGTTTTAGTATTTTAAGGTGTTAAGGATAGCTTAGAATATAATGCATAATTATTCTATTTTTTTTAAGTAAAACTTTATTTGGATATCAAAACGACTGTATAATGTAATGGATGCTCCGCTGGTACAACACACACTGAGTTAATTCTAGCTCGGCTCATACGTCTGCTCGTGGACGGTTTAAGATAAGGATAACAATAGCAATAATAAATTCTATTCTATGGCTCTTCGTTCCCGGTCGCAACTCGCAACTCCCGCTAATCCAAGCACTATGAAAAGGGGTGTGGCCTGTGCACTTTTATGACAATATTCTGTTATTCTTCAGCTCGATCGATTCTGGATGATGCTAAAAAGATTTAATGTGGTTGTTGTTCTGCTCGTGCCCGTCTGCTCTTAGACATCTGTTGTTGCTCGAATGCTCGTGCATTGGGTATACTAAAAGAGAATCGTGTTTCTCGCTCCCAACCACCGTTAGCCAGACGATGATGTTTTTCATGTCGTTGAAAGAAAGGCTGCTCTTGTTGTTCACTTCTCATGAGAGTTCATTTCATTGACTTGGTCTGGGTCCGTAAATGTGGTTGTTGTTGCAATTTAAACACCGAGAATAGTATGATCTGTGAAGAAGTTGCCCCTTTTTGCTGCCTTGTTCGTATTTGCTCTGTATTTTTGGTTTTCCAAATATTTTACGCTCGTAAAATATTAAAGTTTCGAGAGACAGAGAGAGGGAGAACATAAAAGAGAGAACACATGCCAAGAGTTTAAAATGTCGGATGGTTCTCCATTCGACTTATAACCACGCGTAATGTTGCTTAATTTCGCTTATCCATCGGGAAGCGATACTTAATCAGATCCAAGGCCGTTAACCGATTTCTATCAGTTTGGTATGGAAATTCCAAAGAACTGGTCTAGTTTGTGGAATTTGGAGCAGCTTTAGAGTGGGATAAGAAACTTCTTCGGATCATATGCCTTTAGAAATCACATGCCAATTCGGGCTGCCGCGGCGGATGAATTGCCTTCTTCTAAGCCACTTGAGCTTCTTCCAAAGTTACATTGGAGTAATAGTTTATAATATATTATAAAATGGTTTGATTTGGAATGCTTTAAAACAAGAAAAAACTCATTTATTCTTTTAAAGTTTCTAAGAAAATATAACGCAAATGTATTTAAAACCATGTACGCATCACCTAAAAAAGAAAAGAACCAGATTTGTCTTGCCAAGTGTAAACAAAACGATGAACAAGCCATACAACGTTTAAACTCAGCGATGTATTCTGCGGAATTCTGGAAAGCTGCTAAAACAATTAACGGAATGCCTAGTAGTATTATAGCTTCACTAGAAGCATCCGAGATTCAGAAGTACTTCTGAAGGTTACTCAACACTGCACAGTTTTCTCCCATTCCCCAATATGTAGCTCCAGTTTTTTTTAGACGATATCTTCGATTCATCGTTTACAGTTTTGGAAGTGCGGGTAGTTTTGGAAAAAAATTACATCCGGTAAAGCACCAGGAGATGACAGGATTCCTTCAGAATTCTATATAAACTGTACCACGTACCTGATATCACTCACCAAAGAATTTAATAGAATTTTCGAAACCGCGGAAGTAGCAACCAATTTCAAAAAAGCAATTATTTATCCGCTGCATAAAAAAAGGCATGTACGACTGCCTGGGGCGCTTCTGTGATCCTTGGAACCTGACTGTAAACTTTGGAAAGTCTAAAATGATGATCTTCAGGAATGGTATTGGAAGATACTCGAGAAAGGTCAGAGTTTGGAAATTTTTCGAGAGTATAAGCACCTCGGTGTCTTGATCTGTTCTAACCTTAACTTCAAAAAACATTTTGAGACTAAATTAGCTGAGGCGAAGAGGGCTATTTCTTCTGTCTAGCGACGCTGTATTGGAAGTAAGTTTGTGGACCATAGCGCAAAGGTCCAGATATTCCGGCCTGTACTCCAAAATCCATGGTTCATCTTGAAACTCTTATGCCACCGTTGTTCTTAAATACGCTAAAACTACATTTCGAATACATATTGAAGCTACTGGAGATGGATGAAAGAGGACTGCCATATTTGATCCTCAAGTCGATAATCACCTTGAGAAGCAACATCGTCAAAAATGGGAAGGAATTGGGTTTTGGAGAAAGCGTTCAGATTCAACCAGACATCGGACCCGGTATCTAACATGTTGAAATTACACATCGAAACGATTCCATCAAGCGCTTGGAGTATCCAGTAAACAATTGTTAATACAAGGTGGAAAGTAATATTGGAAAAATCTATAACTTTTGCAAATGTCGGTTATTCCCCTTAGCCGTAGCGGTCTTAACTCTTTTTTAATTATACTGTGAAATATTAATTACGTCTTCTGTTGGCCTCGAAATTACATAAAGGGTCATCTCATTTTTTTTTCAAACTTATACTTATTTCAATAATCCTACGTCAATAATGAAAATGAATTGAGGTGTTTTAATAAAACTGACATCTGGGGTCAGTGAGCCAAGTCACTGGTGGCACAACACAATCCCAATGAGCGTTATCCTTCTATTCACACTCCTTCACCAACACATTTGCACCTTCCCTGCTATCCAAACCCATAAAGGTATACAATAATCCATGCCACAATAATCTGTTTCTATTTTCCTTAAACCATCTATGCCATGGAATCTCTACAAATATTTATGTCAAATATAACCCTCGCAAACATTATTTATCTCCATCATCCCAGGATAATAGGTGATACATTAAGTCCCCGCATTCCTGCAGTTCCTATTCTCTATTTGTGTGTTTTATGTCCTTATATATATATATATATAATTTTTTTTTAGCAAACTCACCGTCCAAATCGATTTGCCATCCATCCACCGCTGAATCCACCCAACATACCACCGATGGCAAATATCGATACTGCCACCGAATACAATTGCTGTATGAATTCCTCGCTAATATCCTCCCCATATCGATCCTTGTACACGTCCTTCATGAAATTCTCAATATTCTTTTCTGGTGCATTTATCACTCCGGTATTGTAGCCGAACTGGAGCATTCCCAGGACGGCCGAAAATATCGAGTACGTCAGGAAGAACGTGAGTCCCTGTAAAGGATGAGAAATTAATTTTATTTTTTTTTTGTTCGTGATTTGAGATTATTAGAGGGAGATAGAGAGAGATTGAGAGAGAGACAAGGTTCAATTAAAAGTTGGAAGAATTTTATTAAACGTTTCGGTAATTTGTTCAAATTCAATTCAATTTTTTCGAAAAAAAAAATTTAAATAAAAATAGAAAATTAATTGGAGTGGAAGGGCAAACAATTTATAAGAAATGTGAACAAAAATATATAAAATATAATATTGGGCTGAATAAAAGAAAAAAAAAATGGTTATCGAAAATTCAGTCCAATTCGTAAAAAAATATACAAAATCAAAGAAACAAGACTTAAAATAAGAGTCTGTTAGAAATTTCTGTTTAAGCCATATATATATTGTTGCAGTTTTGGTTTTGATTTTAAGATATTTTTTTTTTAGATTCAGAATATCCAAACATGGGTTTCAAGAGAAGTTGGAAGTTTTTCGGAGTTTTTTGGTTTCAAATGTTTGAGTAAAATATTTGTTACATTTTATATTTTCGATTGAATTTTGACATTATGATGGAACGAACTAAGCAGGCAACCGATTAATAACTAATTTGCAACTTATGAAGTTGCCACCTCGAACGCAGTTGATTGTACTTCAACCCGGAACGTATTCTTTGCCTCAACTTTTTTGTTGGTTGCCTGGCGTATTTTATTTAAATTCTGTTCTCGAACTGAAGCTTGCAAACACAATCAAGGAACATCATAGCTGAATAGCAGTTGATGCTGAGAATATGGAAAAAAAAACATTTCTGCAGACTGTATAACAGCGATGACGAAACGAATTCGCTGTCAGACAGGATGATCCATTTTATCTGGGTGAAGTAGATCAACAATTCCACTCACTTGTAGATTGTGAGCTCCTAGATTCATTCGTGAACAACCTGATAAGTTCACATCATTGCGGTTTTAGACCAGGATATTCCACCATCAACCAAATATTCACATTACAGCATATCTTGGACAAAATCCATCGATACTCACCACCTTTTCATCGATTGCAAAACGACGTCCGCCTGTTTCAAATGACGGCGGGAAACGCACTTTGTTCCGTCAAGGTCGGTAAAGACCTTATCGAGAAAGTCAAAAATGGGTTTACACAAGGCGATGCGTTATCATCGGGTTTTTCAGCATCATACCTACTTGAAAAAATAGTGCAGAACTCTCACTCCCACACCAGACATTGACATAATTGGAAGAACACATACTGTACAGAGACATGCACAGGATATAGCCAAGAGGGTAGAGATACTGGTTCTCAATAGGCTGGGTTGTATAGAGATTGGAGACACCAACACTCCGGTCCGGAAAATCATCGAGCCCAATTCGGAAGGACGGTAGAAGACCGAAAATAAAGTGACGCATACAGGTTAATCCAACTAACAATTTAGCTTGTATAAAGTCCAATTTTTCGAATTTTAGTAGTTTGTATAGAACTTGTATAAGCCAAACATTTGGAAGCCACATATTTTACTGCTTATTCGGCTTATAAAAACGAGTTTGGTAAGTTCTATACACCGCTAAAGGTTAAAAATAGCTTGTATAAAACTTTCATAAGTTGTTAACAGAAAATTAAAGAAACAATAGCTGCTTAAGTTATCACTGTTTTTATGAAGGACGAACTTAAGACCATTGAACAATTCAAACTCACCAAAGTTTGGAAACTTCTATAAAAGGCTTGTAGACAAAGCTTCAAAATAGCCTGCATAGCGCCTCCCGAAGTTTTTTACTGAAGATAAAAAAATAAAAGCTGTTATAAGGCTCTACGACAATACAACGCAAGCAACTTGTGTAAGAATTGCCTATTAAGGTCTTATACAAACAAAAAAATTATTTACTTGTCAATTTTTTAGGAAATTTTTATAAGCGACCGCATGGCATGGGTCGTACCATTAAAAGCTAACGTGAACTATATGATTTCAAGTAATTCAGTATTTGATTTTTCTGAAGTAATATTTAACTTGATGTACATTAGGGCAAATTTTTAAAATTTTGCAAGTAATAAAATCAATATAATGCAAACTTTACAATGCCACACAATTTAAACTTTGACAATTACAAAAAAAAAGTTTTAAAAATGAGTTTGGCAAGTCTTATACAAGGCTTATAGATGAAGATTCAAAATAACCTGTATAAGGTTTTCCAAGTTGTTAACTGAAAATTAAAAATCACGATAGCTGCTTAAGCTCTCACTGTCTATGAAGGGTGAACTTTAGGTTATTCACTCATATTTCCTCAGTTTAACAGTTCAAGATCAGTCAAAGTTCTATAAATAAGCTCTCAAAAATATCTCAAATTAATTTTTATCCAAGAACCATTTCATCCCTATCACCATGTAAAGTACTCAGCCAAGTTTATTAAATTGGCTCAAAAAATGGAACAGAAAAAGTCTGTAGTAGTCAAGATTACTTTTCAATTAAATCCTTTCCATCGCCGCATATTTTTAATGGATGAATTGAAATTTTATTTCATCCAGCGATCATCATCAGACGGCAACAATCACTCTCTCAACCCCAATCCTGAGTCCTGACACTCCTGTAGGATACGGCCAGGTTATAATTATTTATTTCATGTACATGTAAAACCAATCCCTAGTAATACGATGCTGTGGTTTTATTTTTTATATCTGTCCCCATAATTATTTTTCCACCGCAATATTTATTACTTTGGTTTCTTTGGGACATCAGGACACAACAACCATCCACCGAACAAATTAAAAAAAAAAAACTCAGGAATGTTATCGACGTCGACAATATAAATAAAATTTAATTTGCAATAAACAAACCACCGCATCGCCGAAAATCATCATCAACATCTGTGCGTGTAATTTGAAATTAATTAAATCAAATATATATAAATAAATACAAAAGGGCAACGAATAGTAAATGAATAAAGGAAAACTAAATAGAAAATAATTTTATTTAGGCATACATTTTAGTCTACAAACGATGTTTAATAAATAAATTATATGTAATATGACAAAATTAAATTAATTATATAAGGAAAATAAAATTAATTTTGTTTTTATGTTGTTTTTTTGCGTATTTTTTTGTTTGTTTTTTTTTTTTAATTTTGTTTGTCATCATTTTATTTGGAAAGTGTAGAAGAAAAAATGTTAAATATATTTAATTACACAACATGGCAAAAAATTTAAGCTACAAACTTGTTCTAAAAGTCTTAGCTTCCGCCTGTGTGTGTGCTCCTCGAGGCGGTCCACATATTCGCGTAGCTCTTCGATTTCTTCTTTAACTTGCTGCACTGTGTCCAATTCATGTTTGATTGCTACCATATCACGTTTCACCTACAAAAATTTAAGTTTTTATAAAAATTTCTTAAGTTAAATTTTTTAATAAATTTTTTTTTAATTTTATTTATTTTAATTATTTTATTATATATAATTTAATTTTATTTTATTTGCTGTTCATATTTAACTAAGTATAATATATATTTTCATGTATTTTAATTTTGTTTATTTTTAATTTAATTTATATTTTTTTAGCGTTTGTTTTTTTTATAATAAACGCACACTCAATGGTTTTGATACCTTCAATATGCCAGAGACTCAGTGCGAGAATTAGGAAAGGCGGAAGGTATTTAAAATTAAGTGTTGGTCTTCAATTTTTTAATATTACCATCAGTGGGAAAGACAGAGTTGGGTAGAGCATTCCTCATTCGTGTAGTACGGCTAAATAACGAATCTCTGTACTTGACGGTATGACCGAAGGACAAAATTGTGAGTATTCTTAGAAGCGTGAGTATCAAAGTCAAATTGTTTGAGGGCAAGTCGCCCTCTAACGACCCAAGACTGGATTGAGTTTTTGAAAAAAATTAATTTCTACGCTTTCCTCACTGTGCAATACTGTCTTAATAAGAGTTAACATATTTTTCCGTTGCTGTTCCACATCCGAATAGAAAGAATGTGAATCTGGAAACGAATATGACAAGTTAAGGGTACCATCTATCGTCATTAATCAAATAATATGATAAGTTGCAGCTTGCAGACAGGAGATAATTTATAAAAAATAAGAAAAAGTATCGGGGAGAAAACGGAGCCCTAGGGCACACCAGTATATATATTAATGGTTTCGGATTTGAAGCCGTCCAATATAACTTGTATTGAACGGTTCGAAAGAAAGTTTCTAATCCGATGAAGAAGAGATTCTTAGATACCAAATGCACTCATTTTCGATAAGAGAGCTAGATGCCAGACTTGGAAAGAAAGGACGTTAGTTATATTGGTCTTTAGTTTGAAAGTCTAGAATACTCCCATGTTTCTGGGAATTGGCTGGACAAATCCTGTTTTCCAAAAGTTTGTAACAAGCACAGAAGAGATGAATATATGAAAAGTTGTGATTTGAAGTAAGAGTTCATAGATCGTTTTTGTTTGGTAGCTTGGTTCTGTAGTTCGGTTTGCTTTGAGTTGGTTTGTTATGTTATTCTTTGTTATGATTTTTCAATCCATCAATATCGTAGCCATCCTTAAATGGAATTTGACAGTTTATAGGTCGTTTATTATTTTAGATAAAAAACGAACTATATTTTGAGTGGAATAGTGTAATTCCTTTTAAATGAAACAAAAAAAAATGAGTTATGCATCGCTTTTGCCATTCCCATTAGAGATAGGTGCAGGCGAAGGAAACCAGCTGAAGACAACTCGGTTTAGATTTGTATTTGATTTCAAATTTCAATCATTCGGGTTACAGCAGAACTGACAAAACGAACAAATCGATGTTAAACCGAAACCAAAACCGAGTAGACTGAAACGGTAAAAAATCTAACCATATCTTGATTTGTCAACTCGAAAAAAATATTCTTTCGGTTCACGTACAATCTAACTCGATTTGAAAATATATCAAACTGGTTCAACTCGGTTTGAATCGTTTTAATAAACCAAGTTGACACATCACTAGAAAGGTTGAAGCGGAGGTTTTGCCCTGGAAGAACACCTCTTAAGAATAAAAGAGGGGGATACCATCCGTTTCAGCGAAATTATGTATGTTAAGATCTTTTAAGAACTCTTGTCACAAGACGGGTGCAAAACACGATTTGTCCCACTCTCATGGAATCATTTACGCGCTCAAGAACTGGGAGAGTCGTGACACTATCTTGCAACAAATTGGCGGTAAAGGGTTTCAGAAAGAGGTTAACTTGCTGTAACGAAAGGAGTGTCATCTATTATGTTTTATATTATTTTGTATATTTAATTTAATTTATTTTATTTCGTTTAAATTTATTGAATTTTATATTTTGTATTTATTTTATTTTATTTCATTTAATTTTAGTGTAGTTAAATTTAATTAATTTTATTTTATTTAAATTTTGTTAACTCCTTTTTAATTCATTTTATTTTATTTTATATTATTTTATTTTATATTATTTATTTTAATTTAATTTAATTTAATTTATTTTATTTTATTTATTTTATTTTATTCCAGTTCATTCGTTTCCTTTCATCTCATTTCATTTCATTACATTTCACATTATTTTATTTAACATAATTTCACTTAATTTCATTTCTTTTCAATTAATTTAATTTAATTTCATTTAATTTTATTTCATTTCCATTAATTTTATTTCATTTCATTTATTTAATTTATGTGGATTAATATAATTTATTTTGTCTTTTTTATTTAATGATTAATTAATGTTTAATTTATTTTTATTTGTTTTATTGTATTTATATTATTTTATTTTATTTCATTTTATTTAATTCAATTGTATTTCATTCATTCATTCAATTTCATTAACTTAATTTAAATTATTTGGATTAATATAATTTATTTTCTTTTATTTTTTTTATTTAATATTTAATATTTAGTTTATTTTTATTTATTTTATTTTTATTTCATTAAATTTAATGTTATATGTTATAATTTATTTTTATTTATTTTATTTTTATGTTTTTTATTTAATTTTGTTTAATTTTATTTAGTTTTATTTAATTTAAATTAATTTAATTTAATATAACTTTATTTTATTTTTTTATTTTATCTATTTTTATTTTATCATTTAATTTTATTTCATTTATTTTATTTCATTAATTTGAACTAATGTAATTTCTTTTGTTTTTTTTTTATTTATATATTTTTTATTTTGTCACGTTTTGTTTTAATTTATTTTATTTTATTTTATTTCATTTAAATAATTTCATTTCATTTATTTAATTTAATTTGTTTAGATTAATATAATTTATTTTGTCTTTTTGTATTATATGTTTAATTAATTTGTTTTAATTTATTTTATTATATATCAGTTCATTTAATTTTATTTATTTTCGTCTAAAAATATTTTCTAATTTTATTTGTAAATAAATAGTTACTTACCTCTGAAACTTCACTTTGGCAACTCTCCACGGATTTCGTTAGCTCCTGCAGCTGTGTCCGTATTTCACACAAGGCGACTGTCGTCTCCAAGTGTCTGTCGCCTCTCTGAAGCTCATCCAGCTTGGCTGAGAGATTCATGCTCATCACGCTAACTTGCTTTTGCAAACTACAGGGGCGCGTAAGTGGCACGTAAATTGAAAAAAAAATATATTTCATTACCATTTTGTCCCCAAAAAGTCTTTTTTCCAAAAAAAAAAAAAAAATATTTAGGAAAAGAAATTAAAAATATTATTTAAATTTATTTGCAAATTATATGAAATGAAATTACATGAATAAATGTATTTAATGTTTTCGAGAGGTCTACTCTTATATAATTTTCAGTCTGCTATGTAAAAAAAAAAACGAAGCAATATAATAAGCCCTCTAGCAAACTCTACGTTGGAATAAAAAAACATCCTACATCCTGCCGATCCAGGATCGACCAAGGCAAAAGCTGAATCGAACTGTATATTTTATTATGTTAGATACAAATTGGGTTGGAGCAAACTACTTAGCTAACAAGTTGTTATAATATTTCGCTACAATTTCGCGCAGAGCTGAAGATTTTTTTTTGCGAATGCATTGAAAAAAAAATTATATAAATTGATATATGCACAGGAGGAGGAAATGGAAAAAAATGTCGGAAAATACCATGCAAATTATTATTAAAAAAAAAAAAATAATAAACAAACTTCATGGATGCAATCACAGAGTAGCAGTAGGGGAGCGCAACACAGCAGTGGATTGCGGGTGGGAAGAATGCGGTTTGGCGGACGGAAGCAGCTACATTATCCTGTCGGATGTGATGTATCCAAGACCGTGTTTATCTATCTATGGGATGAAGTGATGTGATGTGATGTGTTGATGGTTTGATGGGCTGATGGTGTTGTGCTATATGAATGTATCTAGATGCATGCAATATGCACCTGTAGATATTACACATTTCTATGTATGTAAGTGTTAGTTTTTTTTTGTTGGCTCCTGTTGGTCGCAGTAATGCATTGCAGTTCCGGTGTAACATTAATATGTTTTGCTGCATGCTGCAGGATATGCCCACAGAGTGAAATGGTATTGTCAAGGAGCCTTTCAACATCTCTTCTGATTATACCTACTCGTCGTATATGTAGATATTTAAGCTTCCAGGTGTACTGGAAAGGGGTGTGGTGTAATTTATTGGTACCGGAGGAGTTGATTTTTGAGTTCCTCTTATATTTATGTACTTTGCATATGCCCAGGAACCTAGCTATACATTATATTTGTAATGAACGAGATAATTTTGTGAAAATGAGTTGATTTATAGTGGGAATTTTGTGGACATGGTCGAATATGGGGAAAACCGAGAAAATTGGAACAAAAGGCATCGTTTGTATGTTGCAAGCACTTTTCGCCTTATCACATATTTATTATTATTGCAGAGTATCTACATATATATCTGTAAGATTTAAAAGGTCAGTTTTGAGGCTTGCAGATGGTCAACGAATGTATAAATTGTGGTGCCAAGGTGCAAAAAGTGGCTCAAACATTCTCATAAATCCTTGATTATTCGGCTAGATATGACATAATTTATTTGTATGGCTACAATAATTTATTGTTAAAAAAATCCGATATTGATTAAAAGTTGTTTTCGAAATTTCATAGGAAAGGGTATTATCACTTAATCGTTTTCTGTTGGAAGAAAAAGTCAATTCGTTTTTGACTAACTTCGAAATTATAAATAAATTGTATTTAAAGTAGTTTTGAATATTTCATCAAGCTTTTCAAATCAAGAATGTTGTACTGTCTCCAAAAGCTAAGGATCAAGTATCACAAGATTTGAAACCTTTTTCGAATATTGATGCTCCTTCAAAAAAGTAAGCAAAACAATGTAAATTGTCCATACTTTTGTACAACTGACAATTTTGTTTGAAAGATGTGTGTTGAATCACCGCTAGGGACTAAAATGTTATATAAATGACAATGGTTCGCCTGCATCTATGAAGATATAGCAAATTTTTAATATTTTTTTCTTGCAAAATACTCAAAAAATAAAACAATGAAACACAATTTCTCCACTTAAGAATAGAAAACCTAAAAAATATTTTTTTTTTTAAATTCATATTAAACATTTGAGAAACAGTATTTCATGTGGTTCCTAGTCAGCGAAAAAATGAAGCCTACCGTCATCGATTCCAAACCAATAAACGAAAGTCTATGAACCCAATACGTGCCAGGCAAATTCAATACCATCAGCCTCATAAGCATATCAAGGTGCCAACATCGACTATAATGTTTATCGTGTTAACATGGTGTTCCGAGGGCAGATTGCTTTGCGAAGAAATATGGAATTCGCTGCTCAGGTTCGAATCAACACGATGAAAACAAAAGCAAAACCTTTTTCGTCAGAAACATGTGGCAATATAAACCACGATGCATGGTTTTCCAATAGGGACTTGATTGGTTTTCCAATAGGGACTTGACAACTTTGAATTTAATTTGTGAACGCACCCGTTCACTAATCATCGAACTGTCATTGTCAATTTATTCAGTAAACTCAACATTAGCATCATGATAAAGTACACGAGCAAGCAACCTTCGCAAATTATAAACATTTTCTACCGAAATTCGGAGTCGGTGACCGCAACTTTAAGAGCGTTGAATTGTTGAAAGTCATCGCAAAATCATTTTCAGTGACGAAGCTAATTTTTGGCTCAATGGGTTCGTCAATAAGCAAAATATGCGTTATTGGTCGGGTGAAAATCCACATTTGCTTCATGAATTAACACTTCATCCACAAAAAATAACTGTTTGGTGCAGTTTGCATACCGACGATGGCGTTATTAGGCCATATTTTTTCGTCGACAATCGTCACGTTACTGTGAAAGGCCTGCATTATCGCGCCATGATTACCCATTATTGTTGGCCCGAATTGGAATATATGGACTTGGACGACATGTGGTTTCAACAAGATGGTGCCACAAGCCACACAGCACACCTTACAATCGATTTATTGAATGTGTTATCTCAAGAAATTGGTCAGTCGACCGGCCGCCTCGTTCGTGCGATTTAATGCCTCTAGACTATTTTCTTTGTGGCTACGTTAGGTCATTGGCTTATGCCAACAAGCCGACGATGTTGGAAGAGCTAAGAGCCAACATTGAACGCGAAATAGCGGCCGTTTCGGCCGAAATGATTTTTTTTTTTATATATTAACAATGTGTCTGTAAAGCACAATGCCTTTTAGAATGCAACCGGATGTTGCACGACACTAGTTATAAAAATAAGAGAGATAGGACAAAATTTCTTCGGCGCAGTAGATCGAGAATTAGGCGATTATTTTATCACTTAAAACCCACGAACGTCTCTAGCTTAGTAGTTAGAAAAATTGTTTTCCAAACTGAGGGTCGATCTTAGGAACTCTCGCTTAACAAGCAAACATCATATCTACTGCACCACTGCCGCCCGCAGTTTCGACCGAGTCATCGAAAATTGGGTCCAACGAATCGACTGCTGCATACGTGCCCGCGGTGGCCATATGAACAAAGTCATTGATTGTACTTCAAACCGATAATACAGTTTTTGAAATATCTCAAATGGTTTGCGTTTTATTTAAAAAAAACAGTTGTCAAGTCCGTATTAGAAAACACTGAAAACACTACATAGTAGGCTGGCCATGGCCAACCAACACGTCAATTAAAATAGAAGAATTTTTTTTTTTTGTATAATAGACACGCGCGAAATGTAAAAAAATCGTGCCAGCTTTAGAGAAGTAGCGAAGAATGTAAAAGGAGACGTCGATGGAGACATTAGTTTTGAAACCCTGCATATCAAAATAGAAAGGAAAAATCGAGCCAGGTAGAGCGTTCCACATTCGTGGGGTGCGCCTAAGAAAAGATTCTCTGTACTAAACAGTACGTCCAAAATCGTGCCCAAGGGTAAAACTGCTGGGCATTCTTAGCAGAGCGAGCATTACGGTTGAATTGTTTCAGGGGAGGAACACAACTGTTTTTTTCACTGGATCACTGTTTGTAAAAATAACGATAGAATAGTGAAAGACACGTTACATTACAGCGGTGCTCGAGAGATGTAATTGTATCTTCAAACTGCTGTTAAAGAAAGGCAACAGTGTTTTTGGTTCTTCCAAATATAGCTACGCAGACGATATCCATATTACACAATCAGAATTGTGGATCAATCCCTTAACAATCTTGAGTCAAAGTGGCAGCCCATAATACTATGGCGGAAGAAATATGCGGCAAGTTGTTAAATTCATTCGAACCTATTATAATCTCTCAAAGTTCTTCAAATCATCAATTCTTACCATAAGACTAAGGTGCTTTTTTGCAAGACTCAAGGAATGACTTAGACCAGGACGATCGATGCATTACGGTGCAAAACAATAGAGCTTTGGTTAGCGATCGGGATGTATGGAAGAAATGATTGTATAAGGTCCGGACCGGATTCGTATTGTTGCACCGATGATGATGATGAAATAAGGTCACTACCAAGAATTATTAGATATTTATTTTTTGTTGGCACAAACTTTGGCTAAAATAGACAGCTTTTCAGCAACGCATTGATCAATTAACTTTTTTAAACATCGTGATCGAATGATTTGCTTTCATTTTATATCTAACAAACATTTTTCCACAAGAAGTGACATGGCGGCTTACGTTGTTGCCTACGTCTCAGGTCTCAGGAGGCATATAAGTAAATTAGTAAATTTTAAGTCTTTGAGCTCAAGATAGAAGATAATCACCTACCGGACCTGAAGTCCGGATAAGTCTTCACTTATCTAAATTGAGAGCTCGAATGTCGCGGCGTGGCGTATCTCTGCAAAAATGCATTTCCCATTGGACTTTTCAATCGTTCATTGATTGTTTATATTTCGTTATGACCTTTATAACCATTAATAGAATTTTGCGATCATTGAGAAGCTTCCTTAATTTAGTTTCGATTCTTGAAGGAGGCAAGTGAGGCGTTCTTGAAAATGTTTGTTTAGTAATGAAGCCGATTTTGACTTGAGAAATGGATGCATTATTAAACAGAATATGCCTTTCTGGGCCGAAAACAATCCCCAAAAATTGCGTTTAAACACATTTCTTATCTCGCTTAGATACAAATCTGCTGCGTTATTTCTGGTTTTTTGAAGAAACCGATGTCAAAATGTTGGAGGATTTCTTTTCAAAGATTTGATGAATTCGATCAAGGTGATATTTGGTTTTATCAAAGAGCAAAGTCTCACACTTCAAAGACATCGATTACTTTTTTGAGGTAACACCAGGTCCTTGGTAAGGCCCGACTTAGCGTGGCCAGTACGCCTCTTCCAATATAAATTATTTACAAATAAATTTGTTAAAAATGTGATCAATTAAATGGTTAGTTACGCTTTCAGACCCTACCAAATATACTCAACAGATTATCATTGCATTTTGTACACAAACAGTTGCGGTCAAAATAATAGGAGTGCTCCAACTAAATAATGTTTTAGGTCTGTTATTGTGGTGATTTTATAATTTTTTCGTTCCCTTTCTGTACCAATTCAATGTTTTGTGATAGAGCTACTAAAATTGTACCGTTATGCTTTCATAACTATTTTGTTGACTTTTGTTTTCTGTTAAGTTATCATTTACACACCGTTTTTGGCCAGTCCAAATAATAGTAGTTTGCAGAAATCTCACTTAAAGCAACATTAAAGTATTATATTTGTAATAAATGTCTTCTATAAGGTATATATATGTATTTATTTTTAATTAATTCTATTTAATTTTTTGAGAAAACCTTTATTTAGTTTTGGTCAAATATGGGTCGCTGAAAGCACTCTTCGGCTAAAAAGCGTGCTCTTTAAACAAAGCTGGTTTCATCAAAAGGAAAAACCTACACAGAAGTGCATAATTTATTTGGAGGTTCCAACATGACGATCTCGACTTGTTTTCATCTTACTGAATAACGTCGATCTATCGCATAGAAAAAATCATGAGTAGACTCTCTTACGTAGAATTTATTGTGTGAAATTAAAAAGTTTTGGTAAGCTTGGACATCAAATATGCCAAAAACACTCGGATTGATTCTGGTTGATTTAAGTCAACAATAATAATCCAAAAAATTCACTCAACTTGCAGCCAAATATTATTATTTAAGTAAATTATCAGTAATATTAAAGAAATTGAAGAAAGTAAGGTACACTTACACTACTATTATTTTGACACTCCTTTTTAAAACAAATTTAGGTTTTTAAGCCTCATCTTATTATAATCTATTAACATTTTAATTTTTTGTTAATGTTTTTGTTAACAAAGTTTCTAACTCTCTAAAAACGACACATGTCGAATTTTAGCGAATCACTTAAAAATCAGTAGATTAAACGTTTTGTTTTTGTAAAAAATGAAGTAAGCCATTTAATTTCTTCTACAGTTTTGAATTTTAAGGAAAGATTTTTTTTCAAATTCGTTGGACCAGTTGAGTATTCCAACATCTAGCAACTGGTAGTTATTATCAAAAAACAACTTTTTTTTTTAATTTTTAACAAACCGTTTTTGAAAAAAAAACAAATATTAAAAAAAAAACTCGAACGAAATTCTTTAATTTTTTTTAATTGTTTAAAAGTTTTCTCGGAAAAACTAAGTATGCTATAAAAATTGAAAAAATAAATGTCTATCGAGGAAAAAAATATTGAAAATAGTTCGACCAGTTTTTTTTAAAAAAAGTCGTTTTTTTTTGAAAAACTGTTTGAAAAAATAGTTAAAATTTTTTTTAGTACGTCATTATAAGGAAATCTGTAGTTTTCATCTGGGAAAATTATTTAAAAAAATTCAATCAACCCGTTTTCAAAATATTTCGAAAACCAATCTTTTTTTAGAAAATTTAAAAAAATGCAATATTAATTGAATAATAAATAACTTCCTGCGTGCAAAACTTTATTGAAATCGGGATAATGGTTAACGATAAAACTGCATTTAAAAAAAACGGTTCTATGACAGGTACCGTTATAGAACAAATTTCGAAAAAATATTCTAACTGAAAGATGTATTGTTGTAAAAAAAAGCACCCTGAAAGTTTTATAAAAATCGTTAGAGCCGTTTTCGAGAAAATTAAACTTTTTGTTAAAGATTGCATGGCAGGTACCGTTATTTTTCGATATACCACCAAATAAATACTAAATACTTAGTTTGAAGCAAATCGGCTAAGATTGATTACATATTTATTTATTATTTACATATTTTCGGCTTTGCAAACATACGTTTAAAAAGTTGTCCGGCTTGAATAAAAATCCATTTAAAAAAAGCAACAAACTAAAAATTATTTCTTTCAGAAATCTGGAATTGTTGAATACGTAGATGGGACCCACATTGGAATCATCGTCCGACTGAGTTTCAGGATCAATTCTTAAAAAAACAAATGCTTTTCAAAATAAACAGTTTTTTTTTATTTAAAGTCACAAGGATTTGAAGTTCAACCGATTCTGACAGATAGAGACGAATGTTCGCTAATAAGGGGAAAGTAATTAGGCAATTCGAGAACAGTAAAGCGCATTTCACATGAGCTGCGAACTGCGAACGCGAATAAACTCTTTTAAGCAATTTCTAAAGAAAATATTTATTTTATTTTATTTTTCCTAATTGAAAAAGTTGATAGATTATTAATTCTACAAATAAAAGAAAAACACTGCATTTAAATGGTTTATATGTATAGCAAAATTTAAAATATTATTTTTTTCCGTAGCCAACAAAATTACGACGGCAAACTGTAAAAATTAATTCGTCAGAACGCGATCCACAAATTTGTCAATAACAAATTCGCTCGAATTTAAACCTAAATTATAATTTATGCACGTCACTCTGCTTCTTCTCTATTGGAGATATCAAATCTTTCCTAAATGCGGTTTTGGTTTTAGATCCGATTCCAGCAACTTAAAAATTAAATAGAAATTTCCTTTGGACAACAGAAAAAACTGATGAAACCGCCCAGGATAATTTTCCGGTTGATTTACCAGGGCACCAAATAATCCCTTCTTGTTACGACCCATATTAAGTGGGAACATTGAAAGAATTAACTCTTCTTAAAACATTTATAAAAGGTTCTCGAATAAGGACTTGACAACTTTTTTTTGATGAAATGCAAACGATTTGAGATATTTCAAAAACTTTATTATCGGCTTGAAGTGCAAGCAAAACATTTATGAATGGAACTGGACTTGGTTTATATGGCCACCGCGAACTCGTTTAAGGCCACACATCTCAGCCGAAACGGCCGCTATTTCGGGTTCAATGTTGGCTCTGAGCTCTTCCAACATCGTCGGTTTGTTAGCATAAACCAAGAGGCGTTAAATCGCACGAACGAGGCGCCCAATCGACTGGCCCATTTCTTGAGATAACATCACGCTCATCAAACTCACCACCATCCTGTTGAAACCACATGTCGTCCAAGTCCATATAGTCCTATAATCAGGGCGCGATAAAGCTGGCCATTCACAGTAACGTGACGATCGTTATCGTCGACGAAAAAATATTGCCCAATAACGCCGCCGGCATGCAAAACGCACCAAACAGTTATTTTTAGTCGATGAAGTGGTGATTCATGAAGCAAATGTGGATAACACTTTTTGACGAACCCATTGAGCCAAAAATGAGCTTCGTCACTCAAGATGATTTTGCGATGAAAATCAACAATTCAAAACTCTTAAAGTTGCGGTCACAGACTCCGAATTTCGGTAGAAATTTTTTTATAATTTACAGACGTTCCTCGCTCGTGTACTTGACAATGGCAGTTCAATGATAAGTGAAAGGATGCGTTCACAAATTAAATTTAAAGTTGTCAAGTCCCTATTGGAAAACCCGAAATTCTTTCATTGTTTTTGACTACTGCTGACAATTAAAAGATGCAATTCGCACCAAAAAAAATATGCAAAATGGTCCCTTTTATTCCGAAAAAATGACGTTTCCAAAGGAATCGACAAATCGCAACACACTATATAACTTGCAACCGTTGATTTACATTCCGTGCGGTATGCAACATTCTCAAATCTGCTCGAACTCCTATAAGTATATTTCGAATGACATGTATTGGTTGCTGTTTTACTTGGAGATTTTATGAGTTGGTCCTTAAGGCTGTTCGCCTTTGGATATTTCATATTCCCTATATTACTAGCAGGTTGTTTCTCAAAGTAAATATAAATTGTTGCAAGGCATGAATTTGAAAATCTTCAATCTTGCCTTAGGATGTACATTATGTTAGCCAACACATAATCTAACATCTGTAGAAGCTCTCTAATGCCTCAAGTATATACGATTGTACATATATGTAGCTCAAAATTGAATTAATTCATTAATTTTTTGTTGTTTTGTTGCACATAAGTACTTAATTATATAGTGAACATTGTATGTATATCTGGAAAAATTGATAAAAACATACATATATGCTTCGTTGATCCTTGGATAACACAAAATTTGGGTAAGATCTCCTCCAGCAGTAATTCCATCTCAAGTATATATGTATGTAAGGATAAGTATGTTTTTGGGTGAAATTCAAAATCTAATCTAATCCACCCCTAAAATTTTGATGACATCAAATATTTCGATGCCTGAAAATGATGATTTTCCAATCTCAGCAACATTCCATCATCCAAACATAAAACTAATATTTTTTCTTCTGTAACATATTTATCCTTTGTTATCCTTGAAGTTTATGTACTAAATGTGCATCTGTGAATTGAATACATACCTACACACCTACAAAATTCCAATATTTCCTATACAAACAACAGACGAAACAACTTTATCAATCGACCCATTCATCCCCTGCCTCCCTGTTGTATTATGAGAACATTTTTGATCATATTTCATTGTCAATCACCACATAAATGTCATCTGATATCTATCATCGCACAACTTCACCTTCTGCACTATGCATGTGTGCACTCAAAACAATAAATTCTAACACCTTCCTTGTCATCCCTACAGCACTCCAGATAGACCAAAAAAAAAAAAAAAAAATTCCCAAACACGAAGGATACAACTAACTACACTGCGATACGTGCGCACGAATGAAATATTTCTCGATGAGCATTCAGGAACCATATCTAAATGGTATCCCCAATCTTGTGTACCTGGCATCTATTTTTTGCACTTTGAACAACACCTCCCACCATCATCGCCTCCCCCCACTCAAACTTCAATGAATTTATAGTCGAAAGCTGCATCCACAAAGGCTTAAAGCATGGAATGCACACCAACAACAAAAAAAGGACACCTATTTCGTCTATTTATCATTGCTGCCACAATTGTCCTAGAGCATCCTTTACAACCTCTAACACAATTCCCAATTGCAATCTTTCTTCTCCTAGATTCTGTTCAGAAGAAACGAAAAAAAAAACAATAAAATTCAGGATACACTCACACATGCTTTTTTATTTTTAGTTAAATACAATGAAACTAATAATTTGAATGCAAGGCCATGCCATTCAGGAACGCCTTTATAGGTTTGGTCCTTGGACAAAATCTGAGGAAAATCAAATGAAAAACTAAACAGTAAAGCATATTTGTGGTGTTCTTATCAATAAATTAGAAGTCCTCTTGGCCAAAGGACGAAATTCTCTATTCATATTGTTTTTTTTTTTTTGATTTTGTAAATAATTCATGTGCATGTGGTGAAATGGTCATGCTTTTTCTTTTATGAATCCCTAAATCTGGTCCTAACATAAGCTTGATTTTATGGTATCTATCGGTCCTGGGCCTTAATAAAAACAGCCTTTAGAATCCTTGTATGTGGATTAAAATAGATTAGAAAGCGATAGAATATATTTGTGCTCTAAGAAGAGGAACATCACCGGCAAATCCCTTTTGAATGTTATTTTCTACTAAAACGATTTTGATTAAAATCCAAGATTAAAAATAAAGATTCTTTCAGAATTTTACTAAAAAGCTCTTTAGATTTATTTGAATTTGCTTTAAAATTGAGATAAAGTTCAGTCATCTCTTTCTATTGTTATCTCGCCTGCAACTTAAAAACGGCAGATTATTCTAGTAGGTTCGGGGAGAAATAGAGAACACCAGCCACGAAGCAGATTGTTCAACCAGAACTCTAAATAAAGTTTAAATTAAGATTGTTTTTAATCTTTTCATGTGTTTTATGAGGATTAAAAAAATTTCCAAAAAATCTTAACATTTGTGTCAGAAGTGGGATCCTGGCAGAATGGCAATGGAATCTTCATTAACACAGTTCGATGAGTCATGGCAGCGTACTTCATTATATACGCGAACGTTAACTTATACTGCTGGAGGTATTCAACGAAACGGAGCATAATCATTCTTCCGGGGCCGTCCACGCGTGTTGTCTCATTCTTTTCAAGTCGACCGGCTAAACGCCGCAGTGTTTGCCCAGGTGCTACCAGGATGGCCGGGAAATCTATGTTGCATCAATACCACTGTCGAAATTTTGCATTGGTCCGCTTTCTTGAAGAGGCTTATTGAGGTGTATTCACCATCTGTTTACTTTACAAAGTGTAAAAACAGAATTGACGTTTGCCGCCTATTGCAAAAGTAATAATGACTTCCAACAGGGTGATTACTTTCCCGTAACATCCTTTATACGCATAAAACAGTGTTTTCCAAGTCAAAACAGAAACGGGGTACCACAAGGTAGTGTAATTTGTCCACTATTGTTCGTTCTTTATACTTGAAATATATTTATATTTATAAATTATTCATAATAATATTCGCTGATAATAAGGCTTTTGTTTAGAATTTAGATTATATCTACATGAATTTGAGTTCATTGAAACCAGACGTTTAAAATCTCATTAATTACAAATCCTCAAAGTTTATTCGCAAAGAAACTTAAAATTCTTCCTATGCACGCTGCGATATTGTGGGTTTTTTCAACCAAAATCGAGGCGAACATGAAAAAAAGAACAGGCGCTAATTCCCAAAATAATTCCAATCAAATTCAAAAAGTTAAAGAAGAGAAAAAGAAATACAAAATAGGCGGAGCTTTGTTAAAGTAAAAAGTAGATCTAATAATGGTGTGTGTGTGTGTGTGGATTTAACGAGAGGGTTTGTGGGTGTGAGTTAACGGGGTGTATGTTGGTGTTGCTGCCATCAATGTTTTTACTTGCGATTATAGGTACTATAATGCAAGTTTGGCATTCGTGTAGATTAAAAATTTTCAGATAACAATCAAACATGACATTACGATGATAGAAAAACATATTTGAGTTATTGGCAAAATTCTGTCCGTCTGTCTGTCTGTCTGTCTGTCTGCACGGATGTATTTTGGACTGTAGCCTAAACGGTTCAGCCAATCGTCTTCAAATTTAGAACTTAAGATTATTTTCTATTATTATTCTACAGAGGCGCTTTTTCATTTTTTTTTTAGCTCAAAAATTAACGGTACCTGTCATACCGGTGTGTAAAAGCTTATTTTTCTCGAAACCGGCTCCAATATTTTTTATGAAAAAAAATCAGTGTACTACTGTAGGTAAGCATTATATTTTGGTGAAAAAAAAAATAATATGGTGGGCTAAAAACGGTACCTCCCATAGGACCGGTTTTTTTTCTTCGACTTTCTCAAAAACTACTTCTAGAAGATGTAGGTAGCCTTAGTAATTTTGCCATACATTTTTTTCGTAAACTTTTTTTTGTACTTTTAATAATTTAAAATTTTTTTTTTTAAAACGGGCAGGTGAATTTTTTTAAAACCTTGTTTTTAAATGAATGTTATTTTTGTCCTTAAGTTTGTATTCTTAAATTTTTTTTTTAATTTTTTTTAATTTAAAATTAAATTTTATTCAACAACCGCACATATGAGCAAGTAGGTGCGATCCTGTCATGGAATTTATTTCAATCGCAACTAGCTCGGTGTGCGCTCTGTGAGCTCAGAATAAAATGGCCGAGCAAATGGAGTAAAAGGCCGAGCGCGGCCAACTTCATATATTTTGTGTGTTTTGACAAATGACTAGTTTGGAAACAAAAATCAAAATGGCGTCGGTTGAACTCAAATATTAAATGAAATAAAATTAATTTAATGTATTTTTTGTACAGCTCAGTACTCAAGTGTGTTTTCTTAATTAAATAAGAGAGCTCTGATCATACTCTGCTCAGAGCGTAATCGGCTTGCTCAGGCTCAGAGCTTAAAAAGAAAAACGCCTATTGCGACTTTCCGCCAAGGTGTCCAGACACTTACTTAATCTTTTTTATCCCGACATAAGTCGCTAGTTCACTTTAATAAAATAAAATAAATGTAATTTAAATTTTTTTAAAAAAACTAAACCACTAAGAAGAGGAAGAAATAAAAGTCCATTGTTTTGTTGAAAGGAAAGTGTTTTTTTTTGAGGTGACGGAATCATTTTTCATTTCCACCAAAACAACTATACTTGTGTCATGTTTTAATACAAACTCTAAATATGTTACTATACTAGGTTTAAGGTGGTATAAAACCCACCTTACTACGGAGGAGATCAGAAAAAGTTGAAACATGCCAAAACCCAAAAGTGCCTATAACGTCCATATTCGACAGACAAATTTTGAACATGACCAACAATTAAGGCAAACAAAAATACTGCAATGTCTTACAGGTAGCAATAATTTATGGGCATTGAAAAAGGAAGAATTCCTCTTCGTACTCAATTTCAACGCTTGTCCTCAATGGCACTCAAATTGTAAGTTCTCAAGAGAGCGTAATTGATCTCGACGATCTTCGCTGCTCCAGATAGAATCTACGGGCGAGGCCACTGAGTAATATCTAATATTTTCTATCTATCTTAATCTTCAAAACTCGTTCCGAGCAAATGGAAAACAGGCTATACATACATGATTAATTATAAACTCAAGAAATAGCTCCAGAAAAAAAAGATTCTTGATGATCGAAAGTATGGCTTTCATAGCAATAGGTCTACTGGTTATCTGAATATTTATCTCAGCGAACAGTCAAAAAAATCTACAATGTTTAGGAGAACGTAAGATTGCTGGACTTGATATTTCTAAAGCATTTTTTAGAACCTAGAACCAGGTTCTCTTATCGAAAATGCGATGTTTTCCACCTTCGCTGGATTATAAATTATCTTTTGAACCGTTCAATTCAAATTTTATTGCATAAGTAAAGTCTAATACCCTGAAAATAAATGCTGGTGTGCCCCAGGGTTCCGTTCTGTCTCCGATTCTCTTTCTCATTTTTTATAGACGATCCAAACTACTTCGCTGATGATATTACCATCTGCTTTTCAAATTCGTTTTCGGAATCACATCCCTGCTCTTCGGATATGGATCTACAACGTCAACGTATGTTAAGCTCATTAAATTTTAATCTTGACAGCATTATCAAAAGGGGAATAAGAAATCATTGAGAATTTAAAAAGACAATGGTGTCTTCTGTCACTTAAGCAGAATACACTCACATTGCCGTTATGCATGAGCGGCACTTACATTATGGAAACCGATAATTTCGAAATTCTCGGTATGTGGATCACAAAGAACCTTTTATGGAAAGATCATATTTATGATTTTGTCAAAAATGCTGCAAGATGTTTGGGCTTCCTCTGAACTGATCTGGTTACTATCTATAAATCGTATATCCGTCCAAGACTAGAATACAAATTCCATATGAGTCTTTTGGGTGGTATTTTTTTTTTAAAGGAAGGCGTTCAAAATGACTCGAAATGATCTCATATCACTCGTCACTCTAACATAGATAAAATGTTTCATGTCTGTCTCTTTTCTACGGTTATTTGTACTGACAATAATGTTGCTCCTCCCCTTAAACAGTTTCCTGTAATATTCGCGCTTCCAAAAATATCCACTAATTTACCTTCCAGCCCAAGCATCTACAAGAAACTGCTTATCTGCAAGCAAGTGCTTAAACCAAAAATTTTGTTGAACAACACGTCCAAACGATACATTTTTTATGTGAAAATGAGTCATGTCAATGCAAACGTTGTGTTCGTTAGGCCCATTTTACGATAGACCTGGTGGCTCTTGACTCTTCAATGCTTGAACACCAAATTTCAGATTACCGGTTTAGTAATCAATCAGCCAACATTCATATGTGGTGCGAGAAAGTTACAGCAAAACCCGATGCAGTCGATTCTTTGCCGTGCCAAAAAACTCGGCCTTTCGTAGACTGCATATTGGTAAATTATACGTCGGGACTTGAGCCACTGTACAAAATCCAACTGACCCAGGAGCTCAAAGTTCATGGCCATAGAAAACGTCGTTTGATCACTGATTTGGCTTCGGAACGTGTGGAAGAGAGGACCATAATTTTGGGCAAAAAAATATCTTCAGGAAAAAGGCGCATTTTTTGTTGCATGTTTGTGTCAACAAGCGAAATTCCAAAATGCGACGTAACGAACCTACATGAGATTCACCAGGTGACAATGCATCCTCAAAGAGTTACTTTTCTGTGTGGAATTAGGGCCAACGGCGTCATTAGTCCTTTCTACATTGAAGAGTACTTCACCATGTATTTCGAACGCTACAGAACGATGATAACCAATTTATGTTCGCTCCGATTTAACCATATGGACCTAGAAGACATGTGGTTCCAGCAGGATGGGGCTACATGCCACACAGGGAACGTTACGATTGACATTCTGCATAAACGATTTGAAGGTAAGATTATCTCTCGTAGAGGTGACGTTATAATAAATTATTTTCCTGTTAGTCAATGGAAGCACAAGAAAACTAAACTAAATACCATTTTCGGTTTATATTTAAACTTAATATTGTGAAACTCTATCAGTATTCCAATGTCATCACTATGGGACCTATCAGTTTAAATACATATCATTAGAGTCATTTTTATGACATTTCAGTATTCCCAACTTCACTATTGGATCATTTAATATTAAATATAATTTAATTCACTCTTAATTCCTATTGTTTTCACGAATCTTTAATTCCAAATGGAAAACACAATTTCCTTTCATTTTATTTGCTGTCGTAATAAAAAAGAAATTATGACGACAATTCAAAGATGTCCTTCGTTAAATATCACACACTTGAGTAACACACCAACTACCATTCCCCCCTTCCCCACTCCACACACACATGAATTATTATAAACTATTCAACAATTCTCTGGAGATCCACATAAGAAGATATCTAACAGAGAAGGCTTCCCATTGCCAATCCCAAAGCATCGTCAACCCAAAAAGGCAAACCTACCCACATATATGCCATTCAATGCAAGGAGCAAGGCGAACAATTACACGCTTCACGTTTCGGGTAGTTTCCCGATGGGGTTATAGCGACGAATATGGGGTTAGTTTAGCAGGGGGCTAAGCCTACTTGGGGCGTTGAAGTTAGTCAAGCGTCATGTGGGAGCAATTTATTACGGCTGCTTTGTGTGTTCCGTGAGGTTATGTGAATGCCCGTGAAACCTATTTAACAGATTTCATCTCAAACATACATATATATGCATGAAATATGATCAGAACAGCCGCACCTCGGAACCACCACACTGAGCATCATGAGCATCACTCCGACTCACATATGTGGCTCCAGCCAGCGCACCGAAACCGCTTGCAGTGATCCATTTTGTGGATGCTCGAGGTGGTGCTTTTTAGCAAATCAACTTCATGCTCCAAGATGGCTTTTCATGATTCCTAAAAAAAAGCTATTTTACACACTCTCGCCGGCACATACGATTGTATCTATGAGTAGAAGCACATCAGGATCAAAGTATCTGCACCAGAGATATAATATCTTTTTTTTTTCATTCTTTTAAATATTTGTCATTGTGATTAATATTCCGTGTGGGAAGAGTGTTGCGGCTTGCCATTGCCATCCATGATGAACCAACCACACCTCATGCTTTGCACAGCAACAGTGTCAAGCGGTAGAGGGGGGGAGGGGGGAGCATCTATTTCTTGCATAAAGTATCTTTAGTTTTGGTGGCCTTCTGCTTTCACCTCGAATAATGCTTAGATTTTTTTGATTTTTTTTCTCTGTTTGTTCAATCTTTTGTTGGTATTTTTTTTTTATGTTATATGCTCTCCTGTCGTCCTTTTTTCGAGTCAGGATTATAATATCTTTGTTCCAGTAGTTCCATATCTCTTAATGAAAAATCTTCTTGCAATCAATCAGAGGCCATGTTTAATTATGCGAAAGATGTGACTCGTAGACATTTACTTTGAGGATGTTGTTTGAAAAGCGTTCGCGAGGGTTGGTGGATTGGTGTTCATTAGAAAGGTTTTATAGAGCTATGTGCATGTGTACAAGGAGTTTTATTAGAAGAGCTTTGCTTAGATTCATTAGAGTTAGAAATTAATATGCTGATCCCTGCCGCCATTTCTCTAATGAAATACAGGTTTGATGAATGGGGTAGAAGATGTATAGCATCTGGATTTTGACGTGTTGGCTGGTGTAAAATAAGTAAATATAAATTGGAAAAAAAATTAGGTAATTCCTTAGACAAGGAAAAATTAGAGAAAAGCAAAGCACTGAATATAGTTTAAGCTTTTCCAACATTTTCCCGAATCATGGCTTCTCTGAATTTAAAATGCTCTGAAGCAGCAGTTTCCTTATTATTTTTTCCTTGTTTGGTTGCTTATCTTATTTTTCCGAATTTCCTTCTTTCAAATGGTTTACGATTATGCTAACCATTTTACTAAGCCTACACCAAATAACCATACTTATAACAAAAAATAAAAAAAAAGAAAAAATCCAAGTGCACGCAGCATAGACCAGATACAGATCACTGGAAATTTTTCCCCAACAGGGGCCTTGTCTTCAGGGTATTTTCCGGACCTGGCATTTTATCATCGCGTGGAATTTGACGTTCATATAAGAAACAGCAAAGTTACTTAATCGAGGGCGAACCGCTTCAGCCCTGAAGCTACCGTTGAATGTGAATCATAGCGAAAAACCTACTTGCAACATTGGTAGAGGTTCAAATATGGCCATGGTATTGAAAACATGTAAACTCATCGTTTGGGATGTATGCACAATAGCCCATAAGATATCGCTCGAGGCACTTGATCATACTTAGCGAGATCTGAGAGGAATAGATCAACCAAAGGGAATAGATTCATCAAACTCTACCTGTGATTCCAAGATCAACATCCGCTAAAGAGCTCAATGCTTGCCTGAAAGCATCACAACTTTGGAGAAATGTGAACGAAATCTCTTTATAGATCAATATGCGTCCAAGAAGTTTTTGCTCAAACATTCTCCAAGCAACTATTGGATATTGGTGACGGCAAATTTCCGATCGATCATTCTACAAGTGAAATATCTTTTCCATCATGTTTTTGCCAAATGCAGTCGTCAATTCAAAGACATTGAAAAGATGGTTTTCCCGAACATTTCGACAAACTTCAAAAATCATGACTGGCTTCGCGAACGAGCGATTTTAGCTCCCAAAAATGATGATGTTAACAAAATCCATGATCAAATTCAATTGCAAATCCCAGGAGAGACAATGAAATATAAAAATCAATTGAAACAGTTACAGATGAGAATAAAACAGTCAATTATCCGGTAGAATTTTTGAATTCCCTTGAGCCGTCTGGAATGCCACCACATATACTATCTTTGAAAGTAGGCTCACCAATCACGCTTCTTCGAAATTTTAATCCACTAAGGTTATGCAACGGAACCAGACTTTCCGTTAAGAAATTTTTGCCAAATGTTATTGAATCAACAATTATTAGCGGTAAAAGTAGAGGAGAAAATGAGATGATTCCAAGAATTCCGATGATACCCACCGATCTACCGTTCCGTACCGTGAACATAATGTCTGAATTGAATTTTTTTTCATTTTCAGTATGAGGAAGGTATTGGGGAGCATGCTGCCCCCCTGCAACCCCCTGCTGGGGCTCACTATAGGATTTGGAGTAGGTGCTCGATTGTATTTATGCAAAGGTTCTTTAAATCAAAAAGATACGTGGCACATACCCAACCTTGCACCTTCTCCAAATTCTATAGTGAGCCCAAGCAGGGCGGTCGTCATAATGTCCATGGACATTGTGCCTATTTGGACCTTGTCATCCCGCCGTAAATTCGTTATCAAGATATGGTGCTTCGAAAAGAGGTAATTTTTTAAATTACCCTAAAAAATGCCAAAAACTCCAGTTAATTTTTTGGGAAATTTGTGGTACATGATACAAGAGTTTTAAGTAATTTTCTTCGTTCATTTTGAGCAAAAGGTCTTCCAATAAGGACAGTGGTTGTGTTCCGAGCGCTTTGCTTACTGTACAGTCACCATATTCGTCCTACCTAGAGGACTATTCACAGTGTGGTGGATAAATTTGAGACCACTGATTCAGTAAACAATAAACCGCCACCTATTCATCGACGAAACGTAGATCTGCCTAAAACATCGCCGCCTTCCGTAAGAGTGTGCATGAGAATCTGAGGCAGTCGACTTCGCGTCACTCACAAAAACACGGCCTTTCGCAGACCAGAACTTGGCGAATGCATCTTCACTTGGGCCTGCAACCGTACAAAATTCAAATGACCAAGGAGCTGAAGGTAAATGACCATAGACAACGACGTGTGTTCGCTGAATGGGCTTTGGGGCAATTGGCATCTGACTCTAATTTTCATCGGAAAATGATCTTCAGCGATGAGGCTCATTTCTGGATGAATGGTTGAATGTGAACACAAAAAAAAATTATCGTATTTGGGACGATACCAATCCACATGAGATCCAAGAGCGTCCAATAGACTTTACTGTTTGGTGTGGATTTTGGCCAGCGCTACCTATTATGTCTATGATTTCCAACTTCTTATGGCCTGAATTATTATATGGACACAAGCAATATATGGTTTCAACAGGACGGCGCGGCGCCACGTGCCGCACAGCGACATAGCTTATGTAACATTGGATATTCTGCACGAGCGATTTGAAGGCATAGTCATCTCACGTGGAGGTGATGTGAGCTCGGTACCCAGATTGGGTGATTTGACTCCATTAAGCTTTCGTATTCACTATGCGTGGCATGTGCGCGCGGCATTCTTATCCGCGGCATATTTGGCATTTCATACGCGTAACATTTTTAAAGAAATATTTAATAGCGCAGTATCCGCGCCCCCGGCAGTCCATCCAGTCGTGCATTTTTTTTTTAATAGTGCTCCTCTTAAAGGGATATGAGGAATAACATACAGATTTCACAGACACATTCGACTTTTGCTGAACAAGAATTGAGGCCGAATTGAGGTCGAATTGAGGCCGTCTTTTTGAGTTGCCATGAATACAGCATTGGTATACCCATTAACCCATATAAGAGAAGTAATCCTTCATCTTTTATCTAGGAAGAGGACTAAAAATCGGGTTTGCTAAAAAAAGTAGAATATACCTGTTATCTGGGTCCATTTCGTTTTTATGTTCTGCCCACTGATTTCAGCCATAAAACCAAAAGAGGCAATAACTCCAACAATGCTTTGTTTATATATAATTGTAATTTCAAGGATTTAAATGAATATTATGCGCTGTTATAAATGTATTAACAAAAAATATTGGTTTTCTTAAAAAAATATTCAAGCATTCAATTCAAAATATTTACATGAAAAATATTATTAAAAATTATTTAAATATAAGAAATTGTAGCATAAAATACAAATTTTACAATAAAGTGTCCTTAACTGATTAATTTAATGATTTTTTTTAAATCAACGTTCATCTTATTCAGAAGAATATTGTTGGTCTTGTCGCAAATAAATCTACACTTATGATTAAGAAAAAGTTTTTTTTTACATTTTTTGATGTCAAAGTGAAGAAATCTATTCATTTGCTACTTAAAAGAGTCTCTGACACTTATTAAATCAAAGGATTCAGGCACAAGTATATGTGTAAAATTGAATAATACGGGCTCCTATGTTATGAATAAGGAAAATGTGAGCAATCATGCACCCTTCCTATATTATAGTTGACTAGTCTGCTTGTCACCTACACCCAAGTATATAAAAAAAAGGACAACAAACATGTTGATATTCTTTCATCATAAAAGAAAGGTCAACCTTTCAACAAATACAATAACACAAGCCACTTACAACCCCATTTCAATTCAATTTCTAGGTCATTTTAGTCATAACATGGTCTAAGTGGGCTGCTCCAGTAAGAGCCTACAACATGCTGCTCACTTGAGACTCAATGAGTAATAGCCGCAACATGTATCCGCTGCGCGCCTGCCGCTGCCTTATTTCACATTTTATTCTCAACTCCTCACGTGCGGCGTTCGGAATGGAAACAAAGTCCATTTTGGATCAAAATGGAGAGCCTTGTTTAGAAAACTTGTCTAAGTAGCCTACTTACAGCTCTCTAACTATGACATGGTAGTTTCCTTTAGCTTTTCGACCCTTCTTAGGCTTAAGTTTGTGTGTATACATGGTGAAATGGAAAGGGGGGTGGGAGTTATATTGTAATTGTACTTAGTTCAGCTACCCACTATCCTTTATTCCAGCCCTGAAGAGTATGCAATGGTTTTTGTTTGTACTATTTTTAATATGTTTGTGTGTGTGATTTGCGTGTTTGTGGAATAGTTTATGTGTTTGAGGGAAACTTAACATGGACTACAACATTTTCATGTTTGACCCGTAAATTAGTGCACACACTTGACTTTATCTTGACATATGACATTCACCAACTCTGCTGAAAATAGAATAACTATCTAATCGAGATTCTAACACGTTACTTTAGATACAAAAAAAAAACTGTTTTTCTACATTTTTTTCTATAAAAATATTTTAAAATTAAACTTAGGATTTGTTTGTTTTTAGTTGTTTTATTTATTTATTTTATTATGTCGAAAAGTAATTTTTTATTTTCCGACGGACGTTTTAGGTGATTATTTTCTTGAATTTGGTGGTTGTGATTATCCAAATAAATATAATTTTTTTAAATAGAAAAATAAAAAAAAATAAATAAATAATGAGACAGCTGAAAAAGTGAAAATTCATTTTGAAAGAATAAAACAAAATTGAGAGACAAAAGCATGATTTGGTGAAGAGGCCATTTTAATGCCAAAAGATGTTGTGCCAATTCGGTTTGCCTGGTTGAATGTCAAAAGAAATTAATTTTTACGGAAAATGCAGTTGAATCAGTGAAATTATTTTCTAAGCAACGATGTGCGATTGTCTCTTTGATTCGATCTATGAATATGCTGACTGGAGTGGAAATGTTGTATGAATGTTTTTCTGAGTAAAATTTAAGGAGTCCTAATTTGCAGGAATAAAGATAATATTTTATTGGTTAAAAAAAAAAAAATTATAGAAATATTTTAGAATTTAAAAAATCTAACGTAAGGATATAAAGGTCCCTAGACAAATGCCGAAGGAAGTGTTAGTTATTTAGAGTGAGCCTAGCAAGTGGTCTTTTATGCACTAGCTTCAACTCCATATTCATTTTATTATTAAGAATTCGAAATGAACAAATAAACAAAATAAAAAAAACTCAATTCTTAATTCACACAATTTACAGAATTATCTAGCAAAAAAAAGTTACGTATACGCCACAGTGGCCAAGTTAGTATGTAAACTAACAAAAACAATGAATGCAGTGTGGCTTTTTAAAAATGTTTATACATTTAGGTAAATTCATGATAATTTATTATCACTCAAAGTACGACACTAAAATGCTTATAACGCCTACTGACTGAATGAAAGCAAAGAAAGAAGGACATGATTTTATACTAATGAAATGAGTAATTTAACTTTCCTTGGTGAATAGTATGTTCCACTTGATTTATTTCATTTTGTCGGTAGTGTTAGTAACAGAGCTTTTTTTAAGCTCAACTGATTTATTAATCAAAAATTCACAATGTTTATATATATGTAGATGAATAGTTTTGAATGGAATAATTAAAAGTAACATAATTACCTAGTAAATTAGCAGATCAGGAATGAAATCTGTTACAATTTTTGCTTTCTATGTGTGTGAAAATTAATTTTTTTTATACATTTTTTTTTAAGTTAAATATCCCAAAAGCGTTCTAACCAGCCGAATTGTTGTTCCTATTATACCTACTAATATTAAAAAAGCTTCTCTAAAACCAAACAATGATAAAGGCTTCTTGTATGAAAACATTTTACTTTAAGATTTTTGTATTTTGGTATACAATTTTTAAATAAAAGTTGAAATTTAATAATACGTACATCAGTGAGATCATTTAAAAAAAAAAAATTGTAAAATCTGAGAGCACTGTAAGAGCATTAAGGAAACTTTGAAGGAATTATTTTGAAGTTCTGCGGTGTTGATAAAACGTGAGTAGACATTCTTTGTAATGTCCGAATTGGAGTAAAGAATAAGCTAATGGGTATTCCTAGCATTGCGAGTATTATGTTGAAGTCGTTCAGGGGAGGAATGCACCTTGCTGTCTCATATAAAACCATACAAATATAAAAAAAAAATAATTACGTCTGTGTTATAGGAGTTCCAGTAAAATATGGACATTATATCTAAGTTTTAAACAAATATACGATTCATAAGCATTTTCCACCTTTCAAAACGTTAAATATGTGGTCATTCCCCAGAAGGTGCACAAATGGCACTCATAGATAGTGGCATGTCTAAAAATCTCTTGCATTTTGAAGCTGTAAAATCTCATAATTTCTTAGTTCCCACACTGGACACTATTGCCAGAATCAATATAATAAAAAGTGTCGAGGCCAAAACGGAGCCTTGAGGCATACCAGAATTTTGTGTGTGAATATCAGGCTTAAATCCATCTAAAACTAACTGTACAAACTGGACCGATTGCTTTGAAAAGCAGTATTGCCCGTAATTTAATAACTTTGATTCTTTGAGATATTTCTAAAGCTGACAATAAATCAGCGTTTTAATGGCCTTGAACAGAAGAACCGAGCGAACGAAATTCGCATTTTTCATTCATTCTATTATCTGTATGAATATTTTCATTTAATAGCTCAATTTATTATTTTATATTATCATTTCATTAATAATTCAAAATCTCTCTCCAGACATCAAAGAAAAAGCTCTTTTTGACACATCAAATTAATCTTCAAACTTTCGTCAACAGTATTCGGTTAAATGACTGACTGACATTGTCGACGGATTTTTGTAATGATGAGCTTCTAATGAAGTTGATTGAGACCAAGTCAAAAAAAGACTGCAAATCGTTTGCAATCCAAGCATTCCAAAAAAAAAAAATCTCAAAACGTAATAAAATGTCAATCTTAAGCAATATAATAAATGCGAATGTGAGTTTGTTTTGTAATGCTCTTAAATCTTAAAACCTAAACCGATACTCATGAAATTTTGTACACAGGTATTTATTGTAACTCTTTAAAGCATACAGGACTCTGAATTTGGCTCAAACTCTATAAGTATACCTGGAATAATTCTAATTGGCTTATGTTGCATTTCAGCTGAAAGCAACGAAAAAATCATATACATACACATACATGTGTATTATAAAACAATCAAGAAAAATTGTAAAACAATGAAAATCCATATTAATTATTTAGGGGACCTCATTTGAAACTGTTTATAAAAAATAAAAATATTTAGAAAATTTAAGACTTGGCTGAGATTAAATTTTGTATGAGTTTTTAAGAGTACATTTTATTTTTCCACGAAACGAAATTTCCTGATCCAAAAAGCTAGAACGTAACCAACTTGCAAATATCTTTGAGTATATTTTTTTCTTAAAAAAAATGGTACAAAATATTTCTATTATATTATATTATTATTATGATATACATAAATGTGACTCTGATGAATACATGGTCATCGAGTAACTTTTTAGGTTGCGCGAGTTCTGAAAAATGCACCTCATTTCTCTTCGTTCGTATTCGGCGATACATTAAAGTGCTCCTCCGGTCCCGCAAATTCACAACGCACATCCGGAAAATAAGTGGAAACTTTCTGTCTGCCTCTATGAATATTTAATAATCTATGACCTAATCCCTTGATTGATAACCATAAAATTTGGTACATAAGGTCTTAGCTTGTTTTTTTAGAGGAATTTTTGTTCCTGTTATGAAGGTTCCTTCTATTGCTGAAAGGATTTGATTCAGTATTTTTATAATTATTTTGCATTATTTAATATTTTTTATTAAACAGTTTTTTTTTTAAATTTGCAATTATTCTAATAATGGGTAATATAATTACGAAAAAAGTACCCCAAACCTTGTTACTCAGGTTTTTTAATTGATTCTCGAGACACCTCAAAAGCAAAATAAGAATACTAATTCTTTATTTAAAATATACTAAAATAATATATGGACGAGTTATTTGAAATTTTCACATGGAATGCAAACGGAGTAACTGGATATAAAATAAAAAAAATTAATAAATTCTATTGACATTTTTTCGTGCAGAAGTACGCCATACCGACTTGGCTAAAACGCCAGATCTTGTTGATTTTTTAAATCGTAAAGATATTGAATAAGAGCTATGTCAATACCGATATTGCTTTTGATCAATCAGACAATCACCACCCGTATAAATGAAAGTAGTGCCCCGTGGCTTAGTGGTTAGTGTGTCGGACTGCTAAGCGAAAGAACCTGGGTTCAAATCCAGCTCATAGCCACCTTTTTTTCTGGGGTACTGCCTCTTGCGAGGAACTGACAAAATCTCCAAGAGTAAAAATTTGTCTCGAAAAAGTGCATCTCATGTAGCCGTTCGGACTCGGCGGTAAACTGTAGGTCCCTTCCATTCTTGCAGATTAACAACACACACACAGGAATGGTTGAGAGTATAAGTCACTAGGCCTTGTCTCCTTAAGGAGCCGTCGCGCCAATAAATTTATTTTATTTTTTTATAAATGAAAGTGCGCTATTTCTGAAAAACAATAAAACTTTTACTTTCCAAGTTTTATTACCAACTCCGCCTAAAATTAGAAAAAAGAAGTCAAACATCTTAAACGAGTTTTTAAAGAAACTGGCTGGAGAAATTCATTTACTAGCAAGTAAAATGTCTCATTAAAAAATAATAAATTTCTACTTGAGAAAATTAAAGCTCACAAGAAACGGCAGCATTACCGCGCCACATAACACAAAACCATATTGAATCACCTACCCGGTAAACTCAAAAAATGAAATCTTGTTAGATTCCTACTTATCTCGAAGGTCTATCGGCAGAAAAAAAGACAAATTAATCTGTGTGGAATGCTTTTAAAGGTGTAAAACTACCCAAGTTACAATTAGCACCAATCCGAATAAAAGATGTAGGATGGGCTAAAACAGAAAAGGGCAAGGCAGATCTATGATAACCTTCGAAGAAACTTTCAAATCTTGTAACAGACATGACATTTTGAATGAACCCGCTGATATTCAATAGTTATGTATCTGAAAAACTTACAACTTCAAAATTTAACATTTTCAGAACTTTCATAAGCAATAGCAAAGCAAAAAAATATAAGATCCCGGTTATGGCTTGATAAATGCACGACGCATTTTTAAAGAGTTGCTAAGAAAACCAGTTGTTATAATTCCACATCTTATTAATGAGGCATTTGGGCTTTCATATGTTGCAATTCAATGGAAATTTGCTGAAGTAATTATAGTTCCGGAACAAAGGGTACATAGGATCACAACCGAAATTTGTTAATTTGTAGGTATGTTCAAGGTCGTTTTCTTTATGTTTCCAAAGCTTTCAGTAAGGACAGACACGATTAAGACATGCCCTTCCGAAGCAAGAATATTCCAAAATCGAAAAAAAATAAATGCTGGTGTCCCACAAGGAAGTGTCCTTGGCCCAGTGTTGTGCGTACTTAAGAAATCATGAAAGCCACATTTGCTGATGATGTGGCAAGTTGTAAAATTTCAACCAGCGATATCAACTTATTTCACAAGTTGTAAAAATTAAGGTACTTTTGTTTAATAAGTCCTTTGTAATGTCTGTTAACGCAGGCAAGTTAACAAGATTCTCTTGTTAAAAGAAGCAGTATCAGAGAGGAGTCCAACATGAACTACCCACATACTAACTGTGACGTCGGGGTAACTTCCCGGGCATGTCAAAAACCACTATTTGCGAAGCCTCGGATATAGACGGATTCACTGATGACGAACCCTACAAACGAAATAAGGACAACGAATTTCGGATATGTACGTGGAATGTTAGGTCCCTTAGCAGACCACGTGCAGCCGAACAATTAGCGGAGGCCCTTGACTGCTGTAAAGCCGATATAACCGCCATCCAAGAAATGCGATGGGGAGGCCGGGCAAAAGAAAAATGAAAAACTGCGATATTTACTACGGCTACTGCTATGCGCAACAAAAACAGAAAACAAAAACGCTTATTTGGATGTGGATTCGTCGTTGGAGGCAGGCTCAGGCAAGAGCGTCAACGAACGCCTAATGACAATCCGCATCAAGGCTAAGATCGTCAATATGCGCGCAAGCCCTACAGAGGAAAACGTTGATGACACCAAAGAAATGATTTTTAAGCTCCTGGACAAAACATATGAGCAGTGCCCTAGCTATGACATTAAAATTGTCCTAGACGATGTTAACGCCAAGCTAGAGAGAGAAGATGTCTTTGGTGGTACAATCGGAAAACACAGCTTGCACGAAATATTGTAATAGATTGCACCAAGTTCCCACACCTCAACATTCAGGGTGGAGATCCCCTGACCACATTGCGATCGATGCAAGGCACTACTCCAGTATGATGAATGTCTGAACTTTCCGAGGGGCAAGCATTGACTCGGGCCACTACCTCGTTCTAGGCAAGGTACGACTGAGGATATCTCGACCAACTCTAGGAAGAGGTTATACTGTGGGAAAGTTTAACGTCGGACGGCTGCAATCGCAAGAAATCTCCAAGTCTTTTTCCGATCGAGTCTCAAAGAACCTCCGAAGGAATTCTCTACCGCCAGCATCAAGTATTGAGAACCAGTGGCAACATTGCCAAAATGCCGCCACTGAAGTGCTGGGTTTCACACGGCCACTACAACGAAACCCCTGGTTTGATGATGAGTGTCGGCTCTACGAGTAGAAGAGGAAAGAAGAACACCGGCATCTCAGAAAGAAAAAAAAGGATCATGAGAAGGGCGCGATCGAGGGAATGGAGAGCTGTTATTCAGGAATGAAGTTTCATCAAAAGGTAAAAAGAAACTGTCAAAGCTACAGAGCTCGAACTGAAGCTTGCAATGACGATCACGGGAACATCGTAGTATAATCTCAGTCGATATTGAGAATATGGAAAAACCATTTCTGCTGACTGCATAACGGCGATGACGAAACGAATTCCGCTGTCAGGCCCATTTTATCTGGGCGGAGTAGTCCAACCATTCCGCCTACCACATCTGGATGAAGTAGAGCTAGCTATATCTAAGCTTAAGAGCATCAAAGCTGCCGGACCCGATGATGGCCTAGCTGCCGAGCTCTTCAAAGCTGCAGGCGATGACTTGGCTATAAGTATGCACCAACTCATAAGCAAGATTTGGTTAGAAGAAAGCATGCCCGATAAATGGAGTCGCAGCATAATTTGCCCGATCCTAAAAAAAGATACCCTCTGCACCATCTACAGGGGTATCAGTCTCCTCAACATCACTTAGAAGATCTTTTCCGCCTAAAGCCATTCTTCAACAACCTGAGAGGTCCATATCAGTGCTGTTTTAGGCTAGGAAAGTCCACTATCGATCAAATATTCACTTTACGGCAGATCTTGGGACTTGATTCGGAATTAGAAAATGATGCTTCATGATAGTACTATATGCAGTGTATATACAAAGGTACGACAGCATTTTTAGAGACGAGTTGTATATAGTAATGTGCAATTTTGACATCCCTGCCAAACTCGTCGGCCTGTGTAAAATGACGATGGAAAACGCAAGCTGTTCCGTCAATGTCGGTAAAAAATCAAACGAAGAATTACTCTTGCCAATCGCTGCTTTTTCGGGCTTAGAACAAACAATTGAACAGCAAAGCCCTCTCCCGGGCAAATAAACTGTCCCTTTATAAGACCCTCATCATCCCAGTCCTGCTCTATGGTGTAGACGGAAGGACACTGTCAAAAGCGGATGAGGACGCTTTAGGCTGCTTCGAGAGAAAGGTTCTCCGGGTCATTCCTGGTCCCGTATGTATTAACCGAGAGTGTAGAAGAAGATACAATGAAAAACTGTACCGGCTGTACAACGACACACACCTAACCAGAAGAGTAAAAATCCAACATCTCAGATGGCTGGGTCATATAGAGCGGATAGTTATCAACTCTCCGGCACCAAAAATCTTTGAATCCAGCCCAGAGGGACGGCGCAGTAGAGGAAGGAAGACCGAGACACAAGTGGAAGAGAACCTCATCGGACTCCACGCGCGAAACTGGAGGCAGCTAGCTAGGGACCGGGCTGGCTGGAGAAGCTTGTTTGTTTGAAGCCCAGTTTCTCCCCCGGACAGAAGCGCCACCTGCGGTAAGGTAAGGTAACTACTTTTGTGGTAGAGAACTGTAGAGAACTAACATAATTTCGTAATCATTATGCAAAGCTATTCTTTGACATCAAGTTTAAGAGTTTAATACATTGTAACCTACATAATGATATATGAAAAAATACACATGCGTTTTCACTCATTTTATTTTACTGAGCAGTATTATATCAGAAATTCTTTTTTCAATATCTGACGTTTTCTAAATGGTATAAAATTTAAAGTATTTTTGAATAGTAAAGTGCATGAATATGTATATTGTGCGTGATGCATGAAATAATTGTATCAGTTTTGCATCCTATCGATACTCTGGTATTTAGAATGTATCTATGCCATGTGCCTCACATATCTTTGCCAAACCAATAATCCACAATAATATTTCTTACAAACAACATTTTTCATCCCCAGGTTATAGGTAACTAAGACTACAGCTCTTTCTATGCAAACTACCTTTCCACTTAAAAAAAAAAAAAAAAAAAAAGCTTGCCAAGGTTTTCTATATACAATTATTATATCTCATTCCTACGGTGATAAGTGTTTAATGCTTATATGACATGCAAAATGGTGTTACGAACGCAAAATTAAAAAATCTACATAAATATGTTGCTTTATTATTATTTTTTTTTGTTTTTTAATTACAATACAAAATGCATTTTGTATGAATTTAATGGAAGAAAAATTTACATTGAATACAACAAATTAAAAAATGCCTTGAAAATTAGCAATGAAAAGGAGGAAAATTGTGTGAAAATTATAAGTTCAGCGAGTAAAAAGAAAAATGAAAATTCAGCGAGAAATGTTTAAGAAAGTTAGTATTAATGTTTAAGTATATTAAATAAGTTTGTTCAGAAAGTTTCATACTCATTGAGTGGTGTGAGAACCATCCGACTAAAAGTTTGATTTTTTTTTTGTTTTAGTTTAAATGTTTTGTTTGAGATTTTTTTTTATTTGTTTTTTGAGAGAAATGATTTAGTTTTGAGTTAGAGTTTTGGTTTTGAGTAATTGGAGAAGAAGCGAAAATAAATAGAAAAAAGAAACATGAAGATGATGATTGTAGATATTGTAGATAAATATATTGATTTTTATAAAAAAAAAAAAACGAAACAATGCGTTCCAGGATTTTTGTTGGTTTATTTAATCAAAATCGTTGTTTCCATTCGAAAGAAACAAAACCAAAAATGCTGGAGCACATAGAGAATTTATCATGAGAGTAAATTATTATTAAAATGACAACGAGAGAGAGAGAGTGTGGATTTTTTGAATACGATAATTTTTTGTTTAAAACAGCGAAAATTAATTTTGACGAAAATAAATAATTAAACGAATTTAATAACAAAAAAAAAATCGAATTTAATTTTTAAATTTTAAATGCAAACAATATACAAATTTATACTCAATTTTAAATTTCAAATCTTTTGAATTAATAAACAATTTACTATTTTTTTTTTCAAAAATAAAAAATGTTTGCAATAAATATAATATGTTTAAAGATAAGTTGAATAAAAAAATTAAATGAATTAATATGTACCTTGGTGGCATAGTGCCCATCATTTTGATGCTTTTTTTTGTTTGATTTTTTCTACTGGCTTGAAATGGATACGCGATTTTCGGTTTTTTTGGGAGAAGTTTTTAGTTTTTTCTTTTAGTTTTATTCTTGAGTGTTTATTTTTTGATTTTATTTTTTCAAAAAACAATTTTTTTTCTTTTTAGTTTATCTCTCAATTGGTTTGTATTTAATTTTTCTTTTTTCAGGTTGGTGAATGTCGTATGTGCCCAAAACAGACTAAGCTATAAAGAGTGGTTAGGTTTTTGTTGTATATTTTAATTATATATATTTATTTACACCACACTTGCTAACATAATCTGATCAATTTATGCATATCTATAAACAAAAATAAAAAATAATGCTTTAATTGCGTTTTTTTTTATATTTTTAACACTAAAATTTGTTTTTTTTTATTAACAAAAAAAAAAAAAAAAAGAACAAATATTTTTTAACCAAATGTGCACTTGAAGAAAAAAATGTTTTTTTTGTGTGTTTTTGTGCGTTTTAATTATTTAGAATTTCTGTGAGTAAGAGTATTTAGTTGCATTTTGATGTGCTCCTTTTAAACATTTCACATTGAGTGATTTTTAAGTGTTGAAATATATCGTTTGCTGTTTTTATAATTAAATTTAATGTATTTAATGCCAATTTTGCATGAAAACTATCATAGAAGTAAAAATCCTTTCGTTGGTAATTTAAATTTGTTTGTTTTATTTCAATCTACACATTTAATAAGAAATTGATTTTGAATGTTTTTACAACGATTTTTTTTTTAAATATACAAATAAAAAAGTTTTGATATTATAAAATTGAATTTAATAGAAGAGTTGACTTATTCTTTTCAACCTAGAAATCCAAAATTTTCCAGTTCCAGGTTAATAATTTCCAAAAATAAATTAATGGTTTTGTTCTCAATACATTGTACACGTAACACTGCAATCGTAAGGGTTGCCAATGAATATTATAAGCTTAAGGTATTTCTGTAATTTATATGGAACAGTAGTATTTCTCCATAACGAATAGTTTAATTTTTTTTTGGAAATACGATCAAAGCGAAAGATCGTTAGATGACATAAGTGTATAGGCTCCCAGGACACAAACTGACGATGGACTACAAGTCATACCAATGACACAAAAAATTGATTCTTGACAGACAGTAATGACAAAGATCGGAGCGACTGATTTAATGATAAATGTAAACTAACGTCTGAATGTAAGAATACTGAACACTGGGGTGGAATCGGGTAAGGGGATTTGTGACAGTAACATTTCTGATAGTCACATGTGTTCAAACTAAATATTCAGTCGGCGTAAAGTAAAAACTCATGCAACTCCGTTATTGAAAGAACCAAATTTTTGCATGACCAAAAATTACGGCAAAAAATTCTGCAGTGTCCCAAAGGCAGTAAAAATTTTTGGTCATTTGTAAAAAATATTAAAAACTCCTCAACATCTTCGGTTCCAACGCTCATCGACAATAACACACCAATTGTTTACTCTTCAGAGAAGGCAAACTTGCTCGCCGCCCATTTCGCTGCCAGCTCCACGCTGCCGCATAGCAACGTTGCCCCTCCTGTACTTGAGAATGTAAATTTTTCCATGGGACAGATTTTTTTCCGCACTCGTACAGTAGCAAGAGTTCTCAAAGATCTCGATATACACAAATCCGCTGGCCCGGATGGTATACCCCCGATTATTCTGAAGAGGTGTTCTTCCACACTGGCAAAGCCACTGCGTAAGCTTTTCCATCGCTCCTACTCTTCTGGAATCTTTCCTAGAAGATGGAAAACAGCATTTGTCCAGCCTGTCCCTAAGAAAGGTGACCCATCCTCCCCCTCCTCCTACCGACCCATAGCACTGACATCCCTTCTTTCTAAGGTCATGGAAACACTGATTAACCGTCAGCTTAAGGAATATCTCGAAGATCGTAAGCTTCTCCATGACCGTCAGTATGGCTTCCGCAGCAACCGTTCCACTGGTGATCTGATGGCATATCTCACCGAACAGTGGAACAAATCTTTACATCGCTTTGGTGAAAGTAAGATTATTGCTCTTGATATCTCCAAGGCATTTGATAGAGTTTGGCATGAAGCTCTCTTATCGAAAATGCGTGCTTTTGGGATCGATAATACTCTTGTTCGTTGGATTAGAAGCTATCTCCTGGACCGTTCAATACAAGTTGTATTGGACGGATTCAAGTCTGATTCCCATAAAATAAATGCTGGTGTGCCCCAGGGCTCTGTTCTGTCTCCGACTCTTTTCCTCATTTTTATAAATGATCTTCTGTCTGTTACTTCTAATCCACTTAACTGTTTTGCTGACGACTCTACCCTCAGCTTTTCATATTCGTTCGATAATTCACGTCCTTCGCCTTCGGACGTACAATTGCAACGGTGCCGTATGTCAAGCTCATTAAACTCCGATTTATACAGCATTGTCAAATGGGGTAATAGAAATCGTGTGGAGTTTAATGCTTCGAAAACTCAATGCTGTCTTCTGTCGTTAAAGCTAAACATTCCCCCAATGCCATTGTCCATGAATGGCACTTACATCGAAGAAACCGAAAAGCTCTCAGTACTCGGTATGTGTGTCAACGACGACCTCCGTTGGAACGACCATATATTTGAGATCGCTAAGAATGCTGCAAAGTGCTTAGGTTTTCTGTATCGGTGTAAGAAGTATTTTTCCCCATCTGATCTGGCTACAATTTATAAAGCGTTTATACGCCCTAAACTCGAGTACAACTCCCACCTCTGGGCAGGTGCTTCACAATCATCGCTTCACCTGCTTGATAGAATACAAAATCGAGCGTTAAGATTGATAGGAAATAGAACTGCCGCTGAAACAATTGCCCCTCTCGAACACCGACGCAATGTTTCATGTCTTTCCTTATTTTATCGGTTCTTTTATAAAAAATGTTCACTCGAGGTAGCCAGCTGCATTCCTCCCCTTAAAAGTTTCGCCCGTAATACTCGTCTTGCTAGGAATGCCCATCAGTTCACCCTTGAGCCCAATTTCGGACGTACCGTGAAATATAGAGATTCTTTTTTTAGCCGTACAACACGACTTTGGAATGGTTTACCCGGCGAGATTTTCCCTTGCCATTTCAACATGCAAACATTCAAAACCAATGTTAATCGACACCTCCTATCTCTCCCCTCCCTATCTTCCTAATGCCCGCGCAGTGTGTTACATTAAAAGGGAAACAAATAGTCCCTTGTGCGCGCGTTAATTATAAAAAAAAAAAAAAAAAAAAAAATCACCACGAAAATTAGAAAATTTGGCATCACTTGCAGTTATCCACTGGAATCTGGAATTTTGTTTTTTAACATTTTAGATATCTTAGGTTAGATTGCCATTCTATTTGTTTATTTATTTTTGAGCGATCACGAACAAAGTTTTCTGCGGTAAAAACATTAGAAAATGAATTTAATAATTGCCTCTGTAGTTTGTGAAAATTGATAAAACGATTGCTTTTCTCCCAAAAGTCTAAATACCTCGATGCTCCAAGTATATTTTTAACCGTCGTCCCTGTGCACCACTGGCTGCATCTAAAAGAAAATACTTACATAATTGAAATAAAAAAAAAAAAACAAAGAACCTACGAAAATTCAAAGATTTCGCCTCGAAACAAAAGATATTATTCGATGTGAAGAAAACCAAATAAAAAAAGAAGAATGAAGATCCTAAAACAAAAATTCGTTCTTTTGCAAAGAGACAGTCGTTTTTTGTTGTACAATTTAATATTTTGTATTTTTCGTTTTCCCCCGGTGTTCAATATGAAAGTGACACCTAAATAGCAATCACAAGAAGAAGTCACAAAAATGTGACTGTCACCTATGACAATCACCTTACGTAGACTGAATTAGTTGATAGTGACAATCACTTATCGTATATCAGCCTGTTCTACACCAGCAGCATTATAAATTATATGGTCAGAAAAACATAGAGAAGACTTTACAGAAAATAAAATGCAACCTGGGAGAAAATATTGCTCGGCTGGCACTAGCCACGGACGTTCTAAGATGTTCCATCATATATACACCACGCTGCACAGACTGTATGGATGGGGAGGGAAATCTTATCAATGATCCTGGACGGCATTTGGGAGTGATGAGATGTGTACTTTGATAATATTCGACGGACACCTCAAAATGAAATCTCCATGATTTCAAGAAGAAGACATCATGGTGCAGCCACCGCTCAAAGAACTGAGAACTTCCAGAAAACTGGAAGTAAGAATGGTTGAAGCTACGAAAAGCTGTGATGAAGAAAAGAATATCAAACTTGTGTGTCCAATTAACAAAATTGCGAAACACAGAAAAAAGAGCCCGTTCTTAAGATATACAAGAACAAGGCAACAATGGTATCGGTGCCATCCTTGCGGAGATATTACTTGGTAACTTCTTGGTAGCTCTTTTCATCTCTGATGCTGGTGATGCACAGCTTATGCTCCCAAAATTTGATAAAAACAAGCGAAAAAAATATGCGGTTTTAGCTAGATTTCCAAAGCCATCTCTATAACTTTCCGAAGGATGAGCTATTGTTTTCTAGCGGAGATTTCACTGGGCTTAAGATCTGACAAGGACTATATTCACTGCGATGGTGTTATGGGATACGAAACAAAGAACCCTATTGGTGATGAGATCCTTAACATCTGTTGGTTATATCGTCTTATAGTGTTAACAACTACACCTCACAACAAATCCACTTCGCGATTTTGTTTGCATCTTAGTTTTAACGTTTATAAACTACTTCGAGGCGAGCTTGTTCGTCTGTTTTATAAGAGGGAAATATTCACCTAGCTTTGTTAGCCGATTTTTTCTCTAATAACCACTGCCTAGCTGATTTTGCTTTCTATAGGACAAATTCGTTGCAGATAGTCCCACATATTTTGTGGTCCGCAATTCTTAGTTTAACAGACATTAAAATTAGGATTATAATTATACTAGTAGCATAACACAGATAGTGTTCCAAAACAAAGATCAGTACTTCGCCTTATTCTTTGCCAAATGTTTGCCACCTTATTTCCCCAGAATTATGCCTCAAGCAGAGCTTGTATTGGTGAATCAGGCATTAGTCCGAATCAGGAACAGATCTCTGCTGAATCATTGCATCACGCAGTTATAATCTAACAATCTCGGTTTTAACAGATTCAATGACAAAAACTTGGCAAACATCACGATCTCCGAGCAGAACGGTCCAAGTTCACTGCTCGCTCATTTTGAAGTTGAAGCTCCAAATCATCTTCGAATCATTTAAGAAAATAATCCAGCAGTGGTCAACGATATACCCAATATTGTACTATGGACATATCCCTAAGAATGAATAAGCCGTATTTTATTGCCGTAAACAACAACAAACAATAAGTGTCGGTAATTAGGTTAGTGCAATTAGAGAATATAATAAGTTGAGATAAAGCTTGGAAAGAAATGTCAACCAACTAGAATGTAAGATGGAAACGTTCGTTGAGTATCATGATACAAGATTACAAGACAGCACCTTCTCGCATTTTGACGTCATCAGTGACCCAAATTGACTAAATTAAATACCATTTTTGGAAAGTATCCAAAGTGTTAGTTGACTTGAAATGTATATTAAATCAATCAGATAAGACATTAGACAAAACCTGCATCAATTGAAACTTAAATTACTGCAGTTTTTTTCTTAAAACCGAATTTAATTGTCATCAAGGGTCACTGATGACATCATGCCTGTCTCCGGATGTCTCTGTCCCTCTAAACATACTCGACCTGAACTCCCATGTATATTCAAACTTGAAGTCGACTCAATCTAAAGAATTAATTGCATCTTTGGAACACACCCTTATACATTTATTCAACACGACGTCAGTTGTCACTTGAGGGGTGTTAATTTAAAAGTGAATTATGGAGGGAATAAAGCATTTTATTGGGACTTGCAAAACTGCGCTAGCTATAGATTACCAATAAAACAGTGCAGTGATTTGGAGGACAGCTGTTGTACATCCTCTCCCTAAAAAAAGAAAAAAGATTCCGGAGAATCTCCAATCGAAAATTTGCCTGAGCTTTAACAACGTATCCAATGGTTCACGATATAGCCCAGTAAGAATAGAGAAACAAATGTCAAAGAAAGGAAAAAATTAGTTACAGGCTGATTTTTGGTACAGGTTGGTAATAATGTGGCTTACAATCTGAGAAAACTCTCCAACTTTTCCACGTACGCTAGGTCCGTGATGTGGGGTCAAAGGTCCGACGAATCGGTTTTTTGCTTTTATTTAAAAAACAGAAGGTCTTAGAGACAAAAATGTTCCATAATCATAAGTGGGACAAAACAGTCTTTTTCCAAAAAGAGTCTTCCAGTTAGTAGCACCACATCCACACGAAGCTTCCACAAGGGGCCAACCAGTCTTTTAAAGTCAGTTAAAGATATTAATGAACAAATTCGAACGATTAGCTGGAGCTTGATTTTCCGCGGAAATAGCATAACCCGAGTCTCGTACACCGTAAGGCACATGTACAATGCTAACTTCACCTTAAGCTGAACTCAAAGGGATGTCATATGGAACAAAGCGATGAATCAATGTAAGATTGGCTATCTGGTTGATATTTAGAAGGCTGTCGGCACCGTGTGGTTAAACAGCCAATATCCTACTCATTATTCAAATGTGGATGTTTGTATGTTTGGATCTTTGTTCCCCCTCAACGGCTCAAAGGATTTGAATAAAATCTGGTAGGTAGATAGATGAAGTGCTGGATTGAAAAATAGTCATCTTCTTATCCCGTAACGGGTTTTGATGAATTTAATATAAAAATCATTTAATCTTAAGTCCACGCAGACGAAATCGCCGCGGGTAAAAACTTGTCTGTTGTATTTATCTATCGGGTTTTCCAATAGGGACTTGACAACTTTGAATTTAATTTGTGAACGCACCCTTTCACTAATCATCGAACTGTCATTGTCAATTTATTCAGTTAACTCAACATTTTCATCATGGTAAAGTACACGAGCGAGCAACGTCTGCAAATTATAAATTTTTTTTTTTACCGAAATTCATAGTCGGTGACCGCAACGTTAAGAGCTTTGAATTGTTGAATTTCATCGCAAAATCATCTTCAGTGACGAAGCCAAAAAGCCCAATGGGTTTCTCATTAAGCAAAATATGCGATACTGGTCGGGTGAAAATCTACATTTGCTTTATCCACTTCATCCACAAAAAAAACTGTTTGGTGCGGTTTGCATGCCGGCGGCGTTATTAGGCCATATTTTTTCGTCGACGATAACGATCGTTACGTTACTGTGAATGGCCAGCGTTATCGCGCCATGATTACCGATTATTTTTGGCCCGAATTGGAAGATATGGACTTGGACGACATGTGGTTTTAAGAGGATGGTGCCACACAGCACACCTTACAATCGATTTACTGAAGAGTAAGTTTGATGAGCGTGTTATCTCAAGAAATGGGCCAGTCGATTGGCCGCCCCGTTCGTGCGATTTAACGCCTCTAGACTATTTTCTTTGGGGCTACGTTAAGTCAATGGTTTTAGCCACCAAGCCGACGACGTTGGAAGAGCTAAGAGCCAACATTGAACGCGAAATAGCTGCCGTTTCGTCTGAAATGTATGGCCGAGTCATCGAAAATTGGGTCCAACAAATCGACCGCTGCAAACGTGCCCGCAGTGGCCATATGAACGAGTCGATATGAGTCGAATTCCATTCATAAATGTTTTGATTGTACTTCAAGCCGATAATAAAGTTTTTCAAATATCTCAAATGGTTTGCGTTTTATTTAAAAAAAAAAAGTTGTCAATTATTTAAAAAAAACCCTTTATATGCTTTACGTTTGAGATAAATCCAGCGAACACCCCAGGTGGAGCCTTAAAGCGTAGCCTTGAATTAAGACAGTTGTGGTCTCAGTCGAGATTTAAAAATCGTCTATCGAAGAAGAAAACATTGAAGGTTTTTTTTTTTTAATGGGGAAATTTTGAAAGCCACATTAGGGATAGTTATGGCTAAGAATATAAGTGATTTGCGCACTAGAAAATCACACAGAGTTGAAAAATCATTAATATTATTTTTAGAAAAATGAAGCAGAAGAGACAAAAACTTGAAACTAATCAAAAACATTAAAGTTACTTATGTATATCTAAGTATTGAGAAAACATTTTGGCTCAATTTTCCTTTAAGGGAGCACGAATTCTAATACGCGGATACTTTTATTCGATAGATTAGCACTTTTTAATAACAAATATCACAATTTTAGAGGGAGGAAACACTTCTAACTATTTTTAATTAAATTTTTAAAATTCTTAAATTCCCATATAAAATGCATACGAAAATGGCTTCCTTTCACCAAACGGTTTTTTTTTTGACATTTCTCTTTATTTAAGTGTTACCAGAGTTGGTTATTTTTGGGATATTAATTGGAAATTATTGCTTTTTTTGTCGATTTCCTAAGGATATTATTTTTAATTAAAGGGAAGTTTTTGAACCTTCTCGTGTTTTTAAGTTTTTTACGGTTTTATGCTCCCTTAAAGGTAAGTCGCCCCAAAATTTTAAACTTCAATTTCTAAGACGTATCTTTAAGAAAGAGTAGAAGATAAAGCCTAATTTTAACGACTACACCCTGTTTTCCTCAAATTCAGTTTCATTGTAGACATTTCTCAGAACAATGATAACTTTTTATCCTCCCAAAGCAATATTTAATTAAAACCAATTTTAACTATGACTTTTCTCAATGTTAAATCAAGAAAACAACATGATGAAATGCATCTTAATGAGCTAAATGAGGCTAATATTGTGGTCACAAAATAAACATAAACACTTGAAGGTTGAAGTACAGGAACAAAAAAGAAACTTGGCAAAATAATTTATTAAAGTCTAAATTCAAAAGGTTTTCAAAGAGCTACTTAAGCGCACAACTTAGTGGCAATTTTTAAAACACGACATGCGGGCTTTTAGATGAAATCTTATAGAAAAATTTAAAAAAAAATTATAAAATTTCGAAAACATAGAACGCTTAACACAAGTAAACTTATTATTACCTTCTTTTTTTTTTGTGAAAGATATAAATGTAACATTTTAGATAAAATTTTAAATTTGTTTTCAAATTAAAGCAACACACTGATATCGAAAGGATTTTTACTCTATTGTCATGCTGAATGTTTTTTTACGGATTTTTTTTTTTTTTTTTCAAAATACTCGTAAAAACTGAGAGTATCATTAAAATAATTGGTGTAGTTACCAAGACTAAACACAAAAGCTATCAAATAACATATAAGTAGTAAAATAAACAATTGAATTGTTGTTGTTCTATTTATATATAAAATAATTATCATCACAGGTTTTGATACTGTTTTCGATTGTGTGTGTTATTTGTGGATATTTTATGTTAATGCACCAGATGAGATAGTTTTGATTTTTTTTTTTTTTTTTAATGCACATATAAACAGGACATTAGTTATGTACACATGTAATTAAATTGTATTTCATTTTTCAAAATTAATAAATTCAATTTTAAATGGGAAAATAATTTAGTGGAAAATAATTGAAACAAAAGAATAAAAATTAGACTGATAGTAATAAACATTTTTTTTGTATAACGGTTGTGTATACATACTCGAGAAGCAATTGTCGCAGTGTTGCTTCGTCCTCCCCATGACATCTCCTCGATGTGTTTGATTCGCGTTCGCCCCCACCTACGTTTCTGTATCTTTTGGGTGCATAGCTAAATGAATGTCGATATAATCTGCCATTATTTACAATACCATCGTTTCGATGATGTCCGACTGGATAGAGCATTAGGTGAATAAATAAATATTAGATACATTTTAATGTTTTTGAAATACAAAAAAAAAAAAAAAAAAAAACATTTTAAGCAGCTTGTTATTAAATAAAATAATTTTAGAATTTTCAAAACTCACCTTCCGATCTCAGTCTAATTGGAGGTGAGGTCAGCTTAAGTGTTGATGAAGGTGGGGTCTTACGTGGACCACCAAAAACATAATCGTAGGAGTCTTCACTCAAATTGGACACTAAATTATTTTTTTTAACATAAATTTGTTAAAACTAATTTAAATTGGCAACTTTATTTAAGCACTTCTACATTAACAAAACCAGAAAAAAAAACTTATTCGATAAATTTGATAAAAAAAAATAAATAAGTAGGATTTTAAATTAAAAACTTTTTTTTTTAATTAAATTTAACAACTTTGGTAATTAATTTTTTTTAGCAAAATACTCACTCTACAACAAAATCAACGATAAAGCCACACGTTTTTTAAGTTTTTTTTTTATATATATAAAATTAGAACGAAAGGAGAAAAAAAAGAAACATTTGTATATTTTATGTCTCCTTTGACTGTAAGTTTAGTTGAAAGAAAACTAAGTTTCTTTTTTTTATTTAATTGGAAAAAAATCAAATAAATATTATTTTTATTATTTTGTGCAGAATTTATAAAAAAAAAAGAAGAAAGAATGTGTGCAGAGGATTGCTAATTTTTAAGACTTAATATTGTGCCGAAATCATATCGCTAGGGGTGAAGGGAAATGTTGTTGAACAAAAAAAAATAAAAATCAATTATTTATTTTTCAAAAAACTGTATACATTTGTCAAAAAATAAAAAGAAAAGATAATAAAACAGAAAACAAATGGAAACTATAATTTGTTTTAATTTCCAATTCTGAAGGGATGCCTAGCAAAAAAAAAAAAAGAAAATAGAAACAACTGAAAAAAATTTCAACTCAAGAGAAAAAAGCGTTGCGTTCTAAAACCAAAAAAAAAAAAACAAACAAACGAATCATTTTCTTTTTTTAACGTGCAATACATAACGAATTAGCACACCTGGAAAAACCGATAGTGGTTGAATCACTTGTGTTGAACGCAGTGGCGGTGGCAGTGGCGGCAGCTGTCCAAAAGGATCTTGGCCGTTTGAAATGGAAGACGAAGGGGGTGAAATCATCGAAATGTCACCGTAAGCCGCCATTTCATACCTACGGCCAGCTGGAAATAAAATGGTTTATAAAAAATATAGATATTTTGGAGTTTAATATAATTTCAAAAATATCAATCCTAATTATTTCATATAATAAAAGTTTCGTTTGTTACGCTTTTACACCTTTACTTCTAAACGGATCATCATGACATTTTTGATATTTATTGTCATACTTACAGAACAGGACATAGGGTATCTTTTATCCCAAAATATACAGTTCCCTAGGCATAGCAAAGTCGTTACAATGTACGAGTCAAACTTGAAATTGTTTTCCTGAAAGTATGCAACACTTTTTACACAACTCATACACCTATATGCATTGGCCCAAAACAATCGAAATAGAATGTGAGAAGTTGGGAAAATATTTGTGAGGGGTCAAAACACATTTGTTTGCAGAAACAGGAGGATCCTGAAGCTAAGTCCTTAGCTCAAGAAAGGAAATGAAGAAACACCAAAAACAGGTGTTTTTTCGGTTCCTTCTCTGATCTTAAACTATAACAAGCTCTTCAAAGAAGGCGAACGTAATCACAGCTCATTTAGCTGCCAGTTCAACGTTGCCAAACAGCAACATTGCTCCTGCTTTATATTCTCATGATCTGGTAAACAAACGTAAAACCTAAAGCACTACCTTACCTCAGTTCAGCTGAAAAGTGAGATTTTTTGTTCTCGTTGATTCTCATCAATTAGTGTCATATAAATAGAAAATTATGCAGCCCTATGAAATATTTTTAATAAAAAAGAAGGAAATCGGCGGGATATCGTTACTGCAAGAACCAGCAGGGACCGTTATGCGAATATGCCGGAAAATATACTGGCCATCTACGCTCACAGATAGATTCTCAGCAAAAAGCTTTAACGGATATACCACAGGTTGTTCAACAGAAAGAATGACGAGTATAGACGCGTATACTCGGAACTCCAATGCACTTACACCATGTTAAGTGAAACATCACCAGGAGGATGAATTCTGGAAGAGGCTTGAGAACATTAAACCGGGACCAGATTGCCTTCAAGAAATTAAATTAAAAAACCTTTAAGGATCGCCAGCCCAAATTACCTTCCTGAATTCATCGAATAAGCTGAAAACAAGTATGGAGAAGTTGCAGCCTATAATACTCCAATTCTGCACTAGACCCAACTTGAGATGCTTTCACTTCCATCGAGGAATTAACTGACATAGTCCATGGAGGAAATTCTAAGAAGTCAGCAGGAAATTATAGGATTTCGAACATTGTGCTTAAGAAAACCTCGCTGTTATTATGTTGACGATCATCTTCAACAACTGCCTGAACAACAGATACTTCCCCGAAACAGGGAAAACGGCAGAAGTGGTGCTTGTTCTGAAGAAGACCAACAGGTCTAACGTCGAAAGATATTGGCCGATTTCGCTATTAGGCTGTGTCAGCAAAATATTGGAGGGGCCCAGTATTTCTTCCTGAATGGCAGTATTGTTTCCGAGCACGAGACGACAGTAGCCTGTTTACTGGACTTTCGACACAGTTTGGATAAAAAGACTAGTATCCACACTGTCTGGCCTAGGACTACTTGAATACTTGTTAAGATCAATCAAAATTTTATTAACCCATAGATCTTTTTATGTGCAGACAGGTTAACAAGAAATATTAATCAAGACAGACGATCAGCGGTGGAGTTCCACAATGCTACAAGTTGCGCCCCATACTTTTTATCATGTACACAACTGACCAGCGTGTCAACATCCCAGAGACGAAAACGAAGGAGAGTTGAGGATCAAATAAGACACTTGTGGGACAACTGCCTCAAACGTTGACTGAAGATAAATAGCGATAAGAGCTTGCTTATCTCCTTCAGAACGCTAACAACAGCAACTACCATGACGCTGTGATAACATCAGTATCAAGCTACCGGACAACACAGTGATAAGGCCAAAGACAACAACAAAATGTTTAGGAGTGAATTTTACCCACCGCTTCAAATCCAAAAAATTAAGTGGACTGGAGGCATCACTCTAAGAGTGACTGCTAACCATTCTAGGGATCTGATTAATGCTTATTTTGACTCCAGGTGAGTAGGCTCACCACTAGATTAAGCCGTAAAGGCAGGTGCTGACGTAAAGCTTATTTTGACCTTCTCTAACAAGACAAGCGGAAATGAAATGTTGAAAAAAAATTCCAACCAAGACGATAAAAAATCATCGGGACTTTTGGCCTTTTCCAAACTTTTTGATATCGAAGCGACTGTCACCTTAATAAAATGCCAGTTTAACGGTGATATTTTAAAAAGTTTTACATATCTTTTGCATCCTTAGCATCCAATGACAAAGTGTTAACTCCATCTGTCATCGGATTAGAAGAGAAATAATTCTAAAGAGTGTGTTTTGATTGTTTCCGTGAAAAAAATGCTTCAGCCATCTTAAAAGAGAAATGTCACCATCTGTTGTGCTAAGTTTTAAATTTTGTTCACATTAATCATGTTTTGATAAAAGGCCCCAAGAAGTGGACCCCTGCAGCCTACAACATCGCAGATACAACTCAATAAATCTCCATTTTTTCTAATCTAATCAAAAAAGCAGTTATTCTCCCTAATACGCCCCCCCTCCCCGTGTTATACCCAACTGACTCAGTCTCTGTGCTTATGAGATTAACCCAACGATAATAAAGTTATTTTGAATTCTTTCAAGGAAATTTTAACCCCCCCGCATGAACAGATTTGTCAACATTGCGGCTTCAGATACAAGTAGACCTGTCAAACAAAAAAAAATGTACCAAACCATAAAAAAAGGAAGAAAAATCTCGCATTTTCCTATCTAAGATGTCATTTCGCCCGTTTCCCTCCCGCATTTCATGCAAACACGAACAGAAATTTCAACCTCAAAACAACTTAAACAAATATTTAGATTTCTTTCAAGCCATACAGTCAGCAAGGGTTAAGGACCGTGCGTCGTCGTCGTCGTCGTCGTCCTCATCATGTCATAGTCATTGGTTGTCGGTCGTCCTCGTCATAGAGCTAGTCCGTGGTTCGTCCTGTATGCGTTTGGTAGGATTTTCAGTTTTTTTTTTCTCTAACTGCCTGTCTTCTTCAAACATCGCCCAAGCCAAAGAGTTTAAGGTAACATGGTGGTGTCCATGAAAAGCTACAAAAAGTTCCTTATCCAGGAGTGAGAGATAAATACACAGGCCATAGTGATATAAACCCACACATCCGCATACAAGGATATAATAAAACATCAGAGTGGAGTGTAGTGTGTCGTGGAGTCGTCAAACTGACAATTTATGTGTGGTCCTTCTTTTTCTTTTTGTGTGAACCGGAAACATGAACACAAAACATTATGGGACATGGGTTTTTTAGTATTTGTGTGGTGTCCCTTTACAACGGTTTTAGATAATGCACGGCGCGATGGCTTCATGAACCCGGATTTTAACCCTTGTACGCTAATTTTTTATTCATAGACAAACGCCAGTGGTTCATTATGGTTTTGTCCTTTTTGTTATATATTATGTACTTGTCCCATATATCCGGTGGTGGTGGTGGGTTTTGAAGTGGATCCTTGAGCTAAGGATATAGCCTCTGGCTCATTGTTATGCCAATGGGCCAGGAAGGATCGCGGCAAATTTTAAATTTGAATGAAACAGCAATTCGATGGAATGTAATGATATTATTGACCCGGTTTGAGCACTAAGAGTATCCTTCTTAGGTTGTGGTTGATTTCTTGTTAGGGATACAGGGCGTCGGGGTAGTTTTTTTTAAGTGTATTTACATACATGTTTTCAAAGATGTTTCAAACGCGTTTTCAATGGAAATTGTTGCGAATGGGGCAGTTTATTTTATTTAATGGATAAGCTGAAAAATAGATTTAAATATAGGTAACTGGTACGTGTTTTTTGGAGCTGAAATGTTTTTTTTGAAATAAAAACTGGAAAATATGCAATTCACATTCAATTTCAATTACAATTCAATTTCGAGATAGTGTTGGGTAAACTGAAGCATACTCAATGATGAAACGATTTATTTTGAAACCAAGGCTTGCAACCGTATTCGTGAACTCAAACGCGATACAAACACCGGGAAATAATTTGAGATTTAGCTGCATTTAGCGCCAAGCCAATATGCACTGCCCATTCATTAATCCTTTGTCAATCTGCATTCATTCTGCATGTTAAGTCCTCAAATAAATTAAAGGGTCTAGATCTAGAGAGATACATTTGGATATCATCTGCTGACAGATGCAACATGACATCCTTACACACTAGTGGTATAGCATTGATAAACATACAGATCGAAAATTGAACCCTGTGGAACCTCAGCCATGTGTGTCACCAACTTTAAATGAAGTGGGTCGGAAAATTAGCACAAGTTAAACGATAACTTTTTCTTAAGCACAGGTATTACCTTAGCTTGGTTCCAAAACTGAAGAAATAAAGAAGACGTGAGGTTTTCAATCTGGCAACACTTTTTTCGGAGTTAGTCTTTTTGACAGATGTCACCTGGTTTATGCTCAGTTTGGTTTGCCATTTTATAATGAATAGACTTACTCCTGAACAACGTTTGCAAATCGTGCAAATTCATTACCAAAATAATGGTTCGGTTCGTGCGATGCATCGCTCGCTGCGTCCAATATTCGGTCGACATAATCGCCCAGCAGAGTCGGTAATTCGAGCAACCATCGATCGGTTTCACTCCACGTTTAGTCTAGCGGATAATTCGCATCTTCAGAGACACCATACAGTGCGCACCGAAGACGCTATTGCTGCTGCCACCCGCCATCGCGCGCAACAATTGGAGCTGTGCCCATCTACTTTATGAAAGATTTTGCGGAAGGATCTTGGTTTGCGGGTTTACCAAATCCAACTCGTGCAAGAATTGAAGCCGAACGACTATCAAGCGCGTCGCATGTGCGGTGAATGGGCCCAAAACGAGATGGCCACCGATCCCGATTTTCACAAGAACATTTTGTTCAGCGGTGAAGCAAACTTTTGGTTGAATGGGAACGGTAATAAGCAAAATTTTCGTATTTGAAGTGATCATAATCCACTAGCCATTGTTGAGAATCAGTATCATCCTTAAAAAGTCACTGTTTGGTGTGCTTTATGGGCAGAGGGAATCATTGGTCTATATTTCTTCAAAAATGAAGCCGGCTATATGAATGTTACAGTCAATTGGGAACGCTATAAAGCCATGATTAATGACTGTTTCGTGCCTGAATTGGATGATGTTGATGTGGATGACCTTTGATTCCAACAAGACGGCGCTTCATGCCATACAGCTAACGAAACAATCAATTTATTGAAGGAAACTTTTGGTGAGCGCATTATCTCGCGTCGTGGACCCTGTGGCGTGGCCTCCAAGATCATGCAATTTAACACCGCTGGACTATTTTTTGTGGGGTTTTGTGAAGTCGCTTGTCTACGCAGATAACCCCGAGACGATTGACGCCTTTGAAGGGAATATTCGGCGCGTCATTGCTTACCTACGGCCCCAATTGCTGCAAAAAGTGGTCGAAAATTGGGCCTTTCGGCTGGAACAGTGGTGCAAATCTTTACATCGCCTTGGTGAAACTAAGATTATTGCTCTTGATATCTCCAAGGCATTTGATAGAGTTTGGCATGATGCTCTCTTATCGAAAATGCGTGCTTTTGGGATCGATAATACTCTTGCTCGTTGGATTAGAGGCTATCTTCTAAGTCTGATTCCCACAAAATAAATGCTTGTGTGCCCCAGGGATCTGTTCTGTCTCCGACCCTTTTCCTCATTTTTATAAATGATCTGTCTGTTACTACTAATCCACTTAACTGTTTTGCTGACGACTCTACCCTCAGCTTTTCATATTCGTTCGATAATTCACGTCCTTCGCTTTCGGACGTACAATTACAACGGTACCGTATGTCAAGCTCATTAAAATCCAATTTATAGAGCATTGTCAAATGTTCGAAATGTTCGAAAACTCAATGTCTCAGTGTCTTCTGCCGTTAAAGCTAAACAATGCCATTATCCATGAATGTCACTTACATCGAAGAAACCGAAAAGCTCTCAGTGCTCGGTATGTGTGTCAACGACGACCTCCGTTGGAACGACCATATATTTGAGATCGCTAAGAATGCTGCTAAGTGCTTAGGTTTCTGTATCGGTGTAAGAAGTACTTTTCCCCATCTGATCTGGCTAAAATTTATAAACCGTTTATACACCCTAAACTCGAGTATAACTCCCACCTCTGGGCAGGTGCTTCGCAAACATCGGTTCGCCTGCTTGATAGAATACAAAATCGAGCGTTAAGATTGATAGGAAAAAAAACTGCCGCTGAAACAATTGCCCCTCTCGAACAACGACGCAATGGTTCATGTCTTTCCTTATTTTATCGTTTCTTTTATAAAAAATGTTCACTCGAAGTAGCCAGCTGCGTTCCTCCCCTTAAAAGTTTCTCCAGTAATACTCGTCTCGCGAGGAATGCTCATCAGTACGTCAATTTCGGACGTACCGTGAAATATAGGGATTCTTTTTTAGCCGAACAACACGAATTTGGAATAGTTTACTCGGCGAGATTTTGTTATCCAAAATTTAAATTTTAAAATTTCATCTCGATCAAACGAGAATGAATAAAGTGTAAACTAAATAGAGAGGAACTGACTTCAATGTCTACTAGAACTAGCTTCTTCAAACAGAGTTCATCACATTACCTGGTACCTGGACATACAGGGCATGAAGGCAATAAGAAAGCAGCCGAACTAGCCAAAAAAGGCTCTAAGACTAAATTAAGATGCCTAGTTCAGTCTGTGGTCTGCAAGCACCACCATTGACCACAAAATAAATACATGGATTCTGAACCAAACATGCCATTACAGGAGGGAAACCGAAGGTAACAGACAGTTGAAACAGTTCATGCCATACCCTTCCCACAAAAGAACAAATCAACACCTGCAAATCAGCAGGAGTCACAGGCTTCCTCACTGGACACTGAAGAGTGAAAAAACACCTGATGACCATGGGAATAGCAGAAGTTAGCACCTTTAGAATGAGGAAGAAGAAACAGCGGAACACATCTTGTGCGAGTGTAACTGTCTCGTAAAAACACGTCATCATTATTTAGGTAATTTTTACCTTGAAGCTGCCAGCTCACCCAAAGTGTTAGCTGCATTTATAAGCAAATGTAAGATCATGGTTGAGCTCTAAATAAGAGGATATCACAATAGGCCAAATGAGGCCGCAGTGATCTTTAATATATTTAGACCATCTCTACTAAAAATCAAATCTAATCTAAACTAAATAGAACTTAAACACAAGGTCTGTTCCAATATGTGTACAAAACTGTGAAATTCGCCAAAAAACTGCCAAAAGCTATTTCATCTCGAAATTTTTGTAGTTTTTCAAAGAAGAGATAGCTCTCGAGAGCTATTTTCTGCTACAAAATTTTCTGTGCAAAGAAAATTGAAGACTGCCAAACTGAACAAAAAAATGGACACGACTGGGTCGCACGTACTTGCTCTTATGTGCCTAATTACATTGGAAGGCAAGACGTTTTTTCAAAATCAAATAACATTTACGTTGAAAGTAACACAGTTTGAACTTATCAAAACTACATTACTTAACAGTTTTTAGTAAAAATGAAATACGCACCACACGTCTGATAACAAGGAATTTATGAAAAAAATATTTCGAAAATTGTAGGACGGATTTTGGTAAAATCCTGTTTTATTTTATTAATATACATGTTATAGTATAAAGTTAAAAACATTTTTTTTTTGATTAGTTTTAAAAATATTGATTTTTCAAAAAATTTCAAAAATTAATTTTAATTAGAAAAAAAAGTTATTCAAATTTTTTATGATTTGCAGACTTAATTTTGCAATCTAGATCTTTTCAAATAATAAATTTGACAAAAATCCATAGAGCCGTTACTGAGAAAGCCAAAAATTAAAAAAAACCGTCATATGAAAGGTTCCGTTAATAGAATTTTCCCGTATATGTGGGTCTGATCAAGTGATAGCCAATACCAACAAATAAAAATTCTCAAAATGTTCATCAAAATCGTTGGAGCCGTTTTCGAGAAAAATAAACTTTTCCTAAACGGTCGTATGGCAAGTACCATTATTATTAGCCCTAAAAATAAAATTCCAATTTCCCCTCTGATTTGCAGACTTAATTTTGCAATCTAGATCTTTTCAAATAATAAATTTACAAAAATCCATAGAGCCGTTACTGAGAAAGCAAAAAATTTAAAAAAAAACCGTTATATAAAAGGTTCCGTTAATAGAATTTTCCCGCATATGTGGTTCTGATCAAGTGATAGCCAATACCAACAAATAAAAATTCTCAAAATGTTCATCAAAATCGTTGGAGCCGTTTTCGAGAAAAATAAGCTTTTCCTAAACGGTCGTATGGCAAGTACCGTTATTATTAGCCCTAATAATAAAATTCCAATCTCCCCTCTGAGGAATGCCAAGAGATAAACCCATACCAAATTTGAAGGCAATCGCTTAACCCGTTTAGGATGCAGCTCAATATACACCGGGACAAACAGACGGACCAATGACTTTTTTAGGCTTCTCTATGATCGTAATATCATGTTTGATTGTTATCTCAATTTTTTTATATTCACGAATCCTTAACTTGCCTCATAGTTCGTTTGACATTTTTCACTATTTTAGTTTTGCCTGTATTTTTGTGATTTTCTGTCCAAAGTCGTTGCCCCTTTTTGTGCACAATTTTTCTTTCTCTAGGTGATTATTACCCCCACTACTGAAAAGTCAGTATGCTGTATGCTTTCTGTGCACAAATCAATTGGAACCGACTTAAAATCTTGAGACAACAAATCATAACTTATGAATTGTTAATATATTTATGAAAACCACCGATTCAAATACGCATATAGTTTTAATAATTTTTCTCTTTAAAAAATTTATTAATTTTAAATAGATCTACTTTTTCAATTATTAATAAAACTATGAAATATTTTAGATTTTTGTATTAAAATATATATAAAAAATGTTGTTGAACCAAATGTTGATCCCGATGTTTTTTTTACCAAAAAATAAAGATAAGAAAGGGAAAATATTTAGTAATTCCCTTTAGAATTTTTTACTTGAATATAAACAGGTCTTACCAGTTGAAAGGTTAGTCTAGGAATGAATTAAAAATAAAATGGTTTACATTCACGATGAGGATCCCCGGATTTTTGATAAGCTTAAAGAAAGAAAATTCACAAACTTCAAATGGGAGTGATAATGTGCGCCACCTAGATCTTAGAAGTTATAAGTATTTTGAGTAAACAACATAATAGGCGTTTTTTTTAGCTCCGAGCGGGCACAGCCCCTCGCCACCAAACGAACGTGACCGGAGCGCTCAGGTCTATTTAAGAAACGCAATTGAGCACTGAACTGTCATCATGTCATTTTTGCACAAAAAACGAATGAAGTTAGCCGCACTCAGCCCTTCACTCGATGTGCTCTGTTATTTTTTAGCGAGCTTATCGAGCAAACCCCGAGCGAGCTCAAAGCTAAAAAAGAAGTACAAGTTGAGCGCTCGGAGCGCTCCGAGTTAAAAAAAAGAAACGCAGTTCGTTTTTTGACAGCTCAGGTCCCCGGTCGGAGCGATATAAAAAATTCTTTTTTTTTTCCTGTAAGTGAGTCTGCTATTAGACGATGAAACTAAATGCATGCACCTTGTTCGAATTCTTCGAACATAGTAAGTGCAAAAGGGAGAAAAAAATCGAAAAGATGAGACAGGAAAAAAGCTGTTGTGTGTCGCACGGGTAGCATGTTCGAAGAATCTGTTTGACGTTTTTCTTTTCTCTTGTTCGCTTTCTTTAATTCTTTATCACTTGGATTCGTTGTGCCCAGAGGAAACTTCTGATAAGATTCAAAATAAAGGAACAAAAATGAGTGAAAATAAAGTGGAATGTATTTTTTTGTGGTTTAAGGTACTTAATTTGGACATATTATGTCTTTATGATTGAAGGAAAAATGTGTATGTGGTTAAACACAGTCATTACATCGATAGGGTTAAAAGAGCAGATTCATTGCAAATGATTATGGAAAATGAAAATGAAAGAGAACTGTCAAACTTGTTTCATGAAACTAAATTCATCGTGTAATGGCACTTGCGACAGAGATGAAAAACAAAGAAGAATTCGGACAAGGTGCATGCATTTAGTTTCATCGTCTAAAAGCAGACTAAGCAAATGTGCCAAGCAAATTCAAATTATTTTTTTTTAATCCAGGAACTGGGATTTTCAAATAAATCACTATGACAACACTCCGTTTATTTCCAACTTGAAACACAAAATCCTGTTGAGCTAATGATATTTCTTTCAATTTATCTATCTTGTATCTTTTGTTTCACCTGTTTTGATTGTTCGAAAATAATCCAAAAACATCGTTCATCCAAAACATAAACTTTCTAAAGAAAAGGAGCGAGCAATCCTTGGAAATCGTCTCAGAAACTATTTGCATTGTTTCACATAATTTTTCTACAACACTTCCAGACTTCTTCCACAAAGAAGGACTTTCCCAAAAACTTATTTCCCATTTTAAGTATCTTCGCAAGTTCTTAAGGAATCACTTACTATAGCATGAGTTAATTTTAAGTTAAAACAAAGTTTTCTTATTCTTCTTCCTGCTCGCTGCTCTGCAAGACACAATTCCAAGATTTTTCATCTTCAAAATGTTTTACATCAACATTATTGTCTTCGCAAAGTTCCTATAGTAAAACAAAGCCACGATTCTTTAACTAGCATCATTCTATGCTTCTGCCTCCTCTCCGACTATTGTTTGTTCTTGACTTATCTTCTTGCGCCAATTGCCAAGAACAATGCAGTTAATGCTCAGCAAAATTTTCTGTCCAAGTTTTCGCACATATGGATGCAGCAATACACTACTCTGGAAGACACACATTATGAGGTACTTCGTCCTTATCTCCTGTTAATGATGATGAAATGTTAAATTTCAGCAAAAGCCATTCAACTAGCCTTGTCATCGTCATCGTCATTGTCATCATCTTCATCGTCAATGAACTTGTGCACTTCCGGTAAATTCAATAGGATATCAAACTGGAACTTCCGTAGTAAAATGTGCACTTCTGAGCTGCAACGAGAGCCATTATAGGCTTCCACCTAGTTGGGAAGGAGACTCTGTTTCATTAAGAGGAGTCCATCTGAACACACATTGATAGACGTAATGGCTGCTGACTAAAACACAGAATAGCGCCTGGATGCGGGACGGACATGCATAAAGGGATTAATGGCACAGGATGGATGTGCATCCTCGTCCACGGGAAATCCCATCTAAATGGAGAGTAACTTTGCAATGGTTGTTTGACTATCCTCACTAAAAATAGTCCTCTTATCACAAGTAAATGCAGGTAAAGCATTTTCAATGACCAGTTAGATGCATTTTCTTGTCGATTTTATTCCAGGATTCGACTGGGATTTTTTTTTTTTTTTTTTTTTGAAGGATTTCGGATATCGAACTTTATTTTTTTCGGTTGAAATATGCTTAATGCTTCCAATGATCCAGCGGTGGCCAGTGGCGGCAGCGTAATGATGATGGCGATATCTACAGCCTGTAGTGTCAATGGAAGAGCTTAGAGGTTGTTGGGATTTATTGTAAACGGCCAAATGGAATTATTGTCAATAATCCGTAATTCAATTAAAAATATTTTTTATTCGTTAACCGGATTTTGATTTTTTTTCTTTTTCGCTCCTGCATGAGATTATTGGACATTTTGATTAAAAAATGAAATTGAAGAGGCAAATAAAATAAATGGAACAGGATTGTGTTTTTTTTTTTTGTATCTTTTATTGGACAAAAGTACCTTGATGATTGTGAAAGGTGGAGTAGGACTTCCTGCAGCTTTGTTTTATAAATGTCGGAAATGGTTTTGCTATTTTAAGCGGGGATTTAATGTTAGAGCCTTAGGAGAGTCGTAGGTATATGATTTTATTTTTATGTTTTATTTTTTATTGTTGAGGATGTACAACTTTAAAAGCAGGACCGAAATTAAATATTCAAAGCTTTTGGGCCCAAATTATTTTTGCAAGGATTGAGATATAGGGATTGGACTCAGCGATTAATTTTTTTAACAACCGGTGAAATTGATGCGATTGGCGGAGATATTTATCTAGCAACAGAACCAACAGATATCGTGAAATATTTCTTTGAATATAGTGCAGTACTTGGTAAAGGGAAAAAGGTTTTATTGCAAGGCAAAAGGACGGAAAGGATTTTTTGCCCCAGAAAGGGGAACATCTCCGCAGACACAACGATAATTTGTTCTTTTGACTTCAGCTAAGTTGCCTTATTAAAAAGTTTATGCTGCGTTTATTAATCACATTTGGTCAGAAAGTTATTACGTCTTACGCTGAATAGAATGGTCTTCTTTTCTGGAGTCGGCCTACTAGGTTTGTCTCGTCAAGGGCCTGTTGAATTCTCTTAATACAAGGGTCGCGTAAGCTTGTTTTAAACGTAATAGTAAATTTCTTTATATCTTCATTGATAATTTTTATAAACAGTTCTATGCGTAAATAGTTATTTTGTAGCATTGACGATTGCTCAGAAGGTTTTGTTTTGATATGATTCCAATGTTTATCTATAGCTTAGTTTGTTAATCTCAAAGCATTGTCTCGTACGATTAAACCGGATTAAGCACTTGCTTGTAGATAAGCAGTTTCTTATAAAAAAAAAAGATTGGAGCAAATTCCTATAAGCAATTTCAATTCTCGTAAATTAATATCGAGTTTTTCTCGTTTCTTTTTAATGTGCGTTTTCCATTTTAGCTTAGCATCAAGAAAAGTTCTCGGATACTTTGCATAGTTTGCAAAGGTTTTTTGTACCAAACTAATAAAGATAGGCCGGTTGTTAGGATTCGTTTTCTATAGCTTTTCCCTCGCTATTTCGATTGAAACGGATAATGACGTATCATCAGCAAATATGACGATCAAGATGGGTTTTTCTTGAATTATATCTCAATTATAAAATACAAACAACAATGGGCCAACGACACTTCCTTGCGGGACACCAATATTTACTTCTTTAAGTTCTGAATAGTCCGTTCGTTGTTTAACTCTAAAATGGCTATTTTCTAAATAAGACTCTCAAGTTCAGAATGTAATATATTGGTTTGTTTTAATCTCGGAACTCGGATTGCGTTTTTGATCTTACATACCTGGGAGAGGTGATTTGATTTTGATTCATTGTTACACATATTTTTCGATGTATCACGTCTTTTGTAATTTATTTTGTAACTTTACAGCTGCAATAATTTTCTGGATGATTACTTTTAAACGAAGTGTTAAGAAGGCACATTCTTCAGATGGATGATTACCTGCTCATTTTTATTTCTTTTTTTAAATAAAAATTATTTTTTATGTTTAAGTTTGCTTTTTGAATTATTTTTTTTTTTGGAATTTTTTAAAAAAAGTTCTTAAAAAAACCGTTTTATTTAAAAACCGTTCCTACCATTTTGAAAATAAAATCACACTTTTTCATTATTTTTTTTTTGACGTGATGATAACGTCTTATAAATTGATGACAGGCTTCACGTACGAAATAATATGACTCATGCTGATAAGACTCACGACTGATGCTAACCGCGATACTGTGGTTCTTTCAACCAAAATCGATCGCAAGCACCAGGCGAACATCAGATGTATGTATTTATTTATGTGTGTGTGTATGTCGAGTATGTACTACTAAACCGCCCAACGGATTTTAAATAAACTTACAGGGTAAATATAGTTTTGTCCAGGGATGGTTCCGGTGAATTTAAGGTCCCGCCAGCATTATTTTCGCATTTCACATTAAAACATGTTCCTTCTAGGGCGTAGTAACGCGCGCCGAGTACCGCTACTTAAATTTAAAACTGGTGCCGATTGGTACTAAGTTGTTGGTACAATAGTATTTTGGTACTAGATTTTTAATACATAGTACTAGAATTTGGTACTATTGTATTTTTGGTACTATATTTGGTTATAGATTTAGTACTAGATTTAGTACTTATTATTAGATTTAGTACTAATTTTTTTTTAACGTGATAAGTGGTGTGAGTTAACGGGTTGTGTGTTGGTGTTGGTTTCATCAATGTTCTCTTATGACGTTATCACGTAAAATAATCGTCCATAAAACGACTTTACAGACAATCAAACTAGTATAATACTCCCACTTGATTTATAATTTGAGTGATTTCTTTTAACAGAGTTACAAATTCGCTTTACTTGTTGAGATATATTGTGAAATTTTCTGAATTCGAAGGAAGAACTTCATTTTCAACGTGGGCATTTTATGCTTAAGTTGCTTAAAAGGCTTATTGGTCTATAACTCTCAGGGCTTTCAATTGGCTTACCAGCCTTGCGTATTGGAATTACCTTTGCTCGTTTCCAAGAAAATGAAAAATATTGCACTTTAGAGCAAGCCTTGGCTAAAAACATTAGATGAGAGATACCGATCAGAGGTAGTTTTGTAAGGTAAATATTTTTTTAACCATATCAAGGGCACTTGAGTTTTTAACCTTTTAGGTCTTGAAATATTAAATATATCATTTCACAAAAAACGAAGAAGGAGTAATGGTTGTTGATCAATTAAATGCTTTAATAACTTGTAAAAGCTTATTTTTATCGAAAACGGCTCCAAGAATTTTTATGAAAAAAATCAGTGCACTTTTGTAGGTTTGGTATATGTACTGGTAATAAAAAAATAGGACCGTTTATTTTTCTACGACTTTCTCGAGAACTGCTAAACCGATTAAAATTAAATTGAAACTTTTTGTGTATTCTTAATAATTTAATTTTCTTTTTGAAAAATCGATATTTTGAAAACGGGTATTTGGATGGTAATTTTTGTGTTTAAATTTGCATTCTTAAATTATTTATTTTTATTTTTTTTTTAAAGTTGTTAAATAAAAACCGTTTTATTAAAAAAACTGTTCTTACAATTAAAAAAAAATCACATTTTTTCATATTTTCTAAAGAAATAAAATGGCGTTTAAATTTTTCCGCTGAAAACTATTTTACGTACTTTTTTCAAACAATTAAAAGTCAGAAAAATCGAATAAAAACTTTGAAGTTCCTTTAATATTTTTTTTCAAAATTCATTTGAAGCTGTGACCGCACTTAAGAGCAAGTACGTGCGATCCAGTCGTGCAATTTGTTTTAATAAGCTCTAAAATTTCAGGTGGAAGTTTGTTTGGAAGGTTTTTAACTTTTATTTTAGGAATGCACTCATCAGAACAACTGTACTTCTATGCCAAGAAAACCTTTAAATTCGTACGACTTTCTCCGATAATAAGGACTAGAGAGGTAAATAAGTTGAAAGCACATCAGACGGTCGTGACTTGTTTTAATTTTCTCTAAACTAAAAACTAACAAAAAACTATTCTTTTTTCGATTTCTTGGTGAATGTTTCGAGCTTCAATTTATTCATCCACATATGCATTCCTTTTGTTAGTTAAGAAACACAAAATCCACAAAGAACCTTGCTGATTTCGCTTTTCCCTTAAACTCACAAGCCATATGAACCTCTACACTGTAGAGCAGATTCCACCTGCTAATGCAACAAAGCTTCAATGCAACAAAGCTTCAATGCAACCAATCAAACTCAAGAGCAAAATGCTAAATTGATTCGCTCTTATCGTTGCGATTCGATTCAATACCCTCTATGTTTCCCCAGAAACCGAAGCCTCTTACATACCACATTAAAAGCGTAACTTCCTTCCTGCCAACCACAAAATCATTAAGCATATACCATTTGCGTGTGCACATCGGTCGTCCTGTTCATGCCCAAGGACACACAATAATCCGCTTCGACTATTTACGAAGCTCTCCAATCGTTTGAAGACCGTCGTCATCGTCGTATTTCCCAATAGAAGACCTCATTTGAAATTCGATTAAGTGCGGCAAACATTAACCTCACAGAAATAAAAGAGAACTATACACACTGCCTGCTCCTAGATTCATATCCAGCAATACCTGTAATTCCAAACACAAACATCGCAATCCTTTGCATATATGTATATCAACTTAAAGAACATGATTGTATATATAGAAAGGACTTCTTGCAGAATCTGCTGAACATCATCTTTGTGTGTTTTGGCCTCAGATTTAGAAATGAGGTTTTGGTTTCTACGCTTCTCCACAGTTAACTCTCTGGTTAAAGTGGTGTTTTTGAAGCTCATCCTCGCCAAGGAAACAAAGGTCCTCACAGAATGCATGCCTCGATAAATTGCATTACAACAGAAAGACAATTGTAAATTTAACCAACAAAATAATTATTTGCAATGCAAATAAATGTGCATTAAGCTTTATCAGCAACATCATCATCATCATCGTCATCAAACAACAAGACAAGCACTAGGCCTTGAAGTTTTTGAAAGACACACTTAGTGGAGAGACGTGCAGCAGGATTTGTACGTAAATGGGGAAACATTTGGTTAACCAGGCTTTTCGACAGTGACACAATAAGCCTTTGTGCTGGGACTCGGATGTTAGACAATCGATGCTTTTCGAAAGCCATGTGTGGTAAGGTGCTAAGGACATTTGTTTTTGAGGTTTTAATAGTTTTAATTTGGAAAACAAAATTTTGAGTGTTTCGATGGGTTTCGAAAGAGTTTTTTTTTTTAAGGGGAGCACAGCATACAACACTTACCTCAATTCCTATGCCAGCCATTTCGTTAAACTACTTGACGGGAATTCTGTTGGTGTTTCCAGTTTATCGAGATAAAATGATTCCGGTCCTTGATAAACTTGGTGATGTGCGTTTAAAGTGTTGATTTGTTTGCTCGAGACAGGAAGTGAAGAATGTCGGTTTTTCTTATTCGACGACTACAAGCTCCCTTGATTGCATGTAGGAAATTAAAGAGGAACCATTCAGCAAGGCGCCTTGAATTGAATATTAATTTTGGGGTTTTGGTCCAAGGTCAATGCTAGGCTTCCATGATGTTTTTGATGTTAAATTCCTGGAAAAAGAAAAAAGTAGTATTTTTTAACCATCACTTCGAAAATAATTGTTTTAATGTAATTTTTTTTTTGGTTGCAACGACGGCTTTTACAGAGCAAGTAATCCTTACAGTATGTTGTGAAATTTTTTTTTAGGTTTTTTAGAGCACTTAATTTATGTATTACTAGCCTACCCACCTGGCGTTGCTAAGGTATACCAAGTTAACACATGGTGACCATATGTGTCAATACATGGCGACTCCAAGCCAGCAAGTACCCAAATGATCAGATTGTCGTAAAATTAATGACTTACGACCAGCTATTAAACACAAACAAAAAGAAACCCAAACATGAATTAAAAGATCGATATCACCGGTAACCATCACCAGCCGAACCAACAATTATCAGCAGAGGACACAGCCTCAGCAGTCCGATTTCAACCCCGAGAGTAGATGTACATTTGTGTACCTAACTTGTATAGTTGTATTTTAATAAAGAATATTTGTTTTAAAAAAATTATTCACTATTAAATTAATTTACCATACATTTTCGAAAAAAAAACGACCCCGGCTTGGCGAGGCGCCACCAAGTAATTAAAATAGCCTTACAAAATTAGCTATCTGTTTGCAACCTCAGCGGCACCAAGGGGTGATTAAAATAGCCTTTGTTACTACTTACAACATCAACTATCTGCCTGAAAAAATCCCGTCATAATCAGGGCATAAATAAGAATTTTCAAAAAAAAAAAACACTCCAGCGCCACCTAGTGACAATTTAAATAGCCTTACTTACTCTTTGCAATATCAGCTTTTTGCCTGTAAAAATCAGGCCATAATTAAGAATTTTCGAAAAAAAATGCCCCAGCGCCACCTAGTGGGCAATATTTAAATAGCCTAAGTTACTTCCTAGAACATCAACAATCTGCCAGTGAAAGTTCCCCCAAAATCGGTCAAGCCGTTCTCGAGATTAGCAGGAACAAACAGACAGGCAGACAAACATTTTAAGAATAAACTGAGTTTTATTTATAAGTACTGTATACACTTTCATATGCATCTTGTAAAAACCCGTTAGTTTGATATTAAAAACAGCCACTTAATTTTTGTTTATGTAACTGTAACAAAAAAATGTAACTAAGAATAAATAATAGTAGATGTTAAAATGATGATTATTATTAATTGTTGTTGTTGTTACTTCTTCAGTTTTCACCTTAAGGCTCCACTTGAGGGGTTGACCGCAGGAAACATTGTCAGACCTGCCATTTTGAATTGTTCTTAGTCTGAGGCTAACTTAATTTCTTTCGTGATAGTGTTATTACCCTTACAGACTCTTTTTTCAAAATTACAGGACAAGCTAAGTTAGCAATACTATATTATTTATTCATGATGGTATTCGTAATGTTGAGGATCGCTCTAATCTTCTTGTTCCTAATTCGATAACCATTTATCACTCCTGCTATTAAGCAATTCAAACTTTTTGATTCAGTAGCCGAGTCATCTCACTCGGATCTCAAAGATTTCTTAATGTCCAATTAAAATACTTCCTTAAGGATTCTGTATGACATCAGAAGTTCATCCTAGGGTCAATAAAAAGTCCCAAGTACTTGAATTCATTAACATTCTCGACTACAAAACAACTATCACTGCAACTCAGATTGTCATGGAAAAAAAAATGATGAAGACTTAGTTAAACAGGATGCGCACGTATTTTTCTGAAACCTTTGGCATTCAGGAGCATGGTATAAAACATGAGCTTCGAACTTGTTTTGTGAAGACAAATTGAAAAACATGATTTTTGTTTTTGAACTGATAATCAACCTATGTACAGAGAACCAAGTAAGTTCAGGGCACTATTAGAATCATATGAACAACCAATGTCATCAGCAAATGCGGTAAGAGTGCTTTTGAAGTTTAAACTAAACAATGAGTTTAAATAGATTAAAAACAGAATTGGTCCTAGGACCGACCCCTGAGGCACACCAATATTAAAGATAATTAAGCTATTTCTAGTGTTTTCTATTTTAACTCTTTGTGATCTATTAAGCAGATAAGACCTAAACCAGTCCAACATAAAACCCCGAAACCCAGCATTTTCAAGTTTTTTCAACAATATCTCATGGTTTACCTCTTCAAATGCTTTTGTAATGTCGACAAATAAACCACACGTAAACTTTTTTCCATCCAAGTTAGAGAAAATTCTTGAAAAAAATTCTAAAAGATCATCTTCGGTAGATTTTCCTTTTTGAAAACCAAATTGAATTGGGTTAAAGAATTTGGTCTTTTTCAAAAAATTTAACTATTCTTTCTTTTACAAGTTTTTTAAATACCTTAGCAACAGTCGGAAGCAGCGAGATAGGTCTATAGTTTGTCATCTCTTCCACTGACCCTTTTTTGAAAAGAGGTACAACATCCGCACATTTTAGTTCATCAGGGAAAACACCGGACAAAATACTACAATTAAACAAATGTGCTAAGACGTCTACCAAAAAACAAGCAATTTTCTTAAGGGTGAGGTTAGAAATGCCATCAAATCCACAAGCATTAAAATTTTTGAGACCACCAATAGCTTTCAATATTTCAAAACTAGTACCTAATTGGACTAAAAACAAAGCTATTCCTATTTATAGTTTCAGAACAGTTGAAAAAACACAAACTAGAACAGGTTTGGCAGGATTGCTGAATATGATGGCGAGGGGGTTGTGAGTCATTGGCGACCGAGGAAAAATAGTTGTTGAATACTTCAGCGCCTTTAGCTGTATTTAATTTTGTGCGGTAGTAGTTGTTTCGACAATCCTTAATTTCCTTTTTTAGCTCCAAGCACAGCTTCTTATACTTGTTCTTTAGATAAAGGTTGGTAGGATTCCGAACACATTTAAATTTAAGTTTATTTTTAGTTTTAATTTTTGTAATTAGTTGTAGTTATCCAAGCCTTCAGTTTTTTCTTAGATTTTCTTAAGCAAACGACATAGGAGCTATTTTCTATATGTTTCTTTAAAATTTTGATAAATATCCAATAGGATAAAACAGCATCACTTTTATCAAAAACATCTTCCCAAAATTCATATATAAGATTTTGTCTTAACTTCGTAAAATCAATTTTTTTTAATTTACTGGCGGTAGGAGAATTATATGCCTCCCTGGTTCATGCCAAATTTAATTGCAAAATTTTTGGTAACTTCTGCGGCGCATTTTACATTTGTTATGATTAGATTTAGATTTTTATTCACATAAAAGAAAATTCAGTTTTTAACAATTTTATGCTTATATCGAATATTACATAGGGCATGGCTTTAATGCCGTCTGCCCAAGTGGTTACTGTCTTGCACAACAAATGTTTAGCTCTGTTTACAATAATTAAAATAATTATAAATTTTTCTGTACCTAAGTTTTTTTTTTTTTTTTAAGGACTGAGTTTAGTCAAAACAAATTTAATACATTGAATTCAATTATAAATAAAATAATATCAAAAGGACTTTTTATTCAGTTAAAGCAAAATTAAGGTTAAACGAATTTTTTTTTTTTAATTTAAACATTTCAATCATTCAATTTTTTTTTCTTTTTTATGACTTTGAGTTTAGCTAAAACAATCTGATTTGGACCTAAAAACTTTCATTTATTATTTGTTATGACTTGGTCGTTCATGTCTATGATCATCCCGTATGAAGATTACTGAAACTTCGCGTTCCCTTAATGTATTCCATATAACGGGTGATTTTTTAAGAGCTTGAGAACTTTTTTTTTTAAAAAAAACGCCTAAAATTTGCGTTCGGAAATGTTGTCTTCCAAAGCTGGGATAGTTGCTGGCTTATTTCTGTAGACTTAAGACTTGACGTAGCCCCACGAAAAATAATCTAAAGGCGTCAAATCGCATGATCTTGGTGGCCAACTTACCGGTCCATTTCTTGAGATGAATTGTTCTCCGAAGTTTTCCCTCAAAATGGCCATAGAATCGCGAGCTGTGTGGCATGTAGCGCCATCTTGTTGAAACCACATGTCAACCAAGTTCAGTTCTTCCATTTTTGGCAACAAAAAGTTTGTTAGCATCGAACGATAGCGATCGCCATTCACCGTAACGTTGCGTCCAACAGCATCTTTGAAAAAATACGGTCCAATGATTCCACCAGCGTACAAACCACACCAAACAGTGCATTTTTCGGGATGCATGGGCAGTTCTTGAACGGCTTCTGGTTGCTCTTCACTCCAAATGCGGCAATTTTGCTTATTTACGTAGCCATTCAACCAGAAATGAGCCTCATCGCTGAACAAAATTTGTCGATAAAAAAGCGGATTTTCTGCCAACTTTTCTAGGGCCCATTCACTGAAAATTCGACGTTGTGGCAGATCGTTCGGCTTCAGTTCTTGCACGAGCTGTATTTTATACGGTTTTACACCAAGATCTTTGCGTAAAATCTTCCATGTGGTCGAATAACACAAATCCAATTGCTGCGAACGGCGACGAATCGACATTTCACGGTCTTCAGCAACACTCTCAGAAACAGACGCAATATTCTCTTCTGTACGCACTGTACGCATTCGTGTGGTTGGTTTAATGTCCAATAAATTAAACTGAGTGCGAAACTTGGTCACAATCGCATTAATTGTTTGCTCACTTGGTCGATTATGTAGACCATAAATCGGACGTAAAGCGCGAACCACATTTCGAACCGAACACTGATTTTGGTAATAAAATTCAATGATTTGCAAGCGTTGCTCGTTAGTAAGTCTATTCATGATGAAATGTCAAAGCATACTGAGCATCTTTCTCTTTGACACCATGTCTGAAATCCCGCGTGATCTGTCAAATACTAATGCATGAAAATCCTAACCTCAAAAAAATCACCCGTTATAAGATCTCATGGATATTTCAAACAATCATTAATTTTTCATTCTGATACCTACGCTCTGGTTTGACCATAACATCTGGTTAAACCATGATCAACATTATAGCAGTCAAGGGAGCCGCATTGCTGTCTAGAATAACCTATATCTTTGATGGACTACGACAAGATAATGGCCTGGATTGCATCTTCTTCAACTTAGGGTTGAAGAAATTAATCCATTTTTTTTTGAGATTTTTTCGTATTTTAAACATTACATATATTATTATTTTTATTTTGGCCTTTGGCTAAAAACTTTACAAACGGTCTGCTCTTTGTGATGGATGCTCAAACGCTTTCATCCCCAAATCAATTCAGTTACAATATTATGTTGCGGACGACCGATCTATTTGAATTCAGTTTGAAGACTCTTTGTGTAATGCGAAAATATGAACAGCAGAACTGGTTTCTGATTAATGGAAGCGACGTTATATTCCCTTCGCACGCTATTCGTTGTTTGTTCGTCTGTATTTGTCATCAGTATTGTCGGTTGTCACTTCCCAATCCCACATTAAATACATAAAGAAAAATAATTATTTATCTTCATTTTCAGATTTCTTCTTCTGGAATAATATGAAGACAATCAACCAAGCATTTGGTGGTAAACTGAATAGAAAGATTCAAGAGTGTACATCATCACTTTGAGATGGTGCTTATATGGCTCTATGGAAGTCAAATAAGTTTAATTTAGTACCGTGAACATGCCTACAATTTAAAGCCGATTCTGATTGACTAGGTGAGCTGATCTTACAAGTTGTAACTCTGATCCTTCGGCATAGCAGTCCAGCATTTGGAATAGAAATTACATTTGATTTGAGTAATTTACTCGCAGATAAGAAAGTTCGTTCAATTGGGTAGATCAATCTAATTTTTTATTCAATGATAAACTCTTAAGTCCTGAAAAAACGCAGAACTGATTTGAAAAAGTCCACAAACAATTAAAAAATCGGAACTTTTATGTAAGAATTCGCAACAAAAATGATAACCATCAAGCTGGCTTAGATTTCTCAAGTCAATCTTTACAACTTCACTCACTTGCCACTGAGAATTTGCTATCTCATTTTATTTCTTATTGTTAATAGTGGCAGATGGAAGTTTAATGGCTCAACAACAGTTTTCTAACTTCTCAAAATGAATTTTTAATCTTCATAATCTTTCCAAAAATATCATCAAAAATTAAGTTGATTTAAGCTTTGATGCTTTTGATTCTGAAATTCACTGCTTCTACGATGTCTCATTGACCTTAAAGAAATTACTGATGAGATAAGTGTCCATTTATGATTTTTACCAAAAAAAAAATAGTAATAAAATCTCTCCCTATAGCATTGCTAAAACACGAACAAAATGTATTCAATATCCCTTGAGTGGTTCGCAAACTTCTAAGCGAAACAGAAGAACAAAGTTTCTCTCATAGATAAGCCTGAACCTAAAAACTTCTAAATTCCAAGAAGTAAAACGAGCTATGATTTTAATATATTTATAAGCAATCATCATCAAACAACTTCCACCGAAACAATGAGTTTTCCAATCCAATATCAAAACACTCTCATACAAAACGGTAGGTACTTTGGAATTTGAATACGTTTTTGAAATGAACAAATACCTCTCGTTCTCGTTTTCATAAGATTGCGGCTACAAAATCCTCCACTCTTTAACTTTGTCCTACGATTTTGTTTAACTTTCGAATCCTCCTCTCTCACCCACTTACTCCAACTCCATGCACGTGTCAGGCAAACTTTTATCTGAAGCCATAGTCCACGATTGTTTCGAGTTAACTAAGAAATGGAAACTAAACTCGTCATTCCGCACTAAACCAACCAATTTGAAATTCTTACACCTTCGGGCAATAGTTTGCCCCAAATCCGACCCACTCTCCTCTGCTTCTTACATACTTTGTTAGGATTTGTTCTCGTTTTACACACGACCAAACACACACACACAAAGCATACAGAAAACTAATTTCATATGAATGAGCGGAGCAAAGTTCCCATCATCCCCAGTCCCAGCATCACTTTGGAGCTCGTCCGCTACTGCATCCCTGCCACTCGTCCTTGCAGCCCGTTTTGTCGAAAACAACAGAGAAGTACTCATCAGGCTCATGTCATGAATGATTCAAAAATGACCACCTTCTTGATGACTATGATGGGATTGTGGTTTAGGCATCCTACACTATCCCTGTCCACATGAGCAGTTCCTGCCTGCCGCATGTGGGTGTAGTTGGCTGTAATTTAAAGTTAACTCCGCTCCCATCACACGCCATCAAAACCATCACAAAAGGGGTACCTAATGGCAGTCCTAAAATCGCTGCCGACTCTAGCAATGGCCCATGCATGATGGTATTACTTCGAATTCGTCCTCCTTGTGCTCGCTACTCGTCCTTGTCCTTTTTACCCGGCGCGTAGTGCTACAATGTAATTTGGTTTTATGATTTTTACTGTTAGAAGTTTCCATTTTGTGTGAGTCATTGTAAAAGCGGAACGATGCTCATTTCAGTGTTGTTTCCTTGAAATGGGCAGGACGTTGGCAGGACGACGGGGAGGCTTAAGAAGTTAAATGTCCGTTTCAGTTTTGTATTTCGTCAATGACCTCGTCATCTGCATCCGAGAGCATCATCAACATCAACATAATTATCAAACCCTTTCCACTGTTTCGGCTACCCCCATCACCCTCCTATGTAGAAAAATAATCCTTTAGTCCGTTATATGTTGGATACAATGTATCTGTGTGTATCCTATACGTTTGCGATCCAGGTTTGCATGAGCAGTAAGCGGGAGAGGTAAGCATGTACATAGGGTATATCCTAGTCGAGTCAATGGGATTTGCTTTGGAAGTTTATTTGAAAGGATTACAATTCAGGCGTGTGTGAGTGAACGCACACGCACATTTCGATTAGCACTTAATGTTGCAGCTTAATCAAAGCAAAATGATTACGCTTGATTACGATGCAATGTGATCTACAACGGAACCGGCCGGGCCATTTGTAAGGCTGGTTAATTAATAGCATTTGTGATTTACGAAGAATTACAGGATTTCGCGGCCCAGAGTTGATGTATGCTCGGCATTACTGTGTTCAGCTTTAGATTAAGTGTTTGTACAGTAATTGGTTGATCCTTTAATGATTTGTATTGCTGTCGAGGTCGAGTTGCATTGTCGGGTTTTGGGTGGTTTCGTTGGCAAACAAAATAAATCGGATTCGAGATTTAAATTTTTAAATTATCACATGCTATAGAAATTGGTGAGAGATTCGAGGCTGAAATTCAAATAACTAATTACGTATAGAACGATCCGTAAAACTTGAAGAATACAACGAAGAATCTTCTTGATTTGCTGAGTTTCAGCTTATTTTAAGGAACTACAGAAGGACTGGGAATATTTTGTTTTCCAAAACTTTAGATGGCCAAACCAGAGAAATTTAGTTTCTACCAATCTAGGCGAGATTGCGGTAACTAGCGCTCAAACCAGCTGATGTCTTACAGCACGAAGATTGTTGAGTCACTTTTAAATCCCCTAATCTCAATCACTGGCGTAGCTTTCATAGGGTAAAGCGGTGCAGTCCACCAGGACCCGAAGCTTAAAAGGCCCTCAGCTTTGAAAAAAGTGATTGAGCAAGCTCCTGAAGCTAAAACAGCTCGAGCTTGCTTACAAGTTTATTTTTTAGAAAGTTAATAAATTTTGTGTTCTTTTGATAATTTTTGCTGCCTCTGCCTAAATATAAGTACACGTCCTCGGTCGCAATTACCACTATATAGGAACGATGATGATGATGGCAAGATTGTGTCCTTAATTGACTTAGTGATTGCGATGCGTTATATTAATTGTAGGTGTTCATCTTATCTTCCTAGGTTTCGGTCATAAACACCGCTGCTTTTGAAGCGATCGATGCTGATGTTTATGCTAAAAATATTGATATATTTGGGTCGCAACCCCCGTTACTTTTGACCAACCAACCGATAATATTCATGAGTTGTTTTTGTCAGTGCGATTGAAAGTGCAACAAAAAGTAAGTTTACAAGTAAACTGCGAGCTACAACAAATTCTCTATTTCGTACATCCATCCTTCTAGTACTATTCTGCTAGAATTTCATTTCTGCTTAACATTTTTCTGATGATAAATCAAGTATGAAGTATGCCCGGAAAGAATTTTTTTCGGTGCAATAGATCGAAAATTTGGTGACCATTTTTTGACTTAAAATATATGGGCGGCTCTAGTTGGCACAAACTAACAACTAACTATAGTCTGAGTTAATCCCTACAACATCAGTTTCTGCCTGTGAAAGTTCCATCAAAATCGTTTTATAAATTTGTATTTCTGAGAAAACACTACCCCAGCGTCACCTAGTGCGAAATAAAAATAGCTTTAGTTATACTCCTTACGACATCAGCTATCTGCCAGTGAAAGTCCCGTCAAAATCGGTGCAGCCTTTTCCGACATTATTCGGAACAAAACAGACAAAAATCTAAGAAAATTTTGTTTGTCATAAATACCGTATTTTTTTTGACGTGATAACGTCTTATAAATCGATGACAGGTTACACTTACAAAATAACATGACTTATGCTGATAAGACTCATGCTAATAATGCTGATAAGAAAAGTGACGCACGCTGCGATACTGTGGTCCTTCAACCAGAATCGATCGCAAGCACCAGGCGAACATGAAAAACAACGGGCGCAAATTCCCAAAATAATTCCACTCAAATTCAAAAAGTACAAGAGAAAAAGAAATACAAAATAGGCGGAGTTTTGTGAAAGTAGAAAGTAGATGTAATAATGGGGTGTGTGTGTGGATTTAACGAAAGGGTTTTTGGGTCATTTTTTTCAACCAAAATCGATCGCAAACGTATTCTGAGCACCAGGCGAATATGCAAAAGAAGAGGTGCAAATCCCAAAATAATTCCACTCAAATTCAAAAGGAATAAATAAGAAGAGAAAAAGAAATACAAAATAGGCGGAGTTTTGTTAAAGTAGAAAGTAGATGTAATAATGGGGTGTGTGTGTGGATTTAGCGAGAGGGTTTGTGGGTGTGATTTAATGGGCTGTATGTTGCTGCCATCAATGTTTTCTTATGACGTTATCACGTAAAATGAAAAATTATCGTCCGTAAACTGACTTTACACATATCCAACTCTTTTTTTGATAAGCATCTTGTGAAAAATGTTATTTGATATTAAAAACAGGTACTTCAATTTTTTGTTTAATCTTAAACACCATTATAAATATTTTATGGTGTAATTTTGAGTCAAAAGCGTTCATAAATACAATTTTCCAAAAAAAAAAAAAAAAGCTATGGGGTAACGCAAAGAATGTCTCAAAATATCAACGAATTCGGTCACATCGTTTCGGAGTCCATAAGTAACATAAATAACTACATACCATACAAACCGGTTGGCAACTCGGGCTACAGACCAGTTACGGACTCAGAAGTGATTTGACTCCACACACGAGAAAGCTCATCACCAATCGAAATTTCCATTTCATTTATTGTCGTCATGGATACCGAGCGTGAAATGTCTTCGGAAGACTCGAGCGATGATGAAACTATCATGTTGTAGCTTGTAGGTACTATTATCTCAGGAAGAGGCTATTAAACCAACTAATTTATATCCCCGCTAAATTCTCCGCACTAGCAGTGGAAATATATGACACAGTAGATTGGAACTATTAACATCCACTTTAAAGTCAAAATAAAAAACATATCCGTCAATTTTACGGCATTCTCGATTTTTATCTACGCATTCTCCGGTTCATTTTTACAAAGGCAATAATTATATAAAATAGATGCTTTTCCACCTCCCGCACCAGCAACTGGTTGTTTTGTAATTTTCGACAAACTAGAACCTTAAATCAGTAGGCAAACCCGACATGAAAATCAACAGACGACTGGTTGCAGACTTTTTTTTGTAAATCGCCAACGAGTTTTCAACCAATAGCGTGGTGTTCATCGCCCCATTTGATTACACAGGTTATGTTTCAAAGCAAACTAGTTGCCAACTCGCATCGGCAATCAGTTTTTTTTTTAGTTGCTCCGTGTGCATTGGACCTTAGAGTTAAAGCGAGGAATCGAAGTGATGTCGGTAAAAATTAAACTTCAATGCAGTCAGTTGGACTAGAATTGGTAAACCGCTAGGATCACTTTCAATTTCGCTGGTGCAAGAAAAAAAATAATTTTAATTTTGGCAAAGTGAATAGTTTCAAAATTTTGATTTTGAAAAAGCATTTGATAGACAACAACGAGATAAGACCCGATATGGGTTGGCCTTAGAGGTAACGAGGAGTTCCGGAAATTTACTTGTTCCTAATGAAAGTTGGTTTGCACCAGGAAAGCGTCTTAAGTCTTTGCTCTTTATTATAATTCTTGATTTGAATCATACATCAACGAGCACTTGATGTATGAGTAGATGTTTTGGAAAGAAATGGAAACTGCATTGGAGCAACAAAAACTGAATACCTATATGCTTCCCATTTTCGGAACCACACATGCCTATTCCAGACATTTATTTGAGTGGAACAGTTCTTTCCAATTGAGAAAAGTTTTTGAGCAATAGCCAAGCATCTTCGGATGTCGACATCTAGCATCGCGTAAAAGTACCAATTTTCTATGATAGACATCCTCTTAACTAGGAGGAAGGCTCTTCAGGGCAGTTGTTTTTTCGGGGCATACATTGGATTCACAGTGTCGGACAATGTGCAAGAGTATGAGATAACTCAACGACAACGAAGCTTCGCATGACAGCAGGAGTAACCTGGACAAAATACAGCATGATCAACTCTTACCTGGTAGAAAAAAGCTATCCTGAGATCTTAATTCCAAAAGGTTATACCAGCATACCAACACTATTGCAGAAGAAAGGCAGGCGCAAAATCTCCTGGATGAAACAAATGCAACGACACCGCCGGAAATATGCTTATTAAGTGTATGCGTTACATTACGATTATTATGTTGCAGAAGCCAGGAGGTGTCGAAATGACTAACACAATTCAATTGTCAACAATTTTTTTCTAAATAAAGATAAAACAGCTAATATCAAAAAAAACGTCTAGTACATTGATTTGGGCAACACCCAGGACCGGGGGCCAACCCGGATAATTTTGGGGTTAGATTTGGGCTTCAATCCTTAAAATATTGACAAAGTAAGCTGCCTGATTCGGCGCTGGAAATGCTCCGGTTTTGGCCCAAAAATTAACTTCTCGAACAAATCCCATTTTTGGCTCAGTGGCTTTTTCAACAAACAAATTTTGGAAGCGTTTTTCTTTTTTAACCCCGAGCGGGGCACAAAGCGGGGTCTGATCGAATAGAGCTCGCTCCGAATTGAGCGTGATTTGAGCGCTCAGGTCTCTAAAGAAACACAATTGAGCACTGAACTGTCATCATGTCGAGCCCATCGAGCGAGCACCGATCGAGCTCCGAGCTAAAAAAGAAACACAAGTTCAGCTCTCAGGTCACTCCGAGTTAAAAAAGAAACACGTTCTTTTTTTGACAACTCAGTGCCCCGCTCGGAGCTAAAAAAAGAAAAAACGCCTATAAGTGGCAAAATCTAATTTGGGACTTATGACCCACTTTGGTGAGACACAAGTTCCACAAAAAATGCACTTTTGAAAGTGCAATGAGTCTTACAAAGGTATTAAAGATTACGCCGTTTAAACAGTGAAATAGGCATGGGGGGGGGGGGGGGCATGCTGGGCCTAATTTCATTTATATTTTTAAAAACAATTTGGGCCTTTTTTCAAAATCGCGTAATTTTTACTTGCGATTATAGGGTAAGTTTAGGATTCGTGAATATAAAAACAATTGAGATAACAATCATGGAGAAGCCTAAAAAAGTCATTGACAAAAAATGTCCGTCTGTTTGTCTGTCTGTCTGTATGTCTGTCCGTCTGCCTGGGTGTATATCGAGCTGCAGCCTAAACGGCTTAAGCGATTATCTTCAAACTTGGTGTGTGTGATTATTTTGGCAGTCCCCAGAGGGGAAATTGAAATTTTATTTTTAGGTCTAAAAATAACGGTACCTGCCATATGACCGTTTAGGAAAAGCCTATTTTTCTCGAAAACGGCTCCAACGATTGTGATGAAAATTTTTGAGATTTTTTTTGCTCGTATTGGCTATCATCTGATTAGAACCAAATTTACGGGAAAAGTCTATTAACGGTACCTTTCATATAACGGTTTTTTTTAATTTTGGGCTTTCTCGGTAACCGCTCTTTGGATTTCTGTCAAATTTAATATTTGAGAAGATCTAGGTAGCCAAATTAATTCTGCATTTTAAATTTTTTAATAGTAAATTATTTTTTTCTAATAAAAATAAATTTTTGAATTTTTTTTTTTCAAAAATCAATATTTTTAAAACTAATCACAAAAATTTATTTTAAATTTTATAATCATATGTATATTAATAAACTCTAAAAAATGCTTATCATAATTTCAAAAAAAAAATTTCAGAAAGCTAAAAATAAAAAACAGGATTTTATCAAAACCGGTCCAACAATTTTTGAAAGACTTTTTTCATAAAGTCTTTGTTATTTAAGACGTGTGATGGCGTACTTCAATTTTACAAAAAACCGTAAAGTATTGTGGTTTTGATATTTTTTAGAAGTTCAAACTGTGTTGTTTTCAACGTAAATGTTACATGTTTCTGTCAAAGATCTTGCTTTCCAATGTAATTAGGCACATAAGAGCAAGTACGTGCGACCCAGTCTTCCCCATTTTTTTATTCGCAGATGATTTTAAAAAGAAGAAAAAAATGAGAAAAAAAGAGATATGTGTCAATATGCTGACAAATCCGAGGAACAAGAGGCAAGTCTAATTTTGGGGCCTTATTTCAATTTTTGGTTTGGCACCTTATTTCCTGGGGACTTATTTCACAGAGCCCACATTGAAGTAATGGCTTTAGTTCCTTATTAAATACTATCTTTTATAAAATTTTGGACTTTTTTCCCATCTTCCCCAAACAAAATTTGCGACTTATGTCCTACCAAGGTACGGGTTATAAGTTCCAAATTAGATTTTGGGACTTAAGTCCCACTTATGTGGGACATTAAACTGAAAGTTGGGACTTTTGTCCCTGCTTCTGGATTTACAAGGTTACGCTACACTTCATGCAAAAGCACTATTGCTCTTAGACTTAATAGACCGCCGCGAAATTACAACCTGACATTTTTCGATTATTTTCTCTGGGACTACGTCTACATTCAAGACGCTACAAACGAGGGATAAAAAAGGCGTAGCAATGCACTCTAAAATATGCAAACGTTGATTTACGCTCCTGAACTTATGCAACACTATTAACTCATATGGAACGCCTATAAATATATATTTCGAATAGTATGATTTGCCTGATGTTGCTATAACTGTGGCGCACCTGCAACCAGACACATGGAAACCTCAAACCCAATTTTATAATACAAGCCCCAGTTTACCTTTCTTGAGTTCTTTTCTCTTTCATTCTCTAGAACGGATGATTCGATTTCAGCCATTTTTATATTGCTAAATAATAATAATGAATCCTCCAATTCTTAGATTAAACGAACTGAGACGGCCTTACAACTCATAAATCTCTTAAGAAACACCTTGATGCAGACAGATCAGCCTAAAACTAAGCATCTTGTTGAGAATAAAATGCGCCTGGATAGAAAAATTACTTGCAACTTTCCAAGGGATTAACAACTAAGGGTTTTCTTGAAAAATGGTAAGGGATTCCTAAATAAACAAAGGCTATACATACTAAGGCGCGAAACAGTCAAGGACCCTCGCAAAGACATTAAAATATTCATGTTCATGTTAACCAACTGCGGCTCCCAGTAGCCATACTTCAAACAGTCCCAATGCAACGGCAATAAGCAGAAAATCCATTGCACCATTGGGACTGGGACCAACTAGGATCAACCCAATGCAACATTCTTCTTCTTTCACTTCCATTGTATTTTTCTTCATCTTCTCCTCTACTGGGTTATAAAGGAACAGGATATCTCTGGCATTGGTAACACATATAAAGCTAGTTTTAGTTAGGTTGCTAGACATAGTCATAGAGCTGTCGTTGGTTGCCATTCGTTGTCATTTTAATTTTATCTCTCACCGACGACGACGACGAAGGATACCACCACGAGAACGGACGACCGACCTGGGGAAAAGGATTTAATGTCGACAGCTTATGATGTCATCGCGTTGTCATAGTCGTATTCTTCGACTTCGCCGTTGTGGTGTCATTGCAGTGGGCCTTCGAGGTCATTCGTCCTCATTTCCATTTATCCCCACCATTCATACACCTATACCTATATAAGTCACCTAGAGATAGAGACGACATAGCATAGCGATAGGGAGATAGAGCTCTGCATACATTTTGCATTTTTAATGTACCAGGAAATATACACACAACAATCCAGTGTCCGACAAGAGAACTCTCGTAGATCCTTGAGAACCAAAGGAAGGCTGCTGTGTATAATGTAAGTGGGCGCGAAGCTGGCGTGAGATTTTGCTCCTCCATTGGCATAGAATATACACGTTTTGCACAGATACACTAAGAAGCACAACTTTGACATTAAAATTCAAGGCTTTTGTGAGTTTGTTAAGCGGAGGGCGCTGGCGGTTGGGATCGGGTTGGTTGACTTTAAGTTAAGAAAGTTGCTTCAAAAAAAAAAAAAAAAAAATGTGTTAAACTGTAAATAACCACCACATTGAAAGGATGTACTGCAGTGAGACAAATGAAAATTTAAATACCTGGAAATGGTTTTCTATTTAGCCAGAATTCATACAAAGCAAACTCGAACATTCGTTATGTCCTCCTCCCAAATGAATGCAGGCAATTGTATAGTCAGTGAGGAGTTCCTACGAACAATATTGATTCAACAAGGATACTGACCTCTCTTGGTTCTAGGAAATGTAATTACCGACGACACAACCATGTGGAGATGGCCATTCGATTTAAGGGACGACACATTAAATCCTCGTTCACATGTCCTTAGTCTTATCGAATGGGCGAGGGAGCACGAAAATAATAAAATCTATCGTTGGAACGATTAACGTACTAATGGAAGTGGCTGGAAGTGCTGATGGTTTAGTTTGTTTTTATTAGCTTGAGGTATGCGACGTGCTAGTTTTTTAGATAACGTGGTTAGGGATTTAGATGTCTGAGTGACTGATTGCAGATACACCAAATGAGCGAACCAATCAACCTAACTAAACGTTTATTGTTATTATCTAGATTTGACAAATGGTTTTTTGGACTGGACAATGGCGTCGAGTGTTAATTAACAAAGTGATGACAGTTTGGTAGTTTAGATCGTGATGGGTGATATGGATTTTCAATTTGCTGTTCAAATGATTGTGCGAAGGACGTAGTTTAGTTGTGTAGAATACACAGACGCCTAGAATGCATTATGGTTGATATGTCGAAAGGTAACATTTGTCTATGGAACACCTACATAGGTAAGTGTGTAAATTCTTTTAATTATCGACAAGTTGGAAAAATGTGCTATGTTTCAATAGAAGCTATTTTTAACAGGATTGGCTGTTGCCACATACTTAACTTCTATAACATAGTGAACACTTTTAAGCATAGAAGACCAGGAAGGGATTGGTAACGTGTATTCATGGCGACGAATAGTAACCTCCATCTGCAAAAATGATTCTAAGACGTTCAGAAAACAGAGATTTTATTCGAAATCTGCTAGAAATTGCCTTCAGTTTACGTCTTTTATTATTATAAGTGATAATTTTGTATAATTGGATGTTTGTTCTTCAATCACACTTCAACAACTTAACGTATTTGTATGAAATTTGGCAATTAGATGCATAGGATACTAGATTGAAGAATAGGCAATATTTTTCCAGAAATATACAAAGTTTCTGTGGGAGAGGCTTTAATTTGAAATGTTGTACAGTTTGACAGTTTGACAGTTTGTCTCCTCACAAAGTAATTATTTTTTTCTTTTAATGCCGATGAAATTGATTTCAAGAGTGACCAAAGTCGTCTTGAAAAAGGTGTGGCCTTAAATCGTATGTCCGATGATTCAGGCAGGGTAGTCGCCAGACTACGGTATTAGCATGTGTCTCAGGATTCAAAATTCCTTCAAGCGTGAAGAAGTGCAGGCAATTTGGAAATCCAAGAATTTGTAACCCTAAAAATCTGTATGCTGCTTCGAAAGAAGGTTGGGCGGATGAACCGTACTTCTGCCATTGGATAAAAAATGGTCCAATACCTTCTACATGACGTAAATCTTCAAATTAAGAAGTTAAATAAGAGTCCAAGCATTTAGTCATTATGAAATGATTTTTACGACAAAAAAATGAGTAATGGTCGCAGAGGGAATCGAAAACAAAATAAAACTAGAAAGTTCGCAATAACAAGTTTTAAAAGCGGAAATCGCCTTTTAAATAATTTTCTGGCCGTTTGCTTAATCTGAAAAAAAAAAAACAGAATAGCTTCTATATTTTAACTTCCATATTTTAACTATTCCAGAGTATAGTATGGAGAGTGCTTTTTTAACAAGAATACCACAGCATTACAGGAGCTTACCTTAAAAAAGAAAAGCTTTTGATAGCTGAATTACACATGCAACTTGACGAAACTTTTTCGGAAAGATATTCTGCATAAATAAAGCAATATATTCGTAACTCTGGGAATGCCCAAAAATTCACTCTTGAGCCGAATTTTATACGCACTGTTAAATATAGAGACTCATTCTTTAGCCGCAATACACGAATGTGGAACGTTTTACGCGACTCGATTTTTCCGTTTCATTACGATTTATAGACATTCAAAAACAATGTTCATCGGTTCCCCCTTCAGACAGATTTTTTAAAAATGTTATAGGTTATTAACACACAGGTGATGATAAAATATGAAATAAAATGTATTGATTAGTTTTAAAAAAATTTAAAATGAAAAAAAAAATAAAAAAACTATTTATAAACAGAACAAAAAAATATTCAAAACTATAATGGGAGCAGACCCCAAGACAACACCTTTAAATGCCATATTAAAAGCGATGCTTAAAACGTCATCAATCATCGTCAACTGTCAATCATTAATGCACTTATTCCTTACACGCACTTTTCGCAAATAACCATAAATTAGTTTTTCTTCAAGTTTACAATAATTAATTGTTGAATTTAAATTACTATTTGTTTATTTTTAAATAAATATTTAAAACCAAACCAATTCAACGCGTTGATTTACAAAACAATACATGACAGCGCAAACCAGTATGTAGGTAAAATAGCCCTACCCTTAGGTACTCCATAACTACATGAAACATGAGATATTTGCCAGTTTAACCAAAATCTGTTCACCCGTTTTCTAGAGTAGCCGGTTCCAAAATCACCATGGACGAATATCAACACCCGACGACCATAGACAACAAATTCATCCTGATATATGCGCTAGAGTTATGGAAAATTGGACACTACAGATGCACGCCACCAAGAGAAGCTGCGCCTAACATTTAAACGATGTTATATTCCACACATAATGGCATCAATAGGCCTTTCAAACGGATAAAAAATGTTGATGATGTCTTACACACACTTTGTTTTATTTAAATTTAAAGTTAGAAAGCGCTTAATAAAAGACCCCTCATATCATATACTAGCAGAACCGTGCTCGCGTTGCTTCGCAAAGTTTAAAGATAAATTTGTGTTTACTATTAATATTACCTATATATATGAATAAATTGCTCAATGGGGCTTACCCTAGTTTCTGCCATAAGATCAACTTAAAGTTTATATATGCTTACAGTAGGTATACATAATTCGATTCTGTTTCACGGGAAACACTAGAAATAGGCTTTTTCGATGTATATTTTTATTGTTCCTTAATTCAAAGCCTCAGGATAGACAATGTTGGCAGTCCTATTATTTTCAGGAAGAAGAAGATACTGATTATTTTTGAGCCCACTCTTGAAAGGGCAACGGAAAGCTGACCATGGGAAAAGGCATTTTGCTTAATATCGACCCCAATAAATTTAAATGATTGGCCCTCAGCCTTGTTTTTTGTCGATTTCACAATTAGAAAAAAATGTTTATTGTCCTCTGCAATAGAAACAGAACATTAAAAAAGTGTGAACGTAAAGCATATTTATGGAATGATGACACCAGCTATTCTACGAAAATAATTGAGCTTTTTTATTACTTTGTTCAAGCCCATTGCAAGAGTGCAAGTGCAACTCACTCAAGTGAGTACAAAATAAAATCACACAGCGATTATAGAAAATCGAAGAAAGAAGACATAAGTACATTTGTGTATGCACATAATGTTAGTTACTTGGACTGCAGTGGAATTTAATAACTTTAAGAAAAGTTAAAACACGCAACTTATAGTATAATATATATATATATATACGAATCGTGCTACAAAAATAAAACGTAATAACTTTTTTTCTGTGTGAGTAATCGGCTTATTTTTTTTTTATTTTGTAGATTACTATTTAGATTTATAAAAATGGATGCTTGGGATACGGAGAAAAGAATTTGGATAGTGCAACGGTACCATGCTTTGCAGTCCGTCATTTCCGTCCAAAGGGAATTTAGGCGGGAGTTTGGCGGTAATCCCCCGAGTAGATGGACCATTATGAGGTTTGTAAACATGTTTGCCGAATCTGGAAGCATCGCACGAAGGCCGTACCATCGAGATACCAATGTTCGGGTTCAGGATACAATCGCATCAGTAGCATCTGCAATACAGGCCAATCCGAGCGTTTCGACCCGAAACTTATCGGGGCAAATTGGAATTAGTAGACGGTGATTACAACGGATACTTCATGACGATTTAAACTTGTTTCCGTACAAAGTCCAAATTACTAGCAAGTTAAACCCTCAGGATTTGCCTGTTCGCCTGGAATTTTGCCAAAAAATGATATCAATGGCCGAAGAAGACAACACATTGATCAATTGTTTGTTCATATCTGATGAGGCCCATTTTGATCTTAACGGCAATGTAAACAAGCAAAATTGCCGTATATGGAATGAGTCTAATCCAGAAATGCTCCATGAGACGGAACTGCACCCAGAACGAGTCACTGTGTGGTGCGCAGTTTCATCAAGGTGTATTGTCGGGCCGTACTTCTTTGAAGAAAACGGTGTAACCGTTACTGTCAATGGGGACCGTTATTTAAAGATGTTGAAGGAGTTTTTTTACCCAGAACTGCGCCGAAGACGTATACCATTCAACAGCGTTTGGTTTCAGCAAGATGGAGCAACTGCACATATAGCCAGACCAGTTATGGCGGAGCTAAACAAAAAAATCGCAAACAAATTAATTTCTAGGAACTCCACTCTTCGCTGGCCCCCAAGGTCACCTGACCTGACTGTACCAGACTTCTTTTTATGGGGTTATGTCAAGCAAGAGGTGAATAAAACGAAGCCCAGGAATTTAACTGAATTAAAGCAGTCCATAACGACAATAATTGAGGCGATCCCAACTTCAACTCTTCAGGCCGCAATGAATAATTTTTTGACCAGGTGCCGCATATGCGTGGGAGAGCGTGGAGGTCATTTGCGGTCTATAATCTTTAAAAATAACTAACTATTTAAAATAAAATTTAATTTTCTAACCAATAAAAAAAAAATAAATGAATTACATCGATTAAAAAAAAAGTTATTTGAATTTCTTATTGTAGCACAATTGGTGCGCCACCCTGTATATATATATATAGACAAAAGAAAAAAGAACTGCGACACGTAACTTACCGACCATGCCCTGCAAACCCTGATATTTTATTTAAGTTATGTGAATATGTGTGAGAAGCAGCCAATCAGCAATACGTTTTGTGCCCCCAAAAATGCAAACGTATTAGTAGTCTTATAAGAAATGTACAGGGACTGGTACACATATGTCGCTGATGGGGCATTTTCAGGTTATAGGCGAAGAGAGAATTATCATCTCAGTTGTCGTTCTTGTTTCTTTTTTCTAGGACCATAGTGTAGTGTAACCAGTGCTGCCACCCTACTCCTTTAGCAGTACATCTACTTTACTTAGTCCCTTACGATAATCTACTGCGCAGCAAAACGAATCTAATCCTCTGAAAATTTTAAACATTATCCAAAATTTATAAATACCTTATCCAGAATTTTAAATGTACAATCATGTTTAATCTGAATGTATCCACCGAGTATTTCAAATTACATTCTCTTGGGGATTGCGGTGCGGCTCAAAAACATCAAACTAGTTTTCAAGGTTCAATTATATCCCAAACGACTGAATGAAATTTTGTGTGTTTCAATGTGTTCCTGGTTGGTTTGAAAACTTAATTGGACGCAGTAGGTAGGTTGCTTCATTATGATAAAACGAGTTACATATGAATTTTAAAACAAATCAAAAATCCGTGTATCTTGAGCAGTTAGCTGAAATCCATAATTGAGTGGGGTGAGTTTTTTTTTGGGTGGAACAAAAAGTGTTATTGCACGTTCAAAAATGGCTTTTCAAGCTAGTTTTCAATTTTTTTCTTCTTAAAAAGTGTTTCGCTTATATTTTATTTATTTTTTTTTTTGTGAAAAATTTAGGTACATTTTCGGCTAATATGGTATACTCTCGTGGTGGGCTACATTACCATCAGAATAAAAAAGATGGCAAATGGCAACAGGGGTAGTTAATCTAAAGCTACTTTCCTGACTTAAACACCTTAAAAAGCTGGAATTGAATACAAACATTCAAAAAATAAATCAAAAACGACTATTCAAACTTAAAACTAAAAACTATTACAAAAAAAAGAAGATTCAAGTGAAAGACTCCCCCACAGCTTAAAATATCGAACAGCAGCAAAAAAAAGAAGAAAAATTACATCCAATCGCGTTTCCAAAAACCAAGGGTGATGATGAATTATTTACAGAGGAGCGTCCAATATCCGGAATCGGATGACGAGGACAATTTGATGATGTTCCTCCATCGGGTGAAGCTATCGCTGAAACTTCTACAGTAAACAATGGAAAGATGATCAAAGCAGAAGTGTGAAATGGACCTCGTGTTTGCAGTGCAAAATGGTTTGGCGCCAGAAAATTGTGTTCCTCAAAAGAGTGCCATATTTTTTTGCTCTTCGTGCTCAGCAATGTTTCCATGATGAAATTCTTAAGTGCTCTTTTCAACAACCAGGAAGGTTTTTTTCTTAACTTTTTGCTTTATAACCGATCTTATAACTACCTTGTTATTCATTAATTTTGCGTTGTTATTTCTTACTTTTTAATTAAAAAAAATATTTTAATGATTTATTCTCATCCAAACAAATAAAACAGTAAAAAAATATTCACCGGTTAATGTTTATAATATACCACATTCAACGCCATAGTATACCACATTACCCTTTACTTTTCAAAAGTGACGATTTCGAGGTCATATCAATATTTTACCAAAATCTTTATTAGTTATTGTTAGAACCCGATAAAAATATTGGTCTTAGTAGCTTATATGTTTATTCTAAAATCTATCAAATATAGGAGCATTCTCTCTACTACTTTTTTCGTTAGGTCAAAAATACAAACATGTATAGATACCACAAATTTACTCTACTATGGCGCTTTTGTTGGGATCCAGAAAATGTATGGTAAACTCGAACAGTGCCGGGCGGGTCCTCTAGTATTTATATATATGTTTAATTTATATAGAAAGATCTATGGTGATATATTGCAATCAACTGCGGTTTTTTGTATTATATATACTGCGCTTAATCAACTTTAGGGTGGCAGCACTGAGTGTAACATAAAATGAGAGAGGATTAGAGAAGAGAAAAAGCAAAAAACTTTGAATGAAATGAAACAAAGCAGCCACCTCGGTATTGCAATGAAATTTAATTTCTGGATAAAATAATTTAAAGAAGCTGATATTTGCAAAACATGTTTTTATTTATTTATCAGCTTGTATAGATAACTAAAAAATAATTTATAACTTAAAATTTGAGCTATCGTATTGATTTTATAAAAACAAGTTGCATTTTTGTAAAACATAAAACAGTTAAAAGATATAAGTGATTATGTGAGACACAATCTATATAAAAATGGACAATTTTTTTTCAAATACTTATATTCATATTTTAAAAATAAATTTTTCAAAAAAAAGCCGGAACAATCTAAAAATAATAAAGAATATTACAAAATTTGTGTCGAATAAATCAGTCGAGAACTTTCTGATATGCAGCGTGACAAACACATCACAATTGTTACGTTTTTATATAATAGTATAGATAATAGTAGACTTATGTTTCAGTAAATAGGTCGTCGATTTTTAAAGATCTTAAATAGATTGCGGATGTGTATATATGTACCTACATAAACGTACTTTTTTAAATCTGAATAAAAGTTAATATTGGATTAAAACTTTTTTTGCACAAAAATTGTATATTTTCAATCTTTTTTTCACACATATTTCTGAAACAAAAGTCAACACCGCAATTATAAGCAACAAGGCTATCATTTCTAGATCTACTCAACCCATAGCGTAGTTCAACATTTTGTTTGTTTTATGTCTAATTTGTCTGTTTTTTTTTTTATTAACAACAAATGAAAACAATTGATTGAAAACAAACAGTTTAAAATATTTAGACAATTTTTCAGAAAAATTGCATCTCTATGATACTTTCCAACAAAAATATTTAAAATATCTCAAAAAATACTCACTGCCAGTAAAAACCCAATAACAATTAACTTTCAAAGGGAATATAAATATCAAACTGATTAATCAATACCAAAACCATTTAGGTGGTTGCTTATGACATAAACTCATAATTCCCATCAAACCGCAAGCAATTATTTTATTGGAAATATGTTTATTGAATTCCTATTTGTAAGTTTCTAACCTACAAACACATTTGAATATACATATATAACACTGACCACATGACCATAACCGACATCCATGTAATTACATAACAAAACTAATGTAATACCACTTACATGTAATAAACTGGGGGGAGGGGGGATGTTAAATATATGATTAAGTAATTAAATTCTTAAAAATTACGTTCAATAGTTCTCTGGAAAAGGGATAAACGAAGAGAATTCTACTTCCATTTAAAAAAATAATCATAAAAGTGCAATATGCTTCTTCAATGGGAAATTCAAACATAAATAATTTTTTTATTTTATTTTAATTGTTTTTTACGATAATTATAGTCAATTGGTAATTTTAATATGAATTTCTGTTGAGTGATTTTATGGCGTCATTTGGGTTGCAGAATTTTATTTGTTTTTAAAACGAAAATTCATTCGATGCTGACTCAAAAATGTCAATTATTTTTATTCTGGTTTTTTTTTAATTCTTTTTTCTGGTCTTAAGTTGTTTAATAAATGCTTAAAAGGGGATCAAGTAAATTGTGTTGATTGAATGACATTTCAAAAACGTTAATTTGTTTTGATTATAAAAATAATAATTAATTATTGATTTTGAGATTAAATTTCACATCATATTCTATTAAAGTATATTGATTAGAAAATTAGTCGTTAAGTAAGATAGAAGTCTAAATAACTTTGAACATCAACAAAAAAAAATTATTTTATTTAATTTTGAGTGTTACAATGGTAACACTTAGTATGATATGTGATACTTTTTGTAAAGCGGAATATCACTTCTTTTATTTATTTTTTTAAATCTTCTTTTTTCTTATTCCTGAAAACAAGTTTTCCTAAATAAATAAAAAACTTACATTCTGGAATCCTACCTGAAAAATAGGTTTAACTGATTTAAGCAAGAAACGAAATATTCGGAATTTAAAGAAACTTTAACTGGAGCAATGTTAACAGTCTGGCTATCTATATTAACTCGATACAAAAACAAGTTAGATATCTTCTTAATGAAGCTCATATTCGAGATCAAAAGTCACGGGCGATAACATCAACTAATGGAGAACTTTTCTAGACTTACCAATCCCAAGATGAATATTTCCAGAGTACACTTTCAAACGGCCTTATCCCGTTTTTCCCGTTCAAAGCTTTTCTGTATTTAGAGAATTGAGGGCTGATATAGAACAGACCGCTGTTCCCGTCAATAAAACTACCAATAAGCGTCTCTTTACGATTAGGATATTATCGCAGGACGCCGAGCAGAGCTAGAGCAACTCTGGTTTAGTAGGCGGTGTCCAACCGGGCCGAAGAGTCCAAAAATCACTTGTCGTGGCTTTTAAGTAGAGGTTGAGACGACTGGAGATCACGACTGTCACTAAAGAAAATTCGAACAGAAATACGAAATGGGACTGGTTCGGAAGTACTTTCTCTTACATAGACATATGTGCCTAATCACATTTGAATAAAATATCATTGACAAAAAAAGTGGAAAAGGTACTTGAAGAAAAACAAGTATGTTCGGCTAAATTTCTAGATGTTGCTCAAGCAGTGTAAAACTGCATAGGGCAGTACTACGAAATACTGAAATCCTACGTTACAAACCGACTCTTTAGAGTCCGGTACGGCGAAAATTACTCGGAACTAAGGAAAATTAAATACGTTGTCCTAGGACCAACCCTATGTTATATACAATGGACATCAATCATGGCCACTTTTGATGATGATACAGCAATATTGGTGCCAGATAAATCCGTTACGAAGGCTTAACAAAAATTGCAAAATGCTGTCGATAAAGTTAGAAATTGGACGCAAAAATGGCGTATCAAACTAAATGGAACAAAATCGACGCATATAAACTTTACCTACAAAAACATAAGAAATGTTCCATTTTTTATAAACAATATAGTAAGTACCTTACGCCGATACCACGAAATACCTTTGAATGGAAATGGAAAGAGCACATCAAAAAAGAGAAGAGAAGAACTAAACTTGAAGTACAGAAAAATGTACTGGTTACTAGGAAAGAACTCTGACCTACATATCTATCCACAACAAACTAATGTTATATAAGCAAGTACTGAAACCAGGGCTGCCAATTTACTTCATATGTAGTAGATCTACTTTATTTATTTATTTTTAGGCATCTGCTACGTAGCAACTTATTTCTACTTCGTTTAACATGTTTTAATGAAACACGATAAAATTGATACATATATTGAATAATCTTTGAAAATCGAAAAAAGTCGATTTTTGTCTCTGGATGTTTGTTCCAGCTTATCTCGGAAATGGCTAGACCTATTTAGCCGATAGCTGATGTTGTAAGAAGTAACTTAGGCTAATGTGTAATATAATTACCCCTTAGGTGGCGCTGGGGTCTTTTACGAATCTTCTTATTTTTAGAATGATTTGGTAAAATTTTAACCTGGCGCTATGGTCCAGATATATATAGAAATGTAGGCTTCCCTGTATACCTTTATAACTTCCATTTCAACAACATCATTTAAGTCTAAAAAAATGTGTGTTGTATTAACGTGTTTAGCCTGGTAGATTTCAGATATATGTACGATGGTACACCTGAGCAATGCCGGGTGGGTCAGCTTGTATTAAATAAGATGAAAATAAATTACTTTTTGTTATTATTTTTGTTTTCATTATCTGCTACAATATTTTGCGAATCTACTTCGTTTTTTGGGGCGATCTGCTTCATTTTCTGGACTCAGCATTCCCATCCCTGACTGACACCAGTTTGGACATTATGGCGTGGAATAATTAATGCCCCTTGGCATATAAGAAATAGCGATATACATCGTGGGCTAAAAGCTTTGAGAAACTGTTATAATTTTAAACTTCCACCAATGCGATTTATAAATTAAGAAAGAAAAATCAGTTGTCGATCTTTCATAGATTGGTCCTGATTCACCGGTGGTTTTCGTTTTAGTGCGGTAAGAGTCCCACACTACTTGCTACCGATTCTTACTGATTGTCTTTTGAAGATTTCCATCCGCCGTTAATAGAATTTTTCGGTATAATTTCATCAAAATCGTTGGAGTCATTGCTAGAAGAATCCACATACGAAACTTGAAGGTAATCGCTTGAGCCGCTTAGGTGGCATCCCGTTAGATCGCGTTTCCATTTGCAAGAAAACTTCTGCAAAAATGGTCTGAGAGTCTGTCTGATAGTGGAAACTGCGAAGCAAGTTCGATCCACTTTTAATAACAAAACTGCGGTCATAGGAGTGAAATCGAAATATTCTTCCGACATTATTTTTTTTAACTATGTGTCTGTAAAGCACATTGCCTTTTAGAAGGCAACATGACGTTGCACGACACTAGTTAGAAGAATTAGAAAGATAGGAAAGAATTTTTTGTCGGCGCAGTAGATCGAGAATTAGGTGACTATTTTCTCACTTAAAACTCACGGACGGCTCTAGCTTGCACTAGGAGTTAGAAAAATGTCTTTTCAACCTGAGTATCGAACTGACGACCTCCGGGTCAGAAGCAAACATCTTATCTACTGCCCCAACGCCGCCCCCAAATGTCTCTGCAAAAAATTGCGACAGTATAATGCGTGAGCTTCTTGCAAGTAAATATCTTGCAGAAGAAATTTCAAAAATAGTCAAAAAAATCATAAAAAAATGAATCCGATTTTTTTTTTTTACTTTTTTTAGTGTAAAGTTTAAACTTAAGTAAAAGTAACTTTGCATATTCTGAACTTCGCATCTACTCCAAATTCAATAGTGTCGTTCCATGAAGGAGGGGGGGTGTAGGGGACATCATGCCTCCCATACCTCACTGTCATTTAATAAGGGTGTATTTTGAGAGAATATTTTAAGAGGCGGTATTATATAAGAGGACATTTTTAAGGGGCCATTTAATTTTCAAAGGATATTTTCCTAGGGATATTTTGACGATATAAGCAGAGGTAATCGAAAAAAATCTAGAAGTACCTAATGTATAAAAAATTAATTTATTATTCTAGATTTTTAAAATCCAATCGCTAACCCAAGTTGTTCTTTTTTTTACAATAAAAAAATTGCGACAATATGATGCGCTGTCAACCGCGACTTCGTCTGCCTGAAATTTATCAAAAACTGTTTTCTCAATTCGCAAATTATTATTAGTATTTTTATTAGATATTATGTATTATTATTTGATTTGGTTATTATAAAAATATTTTATGGTGTGGTTTTGAGTCAAATCGTTCTAAAATAACAATTTTCGAAAAATAAGCAAACCCAGCGCCACCTACGGGTAATTCAAATAGCTTTAGTTATTCTTTTCAAAATGAGTTCCCTGCCTGTGAAAGTCCCGTGAAAATCGGTCCATAAATAAGAATTTTCAAAAAAAGCCAAAGGATATCAGCTACCTGCCAGTGAAACTCCCGTCAAAATCGGTGCAGCCGTTCGCGAGATTACCCGGAACAAACAGACAGAAAGACAGACAGACAAAAACTTTGTAAATGGTGTTTAAGTTATAAGTACTGTATATCCTTTTGTATACATCAAGTAAAAAACTGCTATTTTGATTTAAAAAACAAACACTTCATTTTTATTTATGTGTATAGAAGAAATTGCAAGAATTCATATGACAATTTAGGTAAACGCTACTGCAAAAAACTTCTGCAAGACTTCCGCGAGTTTACTTGCAAATGGAAACGCGGCCTTATATACACCCAGACAGACAGACAGACAGACAGAAATTTTAGGCCACTAACTTATTTAGGTTTATTTATGGTCGTAATGTCATGTTTGATTGTTATATCAATTTGTTTTATATTCAATAAACCTAAACTTGCCTTGTAGTAGGTAAGTAGAAAAAATAAGGTTTAAAAATAAAACACAGTTTCTTCTGTTCAGATATCAAGTCAAAACACATAAGATACTTTTAAGCAACACATGCATGCATGTACACCAGATGCATCTTAAAACCACAATACCCATAAGAATGTCAGATATGTAACTGTATCTCGTTCTCGATGCACTTTTTCATGAACAACGAAGAGAAACAAGTGAATGTAAAAAAATAGAAAAGACGTCAACATAAGAAAAAACATTATTTTAATCATAGTCGTTGTCAAATACAATTAACACATCCGATTGACAATGACCTTTGATTAAATATTATTTGTATACCAAACAACAAACTTGATACCTTTGAATGATTAAGTCTATTTTCTTCCCAAAAACCGTTTAGTTATAAACAAAACTTCACTGAATCACTCAAGACTATAGATAACCTCTTGATTTCACTTTCACAAAATTAATTATACTATTAACTTGCTAACAGGCAGATAACAATAACACTGCGTTAATATGCACTCCAACTAGCATTCACTTTTTATGGTAATTTAATTTTTTTTTAATCAACGTGTCATACCTTAGAGCATGACTTTGCGACTTAATAGCTTCTATAACTCCCGAGGACGCGACGGTTAAGGTGTAATCAAATACGACATAAACAAACACAAACAACCAATCATAAACTAAACAAACTTATTCGCAATGGAACAGCTGAATATTGAAATATAAATTTTTTTTTAAACCACTTGTTGCGAAAAATATTGAAATCACTGAAACAGACGATCAAATCATCAAAGCAGCGTTCCGTGAGTGAAAATAGAAAACCGAGTGCTTTGATACCGAGTAATAGACTGTCTGAAACCGGCTGAACTGAATCCGGCTTGGCTGTTGGCTGCACAATCACAACATCGAGAGATCAACGAACAACGATCGGATCGGCAACGCCATTAGACTAGGCAGCACGTCGCTGGTGATTATAACAAGTTTGTTTGAAGGAGTGTGTTGACTGGGTGATTGGTGTAGAGTCGTTGGGTGGGAGTGAGAGAACTGGCGGTAGATGAAAGACTCTGCAGCGTTGCCAGGCCTGCACACAAATGCGATTATTATTTAAGCAAGCACATTAAAAACAAAAAAATTAATATTTTATATAACTGTCTTAAATTTTATCAATTTTAAACAAATGAAACAACCCTTAAAACTATAGTGGGGTTATGTAACGTAACTTAACCAAGTTTTTACTTAAACAAATTAATTAAAAGACACAAATATTTCTTCATGGAAGGTAATAATTTTCTAATTATAATATGTTAACGCAATTAACTTTTTAGTTGTGTAAGAAAACTGTAAATGCCACGGGCAACAAGTTTTTTTTATATATATATAGACATATATTTCTTTATTCATTACAAGGATGTTTACAGTTTTTGGTGTGAAATTGAAACAAAAAACAATAAATAATAGTATCATTCATTAACATATTGTTAGAGTTGAATGAAACATACTTAACAATATATAATAGAAACTGGTGTGTGCTGGTGTTTTTTGCAAAACATTTACAATTACAATTAGAGCCATGGAAAAAGAAATCATAATGACAAGGATCGTGCCCCGTGGCTTAGTGGTTAGTGTGTCGGACTGCTAAGAAAATGAGCCTGGGTTCAAATCCAGCTCATAGCCACCTTTTTTCCGGGGCACTGCCTCTTGCGAGGAACTGACAAAACCTACAAGAGTGAAATTTGTCTCGAAAAAGTGCATCTCATGGCTGTAAACTGTAGGTCCCTTCCATTCTTGCAGATTAACAACACACACACAGGAATGGTTAAGAGTATAAGTCACTAGGCCTTGGCTCCTTAAGGAGCTGTCGCACCAATAAATTTATTTATTTATTTAATGACAAGGATCAGACGCTGAGCTTTTGAACGTTATTAGTTTAGTTTTTTCATTAATGTACAAAAAAACAAGTTCTTAAAATTTCAAGATCATGTTCTATACTTATGATGCAGTCTAATTCAGAATTAGAACGATACGTAAAAGAGATATCATCATCAGAAAAAGCAGTTGATAAACCATTTAACGGAAGTGTGAAAAGTGAGTTGATGTAAATTAAGAAAAACATGGGTCCAAGAACCGAACCTTGTGGTACCCCTGTTTTAAGGGCACAAGCTTCACTTGTTTTTCCGTTGATAGTTACCCTTTGCATTCTACCTTTCAAATATGGCTTAAACCATTGAGAAATGGAGCCTTTGAAACCGATGCTATTTAATTTATTTAAAAACAATTCGTGGTCAACCATATCGAGGGCTTTTGTCATGTCAATAAAAAGAGCAAAAGTGGTTTTGTTGCTATTCAAACTTTCACAAAGCTGACAACATAGCCTGAGAATCGCATCTTCTGTAGACTTGCCTGAACGGAAGCCAAATTGATTTTCATTAAAACATCCGTTTTTTATTTAAGAACGAAGATATTTTTTTTATAATTATTTTTTCAAATATTATCAGATATACAATTAATTCTTACTGAATTGTCACCCTCACAAAAATATTCCCATTTCTCGTCCATACATATTTTACTCCTTTCGTACTTTTCATAGACAGTTGACGTTGACGTCTCTCTCTCTGGTGTGATAAGCAATCATGTTACAAAATTAACAAGTTGGTGACAAATTATCGAATTTTATATCTCAATGGTCAATATTAGGACATATTTAATCTCACCGAAAACATTTTCATGTAAAATATTGAGAATATATGACTCGTATTTTCAAAAAGTTATCAGATCTCATGTTAAGCCAATCTTTTAACTCTGCACGCCCTTACTCTATAAGGCCTAACTTCACAAACTCTACATCTTAGTCAAATTATTTTGAAGGGCTTCGAGAAAAGGTAAGTAGTGCCCCCGCTTGGCTTGACTCACCTTGGCGGGTGCACTACCGTACCCCCATATTCCCAAATGTACGAAGACGACGTCATCCAATAATTGTATTTCAACTGCCCTCTCGGCCTCATTGAGCATGATGGCAACTGTGTCAACATTTATTTATTATTATTTAGTTATTTTGTTAAATTTGTTTAACAAACGAATTTTATCTTTCATTTTTGGTGCCAACCTCTGATAATATTATGAAATTTGTCAGAAAGGATTATGAACCTAATCTGTTCTACGTGTGTCTAGGTTAATATCTAGGTATATATCAAGTTTTACAATGTATCTTTAGATTAAAAAAAGCGCCGTTAAAAATGAATATAATAATCAGCAATAAGCATTCTTATAATCAAGGTCTAGAAGATATTAATAAGATAATGAATACAAATAAATTACATTAGGGGACCTATTGAGTCACAAGGCCTACTTAATAACTAGCGGAATTTAAAATTGATAATTTTCAAAAATATTTAAGAAGAACTATTGATTTAATTTAATGATAATAAAACTGAAAGAGAGCTTAAGATTGCGATAGTCTATTTTCTTACACGCTTACACCTTTTTTTCAAGGTTAGATGATAAGAGTAAGATATATTCGACTCTCATACCAATAAATTTAAGTCAGATAATAACTTATTTGGCTTTTTGGCAGTCAAAGAATAATCTAGATCTGTTATGTCATTTCTACTTGTACCTACCTTAACCTAGTTTTTCCTAAAAAAAAAAAAATATTTTTGTTTATTTCAAAATTATAAAAAAAACCTAAGTTAATCTGGCAATGCTGTTCAGATATTTGAGGTTTGATTGTTCTGCATCTTAAGAGATAGAAATGGTAATACAGTAATTGTTGGATCTCTAGAATGAAATCTTTACTTGTCGATTTGGCTATTTAGGCCGGTAGCGGTAAACATTAAATTCGGAAATAAATTCAGACAAAAGAATTTCCAGTAACAATGGCTTTTGTGATTTTCCCCTTTTATGTCGTAAACTAATCAATATTAATAAAAACGGTCTGAAAAAAAGTTATAGCTCATTTAATTCCGCGTCAAATGAGACCAAATGTATTTTTTTCACTCAATTTTTGTCATGCCTTTATCTCGTTGTGTAGAGGTCCTATCTGAGTATGTTTTGCATATTCTGTTTGGTATTAAGTCCAGCTACCTGATCCATACACTAGAATTTTCTTGAACAAATAACTGCGCCTCCAGGAGCGTATTGAAGGGTGGTGTGTCAAAAAAAACATTTTTCACTCAAGCCTTCCGCGCCTATATCTCTCAATATTTTGAGGTACTAGATCAGTGGTTCTTGCACTGTCAAATATGTATTGAAATCAGCTACCCGTATACTTGCTATCCATACACCAGAAATAAGGGGAGAACAAATAATTGTTGCACCTAAAAGAGTGAAATAAGTGGAAGGTTCTTGCTTGTTGTAATTGCTTATACCTCCTCCCGTTGGTTCTATCGGCACCGGAGTCGCACGTAACGGCCGGCGTGCCTCCTGCCTAGCTTCCATTTTCAACGAAGTAGAACTCAATTCTATAACATTTATATGCACTGCTTATATTATAAAGAGTTTATTTACAAAACAAATTCACAACCACGAAACATTGAAAATCTTTAACAAAAAGTTTGAATTTCTCGAAAACAGCTCTAACGATTTTGACAAAACTTCCAGGGTGCTATTTTTTACAACAATACATCATTAAGTTAGAATGAATTTTCGAATTTTGCTCTATAACGGTACTTTTCATAGAACCGGTTTCAATAAAATCTTGTGCACAGCAAGTCATTTATAATTCAATTAATATTGCATTTCAAAATGTTCAAAAACTTTTTTTTCGATTTTTTTAAATTAAAAAAAAAATGGTTTTCGAAATATTTTGAAAACGGTTTGATTGAATTTTTTTTAAAATAATTTTCCCAGATGGAAACTACGGATGTTCTTATAATGACATACTAAAAAAAATTAAAATGATTTTTCGAAAAGTTTTCCAAAAAAAAAACGATAAAAAAAAACTGGTCGAAAGATTTTCAATATTTTGTTCCTCGATAGGCATTTAGTTTTCAAATTTTATTGCATACTTATTAATGCATCCTAATAACAAAAAGAAAAAATTTTCGAAACAAATTAATTTTTTTATTTTAATATACACATACATATGCAGGCAATTATCTAGCATAAGAACAACAAGTTCGTGCGACCCAGCCGTGCATTTTACTTTAAGTTCAGATAATGTTATTTTCCTAAGTTAATGTAACTAATTTGTTAAATTTTATTCTACGACTTGAGAAAAAAAGTTATGGATGGAAAACCTAAGAACGGTCGAAAACTTGAGCGGACTAGAGAGCAACGACCAAGTTTGTGGTGGTTAATTCTTCTAAAATTGTCGTTACCGACTCGGAATTTTGGCAATAAATTTGAAATATGTATGTATTTCTGAACGATCTATATTTACGTTGTTTTTGTCTAGATAAAACTTTGATACGTAAATTTTTTTTTTGGCATTTGAATTTTGGTCATTGGTTTATGAATGCATAAGTAGTGAAAGTGAAAGATGTTAAGGTCCAAAAATCCATTATAATTTAGATTCGTTGGTCAACCCTATTTGAAAATACAAGTCTCAGAACATTGCCGTGTACAAAACCAGTGTTTTTCCTTTCAACTTTCTCGAAAAGATCTTAACAAATTTTAGCCAAATTAGTGTTAAAATTGACGTTTTCCAATGGTTGGACTCAGGCATGAAACAATCCAAAACCACAAGGCCTGCTGACGTTTTTTAAATACAACCTGGTGAACCATACAGGTGGTGGATTAGGGCCAAGCAGGGAAGTGGGAAAGTTGTGGTCCCAGTCAAGATCATAACAGTCGTCAGTTAAAGAAGAAGAAGATGTGCCATATCCACTCTCAAGGAACTTGTCATCCAATCTGGCATATTTTACAAATTCTTTTAAAAAACTTTTATAAAATTCAAACGTCTCGTGTAGACCCACATAGACGGTGTTTATGTAAACAAAACACAAAATTTCTTCTCACATCTCATTCCGCTCATTGGAAAACATTCTGAGTCTGTTGTTTTTATCTTCCTCACCTTCGTAAAAAAAAAACAGATAAAAATAATTAAAGATACGTTTTGCTAACTTTTTTCCCACCTTTTTCAAACTAGAACGAAATTCAAAAACCAGGTTTTCAGCAAGTGCAACCACATTTTTTCCAATGTCAATGTGCTGCCACTGCCACCGCTGCCAGTGCCGGCCAGCAGTAGTGCCGTACAAAAATTTCCACTCACATTAAACCACACAACCACTCCTCTGTGACGTCTGACAGTGCATCACCATAACGGCATTAAAATTCCATCGGATGTCAGGCAATATGGCCACGAAAACCAATGCTAATGGTATAGGTTCCGCAAGCAGCAGCAGCACATTCTTGTTTTAGGTACTCCAAATGCATAACTTGCTGAGCTCTACCACCGCACCGGTTTGAAGGATTTATTTGTCCTTCCTTTATTTTTCTTCTTAATTTACTCACGAACGAGTGTATCCTTGCGAACAATTTGAGCCTATACCCGCAACCCCCTTCCAACAAGCCGAAGGGGTGGCTTTTGGCGTTCTTCCGACGACATACTTATATGGAAAATATATATAAAAAAGGATGTGGGTGGTGTGCATTTGTATTTTATGAGAAATAGGAACATAATTTGTTAAGGACATGAAAGCAAAAGCACACATTCTGTGATTGGCAGGTGCACCCCCTCCCCACCTAGCCACCCCTTCCTACCCATCTCCATATGGCCGTCATCTTCTTGAGTTCTGGTTAACTTTGCAGAAATTGTAATAGCTCGCACTTGTGTCGCTGCTGTCGACTATGTGTACGGTCGCCGGCGGGCGGGTATGTGTGTTAATGCGTCCATGACCCAGAACAGCACAAGATGGAACGACAAGTGGTGGCCGCAGGCTCTGAAGGAACAGTAACGCATAAAAGGCTTTCTTTTTGTTTGTTTGCATATAGTATCCAGGATTTATGGTGTTCATTTATTTAGACGTGTCGTCGATCCGGCATGGTTTTTCATTGTTTGATTGTGTCCCTGCTATAACACTTACGCACACCCACAATCCAAACCCGCTCCAGGTCCTCCATTCTCAAGAAGACGACTCTCTGAATGAACTATCGACGACATTGATTTCTTGGATTATGTAAGAAGGCAGAAAAAAGATAGTCTTTGCAGATACATAGATAGTTTATTCTTCGTGTATTTATTTGGCTTGGGAAGGGGGTGGTTGGAGTGTGACTGGTTTTATTTTTATTTATTTTTTATATTGCCAACATTATAGCTGGCTCAGTGATATCTTTCAGCCATTTCGAGACATTTTGAAATTGGCTATGAAACGTGATACAATCAATAGGGAGTGAGGACAAATCTGAGGGGCTGAGCCGGAGATCTTTATAGCGAAGTTATATGGTTTGGCTAGTATTTAAAGGGAGCTTGCCGGCTGTTTGGTATATTCGTCCGACAAGGAAGTTTATTAATACAGGAAACTGGTGGGGGGGGGGAGTAATTTTGTGATTTTCAATAGACTCATAATGATTTTACATAGATACAAGTATCTTTTCATACTTGCCTGCTACCAAGATCGACGTTTGTGCGTCGTCGGTTATCAGATAACTTTGTTTGGTTGTAAAAATAAGTTGGCTGAAATTATCAGCATATTGTATTGAATATCATTTTATTATATTTTTATTCATAATCACATTTTGTTTGGTCGTAAAAAAAGTATCAGAACGTAGTTAAATGCATAATCCGGTTGCGCGAAGTGGCTTTTATGAATAAAATACATTTTCAATAATTGAGCGCAATAAAACGCAATCTGAAAGCGAAATTTTGATGACGTCTTTTAGCCATTATATATGTATATGAAATAACCGAAAGAATATTGGTTATCAAGCTGTTTATAGTCTCTATCTAGGCGATAAATCTGTTTTGTTCCTATATTTTTGGTCAATTTTTTTTTTAAATTAATAAAATTATTCAGGTGATTTTTGGTCCCGCATGTAGAAACGGCGAGTGATAAAGGAAATACGAGCAAGAACTATACCTGTACGGACTCTACAGCAGTGCAAAAGTCCAATGTCGGTCGGAAGACTGTGATTAACGTGGCCCACCCAATTGGAAGAGGACTTCGACCAAGTTCACGAGCAAGACTGGTGGCAGCTAGCCGTCCATCCCGGACTGTAGCGCTACCTTATGTAAGGCAAGGTATATATGTAACATGACATTTGGCACACTTTTAATTTACAGGCAAAATAGAATAGGGTCTAAGGCTGAACCTTAAGGAACGCCAACATACACATCTTTTGATTCAAAAAATTGATAACAAATTGTTTGTCTGGGATGGCACGTGTAGGTTTCAATTGTTCGTGCCGAATCAACTATGTATAGTCTGATCAGCAAAATTGTCAGTACAGGGCTTATGGGCGGCCTTTTTTCAAAATCGTGGGTCCGGTTTATATTATCATGATACTGAAATGAGAAAACTTCTTCTGAAAAAAATACAAAGCCACTGACAAACGTACATGGATTCTGTGTATCTTTAAAAAAAAAGCAATCGCACACACCACCATAACCGATCATCATCAACGTTGATGGAATCATGAATAATGATCGTTTACTCTTCTACCTACCCTTTCTGAGCGAATTGAAAAAAGGTACTGCAACAACAGAGTTACCTTTGCCAATTGAAAACACTACTATATAGCTTTTTCATTGGTTTTTATCACATTGGGCTTTTTGGACTTTCGGTTTTGGAGCTTTTTGTCGTATTTTTATATAACAGAATTAATACATGGAAAATCGTTAAAATGCTTTTAAATTTTGTTGTCTTTTGGTTGATAGGTAAAACAATTTATTTTCTAGGATTTTGCAATGATTTATAATGATAACTACTGAAACCCTGTTAGAGCTTTTACTTGAAACAGAAATACGCAAGCCAATGTAGCCAGACTGAGAGGCAAACGTCCTATCTTCCCTGCACTAATAATTTTTGTTGAATAGATTATAGTACTGCGATCTTATGCGCGTGTGCTTCAGATTAAATGCTTTCTATTATTAAAATTTAAAAAAAAATAGATTTTTCCGCAGGAACGGTGCATTTTTTCGCAATAGAATTAGAATAGTGTGTCCTGGAACTCTTCCCTTATGAGCATGAAAGCAAACAATCCTTCAGCCATATATCATTTCACATTTAATCCTCTCCTATAGGAACCGTGCATTTATCCGGGATAAAAAGTAGTCTATTATTCAACCCAGCACCTCATCCATTTACCTACCAAATTTCATTCAAATCCGTTAAGCCATTGATGCGTGATTGTGGAACAAACATCCAAAACATCCAAACATGCAAACAGTCCCATTTGAAATATAAGTTGTGTTAACTGACAAAACTCAAAAGGTAAATAGTGTGTTCATGGAAAGGCAAACCTCTCCTGTTCATTTGTTCCTTAGTTAGCTAGTATAAGTGCAGGTCTACAATCACAGCTCGGTTAATGTGGCAGGGTATATTCAGTTCAGTTCTCTTTGTGTCGCTGACCAGACCAGCAAGGGCGTCTTCCGGAGTTCGCGACGATCAATGTAAATAGTTCAAGAATTTAGTTAGGTTAACGGTAGGATGCTTCAATCATTAGGTTTCTTCTTTGAAATCATGTTTCATATACGTTTTTTTTCCTGAAAGGAAGTCTTAATTTATTTTAGGAAATGGAAGAATTCATGCACAGAATTTAGTGTCAAATAGAATAAATTGGAGACTGAAAAAGAAAATATCTACATGGAAGTTGAGAGATGAGCAGATAGATAGTCTGGAAATTCCGGCTTAATTGTTAAATGCAACGTTAATTTCTTCCTGAGCTCGGTTGTCATCTTGGCTTAAGTACGCAGAAAATGCATCCAAAGTTTGAGCGTTAGTTGTTTCTTTTGAACTTATAGCTAGTTATCAGACAGATTGATACGAACTGCAAAAGTAAGAAATCATAACCGCCTTACCGACCGGCAAGTATCAAAGAAAACTCAGAAATATCGATTCAGTGCTGATCAGTTCTAATAGTATACTGCTGACGCATGGATTGAAGCTGAAGCAACGTCATGGTTTCGCTAACTGGGCGCTGAAAATAGACATTTTATATGAAAATTAAGAACATGGCGGAACGCGGATAAACATTATTGAAAAATACTTTCTTGGGAGTGAAAGAGTATGGGTACCAATCAATAAACAACTAGGGTTGTAACACAGAACTTCACAATCCCAAATAAGTTTATAGACCTTGAAAATATTCTTTGCACTCTTTCAATTCTTTATCAACATTTGTAGTATAGTAAAGGTTCCAGATTACAGAACAATACTCCATAATAAAACTTACCATCGAGAAGTAATGCGATTTAAGTGTAAGAATGTCAGAGAACTCACAAGAACGAACCCCAGCATTGAATTACCCTTATTAATTATAAGGTCTATATAATACATGAGTCTTAATTTTGATCTAGAAAAACCCCAATTCTAAAGTGATATTAGATAAGCTATAGCTGTAGCAGTCTTCAATAGAAACGAGTTTTCTATAAACTTTTAAATCATCAGCATAAAGAAAGAATTGAGAGTGATTGAAAATATCTGATATATCTTTAATGAACAAGAGAAATAGTAATGGTCCGATGTGGCTACCCTATGGAACCCCATATGACACTGGATACCGGAAAATGTCCATCAATTTTAACAACCTGAACCCGATCCTTAGTGGTTGGTGCCTCGTAGCCTAGTGCTAAGTATGTCGGACTGCTAAGCGAATGAGCCTGGGTTCGAATCCAGCTCATAGCCGTTTTCTTTTGCGGGGTACTGCCTCTTTCGGGGAACTGACAAAACCTCCAAGAGTAAAATTTGTCTCGAAAAAGTGCATCTCATGTAGCCGTTCGGATTCGGCGGTAAACTGTAGGTCCGTTCCATTCTTGCAGATTAACAACACACACCCAGGAATGGTTGAGGTTATAAGTCACTAGACCTTGGCTCCTTAAGGAGCTGTCGTGCCAATAAATGTATGTATGTGTGAACCCGATCCTTTAAGAAGGATTTAATCCATTGAAGCAAATAAAAGTTAATACGTAAGTAAGATATTTTCCCAAGTATCGATAACATTATCCGTAATAATAATGTCAATTTGAAGATTTTTCTCAAACTTCGATACTATGTTCTGAACTAAAATGGTTAGATTCTTCGTTGTTCGTCGTTGTAACTGCAGAAGGCAGTTAATATAAATATCAAAGCTATGGCTATATCACCCTCAATGACTTACTGATACTGTTAAGTATTTATTTCTTAAAATTTTGTAAATACTTTGTTGGGTTAAAAATTCTTAAAAAATCCACAAAAAAATGCTTTTTAATAGAACTGATATAATTAAAATATTATCATTATAAGAACGTTTATAACGCAACTTAAAAATGTATCTTATAATAACAAATGATTGGGGGACAACTACGATACTGCGATACGCAATCTTTTAAAAGTTAATTAATTAAAAGTTATCAAGGCTCATTATTGAATCATGATTACCAAATGCAAATAGTGAAAATCCTTATCAATATCTGTATATTTGATAGACCCTCTAATAATAAATTAATTTATATGAAGCATTCTATTTTTTAACTATTTTTTGATCATGTTTTCAATTTTAATAAATAATTTACTTGTATAACTTCAATAAAGCATCTTGATCCAGAACAACCTTAGCATTCAAAGGCTACATGCTTTTTCAGCCGAGTTTATCGAACCTGCTAAATTCAGATTAATTATGAATCATCATTCTATTCTAAGAAAGATACACATAAAAACTTGCTATTCAACTAAAACTTTGTTAACATATTTCTCTTACAAGTATCTGTACCTATACACCTAAAACCCAAGTACTTCCGACTGCAAACTTTATGAATTTCCTTTGAAGTAATTAACATTTCATTCACTTCTCTATACAGGAACAAGTTACTGAACAACAAAACAAAAAAAAAAAAAGGAAAAAAGGATATGAATTTGTATTTCTGTTCGGCAAATAGTTTGCCAGGAAAAGAAAACACAGGAAAAGCGAACTCTTATTCAGTGTGCACGACTCTATCGATTTATCGCCTCATTTCCTCTGTTTACGTCAACTTTTAATTAAAATCGAGTGCCTACTCTCATCTAGACTTGCAATCAAAATATATCCACATCCTTTTCAACACACACACAGACGCATATGAAAATTCACATGTACATTATTGTGCACCGAAAATCCTTGTGCATGCACAAAATTTATATTGTTTCGATTTTCCGCCGATTGGGTGAAGTTTCCACTCAATTCGCCCACACTCGACTGAAGTTTCTGCTACTTTTTGTTGGAGTAAAGCTTTTACTAGGTAAAAGGATAAACACTGCGTCCTTGCTCCGATGTAACCCACCCACAACACATACTCCAGAACTGAATGCAAGCCATGTGCATCGCAGTAGTTTCTGTTAAGCGTTTTAACTTGTAAGCCGGTATGCAGAAAAAAATAGAAGAAAAACCAAACACACACACACACACACACATATCCTAGAAGAATCACAAGGAAACTGAAAAATAACAAGCGAAGAATGAACGTCCTTCTTGGGATCCCCTTCCATGCCGTCGTCGTCATCGTCGTCGTCGTCTAAGCCCAGGAAGAAAAGTCCTTCCTGTTGGGAAAAATTGCAAATGAAAATCGTGAAAAAATAAAATGCGACAGCAAGGAGCGAACACAATAGCAGGAAAGGAACACAAGAAGCGAAAAAGTTGACTTTATTTTAAGCTATGCTCGGCAATAGTGCTCCACTTTCACAGGTCCTTGTGTAGGTGGCAGGATGTTGGGAAGAGCACCAATATAAAATGGGAGACTATGCGAAGAAAAATCAACTTGAGAAATAAGCGCCAAGTACCTATCGTTAGCATTGTATAGCTAGTTATATGTACAAGACATCTATTATGCATTTTTTTTTTTTTTTTGTAATTATGGTGTCAAGTGTGAAGTGCTTTCTCTATTTAAGTATCTCTTTGGTTAGCAATAGTGGAGTTCTTGTTCTATAATTTCAAATTTTTGTATTTATGATGAGATGTGAGATGTTATCAAAATATGGTGGTGATAAGATATAGTGTACTGCTGTCCTAAATATTGTGATGGCTTTGTCACTCACAATTCATGTAAAAAAAATAATTAAGAGATAATTCATATATTTTGAAAGAGCGACCTTAGGCGAACATACCGTGAGTCTGTGAAGTAACAAGAGTTTTAATTCTCTCTTTCCACAAAATCCTACATGTAAAATCAGTTTGCTGAGCTGCGGAATGTGGATGTTGAGACTAACGGTCAGTTAAGGATGATGATGTGTTACGAAAATAAAAAATAATTGAGCAGTCAAAGTTAGATGCTCAGAGATATAAGACGTATTCAACTTCATTAACAAATCGTTGCTTATAGGACTAATATCGCAGTTTTTGTGGTCTTTCCATTTCAAAAGTAAAATCAAACCAACAGACGTGCAGTTTAGATGCTTAAATGATAATTGTTTCGGAAATCTGAACGATCCAATTAATTCTGCATATAAATGGTATTTTTTCAGAGGTATAACTTCTACAGATCAAACTAGCTGTCTTACTAATGATTAATGAAGTGTGTTTGACTTTTTTTAGTATACTTTGGCAAACACCATGCAAAGACTTACTCCAAATCAATGCTCACAAATCGGGGAAATTTATATTCGAAATTCGCGCTCTGTTTGCCAAACTTATAGAGCACTTCGTCAAACTTAAGGTGAAATATAATCGTCCATCTGGGCAGCTCATACTATTGATCGATTTGTGAGCACATTTACTGTTTTGAATAATATTCATCCAAATCGAGCCCGTAACGTGCGTACAAAAGAAGACATCGCCCGTGTAGACCTGAATTTATCGATCCGACGCACTTGGTCTCTGGTCTGCTCGTCCACCATATAAGATTCAACTGATGCATGAATTCAAGCTAGCGGACCATTAATTGCATCTTGTGTTCGGTGAATGGGCTGAGAATCAAGTGTAAGTTGAACCATATTTTTATCGTCAAATCATATTCAGCGATGAGGCTCATTTCTGGCTTAACGGGTTTGTAGACCAGCAAAATCGTTATAGCACAATCTTCATGAGACTCTTGTGACTCCATTACATACGCAAAAAAATCACTGTTTGGTGCGGTTTACCTGCCCAAGGCGTCATTTAAATCTGAAACTGGTACCAACATTACCGTGAATGGCCAAACTTACAGCAAGTAATTAGTTATTTTTTTATTCCTCATGTCATTTCATTAGAAATCATTTAAAGGAGAAATGGTTCTAACAAGATGGCGCAACATTTCATACAGCGCGTGCAACCATCACTTTGTTGAGCCAAACGTTTGGTGACTGAATCATCTTAAGAAATGGACCACTTCGTTCGTGCAATTTGACACATTTCGACTACTTTTTGTGAGGGTACGTCAAATCTCTGGTCTATGCTGATAAACCAGCAACGATTGATCATTTAAAAGCCAACATTCAACGCAGTAGTGACGAAATAACACCGGATATGCTCGAAAAATTGGTGCAAAATTGGACCGACAGGATGAAGTTCATAAGGCGGAGTATTTTTAAACATTAAAAGCCATGAAATTTGTGAGCAAATAAAGGTCATTCCTTTGAACTTGTTTATGTTTTATTTAAAAAAAAACTGTTATGCCTCTAAAAAACACCCACACTTACTAACACAGGCTTATTTTATTCCTAAAAACTGCATGGTTCCTGCGGGAGAAATCTGAACAATTTTTTTTAACGGGGTTCGGTTAAAATTATAAAAAAAATGTAGAAAAAACATAAATGAAGTGAGACTTTTAAGTGCATATACAAATAAACCGAGCTTTACTTTTAATCATCTATTAGTCTTAGAGCTCTTTTTGGATTCGATCCAAAAATTAAAGAGCGTTATTGGAACGCTTAGTCAGATATGGCAATTATGCTCAAGTTTTGGCCAAATATACGCTTTGTAGATTTCTTGATCAGTTGGTTTTTTTTTATTAAGCTCTTTCCCGACTCTTGCGACTGAACCTTTGTCTAATCCAAGTGCAATTGTTGCCGCAAGTTTGCTGATATTTCAGGTGATTTATACCACCGGAAATTTTTTTTCATAAGACAGGTAATTTGATGGGATTAAGAGTTTTAAGATGTGATGATCATTTGCATTATCATCTATATGCTGCTGATTCATATATATCCACGTTTGGGATTCTCACGTTACAGTTACAGTTCCATAACGTAACACTAGTGATCCACTGTAGCACTTAAAATCGTCTGACTCCGTCCAAAAACGTGGATCAACCCCTTAGATTTCCCAGGACCTAATCGAAGCTGTACACTAAGGTCAGCTTCAATTTAACTTTTCCAATATTGCCTCTTGTATGTTTACACAAACATAACAATAATTTTCCACTGACAATAAATAAATTTAAGCAAAACCCAAAATCACGTTCCACACCAATGACAGCTACAAAAAAATTAAACAAAATTAACACACAAAAAAAAATAATAAAATACCCAACAAGCAAGCGTTGTTCGATAATTAAGTCAATTAAATTATTTAGCTGTCAGTCGAAGTTGGTGCTGCTGGCTGCCTCTTGTTTTATTCATACGATTTTAATTGTTTCGCTGCAGCAGCAAGTATAAGTGCCACAATATACAACATACACCATACAACACAGCTCAACGATGCAGAAGTTTCCTCTACGAAATCGATGTAATCCGACCAACAATAAAGCATTTGGAAGTGACACCCACACTCGAAAGCGACGAGATTGTGGCAGTTTATTCGAGTTGCCACCACCACTTCAAAGATTACAAAGAATCTGCCAACCAATGCCATCTGGTGCTGCAATTGGAAAATGTCAATATTCAATGAAAAAGCCAGTGACGGAGGAGTCGAGAGTTTGTAACCGGATTTTTACAAAAGAGGCTGAAAATGCCGCCACTTGGAATGAAATTCTCTGCATCAGCACGGGGTGCCACCAGGTGAGTACCTCTGTCAATCGAGAGGTGGAATTTTGTTCAATGATCGTTTCAGAGATGGTTTTTTAAATGCAAATTAATTTTTTTTTTTTAATACTGTACGCTCGTAAGTTTCAGGAGGAAATGTAATTTAAAAAAAATTTAATAAAATGAACAGCACCATGCATATGTGTTAATTATGACACGGCAGTTGAAATGTGGCACGGGGTTCATGCGGCAGACTAGTTGACCAGCACAACGTTGTTTGGTTACAAAAGAATGTCTTCGTGATTAGATAAAGTTCGTCTAGATTCATTCTAACAGATTTTCTATTGTTGTTGTTTTTGTAAGAATTCATGTATATGTAGATCGAAATCGCAGACGTTTGTATTAATGAGCCTGTTGAGGTATTGAGATTTGTGACATTTCCATTTTCTCAGAAACTAGAACTCTATTCCCCAAAAACAAAATTTCATGGTGTACTAGGCTTGCCTCGTCCATGTTAACGCGTTTTAAGACTTTTTTTCTTTTTTCACATTTTTGTTAACTTATTACATATTTATGTATACATCACTATTCATTAGCTTCTTCTAGGTTTGGTACAAACCCATCCTATACGGTTTGAGCATTTGCTCAACGCAGAGAACGCAATCTCTCTATTTTTCTGTACATATTTTGGATTTCAAAATGCGAAATTTTTCACCGCTATTACACCGGACACGTCTAATGTGATATATTTGATAACTCCATATCAACAAATTTTCTAAAGCCAACGCATATCTCTAACCCTGAACCATGATTTTTCAATTACATAAAATATTTTTTCTAACATAGAGAATAATCGTATATTCTCTTCACATTATGTTATCTGAACGCTGAAAAAGTACCCCTACCGCCCTACCGCAATCCATAGGTGAATTCTCAATTCATCAGGTTTAAATGCACAAGAGAAAAACGGTAAAACTGCATGATGTTGATGATGATTGATGAGTTAAAGCAAGAGATCGTACCATACTTGGTAAAATAAATTTTAAATGCGACTCAGTGTCAGTTGATTGAGAATTCTCAAAGCGTAAACAACAATTATGGCTCTTGTGTAAGAACAAAATATTGATCTAAATATATGTACATATGCAGGAGTTTAACCAAATACAAAAATCGTGTAATCTTCTATGTACATAGGTATTTTCTTTAGAAACGATTTTGGTATGTTGCATACTGTTTTGCACCAAAAATAAAAGGTTTTCTTAAATGTGCGAATTCGAATATTTTTTGATCTCCAATTAAGCCCCTGGAGGTGAGTCTCTGCTAGTATTTTTGGACCTCTTAGCCGTTCCGTCAATGAATTTTCAACGAGGTTGTCGAGGTGAACAAGCTATATCAATTTTTTAAAATCTTAGTTATCTGTCTTACTTAGCTCTTTGAGTATTCCGGAATCAAAGAAAAACACCAGTAACCGAAAGAAATAAAAAGAGTTTGTGTGGGGTAGGTTAAGAAATCGCAAGCAATTTAAATGTGGCATTAAACTTCGAATTGACTGCAATAGTTCTAGTTCCAGGCCTCTATCCATAGGTAGTCTAAGATTTTTTAATCAACATTGAAACCCTTACCCAGGTTCCAGAATTTCCATAAGTTTTATTTCTGGAATCTTTAAAGACGTTTTAGAGAATTTAATTTCAGTCACATACTTGAGCGTTCAGAAGAGTGAAATATTATTCATTTTAAATGGAGACACTTAGGAGTACAACACAACACTCTACGAGAAACACGAAGAGAAAGTTGACGGCTTAACAACACTCCTCGAGCAGTCAAGAGTGTTGAATTTTTATCGTTAGTTTTATCGTATATCGTTTCTCATTCAATGAGGCTAACGTCCATTTCATGTTGAGGTATCCTTCGTTATCCTTATTGTTGTCGTTATTGCCATACCGGCGTACAGTAGTCGTACGATTGTCGTTTTCGACGTCTTTACGATACCACGGACGACAACGCGGAGACTTTCAAACCAAACCAAGACAACGACACCGGAAATTCTTATCTTTATCGACAAATGTTTGCAACGCTCGTATTTACCACTACTGTCCGTCGTAGTCGTCCACGTCGTCGTCCTTTTTTTTTCCTGTATTTTCTTTCATTTCAAATCAATTGCGAGCAACCAACATATACAGCCGCATACATAAAAAGTGCAAAAATAACGACGACGCTTCTGTGAGAAAATTAAATAAAAAAAAGGACGACGAACAAACATTGAAATGAACTTTAACTGGCACCTTTATGTATAGGAAAGGAAGCCATTAAGATGGAAGAAGGAAAATAATGTCGGTCTATGTCCATCAACAGGCAATTAAAATGCCCCTTAAATGTTTCTTTTGCACCGTTTAGAGTTTTTTTTCTTTTTCTTTTTTGATATAATACATCGTGAATTGGCTAGATGGCGCTTTTTATTGACTTAAAAGGGCGGATTGCGGATTGGTGATGTGATTCAAGTTTGTACACAAACGCTTAACATTGCTATAATGCAGGGTTTAAGATTGTTTTTCTATTCGTGAAGGACACTTTTATTTGGGATTAGAAGATTGTAAGTAAGATTTTATCAAGAAATGGAGAAATGGATGTTAGTTTTTGTGTTTTATTCTTAATTCCGATGATATTTAAAAAGCTATTTTTAAGATTACAACACCAAGTCCTACAATCGTAGTTTTGAATGTAGGATTTTATTGATTTACAAAAGGCGAAATAAAGTCAAAAAACTCGGATGTTAATATATAGGCTTTCATTGGTTAATTGATTTTTCTCTATTGCTAAGTCTTTTCTTTCAAAAAATTATCTCTGCAGGTGAATCACAATTATTCAACTTATTTAACTTGGTTATTGATGGTTTGACGACTACTTCGCAACTAACTTCAGGTTTGCTTATGGGTTCGTGGGTGTGAGTGCTCTTAGACCTTGCAATATTTTAGCTGCGATTCTCTTTTGGCTCTCCTTCCAAACACGAATTACTTTTAGATGCTGCGATTTCACACAAAGTTTACGTTCTGTATTTCTCCAACCAACAACAACAACTCTTAAATTCGGAATAAACAGCCGACCATAACCTACAAATGACGAATAGAAATAAAACAGATTGACACAAAATCAGGATAGCACAAAGAATAAGGGGTGATAAACTAGTTTGGTGGTCAGCCCGAGCGATTTTTTGTACCCCGGCGACCACTGTATTAGTAAATCTAAATCGCAAGGTCTAAAAGCCGTCTATGCAGTTCGATCGTTTTCTAGTCACGTCAGCCTTTGACTGTTTATAAACCTTGCAACTTTGCGATTCGTTACTTTGTGTGCACGTTGACTGTTAAGTCTTGACTCACAGTCGTGGGTAATTTTTTTATTGACGTTTTTGGCGTTTTTCTTTTTTTCTTCTTCTTTTAATCATCGTATTGCTTAATTATGTTTTCGGTGCTTGTAGAGTCGTTTTGGCTGTGATCGAATTCTCTCCTAGTTTTCCTTAGAAAAAAATATTTTTTGAACACAGAATGCGACATAACTGCGACATTACTTCAAGCGCAAAAGACTATGTTTTTATTATTATTAATTGCTTCATCAATAATTAAAAATATCCCCCTTTCAAGCAGAAAAAAGAGCAAAGAGGAATGCCAAACTTGAGTCAAGCCAGTCAAGCGAAAAATCGACAGTGTAGAAGACCGCGAGACTCACGGAATGAAAATGACAAAGAGAACTTCGAAAAAAGTCATGACCGGCCAGGCAACGTGTAGAAGCGCAATTTGTTTCAGCTTTTAAGAGAGAAACGTATGTATGTGGTGGCCTGGGTAGACAGAATCGCACGAGTAGCTCGAGTCGCGCGATAATCGGTCTTTCTTCTTTATGTTAATTCGGGAAATCATTCATTTATGTCAATCCCTTTTATTGCTTGTTCGCCATGAACGAGTAATGTGATGTTTTTTTGTAGCAGGTAGCACGTAGGCACACTACAGCAGCTAAAAATGTTCACCCTGTAAATTTGAAATGAATTCAAGAAATGACATAGAGGAAGAGTTGCAAACACAATCGCTACACAGAAAACAAAAGAGAATCAACGATAGTCGCAGAGTTCTAGTTGCAAGGTTTAAAAACAGTCTTTATGTAGTCGCACGTATGCCTTTATATATATTTGTGTTCGTTGTTTTTTCGTGATGTCTTTTGTCTATAGGGTATGCTGTTACATGATCGGCCCAGTCCTACATTAATAATCTTGCCAATTTGGAATGGAACAAGTTTATCATTAATAACGTCTTTTTGCCTATGAACGCATCGAGCTTAACAGAATTTCGCGTTATTGATGGAATGGATTTGTTTGGCTTAAATCAGGTAAATGGGGTAAAAAATCAAAAATGAAAGAATATTAGACCTGGCCCTGGTATACTTCTCTGATGTAATAAATACTGATGCTGCTGTTATCTCATGCGATGCAAAACTCGTCCAAAAAGATCGTCATCATCCTGCCATAACTATTATATTGAATTTATATGTTTCCAATATTCTAAATGAACGCAAAAGACCATCATGAATTGTATTTGATTTTAAAACTTGTAATTTCAATTAATTTATTTAATTTACTTAACGTTAACCAATTTGGACAACTTATTTTCAAATTTAAGTTTAGATTGAAAGATTTTGCGTTTTGTGAAATTTTGTTTGATTGCTTCTTAGAAACTATCCCATTACGCAAATTAAGAAGCCTTAATAGTAATCCGCCATGGTTTGATTTGCATATAAAATCTTTAAAAAAATAAAAGAAACAAGGCCTGGTTAAGGTTTAATTTATCTACAACTGAAGAGACACTTAGTATCAAGAACTGCAAATTGACTTCATCAATTATTCCAATTTTGTATGTTTATTCTGAGTTTGTTTCAAAAACTGAAGGAGAGCTCAAAATGAACCCGTTATTTATTCCTTTCAATGCATGACTTCAATGTTCCAAATTTTCTTCTCTCTGGATGAAGTCATTTCTAAACGTCTAACGCCAGTCCATAGTAAGGTTCTTAAAATTTAATTATAAACTATCGTCCTATTGCGAAGTTATCCGCTTTTCCTAAATTGTTTGAATCCTTGGTCTGTGACGTTCTATCTTTTAATTGTTCTTCCGTTATATGTGAAAACCAACATGGTTTTGTAAAATGAAATCAATAGCACTAAATTATTGCAATTTCCACTTAACGACGGCTTTGTCTTGTAGATTGCTTCATATCTCAAGGATAGGTACTATAGCGTTGTGTTTAAGAATAACCCCTCACGTAAATTTAATGTTAATTCTGGTGTCCCTCAGGGGAGTCATCTTGGTCCTTTGTTATTTGTTTTATTTATCAAAGCGATCTTCCTTCTACATTACATTACATTACATTTTAATTTACTCTGTAGATAAATCTACAAAGTAGACACACTTACGAGCACTGGCTACTGAGGCCATCGGCTCAGATAATTACAAGACAACACACAAGACGACATTGATACAGGACGGAAGAGAAGACAGAAAGAGAACGAAAAACAGAAAACACATAAAACATTTCAACAGTTGAAAGTTGGTTTTCGGACGGTCCACCATCTTTCTACTAACCACGCGCAACGATGCTTGATTTTGCTGATCTCACGGGTAGCTATGCTTTATTGAAGCCAAGGCCGTTGACATTAATTTATGCCGATGACGTAAAAATATTTCGAGCAATTGACAACAGCGCAGACTGTGAACAACTGCAGAACGATTTAAATAAATTTTGGGAATTTCAGTATTTAGTATATATTGATTTTAATAGAACTTAATATTAAGATTTACATCTTTTAGATAATTAAGCCTTCTAGTTAAATGAAATTAAGACATATTTAAATATAAAAGAGTAGAGAAGAATATAACTTTAAAATTTCTCAAAAAGTTTAAATTTATGTATATCTTAACGTTAAATTACGTTAAGTAAAGTATATACATAGGTAGGAAGAGACAAAGAAAGAAAAATAGGAAAATAAGAGAAAAATAAAAAAAGATAGAAGAGAAAAAAGAGAGAAGAAGGAAAAACAGCAATTTTAATGTATTAAAAATAATTGAAGACCAAACCTGCACAAGCAGCAAAAGACTCAGGTTCAAGGAAGCAGGATTATCAATTTAAAGATATATTTACGTGTTAAAGATTCAGTTTTAATGACTTGAAACAGAAAATGGTTAAACTTAATAAGTTTTGACACTGATAAATAATCAATTAAGTTTCTCTGAAATATTTGTATGTTTTCTGTTCTTCTTAATTAACGTGGAAGCAAATTACAAAGGCGAGGCGCGTTAATGCAAAACTGACGCTCTGTTGTAAGGCAGGTAAAACGAGGGATTAATATTGAGTTAGTTCTATTAGACGACAGAAACTGAATATTGTTGTAGAGCTCAGGGGGCTGCTTGTTCTGAATAATTTTAAATAACATGGCCAATGTTTTAAATTTCAACAAAATGACAAAACTTATGCCATACACACTTTTAGAATGAATCGAAACATGATCATACCTTTGTAGTCCAAAAACGTAAGGAGCCATATTATTAAACACAACGTTGAGTCTTCGCAGGCACACAGAATCCAAATTGCAATAAATTTCACATCCATAAGTCAGAATTGGAACTACTAATGTTTTGGCAAGCATTTTTCTCGTTTCAATGGGTGTGAACTTTCTTGCGATAGACAACGTTCTTAAAGGCACCAAAAGCCTTTCCTTTAACACCGTTTATATGATTATTCCAAGTGAGGGTTCTATTGAAGTAAACTCCTAGGTTATTAGCCGTATGAACAAACTCCACAGGAATAATATTCAAAAGCACTATAGGAAAGCATGTTAAGTCGAGCGTTTTTTTTTTTTTTTTTTTTTTGAGGATGACTTTTCTATGGCGTATAAGACTAGGAATATCATTTATGTAGGCTGAAAACAGAAGTGGTCCTAGAATAGATCCTTGAGGAACACCACGCAATAGCGGTTGGAATTCAGAAACCTGAGTTTCAGATACCACTGATTGTTTCCTACCAGTTAGATATGATATTATGAGCTACGGGTATAATTTTGGAAAATTTCCATTTAGAAGAAAAAGTGTTTTTTTGGGAAAATTGAATGGTGCAATAATAATCGTTTGTTTTTAAATACTCACAAGTGTAAGACTATGTGTTTCACACGCAAACGTAACTTACTTATTTTTCGAATATGTGTTGAATTCGTCAAACTTATGTAGACTATCTAGTTTTTCCGATCTTGGAATCCTATTAGACCTAAAACTATCTTTTATTAATCACTATAACTACATCATGAAAAAAGCAAACTAAACACTTGGGTTCGTCAAAAGATTTTCTTGTGAGTTTCGTGATCCATATGTTGTCAAAATTCTCTATGTTTCATAATGATGAAGGCTTAGTAGACGCCGTCAGAAATGATTATCATACATACATTCGGGCCAAATTTATCAATATCTAGAAAGGCATATTAGGCCGCTAATTCACAGTCTGTTCTAGCATTAAAAAAAAAGCGGAAGGGATTAGTGTCGGTGAAAATTGGTTTCGTATAGATCATTCCACGTTCGTGTAGTACGGCTAATAAACGACTCTTTTATCTTGACAGTACAGCCGAAATTAGGCTCGGCTCAATGGTAAACTGATGAGCACATCAAGAAGCTCGAATATTACGAATATTTGCTTTTTGTTCCCAATTTCGGAGATACCTGAATATTACCTTAGCTCTTCTCCACAAAGTTTTTGTTTTTAACCAAGGCAAATACCTCATTCAATAGCTCTGCAGCTTCCTTTTACATTAATCCAAAATTAAATAAAAAAACAACAATTTTAGGGTTCTTTTCCCAAAATGGTTTTCAAATAATCAAAAGTATTACTCTAATTAAAATCCACGAAAAAACCGATAACTCAATATTTAAACCCAAAATTCATAAACTCTAATTTCCAAAGAGAACATCAACAAAAATAAACATGTTATATGCACCACATTCGTTATTATTTCTTTAGGGAATAAACTTTTCAAATATGAAATTATGGAAACAACCTAAATTTGAAACGAAACAATATTAAAATATCCCAATCCGCCCCACAACAAGAGCAAACCAAACTAAAAAAAAAATCTCCAATCTATCCCATTGAATTCCCCCCTCCCTGATGATGTTTTCTCCATTTAAATTAGAACAATCCCAAATATTTGTACAAGTTTTCCTCAGCTCCAAATATCCCTTCGCTTCAGTCCATACATATACATATACATCCGCGTTTTACCCGCAACAAACTCATATATATAAATAAAACGAAATGTTTTTCACATTTCAATTTTCCTGAAAGTAGAGATTAACCGGGAATGGATTAACAGGAACAGCATGGAACGAACATCTACAACAACATCAGTTCCACCACTAACCAACCGCACTATACGACGACAAAACAATTACATGATTATGTTTCATAAATTTGCATAAATTTGCAGTTTAGTATCTTTTTGGCCTGGCGTTTTCATGGGATTCAACAATAACCACCACCCCAAATCCACCATCCTGCAGAACAGCATCATCGGATGAAAGAAAAGACAAGAAATCCAGACCAGACCCACCTTTACCAGCTTCGTGTATCGCACCCGAATTTTCGTTCGTTAAGCCATTGTGACCTCCTTTAGCTAACAAACATAAAGCTGCTGGTGTCGGTGGTGCTAGGGCTTTCGAAGCTCTGCGATGAAACAACTAAATCAAATGACGTCATTGGATACGAAATTTATCCTTCGATTTCCTGGGAAGATTTGAGTTGTTCTTTGTAGGATCTATATTTACATGTGTGGAAGGTTCCTATTTCTTGCAATTTGACATATTTGTGAAAGCTTTGAATACGTAAGCAGTCGGTGTTCTAAAATTTCAATTATAAGAACGTTCTCAAGAACTATGAAGCACATTTTGATTAAATAAGCTATGCAATAAAGACGTTGTTGTGCATTCATTATTTTAAAACGGTCTAAATTGTCCAGACAAATATGACGTTTGTAGAGTCGAAATGTAAATGGCAAATGCAGTGCCAATAAACCAGCCAAAGTAATAGTATAGCTTCCATTATCATTCATCAAATTCAAATTGTCTGAAACAATCAAATATGTTATCCGGCTGCAATGCAGCGCTTCAACTCCTCCTGGAGCATAGGGCAGCAACAAGATCCTTCCATCTGTCCCGATTCGCCGCGACTGATCTTAGCTGTGGCCACGATTGAAAACCTTGAGATCGAGCTTCCCCCAAAACAGATGACCTCCAAGTTGATTTCGGTCTTCTAACGCGTCTATTACCCTGAGAATTCCGTTCGAAGGATTGCTTCGCCAACGCCACTTCCGTTGTCTGATGTCGGCGTCCAATTTTCTCTGTCCGGTCCTATTCCGCAGTTCAGCGTTCGATATGGTTTGCTGCCACCGGATCTTCAGAATGTACCGCAGACAACGGTTAACGAAGGCTTGCAGCCTGCTCGAGATGATTGCAGAGCATTTCCATATTTCTGAAGCATATAACAGCACAGATTTTACGTTGGATTTGAAGAGTCTCAACTTGGTGCGTAGCGATATTTTGCTGGAGTTCCACACAGGAGAAAGGATTCCAAATGCACTACGGGCTTTGTTTATTCTATTGTTTACATCCAGGTCCGTTCTGCCATCGAGTGCTATGAAACTGCCCAGGTATTTAAACTGCGTGACCTCCTCGATTGGTCCCTGTCTTAGAGTAACTTGTTGTGTGCTTTGGCCCGTAGTCATTATTTTGGTCTTATTTGCGTTGATCCTTAAGCCAGCCACCTCCCCATTTAGCTGCAGCCAATGACATATTTGATTTAGGCCAGCCGTGTTGTTCGCCATAGTCTATGTGGCTGAGTTTGTCAAACAGACTCCATTGGATACCATGCCTCTCAGTTTCACCCACCGTGGCAGTCATCACATCGTCAATTGCCAGTAAAAACAGAATTGGTGACAGGACATCTGCTTGTTCAAAAGTTCTTTCATAGACATAATCAATTTTCGAAACGGACCACCTTGGATCCTTATGATGGTTTGATGAGGGTGTACAAACCCCTTAAATCAGAATCAAAATGAGCCTAAAGGAATAAATTAAATTTGTGGATATCTAGGTTGAATCTCCTTTCATACTTTTACTGGGTAATCCATTTCGTCCTATATATATGATCTTAAATGATTCTACAGCTCAGGATGGGTTCAGGACTCAACCAACATGGCTCTCCGGCTAAATGTTTAAATGTGTTATGTAGAGCGGGGCTCTGTTATTGTTCATTAGGTTTGTTCGATGTTCCCCGCCCCAGTGCGCACTGGGGAATGTCAGTGCATTTCGTTTAGCTGTCAAAAAACTGTGTTTCTGCTCGGGGTTTGATTTAACATCGAACAGCTCAGTGCAACAGTTTTAATTTTTTGACATTTCATGTATGTATTAATTTTCTTTACAAAGTCTACAGTTTTTCCATTTCCATCAGATAGAGTTATATCTCGGCATTTTATCTAAAATCACAAAAATAACTTAATAATTGCAAAATAACCTACAAAATATCTTATATTTATCAGATATTGCACTCCAAATTTGTAAAATAAAATTTCTTTTAAACTTCTACCACCAAGCACCAACAGCTGATTTGAATTTTGACAGCACTGATTTCTTACACCGACCAAAAACCTGGGGCGTGAGAGTGTGCACTCAGTGCGTGCTCGGGGTTGACATCGAACACAGTGCAAAAACACTGGGGCGAAAAAAGTGTCACATAAAACACCTCAGTGCGATTCCAGTGTACACCAGTGCGCCCTAGGGCAGACATCGAACAAAGCTATTATATCCTCGAATCGTTCGTTTGTGATGGCTCGAATGTTGAGTTAGCGATGGTTGGGCTCTAGTTGTTGCTGGATTTCTAAATTGGGGTGGTCCTCCAAGTTCCTCAAAATATTTTTTGGAGAGCTGTGTCATGAACTGATTTATTAGCATCAGTTTTGTGTCTTCATATAGCTTCTTGTTTGGGACATATTTCCTTGTAATGGGGTTTCGGTGTGGGTCTGTACAGCTATGGAGTATCTTCCTTTCAAAAACTTCGAACTTCTTCATATATGTTGATGATATGGTGAACCGAATAGGACAAGCGTACGTCAGAACTGGACGGATCACCTGTTTATAGATCATGAGCTTAGTATTTGTGCTTAGTCCTCCTAAAAAGCGGGTGGACCAGATGTAGGGAAAAGTTAGCTCTCTTAAGCATAAATGAAGCGTGCTTGTTGAATTTGAAACGGTTAGTGAAATTTACTTCAATGTATTTTGCTGTTGTTTTTGTCCTTATGACTGTGTTGTCTGGTAGATAGATACTGATATTATCACAGCGTGATGCGAAACCTCTTCGACCTCCTGTTGCTGTTGTTGGGGTTCTAAAGCAGATAAGCTCGCTCTTATCGCTATTTATCTTTAGTTCCCATTTAAAGTAGTATTCCCATAAGTTTCTTATATTATCTTCAACTCTCTCTGATTGCGATATCCGGTGAAAGGGATGTTGCATATGTTAAGGAGTCATCATGCATATAGCTTCGTTTTTGTCCCTGGGATGTTGCTAGGCTGGTCAGCTGTGTAAATGTTGAAAAGTATGGGGCCCAACTTGGAACCTTGTGGAATTCCAGTGCTGATCGTCTTTCTACGTGAATATTCTTTGTTTATCTATACATAAAAGGATCTATGGGTTAAGAAATGATTGATTAATATTACCAATTGTTCAGGTAGTCCTAGACCTGACAGTTTGAAAATTAGTCCTTTTATCCAAAGAGTGTCGAAGGCCTTTTCGATATCCAGTAATTACGCGACTGTCGTCTCTTTCTCTTTGATGAAGCTCCTCTAAAGTTTTTACTAATCCCTATAACTGGCGCTTATATACACAATTTTATAAGAATCAACAAGAACTAAGTTTCCCACCATGTGAATTTTAGAGCACACTGCTGTACCTTTATTAATTTTGGTATGCTGCTGTATGAAAATCACCGAAAAGGAAGCTAAAAATTAAATCTTCATCAAATTGAAGTACTTAAAGTCTTATTTATCGGAAAACAATAAACTGTATTCATTCGTCCACATCGAGTAAGCGGTACAATACCTGGGGCTGCATCAAAATGTAGGGAAAACCAATTAAACATACATGGTGGCTACGTCTGAGAGAAGTGTTATTTTAACAACTCAAAAAGATAAAATCATATTAAGTTTTCTTTTTAAATCGTATCTAAGGATGCGTAATAATTCGTATGGGGCACGGAGCCACGGCAATTCCTTACTTAGCCTTACTACAGGAATTGGAGTAGGTGCAGTATATGCAGTTTCAGTAGGATGGAAAACTGAATTGCATATCATTCAATAATTCATAAAAATCAAAATATTTGTATTCTTATTTATCAGAGCGTAAAACGATGAGAATCACAGAGAACTAAAAAATAAAAAAAACTCCTCATCTAATCAAAAGTACTTTATCGCTTACTTACTACACTTACATTTCTTAGGCGATTTTTTAAATTTCGCAGTTTTCCGTTTGGGGCCAGGAGTTTTCAAAGTTCATGACCATAGACAACGCAGTTTGTTCGCTGATAGGCATTCAGAGCTTTTATAGAAGAGGTCCCCAATTTTAGCCGAAAAATTATCTTTAGCGACGAGACGTATTTTTGGATGAATGTCTTTGATTACAAGAAAACTTTCCGTATTTAGGATGACACCAACACTTACGAGGTTCACCAAGTGAAAATGCCGTTAGCATTCGCCATGGATTTTGAACCGGTGCGGCGGCGTCTTTAATCTGTACTTTTTCAAAAACGACGTTGGTGAGGAGGCACCATTAATAGTGAGCGCTACGTAACGATGGTTATGAATTCCTCATGACCCGAATTGCACCATATGGACCAAGACTAAGTGTGGTATCAGCAGGATGGTGCTACGTGCTACACAGCTGACGCAGCGACTGACATTTTGCATACAATTTGACCCCACTTAAATTTTTTTTGTGGGCTTTCCTGAAGTCGCAGGTTGTTGCGAATGAACCTGTTAGAAATTCGAATTAAGAACTCGAAATTGTAATATTTTACGAGCGTAAATATTGGGATAACCAAAAATACATAACAACTATCCCATTATTGACAGAGCGAGCATACCAAGAACCAAGCCACTACTCCACAGAGCATACCTCAGCCACATCTACTCCTCGGTCTGCAAATTGCAATAACAACCATATTACCCCTTTCTTAGCATCATCATCGATGGAGCTGAATACCAGACTATTGACATGAAAGTGCACATGCCACACCCCTTTTCATAGTGCCTGGGTTAGCGGGATTTGCGACCGGCAACAGAGTTGCTTGCGAGCTGCAGCAGTGGAAAAATATTGAAGTTTACAGCGCTGTTTTTCTGATGGTATATAAAGAGCAACAGAATGGAATTTATTATTATTGTTATCTTAACCCGTCTACGAGAAGACATGCGAGGGTGAGCCGAGCAAGATTCAGTTCAGTGTGTATTAAGAGTACCAGTGCGTTGTACCAGCGGAGCCACCATTACATTATACAGGCCATTTGATATTCAAATAAAGTTTTTCTTATAAAATAGAATAGTTGTGCATTTTATTCTGAGCTATCCTAAACAGAACCCTTATTAGAAGAATGCCTTAGTTCAAATGACTGGAACTGTAGACGCTACCGTTAATACCATATAGAAAATTTTTCCTCTGCCACATTTCATACATGGAGATTGATGATATTTTTGTTTGTGCAACCACTGGGATCATCGCAAAAAAATTGTCACTACGTATTCGACAAGACCCGCGCATGAACAGAGAAGGTGCGGGATAGTTTACTCTCCTCTTCTTTTTCGTCCACACAACTTCTGCGGAAATCATTTGAGAAAGCGCCTAGTATCGTGGCATTTAAATCTTAAATCAAAATCTAGTTATGACACCTAAGACGTTCGACGAATTGGATGGGCTTACAGTTTTCTTATTGACAGTTATGGGCAGTAATAAAGTTAAGCAGGTTTGAGGCAGCTTACCTTGCTGTTAATTTTAACTTAAGAAAAACGAAGGTTTTTCGGAATATTGCATGTTGCAAAGATGTAGCGCATCCTCTCCATAACTACAGACAGACAATTGATTGAGCTTGACTCCTTATAGAGCTGACGTTAGATTATTTTTTTTATTTGATTCATAAACAGATTTTGCGTTTGTTGTTGTTTTATCATCATAATCGGTGCAACATCCGATATCCGGGCCAGCCTTATTAAAAAAGTTCTTCCATACATCCCGATTGCTGACCGATGCCATTCAGTTTGGCACCCCAAGGCTTTCGGCATGCTGATCTACGCCATCCTTCCAACATAAGCAAAGTCTGCAGGTAGTCTTCTAACATAAAAAAGAACTCCAAAAGCCTTTCCGATCTGGTTTCTCTTCACTCATGCGACCTATGATTTTTCCCCGAAATCGTAAAATGCTAATATCCCCCTTTAACCCCAAATCATCCTTAGTGATTAAATCCTGAAAGCCCTGATCCTGAGAGACCAGAGATAATAAACCTACATACTAAGTCAAACCGACACAAGCTGTTTTATTAACTTTTTTACAAGCTCATGCATCCCTGGAATGATATGTGGTTTCTGCCACGGTTACTAAGCTGCATGGACACAGTCCTGCTGCAAAGTTAAAATGCTAAAACCCCCCTGCCACTGGATGGATAAAAAACGGACTTTTTAACAAATTAAATATTTAGCATAATCCTTGTGCTGGGTTATTTATTGAGAAACACACACTAATGCAAACAGTTTCTCACTTTCTACATATTTTTTTTTTTTAATTCCATAATACAGTGTTTCATTCTATTTTCTCCTCTGACAGAGCAAATCCTTGCCATCGGCTGTATCCTCCTCCCCGTTGGTGGTGATGGTGGATTCAAATACAGCACAAGCAGAAGGACCAGAAACAGTGCAGCGAACAACGTCAGCAGGAGGAATATTAGAAGTGCCTTGCAATGTAACTGCATCATCATCGTCCAACCCTTCCAATAACACCAACAACAACAACAACACAGATGCCAATGGAAACAGGAACAAGGACGACGATGATGACAACAATCGTCGCAGTCGTCGGCAGCAGCATCAGAGGATAACACAACCAGAGGCTGCAGTAATGCCAGCAGCTGCCTCAACTAGAGAATTTATGACCTCTGAAGGAGTAAGGCTGGGAGATCAAATAAATTTTCTTCTATTCGATCCATATCGTACGTTAAAGTTCTTGATTACGGAGTTGAAATCAAGATTGAGGACCGTCATACCAGGTAAGTTTCAGTTTCAGTGGGTGCGAGGTGGTGATGATGCTTGCAGCTGATTGTGTGGTGTTTGCGCTGTGTGGTGCAGCATATTACGTTACGGACCTGGCCCGGTACATTTATCCTTGTTTTGGTTTTGTTACTTCATATAAAGCTGATTAAGATGGAGCGCAGGATGTGGTTTGAAGCATCAGTGAATTAATATTGGTGCATCAGCTGAGTTAATATTGGTGTTGGGAATGTTGGGATGATCTGCAGACAAGGATGCTGTGTTCGTAGAGATAATATTAATTCAATTATTAGAGCTAATGATGAAGGTAGCCTAAAAAGTGTTTTGTTGTTCTAAGCTGATTATGTTTTGTAAGTAAAGTGTGTTCTTTGTTAGGATTTTTCATTAGATGCAGATTGTTTTTTGTATCACGATTCAGTAGGGAGGCAATAGTTTGAGAGGAAATGTTTGCTGATTATAAAGTGCGTTGAATGAAGTGAAGCCGTAAAAGGAGGTTTATTCGAACGTAATACAAGTTTCTCATAATATCATGATGTAAGTTGAAAGAGGAAAAATTTGTTCAACTACAACATGTATTAGAGATTTAGCCATTTTGCCACTTAAAATGAACTTTGACTTTGAAGATCATTAAAATGACGGTCCAGTCCTGTGTTTGCACATATCTGAATACAATTATTAGAAATTTTCACTTCTATGCTATAATTTTAGAATTTCCAGTTTAACAAACATCAACGTCTATAATTAAAGTATCAAGCTCGAAGAAATCCAAGCATTAGGTGAATCCTAGATTCTGAAGACTGTTTTACATGCTTAATGAAATTATTGTAATTTTGATAATTTCTGACTTTAATGAAAAACATTATCAAAATCCAGTTTGTTTGAACTATGTCCAATAATATTTCGTTGCACTTTTCGATGTCATGTCGTAGTGTGAAAACATGTTCAGCAAATTATGAAAACTTTGTAAACATATCATTCTGTATTTTTTAAGAGACTTACAAAATGTTCTCAAATATTTTGAATACATTTTTTTTGTACTTTGGAAGCACAAGATTTTTGAAATTGACTGGTAATTCAGCCTTTTTAGATATTACCTTACCATATTCTTTTCAAAACGTCCAACATTCAAGTTCTCGTTACAAGGATGTCAAGTCACCTATTATGATGGCTTTTTGCTCCGTCAGATTTAAAAGCAAAAGTACTTAAAATATTTCGCTGGTGAAACCAACTTTGATCCTATCGAATTTTTCAAAAAAATTTAGTTTTCTTGGTTATAATAATTTTTCGAAATGAATCAATACAAAACCGTGTGCCTTTTAACCTAATTCCTTCAAAAGCCGTACATTCACATTTACTACTTACTTTAATACTAGAACATTTAAAAAATCGCAGTTCCTTGTTATTTAATTTTTTTTTCGTTTTTGTTGATTCTCAAAATATCGTGTACCTTCATTATGGGTTAATTTTCTTATTTATTTTTATATGCTTAAAAAAATGAATTTTAAACTTTTTCCTTACAAATAAGTTAAAAATGTATTAATATAATAACATGAAATAAAATATTAATGTTTCGATCAACAAAGTTGTCCAATAGTCTTTCTACTTGCGATTATTGGTACTATAATACAAGTTATGCCTTCGTGCAGATTAAAAATTTTGAGATAACAATCAAACATGACATTACCATGATAGAGAAACATATTTGAGTTACTGGCAAAATTCTGTCTGTCTGTCTGTCTGTACGGATGTATATTGGACTGCAGCCTAAAGGGTTGGGCCAATCGTCTTAAAATTTTGAACTTAAGCTTATTTTGGCATTCTCCAGAGGAGTTTTTTAATTTTTTTTTAGCTCAAAAATTAACGCTACCTGTCATATAATTGTTATGTAAAAGCTTATTTTTCTCAAAAACGGCTCCAAGATTTTTTATAAAAAAAATCAGTGTACTACTGTAGGTATGCATTATATTCTAGTGAAAAAAAATTTAATATGGTGGGCTAAAAACGGTATCTCCCATAGGACCGGTTTTTTTTTCTTTGACTTTCTCGAAAACTGGAGATCCGATTACAATCAAAATTGATATTCAAGAAGATATAGGTAGCCTGAGTAATTTTGCATAAATTTATTTTTCAAAAACTTGTTTTTGTATATTTAATAATTTAAAAAAAAAAAATTTTTTTGAAAAATCAATATTTTGAAAACGGGCAAGTGAATTTTTTTTAATTGTTGTTTTTAAATGTACGTTATTTTTGTGCTTAAGTTTGTATTCTTAAATTATTTTTTTTAATTTTTTAAAAAAAAGTTGTTTAAAAAACCGTTTTATTTAAAAAAGGCTCCTACAATTTTGAAAAAAAAATTCACACTTTTTTACATTTCTTAAAGAAATAAAATGGCGTTTAAATTATTTCACCCAATACATTTTAACGTACGTTATTCGAACAATCAAAAGTCACAAAAATCGAATAAATGCTTTGATGTTCACTTTAATTTTTTTTAATTTTATTCTACAATGTGACCGCACATATGAGCAAGTACGTGCGATCCAGTCGTTTAATTTATTTGTAAATGCAAGACGGATTGTAGTAAGAATTGTGGCTTTCAAAAGTTGGGATTATTTTCTTCACCAGTATGCATCAATTGTCAGGGTCAGACTTGCTCCAATATTGAAACAAATGCAACAGATGAAAATATTTATGATATTAATAAAGAGACAATTGATGCATCCCTTTTCTTAGAACAGCGAGCAGAAATTCTGCAAGAAGAAGAAAATAAAGACGAAGAAATAATTGTCGAAGTAGAATTAGACAATTATCTAATAGAATAACATTTAGAAAAACACAACCTATTCCACTTTCATTCATCAGATACGATTTCATCGAACTGTCGTTATTACAATAGATCGTGGATTATACCTACTGGAAAAAATGCGGCAAGTACATTACCTCATAGGTGGTGCGGAAATGTGTGCATATTATGTAAAATATGAATTTTTTAATGATTAAAACCGCGATATCTCACTGAATGACTGAGCTATTTTTGTAGAGAATGGTATGATCTACAACTTTTGTCTAACCTATTTTCACGATAAAACTTACCGTTTTCGAGAAAAATGGAAAAAATCTTAATTTAGTATGTTTGACATTGAATAAAATTTTTTGCAGATGTAGGATCGAAGGGGATTTTTGACATTTCATTTATAATGATGTATTTAACGTCTCAGCCAATTTTCAGCTCTATGCGAATTTTGGCTAAGTCAAATGTCTATTTTGACAATGCAATATAAGGTCTGTTTTCTCTTCCAAAGCTTGCGCTATTGCGCAATGATTTAGCTCAAAATGCCACTTGTTTCGATTTATCACAAGCTTGGCTGTAATGACTTATCTACCACGTTGAAGTTGCTAGCTTCGTTTTGGTATTTCATGAGAAAATTCTAATAATAGAAGGCTGTTTGAAAGGCTTCTGAAACTGGTAAGAGTCATTAAACTTACAAGTTCTGGCGAAATAATCATTTGTGATAATCATGTACATGTTTTATATTTTCGTACACCAAATTGATCCGAATTGGTTTTGTGGAACATATAGGATATGCTATCCGAATACACGGTTTTTGTTTTTCAAAGATCTATCATTGCCTTTAGAAATGATAGATCTGAAATGGGTTTAGAATGTTGTTGGGTTTTTCATTGTATTTTTTTGTCCAGTTCTTTTTTTGTAGTTTTATGAACATCCAGTGTTTTCATTTGGATCCAACATTTCAGAATATAATTTTAAATAGTTTTTGTTCAAAATTTAATCAAAATCGTTAAAGGAATTCTCGAGAAAACGTAGTGAATATAAAACGATATTGTCAACGGCCTTGGCTCTGATAAAGCATCGCTTCCCGTGAAATCAGCGAAATCAAGCATCGTTGCGCGTGGTTAGTGGAAAGATGGAGGACCGTCTCGAAACCAACGGCGTGCTGTTGACATGTGTTATGTGTTTTCTGTTTTCCGTCCTCTTTCTATCTTCTGTTCTGTCCTGTATCAATGTCGTCTTGTGTGTTGTCTTTGTAATTGTCTGAGCCGATGGCCTCAGCAGCCAGTGCTCATAAGTGTCTCTGCTTCGTAGATTTATCTACGGAGCAGATCAATATGTAATGTAATGTAATGTAATAAAACGATAGTGGCTGCTATTACCGTCAGTCGAAAATTGTGCAAATTTACAAGGCATTATGAAATATAGTTTTGCTTTGATGAGGTTGAGGTTTTCGCTAGTATCCAAAATACCCATATTCGCTTCAAACTTCACAGAACTAATGGTGAGAAAAAAAAAACAATTTGTTAGCGACTTATCGACCGCGTATTGGCTGATTTTCAAAAGATGCGGTCAAATTACTTTAAATACTCAGTATCAAAATAAAAGGGGATAAGGCTAAGTACGTGTGCACTCGGCTGTAAATTAGCCCAAGTTGTGACAATGAATTCTTTTTATGATAACTTGTCCAAGTTTATTGATGAAAAGGTACTTGGTGATAGCCAAAAAAAAGTAATAACTAACGAAAGAAACGGCTTTGCCGGACCTTCTGTTCGAATTTCGAAAATTCTTTGTTTTTTCTTAACTAAAACTAAAAATACGAGTTTTTTTTAAGCATTTGCTTATAAGATAAACGTAAAATAACCTTAAAATGAATAAAAGATTTTTTTCGAATAAAAACGAATGAAAACCTAAGAAAAGCATTATTTGTAAATTTAACAATTTCAATTTAGTTTATTGGAAATATTACACTAAGACATTGTCTTTTATAGTATTTTACAAATATAAAAGAAATTAGATCATTGAAAAATATATATATAATTAATTAATTAAAGGAGAATAGAGTTAGTCCTTGAATAAAATATACTCATTTTGTATACAAATACATTTTTTTATTATTATTATTATTATTCGTACCTACTGCTTTCCGATATTTCAATATTTTTCCCTTTTTTCCGCTTTAAAAAAAATTAATAAATGACTTCTAAAGAGATTAAATATTGCAGATTTAAATTTTTTAAATCTTCATGACAAAGTGCCTTCTTATATATCATTGTGTTTTTCTAGGATTAAGGGTGTGAGACCATTAACATTTACCCACTAAGATATGCCAGTAAGATCCTCGTTGATGCGAAAAATGAGATCTTCTATGAGACCACATCTTCGAAATATGTAGATTTGTAAATATATCATCAGAATAAAATGAAAACAAACATTTTTGCAAGTCATTTACAAATACACAAAATAGAATTGGTCCCAAAATAGAACCTTGTGGTACACCTATCTTAAGAAATGTAGATTGTGATAGATTATTCTCGACAGCAACACGTTGTGTTCGATTTGTCAGATAAGCTCTGGATGAGATGAACTGCTAGGTTCGAGAAGCCAAAGTAATGCTTAAGTTTTTGACAGAGAATATCTTAATTGACCTTGTCAAATGCCTTGGAAAAATCTAATAAGCTAAGTGCTGTAACATTATTTTATCTTATATCGTCTAAAATGCTTACCATTGTAGGCATGCTCATGAAGAAAAAACATCGATGTTTTTTACGATGTGATGCATCGTAAGGTTGCATCGATGTTATCCGATGCATCAAATACAAAAACATCGATGTTTCGATGCATCGAATAAAAACATCGGTTTATTTTAAATAAAAAAAAAAACAAGGGAAAAAGAAAGAAATTACAGATTTAAGGTAAATTATGTTTTATTAACTTAAAAAACTAAACATCTCAATATTTTGTTCCAAACTTTGCATAAATAAAATGTGTTGACTCGTTTTGCTTGTATCCGATTCCGTTTTGGCTCAGCACCTGTCAAGCCTTTAAAATAGGCGTTCCGATGGCACTGACCTTTCTACTAACGTCAAAAATGTATATGCTAGAGTTGTAGTGTTTTGGAAATTGTTGTTTGCAGTCGGACCAAGTAGACTGAAATTTCATTATAGTTTTTTTCCTCGCTTCTGTTTAGTTTCCAGTTACGGTGAACCAGCTTATGATAGTCGCTCCAAAGGCTGAAATATTCGGATGTTTTGTCCGAATCTGAATCATCTGAATCATGAATTCAGGTCCAGGTTGACCGTAGGTCTTTTATTTTTTTATGGCATATACGCATGTTATCGAATCTTCGAAGTGGAGCGGGTCCAACAATGTAGCTAAGCAACAATAGCTAAGGACGACACCTGTTGAAAAGAGCTCATTCGTATTCTAACTAGCCAACGGCTCATTAAGTGCAAGTGATTTCAGTTTTGAAATCATGCAGTGTATCAGAGAAATGACTGTGTTGCTGCAACAATATTTTTCTCTGGATATTTCCTTAAGCTAAGTGTACACGATTGCCAGGTCTGCAAATATTGCCGGATCTGTCAGTGAAAAAATTGTCTCGAATTGCTGACAATCGTGTACACACTAAATTAATTTGCAGAACAAATTGTTTAGCTCCTAATTTGTATACAAATATCTGCCAATTAATTTGTAGATATCTGGCAATCGTGTGCACGCAAGCTGACAACCGTGTACACACCAAATTAATTTGCAGAAAAATTTGTTCATCAATCATTTTAAAGACAAATTAATTTGCAGATGTGGCAATCATGTGTACACAAAATTCGTTGGCAGATCACCAATTTTTTTTTCATTTTCTGACGTTTCTGCAAATGTCTGCAAATTAATAAATTTAGTGATGCAGTTTAAAGAACATTTGCAAATTTATTCATTGGCAGACAAGTTTTGCAAAAGATTCCAAAGTAAATTTTAAGTTGCTTTTTGTATTTTAAAGAAAATGTTAATATGTGGAAATTTATTTTCAGATTTTTTGACATGGAGGAATACATTGAAGATGAAAATAGGGAAACATTTCAGAATATTGTGGTTGAGCCAGTTACCTGGTCACCGCGGCCCCAAAACTGTCATCATCGCTGCTTTCTAATATATAAGCAGTCAAAATAGTTGCAGATCCAAAATATAATTTGGTGTATACACGGTTGGCAGAAAATCTACATGTGTTTGCAAATCTATGGATTTTGTAAACCTTTATTCGATGCACCGAATGGAAATATACATTGATGCATCGATATACATCGAACGCGTTCGATACATCGGATTGATTCGATGCATCGTATGAAAAATATCAATGTTTTCGATGCATCGATGTTTTTTGAGCAAGCCTTAACCATTGCAGTAGAACAAGAGTGGTTAGCCCTAAAACCTGACTGATAGGGAGACAGAAGCATTTTTTAATTAAGACGTTCAATTATTTGTCTCGTAAGAATTTTTTCCAAAACTTTAGATAAACAAGGTAAAATGTTTATTGGCCGATAATCCGCAGCTTAATGGGCAAGATTTTTTTATGAATAGGGGCTGGTTTCCAAGCATTTGCGAAAATAGAAGACGCAATACAGTGATTCTAACTAATAGTTTTTTACCTAAAGTATGCAAATAAAAATTTAAAATTTAAATTTAAAATTGAATTTTATGGAAATTGTCTTAAAATAATTCTGAAAACTGTCATTTTCACGTTATAAAGTTTTTTTTACAATTAAAACCAAACTCTTCACACTATAAACAATATTTCGTGACTCAAAAGAAGTGGACATTTAAATTAAATCCATAGGAAGGACAATTTTATTTTTGCTTAAATATTTTGCATGAGATAGTATGAAAGGTATGTACATCCTTTCATTAAATTTCCCTGTGACTCACGAAGCGTCCTTAAAATAAAATTACACTCCCTTCAAGGTATGCCATGCAGATATACAGAACTGCAGATATTTTTCTGTTTCTGGGCTGTGATTTGTGAAAAATGTTACTTTTTGTTGTGTCTTTTCGTGCCACAGTAAATCACATCCTTCCTGTACAGGAAAACAACTGATTTCCACCTACAAAACATTTGTTTTCCCCACGTCATCTTCTTTTGGCACAAAAAGAAATATTTAACTTTATATTTATTTATTTTGTTGGTTAAATTTTTATTGTAAATATCACAGCCTTTTTTTTATTTTTTTTTTGTACCTTCACAGACGACATAAATGTTCAAAAGATCCTTGTGGAGATTCAGCAAACCATGAAAAGGATACGAATTCCGACTGCAAGCGAAACACTATTGCAACAACCAGTAGCACCACGAAGGACGATAACAACTTTAACAGAAGGACCAGAAATGGCGGCGGCGACGACAACATCGTCGTCCATAACAGTTGGATGTATTCTGCCAAAAGAAAGGTGTCATGTAATGGAGGTATGTACCTGGGAATGTTTTTATATATTTATTTTCCTTATTTTTGTTGTTCGGCATGTTTTATAGTTGATGAAGTATTTAACATCCTGAAGTGTAGGGCCAGGGTTCTCAAATGTTGAACTTGTATTTTGGTTCTTATTCGCTTTCAGAAATAGCTAAATGATTTATTTAAAATGAATGAATATTTCAAAATCTTTCTTGGAAATATCGTAGATTTTAAAGTCTTATTATATAGTAACTACACAGTGACCGAGAAGATTTTAGAGAATATTTTGTGAAAAAGTTTTGAAATTTGAATTTGTTTTGCAGAGTTATTCATCGCCAATTAATTCTTGCCCCAAGGATTTTTTTTGAACCACTGCTTTTTCATATAGTGATTTGGCTAGTTTGGGGTTGAACGGATCTTTGGCAATTCCACAAAGTTATCGTCCCATATCTTAGGTGGTTCGAGATTGACCTTCACCTTCACAAATAAGCTTCTCTAATAAGTAGATTGTTCTCTAGCTGGCTGCCGTCTTTTGCGAAGTTGGTCGAGGTGATTTTTTGTAGTGACTAGAAAGTCCCAATCAGGTGGTCGGAGTAATTGTTTTACATTTATCCAGATAGAATGGTTCGTTTTGCCTGGAAACGAAATTCAGTTCATCATCTTCGTCGCAGGAGTGGTAGGCGCTTTTCAAGCTATCTTTTTTTGCTTCTGAGAAGCCGTTCTTCCTCTTTAATCTTCTCTAACTCTAGCTTTACGAGCAGTTCTGACACATCTATGCAGCGCTGCCTTTAATGTTTCCTGTTGCCGGCACTCATTGTCATGCTATCCTTCAGAGCTAGCTTCCATGATGGAATTTTGGCAAGGTTGCCACTAGTTCTCAATACTTAATGCTGACGTTAAAAGATTTATTTGGAAGTTATTACAACTTCGATTGGTTCAAACATTCAAAATTACAGAACATAGTCTTACGTCAATTTTAACCCCACGTTTTTAAGGTCTTTCAACCCGCCATGCATTTTTAGGTTTCTAAAATGTATTGCTTAGCACTTTACCGTTAGGTTTTATCATGGTTTGGGAAATTCAGTGCCATTTTTGTTTCTTTGTCTCGATACCTAATATTAGTTGACTCCTCTTACATTACAAGTCCTGATTTCATGTGATTTATGGCCAATTAATCTCAATGCACCGATTCGAAATAGCTTGCAAACTTTTCGATATGTAAGTTGATAATTTCTCAGGTTAGCAGGCATAATTCGGTGATCAAGAAAATGTGGCCTGATTCCCAAATTGGACAGATGCTACCGCTTGGCGACTGCATATATATTCCCCGGGTTTTTCAAATTAAAATTGTTAATATAGTCAACAAACTATCGACCACTGCTAAACCCCCTAAATGCCTCTCAAGAGTAGACTTGATTCTATACTTTATTCGCTCCAGACTGATAGTAGTAGTTACGCTCATAGTTACAATATAGTTATTACAAATCCTTGGTTGGCTTTTCTTTGACAAAAGAAGAAAACTGAAAAAATCCCTCTCTAGAATGTCAAAATAACCTTATGTTCTGAATTTGAAGACGATAGGTCAAAATACATCCGTACAGAAAGACAGACAGACAGTCGGACCGACAGAAAGAATTTTGCCAGTAACTCAAATATGTTTCTCTATCAGGGTAATGTCATGTTTGATTGTTATCTCAATTTTTTTAATCTGCACGAATGCATAACTTGCATTATAGTACCTATAATCGCAATCAAAATTGGGGTTGAGTTAGTACACGTAATTGTAAAAGACCTTCAAATAACTTCGCGTGTGACATTGGAAACAGTTAGCTTGTGAACGAGCAGGTTCGATGAAGCTATTTTGAACAGTATAAGGCCTTCTAAGATGTGTAAAGCATATTGAATATGATTTGGGACAAAGTCAATTGCTTCAGTTCACGAGAAACTATATTTTTGATGTAGGTACTCCACCTCTTCTGCTTTGGCCGACGATTGTTAAGGCAATATTTTTCACAGGGGATCGATAAATAAATCTTAATTTCAACGTTTAAAATTACACAACGATTTTCTTTATTTATCAAACACAACTTCCTTAAGTTCAAATTACAATAATTTCACTTCATTACCTATTCATAATTATTTTTTGTTCTTCTTCACCTTTTTACTTTATTTCAATTCAACCACGTGTTATTGTCATTTTCGATGTTCACAATTCAACGTATAAAAATCAACTGTATCCCCAAGAGCTACCTATCCGTCTGTTTATACAAATTGACAAAGTTCTCGAAGGGAATTCTGGTACATTCTTATTTCCAGAACATTCTAGTCTTTTCAGTTGCTGTCAATGTCTACGTTAAGTTGGCTGTTCATAGTTGGAGAATTCTATGGATGAATTCAGTGATTCTTGATTCTTTTCACGCATTAAGGTGGGCACACAATGCATCCTCGGAAAATGGTCACTTTTTATTTGTCACCACATCACATTATGATCTTGACTGGGATCACAACCCTCCCACTTGTGTCTTTTGCCTTAAGGCACCAATTATTGTTGGCTTCGCCAGGTTGATAGAAAACGTTTGCAGGCCTTCAGTTTTGAATTGTTCCATGTATGAGGCCTTCTTAATGCAGGTGTTGTTGCATTTGTTTGATTCAGTAGTTTTTGCTCTTGCCTTTCTTTAGCGAGAGTGTAGGAACGTGGCATGCTATAGACTTTTTAACTGAGTTCTCAAGGCAACTTCTTTCTACATATGGCAGCTACAACTAAGTTGGTCATAATGTATTTTCTCCAAGATGGTTTTCTCGTTTTCCTGGAATTTTTTTGCTTGAGCTTTGTCAGACGATGCATCTTCATTTCAGTTGTCGTTAATTTACTGCCATACATCTTGTACATTGTTTAACATTGTAGACCGAAAATAAGCGCTGAAGAGCCTTCCTCTCAGTTTAGAGGGTATTTTTTGATCACACAAAGATGGCAGAGTTTTCCCGAATAAATATCTGGATAAGGCCTATTTGATGGCAGCATAGGTATTCAGTAAAAGGTGTTTTTTTTAAGACGTGTGGTTTTCAAGAAGAAATAAAACGCATAAATTTAACGTAATGTCCAAGAATTTAGCTTTATTATAAAGATAAGGGTTTGCCATTATGTTTTAAAAATGATTTCGGGCAAGTGGCCACCGCAGCTGGCTCAAATAAATTCCAGCCGAGAGGCCCAATTATCGACCACTTTTTGCAGCAATTGGGGCAGTAGGTAAGCAATAACGCGCCGAATATTCCCTTCCAAGGCGTCAATCGTCTCGGACTTATCTGCGTAAGCAAACAAATTCACATAACCCAAAAAAAAAATAGTCCAGCGGTTTTAAATCGCACGATCTTAGAGGCCACGCCACAGGCCCACGACGCGAGATAATGCGCTCACTAAAAGTTTCCTTCAATAAATTGATTGTTTCATTGGCTGTATAACATGTAGCGCCATCTTGTTGGAACCAAAGGTCGTCCACATCAACATCCTCCAATTCAGGCACGAAAAAGTCATTTATCATGGCTCTATAGCGTTCCCCATTGATTATAACATTATGGCCGGCATCATTTTTGAAGATATATGGACCAATAATTCCTTCTGCCCATAGAGCACACCAAACAGTGACTTTTTGAAGTTGATACAATGGCTTGTGGATTATGATCACTCCAAATACGACAATTTGCTTATTAACGTACCAATTCAACCAAAAAAAAGCTTCATCGCTGAACAAAATTTTCTCGTGAAAATCGGCATCGGTGGCCATCTCGTTTTGGGCCCATCCACCGAACGTGCGACGCGCTCTTTGGTCGTTCGGCTTCAATTCTTATACGAGTTGGATTTTGTAAGCCCGCAAACCAAGATCCTTCCGCAAAATCTTTCATAAAGTGTATGGGCATAGCTCCAATTGTTGCGCGCGACGGCGGATGGACTCATTCGGGTCTTCTTCGATACTCTGCTCCACCGAACCGAACCATTAATATAGTAATAAATTTTAACAATTTGCAAACGTTGTTCAGGAATAAGTCTATACATTATGAAATGGCAAACCAAACTGAGCATAAATCAAGTGACAGCTGTCAAAAAGACCAACTCAGTATTGCCAGATTAGAAACCACACGTCGAAATAAAACACCCTTATTTTTCGCGCTAATGCGGTTTCCATTTTCTTTCTGAACATCAACCCAATAATCAAGTGCTTCTTCAAGTGAGTATTTAATTTACTTCCACCTTGCCCTCTAACAGAAAGTCAAGCACTGAAATAAAGAGCAAAGGATTTAAGACTTTGATGTGTTCCACTGCCTTCGACAAAAAGTGCTTCCAAAATAAACACTGTGAGTGATTTCGAACATGCATATCGTCTTGACCACCACCATCTAGCTTTAACCATTGACAGAAACCAGGCTGATCTTCTGATTACACGACCAGATGTAATGTCCAGATGGAAAGGACAATGCTGAGAAGTTTTTCAGGGAATCCTTCTATATCATCCTTCTATATCTTAAAAACATTTTTTTAACAGGAAATGTATACATGAAAACGTTCGCATGTAAGAAAAAAAAATATAAAGAAAATTCCTTTCTTCCCTTCAGTGAACGTTTTAAATTTGTCCATTTCTATTAACATAGTTTCCCATCACCCACTCTATCATCGCCTTCTAAGTCAAAGAAAATTTACATAAATTCAAAGTCTTTTGACTTAAACGGCTATGCGTCTAGACACGTATAGTGGTACAAATAACAAAAAAATTTATGCCAAGTCGTTTGAAGAATTCAACAATTGCTTAATAGCTCTTTGCCTAGCATCCTTCCCATTAGAATCAATTTATATACAAAGCTCGCAACAACTACAAAGATTCAAAGCAAAAGTCCGGATATAGCAGAGATCCAGAGGAGAGTAGCAAATTTTCCAACCAAAACCCAGTCGTCCATTGTACAATCTATAATGCCAACCACCCTCCCTTCGTTCGTTCCCTCAAATGTTCATTTGTTTCGCGCTGGGAACTCAAAAAAATATGGGAAAATTGGATCCCTTTTTTTTTCTTTGCAAGGATTTGAAGTGGCGGGATGTGTGGCATACACAAACGACACGCAAACACCACGCGCTTTAAAAAAAACAGAAGGACTTAAAACAGTCAAAACAAACGACGAGCCTCGTCCTTGCGGTGCCACTCTAGTTCCAATTGGGGTTGGTAAAAGATGGGTTTGGGGGTTGTATGTTATTTTTATTTACACCCCCTCCCCACGAGCTTAAAGTGACGACATTTATCTTCCCATAGAAATCTCGTTATGGTTCTACTCTTTGGAGCGCGCGGACAAAATTGCGGATTTATTTGTTACACTTTTCAAGTGCCTATGATTTTTTGGGGGTAACAACGTATTTTTTTTTTAGGCAGCCTCTATCACACACCAGTGGTTTTATCTCACTGGGGTGGAACGAAACTTTCTAGTCAGAGTTGCACATGATTGTCAAAGTTGTCGCTAACTAGTCGAAACTGTATTATTTACTCGGCGTTTTTGTGAGCCAAAAACCACTGCAGCGGGACATCGTTGTGCTCTCCAGCTGTGTTATCGTTTTATTTCCAGCAGGCAGGTCCTAGTTTTTGGCCATCTGTGACGAAATAGATAAACCAAAGGGGCTTCTCGCTGCCACATGTAGTAGCTATGCTGGGTTTTATTTGGTGTTTACATTAAAATTTAATTTCTGTTCTTATAGTTTTAAGGATTTTTTCTATTCTATATGGTGGGGGGGGGGGGGTGAAGGGAGTAGTACTTTTGTTTTTTTTCTGTACTTGGCAAAAGCATTAAAGTATTACTTCTCGGCTAACATGGAGCGTGAGCTTGGGCAAACAGTTTCCAAAGTATCCGCAGAATAAATTTTATCCATTTTCATCCATCCTTTCAGGATGAGCTCTACTTTTCACCTCACACCACCCCTCTTGGTTGCAATTTTTCGTTGTTTTAGTTTATCCATCTATCTATACCGCTATGATGTGGTGCTCTTAGTGGATGAACTGCGCTTCCCACTTTTAACCACTCTCTGCAGCGATGGTCATGGACAAAAGTTTTTCATCTCATCTAGTGCACTGGCTGTGATGGCGGGATAGATAGACAAATATCTAGATACATGTGCAACTCTATTGCATTAAAGTTGTTTGGTTAACTTCGGATCTTTTATCTACTCTTTTTTTTTTTTTTTTTTTTTTGTAAAAGTTAAGGAAATATGTAAGGGAATAGTTGTGGAACGTTAAGTGTACCTACATTTCAGCAACATTGAATGAAAGATGAATCGGATATCTTATCTGCGGAGGGAGGGAGGTAAAACAATGGATTGCGGTAATGAAATTTCATTTCGTAAAGTATAAGCCAACGAATTGATGTTTTAAAACCTCTATCTCTGCTGGCTCTTGGAAGAGGAAAAATTGAAAGAAATAGAGTGATGAAAGTTTTAAAGAAACCTTGTAAAGTGGTTCTCGGTTTCTTATCATTTTGTCTTATAGTGTTGAGCTGTTTTAAGTTTAAAATTCAGGTCTTAAAAGGATTCATTTGGAATTGCAGAAAAGGGGTCAACTGTGTAAATCCACTTCTTAACTTCGAAGTGATTGAATTACCTTGCTGCATGATTTTGCGAAGTAAGGTGTGGTCGCAGCTTAAGTTTAATTTTTAAAGAAGTAATGCAGGTTTAAGTAGAAATGTTTCCTGGTCCAACCTTCAAATTAAATATGGTGTAGTTTTTTAGTCTTTTAGTTTTGAGTCTTAGTCTAAATTGTATAATATATATACATATACCAGTTAAAGCATTTAGAATGTAGCGTTCCGCTATTAGTCTAGGGATTTATTATACAAAATGGTTCGATGCAACACAATTTAATTTAATTAAATGTGGTCTTATTTTAATGTAATTTTGATTGATACAATAAAAAACTTTTAATAAGAGAGTAATATACTTTTGCGGATGCACACGACCGATCTCGTTGATGTTAATGCCAAGACTAATTTACGTTAAGCATGTGTTTTTGAATATGGATAGGGGTGCCGGTTGCTTATTCTCTTTTGTCACGGACTTGGCATGCTTGAATAGGGCATAGCTAGGAAAGTCGGTGGGCGAGGTTCTTGATCCGCGAATATCCAGACGCAAATAAATGCATTTTGTTCATGCCAAGATTTTTCATGGATTACCAATGGACGACGACGGACGGACACTTTCGCTACTATGATTTTGTTTGTTAGGCAGACAATGTTTGCTGCCTCAAATACCTTGCTTGGTTCGCCTCCCAGTGACACATCGTATACACCAGTTGACAGCTTATACTCGGATAGATTGTTGCAAGTTAGGTGTCCGTTAAGTTACTCGATTAGATATTACATTATCCCCCACCGACCTCTGATTAACCCACACATAATCCCACTAAAATTCTGATACTAATACATCATTTAATTTCAGTCTAATACTTTATTGACGAATCTTCATAAAGATCCACATATTTTCACATTTGCTTTTCCAACAGAATGGAGTTTAAGCTCAATCCAATGCAAATATTGGGAAGATTGGTTAAATATATAGGGCAAGGTAGATCAAATTCATGATAAAAGTAAGTTATAGGTAAACGGATATCCGAGTGATTGTAGTGTGTTTAAAAAAAATTGTGAAACACAAAAATAATGGAAGTTTTTAATGGATTTTTGAAAGCTCAATCAAGAAGAAAAGAATTAAAAAATGGGCACGACTGGGTCGCACGTACTCTTCTTATGGACATTTGCGTTTTGAAAATAACACAGTTTAAATTTATAAAAAATGTCAAAAATAAAGTACGCCATCGTACACGTACACGTCTTAAATAACAAAGAATTTAAGAAAAAAATATTTCGAAAATTATAGGACCGGTTTTGACAAAATCCTCTTTTTAGTTTTTTTGAAATTTTTTTTTTTTGATAAATTAAACAAACACAAACTTGTTAAAAACCATTTTATAAATACAAAATATAGTATGTATTCTATAAAATGTTGGATTCAGAATTTATTTTTATTTTTTTAAATTTAGTAATTTTCAAACATACAATTTTATTAAAATACAATAAGCTGCCACCGAGAAGGTCGTTTATTAAAAACAACATTCCGTGACTTTTTCGAGACAAACTTTTACTCTTTTTTTGTCAGTTCCTCGCAAAAGGCAGTTCCTCGGAAAAGAAGGTGGCTACGAGCGGGACTTGAACCCAGGCTCTCCGCTTAGCATTCCAACACACTAACCACTAAGCCACGGGGCACTGCGAATAATAATATTCATAAATAATGAATAATACATATTTCATGAATAATGAATTATTTATGAATAATGAATAATAAATAATAAATAATAAATAATAAATATTGAATTATGAATAATAAAAAATGAATAATGAATAATAAATAATGAATTATGAACGATGAATAGTGAATAATGAATAATAATAATAAATAATAAATAATGAATAATGAATAATTATAATTATTCATGAATAATTCATGAATAATGAATAATAAATAAAATATTCATCAATAATGAATAATGAATAATGTCCATTATTCATGAATAACTCATGATTATACAGGGAGACCTGCCGACGTTTTTGAGGTCAACACGGCAAACCTCATAGGTGGAGCGTTATGGTGAAGCAGGGAAGTGGGAAAGTTGGACTTTTGAAAGATCCTTACGTTCTGGACTACTTATTCAAAAATTATGTTGAAGAAGTCACTTGATAGCGCCTTGCTTAGTCTGAATCTTTTTTTTTTTTACATCATAGATTTTGGTGAGGTCTTTACGAAACGAAAAAGACGGACCAGTTGTTAAGGCGTGAAAGCGTAACAAATGCGTTTTTTAATCTAGTTCGGATTTGATGATTAATTTTATTATTTTGTTTGGCTAAGGAAATGAGATTAGATTGGGTTATGATACGGCAAGCTGAATCGCCTCATTCAGATCTCAAAGAATTCACTGCTGTTCCAACGTGATGGAAGGATCGATGGGCGGGAAACGTATAGGTAGGGAAAAGTGAAAAATTAGGCATATATAATTCTCCCAAAATACAAGTTTTCAGCAGGAAAATAATTAAAAACCCTGCTTCCAAATTATTGCTAAATATTTAAATTTAATTAAGTGCCACAGTTGTTTTTTATTTTTATTTATGTTTTTACATTTTGTATACTTAATTCCAATAAGTGTATTAATGTTTGCTAATCCAAGAAAAAGCTTATACTATTCAAGTATTTTTTTACATAATATAAATAACACTCCATGTCCTTGTGCATGGCAGGAACCTTTTTATTTTCATGCCTCAATAGACCCCTTACCATCAATTTTTCATTCAGCAAAAGCAATAACATTCGAGGTAAAAAGCCCATCAAAAGATTTATTTGATTGTGAAGTTTAATGAATGACAGGCTTGGCCAACATACTGCCCAGCAGCACTAGCAGTAGCGCCATCACCAACAGAACCTACCCAGTATAGTATCATAGTATAGGCAGTACCAATGCCAGGAAAAAAAGTAGAACTTTGCGGGCAATTAGCTGACTGATTTCATCCCTCACTGACCTACCAAATAAAGGCACTTTAACATGACCGAAAAATATAGGGAATAAGAGTTAAATAAAAAAAAAAAACCTCAAACTCAACGAAACAGAGAAAAAACACATTCCAACGAAATTGCTAAAAAAGGCAGCCAGTCAGCAATTTTTTAACCCCCTAAGCGAAGCTCTTTACATTCTCGCATTCTCGCATACAGTCACCATACACATATAAACGAAGGATAATATAAGGGAAGATCGAAAAAAAATAATGAAAGCTACAAACCATCAGCCAGAGCCATGTGAGCAGGAAGCAGCAAAGGATAGCCAGAGCAACACAAAATCCTTCATTGACCACATGAACTATTAATCTACACCGCAGGACAAGTGGGAATGGTGTGTGCCCCCGTTTCACCCTTCTGTGGCATTGAGGTTATCATCCGAATCAGCATAGCTTTCGATAAACATTCATATTACACACATGACTTGACGCACATACTCATAAGCGTGTTCGTGCGTCCAGGAGTACAGCTCTTCCTTCCTAACCCACCGACGACTGACCGACAGTCACTCTTTTACTAACCAAAGCGAGCGTTTAAGGACCGTGTTTGGAAAAAGGGTTTGGCTGACTGATGTTGCCCGGAACACACAGCAAAAGCAATTGGGTGCAGCATTCTAGCTCGACAAATTTTCACTGCCCTTTGCAGCTTAATGGACCACAGGTATAATCATTAAATCAGCCCGCCAAAATAATGTTAAGAGTTTTGTTGGAATAGGACCCAATGTTATTAACTGCGTGTGCAGTGGTATTTTCTACGGAAATAGGTTTAATCTGTTAGTGGGGATTGGGTGGCTGTATTTGGAGAGTTTGTAATACTGTCCGACATTTTCCTGTAAGACCATCGTCGGTTTCCAAAACAGATGATTTCCTTTGAAAACAAGGATCTGAAACGATGCGTTTCATTACAGTCAACTGGAAACTATTAGTCAGTGGTTAAGGACGAAGGATAGCTGCGGCTGTATCCCCGAGACAAGGAACAATTAAGAATCATTTTCCAATGCAATTAACGGGAATTTTGCATGTTTTAGTACAATAACGCTGACTGAACGAACGTTAAATTAAAAATAAAATTACTGGTCGTCTAATTTCTTCTTTCACAAATTTAGCACAACCAAATCCTTCAAAGCTTAGGACTTACTGATCATCAATACAATGATTAAGTTAGTGAAGTTGGATAATTTTTGGAATGTGTGTTCTAGCTTTCAGCATTGCCAACTCACCAGCATTTTTTGCTCATTAGTGTACCAATCTCCATAAGCTTAACTCCGCTTTTTGCAACTCTTCTGACTGAAAGGATCACTCGCCAAACACAGGCTGTTTTATTTGCTTTCGCCTTCGCCAATTTTTAGAGGTATAAAACTTTTGATTGAAATAACTGTCAAACTAGCACCAACGAAGTGAAGACTTTTTTTCAGTATACTTTGGCTAGTCGTGGAAATTTATTTCCAAAATTCGCGATCTGTCTGCCAAAATTATAGAGCACTTTGTCAGCTCTACTTACTCACTTACTTAGGGGCGCTACAGTTCGGGACGAACCTGAGCCTCAACCAACGTGCCTCTCCAGCCAGCTCGGTCTTTGGCTAGCTGCCTCCAGTTTTGCACTCCAAGTTGGTTGAGGTCGTCCTCCACTTGAGCGCGCCACCTAAGGCGAGGTCTACCTTGACTGCGTCTACCCTCTGGGATGGAATCGAAGATCCTGCAAGCCGGAGCATTGTTGTTCGTTCGCTCTACATGACCTAGCCATCTTGAACGTGATATGCGTATTTTTTTGACCAGGTCAATGTCGCTGTACAGCTCGTATAGTTCTTGGTTGAACCTTCTCCTCCAAAGCCCGTTAACGAAGATAGGGCCAAAATCCTCCGAAGAATCATACGCTCCAAGCGACTAAGGATATCTTGATCCGTACTTCGTTTTGGACTGCTAGTCCCATCTTAGCCGCTTCAGCTTCAATGCTAGCAAACGTTCCAGTGACAGCTCGCCGAGTTCTGTCAATGATGTCTATGTCGTCAGCGTATGCAAGAAAAAGCATAGGCAAGTGGTGGGTATCGATTTGGAATTGTTGGGTACTTTTCAGGATCTGCCGTAGCGTGAACATTTGATCGATTGTGGACTTTCCTGGTCTGAAAACACACTGATAGGGGCCAATCAGGTTGCTGACGAAAGGTTTCAGGCGTTCACATAGTACGGCAGAGAGGATCTTGTAGGCGATATTCAGGCGATCTATTCAGTGGATCGGGCAAACGATGCTGAAGTTCCATTCATCCGGCATACTTTCTTCTGACCAAACTTTAGAGATAAGTTTGTGTATGCACTCCATCAGGTCATCTCCGTCCGCTTTAGAAAGTTCGGCGGGTAGTCCGTCGGGTCCAGCAGCTTTGTTGTTTTTACTTGCGATTTAGGTACTAAAATGCAAGTTATGGATTCGTGCAAAAAAAAATCTAACAATCAAACATGACATTACAATAATAGAGAAGTTGAAAAAAAGTGGGTCCGGAAATTCATCCGTCTTTCTGTCTGTCTGTTCGCGCCTCTACAGCCTAAACGGATTTGCCGATTTACTTCAAACTTGGTAGTTAGTATTTATTAGGTAGTATCTCGGGGGATGTTTTTCATTTTTTGCTCTAGGTCGAAAAATAACGGTACCTGCCATACAATTTTTAACAAAAAGTTTGATTTTCTCAAAAACGGCTCTAACGATTTTGATAAAACTTTCGGAGTGCTATTTTTTTTACAACAATTCATATTTCAGTTAGAACGAATTTTTTTTAAATTTGCTCTACTATAACGGTACCTCCCATATAATCGGTTTTTTCAAATGCGGTTTTATCGTAAACTATTATCCCGATTTCAATAAAATTTTGCACACAGGAAGTCATTTATAATTCAATTAATATCGCATTTCAAAATTTTCAAAAACTCTTTTTTTCGATTTTTTTTAAATTTAAAAAAAAAAAAATTTGGTTTCCGAAATATTTTGAAAATGGGTTGATTGAATTTTTTTAAATAATTTTCCCAGATGAAAACTACAGATTTCCTTATAATGACATACTAGAAAAAAATTTAAAATATTTTTTCGAAAAGTTTTTCAAAAAAACCACTTTTTTCGTCGGTAGAAATTTAGTTTTCAAATTTTATTGCATACTTAGTTTTTCCGAAAAAAAACTTTGAAGCTAATTAAAAAATTGAAAGAATTTTCTAAAAAAAAATCATTTTTTTATTTTAATAGACGTGTGGTTTTCAATCTGGCAATACTTCTTTCGGAGTTGGTCTTTTTGACAGCTGTCATTTGATTTATGCTCAGTTTGGTATAAATAATATTACAAAAACATCACGTTTTTTCGATATAGAATTAGTAGTGGACGCAAGCCACATGTGGGGTTGTCATTGCAAGTGTAAAACAGAATATAAGGAGGTTTCAAGTCTTGAATTTTTTTGGTTTCCTAATAAAATTTAAGTAGTGCCCCGTGGGCCCGGTAAGTAGTGAGTGTTTCGAACTGCTAAGCGAAGAGCCTGGGTTCGAGTCCCGCTCATAGACACCTTCTTTTCCGGGGTACTGTCTCTTGCGAGGAACTGACAAAATCTCCAAGAGTAAAAATTTATCTCGAAAAAGTGCATCTCATGTAGCCGTTCGGACTCGGCGGTAAATTGTAGGTCCTTTTCATTCTTGCAGATTAACAACAAACAAACAGGAATGCTTGAGTATATATATGTAAGGCCTTGGCTCCTTAAAAGCAATAAATTTTATTTATTTTAATGAAATTTGAATATTGCATACATTCTGCTTAGAACTTTCTGCTTAGATTTTAAAAACGCCTTTTCGAATTTAAAATCCATTATTTTACATTAAAAATCTGCCGTAATTAAAAATTCAAAACGAGCCACTTTATTCGACAATAACTCCCATACTATCTGCTGGCTAACAATGCATAACTTTAGAATACTCAGCATAGTCGTTAAAACTGAAAACTTATATCTATTCCTTTGAATTTAATAATGAATTTCATTTTATATTTCTATAATTCAGCTTATCGTGAGAATATAAATTAACCAACACACACAAAGGACAGAGTCATTAAAATTGTCTAAATTACCAACTGCATTCGAAAAGCAAATAGCTATTTGTTAAAAACCTGCTGCAAACTCAATAGTTTTCGGCTATAAGCTGCAAATTTATCAGGCTTTGTTCAGTATAAAATTCACATTAAATGTCCAAATAGTTTTCCATAGATTAAATTTTCCAAAACCAGCGCTATTTAATTATCCCATTTAATAACTATTTTTTTTTGTGTGTTTGCATCCAGACTTTTATATTTAGTTCTGCAGCCGTTATATGCAACACAAAACTCGTAGACACTTTTTCTCTGCATCGAATTAACCGCCTTTTTTCAGTCCATAAAAGTTTTGCGACCGACACCAAACTTTCCCCACTTACATACATATATCCTCGTAGAGATGCAAAATATTCAAATGTTAGTTATAGTATTGTTCCAGCCCGCCTAAAAACTATGCAGAAGACCGCATATGCAATTTTAATATCAATTTACGAGTGTCCCTATCTAATAGAGTGCAGCAAATGCGACCGCCGAATATTTAGTGGTCTAACACTTTTGCCGCCCCATAAACTGCAAGCTTATTCCCGCGAAAAACATGCCCTCGTTGTGCTGGATTCATCCGCGCGTCGGGAATAGTATAAACCACAATTAGAAATTACCCAATTACAGGAGAATCCATTTGACGTTGTCCTTTGTACTTCGAGCTTCCACTATACCCAACCAACGTACCAAGCCAGCCCGTGGCATCCACATCAGGTAGGATAAAGTTTCGCAATATGAATTCGTTAATTAAACAAGCATTTAGAAGTGGTGCACTGTGTTATGCACCGCTCATCTCGGCATCTCGGGAACTTATGAGATTCTAGTTTACAATGGTGCATGCTGCACGGAATTTAATTATAAATTTCATTTATAATCGAGGTTTACTTACTCTGGCTCCAAGCCCAATCAATCATTTCAGCGCAATGTCTTTGCCTGGAAAGCGATGTAATTGTGTGGCTTTGTTATGTATGTCATCCTGGTTGGGGATCCTTTGTTGTTGTTTTTTTTTCGGGGAAAGAGAACTTGAGGGAAATGACAGTGTTCTCGAAGAGTGATGGAAGAATACATCAACACAACGTCACTCAATATTGTCAATGGACCAAGATCTGAGAAGAAGTCATGTGTGGATGCAGAGGAAGCTGGAACAATATTATTCCTTCATCATGGGGAATTGTGGTTGTCATGAGTCACGAATGACCTAATATCGTGTTCTGATATGATTCCAGTCACCTTGCTTAGGTGACAATTTCAAGGAACTGCAATGGAAGCTGATTTATTAATTTAGATACGATGAAGCGGCAAAGAATGCAATCGGAACTACATGGGAGAACCAATTCATCATGAAGTCCTTTTCCGAACTTCCAATCAATATATACACATGCTGAGATGGAAATTGTTCTCTTTTGCTTAAATGAATTACTTTACAAGTTTAGTTTGCATTGCATTTGATTTTTGAGAAAAGCCACTTTATGAATATTGAATCTATAAATCAATTGCATGCAGCAGAGTTCGAATCAGAAGTTTGTGGAAGTCAATCAAATTAGAATTGCTTTGAAGTATAATAGTGAAGGGAAGTATGGTTAACGAAGTGGATTGTAGTATATTCTGGGAAGCCTTAAAGGGATTTCTTGAATACACATATAAATGAAACAAAAAACAACTTCACTTTTGATGAAAAATGTTAGCAAAGATTTTGAACGAATCATAGATATTTGATTTGATTTGAAGAATAATTTTAGAAATGATATGCCAAAGTTAAATCCTAAGTACCAGTATGCTTTCCATAACAGAATGTTGTAATTTTAATTTAATAAACAAAATTAAAATGAGTTCAAGTCTTGATAACGACTTTAGAACAAAAAACTGCTCAAACAAACTTATACGAACTAGAACTGTAATGTGCTGTTATCCATAACCCTAAATCAACACATTTTCTGATGCCGATACAAATATCTTATTCTCCATTTTTAAATATAATTTTCAACAAGCAAAAGATAATAACTGTATTCTCTCTTGCAATAATGTTGAACTTAAAACCGAAAAAACAACACCTTAATCCTCAATGCATTTCTTCTTGAATAAGAATTCAGACTGGGTCATAGAGTAACTATATTATAAAGAGGGAAATCTACTGCCTTCTTTTGACAAGGCCTACAAGCTGGTCAAATAAGATTGGTGTAGAACTGTCAAAAAATTGACGCCAATTGAGAATGTAGTAGTGCTGAACTGTCAAAAAATTGACGCCGATTGAGAGTGTAGTAGTCAAATAATTGACCTTTTCTTTTTAGTTCCCTTTTCTTTTTCACCACGAAATTGGGCGTGTTGGTAGATACTTGCTAATAAAAAGCGCCATCCCGAAATTGACGTCATCAGTGACTCAAAATGACTAAATTAAATTACCATTTTTCGAAAAAATCCGAAGTGTTAGTGGAATTAAAATGTATATTAAATCAATCAATGTATATTTAATCAATCATTGGACCAAACCTGCATCAATTAAAACTTACTTTTCCGTTTTTTTTCTAAAACGGAAATAAATTTATTCAACAAGGGTCACTAATAACGTAAAATACGAAAGTCGCTATCTTGTTTTCTTGTACCATGAGGAGCCACTAGCAAGTTACTCGAATGCAAGTTGTTATACTTTATTATTTTTTCCCTGCCTTTTACATATTGTGTGCTTGAAAACTCTATATAAACGTTTAAAACTGGTTAAACAATATTCAAGAGTTTCAAACATTTTACCTGATACTGATGATAGTGTATTGATTGTTCTAAGAATGAATTTAAACAAGCATTCGGTCAGAAGAACACCTACTTTGTATATTTGCAAGATTGTATTATACAAAGTAGCAATAAAAATGTACTTTTTTAAAGTTAAATTATCTCTCTTCACACCTATTATATTCGATTACATAGGAGTAGTAATCGAATATAATAGCCTAGTCAAACATAGCGCGTTCTGACGCCGCGTTGTAATATACAGTAAAACAAACATATCCCAAGTCACATAGAGCGCGTTTTTAACGCCGCGTCAAGTTCCACACGGCGTCAAAACGTCGCGTTGTGATTATTTACAAATTGTTGTTTTTTTAAGTCTTTGGTAAACAGAACGCATTTTTAACGCGGCGTAGAGATTATTTTACGCTGTATTGAGATAACTTTGACGCGGCGTTCCAAAAAAAAATTTGTTTTCAATATTTTGTGTTTGGTATTTAAGTCATTCTGAATTTGTTGTAGAAATTTATTTTATTAAATTATTTTTTTGACTTATTTTGTGTCATTTAATACTGTATTGTTTATAATGGAAAAAATAACCTAATTAGCATTTAATGAGAAAATGAAAATCAAGATTCAAATATTAAACGCGCTGCGGATAGCTCTCTGACTGACGTTCTCTAACGCCGTGTTTAGAATGCTGTGTTAAAATAATCTCAACAAATTATTAATCCTACAAACTTAAAAAGAAAAACACTCCATTATATTGGTTTATATTAGAAAATTGAAAACACTATATTTTTCCGTACTAATTAGACAGTGTGTATATGATTCTTCTTCTTTTGGACAGGCACGTACGTTGATGTGTACCCTGATTTGGATTACCCCGAATATATCCAATGCTTTCCTAAAAACTGTACTGTTTTATTCTAAAGAAATTTGCAAAATTAATATGGAATTAAAAAAATTAATTGGGAATTGTTTTCAATTTCAAAGGTTCTTATTTTTACTCCGTGCATACCATTTTCTTTCTCAAACGATAAACTTCAAAGCTCAATCACAAAAAATCTTAAAATTTTCATTCTGGTATTAAGACCGTCTTGTTGATGTCCCATTGCGTTAGTAAATCTGCAAATTTGTTTTGTTTTTTGTGATACATATGTAATATGTATGTACATACATTTATCAAGTAATAAAATAAAATGTATACATTTATTTGCTGTTTTTTTTTATTGAAAAACCAGAATTGGAAAACGAAATGTCTTCTGTGCACTAGTTTTTTGGTCGAAATGATGTGCCGCTTATTATAGATTTATATGGCAACATGCCACAACTTTGTTTTCATGATCCTCAGATACCTCCTTCCGAACTACGAGAGCGCCGTGAAACCTTTTCAGAAAGATGACCCAGCAAATTTGGTTGTTCATATAGAATGTATCGATTGTCGAACTAAAAATGTTATTTTAACTTTAATATTTTAATTTTTTTTTGTGTAAACAAAAGCAATTTACTTACAGTTGTTGTCAACAAGAACAAAATGAAATGTCAAAATGAAGAAAACTCACCACAACATTTTTTTACGCGGACAATGAATGATATACAAAAGAGAACAAGAAATACAATGAATGATATACCAAAGCAACAACGAAAATTGAGGGTTTTGAGGCGTGGAACGTACGAAAGTTTTTCTTCTATATATTTACTCTATGGACTGGGTCAAGTGAGCGAGAGAGAAACGATGAAATCGCGCTGTGCTATCTGCTATGATAATAAATTACAGCGAGAGATTGAACCACGCCACGATTGTTAAAATGCATGCTCATGCGCTTCAGTTGATTGAGAATTCTCAAAGCGTAAACATCAATTGTTGCACATAAGTAAAAAACGAAAAAAAATTATAAATTAATATATGTAATAAAAAAAAGTTATTTTTCGATTTTCCTAAGCTCACTTATGTTTTTGATTCAAGGAATCTAATTAAATTATTCAAATGCTTTCAAATTAAAAGAAAAGTGTTAAAACCACAAAAGGCATCTAAACACTTCAAACTAAAACATCTGTATTGCCGTGAATCTCCATGAAATGACAATGATGGAGAGAGAATCAAAATCCGTGGAACTAAAAATCAAGAACTAAGTTCACATTTATATGATTTCCTAATAGCGATAGTAACATTTTAAACTACTATCAATTTGTAAATCGTCAACTTAAAATGAGTCCAACGGTAAGAAGACGCATAAGCGGAAGAACCTGTGGTGGATGTTACTTTGGGTTTATAGAAAAAAAACTGCGAAAATTGGGATGCAAATTTGAATCTTATGTTTATACAACCTATGTTATTATGGAATTAGGTAAGGAAAAGTTTTAAATACTTTTAATGTACTTATCTGCAATCATTGGGAAGAAGAAGAATTAGCAATGCGAACACGAATACAATATTAATTGGTAATTCAAATACACAATAGAAGAAAAAAAATTAAATGAAGTGGAATATACCATTGCTGACATAAATCGTCGATCAATTGATGGGGCAGTCCCTTACAAGGGCAATAAAATATTGAATACAACTCGTTTAGATTAATACTATTGAAGGAAGGTGATCCATATGGAAAATTCACGTTTGTAGAGAGCAAAGGAGCATCAGTTAATGACAATAGTTCCGCATCTGTATGTAAAAAAATTGACGCATTTTAGGTTCCATATCCAGACTATGTTCCTATTCTGGTCACTTTTGAACATATGGAATTTGGTAGCGACGAAACAACTTTGCCTTAAATTCTATGGAAACACTCCAATGCGAAACGATATACGCAGGAAATGGTAAATTTACATCAAATAAAAATATCTATAAACGGACATATTCTTATCATGGGTAAAAAGATAACAACGAGGTTTAAAGAGCCCTGGTTTAATGAAGAATGTATGAAGGCGAGGAACATATAATACGAATGGCTAAGGTTTAGAGTACATATATCGAAAACCGAACTTAGAACTTCAATATGGAAAGATATCTTCAAGAAAAACTTTTACAATCTAAAACAATCAAAAAGTTGTATGGAAAAATTGTTTTGATAATAAAAACATGCCACATAGTATCACTTTCAAACTCTTTGAAGCAGTAGCGGAATCAGTTTTACTATTACACAGCACAGATAGGGAGAGGAAAAAAATATGATACTGTTGAAAAATTCTTCAGATTTGACATCAAAAGAACATTTTCTTCACTACCTCGCCCAAATATATGGTATTGCTTAAAACTAGATTATCACGTCTGTTAAAGAAGACTCTTAAATTACTGGTTATGAAGGTCCTAAAAATGCCAACCACAGACTAGCAAAGAAAAGATCTACAAGAAATCTAGAGTCAAAGAAGATGGTTTAGAGTATGAAAGCACATGCATCAAAAAAGTTACATCAAGTGTCACAAGGAAAGTAATATTTTTTTTTCAAATATCAGTATATTTTCGTCAAATAATATATGGAAGGATGAACTTCATAGAAGCACGGGTCAGAAATCAACTATGCAAAGGCTTTAGTGGAAGAGTATCGGACATACTCTTTGATAAGGCAACATCTGCATTGCAGGCCAAACAACGAAGTGGGATCAGCTCACACAATAAACGGAGCAGGTCTTTGATAGTTATGTAAGAAAATGTAACGCAGGGTTATTCTTTCCTTTCCGTCCCAGCACAGGGAAGCAATTCCAATAGCTGCTGCATGAAAGAAAATTCATTAAAATCGATTTTGAAAAAAATGGCTCTAGAACATATTGTAGTTACATCCAGTCTTGTAACATATACTGTGCGTCGATTAGAGAAAGAAAATCATGAATTCAAAGCAGATTTATGTCTCTTTTTCTTAGAGTTTTAGTTCTCGAAAGATGTTTCTCAAAACAAAATTAACACCAACCATTTTGAGAATTTATGAAATTGCATGTAGTAGAAGAACAATATATGTAAAGTGGTGGCCATATAAATAGCACACGTTTTTTGTCAATTTTATTAAATTCAAGTATACGGAACATTTAAAGTTAACATAAAGTTTTTGTTGCTTAAATTAAATATACATATTGTTAATATACGGATCCTTGAGTTTTTTTTTTTTTTCAGTTACTTTGTAAGAAAAGAGATACACATATAGGCAATAACCAGAGGCAGTAAACTAGTTGGATTCTAGCTTGAACATTTAATTAGCACATGTGCTAGAAACTCGAATTAACCTTTCAATTTCATCTTTCAGCTTTTAATCACAGCTTGACAAGCAAATTATCAAAGTTTTTGGGATTTTTGGCTCTCAATTGGCGTTCATTCCACAGATTCTCAATCAGGTTGAGATCGGGAGACTGAGCCGGCGATTTCAAAACATTAACAGTATTGTTTTCCGAGAAGTATGTTTCGGATCATTTTCATGCATAAAACGCCATGTCAAGGGCAAATTGTCATTCGCGTAAGAATCATGTGATCTGTCAAATTGTCTTTATAAATGTTTTATTCATTTTCGAGTCAACTTTGACGATTGGGCTAAGAGAAAGATCCCCGTAACATTTCCTCCTTCGTGTTTAATTGTCTTGAGAGTGTACTTTGGGGTGTAGATATTGTTGGTTAGGTAAACGCCAAACATATTTTTTCCATCTGAACCGTATCGGTGAAGACACAGAAATACCGTACTGTGATTCAGCAGCTGATTTTATTTGATTTGAAGTCTAGAATGAGTCTGCAGTCAAAGTTATTTGGATTAAATAATCTCCTCTTATGGTGGTTTTTCTTGCGCTATTGGAACGTTTTTTTAAAGTTCCAAATGTGCATTATAAACAAGCTTTCCGTAATAGTTTAAAAATTTTGAAATTTCTAAAATCGTTTTTCCTTGAACTTTCTTCTCATTTATCAAGAATCTTTTATCCTCTGAGTAGTATGGTTCTTTTTCAAAGTCTATCGATTTGTTTGTACAGAAATTTATTTTAAATTCAAACATAAGCACTTACCGATCTAAAAAAAAAATAAATATATACATTTATTGGCGCTACAGCTACTTAAGGAGCCAAGGCCTAGTGACTTATACTCTCTGTGTTGTTAAATCTGCAAGAATGGAAGAGACTTACCGCTGAGTCCAAACGGCTACATGAGAGAGATGCACTTTTTCGACACAAATTTTTACTCTTGGAGATTTTGTCAGTACCCCGGAAAAGAAGGTGGCTATGAGTGGGACTCAAACCCACTAAGCCACAGGGCACTACCGAATCAAATAAATAATAAATAATAGTTAAATAAAAATATTAAATATTTATATAAAATTAATGAAAATAAGAATAATTCTAAATGAAAACTGCACTGCGCTACTTAAATGACCACCTTTAAAAAATGATCTTTGACGGGTTTCACACATAAAATCTAGCTACGAAAAAAACACACAAAATATGGTTTTATGGTCTCCAGCCGATATTACTTGAAAGCAAAGAGAAACCACGTTGATTTAAGAGAAAAACAGATGTTTGTATGCAATTCAGCTAATACAATGTAGATTGTTCTATTTATGTGTCGGTGTCCACCACGACATATTATGCATGGTAGTGAGTTGGTGCATTGGAGAAATTTAAGAAATTTCCAATACCTACGCTTTTTTTCTCTCACGTGGATGGTTTATATTATCGCCTATCACTTTGTTAGAACGCTCTCTTAATGGTTTTGTCTCTTTAGACTTTGACCTAACAGTCTTGCGTACAACTTTAGTCTTTTAATTTTTGGTTTGCATAATTCTTCTTTAAAATATATCACGCATTTTTTATATTTTTATCAAATGTTACATATTAACTCTAAGAGCATAGTACGCAGCTCGAGCTAAAATTTAGTAGCTTACATGTGTCTCTACAAACGTTAGCTAAAATTCCAGATAAATTTTGACAGACGAGCATTGTGGAGAAAAAACAGCTGTTCTCTTTTTTAACTGAACGTAGTCACATAAAATTAAAGAGGGTGATAAAGCCAAAGTCGAAATTTGTTTTACTATATTAACCGTGTTTTATTGGGAAATTTATCCGTAGCGAAGCAAGATTTTACACACACTACAAATACAACAACCAGCTGCCGAAAAAAGTAGATGTTGAATTTGGCTGCGGATTGAATGTTCGACACAACAATATTTCATTCACCATAGACATGATATAAGACTTGTATCATGTTATACATACTATATTTCCACGCAGAGCAAAATAAAATTACCAATTTTCAAATGCCTGGGAATGATCGTTGTATGATTCATTGTTTGAGAAGGTTGCAAGGTTGCACTTGGGCGTGTTGGAATCTATAGGGGGTTCACATGGATAAACTTGTTTATCAACATTGCTAATGTTTTAGACTCAGTGGTCGACGGTCTTTTGTGAATGATCGTTTTATGCTGCATTGTTTGAGAAGGTTGCAAGGTTGCACTGGGACATAAGACAACAGGCGGCTGCCTATGCGTTTTTTTGGAAAGCTGCCCATATCTTTCCCAAAAAACACGGATAAAAAAACCATATGTCCTTTTCTGAATCTTTGGCAGGCGGTGTTCACAAAATGTCATTGTGATCAATTGAGTTGTTAAGGCATGAGAGAGTAACAAACAAACTCAAATTCGCAAATATAACATTAGTTAAGTTAAGAAAAATCAAAAATAAAACCATGAAGAAGTCTTGTCTAACCATAAAATCCTTCCTATTATTTGAGCAGTAGTAGTGCCCCGTGGCTTAGTGGTTAGTGTGTCGGACTGCTAAGCGAAAGAACCTGGGTTCAAATCCAGCTCATAGGCATCTTTTTTCTGGGGTACTGCCTCTTGCGAGGAACTGACAAAACCTCCAAGAGTAAAATTTGTCTTGAAAAAGTGCATCTCATGTAGCCGTTCGGACTCGGCGGTAAACTGTAGGTTCCTTCCATTCTTGCAGATTAACAACACTCACACAGGAATGGTTGAGAGTATAAGTCACTAGGTCTTGGCTCCTTAAGGAGCTGTCGCATCAATAAATTTATTTATTTATTTATTATTTGAGCAGAGTAATTCAAGGGTGCGTTCCGTTAAATGTATAAAACCTAAAAAAAATATAAAAATAAGTAAATTGCATTTAAAGGAAGGTAAGCAAACGAAAGTAACGCTTTTAGTTTTGATTTTTCATTCCAAATAAGTTTGAAGAAACTCACCAAAATACCAAACAAAAAATCCCTTTTAAGTCAAAGTATCTAGGTAAAAACCAAAAAGATATAAAAGAAAACGATTTCAAAATAATATTTATGCAGCACTCGAATAAGTTGGTTTTGAATTTTCAAAATGATTTTACACCATCCAGTAAGAATTCATCATCAAAAATACCGCAACTTTGCCCCAAACTGGCGACGACCGACGACGACCCCAAGAGGAAGAACTAGGCAAAGTGCTTAGTTAAACAAAAGCCCCTCAAAGAGATTTCATTAGCGAATGGATCCTTGAACGACATAACTCTTCGGTTGAAGTTGCAGTATACCAAACAGCAATCAAATACATTTAGCCCATCTAACAAATTAATGGCCATTTATGCTGAAAAATAAATTACGAAATAGCAAAACGACCAAAAAAAGCCTGATGCCGAAGTAGCTGCTGCCAAAAAATTGTCTTCCTTGCTTTGGAGGAAAAAAAAAGGAAGAGCACTGGGGGAAGCACAGTAGTTCACAATTACCAACTTGAGCCGTAATTATTCCTTTTAGGTTAGGCACATTGCTCTCGTCATCAGCAGTAGCAGCAGCAGCAGCAGCATCAGGAGCACCATGACATAACCCAGATAATGTATCTAGCAGTTAAATTGTTTTACATGAAACTGTTTGTGCACTGAGCCCCAGCTGCAAGGAGTTCTGGTGTGCTGCACAGCGATGATGGAAGAGTGTCTGTTTTTTTTTTTTTTTTTTTTTTTTTTTGGAATGGCCTTTCTGTGTGCCATTGCAAAGCGAAGAAATGCAGAAATAATTGGGCATATCCTTTAATCACTTGACTGCAAAATGAAAAGGACAAGCAGTGGCGAACACAAACTGAAACTTAATGGCTAGTGGCGCGTAGATGGGGATTTCCTTCAACTCTTGGCACATGACGGGAATCTGTGCCATGAACGTGCGTCTTTCGGATACACTTGTTCGCCACTACCGCTGGAAAAGGACCAACACAAGGATTTGCGCTAAAACTTTTAGTTTATCTTTCAGTTCATTTGGGCATGAAATTTCTCTCCTTAAAACGTGTTGGGAAGCAGGGGAGGAGTGAGTTACCGGCCAGTAACGGATTGATAATTCCTTCGAAAAGGATTTTTTATTTTATTTTTTTTTTGTGTCTCCTTTAAATATTTTATTCTTTTCAATTCCATTACTGTAAGTACTTAATGTTTTGATATACGGAGACAACTGCTTGTCATCCCTTTTTCGGGATAAGGGATTTTCTTAAGAAGCTAGTGTTGATAAATTTGAAAAAGGAGCATCTGCTGAGTCCTTCACTTCGTTGCACTTGCACAGGTTGTTTTTTTATGACCATAGATTTGATTCAATTTAATTTAAAAGGAAAATTAAAAGCTCTGGTGAATTTCCATTATTAAATGGTCATTTCCTGTTTTTTTATCAGTTGACTTAAAAATAAAAATAATCCAACCATTTAAATCTGTTTTATCCTGAATTTAATTATTCGAATCCTTGGAATCACCAACGCCTCTGATTACATACACAGAATCCAGATGTTTCTCTCGGGTTTTCGAATTGAACTCTCCTCCGCTTGTATTTCTGTTGTCCGACCCCATTTATCTTGGCCAGTGTATATAAGCGTATGGTTGTCCAATTGGGGCGTTATCTAGGATTTACTACCACGACCGGATCCGATTAACAAATTTCTATTCTTTTTTTTTCTCTCATTTCGGTTTGGCTAAAATTCAATTCCTTATTCAGTTCCTATTCAAAATGGGAAAGTACTCCTTAGAGACTTCCCTCGCTCTTTATGTAAGGTGAAAAGGGTAAATGTAGTTTTACAATCGCACACCTCCGCACAATTCCTTTCTGTTATCCCCAACGAAATCTTTTCTTTTTCTATGAAAGAGAAAAAAAAAATAAAGATGGATCTATAAAAAATATGCTTTGGCAACCAACCGTCGAATATCCTTTCGATAAACGATTTCTTATTTCATTCTAACCACCACTACTTCTACACAAACACCACATCCTAATGTCCTTTTTTCTATGAATAAACACAGAGAGTAGATGGAGAAAACGGAAATAAAGCAAAATAAAAAAAAATAGTAAAAATTATCGAAGGCGTAATCCCATGAGGACGATTTAATGTCATTATGCGATGTGAATCATTTTTATTTGGTAAATGAAGAAAAAAAATTAGAAAAAAGGATAAAAAATACTTCGGATCTGGTTCTGCCATATCTCTACTATACACTCTTTTTCCAATACTGCATGGCATCTTCGATTGTAAGGATAACGAATATTTTATTGAGTATTTCTGTTCCGTATCCGGTTCATTGTAAAAAAAAAAATGAAAATGAACTAAGGAGTGGCATTTCAATTGAGATTTTTTTTTTTATTTTCATTTATTACTTTATTTTTTTTTTCATTCTTTATCTTTCTAGAATGATCCTTTGATAAATCATGCAAAGAAAGTTAATTCGTCCTGCCAAACAATAGCATTACAGTTGGAAAATGTTAACGCTTGCCAAAAGTGTGAACATGAAGTCAACAAAGGCACAGCAGGATGTAATCAGAGCCGAATAAATGAGCCCAACAATGCAGATGATGGGCTGACGACGGATAAAAATGTGAATGGAGTATACCACCAGCAACAGCGATCAGGAGATCACAGGAAGGACACGGAAGTTTCGGAAGTGCCGGAGAGATTCAGTTGCAAGTAGGTGTCGGTTCAGTTAAGCGTTGATGAATTAAGCATTATTGGATTTTTTTATATATTTTCATTGCACAAACAAC